>OV884056.1:59886674-61264523 GCA_930367215.1 Pollenia angustigena | reverse complement strand
CCTATAAGCAAAACAACATTGTGCATGGTTGCCAATACTTTTCACTAATAAACTGTATAGTTTTGTTATTATTTTTGTAAAAGACTTAATAATAGATCACAACTTTAACGTTCCAAAAGATATTAAAACTTTTTTAATTTTAGAAAGTTACCTTTATTAATGGTTATTTGGGCATTTCCATGATTTAAAGCGCGTCATTCGCCCGCCTTTGAAATGCGATAAAATAAAGGAATACTAAATTTTTTTTTAATTTATCGATTGAATAATTAATAACACTATAAAAAGTGCAAAAGGTATATTTTATCGTTTATTTTTATTTTTGTTATATCGGGTGATTTTTTAGCTATTATCTTTTTGGCAACACTGGTTTAAACAGCTAACGCACGTTTCGTGTTTTGTTTCACTGTCAAACATCTTAAGTTTGGTCTCTAATTTAACCATGAATCGTCTTACAAACGAACAACGCTTGCAAATTATTGAATTTTGTTATCAAAATGCGTGCTCTGTTAAGAAAGTTCATCGCGCGCTTCCATTGTATGGTCAGTTTAATCGACCCACTGAAGCGGCTATTCGGGCTATTGTGACTAAATTTTGCAATTACACAATTACGTAGAGCGCGAAGTGAAGAAAATATCGCAGCTGTATCGGCCAATGTTAATGATGACCATCAACTATCGATTCGTCGCCGTTCGCAGCAATTGGGCCTTGTTACTCAACAACGAGAGATGATATCCAACTTTTTTTGCCCAAAATGCAACAGCTTGACTTGCATGACATGTGGTTTCAACAAGACGGTGCCACATGCCACACAGCACGCTAAACAATGGATTTATTGAGAGGCGAGCTCGGTGAACATTTTATTTCGCGTTCGTTACCGGTCAATTGGCCGCCTAGATCGTGCAATTTAACGCCTTTAGACTATTTTCTGTTGGACTATGTTAAAGCTCATGTCTATACACACATGCCCGCTTCAATTGACGCATTGAAAGACAACATTAAAGCATTTATTCATGAGATACCGGCCGAAATGTTGGAAAGAGTATGCCAAAATTGCACTTAGCGGATGGACCATTTGAGGCGCAGTCACGGTCACCATTTGCATGAAATAATCTTCAAACATTAAATTATATGGACCATACTATCGATTCAAATAAAGATTTCATAAATTTTTCTGAATTTTATGTGTTTTTTTTTAACTTTCCTATAGCTCTTAAAAAATCCCCGATACATATTTATAAGTTATAAACATGGTATCACTAAGGGGACAACATTTTAAACTCGTTTTCGCCTGCATATTAATTAAAAAATCCATGACTTACACACTAAAGTAAAATGTTGCTTTCTATAGAACTTCTTCTTAGTTTACTAATGGAAATCATATTGAAAAATTTATATTATGGGATATATTTTCTTACCACGCTTACAATAAAGATTTTATTTTTTTATGCATATTCATAGAAATATTTTAGATTTTAGAATTAATTGAGTCATTACTTTTGAAAGTGAGGTGATTGCTTTAAAAAAAATATCTCATTTATTCCAGTTTTTTAACATTTAAGTCATCTTCTCTTTTTAAAGTAAATAAATAATGATTAAGATTTTGTTTGTTGTGCTCAATTCCCAATTTTCATTCTTGACAAATAAACTGAAATTTATTGTTGGAGGACAAGCTAGTTCCTATGCGCATTTCACCGTTTGCTTAGGCCAGATCATTAGTGGGCAATGTAAGAAAAGATAAACTCACTGTTAACTGTTGGTATTTTGTTAAAGCTTTGATATCGCTGCAAATAAAACTTGAGTGTTTGCAATTCTCATTCACTTTACAGTTTTGTTTTCATTATTGTTTAAGCTTTACTAAAGTTTTTAGGAAAATGCTTCCTGATGATCTGGATTAAGCAACAAGTGAAATGTGCATAGAAACTAGCTTGTCCTTTAACAATAAATTTCAGTTTACTTATTAAGAATGATAATTGGGAATTGAGCACAACAAACAAAATCTTATTAATGAAAAGTAAGTATTCTCAAAAATAATTTAAAATAAACTTAAATCTATTTTTTATATTATAAGAAAGGCTCGTATGTTCTTTATTTTTGACCTCCAAAAAAAAGGAGACTTAAAAATGCGAGCAGCTTGATATAAATCAAAAGTGATTAAAATATCAAATACTATTTTTCAATGAATATGACGTCTGAGTTGGTTCTGCTCTATATTTCAACGACTTTTTTACTAGCAATTCATTGCTGCAAAATTAATGCGAGGCCAGTTATTGGGCTACTGGTACCGTGTGGGAAAATAGAACAAAGAAAATCCCACTGGTGTCTATAAGAAAGCATTTAAGAAAGACTTATGAATTTAACTACTAATTTGATAGTGCATGTTTCATTGTGTAAAAGCTACGATTTTGTTTATCCCCTCGGCAAGGTGAAAATATGATGGTGCATTAAAGAAGAAAAGTAGAAGTAAACCTATGCTGTATTCTGGAACTACAACGCAACCATTGGAGTCGACAATCAAGCCGTCCAACCTGTTGCAGCATATAGATCTGTTGTGCGAAGCAAAAGATGGTGGTGGGTTATATTTTTTTCTACAAGCTGTATTTTTCTGTTTCTAAGAGCCTGTTCGGAAATGAATTACTGTGCTGTCACTGATGCGCATATGAGAACAATCTGCGATACCAACGCTTGTTTGTTCTGCAGTTTGATTAAAGTTTGGACCCAATATACACCAAACAGTTTTTGTGATGCTTGCTTCAGATTTGTTTGCGCATTGTCTATTTTGTAATTTATTTTCTAAAAGCTGAGATTTGCAGTGTTTTTTTTACGCAAACGCTACACATCAGTTGCAGCGGAGTAATGCATTAACAAACAGGCCCTTATTCTTGGCAGCTTCACCTCTTGAGTGCAGGAGATAATATGGACTGGCTATAGTTTTGCCGAAGTACATACAGAAATAATATTAACAGTCTAATTCATAAACACTTCATTGCAGCTTTATAAGTCTTTAATAAGCAAAAGTCGAAAAAAGAGTATTTATAAATGTTTAATAGCCTATTAAACGTTTAATAAACGTTTCATAAATTTGAAATATTTATTGTAGCATTTACCCTACTTTAAGCGTTTAATAAACTGATATTTCAATGTTTGTTAAAATAAAATTTTAATAATTGCATGACAAATTAAACATTTTTGTCTTCTTATTTATTTTACTAAAAAAGTTGAATACGCATAAATTTTTTTTTTTTCTAGAAAAACGATAACTAATGTTTGAATTAATTTGAAATATAAGCAGCTTGATGGATTTTTTGTAAAAAATAACGTGGGTCGCGAGATACTTCTGTATGTTCTCTGTTAAAACTTAAAGTCGTTATAAGTTTTTGCATAATATATAAAAAGCTATTAAGATTTATTTCAAATAATGTAAACCTATTTTTTACCATTCATTACACTTATATTTTAAAATGTTTTTCAAATAGGTATAGATAGTATTTGTTAAAGTAAACACAAAGTAGAAACCACATAGTAATACGTCTGTTGGTTACTGGTTTAACTTTTGCATCGAAAATTTGATTCATAGCACAAAAAGAGACAAAAGAAGCAAAACAATGAGAACTAAAAAATTAATGATATCAGGAAATGCTTGAGCTAGATATCTCTAAATATATTCGAGACATCAAAAAAAGTATTAAATGTTAAAAAAGGGTGTCACTATTATTATATAGAATTGATTTAAAACTAAATTTTTGCAAAAATGTGCCTGCCAGAAATTTAAAAACTAATTTTAGCAATTACCAAAAAACAAATTAAATTGAAGTAAAAAAAACAATTCGTAGATTTAAGATGATGCAGCCGATCTTCATGGGTTCTCTCAAGCAACAGTGTGTAGTATTTCAGCCAGAGTGGCTCGTGCCTTAGGGCAATAGAAAAATTAAAATGCCTTCATCTCTTATAGAGGAAGCAATCCTAATGACAGAATTTAAGACATTTAAAAATTTCCCAAACATAATTAGTACGCACATACATATAAAAAAAAAAAAAAAAACCGGCGCAAATTTTGCCCAATATTATATAAACAGAATGTTCAGGTAAATGAAAACATTTGAACTTAAAATATTTTGGCAGTTATATGTGGCTAAAAATGTTTTGTTAAAACCTAGAAGGTCTTATTTTCAAAACATCTGGTTAAAATTGGTTAAATTATTCATCTATATATATAAAATTGTAACGTTACTGACTGACTCACTGACTGACTGATTCATCATCGCACAGCCTAAACGCCTGAAGCTAGACACTTGACACTTGACCAGAGATTGGTCACTCCCCAAATCGATCCACTAAGACGGGATTTTTTGAAATTCGAATGTTTAGGGGGTAAAAAAGGGTAAAAACGGGAAAATTCGGTAACCTTATATCTCCAAAACTAAAAGAGATACAAAAAAAATTTAATACCTATCGTAGTTCTTTAGAAAAATAAGCGGACAGGTGTCTGGTACTTTTTTGAATTTCGGCCCTATTTGGGAGTAAACGTGTAAAATCTGAATTTTAGTACTTTTTTGACACCCCATCTATCTTTTGAACCAATAAACATTGAAACAAAGTTAATACCGCATTCTAAACTTATCAAAAAAATACGAATATGAATTTGGTACTTTTTCGAAATTCGAACATTTAAGGGGTAAAAATCGTAATTATTTTTGGTACTTTTTTTAAAAAACATTTTTCTCCATTTTTTGAAATATTCGTACTAAATTATGGGCTGCCACTATAATACTGAAATTTTGTATACTTTAATGGGGTGAAAAATAGTACCAAAAAGGGGGAATACAGGAAATTTGATATTTTACTTAACTTTTTGGTATTTTTTAAATTATCGTTATGTTGGACCTAAAAACATAAGATTCAACATGCAATGTCGTGAGTGGTTAAGAATCTATGACGGAACTTTTTCGTACTTTTTGAATTTCATATATTGAACTTATTAAAAGCACAAAATTATAGGTGCAAAGTCCTGTGTCAATATCAACCTATGATATAAAAAATCTTGGAACTATTTTGCTTTAACCTATTTACATATACATACTTTGGAATATAAATATGTTCATGAAAGAAAAGGCCTGATTACAAAGTAGCCGGTTAAATGCTAGAATTTAAATACAAATTTAAACCTAGAAAAATAAGCTTTGACATACAAATATGTCCACGAAGGAAAAGGAAACGCTAACGAAGTAGCGGGTTAAATGCTAGTTAAACATAAAGCTGTATAACCTCTTTTGGAACATACAGAGTTAAAGCAATAAAAACTTGATATTGAAATATGATTTACATATTTCGCTTCTCTTTCAATAGTATATGTATTTTATTAACAAAAAAAACCATAACATTAATTCAAATATAACGTTTTAAAAAACCGAAATTCATTTTAAATTGAAAACAAAACAGAAATTCACTTAAAATTCGTTCGTTGTATGATATTTTTGTTTACTCGTATCGTTTCATCCCTAGTTGTATGCATCACTATTACAAAAATTACAATTAAAATATCATGATGTTGCCAACATAATAATACAAAAGTAATATAAACGATTAATTGTTAATCCACTACTATTAAGCGTTTATAAATTAGATTTTTTATTAATGGTTTATAAAACAAAAAGTGTTTGATAACTATTGTATTCATTAAAGCTGAAACAAGAAATTTTTATGAATTAGACCGTAAATATTTAGAGGGTGATAAAGATGATGGACGCTGGTGACAGTCTTTGTCGAGGGTATTAGGAATAACTAAGATAATATTGGCCACATCCCCAAAAAACCGGCAAGTCAGTTACCCTATAAGAAGTGCATAAAATCAATTTGCACCAAAAAAGGATGTTTTGAAAAATTTCACGTATTAGCCATTATTTTCCGAACCGAAACATTTTTTTTTTCATTTTTTTCCTTGAAATTTTTATTAGCTTCAAATATTTACTGAAATAAGGCTATTTTAATAAATATCGTTCTAGTTTATATATTTGGGTGCAAATGAATTAATGTGTTGCACTGTACAACGTCCACGAGAAATTCGCTCCGAGTTTATTTAAATGTCTGATGGATTTCATTTATATTTTCCAATTTATTGCCGATACATGATATGCTTTCTTTAATCCACTGCAGTGAACTCGTCTTTAATTTGAGCTATGGGATTGGAATTGTCTTGATATTTACTTACGACAATTGCTTTAAATAATAGAATATTTAAAATATCTAGGCCAAATCAAGTTCTATATGACTAGAAATAATATCATAAAACTTTGTGATGATCCTATATAAATCGTGAGTTTGGTATACAATTTAATACGCCTAAAACAAACAAAAAAGTACAAAACTGTAAGTTTTATTTATCCTTAATTAAAGACCCAATCTCTGTGGCACATACTGCCACCTGGTCCTGGCTGCAACCACTTTTATTTAGTATGAAGTTTTTTGTAGCACACTAACGAACTCCAAAGCCTGGCTGGAACCACCATTAATTTGTGTGGAGTTTTATGAATATAGCAAGAACATTTTGCTGTCAACTAGAATAATTCTTCGAAATTAGAGGCCCAGGTAGATACAAAATGCACAACAATTTCATTAGGCCACTTGCCACGCCCACGGAGTTTTAATTTACAATTATGTCCCGTTTTATTTTAAAAAACATTTTTATTTAGGAATACGTAAAGTTAAGTTCTAAAATTTTTAATAATTATATGAAAAAAACCGAATAAAGTCAAAAATATTCCAAGCCAGGCCCTGGGTATAGACTTAAGGGTTAATAATGCAATGTTCTTAATGCCAGTGGAGGGTAACAAAGATTCGCTACAGACGAATATAACACTTTCATTGATTATATTTATGTCTTAATGTTCCAGAAAACGTTTTATATTTGTAAAACAAAGAAGTGGCTTTTCTTTATGCAATAAATATAAATATATTGTAAATATTTTATAATGAAATAATGCTTTTCGCGGTTTGTTTTCTTTCTTTATAATGAAATTGTTCTTTTGTATGTTTTTAATTCTGCCACATCATTCACATATTAAGATATTTTTTATGAATTAAACTTAACCAAAATATGGTGGTAAAAATTGTAGAGGCTGTACAATAATAATGATAATGACGGTGATGAGTACTAAATTATAAATTATGCTAAAAGTCATATAAAAAATTATATTACACACACATGCATACAGACCTTTATTTCCCATTTTTTTTTGTCTTTAGCAAGGCACATTAAAAGCGTTTAGACTACCATAATAAATTACTTAAGGGCAAAACGTTAATTTTTTTTTACACATACGATTTTTTCCATACTACTCTTTATGTGTGTATGTGTCTATATACATTTTTATATTTGAATGTGTGGATAGAACTTTTACAAGTTTATTATGAGCCTGATAATTTCTGCGTATGTGTGTATTTGTTAGTAAATGCAGCTATAAAATTAATGTCGACTTTTTATACGACATCAAATGTTAACGCCAATATTCCTGCAGGAAAAAAACAGATTAAAGGTTTATTCGCTGCATCAAAGCGATGCCAAAAAAATTGTTTTATTATTCTGAAAAATTTAGGGGAAAATAAGAAAGTTCTATAAAATTTTTTGCATTAAAAGTCGTCGCCTGACTTTTGATTGTTAGTAAAAAATGATTTAAACTGTAACAGGTTAATGCAGCTTTTTAAAAGGACTGCATAACTCTATCGCGATTAAAGGCTGTCAATTTAAGTAAAAACAAATATTAAAATATATTATGGAGTTGTTTGGTAACATTATAGAATATAATAAAATTGATGCAAATCTGTATGATCTTACCAAAAAAATGACCTGGTATCCTTAAGTCATACTGATGAATGTCCCAACACGAAACAGAGAACTTTTAAGCATTCTTCAATGCATTAATGCATGACACTCACTATAGCTTATACCTGTTTCACAATAAGTTGTAACGCAGTTTACTTTCCCAGCTGAGGTATGACTCAGTCTGTCCAGGGTCAATTCTAAGGTCTGCTTCCTTTGAAATGAAACACGGGATGTTTTCGTGTATGTTCGCTTACAATAATTTTAACAAAGCTTTATTTACGAAATCTTAATCTACGCTAAATACTTAGAACTAAGACGGCCTTCGGCTGATTCGGCGTGGCTGTAGACGGGAACGGCTGCTGAGGCAGGGTGATTCCGTGCACGTACGGCTGATGACGTTAGGAAACGGCCAGATGTTGCTGGCAGTAGGCACGTACGGTGGCGTTCCGTAGGGCAGCGTTAAGTTACTGAGGATTCGATCTGGCAGAGAAGATAATAAACAGGTTTCGGTTAGAGGTTGTTAGTATCTATATCTACGATCGAAACTATGCCGAGTACGGAGCATTCGGTGCGCCCCGTAGTTGGCTGTACACATGACTAACTACTCCGACTAGTTGGGCTGAGCGCTTCGAACACAGGAGGATCTCGCAACCTCGGGTGTTCGGCTAACTATGGCCTCGGATAAGTCAGTGGCTGACGGTTGTCGGGCCATGGTGTGACTAACTAGGTATTAAATACTAGAAATTACTTAAAAATACTTCGGACACCACGAGAATTCGGAAACCGTGGCGTTCGGCTAAATACGGTTTGGTTAAATTCAAGTTACTTAATCAGGTTCGGTTAAATACGGGCTACTTAATCAGGTTCGGTTAAATACGGGTTACTTAATTAGGTTCGGTTAAATACGGGTTACTTAATCAGGTTCGGTTAAATACTGTTTGTATTCAGTCGGCTACCGGCTGGTTCGTATTCACTACTGGTAAGAATACGTGGACTACTGGTTTGTATTCAGTCGGCTAAATACGGTTTGGGTTAATCAAGTTACTTAATCAGGTTCGGTTAAATACGGGCTACTTAATCAGGTTCGGTTAAATAGGGGTTACTTAATTAGGTTCGGTTAAATACGGGTTACTTAATCAGGTTCGGTTAAATACGGTTTACTTAATCAGGTGCGGTTAAATACCGTTTGTATTCAGTCGGCTACCGGCTGGTTCGTATTCACTACTGGTAAGAATACGTGGACTACTGGTTTGTATTCAGTCGGCTGCCGAATGAAATTCGGAGTCACCGGCAGCCGGCTGAACATGACTAATAATACGTTAAATACGGATTTGTATTTAATCGGCTAAATACGGTTCGGGTTAATTAGGTTCGGTTAAATACAGTTTAGGTGAATACGTGTAGAATACTTCGGACACCAAGAGAATTCGGGAGCCTTGGCGTTCGGCTGACTACTTCGTAAATACTTCGGACACCAAGAGATTTCGGGAGCCTTGGCGTTCGGCTAACTACTTCGTAAATACTTCGGACACCAAGAGATTTCGGGAGCCTTGGTGTTCGGCTAACTACTTCGGACACCAAGAGAATTCGGGAGCCTTGGCGTTCGGCTAACTACTTCGGCTAAATACTTCGGACACCAAGCGAATTCGGGAGCCCTGGCGTTCGGCTAACTACTTCGTAAATATTTCGGACACCGCGAAAATTCGGGAGCCGTGATGTTCGACTAACTACTCTCGGCTAAATACTTCGGACACCAAGAGAATTCGGGAGCCTTGGCGTTCGGCTAACTACTTCGTAAACAAAAACTTCGGACACCAAGAGAATTCGGGAGCCCTGGCGTTCGGCTAACTACTTCGTAAATATTCCGGACACCACGAGAATTCGGAAGCCGTGATGTTCGACTAACTACTAACTACGATCTACTTACTAACTAGCGAGAGTAAATACTGGGCAATAAATACTCTGTTTGTTCTGAGCAAAACCTTGTCTATTTATTCAAAAATAAAATAAACTAAATGAGAATTATACGGTAAAAAGGTTATGTAGGTAAATAGTAAGGGTATTCATAGTTGTGAGTAAAATAATAAGGGTATTCAAGGTTATTATAATTTATGATGTTACTTATAATTTATAATGCTAGTATTAAATGTAAATGTAGGGTTAATTTGTAACGTCACGTTACAGTCCCCTCCTACTTCGGAAAAAAAAATCCATTACAGGGTTTTTTTCCTTACTTAAATATATCAAATAAAAACAAAATAAAAAAAAATTATTTGTATGTATATAAAAAATAAATATACTAAATAAAATAATTTTAGGAATTAATTAAAAATATAAAATAACAATAAAAAAAAAATTTACCAAATTCAAAAAAAAAAATCGAGAATGCCCTCTGCCGTTTCAGATGTGTCAGTTCGCTGCGCTGACGACGGAGCTGGTCAACAGTAACCCTTCGTTAATAAGTTTTCCTGCTGACGACATACTTTTGTTAGTTGGTCCTCCCGTAGCGGATAGATATATCACAGTGGGTGCGTCGGTAGCGTATTTTAGCTCATAAGATTTCGTTGCTTTGTGCTTGATCCGATTCAGTTCCGTTGGTGGTTTGGTACGGTATTACCACAGGATGCGTACTTGAAGTCGGGTCCCTGCTCGGGCGCCATTGTAACGCAGTTTACTTTCCCAGCTGAGGTATGACTCAGTCTGTCCAGGGTCAATTCTAAGGTCTGCTTCCTTTGAAATGAAACACGGGATGTTTTCGTGTATGTTCGCTTACAATAATTTTAACAAAGCTTTATTTACGAAATCTTAATCTACGCTAAATACTTAGAACTAAGACGGCCTTCGGCTGATTCGGCGTGGCTGTAGACGGGAACGGCTGCTGAGGCAGGGTGATTCCGTGCACGTACGGCTGATGACGTTAGGAAACGGCCAGATGTTGCTGGCAGTAGGCACGTACGGTGGCGTTCCGTAGGGCAGCGTTAAGTTACTGAGGATTCGATCTGGCAGAGAAGATAATAAACAGGTTTCGGTTAGAGGTTGTTAGTATCTATATCTACGATCGAAACTATGCCGAGTACGGAGCATTCGGTGCGCCCCGTAGTTGGCTGTACACATGACTAACTACTCCGACTAGTTGGGCTGAGCGCTTCGAACACAGGAGGATCTCGCAACCTCGGGTGTTCGGCTAACTATGGCCTCGGATAAGTCAGTGGCTGACGGTTGTCGGGCCATGGTGTGACTAACTAGGTATTAAATACTAGAAATTACTTAAAAATACTTCGGACACCACGAGAATTCGGAAACCGTGGCGTTCGGCTAAATACGGTTTGGGTTAATCAAGTTACTTAATCAGGTTCGGTTAAATACGGGCTACTTAATCAGGTTCGGTTAAATAGGGGTTACTTAATTAGGTTCGGTTAAATACGGGTTACTTAATCAGGTTCGGTTAAATACGGTTTACTTAATCAGGTGCGGTTAAATACCGTTTGTATTCAGTCGGCTACCGGCTGGTTCGTATTCACTACTGGTAAGAATACGTGGACTACTGGTTTGTATTCAGTCGGCTGCCGAATGAAATTCGGAGTCACCGGCAGCCGGCTGAACATGACTAATAATACGTTAAATACGGATTTGTATTTAATCGGCTAAATACGGTTCGGGTTAATTAGGTTCGGTTAAATACAGTTTAGGTGAATACGTGTAGAATACTTCGGACACCAAGAGAATTCGGGAGCCTTGGCGTTCGGCTGACTACTTCGTAAATACTTCGGACACCAAGAGATTTCGGGAGCCTTGGCGTTCGGCTAACTACTTCGTAAATACTTCGGACACCAAGAGATTTCGGGAGCCTTGGTGTTCGGCTAACTACTTCGGACACCAAGAGAATTCGGGAGCCTTGGCGTTCGGCTAACTACTTCGGCTAAATACTTCGGACACCAAGCGAATTCGGGAGCCCTGGCGTTCGGCTAACTACTTCGTAAATATTTCGGACACCGCGAAAATTCGGGAGCCGTGATGTTCGACTAACTACTCTCGGCTAAATACTTCGGACACCAAGAGAATTCGGGAGCCTTGGCGTTCGGCTAACTACTTCGTAAACAAAAACTTCGGACACCAAGAGAATTCGGGAGCCCTGGCGTTCGGCTAACTACTTCGTAAATATTCCGGACACCACGAGAATTCGGAAGCCGTGATGTTCGACTAACTACTAACTACGATCTACTTACTAACTAGCGAGAGTAAATACTGGGCAATAAATACTCTGTTTGTTCTGAGCAAAACCTTGTCTATTTATTCAAAAATAAAATAAACTAAATGAGAATTATACGGTAAAAAGGTTATGTAGGTAAATAGTAAGGGTATTCATAGTTGTGAGTAAAATAATAAGGGTATTCAAGGTTATTATAATTTATGATGTTACTTATAATTTATAATGCTAGTATTAAATGTAAATGTAGGGTTAATTTGTAACGTCACGTTACAAAGTGGCATATCGCATATAAATATTTCATAAAAACGGAGATTGATGACGAAGGGCGTAGAGTGATCGAAAATGAAAAACTTTTTATTTAGCGTTCGGCTTACACAACCAAAAACGATATCTATTTTTTAGTGTTTGTCTAGACGAACAAAACCCTTAATAGCATTCGTAACAATTTTCAAGAAAATAACGAACATAATATAGTACTCTGTTCTTCGTTGAGAAAACAGAACAATTGTAGTGATACTGAAGACAAACGTAATATTTTAATGTTCTTTAGAGTTTATTTTTGCATTGATAAAGAAATGAGAAACGACCACAGCAAGAAAAGCTTGTGTGTTTTTTTTAATTCCCTAAGTTAATCCCGCGAAGCTCTACGCTTGCTTGCAGGAACGAAACCAGAGTCTCTGGCGGGAATCGAACCCGCAACCCCGGCGCTGATGGAATAGCTCACTACCAGCTAGCCTACCCAGGCTTACTGTGTATATTTTGCTGGCTTTTTGTTGTGTTTTTGTGTGTTTTGTTTTTGTAAGAAATTTTTAGTTTTTTTTATCAACCAAGAGGGCGCTAAGCACAAGCGAAACGAATGGACATCAACGAGCTGAACCGAACGCAACGAAGTTTGTGGTTTAAAACTAAAAAAAAAAAACTGGAATTAAATGTTCTAATCTTTTTGTTGAGCTAGATGAAAACAGTATTTTTTTTGTGTTCGAAGGTCACAAACAGGGAAACGTTATTTTTTTAATAATTTACTACACAAACAATATTTGCGTTTGTGTTTTCCACAAATCTACCGAACCGAACACTAAGGAACGATATTTAATATTTATTTTCGAACACTGGTGTAGCGACGCTTGCAGAGTTAACAATGTCGCACGAAGTGAAAAATCAAGCAACAATTTTATGCTCTTCTTTAGAATATTTCGTGAAAAAAATTGAAATTGCTCAGTTAGATTTGAGTTCAAGACTCAAAAGTTAAACTTAAGTTTGTTGCGTGCAACAAAAAACGTAACATCCAAACGCACACAGAAAGAAAATCGCGTTCTAAATTTAAGTTTTTTCTACATGCCTACAGCGAGTCGTACTCAAAAATTTAAGTGCGATTAACACTTAAAAGTACTTAAAACAATCTAAAATGGGATAACTTTCGATAACCAATATGCGTGCATACGCGTCTGTTTGTAAAAGTTTTTTTTTTATAGAAACAACAACAACAATATAAGAAGAAAAATTTATATTATATTCATGTTTAAAGAGCAAAATAAGGAACAAAAATTCCCATATTCTATTTGCTAAAATTATTTAGTTAAATACATAAAATTTTCAAAGTAGAACAGCTACGAAAACGATATTTGGCATGCTGCTGGTGTTTTATAATTAATAATTCTTCTGTAAGCAAAAGGTGGAATACAAAAAAAGTGGAATAAACATGTGTAACGCGTAAGTAAAATGATAATATGCTCTCTGGTTCTGTGGGGTAAGAACCAATCTAATCTCACACTCGGAGTATTTCATGTACGAATCGAGATTAAACCATCTTAGAAGTTACTAAATCAGAATTGATATTAAATCAACATTATAATACTTGAATCAATTTTGAGATTGATTCAATCTTAGTTTTACTTAATCCAATCTTATTTTAGGATTATTTCAAGTACGAATTCAGGGTTAAATATGGATTAGTTAAGTACTTCGCACTTGAATATCCGTACTTGAATCAAACTTTCTGTACTTGATTTAAGAATATCCGTACTTAGCATACTATTAACACTGCTTCGGCTGGACTTAAGTACGGATGGATTGATTTGTTAGTGCAGTGTATACGAGTTCCCGAAGGGACACAAAAAGAAAAAACGAATATTGTTGCAGGAATAGTCTAGCGTAGTCTGAAACAGATATTACAAAATAAAAATAGATCGGAGATAAATTTACGCTACAATCGGACTACTTGGATCGACTTGAACATAGTTTAACCTGCAAAAAAAACCAAACAGATGGCGTTTTTACATTAATAGATGTTTGCGGAATCGCTTGATGTGAGGTTTGGAAAACTTTGAACCCTTTTTAAAAAGTAGGTCCAGCAAAAAAACTAACTCTTTTTTAAGTGGTTACCAAAGCACTTATAACTCCTCAGATATGTCAAATTTCAAGAAATAAGAAATAATAATTCTTTATCCGCGAGTTGATCTGTGAGACCGCCTTTTTTCCTAAACTACAAAGTTGAGTTTTCTGTTAGCCGCCGTATTTGCATGAGGCGTCCGTGTTGGTGAATTCAGTCTCATTTAGTCTGTAAGGACGACGTGAGTTGGTTGCGTTATATTCTGATTATTATTTGAAGGCTGAAAGGTAAGTCAATCTTTGATTTTTATATCTATTATACATAAAGGGTTTTTAAAATAGCAAATGTTTATTTTTGTTTCTTCTAAGGGAAAACAAATTTTTTAGTTTTGTTTTTGTAGTATCTAAACTATTAAAGAGGGGTTCAAGCTTTCTGTCTAAAAGCGGATATTTGTGCTTTAAAGTTTACCCATTTATAGGAAGGTAATGAAGAAGATGCACTTGTTGCTACCACACGTAAAGAAAACACATGTCAAATATGATCACCTCCAACAAAACTCTTTTTAAAGAAAGTTTTAAACGTAATATTAAATTATTTAATATAACTATTTTATTGTCACCGACAATTATATTATGGTTAAATTAGTCGTCCATCAAGAAGCCACAACCATATTTCTCTGGGTGCAGTAATACAAAAATTAAACCCAAAAGATGCTATATGATTGACCATTAAAAAAAGTCGTGCCAAAAACGCCATTATATAACCATTAATCTAAAGACAAAACATAGTCAAACTGCGTGCTTGGATTTTTATTTCCCCATATTTTGTCCCTTTTAAAGGCACCTAATTTTAAATAATTTTTTTTATAATATAAGTATCCAATATTTTTAGCAAGCTCGGTAGCAAATTAAAGAGAACGCTTTGTAGATTTTTTTGAAAAATATTTATTGCAGTTCCACTAAGCAAAAAATAAAAAAAAATTCCTTTTGGAAATATATCTTTATACATATAACCTTAAAAGTAAAACCCTTTTATAAAAATTATACGTTTTAGCCTTTAACTCATTCTATAAGACAAAATTATTTTCTTTTAGAAAACTAATTAATAAAAACTCACTTTTGATTTTGAGCCAAGATGGATCAAATCGTAAAATATGTGTTTTCTTTAAACTTAATACATGTGTCACTTTTTATGTCAGTATGATAATTGTTAAAGGAATACAGTAGAATCCCGATAATTCGTAATCGCAAGGGACCGACCATTTCTTACGAATTATAGGGGTTGTCGATTTAGCGGGGTTTCGAATTAACGGGGTTAAAATAAAATTAATACGAATTAACGGGGTTCTTCAATTTATTTACTAAAACGATAAAAAAAAAAAACATAAAAGTCAATTGTTAAAAAAAAAAATATATAATAAAAATTATTCATGTAACAAACTGGGCTGTAGGAAATATCGCCCAAAGAAAAATGGCAAAAAAAAAAAAAAACATGAAAAATCACCCAAAAAAATTCCATGTAAAATTGGGCCTTAATTCATATGAAAAGTGACCCAAAATTTTTGGGCTTTTTTTCGTTATTATTGGGTGATTTTTGCGTTTTTTAAATTCATAACGAAAAATCACCCAAAAATATTATATGAAAAATAGCCCATTTTTTCGGGCCATCTTTATTTAATATAATTGTAATTTATTTAAAAATAAGTTTGTTGTTTTTTTCTCTGGGTGTTTATATTAAATATATAACGAAAACACTTTTGGGCGCAAGGATTTTCTCCTCAAGGATATAATATATACCGGCTGCGCTAACTTAAGCTTCTCTGCAAAGCCGGCCTTCGGCCGGGCGCATGGATTTTCTCCTCTATGGTATAACAAACACCGGCTTCGCTAACTAAAGCTTCTCTGTATAGCCGGCCTTCGGCCGGCCGCAAGGATTTTCTCCTCTATGGTATAACAAACACCGGCTTCGCTAACTAAAGCTTCTCTGTATAGCCGGCCTTCGGCCGGGCGCAAGGATTTCCCCTCTATGGTATAACAAACACCGGCTTCGCTAACTAAAGCTTTTCTGCGTATATGGCCTTCGTTCGAAAACAAGGCAGATTTTAGAAGCTTTACTTAGCGAAACCGGTACTTGTTCTACCATAGAGGAGAAAATCCTTGCGCCCGGCCGAAGGCCGGCTATGCAGAGAAGCTTAGCGAAGTTAGCGCAGCCGGTATTACTGTCCTTACTGCCGAGCAGCCGTTGAATATAGAATGCAATTTTTTACATAAAACTTACACTTGTATGGAACTAAATTTATATGAATAATAACCACTTTTTTGCAAATTGGGTAATTTTTAATTTTTTTTCGGAAAAATTAGTTTTTGCTTTTTGGGTCATTTTTTGTTTTTTGGGCCCTTTTTTCGTTTTTGTTGGGCAAAATTTCATATATAACTTTTTGGGTAATTTTTCATGTTCTTTTGGGCGATTTTTTTTTTACAGCCAACAAACTGATCTTAAGAAAAAAAACACACACACGAGCAAAAGCAAAAACCCACGCAAAAAATGATAACAAAAAAATCATTCTCACCATATTTCTGTTGTTTTTATTACGAATTTAGCAAACAATTACGATTTATATTGAAAGTAAAATTAAATTAAAATTCCAGTCAAAAAGTCAATATAAAGCACAATTAGCAAATAAACGCCCTACGAATTACGCTACAGTATTTTTTTATATTTCTTTTATAACAAGTTCTATAATATACCACGTACAGATTTCACTGGCTCTTCAATGAAATATTGAGTTCACTTTAACAATTTTAACCAAATTTGTACACAACCTTTCTATATAAACTTTTTTTCCGATTTTTTTTTCTTCTTCTTTCTGTTTAATGTATTCTTAAACAATCAAATAGATGTATGAGTTGGATTTTCATTCAGTTATCCTTGCAAACCTACAATTCAGTATTGTAGTCAAAGTGAAAAAAAGAATGATATAAAAATCTGAATTTGCTGCTACTTTTCTTTTTTCATTTTACTAACAATTTGTTGGACTGACAGTGAGTTTGTGTTTGGTTGAGCGGGTGTGTATGTGTGTGAATAAAATAAAGGCTTGGCATGCAATCAGCTGGCATTTGTTACTGATTCGTTTAATTAAAGCTTGTTAAAGGCTGCCATCAGCATAACTCTACACACAGTCATTCATATGAATGTATAAAAAAAGCACACATATAGAAATATATTTATGTATATGTATTTATATACATATAAATGAAAAAGCCAATTTATTACAAAAAAAAAAAAAAAAAAATCCACACAAAAATACTGCTGCTTATGTACACAGAAAAAATTATTGGCAGTTTTTTTTCAATTAATAGTGATTTTTGAGTTTTAAAATAAATTTGATTACGTTCTTAATTGATTGAATTAAAAAAAAATATTTTTTTTCAATTAAAATTTTACTTGATTTTAAGCTTAATTTTAATTATAAGTTTAATTGAATCAATCAACTCGGTTGTTTGAATTGAACACTTTGTTGCTTTTTCCTTGTTGCTTTCCTCCCTCATCAACAGTTTGCGAAAAATGTTACAAGTGCAACCAACATCTATATAAATTTATTGTCTTTGCCCTTACATGTACATACACACATGTTTTTGTCATCAAAAAGAACAGTAATCGTCGCGTGCAAAAAAAAACTATCAACAAGTAAAAAATGAACTGAAATTTGTTATAGACGAAATACAATTATGACCACCAACAATGTCAATAATGAGCCTACATACATATGTATATTATGCGTAAAATAAAAAATCGCCTTGTGGCTGACCACAATGTTGACGGTGGTTGTGGTCGCTATCGAAATTTGGTGTTTATTTTCTTTGTTTGTTAATTCTTGAATTATTTTTGGCGTCATTTCATGTTGTGCGTTCAAAGTGAATAGGTGAAAAAAGTACAGCCAAATTACACAACAAAAACAATTTTTTGTTTTCAATCTTTAATACCCTGAAGAATCAGAATTATTCTACAATTTTATACAAAGTTGTATGTATGAAATTCCTCTGCCAAAAAATCTTACACAATTTGTACAATTAAGCATGAGCTATTACAATTATACAAATAAAACATGTTATTTTTAAACCATATTTAAATAAAACATATATTTTAAATATTATTATTTTGCTTCATTAAACCATCAACTGAATTGATTTAACAAACTTATTCAATTAACAATTTGTTTGGTTGAATAATTTGCGTAATTGAATTTAGAGTGTATTCCAAATACACTGTTTAATTTATTCAATTAAAAATGTAATCGATTTAATGCAAAAATTCAATCACTGTTTTAATCAATACAATTATTAAAATAATTAATTTTTTGTATTGTAATCAATTACTTTAGTAATTCATTCAATTAAAATATTGATGTTTTTTTTAATTAATTTGTTAATTCATTCAATTAAAATATTGTTTAATATTAATAATTTTTTCAATTATTTTTGTAATTAAAATGTAAAAACTTTTTAATTGGAAAAAAAATCCTTGTTTTGCAATTTTTGCAAATTTGAGTAATTGGTATAATCATTTCGGTGATAGGTGCAAAATTAAACAATTTTTTGCTTGTTTCAATTATTTTGGTGATCAAAACCGTTTTTTACTTTTTTCTGTGTAGGGATAAATATTTTTCTTTTTTTTTACTTTCTTTATATAATAAAAAAAGGAATAAGATAAATACAAGTACATCCGTTTGTACAAACATATGGGGCTATATATCTTATAGGAGAATTTTATATGCAAAAAATACATGAACATCTACATATTCTCATACATATTGGTCTATAAACTATAAAACCACAAAAAGATTTTTAAATAAGAATATTTTCTTTTTTTAAGTTTTGCTTCTCTGTATGTGTGTGACTTTAAAGGATTTTTTTAATATATTTTACAGCTGCATGTAAAAACGGGTTTTTAAGAGAGCAAAAGTCTCGCAATAAAATATTAATGCATGCATAAAAAGTGTTGCTAGAACTGCAATATATTTTACAAATTGCTTATTTTCTTAAAAGGAAAAAGTATTTGGATTGGTGTACCGGAAAAGTTAAGAGAAATGTAGAGTTTATGAAAAATTAAAGTCAAATATAAATTCAACGAAAGTATTTGACATTTGCATACCGTTACCTAAAACGCAAAAATCCCTACCCAGTTAGCATTTTTTTAAATTATTGATCATATTCGTGTCTTTTTTGACCACCCTGCGCGATTAAAATAATAAATGATTATTTTATTTTTATTTTATTAAAAAAAAAAAAAATCCACACAAAAATACTGCTGCTTATGTAGGGATAAATAATAATAAATGATTATTTTAATCGCGCGTTTACTTTTGAGTCGAAAATTACTGTTTATTCGGGAGAAAATGGTATCCTACTTATGACTCTTCTGAAAGAGTCTTTTGTAACTCACGTTTCCGATCAATTGAGGCTCAATTTCAAGACAGTTCGTGCTTCTACTTTGGCATTACTTTTTTATTTAAAATTTTTATGTAAAAGCACAATCAAAATAAATTTTATATCAGTTTTATACATTTCAGCATGAGCTGACTGTAGGGTTTCTAATTTCCCGGACTGTTTCTATTCCCGGGCAACGAAAGGAAAAAAATCTTATTCCCGGGAATCCCGGGATTCTTTGCATACAACAATGATTTCATTAAATGAGTTTAAGACGAAAGTTTTTACTTTTTTAAAAGAATATACACATATACAACAGTCCAAAAAAATTATGTTTATTAATTCCACAGAAAACCACAACAAAACCAAATAAATTGTTAAATTCACATGTACATGTGCAATGCACACATTGTGCATATTATATATGTATGTATATATATTTTTTTTTTTTTTTTGGAGATTACGCATTATTAAAACTTATTAAAATATAGTAGGTTTTATTAATAGCAACTTGGTAAAATTAATTTTATTTTAAGAAAAAATTTTTAAGTATTATTAAAGCATTTCTAATGCTCTCGCTTTCTACAGACGTTGGTTTTATAGTAAGAAGCGCATCATACAAAGATTTTAAATGTGTTGGCCTGTTACCCGTGACTTCAAAGACGTCAAATTCTTTTTTTAAGATATTTTCAGGCTTTTGTATTTTCTTTACATTTATTTTTTTAGAATTTGTAGATGGTTCATCATCTGGTGTTGGTGATGATGTATCGTGTACATTTTCATTTTCTACTTCAAGAAGCTCTTTAGACATTTCATCAGCAATTTAAAAGACGGTCGATTTACTGGCGTAGTAAAAATAGTTCGATTTGAAGGTAGTTTTTAGTAATTTTAGTAAATATTATACATAATTTTATTGCTCGTTTTTGGTTTTAACGATGCTAAGAAATTAAAATTTCAAAAAATTTAATCTAAAATTCCCGGAAAACAATTTCCCGGGATTCATTTAAAAAAAGTGTCCCGGGATTCCCGGGAATTCTTTCCCGCGTAGAAACTCTAGCTGACTGACATAAATTTACGAAACTCACTTGCTTCGAAATCTGTAAAAAATGGTGCCTTTATAAACAGAAACAATACCAAAAGAAACATAATGCTCAAAAAACAATCCCATTTTGTACAAGTTTTTTTTTTTTTTTTTTTTTTTGTTTTTTTAGGAAAGTCGCTTTCTTAGCATTTGTGGGAATCATTTTCGAGTCTTGTTTTTAGCGCAGAACAGATAGGGCAGTTATTGATCTTCTAAGGTAGTCTTAAAAAACTCAGATTGGTGATTCGATCTTTCACATGCTGACTGGGTATCTAACTAACATTCTTAAAATTTTACAGTTGAAGCAAGAAACTATTTAAATGCTAAATTGACTTAAACAATCATTAGTATTGTGGTTATTTTATTGAACTATTTATGGTTTTCAATCCAAATTTTTCATATTTTTAATTAGGCTTAAGTTCATTAAATTTAATTTTCATTAAATTATTTTTATGAAGAAAGGAATTTTACAACATGAAAATCAATTAAAATTTACTGATAATTTTTCATTCTTGACTCAATCTGGGCTCGAACCCAGGTGTTTACGGACAGGTTACCCTGACATGTTTCGATTGCAACCACTCAATCTCCTCAGAGGGCTTGCCGTTTAACACTCGCAGCCATCGACGACTGCTGACGTCATTAGTCAAACATCAATCCTTAAACCAAATTGTATTTAACCTTGGGTAGATCGAAATTTGGTTTAAATGATTATCTATTTTAATTTACTTTAACATGTTGTTCCTTTACTTCTTTTTTTTCCGTACTTTTGTCAAGAATTCTTCTTGAAGTTCAAAGTACATATTTTTTGTTTTTTCATTTTTTTGTCTTTCTTTTTCTTGTTGACCTTTTCAGCACAACTTGAAGGACAAATGCAAACATAGAGCTCGTGCCTTAGCCTTAACAATCATTAGTATTGTGGTTATTTTATTGAACTATTTATGGTTTTCAATCCAAATTTTTCATATTTTTAATTAGGCTTAAGTTCATTAAATTTAATTTTCATTAAATTATTTTTATGAAGAAAGGAATTTTACAACATGAAAATCAATTAAAATTTACTGATAATTTTTCATTCTTGACTCAATCTGGGCTCGAACCCAGGTGTTTACGGACAGGTTACCCTGACATGTTTCGATTGCAACCACTCAATCTCCTCAGAGGGCTTGCCGTTTAACACTCGCAGCCATCGACGACTGCTGACGTCATTAGTCAAACATCAATCCTTAAACCAAATTGTATTTAACCTTTGGTAGATCGAAATTTGCTTTAAATGATTATCTATTTTAATTTACTTTAACATGTTGTTCCTTTACTTCTTTTTTTTCCGTACTTTTGTCAAGAATTCTTCTTGAAGTTCAAAGTAAATATTTTTTGTTTTTTCATTTTTTTGTCTTTCTTTTTCTTGTTGACCTTTTCAGCACAACTTGAAGGACAAATGCAAACATAGAGCTCGTGCCTTAGCCTTAACAATCATTAGTATTGTGGTTATTTTATTGAACTATTTATGGTTTTCAATCCAAATTTTTCATATTTTTAATTAGGCTTAAGTTCATTAAATTTAATTTTCATTAAATTATTTTTATGAAGAAAGGAATTTTACAACATGAAAATCAATTAAAATTTACTGATAATTTTTCATTCTTGACTCAATCTGGGCTCGAACCCAGGTGTTTACGGACAGGTTACCCTGACATGTTTCGATTGCAACCACTCAATCTCCTCAGAGGGCTTGCCGTTTAACACTCGCAGCCATCGACGACTGCTGACGTCATTAGTCAAACATCAATCCTTAAACCAAATTGTATTTAACCTTTGGTAGATCGAAATTTGCTTTAAATGATTATCTATTTTAATTTACTTTAACATGTTGTTCCTTTACTTCTTTTTTTTCCGTACTTTTGTCAAGAATTCTTCTTGAAGTTCAAAGTACATATTTTTTGTTTTTTCATTTTTTTGTCTTTCTTTTTCTTGTTGACCTTTTCAGCACAACTTGAAGGACAAATGCAAACATAGAGCTCGTGCCTTAGCCTTAACAATCATTAGTATTGTGGTTATTTTATTGAACTATTTATGGTTTTCAATCCAAATTTTTCATATTTTTAATTAGGCTTAAATTCATTAAATTTAATTTTCATTAAATTATTTTTATGAAGAAAGGAATTTTACAACATGAAAATCAATTAAAATTTACTGATAATTTTTCATTCTTGACTCAATCTGGGCTCGAACCCAGGTGTTTACGGACAGGTTACCCTGACATGTTTCGATTGCAACCACTCAATCTCCTCAGAGGGCTTGCCGTTTAACACTCGCAGCCATCGACGACTGCTGACGTCATTAGTCAAACATCAATCCTTAAACCAAATTGTATTTAACCTTTGGTAGATCGAAATTTGCTTTAAATGATTATCTATTTTAATTTACTTTAACATGTTGTTCCTTTACTTCTTTTTTTTCCGTACTTTTGTCAAGAATTCTTCTTGAAGTTCAAAGTACATATTTTTTGTTTTTTCATTTTTTTGTCTTTCTTTTTCTTGTTGACCTTTTCAGCACAACTTGAAGGACAAATGCAAACATAGAGCTCGTGCCTTAGCCTTAACAATCATTAGTATTGTGGTTATTTTATTGAACTATTTATGGTTTTCAATCCAAATTTTTCATATTTTTAATTAGGCTTAAGTTCATTAAATTTAATTTTCATTAAATTATTTTTATGAAGAAAGGAATTTTACAACATGAAAATCAATTAAAATTTACTGATAATTTTTCATTCTTGACTCAATCTGGGCTCGAACCCAGGTGTTTACGGACAGGTTACCCTGACATGTTTCGATTGCAACCACTCAATCTCCTCAGAGGGCTTGCCGTTTAACACTCGCAGCCATCGACGACTGCTGACGTCATTAGTCAAACATCAATCCTTAAACCAAATTGTATTTAACCTTTGGTAGATCGAAATTTGCTTTAAATGATTATCTATTTTAATTTACTTTAACATGTTGTTCCTTTACTTCTTTTTTTTCCGTACTTTTGTCAAGAATTCTTCTTGAAGTTCAAAGTACATATTTTTTGTTTTTTCATTTTTTTGTCTTTCTTTTTCTTGTTGACCTTTTCAGCACAACTTGAAGGACAAATGCAAACATAGAGCTCGTGCCTTAGCCTTAACAATCATTAGTATTGTGGTTATTTTATTGAACTATTTATGGTTTTCAATCCAAATTTTTCATATTTTTAATTAGGCTTAAGTTCATTAAATTTAATTTTCATTAAATTATTTTTATGAAGAAAGGAATTTTACAACATGAAAATCAATTAAAATTTACTGATAATTTTTCATTCTTGACTCAATCTGGGCTCGAACCCAGGTGTTTACGGACAGGTTACCCTGACATGTTTCGATTGCAACCACTCAATCTCCTCAGAGGGCTTGCCGTTTAACACTCGCAGCCATCGACGACTGCTGACGTCATTAGTCAAACATCAATCCTTAAACCAAATTGTATTTAACCTTTGGTAGATCGAAATTTGCTTTAAATGATTATCTATTTTAATTTACTTTAACATGTTGTTCCTTTACTTCTTTTTTTTCCGTACTTTTGTCAAGAATTCTTCTTGAAGTTCAAAGTACATATTTTTTGTTTTTTCATTTTTTTGTCTTTCTTTTTCTTGTTGACCTTTTCAGCACAACTTGAAGGACAAATGCAAACATAGAGCTCGTGCCTTAGCCTTAACAATCATTAGTATTGTGGTTATTTTATTGAACTATTTATGGTTTTCAATCCAAATTTTTCATATTTTTAATTAGGCTTAAGTTCATTAAATTTAATTTTCATTAAATTATTTTTATGAAGAAAGGAATTTTACAACATGAAAATCAATTAAAATTTACTGATAATTTTTCATTCTTGACTCAATCTGGGCTCGAACCCAGGTGTTTACGGACAGGTTACCCTGACATGTTTCGATTGCAACCACTCAATCTCCTCAGAGGGCTTGCCGTTTAACACTCGCAGCCATCGACGACTCCTGACGTCATTAGTCAAACATCAATCCTTAAACCAAATTGTATTTAACCTTTGGTAGATCGAAATTTGCTTTAAATGATTATCTATTTTAATTTACTTTAACATGTTGTTCCTTTACTTCTTTTTTTTTCCGTACTTTTTCTTCATAAAAATAATTTAATGAAAATTAAATTTAATGAACTTAAACTGTTTATTATTTATTTTTCTTTTCTTTTGAAGCCTACCAGTTGTTGTGACAATTGACCATTTTGGATATTATGCAAACTGTAGATAGGGCCTTTTGTTTTTTGCTAATAAAATCGCAAGATTCCAAAATTTTGTGTAGACATTTGTGTTGATGCAGTACATCAGAATAAATAAAAAAAGTAAATTTTTAATTTTTGGCTAATTGGGGACTTTTGCATTTTAGGTAACGGTGCATATTATTTTATCCTTCTCAGCAGGTAAAAAGGGCATATATCAGTTCGCTTTTAAATTTAAAATATTAGTCTTAGAGTCACCTTTTAATACACTGATCGACTTAGAATCAATTTTTGAATCGATCTATCGATGTCCGTCCGTCCAGCTGGCAGGATGAACTTGTGCGAAAAATAGAGCTCAAAATTTTGGAGACAATTTAATGGTACATAGGCTTGAATTTTTACAAGAAGTAAGCGTATTGAAAATCGTGAAGAGGGGTCCATTTAGCTACCATGCAAGTAGGTATGCAAACGAAACATCAATGTTTGATTGACGATACATCGATGTCAAAACTATCTACATCTTCCATTTAATATTTTCATTTATTTAAATTTTTTTATAATATTTTTACCAATTTTTAATTTTTTCAATTAAGCCCTTTATTTATAAATGTAAAAAAGTGTATTTCAAACAGAGATCGTTTTTTAACACTTTAAAACCCATCTTTTTTGTTTTTTCATATAAAAATAAAAAAAAAATTGTAATAAAGAAATTTTTGTTAACCATCTGGATTTTTTAATTTGGAAAAAAATTTTATTTTTTTTTCTTTTCCTTTCGAAAAAAAAATTAAATAAAAATCGTTTATGATATTTATCACAAAAGTTAAAAATTATTTTTATCTTTTTTCATCGGATGAACACATTTAAATTTAAATATATAAGGAAAACAGTAAGATAAAATAATTTTTCTATGCACATTTAAACCTGTTTTAACAATTTACCGATAGATTAAGGTAGGATTTTACGGGCCGTATAAAAAGAGTTCCGTTTTTACAACTTTACTTTAACCTAGAGTGAGCGATAAGTTAACGGAAGAAGATTTTCGATTAAGCCACAATTCAAACAACAAAAACTAAATTAAAATCGATGTGGACATTTGGGAGCAACGGTGACACAGACACACGTATTCAAGAGGATACACCTAGAAAAGAGGATATAACCTCTAATCTGTTGTACTGATTTTCTTCAAACGAATCTAAGAACATACTCGATCGTTACCTTTCAAACAAACAAAATAAAATCAAAATCGGGTCAGCCGTTTTGACTCAACGATGGAACGGGCAGATACATGGATACTAGAGGTCGTCTTTGAATAATTCACTTGTTTTCCTTTATTCAAAGTGCACAACATTTACTCAAATATTAAACATTCAATAACGTAAGAACCATACACAAAAATAAGAGAGATTAAATTGAATAAAATACTTGTTTACTGTAAATGAATTTGAGAGTCATTCATAAATAACAAAACAGTGGAATGACCCGTTAGAGAGATCAAGTTTACAAAAAATATTCGAATAATTTTTGAATTATTGAATGTCCATACATTTATTTGAATACATTGACATAATATGTGTGTAAGCTTGTGGCTTCTTTTATTTGTAAGAGTTAAGCTTACACATACATACGTAATGTGTAGGTACAGAAATTTTACATTCAAATTATATATGAATATTTCACTCATTTGACTTGAATCATAGCATGGGAATAATGATTAGAAATCCTAATGATTAGTAATTGGATTAGAAATTTTAATTGTGCTGAAAAATTGATTAATTATGATTAGTCAGCCATTTTAGACGATTACTAATTGATTAGATTAGAAATAATCAAAAATCTAATCATAATTAGTGACGATTAGCATTTCTAATCAAATCTTATCAAAACTATTCCAAAAAATAATTGATTAGATTTCTTGATTATTTTTGATTAGATTTGATTAGGTCAACTATTTTTAACTATTTTTGTGAAAAGAAAATATTTATTTATCACATTTGTTGCTAAATGTATTTACATAATGTAACAGTTTTTGAATATTGCATACGGTGCACCCTGTTCTCAAACTAAACACTTGACACAGCTGGTTCACTTTGTTGTTGTGTTATTATTAATGTTAATTTTCAACGCGTTTTGTGGAAGTACAAGTAACATTTTTTTGTTTACTTAACATTGAAAGTAAAATCTTTGTTTTGTAAGATTGTAATTTTTGTTTTATTCGAATTAAAGTTTTCAAAACTATTGGTAAGTAAAAATGCACAGATTTTTTTTCTTTTATTTATCTAATCACAATTAGTGACTATTAGCATTTCTAATGAAATCTAATCAAAAATAATCAAGAAATCTAATCAATTATTTTTTTGATTAGTTTTGATTAGATTTGATTAGAAATGCTAATCGTCACTAATTGTGGTTAGATTTTTGATTATTTCTAATGAAGTCAATTAGTAATCTGAAATTTTTATCAAAATTCAATTCTAATGATTTGATTTTTTTATTTCTCTAATCGTAATGATTTCTAATTATAATCCAAATTCCCCAGCTATGACTTGAATTGACTGAATTGAATGAGTTTTTATTCGTTTTGTCTTTGGTTATTCTTTCATTTGTTTCTTTATTATTGGGTGCTCGACACATTGTAGTTTAAAAACAAATGAGTGTGTTGAAATTGGTTTTTATTTATTCTTGCAGACCTCTAATGGATACACACAGATGAACACCACAAACTTGTAACATTCCTCTTTTTTGGGCGGGGTTCAAAACTGGCATTTGCTTAAACAAAGTGCGAAACTGATCAAACTTTCCGTATGGAATGAAATATTTTTCGATTTTGTTTTTTTTTTTTAAATTCATTTGACAGGCTTTTTGTTAACTTTTGAGAGAAGCTTATGCTAGCTAATTTAAAGTTGGGCCTTAAGATTTTTAGTAATAAATATAAATTTTAGCCGTCTTTAAGTATTAATGAAAAGTAATTTATAACATCGATTTTGAGCGTTCTAGCTTTATATTTTATTGATATTTCTTGCTGCCATAAAATATATGTATATTTAAAAATTTTCTAAACCCAAATTTTTTTGCGTTTTAAAAAAAGACACAGTTTTTAAACGTCAACTTTATCCCTTTTAAGACTCCATAAAATAAAAATATTGGATAAACAAAATATTATAACATCTAAAAATGCGCAAAATTTTTTTCGAAAAATAATAATAAAACATTTATGAGAACAATTTTTTTTCGAATCACCAGTACACAGAAAAGATTATTACCGAATTATTTTCAAACAAACGCTGGTTTGATAATGTTTTTAATTTCTACAAATTTTTTTACTGATTCAATTAAAATTTTTGTTTGATTTTTATTTAACCAACAAAAATGTTGACAACCATTCAAAAATAAATACACGCGTTATTCGTTTCAAGTTTTCATAATTTTGTATGAAATATTTAACGCTTTTTAATGTTGTCGCCTTTTTGCATTTTTTTATTTGATCGTAAGCAACACTTCCTAATGTGAAATATAAGAACTACAACAAAAAACACATACAGTCTATTTTTGGACACTTTAAAAAAGTACAACAGTAAGAAAGATGAAGAGGTTTGAAGTAAAAAAAAAAAAAATAACAGGTAAAAACATTTCACTCTTTTTAAACAACAGAAACAACAACAACATTATAAGAAACAAAATAAATTTTTGGTTGGTTTCAAAGTTGGTTAAAAAAAACCAAAATCCCGTATTCAATTTTTTCAAACTGTTTGGTTAAATACATAAAATACAAAAATATAATGATGACGAAAAACATATCGAGTCGGTCTGTCGCCGTTTTTGGGTTACATTTCTTCTTCATTAGCGAAGGAAAGGATACAGCAACAGTGAGTGATGACGAAAAACATTGTGTGTATAAAAAAAGAACTTCGTTCAAAAATTATTCTAACAAAAAAATGTGTCTCAAAGCCCGGCCGGCTGGCTCTGCTCTCTCTGCCATCATCTTATAATACAGTGCCTGCTTGTGTGCGCATCATTGCTTGTGCAAAAACCTGTTTTTTTTTTTGATTTTGAAATTTAGTATATGAAATTCAGTAAACTTTTTGTTTGATTCAGTTTAATTATTTGTTTGAAAAAATCAGTGTTTTTTTTTCAATAAACCAAATGCAAATAAATTGTTTGAATATGCGAATTTGTTTATAGGACCGATTTCAGACAAAAAATTGTTTGATTCTACAAATTTTTTGTTTGAATTGGAAACATAATTTTTTCTGTGTACTACTGGTTAAAGATTGATGTTTGACTGTTGGCTAACGGGCACCGCAGTGGTGCAGTGGGTAGAACACAAAGATCTTCTGACGATAGAAAGTGGTGTTTCTTGAAACATGTAAAGATCAACCCGGGTTCAAATCCCAGCTCAGCCAAGAAAAATTATCAATAAATTTTAATAAAAATTCCAATTTGTAAAATTCCTTCCCTCAGTGAAAATAATTTAATGAAAATTAAATTTGATGAACTCAAGCCTAATTAAAGAATATCAAAATATTTATTTTGCAACTTTATTTCTTACGAGAAAAGGTATTGTATTACGAAAACTACTCCTTTAACAAATTTTTCCTTACCAGCATTTAGAGTTGCCTTTGCAAATGCGTAGCATTCATACAGGCGTTATATTTTAAATGCAAAATGGGGCGGGTATATTTCCATAAAGACACAAAGAAGCCCTTAGAGTAGAAAATCTCCTAAAACAAATAAAAAAAAAATCATTGAAGATTTTGTAAAGATACAACAAACCACTAAGCACATTTCTTACTAACAAAATTATAGAGTTAGGATTTCTAGACAGGTAACTGATGCTTTTTCTTTCTTTCTTTTAGTTGTTTTTTTTTTTTTTTGATAAGATGCAGTGTTATCAGCAAAAAGTTTAAAATAACACTTGAGATGCAACAAAATTACCCGTTTCAATCCTATATTAGAAATGTAAAACAGAAAAAATTCACTATAACCCAGGAAAAACTTTTTGATTTTTAGTAATAGGTGGTGGTTATTTCATACATTACCTGGTAAGTAGTTTTCATTACAATTGTCATTATTCTGAAAACTTCAATAAGTACTTACTAGTTATGATCTCAGCAACTACTTATTACTTCTGTTATTTTCACTACTGAATATTTGCTTACTGGTAACGTACTCAATAACTTCTTATTAGGTCTATTAACTAGTGCTTTTTTGGCTTCTGGTAAGTTTATTGTAAGTACTTACAATTCAAATTACTAGTAGTAAAATAATAACTAGGTATTTTTTGACTTCTAGTTAGTGTATTTTGTAAGTACTGAATTCTTTGGACACCTCGAACAAAAATAAGTAGTTATTCAGCCAAAAATAAGTAGTGTTTATTTTCTTCAACATTATTTGCTAACTTACCAGGTAAGTAAAGTTTTTGCTGGGAAAGAGATCAATATTTGGCGTGTGCTATTTAGATTTATTTAGAAACTGAAAATAATTAAACAAAAATAAATTGAATAAATTAAATTCAATAATGTTTGGGGAAGGTTCAAAACGTTTGCTAATATTCCATTTTTAACATTGTTTAGAAAATGTTCGGGGTGCTTAATATTCTCTCATTTAAATCATTTGAATATATATACCTATAGATATAATTATGTTTCCATTGATCCAATAAGGAGCATAGGCCTCAATAAATCGGTTGAACAAATTCCTGTCTTGTGCTTACGCTCTCACTTCGCCTCAGGTTTTACCCATTCTATCCTCATCTACCTCAATTTGCCTTCTCCAAATGGGTCTTAACCCTGAAAGGTTACTCTTCATTTAAGTACATTAAGGGGACTCTTCATCAAATCGACGAATTTCTTAAAAAAAGATTCTAGCGGAACGATTATTAAAGTAAAAACTCAACAAAATTGCTTTCGTCAATCATTTTATTAAAATAAAATAAAACATAATAAATAAAAGTTCTTCTTCTATCTCAAAATTTGAATACTTTTTTGTGTTTTCAAATTTATTGTTTAATAATCATCTAAAGTAAAGAACTGTAAAAAAAACTCACGAATAAAAATGGGACGAAAAAAAATTTTAACACTAAAAACAATTCAAAATGCAAAATGCAAAGAATTATAATAATAACATACTATTCTTGGCACATTTTTTCATTGTTTAATTATTTTGCTTTTAACATTTTTATAATATATAATAATTTTTTCAAAGCTCGCAAACAACAAACTTTAAAGTCGCACTTTACATTATTGTTTATTATTATTATTTTATATTATTTGTTACTGACGTTCTCAACGTCTGCAATGTGACATCGGCTTTGAGTGCAATGTTATGATATTTATAACGTAACGACGTAATCTCTTTTCATAGTTTTCGACATGAGTTACAGACACAGTTTTTTCTCACTTTTCGGAAAACGATGTAAAATTTTGTTTCACATCTTTTCGATGCGAGAAGTTCTCACTTAAGTTACAAAACAAGGGTACAGGGCACTTTTAAGAACTTTGTCTAAGACTATATTAAATAGAAATGCTGATTAAACACAACCTTGGCGAGCACCGATTTCCATTTTTACCGTCCTGCTTAACGCTCTACCATTTGAAAATGTCAAAATAAAAATAAAATTTATTATTTTTAAAAATAATTAGTATTGTGGTTATTTTGTTGAACTATTTATGGTTTTTAATCCAAATTTTTAGGTTTAACCATATCACCCTAGTGTTCCATTTTTGGAACAGTTACTTTTAGTAATCATATATATTTTTTTTTTTTTTTGTGTGTGAATGCAGTTCATTAGTTTTATGCTGTGGTGATTTTCATTAAATTATTTTTATGAAGAAAGGCATTTTACAACATGAAAATTAATTAAAATTGTTATTGGTAATCATTCGTTCTTGACTGATCTGAGATTCGAACCCAGGCGGCTGGTTAGAGGGATTTGCCGTCTTACAATCGCAGCCATCGATGACTGCTTACGTCAATAGTCAAACATCAATCCTTAAACCAAATTTTTTTGTAATATTGGAAAAAACTGCACCCTGGTTTTTTCTCCAATCCCACCAAATTTGTATTAAACCATTCAAATGTTTTCTTAAAAAAAATCTGGCTTTGGTTAAGTAAACTGCATTTATTAGATCAACAATATCGAAATTAGTAAAAATGTGCTCAATGAAATTAAATAATGATTTTTCGAAAACGCCGAACAAGTCGCGGTGAATTTTAATGGCATTTGATAGCGGACAACGAATAAATATTTTTTTTGGACGAGAGGAAGTAACAAGCCAGAATTGTGGTTTTAACAAGATGGAGCCACACCTTGCACAGCTCGTCCAACCATTGTTTTTCTGCATTTTGAGGCGATTGAATAATATCACGTTTCCTTACTTTTCTCGTTTTTTTTACGGTTACCATCAACCATTAAGAACCAATATTCGAGTAGAAATTACGGTACGAGACTAAAACTTTTAAACAAATTTTAAAAAAATGCCCAAAAAGTGCCCGATTAGTCAAAGCAAAAATGTTGCATAAATTGAAAAATTGTTTCTTTTAAAAAATAATGAAAACATATTTCCAAAATATAATCCAAATTTAATAATATCCTTTAAGAAAAAAAGTTTATTGTAAGGTTTGTCACAATCTGAAATTTTAAAATTCTAAAATCTCTTTTACGATCTCAAATAAACGCTTCTGTAGCGAAAGCCACTGACACAAATTGTTTTCATGTTGCCGTAATATATTAAAGAATTATATTTTGGAAAGACATTCGAAAAGAGTTCAACCAAAAAAAAAAAAAAAAAAATGCATATTTGATAAAATTTTATAAACACACTGATAAATGATGCTCTACTGAAAGTCTTATCTGACCTCAAACTAACAAATTAAAAGACTTTAAGCCTAAAGGACCCAACATGTTTTAACTTTATACTATTTCTGCAAAATTATTAAATTTTATATAACCGTTACAAAACCTATATACTCCTATTTCTTAGCAATGCATACAAAAAGTGTAACGACCCAGCAAAATAAATTTTTTTTTACTAGAACTCAGCAAATAATATTTCACCTTTTCGTTTTATAGTACTTTCGAATATTTCTCTATTAACAGTTTGTTCTTCCATCTATTCTATGGTTTGTGTGCATTTATGTACAAAAATTAATGAGTTCTCACACACAACAAAAACAGCAGCCACACATACATTAACATACAATTTTTATACACATTTGATACCCTTGCGGGTGCAAAAGTGTTATAATTGAAAATGTTTTGTTTTAATTAACTTGCCGTTGTTGCTGTTGTTTTTTTACCACTAGTAAAAACATACCAATAATACATGCACATACTAAATAGAAGGGAAGATAAACAAACAAGCTCTTCTACATACCTACACACTTCTACGTAAAACATTTATGATTTTGCTACAAATATATCAAAGAGTTAGCATAGAAAAATGATTGCATGAGAGAAGAGCGAAAAAAACTTTGAATGCATGGAGCTCCTGATGCCAACTATTGGTACACAAGTCGCGTGGGAAAAAATGGAAAAGGGCAAAATTGGAAAAACAATTAACAAAATAGTTTCTTTTTAACTTTCCAGCGGTAAATATTGAAAGAACCGAAAGGGCCAGGACTTCCTGAAGGTCTCTTTACTCCTTTCTAAGCAATTAATTTCTTTAAAATAGCCTTGTATAACAAAGGTTATAACAAAAAGGATTGAATATGCGCGTTTTCAACTTATTTTTTTTTTGCATTACGGGTACTTACACAGGGCTAAGTTTAGCCCAAAAAGGGCTTAATTCGCATCACTGCTTGGAGCACATCAATAGCTCTAGCAAATACAAGCACATATGTACATACACTCAAATGCATGAGATACATACACAGGGAATAAAACTAAAAAAAGCAGCATCGCGAAAAAGTTAAAATCGTTTATTTTGGGCAAAAGGTCAATGCATCCCAACAAACACGAAGTCAAACCTTTTATATGAAAGGACTTTATCATTTGGGCCGACTTCCATAAAGCCAAATGCTTTGTGTTCGAACAAAGTATAGTTTTCTAAAGTTACGGTCACAATTTGCAAATATTTGTCGAAACATTACCAATAAGCAAACTAAAATATTATTTCCCTCAATTTCAATATTAATTTTGTTTACAATTACAGCAGTATCATTAGTTTTATTTTGTGATACTCAAACCATCTTTAACCTCACTATCTATGATAAAAATGTAGTTATGCTTTTTTGATCAAATATTTATTAAATGTGACCGTAGCTTAACACATCGCCGTTATAACAAAAACAATACCGTTTTTTTTTTATATTATGCATTGCTACACTCATATTTCAAAACTTCAAAATAAACACTGCTTCGGCACTTTGTATATGTACATTGTACATAATCGAAATACAGTAGTAAAATTGTATACAAACTTTGTTTTAGTGCGCTATGGAAATCCGCCTTGATATCAAACACAATTCTCAAAACATTCGCAATAGTTGGATTTAAACATTTGCATTCAAATTGTTAATGATTTGAACTGTTTATTGGCATACAATGTTTTATCAATTTGATATCAAATTGTTATTAAATCTTATTTTCAAATCATAAATATACTTAACAACACGAAAGCACAAAATAAATGTAAACATTAAAAAATTAAGCTAAATGTGGATTGCAATTAACGTAAAGTTACAACATATTAATAAATTAGCTTTTGTGAAAAAATAAAAATTATTTGTAAGTAAAAACTTAATAACTTTGACCAAGAATGCGAATAAAAATAAATCAGGAAAGTGAAGAAATTATATGTAAGTTTTTTCTACGATCGCAAGCTACGCAGAGCCCTGACAATCTTCAAAACATATCTGAGCCAAGTATTTTATCTTTCCATGATTTTATGGAGGGAAAGAACGCTTTTTCATCTTTCAGCCGCACCTATGGCACTGACTGTTGTTTAGCTGACATTTTTTTTAAGAAAACAATAATAATTTTTAATTGAAAAAGTTCAATTTATGTTCCCCATTGTACATAAATACTACAATCCACACATGGAAATCATTTAACATGAATGTTTGAAAGCATATTAAAAACAAATGCAATTCTCAATTTAAAAATAATCTCCCCTGGGTTTTAAACGTTTGTCATTTGAGAAAAGTTTTTATTTCAAATCATTGTCAATTTGAAATAAAACCTCCATGTTTGTTGGGATATGTTGCAGGTTTCTATGGGTACGTATGTGTGTGTAGCTGTGTGCAAGTGTTTAACTGCATGTGGTCTAGTGTCAATTCAAGAGATATGAGAACATTTTTTTTACATGAATGTAAACTGAATTAATCTGACTGCTGAAAACGCGACGAGAGCAAAAAAGGGGAAAGAATTCAAAACAATTGTTTGTAACTGTATCACGTTTAAATTGCATCAGTTTTTATTTGGCGTTTTAGAGAGGAACAATGAGAATGGAATTAATCTAAATGCATCTTTTTCAGCCACAAAACTTATTTTTCTTTTGTATTAAAAAGTTGGGTTTTTTCACTAAAAAGTCACTTTTTCACCAAAAAAAAGTCAATTGTTCACTTCAAAGTCACTTTTTCTCTAAAGAGTCACTTTGTCAATTTAAAGTCAATTTTTCACTAAAAAGTCACTTTTTCACATAAAAAAAATAACTGTTTCACTAAAAAGACACTTTTTCACTAAAAATTACTTTCACTAAAAAGTCACTTTTTCACAAAAAAGTCACCTTTTCACTAAAAAGTCAGGTTTCCTTTTTAATGAAAAATCCCTTTTTTACTGAAAAATCAATTTTTCACTAAAAAATTCACTTTTTCACTAGAAAATCACTTTTTCACTTAATAATCACTTTTTCGCTACAAATCACTTTTTCACAAAAAAGTCACCTTTTCACTAAAAAGTCACTTTTTCACAAAAAAGTCACCTTTTCACTTAAAAATCACTTTTTCACAAAAAAGTCACCTTTTCATTAAAAAGTCACTTTTTCACAAAAAAGTCACCTTTTCACTAAAAAGTCAGGTTTTCATAAGAAGTCACTTTTTCACAAAAAAGTCACTTTTTCACAAAAAAGTCACCTTTTCACTAAAAAGTCACTTTTTCACAAAAAAGTCACTTTTTCACTAAAAAATCACTGTTTCACTAAAAAGTCACTTTTTCACTAAAAATTACTTTTTACTGAAAAATTCCTTTTTAATGAAAAATCCCTTTTTTACTGAAAAATCACTTTTTCACTAAAAAATTCACTTTTTCACTAGAAAAACTAAACTAGTCATTTTTTCACTAGAAAGTCACTTTTTCACTTAAAATACACTTTTTTACCAAAAAGTAATTTTTCACTAAAAAGTCTCTTTTTCACAAAAAAAAGTCACTTATTCACTTAAAAGTCACTTTTTCACTAAAAAGTCACTTCTTCACTAAAAAGGCAGTTTTTCATTAAAAAGTCTTTTTTTCATTAAAAGGTCGCTTTTTCACTAAAAAGTCACTTTTTCATTAAAAAGTCACTTTTTCACTAAAAAGTCACTTTTCGCAAAAAGTCACTTTTCACAAAAAGTCACTTTTCACTAAACTCAAGTCATTTTTTTCACTAGAAAGTCACTTTTTCACTTAAAAGACACTTTTTCATCAAAAATTACTTTTTTTAACTTAAAAGTCTAAAAAAATTAACATTTGGGTGTAAATGTTTAATTGTTTTATTATTAAAAGGGATCTATTTTTTTGCTTGTTTAGTTATTTAACTTTTGCTATATAAAACAATTTCAGTTGCTATTGTCTGTAACAAAACATCACAAAATGTGATAAAAACCTCTACGAAACATTTTTTTATTAAGAGCACTTTATTTTTGTTGGATTCTTGAATTGGTCCCCTTTTGCGTACACCATTGTTATCAAACGTTTACTGAGTTTTGTTTCAAGCGACAATGTATTCTTTTTTTTATTTGTTCCATTTTTGGATTTTTATTTTATTTGATTTCATGTGTGTGTTTATTGAATTCTGTAAAATGTAAAACGTTTGTCTAGATAAGAGGAGCTTTTGGGTGTTTTTCTTTTTATTTTTCGGTTTAATTTATTGTATGGTACCAATATCCTATATGTATATATTCTTTTGCTTCATATGTCCTTTTCTGTTTGCTTTGGTATGTGTCAATTGTTTGTAAAAAAATTGTAAAATAAAACTGAGTATCTGCATTGCACAATAGCCCTTATTTCTCATCACAGTCCTACTTTGACACATTTTTTTGTAGCTGTCAATATAAATATTTATATTTTTTTCGGAATTAATTCAACCATTCAGTTGCTTTAGGTTTTTTAAATTAAGTGTCGTATAGGATTTTTTTTGTTTTCTCGAATTGTAATTTTTCCCTTAATGGAGATAAGTATGATGCAATATATATTTTAGTACTTTCTTTCTTTTACTAGGAATCTGATAAAATATCAGTATAAGAATATTTTATGAATGTGATTGATTAAGGCTGAGTTTTTAAAATCTCAGTTCAACTTTTGTGTAAAAAATTTGGCCTTTTATGAAAAAATAAAATTTTACAATTTGAGTTTCAGACGACGTTAAACTAAGTTTAAACTTAATCGACATCTCAGAAACCCGGTCTAAATCAAATTATTGGGAGAAACCCAAACACCACATCTATGGCCATCTGTAAAAGATTTATATTTTAATTGTTTGTAAAAAATATGAATATATAGCCATTCAAGGTTTTACCAATAATTCAAAGTTTTACCAATAATTTTGGGGGTGGTTTTTAACCATGGGAGGTAAGGCCATGATGGCTTTATTGCTCAATTGAATGGGAGATAAAGCCGTCATGGTCTTATTGCCCAATCATTGAGAGGTAAGGTACAATTTTGCGAAGTGAGAGATATAGCCATATTTTTTCCCCCAAATGAGAGGCTAAGCCATATTTTTCCAGAATATTGTTACGCATGGTGTAAACATTCTGCAAAAGGGAAAATCCTTAGTTATCATTGAAAAACATTTTTGTATTCACGCAGGAAAGCTTTATTCAGCAAAGCCATCTGCCGCGTGCTACTGGAGGAAAAAATCCTTTTAGCCACGCAGAAAAACTTTAGTATGCGAAGCCAGATTTCAATACTTAACTTTAGTAAAAGGGAAAATCATTACCTCTTAATTATAAAAATAAGAAAAATTTTAATCAATGTAAAATGGAAAAGTTTTTCAAAACTGAAATGAGGGATAAATCCATTTCCTAATATTTCTAAAAAAGTAAAAGGCTTTATCTCTCTTTTGAATGGGAGATAAAGCCATCATGGTCTTACCTCCCATGGTATAAAAGCACCCCCCCCCCCCCCCCCAAAATTTTTTTTAGATATAACACCATCCAGACAAGAAATTAAAACCTTTTCACTCTTAAAAGTATGCTAGAATTTGTATCTTTGCAAAATGCTAGCTATTTGCAAAAGATTTATACCCTTCTCGGAAGGTAAAACCTTACCATTCAATTTGTTGCTTCTACAATATTGATCCTAGACCTTTTTAGTGTATATATTCTGAGTCCTCATGACTAGAGGAATTCAAGTCCTGTTGACCGTCTGTCCATTGGTGTGTCCGTTGGAATGAGTTTTGCGTTGGGAACTCGGTTGATGTATAACAAATGAGGAAGTCCATAACTACACCATAACATCTTTTTGGTTAAACGACAAAATGTAATTTAAGTATGTAGCACATGATTTTTTTTTTAAACAATTATTGAGGTATTATTGTCTGCAAAAAATAATATTAATCACAAATTAATTGTTTTGTCTGACAGTTTGTTTTAAAGTTATTTAGAAAACAAATTTGTAATTATTGCGTTTTGGTCCGAATCCATAGTATTTATTTCATTTTTCTCTGAACTGTATGAAAATATCATTTACAATCAACTTAACAAAAGCAAATGGTATTAACTAAACAAAAATTCCTTGAGTTTGACAGTTATCTATGAGTTACCACCAGAGCATAATTTATTTATAAAGTTGACTTTTTTAAAATTTCTTGTAGCGATTTATTGCAAGAATGTGTAATTTTTGAATTTTGCTCTGTACCTCAATTCTGTAACTTTTTGAATTTAACTACCGATATCGTTAATTAACGAGAAATCTCGGTTACTTTAACGAATTTGTTATTCTGTATTTTAAATAAACAATTTTTGTTTAGAAATATTGACGACAAATATCGGTAAAAATATAAGAACGTCAAGGTGAAAATTTTTTAAAATTAATAAAAAAAATACAAAATAAATTTGCTTTATTGCGTTTATTTTAACAAAACATGAATATATATATATATCGCATTTCTAGCGATGTTTGATGGTTCTTTGCGGATGGTGTGTCCAATACAATTTAACTTTTTTTTCGAATCTCTGTAGATATTGGTGTTTGGTGTGTTTCGTTCCACAGGTTTTGATTTGAAATGGTCTGTGGCCAAAAAATTCTTAGAATTCTGCGAAGACACCTATTTACGAACACTTGAAGTGATTGGATGTCCTTAACACTTGCATTCCAGGACTCACAGCCATACAGCAGTGTAGATTTCACGTTGGAGTTGAAAATGTTTATTTTAACACGGCGGGAAATCCCAGACGATTTCCATACTCTGCTGAGCTGTCCAAATGATTGAGTAGCTTTTTTTATTCGGCTACAGATGTCTGCACTGGAGCCGCCGGTATTGGTTAAGTAGGCGCCAAGATAGCAGAATGAATCTACCTCCTCCAGAACTTCATTATTTATCAGAAAGGGATTTGTGTTTCCAGAACGAATTCTCATAACCTTTGTTTTATTGATGTTAATTTTTAGTCCGGCTTTCGCTGATATTTCTGATAACTTTTGTAACTTAATAGACATGTCGGTGTAACTGTGGGATAGAAGGCATATGTCATCTGCATACTCGAGATCCTCCAATCGTTCTTGGAGTCCCCATAAAATTCCGCGATTTTCCACCATGGCGTGACTCATGACAATATCTAGCATGATATTGAAGAGTAATGGTGACATAACGCACCCTTGGCGGACTCCTGTACCAATCTCGATTTTTCGGGAGAGTGTACCATCATGTAAAATGCGGCAGCTTGACCCCGCGTTTAGACTCTTTATTAGCTGAATCAATTTCCCTGGTACTCCTTTACATTCAAGTGCCTTCCATATAACGTTATGAGCAAGAGTGTCGAATGCCTTCTCAAAGTCAATAAACACTAGATACAGATTTTCCAGATGACTGAGCCACTCTAGCACAACATTCTGCTCTTACTTTTTATACCTGCACTACTGTATGTAAAGAGGGTATTATGTGTTTGTACGAATGTGTGTAACAAATTTAAATAAAGGTTCTGGGCCTGCCGTTTAGTATACCGATTGACTCAGAATCAATGTCAAAGTCCATTTAAAGAAGCCCGTCCTTCTATCAGGATGGCTGGTTGTCTGTCCAAGATAACCTTGTGCGCAAATTACAGGTCGCAATTTTAAAAATATTTTTTTAAAATTTGGCACATATGCGTTTATTGTCACAAGGTCGAAGACTTTTTATAATTGTGAGAAGCAGTTACTTAATTTTTTTAGCCCACATGAAAACTTCTTTCCGGAATAGGGTTTTGTGCCTATTAATAGCCATCTTGTTTTTTAGACATTTGAGTTGAATAAGATCCAAAAATATTTTGCCGCAACCTGCATAAATCAGCAGAACAAATTTAATTCCATATTTGACCACAGCTCCCATACGAATACACTCATAATGGTAGTAGATACTTAGATAATATTTGGCACAAAAATGTCTTATGTGAATATTAACCTCACAACATACTCTTTTTGGCGGAAACATGATCGCCCAAATACTGCAATGAAGAGTCGGACTTGATCGACTATACTTTCTTATTTTTTTGTGTTAAAAATTGGCTACTTTCTCTATATTTTTAATCTGTTAACAGTACATTTATTGTCGTTATTATTTAACAAGAACTTTTATTGTGTCGTTAGCCACCGACATTTTTTGCCGATACAAATTGTTAAAATTTCATTACAGAATAGCTCTTAACGAAAACTTTCGTTAGCTAACGAATTTTGACTACTTAGCGACAATTTTTTGTCGTTAAAAAGTTACAGAATTTCAGTACTGAACCATTATATTTGATATTGAATTGCAATGTAGTTACTGAGTTTTGAAATGCTTTATAATAAAGGTAATATAGATTTCAATGTGGTGAATAGGATTCAACCAAAAAATCAAAAAACTTGAAAAATTTAATTATTGCGTTTGGTTATTATGGACCTCCTCGAATATAGTCGGGAATTGCTTGCAATTGAATTCAGATCAACAAAAGCAACAAGGTAAAGTGACCTTGTATATTGTTTTTTTTAGACATTTTTGCATTTTTTATAGACAACAAATACATACATGAAAAGCGCAGTTGATTCAACGATGTCCGTCTATCCGTCCGTCTGTTGTTCTCTATATCTGGATAACGGTAAGAGAAAAAGTGTCCAAATCAGTTTCAAGTTGCATCTTTGCTATCAATACAACATGCGAAATTTTTTTAGCGGGATGGGTGAAGTGGGCGTGGTACTTCCCACACAAAGACATTTTAGATTTCTGTATATGTGGAGAACGGCAAGAGCCAAAGTTTTCAAATTAGATACAAGCATTATGTTTATCAAAAGACAACATCCGACAAGACAAGAACGGGAGTGGAGGAATGGGCGTGACAAAAATAATATTTATGTATATCTTAAGAACTGTAAGGGATAATTGTCCGAATTTGGCAGACATAGCAAACTCACACAACCTCTCCAAAAATATGGGCGTGATTGGTGAAGTAGATATTAGATTTTTGTATATGTAAAGCACGGCAAGATCTAAACTTTCCAAATAAGAAACAAGCAGCTCGGTTAACAATACACAACATCCGATAAAATATGGCAGCGATTGGAGAACTGGGCGTGGCACCAAATAGATATATTTATATATAAAGAACGTTATTTATATAACTTTCTGTTCTTATTGCATCATGGTGAAGGGTATTTATGATTCGGAGTATCCGTTTATAGCACCCCTACTTGTTTTTTTCTAAATTTGATATTAAATTCTATTTATTAAATACCTTTTGATAGTTAAAAATTTTATTAAAAATATTTGTTATTTTATTTTCACCAATTGTTTAATATTTGTAAATATTTAGGTTAAATATTTACATATATTTTTTGATTGTTTTTTTTTTTTTTTTTTTTTTTTTGCAAATATTTTCATCGATGCAATTTCAATTTACACATTAATCTATTCAAAATAAAGAATTAGTTCGGCTGGCAGAATATTCTGAGTTTTTTTGTTATCAATATTCACCAGTTATTTAAAAAACTTTTTTGTTGTATTTTTGCGTTGGATTTTTGTGTTTTAAAGTTTATTTTTGATAAATATTAAAACTAAAAATCAAGTTACAAAAAACGTGAACGATGAAAAGTTATTGATTGTTGAACAAATTTAGTTTTAATTAAAATAGTTCTGGAAATATTTTTTTCTTCAACATTTAATAAATTAAAGCTTAAAATTAAATTTGAAATATAATATAAAAATGCTATATATATAGTTGAAATTTTATAATTTATTTTTAATTAATATTCGCAATTAACAATTTATATATGCCGGGATGAGGCATTGCATTCATTAAAAAAAAAATTTATATATAAAGGAAAACGTCCCTTGTTAAAAAAAATGAAGGTATTTCATGGAAAAGTTCAAGTTGCTTAAAATGTTTTAATTTTCTGATAGATTTGTTTTATAACATGTAAGAGTACTATATTCGGCTGTGCCGAATCTTTGAAACCCTGCTACCGACGCACATTGGTTGAAGAGTGGCCAAAATTCATTTTTTTCATGTTCGCCGATTTGGATAATTTTTTGGTATTTTGTTGGCAGATATCTGAATATTATGATTCCGTAATATTAGGCTGATATATTTATTATTTGTTTGGATAGATACGCTCGAAGTTCATATATGTTAAAATAGCATGCAAATGTACTGTATATTCAATCTTTTGGTACAATCACAGTAAACTTATCATTTGACTTTGTTGTATATTTTCGTAAATGACAATTGTCAAAGATGAGATTTGCATTAAAAAAAGTTGGAAAAAGTGCCATATAAAAAATTTCGTAGAACAAAATATAAGCAACATCAAAATTTCAATGTTCATCAACTTCAATAGGCTGTATCTTTTTAGCGCTGTGCAGCGCTGTTTAACGAATGATGTCAAATTACAGCTTGAAGTCTCAGCTAAAAGTTAAAAAAAAAATTCAGCTGCACATATTTGCACTTTTCCAAAAAAAAAAAAAAACAGTAAAAACTATAAAGTGATAAAGTGATAAAGCAACCAAACATGAATTTTCGTTCATGCTTGTTGTTGTTGCCATAATTCTTAACTATTTAAAATTATTACAAAATGTAATTTACATACTAGTCAATAGTGTTAATTATACATTTCATTCTTGAAAAAAGCATAAGCTTCAATTGAATTTGAATTGTTGTTTACTAATTTACATTAAATTGGCAAGTGCAGTGATAAGTGTTGTATTATTAAGTGATATCACAATTTTATTTTATTTATTATGGAAAATTTAACAATTTCTTATTTAAATATTTGCGAAATATTGATTGATACCAAAATGTTACTGTCGAAGTCATTGCAAATAACAATGAAGAAATGACTGCTCAGGATGTTGAAGTCTTTACTAGATTTTTGAAAAAATACGTTTTTACAAAGTTCAAAGATAGATGGCAAAAAGGAGCCCATTATACAATTATAATATTTATTTTTATTGAAAATTGAATTGATAAAATCAAAATCAAGGGAGTTATGCCACTTTTTCAATACAAGTTGTATGGGAGGTTGGCGTAAAAGTGGGCGGATCAGATATGTATTTTCAGGAGCTTATTGTACAATTATAGTATTTATTTTTAGTGAAAATTGAGTTGATACAATCAAATTCAAGGGAGTTATGCCACTTTTTCAATACAAGTTGTATGGGAGGTGGGCGTAAAAGAGGGCGGATCAGGTATATATTTTCAGGAGCCCATTCTACAATTATATTAGTTATTTTTAGTGAAAATCGAGTTGATACAATCAAAATCAAGGGAGTTATGCCACTTTTTCAATACAAGTTGTATGGGAGGTGGGCGTAAAAGTGGGCGGATTATTTTGATTTTTCCATTTTTTCTTGATTCAAACAAAAAATGCCTATGTGCCAAGTTTCATTGTCCTTCGAAAACTTCTTCTATTTTTAGCCGCTCGTTATATGAACTTCAACCAATGTGCGACGGCTAGAATTATTAAGACGTATGGTCTCTATGAGATCTGTAAGTTATACATTAATTTTTATTAAAAACGACATCAGTTTTTAAACTGATGTTAAGACCTATTTAAGTTAAATTATTGACCGACAGTCAGAAAGCTTTATGCTTTTATTTCTAGTTACATAAAACTTAATTTGAATAAATTTGGGTAAGATATCACCATTCGTAACAGTGTTGTCCGTACTAAAATTATTTTCGGGAGGGGAACTTATATTGGACCAATGGTAAATTTTGAAAAAATATTCACAAAATTCTGTAGACCTATTTCTAGTTTTGAAAAACCTAAAGCAGAACAAATTTCAATACAGAAATCAACTCTTATACAGCGCTGTATAGTTTTAAAATGGTTTTCAGAAGGCTGCTTAATTTGGGACCTAAGGTAAATTATGGACCGATTATAACAAAATTAAATCGTAATTATTTCGGGTCATATGAAGGTAAATAGGACCAAATTTTAACACAATATCTATAACTGCTGACGTACCAAATTTAACTATAGTAGCATTATTTTCACGGTTTTAGGCGTACTAAACTGTTTTCCAAGCAGAGGCCTAATATAAGGTCTATGATAACTTATGGACCTATATTCACGAAATTTTCCTGCGTTCTACCACCATTAATGTTTGTTTTTGTAACAAAATTGTCCAGCTTTTGGATGGCGAGACTACATTTAAGCTCATAACTGTCATCCTACTGAAACGATTTTGCTGGATTTCAATTTAGAACTGCTTAAGATGACCTTTTCTTTTGAGTTTTTCAAAAGTGAGCGTATTTTAGACAGAAGGATAGACAGACAGACTTACAGATGGACGGACGGATAGACATGGCTAAGTCGTCTTTAAATTTATCAAGAAGCCCGAAAATAAATTCTTTGTGGGGTCTGGGATGATTACTAAAAAATTGTCATACGGAAAGACAAACTTAGTATACCCTCTCGTTCACCACTAGTGGTGGTGAAGTGTATAAAAATAGTGAACAGGTTTTTTCAATGTTATTTGCTGGCTTACTTGATAAGTAAAGTTTTTGCTGAACAGAGTCCGTCTTTTCTTAAAGAAATCGCTGCTAAATACATTAAAAGGCGGTGTTGCAAAGAAATTTTTCAAAAAATACTTACGCAGTTAAAATGAACAACCAACTTTTTTTTATAAACGCCAAAAAAATATTTCTCCATACATAAATCTTTACAAATTTTGTTAAAGAAATTTTATTTAAGAAACCAATTAAATTTTTGTAAAAAAAATAACAAAAGCCTTATTTACATTCTTGTTCAAATGGTCTTGCATCGTAGCATTTGCAAAATGGTTTAGTATATTTTTACTGTACACCAACAAAATATACTCTTTTGCAAATATGCAATGCTTAAAACTAATAGTTTATATTAACTCGACTTATGCTTTGTTTACACTTGGCTTGTTAATCGTGTGATAAAGCTCTATTCACATTAAAATAGAGATGATTGCTGTGATTTGTTAATCACTTCAAATTGACATGATTACATCTAAATCATTTCATTAATCATGTTGAACGTACCTCAAACTGAGTATGATGTAGAATCGGCCACAATAAACGTACCTCTGACGCGTACAACCGACCAAATTTTCATCTTAATGTTTTAAATTAAATGGTTTATTATATGAAAATATATAAGGGGAATTTCATATCAAGTGACCCAATTTTTAAATCGATGTCTTCCGATTTGGGTGAAATTTTGTACCAAACTGAGCCCTATTAAACAGTAGTTTAGACACAAATTTTCAACAAGATCGGTCAAAAAGTTTCTGAGATAAAGGGGGTCAAAGTTTGCCATTTTGTCCGTACAGGTGTTCTTTCTCATCCATGTAACTTATTACCTATTGGTGTTAGACAAATTTGTTCCTAGTAGCTTAGATAGCTATTTGATCAATCTTTTAAAAAAAATATTTTTGTTTTTTTTTTTTAATTTCACCCAAAACGGAAGACATCGATTTAAAAATTGGGTCACTTCACAGATTTTGAAATAACAAACCTGACAAATAAAACTGCCTTAAAGATTATTTACAATGATACATATATATCTGTGGATTGGTGCTAAAAGGGCCAATGTCATTATTTTGCTGTTTTGAGTTAATCGTGTCATTATGTGTACCTTTTATTTTACTCTGTTTTATTTTTCTGTATCTGCCAATGTCTAAGCTAACCCAGAACAGTTTAGTGGAGTTTTTTAGACATAGAGAGTAAAATAATACACATAATGAAACGATTAACTCAAAACAGCAAAATATTGACATTGGCTCTTTTAGCATCAAGCCACAGATATATATTTAATATTGTGCAACAAATGGCGGCGTAATGGAGGCTCCGTGCAATAACTCCCAGGTGCAATAAGTCCCAAGAAAAAAATGAAATTAGACCCAAAAATTTTTCATATAAATGTGGGAGTAATTTCATTATGAAATAGCTCCCAGCCCTCTCGGTTTTATTTCATTTTTTTTGAAGTTATTTCACTTTTTGCCTGGGAGTTATTTCATAATGAAATAAAATCCAAATGAAATAAGTCCCCGAAAAAATTAACCTGGAAGTTATTTCATTTTATTTTTCTTTTCGGTGTTATTTCATTTGCTGTGGGAGTTATTTCATTTTTTGTGGGAGTTTTTTCATTTTCAATTATTTGCAATTTCTTAAAATTGTTTAAAATTTTAAACGGTATTTATAACGGGATATTTCAAACTATTTGAATACAATGACTTAAGTTTATCAAAGAAGAAAATTTTGCTAATTGCAATTGCAGTGTCTTATGGTTACCGGCTATGCAATGAAGCTTTAGTTAGCGAAGCCGGTGTTTGTTATACCATAGAGTATAAAATCCTTGCGCCCGACCGAAGGCCGGCTATGCAAAGAAGCTTTAGTTAGCGAGGCCGGTGTTTGTTATACCATAGAGTATAAAATCCTTGCGCCCGGCCGAAGGCCCGCTATGCAGAGAAGCTTTAGTTAGCGAAGCCGGTGCTTGCTTTAGTTAGCGAAGCCGATTTTTGTTATACCATAGAGGAGGTAATCCTTGTACCTGGAGTGCTTAAACTGCAGGCAGTTGCCATTGCAGGAGGTCAGGATATAATAAAATGCCCCATTTGTTGTCAAAATTTCGAGGACTCAATGTTAGTTTTTTGGTAATCTAATATGTAAATATTCAAGTAAAACGAATACATATATAATAAATTTAATTTTTTTTGGGTCTTATTTCATTTCTTTTCGATGGACTGTTTTTGGAAGTTATTTCATTAATGTCTTTAGGAGTTATTTCATTATGAAATAACTCCCAAAAGTTGGGGTTTGTTTCATTTAAGACTTGGAAATTATTTAATTTTTTGGGGATTTATTTCTTTTTTCCAGTTTGGGACTTATTTCATTTATTTTGGGATTTAATTCATTAGTAATTGCACTGGGACTTATTGCACCTGGGAGTTATTTCACGGAGCCGTAATGGACACTACATTATATGGGGAGTTATATGTGGGCGTGGCAAACATTTTAAATCGTTAGTAGAACAGCCTTTAGCTTCTTCACCTACGTTCTAAGTTATATTGCTTTGCGAAGAGAAAAAACAAAGTAATAGAATTTTGGCCGAAATCTCCCTCTGTGCAATGCATCAAAAACTCTATAAAACTGGAAAAGTTTGATTTATATCAATAAGATTTATCTATATCGTTCTTACATTGTTTTTTTTTTTTTTTTTGTGAAAATTTCGCCATAAGTATCATAATTCTTTAGACCTATTATTATTATTATTATTTATCCTTTAAAGAATTTGTTCTAACTATCTTAAAAATATCTAAGTACATCACATAAATTTGTATGATAAAAATCAAAGAAATAAAAACTTTAAATCTAAGTAAATTTTAAAGCTGACAAATAAACTTCCTAATATGCTCAAGTTTGGTTTGTCTCTTGTGTTTGTAACCCTAAAGCAATTAATTTTTTTGTTTCCCAATGTACGACAACGTGATGTAGGTTATGCAAATATAAATTCTTTACAAAACAAAGCTGAACGAGGAAAAAAAACTCATTCTATAGTACAACCAATGCATGGCATGTGTTAACACAAACACTTTCAATAAACTGTAATTTGTTGTTGTTGCTACAGTTACAATATGCAATATCCATTTAAAATACCCAAATACACATACTATCAGACTCTACTTGACTGCAGCTGGTTGCAGCATTTAAATCTGCATTGCCTGACACATCTGAGTCACACTTATGCAATTGCAATTGTAATGCAGTGTAATGTATGCATGAGTGTGCAGGCATCATCAGTATAAAAAATCTATATTTATAAAATATTTATATATTTGTAAAATATTAAGTGATGAAGAAAGGAGCAGAAGGGTTTACGAGAATGATGAGTATCAAAAACTCGTTTGCTCTAACAAATAGGTTGGTTCCCCAATAAAAAATTTTATCATTTTGCGAAGCACTAATGGTACATTTAAAAAAATAAGCGCAGAATTATGCGCTACGCAATAAGACATACAGAAATGCAGTACAGTAAGTGAAAGAACTCTCAACAACTTTTATAAAAAAAAAAAAAAAACATTTCAAGTGCTACGGCATTCCCTTGCTGCGAAGCAGGTTTGTAAGGGAGAATACTACAAAATAACTGTATCAAAACATTCAGTGTGTAAAACTGATCGTTACATGGAACAATTTTTAAATGCGCTGAACAAAGCGCTTTATGTGTCAAAAATGTATTGCTTCAAAGTGGGAACTCGCCATATAAAATTCATGTCTTCCGTACGCGCAATGGTAAGCGCAACTCTTATGTTTCTCCCTTACAAACCTGCTTCGTTGGAAGCTCCATTTTTTACTGGGTCTTTAGTTTGTGTGAGTGTGAGTGTAAATAAATTGTGATTTAATACATGGAGCTAAAATTACATATAAAAATGGTTTTCATTTCGTTCTTTCTTCATTCATTTTAATTTTGAATATAATGAAAATAAGAGGAAATAAATTGAAAATTCTGCTGCTGTTGCTATAGATTCTGAAAATAACATGTTTCAACTGTGAGCGATGAGCAATGATCACAATATATTTGCAAACATAAATACGCACTCCGGTTCATGCACACATATTTTTAGGGAATAGCAGAAGCACTGATTGGAATTGTTATAGAAAGGAAAAAGGAAATGAGTTGAATAGACAAAAGGAAATACTCGAAAATAAGTAATCATAAATAAAATCACGTATAACTTGAAAAATAAAAGGAAAAAGGTGTGATTTTGGTAAACAGGCAATGGCAAGGTAGACACAATAATAAGGACAAGGAATAGAAGCTTACATATTTGGAAAATAGTCCTATAAAGAAAAAGTTTCATAAAAAAATTCTAAGTAACTAAATTTCTATTGAAAACTTTTTTGTATAAAAAATTATCTATTCAAATCAGTCCAAATTTTTTTTTAGAAAATGCTCTTATATAGAACATTTCATTAGAAACCTCTCTTACACACAAAATTTTCAATTGCATTTCACAAGAATATTCCATAAAAATAGTCTTTTATTTACACTTTTTACACTTTACTTGAGTAGCATTATTTGTTAGGGTTTTAGGCGACTAAATTATTTTCCGAGAGTGGATGAATACTAAAAAAGTGACGGAATAACAAATTTTGTATACCCTCATTCACAACTTGTAATGGAGGGAATTAAAATAATCTTATACAAAAAATTGTCTAAGGTTAAGAAAATGTTCAAAAGAAAAAATTCTAAAACCTGCAAAAAAAAATCCTTTAGAAAAATTTCCATAGAAAATGGTCTTAAACAGTGAAATTTTCATGGACAATGTTCTTATACAAAAATTTTTTGTAAAAAATATTTGTTTTCTTCTTAAACTATCAAGAATAAAAATTGAGAATAAAGCACGTCAGACAAAATCATTTTAATTGAAAATTTTGTATTTCCAAAAACTGCTTTGATAATAAAATGTCAAGTGCACGGCATTAAAAAACAAAACTGGCAACATGCTTTTTTTTGCGAAAAAATTAAAGAAAATTGTTTTTGTTTTTGTTTTTTCTTAACCCACTTATAGCTACAATTACAACCAACCAATTGTAGTGGGGAATGTAAGAAAAGATAAACTTACTGTATATAGTTGTTGTTTTTGTTTACAAGTGAAACTGTTGCTTATAATTCTTATTCGCTTCACAGTTTTATTTGCTTTAATATCTTTATTTTTTTCTAAATTCTTTAGATGAAGTTTCCTGATGAGCTGGCCTCAGCAACCAGTAAAATGCGCATCGGAAAAGCTTAACCCATCAAAAAAAAAAAAAAAAAATCAGTGTTTTTTATCAAGAATACAAATTGGGAATTAAGCACGTCAAACAAAATCATTTTAATTGAAAATTTTGTATATCCAAAAAAATACGAAAAGGTTTGAGGAAAAAATTCTCCTAGCTTCATTTCTTGACTAGAGTTAAACTTGTTTGGATCAGATAAAACACTTTTTTTAATATTCATATAACATAGCATTTTCCAATTCTCCCTTAGCGATTTATGTTAAAAAAAAAAAACAAGTAAAAGGGCTATACTCTGCTCTGCCGAATCTTATAAACTCTTGAGTATAGTGTTGAAAAGCCATTGGTTCTCTAGCTCATGAGATATTTTGTCAAAATCCTTATTTTAAGAGCATATTAATATGGCTCAATTTTATCAAGCCATATAACAAATACACCAATTTTGGTCATTTACAAAAAAAAGATTTAAAAAGGGTAGTTGAACCAAACCACACAGAGAATTATTTTAATATTTTTTATTATGATAGAAGGATCTATAACAATATTATGTGTGTGTGAAACAAAATATCGGCCAAATGCTAGCTACGGCTTCGGTGGCATACCTCTATCCGATGGTACATATTTTCAATGACTCTGAGACATAATTGAGGTTTAATGTCCTTAATGTGCCGAACTAGCTTATCCTTTACTTCGTACACTTTTTCTTTTAAATATCTTCTAAAAAGGAAGTCCAACTGTGTCAAATCACATGATCGTGGCTTCCAATTAACATCGCCACGACGTGGCAATTGAATTTCTGGCGCATAAGAGCTATTTATCCTGTTGCAACCACAGAAGCCCGTTATCATCTTGCGATAGCGAACACCATTTGCGGTAACTGCTTGGAAGACCTAATTACAAACAGCTGTTTTCACATTTCCTACAGACCCGGTTTGCTGAAATTTGAGTTCAATTCCTTCGAATGCAGACCCATTTTGTCGATTACGATTTCCAAAAAAAAAATCACGAATTGCACGGAATGCCTTTTAATTTGAACGCCCATTTTCATAAAAGGCTTCAACAATCTTAGCGCGCTGCTTAATTGTGTACCTCTCAATGGTTGAATATGTCAAACACTGAAACAAAAAAATATCAAATTAAGTTGGGTAAACTTAACGTTAAGGTGTGACTCACAATTAACATCGTGCATTATGGTTGGACCACCCTTTATTCAGAAAATTACTGTGCCGCAGTTGGTCTTCGTAGTTTGGGAAGAAAAATTTAGTTATTTTTCAGTGACTCGGCCTATGAACCGATTTTGGTAATATTTGCTTCGAGTATTCTACTTAGTTTATGTCAATAAGGATCATACATTTTATGAATATCTCGAAAAGTAAAGGTTTATGGGTAACATTTAATGATTAATGGATGAAAATTAAAGGTATTGGTAGGTTTTTGCTTATATATATATAGTACTTTTCGTTTATAGCCACTACCGTTTTTAGTCAAATTTGCGATACAGACCATCGTATCAGTATTTTCTGGCGCTATATGTAAATTTAATTGAAAACAATTACTTAACAAGGTCTCGTTAACATGTGCTTAATTCCCATTTCACTTTCAATTCTTTATAGCAAACTTAGCGATATAAGCACATATTTTATATATGCAATGCATCAGGGGTTAGCATAGGCAAAAGTAAAGCCAATTATTAGCCGAATAGTAACATTAGTAAAATTTACTAAGTTCTTCTTAGCTTTCGAATCAATAATCAAATATCTTATTATTATTAAAAGTATTTTTATACAGTACGCAACACTGTTGCAAACCCTAGAGTGTCATAAATATGATTTATTTTATTTTCTATATTCACATAAATTGAATTTATTCAAACTCGGTTGAAATATATGTGAATTAGGCCTTAGCATTCTATAAGCATTAGCGATATAGTCCATTATTCGTCTTTAACTAAAGATTGTGACTATAAGCAAAAAGTACTGTATCTTGGTTATTTGTAGACGAATCTGGCTAAATTTTAATAGCAAACTATTCCCAACTACATATATGTGATATGTCGTATCAGCGATCTTTAGAAACAGAAATACGGACAGCGAGCATGGTTGAATTAACTTCGTTTATCATAGGCACCCAGTACATACATATGTAACAGCGCATAGAGAAAGGGACCAGTAACGTAAAGGGAACAGTAAAAACCAACTATACAAAACAAGAGGTGGGGACGACCTACGCGCGTTTTCAAGGTTGACCAACAAGGTTGAGATGTGTCGCTTTCAAATGAAACCAATACCAACACGCTCAGTGATGGTACACCAAAGATACACGTATTTAAATCTTGAAAATAGCAAAACCCTTAGGTCCCTTTCTATTTTTCGCGTTACATATATATCTTAACTGTAAAATATTAAAAATGTTAGTAACCTGGTTTTGCATTTTAGCTGACGACATATACATATGTACTTTATAGGGTCTAAGATCAATATTATAAGAATTACAAACGGAGTGAGAAACTTATGTAGTATATATTAACTATCTGTAGTGGATGCTATAGAAATACATTTTTTTTTTTTTTTGTAAATATCACCGTACCCTTAAGATGCCAAATAGTACCGTGACGGTGTACTTATCAGTTCTCCTTTTCTATCCTTTCATCGATTGTAATTCTATTGTGTCATTGTATATGATTGCTTGTATTAGTGTATATTTTCATTTTACTTATATTTCCTGTTTTACAGGTAATTTTTATTTGCTGCAATGATTTTCACTTTTTCTTTTTGTTCTCCTAGTAGCCTGGATTCTATTTTCTTGAGTTTTTAAGTTCATTACGTTTCATATTTTTTTTCTACGTTTTTGCTTTGATTTTTAGCATTTCACTTTATTTTTTGCCTCCATCAAAAAAATTGTATACTTTTATTCAACATTTTATTATTTAGGGAAACGAGATGAAAAAATGAGATATTTTCCACGCTGTGGTTCTTTGTTTTTTTTTAATGATTGTGTGTCTGTATGTGTCACATGTATTCTTGATATTGGTTATGATAATGCGCAGGAAATTGCTGCTTTTGTGTGTCATAATGACGTTGATGTGTGTTTTTTTTTGTTTGTTTCTTTGATTGTATTTCGTTATTTGTAGACTTTTGTGCTTGTGTGAATTCACTGAAGTGTTATCTGTATATTTGCCGCTTTTGTTGTGTTAAGTGTTATACTTAAGTATGTGTTTTTTCTTATTTTAAAAAGAGGTTTTTAACAATCTAAAATGATATTGCTTTTTAAGGTTTCTTATTACCAATTTGCGAATAAACAAATTATGGTTTTCATAAGATTTAAGAAATAACAGTGGATTGTAGAAAATATAATTGGATTCAAATAAATACTTGCAAATTATTTTTTATAAATTACTTTTAAAAAGGGGACTCACATAAATATTATTAAAAACCTTCTGGTAATTTATAGGAATTAAGCAGCTTTCCGTCAAAATTTAGCGATTTCAAAATCAATGGAAAACATTATTTTAGCTATAAACAAAATATAAAGTTAAAAACACACATTTTTTAATAATATTATCTTACTTCCTTTATAACATCAATTGTCAGAATCGATAATTCTCTAAGTCAACTAACTAAATTCAACTTAACCAAATCAGTTAAAGAAATTTTGAATCGACCTTACACACATACATACTTGGCGTAATATACTTTTCAATAAAACATTTTCATATATTTCTATCTCCCACAAAATTTTCTTGTACATTAAGCCTTTTCCAATCAGGTCGTCGAACAGCTCTTTTGCCGTCTGGTTTGCCAAAACAGATTCTCTTTTGAGAGCGCAGTTTGTAACCATACGTGCTATATGATCAGCCCAACTAAGTTTTTGCGATCTTAGTAGTGCTGATAGGGATGCTTAATTTATATCTTATTCTTCATTCGTTCTTATTCTGTATAAATTTTTTGTTATTTTTAACGATAATTTCAAAAGCATAGCTGAAACTTCTAGAAAGATTGATGAAACTTCTAGAAAAATGGTAGAGAATTCTAGCACCATCCTGGCTTAACTTTAAGAGAATTCCAGGATCACAAATAAGAAACTTCAGAAAATTTCCACTGAAATAAATTCAACAAAAAGCTGTCTGATTTAAAAATAGAAGTTGATGATAAACTACACAATCTGGAAGCAAAAGTCAATAGTATTTAATGCCAAGAGCGACCAGTGTGGGTTGTTTCAGAAACCTCGAGTAGAATAAAAGCCTCCAAGGGGAGTTGAGCTTTCGAACAGCTACAGGTGAGCCTGCTACTATCTATGGCAAGACACTTGTGGTGTTGAGAATTGCCAATATTGTCACTTTTCATGAGTTTATTGTCGCTGACATTGTAGACGAAGTACTGATTGACGCAGATTTCATGATTCATCACAACATAAGTCTGGATTTGGCAAAACAGCTCATGTATCTGTGTGATTATGAAATACCAGTGGATGTTGGGTATGAAAGTGAGGCTCGTGTGGGACAGCTTCTCGCTTGTACTCGACTGGAATATTCACCTTACAGAAGAGTTGAAAAACGTGAAAAAACGGTTGCTCATGTAAGACAGCTTAGTAGATTGGAAGCCAGGCACTGTACGAAGGCAGATAGAAAGGAATGCATCAGTGAAGGTCTCTCGTTTAAGATAGAGCCCAGTAAAGATTGGATAACGGCGCAAAGAAGAGACCCCGTATTAGCAAGGGTTATGAGGATCAAGAGTATAGGTGGAAGACAAATTTTTAAAAGAAACTTCCCAAAGCACCGCTTCCGCAGTGCAATTGTAATGCACTACCTATACCAGAAGATAAGCAGGTATCTTCGTTCTAGCGGAGAAATCATAATGACCTTAGGTTTTACTGGGATGTATTAAAAAGTTTTTCTGTAAAAACACATTTCTATCCAAAATTTTTAATTTTCCATAAAAAATTTTATGTATTAGACTAATTTTATAGAACATCTTTTTTGTATATAAACATTTTCTTAAATAAATATCTCCATAAAAATTTATTTAATAAAATTATTTTAAAAATACTATTTGTGTACAAATTTTGATTGTGTAAAATTATTTGCTTTAAAAAATGTTCTTCTATGCGAAATTTTTCTGCAAAAAATAACTTTCCATAAAAAAGTTTTTTGTATAATATAATTGAAGCACAGCCGCGAAAAACGTTGTAAAAGCCACTTTTTGCAAAAACTGCTTTTTTGCAGATAAGCGTTAACATTACTCTCGTACACTGTTTAAACCTCAAATCACCAAAAATTATGCACCTGAAAGCCTTTAAAAGGGACATGCAAAGAGTCAGCTAGTGGAAGAACGTTGTAAGTTACTTAAAAATGATACAAAGCAAATGGTTTTAAATGACATCGTGATTGTGGATCAGAAAACGGCTTCGTGCAATTGCAAAAAAAATCGCATTAAATGAACAGCAACAAATACATTCACTTGCGGTCATACAATAAAACTTGCGCAACCGCAAACATTCGCTGCTGGTTTGCAGTCATTCAAATAATGCACATCGTGCTTTGTTATTTATTCCATCGTTTAGCTTCGTTTGTCAATTAAGATGTTTGTGTGTTTGGTCCGACAATGATTGTTTTGATAAAGAAAAAAAAAATACAAACAAAAAAGCCAGAAATCATGCAATTATTAGTACAAGAAGAAAAAAATTTAAATGATACTTAACGCACATATGAAGGTAGAAACAATTTCCTTAGAAGCAGAAGACTTTTTTATAATTTCTTAAAAAGTACAGTAGATCTGTATGTACAATGTATTCTTGTTATTGTTGTTTTTATTGTTGTTAATTTTAACAAAGCGTCTCATCGAGTGGTTTATTGTTGTTAATGTTAACAAAGCGTCTCATCGAGTGGACAATGACTACTTGAATGCAAAAATATATGAATGTGTTCCTTTTGAATTTACACAGTTGTGTTATATTGCGTGCGCAACAAAAATGCAAACAAAACACTTTAAGTAAAAAACGAATACATTCAAAAATCAAATGTGTACGAAACGATGTAAAAATTACCAACGTTGAACTTTGTTTTGCAAGCAAAGAGTGAATGTAAATTTGAGCGTAGAAATCAAGAAAAATAGTGATTTTCCACTAAAAAAAAAAGTTATTAACTTAAAATTTGCATGTAATTTAAGTTTTAAATTTGTTGATAATTTGCATAAAATTTTTTATTATTATTATTTTTAATAATCTAAAAAAAAAAAAAAAAAATTAATAATCTTGCCTGTTAAAAATGTTTTTTTGCTCTCCTGAAAAATAATTATTTTGTAACTTAAAACGTTATTCGCGGCTGTGCTTCAATTTTTATATACAAGATTTTTCTGTATAGGATTATTTTCTATAAAAAATGTTTCTATACAAATTTAATGTAAGCTGTTTTCATTAACTTTATTTTATAGAAAATGTTCTCTATAAAATTATGTAAAAAATACATATTTGTATACCCAAAAAGCCTGTGTCAGTTCACTTTTTAAGCAACTATCTGTTTAAAATTGTTTCGCTTAAAAATAATTATTATATCAACAAATTTGAATACAAATTCTTTACTATAAACAACCATAACAATTTGGTTTTCTTTTAGGTAAAATTTTCTTTTGCAATATAACTCCACCGTCATCGCCACCTGCCAGTGATTGCTTCATAATGTCGTCGTATATTTTTACCGCTTTTCTTCTCTGTTTTCATATAAAAAAAGACCACAACTGCAATACAAAAGTTTGTCATTATAATACTGACATGTAATTTTCATACACATACATTTATTAAAACACTTTTATTGCGTATTTAATTTGCATTCATTTTTTCACTTGTCTTAATCCCGGGCCTTTAAATAATTACATTAAAGCGCTTTTAATTAAAAACACGCAGCCGTCTATACAATAAACACAATACCAGAAGCCGTAATGACTGTAACAAAAATTAAAAAGTGTCCTGAATTTACGGGTTGGGTTGAAATGGGGTGTGAAAGTTTTATGTAATAAACAAGTGGTTATTTAAGAAATTTTAAGGTTTCCTATGAAACAGATAGCGTTTAAAGTTAGTTTTGAAATACTTCAATTATATATGGAGGGCTCAGAGCTGAAGCGCACCAAGTCAAAAATGAAAATTCGATAATATTTTGAGTTTGAGTAAGCGAATTTCCATTAATTTCTGGAGCCATTGACATGGGTTTATTACCGTTACCTTTGGAACGAAAAACTTTTTGATTTAGTCCTTAACAGAACTCGATAGAGATAAACTTTGCGAAGAATTTCACACCAGTTTTGAAATACTTATATGCATTTTATTTTATGACTTGGTTCGGTTCAGCTTTGAACCCTCCATATAGTTGACAATAGTTTTTCGCAGTCAGTTTCTATGGCTCTGTATCTAAAATAACATAGGAAAAAAGTCTTTTGAATTTAATAGTTTTATAATTAAAATTTTTAATAGAAAATTGTTTCAAACAGATAATTTTCCATAAAAAATAGTCTTAGAAATATTAAAAAAAATTTATAGAAAAAAGTTTTAAAAACAAAATTCTCTATAAAATTGTGCTTTTTACAGAACATCTTCTTCAAAAAGAAGAATTCTCTATAAAAACTAGTCTTTTATATAGGAAAAAATTTATTTTAATAAGTCTTAACCAAAAAAATGTTGTCTAAAATAGTCTTGTGCACGCAGAGAAAAATATGGTTACGGCAACTATACAATGTTTATTGGTACAATATATTGTTGTTGTACACAATTGATTGTTATTTTTCTTTAATATCAGCAATATTTTAGTTACTGTAAACATATCAATGTTTATCGCAATTATAAATTTGAGTATTGTTGTCTGAACAATAATAATTTTTCTAACAACTAAATTTTGATAACTTTGAAAATATATTTTATTACTCCCAACCATTTAATGATATTTAATAGTCATAACATTATATTCGTGTAATCATGGTATGCTTAAGAAGCAAACGAAATATGTTTACCCTAATAATATATTGTTAGCGCCATTAGAAAAGTAATTTTGAATGAGTTGTGTCGTTTGTTTTTAGTATGCCTGTGGAATTATTTGAATTATATTCAGTGAGTGGTTAATCAATTAAAAATAAATACTCATTAAAAACAAATGTAAAGAAATTTAAAAAAATATAGAAATTGAAAAAAAATTGGTAAGTGCCACAAAATAAAAAATCGATTCAAAAAAATTTCAATTTATTTTTTATTGTTATGACCAGGGCCCGGATTTTTATGCAAATGCATATTTGTTCTCGTCAGTCGGAGAATACCATATACAAAATATATTTGCGAATCAAGAAATTTTTAGTAAAATGCCATCGATTTGTTAGTGCATATTTTTGCATATTTTGCTATGAATGCATATTTTTGCATATATTGCTGATATTGCATATTTTTGTTGCATATTTTGAAAAAACTTGTTTTAATTGCTTTATTTTGCCATGCACCCTTCTACAGAAGAGATAAAAGACAACTTCGATGATATTTATTTATTATTTTCCAAAGGGATAAATATTTTGTAAAGCACCTTCGCGTGTTGCCGCATCTAAAAAGAATTATCTGGATTAATGTCTTCCTCTACAGCCTATAACAACCAGATGCAATTATGTATTATGCTGAAAACTTTTGCCAATTCAAAGATGTTGTAAAAGTATTCAACAATAGTAAATTTAAGTTTACTGATATCGCCATAAATTAGAGGTATTTAGTGGACGGAAACTTAAATTAACAAATTCGTAGCAAGCTTGATAAACTTTACACAAAAATAAAACAATAAATTTAAATCCTTAACTGCTTGCATATTGAATTTAACCCTGCTCTTAGGTCAAGAAAAACTTACGAATCTTAGGTATAGGACCATTTTGGTCCATATTGTCTTTTTTTTTTTAATAAGTGCACAATTTTGTTTTACTTTTTTTAATAGTCTGCAAACAAATAGAGTTAATTTTCATATCTTCTAGTCTAACTTCAGTTTATATTCAGTGTTTTTTTTTTTTTTTTTTTTTGCTGAAATAATGAAAAATCGACAATTAAACTGCAATGATATTGTTCACATTCTAAATAAAAGATTATCTGATATTTCAACTTGTAGAATCGTGGACAGGGTATGGAATCTGAAATCACCGGAAGAAATTATTCTCATTCAGAAAATGAAGAGAATGTTGCAGCTATGGGTGACGTAGAAGAATGGAATGTCTCAAAAAACGGAATGCTATAAAATTCGTCTCCACTGCACAGTGGTATAAGAATATCATATCCCCACAATCAGCGACAACACGATTTGCCGTTTCCAGATGCCATGATATATTGCGTTCGTTTTTATTATTTTTTTCCCTAACACCAGAAAAAAATTAAAAATAACTGAAATACAAACAAGTATTGCAAGGTAAAATTTCACAAGAAATGGAGAGATCTAGAGACTTTTTCTGCATACATTTCTGTGATAATTCTTGCAGGAGTTTATCGCGAAAAAAAAAAATAAGATCTGCATGATTTATTATCATATAGCAACAAATGTATATTCAAGTTGTAACGGAAGATCATTTACACATATACAATAAGAAAATTTGATTTTTTTTTCATATCAATAAATCGGTAAACAAGAACGCACCAAAATGGTCCTAAACCTAAGATTCGTAATTTTTCAGCTTTCTAATTTCCTTTATATTATTCATAATTAAAAATTTTGCAGAAGTAATAAAATATAAAAACACCCCATTAGCTAAAGTTTTAGGTTGACATATTCAGCCGCTCCGTAAATTAAGCGAAAAGAAAGAAAAAATGACCAAAATGGTCCAAACCTAACAGTAGGGTAAAATTGTTTTCGAAAACAGCGTAGTGAAAATGAATAAACCACTGAGCAACCATCAGCATTTAACCATGTCTATCACTATCACTCCGTTTTATTTTGTTTTGAAGAACAGACTGTAAACTTTTATTTTGAAAAAATGTAGGGTAAAATATATATTTAAAGGCTTTAAAAAAACATAATCAATAAACATTTGATTCGTATGTAATTGAAATCAGTTTCGCACTTTGCTTAAGTAAATGACAGTTTCAAAAAATTTAACAAAAAGTTTTCTTAAGTTCAATATGTTTTGACACTTATGATTAACAATTATTCGCACAGCTGCTCAAGCCAGCTTATGCATATTATAGTTAGGCCTTTACAAGTGACTTAATTTACTTGATTGTCTTACTGTTTCTTAATATATTTGTGTTTTAATTTATTGTAACTTCTACTTTTGTGGTAATTTTGCTTTACTTACGTTTGTGAGACTGAATTTTAACGTTCTTTATGCAATTTTTGTTTTTTCTTGTTATTTTTGTTTTTTTTATAACTAATTCAAAATTTAAAGATAATTTTTACTGCATATTTTTTAAACTTTTAGCGCATATATTTCTATTTTTAGTGCATTTTTTATGCGCATAAAACGCGATTTTAACTGCATAAAAGTCCGGGCCTTGGTGATGACAATACCACTATATCGTAATATGATTACTTTTAAATTTATAATGATTAACATGATAATAATATGATTACATGATAATAATCGATTATGGATGGCAACTTCACTTCAGTTCAGTTGCCAGCAGCGAAACAAGGCAACGCCGCTTATGTTAAAACATACAAAAAAAAAAAAATTTTATATTATATTTTAACATGAGTGGCGTTGCCAGACTTCGCTGCTGCCAACTCAACTTCAGTTCAGTTGGCATCCGCAATTGAGCTATTGCTCTAAAGAAAATAGTATTTTAGACAAAAATTCTCTACAAAAAAAGTTTCTATAGAAAAAGTCTTATACAGAATATTCATGGAAAAAAGTCGTATACTAAGAATTTTTTACAGGATTTAGTTTTAAACACAAAACCTTATATAAAACTTTGTATGTTTTTTTCTTTGTGCGAATTTTAAAACTTCTTGTTACTAATATGAAAAATTTTAGTTCTAATTCATGTCGCCACAATGGGCCACTAACATATCATTTACACAAACTGCTAAAACTTTAATCTACTTTAAATTTTGTTTATATATTTATTTCTGTAGAATTCTCAGGACATTTATTTTAAACTGAAGCAAACTCAACTCAATTCAATACTACTTGCATAAACATTAGGATGGCACAGAAATTTCTGATATTATTAGTAAAAAACAAATCTCAGTTTAAATTAAAGTAAATAATCAAAATATTTATTGGCCTCCTTTTATGCTAAAGATCCTAGAAATAGTTTATTTGTGATGTGGAAAAAAACTTCGGACTAAGATAAATTATTTTCTTTTCCCACACAAACTGAATCCCCTCTAATGAACACAATGGCGCAAAAATGTAATAAAGAAAAAGCCACAAGTTTACATACAAAGTAAAGGCTGACGTTGATGTCGAAAGGGGAATAAAGAGAAAAAAAAAACAAAATAATACAATATCTGTGTAAAAGTCTGTCTGTATGCAAGTATGAGCGTTTGCGTGTGTATCCTTAAAAATACTTTACAAAAACGTTTATACAACACAGCACCCATTTATTTCAGAAATTTTTCGCTTTTTGTGTGCTCTTACTGATTGCAGACGGAAATTAGTGCACATTAAAATGAATAAAAGAAAAATAAATGAATGAAAGAAAAATACAAAATGAAAGACAACATCAAAAAAAGTTTAGTTTTAAAATTAAGAACGGAGAAAAAAAATACAAAAAAATAACTACATTATGAAACGATTATATAAGTTCAAAGGATTTTTAAATATTTGTTGGAATAAAGCTTCGTGTTTAAGTAGAAAAATTAACTTAAAATTAAAACAGCTCTAAATCTTTATGAAAAGAATATTTAAACTCTGTAATACAATATGTATAAAGAATTTTTAGTTAATACCCTTTTAAGAATACTTGGGGTATTCAAACCTAAATTTTTTACTATTTAAAAATTTGTTAAAACGTAAGCTTCGGTCACACCTTTTAAATATTTGACAAAATAAGAGTAACCCCTACTTTTGTAAATAGTAAGTGAGATTTAACATGGTCTTTATATCACAAAATAAACTTGTTATACTACTACACATAGCAAAAAAACTGTTATTTGTAAGATGTGGTTTTATAATCAAAACAAATATTGGAATTAAGGAAATGATCGACAAATGTTTGACAAGTGTGACCGCTGCTTAAGACAAGTTTGGCTGCTAAACAAAAATTTACTTATAGATCCCAATGTTAATCGCAAGGATATATGTATCTATTATATCGGGTGATTTTTTAGCTATTATCTTTTGGCAACACTGGTTTAAACAGCTAACGCACGTTTCGTGTTTTGTTTCACTGTCAAACATCTTCAGTTAACCATGAATTGTCTTACAAGCGAACAACGCTTGCAAATTATTAAATTTTATTACCAAAATGCGTGCCCTGTTAAGAAAGTTCATCGCGCGCTTCTTCCGTTTTATGGTCAGTTTAAACGACCCACTGAAGCGGCTATTCAGGCTATTGTGACTTAATTTCGCACCAAATTTACATTGTTGGACATTAAACCACCAACACGCTTACGTAGAGTGCGAAGTGAAGAAAATATCGCAGCTGTATCGGCCAGTGTTAATGATGACCATCAATTATCGATTCGTCGCAGTTCGCAGCAATTGGGCCTCTGTTACTCAACAACGTGAACAATTTTGCGGATGGATTAAGGTGTGAAGCCTTTTAAAATACAGCTGTTGCAAGAATTGACGGCGAAGATGGTGCCACATGCCACACAGCACGCTTAACAATGGACTTATTGAGAGGCGAGTTCGGTGAACATCTCATTTCCCGTTCGGGACCGGTCAATTGGCCGCCTATATCGTGCGATTTAACGCCTTTAGACTATTTTTTGTTGGGCTATGTTAAAGCTCATGTCAAAACACACATGCCCGCTTCAATTGACGCATTGGAAGACAACATTGAAGCATTTATTCATGAGATACCGGCCGAAATGTTGAAAAGAGTATGCCAAAATTGGACTAAGCGGATGGACCATTTGAGGCGCAGTCACGGTCAACATTTGCATGAAATAATCTTCAAACATTAAATTATATGGACCGTACTATCGATTCAAATAAGGATTTTATGTATTTTTCTGAATTTTATGTTTTTTTTTTTTTAAATTTCCTATAGCAATAATCAGCATTGTGGTTATTTTGTAGAAATATTTATAGCTCTTAAAAAATCACCCGATATAAGGCATATCCATATCTCATATTAAAGCCGAAAAATTAAATTTTTTTTATAATTTTTGATGTTCTCTGTACGGGAGGTACCACGCCCACTTCTTCAATCTCGCTCAAACATTGTGCTTTATATTGATAACCTTAATGTTTGTACCTAATTTGGAAATTTTAGTTCTTGCCGTTCTCCAGATATACAGAAAAAAGAAATAAAAACCACAACAACAACGGATTTTTTTTTAAATTTGAAGTTGTCTGGTTTTTTGCTCATAACTCAGCCGATCTGGCTTAATTTCAATAGTAAAATTACTGTGACCATACCTGGAATAAATATATACAAACCCATTTTAGCACACGGACGGACAGACGGACCTTTTACCTTCGGTGAAGGGTATAATGAGAATATCGATCCCTTATTGCCCTTATGTAACCAACAAAAATAAAATTTTACAGGAGAAGGTTTTTTTAAATATTTTTGCTTCAAGTCAAGGGTTTCGTTTGATATTGCTTTTGCTCTTATTTCGTGACGGTACTTCCCAGAGGTACTTCCCAGAGATATAAGAGATGATGCAAATAATCAAAAATTATCGATTTTCATCAAAAAACAAAAATAAATATATATATTATGAAAAAAAATTTTCTAGGGCATATTTGGGCCTCTGAGTTAAAAAAAAAATTATTAAATAAATTTTTATTATTATTTAATTAAGCTTGAGGTCTCATTTTTTCATAAAAAATATTAAATTTATTTAATAAAGTTTTGTAAAGGTCGAATAAGAGTCAATTTATATTATTAATGGCCATTTTCACCAAGTTCGGTTAAAACTAACTTTCAATTAAAGTTCCGGTTACCAATATGTTTTGACAGCTATAACCGATAGTTAATTATAACGGAACTTGGTGAAAATGGCAGTAAATAAAATTAAATAATAAATAAATAAAATAATTATAAATTGGACGTCAGTACAAATTTTGCAAAGCATACGTTAAGGCACTCTCATGCATTAGAGGGTAAACTTAATCGATATTTTGCTTAAACTCGCTTATAAACATAAGTGTAAACATAGCATTAGTTCTTCTACCAGTTCTTCTTCATTTCGTAAACCTCTGTTCATACCCTAGAAGGAAGCGAACTGACACCAAAGTAGTCCCGTCATTGGTCTTTGGTGGTAGAGACCGATTCTAGTTTTAACACTTTCTATGAATAAGACCTATCACTTTTACATGGGGTTGTCATTGAAGGGGGTCAATTGACACCATCTGACCAGTCACACATTTATTCTTAATGGACGTGTTTAGTGACAGTTACTACAATGTTATTTTTTTTCAATAAAACAAGTCCTAGAATAAAATTCAAGAGCGAAATTTTAGAAAGTCCCAAAAAATGTGTCACACTATTGGTGAAGATTGTACTGTAATTCATTATTTTTTTACCTTTTTGTTCTTCATAAACCGGTTATACGATTGGTTCTTCTTTCACTGGTCATCAGTTCTTTGTTTTTGTACCTGATTTATTTTCACAACTCCCAGGACCAGTCTGTTGGACCAATTGGCACAAATTTCCCGCAGGGTAGTCTTACTTATATTTGTAGTTTTACTTCTTCTAGTTCATATTATTAGTCCTATATCTTTAAATCGTCCTAATCCTAGTCCTCTTCTTAGTCATAGTTTAAGTTCTTTTTTTAAGTTTTATTCTTATTATTTTCGTATTCTTTGGTCTGTTCTTAGTTATTTTCCTATTCTTATTCCTTTTCATATTCCTATTCGTAGTCCTTGTCCTATTCCTGCCCATAGTACTATTAGAAGTCCTCTTCTTTTCCTATTCTCGGTCAAATTCCTAGTCCAATTTCTACTTATATTTTTGTTCCTACTACTATTCTTAGTCCTTTTGCTAATGCTATTCCGAGAAATGTTCCTATTTCTACTCATATTCCTGTTCCTATTTCACTTTCTAGCTAAAATCCTAGTCCCACACATATTTTACAACTGCTTAAAAAAATACTGTTGTGTTTCAAACACAATAGAAGAAAGCTTTCTATCAACAATAAATTTCTGTGTATTTATCAAATATGGAAAATTGGGAATTTAGCACATCATACAGAAATCTTTTTATTTAAAAAAATTTTAATTTATTACGAATCAGTGAACAGATTCGTCATAACTGTACAGTCAAATATATTTCTTGTAATTATTTTTAGACATATGACTTCACAATTTTACGACTTCCTTGTAAATCCCCCAAATATCTATTCAAAGCTTGCATAGTAATATTTGTAGTACTTATTTTAGGCTTTTTTCTAAACCTTTTCATGTTTCTATATAATCGTCTCCCTAGTCCTATTATTTTAGGTCCTGTTACTTTTCTAGTCCTAGTACTAGTAATATTCCTGTTCACATTCGTATTTTTATATCTTCACTTATTCTTGCTCCTATTTCTATTTTGATAACAAGTCCTTCTTCTAGTTACGTTCTTAGTCGGAAGCCTATTGCTATTCCTAGTCTAAGTTAAATATCAAGTTCCTAATTCTAGTAATCTCTTCCTAATTTAACTTCTCTTCTTAGACCTAGTCCAATTTGCAAACTTATTCCAAATCCTGTTTCAAGTCTTTTTCCTAATCCTATGCCTAATTTTTTTTGTAGCTTAATATACCTACGGTGCCAGTATTTCTCCATCCCTGCAAATAATATTTGACCACCTGATGCATTTCTATAAAATGGACTACTCCATGGACTGGTCCGATGTAATGCAAGCATGGACCATGTCATTGTTAAAAAGTGTTTGTAGTGAGACGACATGTCTTCGTTTTTAACGACGTGCTTTAGTTTTTAAACGACTTCAAAACTAATCCTCTTGAGTATACCATGGAGTAGTTTTAAAACTACTCCTTTGTCCTCCCCTACGATATCGTAATGTTAAATAGACCATGTTTTTGCCATACGTTTGGGTTACTTTTGGATTAGTCCTAGTCCCTTGTGGGCGTGTTTGGATTGGTCCTATTATTTGCAGGGATATCCCAGTTTTTGTTCTTGCCTAAATTCCAGCCATAGAATTATTGCTTCATATTATTTTTTGTATTTGTTTCCCAGTTATACTTCTAGATAATAAAATATTTATTTACGTACTTTCATGCATAATAAAATTTCCATAAAAAGCAACTAAAATTTAAATACTTAATAAAAGTAAGGAATTATTACAAATTGCATACAATGACATGATTTGCGTTTGTTTAGTAATTTGAACACTTAAAAAAGCATTTTCTAAATATAAAAATCAACAAGAATAACTATTAAAGGGGGGAAATAAAAAAGCACTACAAAAGAAAATGTTAAGTTTTAATAGAAACAATATTATGGCTAATAAATCTATTAAACTGACAGAAAATATTCATCAACAAATACATTAAAACTGACACGTGTACACTTGACTACAAAAACTATACGTTTTATATAATAACCTTCTCATTTTTATACACATTGTGTCTACGACGATTGCACTTAACAAAAAAAAAAAAAAAAAATTACTTAGGAAGAAATGTTTAATACTGTAAACATAGACAAACTTTTAAGAATCATAAGAAATAAAGACAAGAACTACAAAAAACACTCATACTTATACACATACATACAAAGTCATTAAGAATGTCCTTGCCTGTTATGTTTACAAAACACACAAAACAGAAAACATTTATTCATTCACACATGCAAAAAAAAAAAATACAAAAAATTATGAGCTTTTCTAAAACCTGCATACAAACTCATTTAAACTTTTTTGCTAAAAATAACAAAACAGTCACTCTCACTCCCGCACACTAGAACATACGAAAGAGAGAACAAAAAAGTAAACAAGCAAAAAAATTCAGAAAAGTTTGCATGTTTAACAGACACTTTAGCATGCATATATAAATAGTATGTGGTTAGTTTCGTAGCAAGAAAAATTTATTCTTCAAATAAATCTTAGTTAAAAAAGTAAAAGTGGTCTGTATACCAATGTTACCCTTCGTCTTTGTTTTACAGATTTTTTAAAATAGAGTATTTAATCTCCTTTTTAATAACTTGTTAAATGAAAATCGCCGATTTGGTTAATTTTTAGCACAACACAACTTCAGTTTGCATATAAGAAATATATAAAATTAATTTCATAAACATAGCTTTTTTAAAAGGGTCCTCTCGTAGCAAAACAGATATTTGGCGACGAAATTTGTATAGGACCACGTGAAATAATAAATACTCATTATAAACAAACAAATCTGCACATTGTATTGGCAAAAAATTAAAACTATTTGTTTAGAATTCGGCTAATTATTAACCAATTGTTTTAATTTGCACTATTTGCTATTGTTTTTATATTTGTTTTAAGACAAAGGTTTATGAAAGGTATACGGGTTTAAAGAAGTGATGGCATACCGGTATAAATAAGAAGATGCCGTTGTTTTTTTCGCTAGTATCGCTACCATTTGTAAAACAATCAGACTAAATTGTAATGGCGAACTTTTCCGGACTATACCCAGTGGTAAATATTGAAAGGACCGCAAGTGGCAGGCCTTTTTGAAGGCCTCTATAATCCTTTCTTAAAGATTCGCTTCGCATGATATCCTGCCTTCATAAGTATGCCTTCTAGAAGGTATAAACTTCTTTTTAAAAGACCTTCTGAAATATTCAGTACACATTCTCTACTCCCTTCTTTAAGAAGGGAGAAAGGAAGGTGTTCAGTTTTATTTACTTTTTATTTTTAGTGACCTTCCTTACTCCCTTCTTTGGGAAGGGATCGAAGTTGTTTTTAAAGGAAGTGTGGAAGGCCTTGCGCCCAATGACAATCTGTGTAAAAAATAAATAAGTATGGAATGCGGCGAGAAGGGCTTCTGACTGCTAAATATTCTTTACTCATTCTAGTTACCGCTGGGTATGTACCCATCACATTTGGAGTTTTGTAAGCCCAATTTGTTCAATCAAACAGTCAGATGGACATCTTTAAATAAACTCCGCTCTACTATTTGGTGTTTCGATATTTGGATATTTGGAGCTTCAAAAAACCCATTTATATAATCAAACGGACAGATGGACATCGTTTAATTAACTCCGCCACTAATAAGGATTCTGAAAGTGTACTTTATAGGATCTATTTTTGTAGTTCTCAAAATTACAATTAGAACGACGAACTTAGGCCAAACCATTGAACGGGATATTACGAAGGCCAACATTTAATAAGAAGTTCACAAAAGGTATTATTTACCCTACCCGATATATTTTTCGATTGATGTTCGTAGTTAATTTAAGTCCCATTCATATTTTCAGTTTATTAATTTCGGAGACCAATTCCTTGTCCTGCGTTTCGTCCTATTTCTAGTATCTATAATTATTTACTTATTCTATGTTCTGTTGCTAGTCTTAATCTCATACTTAGTCATATTCCTAGTCTTGTTCCTTCTCTTATTCTTAGTCCTAGTCCTAGTCCTATTCCTTGTCCTATTCCTATTCTTAGTCCTTTTCCTTTTCGTGTTCCTATTCTTAGTCCTTTTCCTTTTCGTGTTCCTAGTCCTATTTCTACTAATGTTCCTGAACCGATTCATAGTCCTATTTCTAGCTCTATTCAAAGTCATATTCCTAGTCCTATTTCTATTCCTTGTCTTATCTTACTCCAATCCCTATTTTTGTATCCAGTACTTTTTCTAGTTCAATTCCTTTACCTATCCGTAGCCTGATTACTAGTGCTGTTCATAGTTCGTTTCTTAGTCTTATTTCTAGTCTTATTCCTACCACTTTTTCCAGTCCTATTCCTGGTTCTATTCATAGTCCTACTCTTAGTCCTATTCCTAGTATTATTCCTAGTCCTATTCCTATTCCTAGTCCTAGTCGTATTCCTAGTCCTATTCCTTTTCTTATTCCTTGTCCTATTTACAGCCCTTTTGCCGGTCATGTTCCTAGTTCTGTTTCTATTTATATTTCTTGTCTTATCCCTTATCCTTCTCGTAGTCATATTCCTAGAAATTTTTTGTCCTTGCCCTATTCCTAGCTTTATTTCTAGTCCTATTCCTAGAACTGGTACTTATCCTGTTCCTTCTATTCGTAGTCCTTTTTCCTAGTCCAAGTGCTATTTCTATTTATATTTCTAGCCCTATTTATAGTCCTTTCTAAAGCTTTTTTTCAACCTTGTTTGCATTTTTTTTTAATAATTTTATCCTAGTCATACTTATATTTAAAATCTCGAGTCTGGTTCTACATCTGAGCCACTTCCTAGTCTTAGTTAAATCATATTTCAAGCTTTATAGTTATTGTTAGTTGTTTTCCTGGTCCAATCTTCTCTACTTTGCTATTTGTGTTTATTATATTCAAAAAAACATATAGCTTTTTCTCCTAGCTCATATTATAATTATTATTATTTAAGGTTTTTTCAAAAGAAAAATTCCTAAATAAGCTTGTTTTAAGAATTTTTGTTACCTTGATAATAAACTCTTGGTAAATTAAAGTCTTAACTATTTCTATGACATAAAAATCCCTCAAAAATTTATCTTCATATAAATGAATTTGCCTACTTTGTAGCTAATGGTTATGAAAGGTATATACACTTCAAGCGTAAATATATATACAAATGAAATAATCCACCAAAGTCACACGGATAATACTTTTAATATGTTATTTCATCTATCTTGAAATGTATAAAACAAACTATTACAGATACTAATATAGAAAAGTAGTCGCAAAAAAAAAACCAAAACAAAACAAAACTTTCATTTTTACATATTTCTTTTAAAACGTTTATGTATCTATGAGTAAACGTGTAACCATGAAAGTCAGCATGATGCCACAGAAAGTAAAAAAAAAGTTATATTATACGTTTTTATTTTTAAAATACATTGCGTGACTTTTGTCTATAGTTTTTTTTTTATTTGTTTTTTATACTATCTTTTGCTTTAATGTTTGTCACTCATAGCTTTTCTTCTTTTGTTTTTATTTTTTGTACAGCTTTCCGTTTCCGCTATAATGATAGTTTTTGAAAACGAATACACATCCACACACCGTGAAAGACAAATGCAATTATGATATTTAAATGAAAGCATTTATGGTTTAATGTGTATTATAAGTTTTCTTGTGTATTTCTGTATTCGGTTGTTTTTCGCCTTCTATGCTTTTCCATTTTTGTGTATAATTACACAATAAAAAAATGATAATCGCAGACATTAAACATAAAGAAATGGGGTGTGTTTAAGCGAAATTGAAAACAATTTTGTGAACAATTGTACTTAGAGAAACACAAGAGGTAATTAGAGAGATTCCTTTAAGATTTTTATGACTTTTTGTTTAAATTTGCTATAATCCTGATAACATTTTAAATAATAATTATAGTATTCGTAGTCATATACCAATAAGAAATCTTTTTTTCTTGGAAAAATCTTTAATTTTTTTTCGAAATGTGAATGGAACGTACGTCACCTTGAATAGTTATCGCTATAGGACCATTTATATGAGCTATAAATTCTAATTCTATGTCCACAAACATTAAAACAATACCTGATAGGTTTCCAATAAGATGGCGCAATAGGACATATATCACATACCCACGCTTTGCTAACGGAAAAGTTTGGCCATTGCATTATTTCAAACGATTTTTGAGCCGACCGCTATGGTTTTGTAATTTGCTGCACCTGCACCTGCATTATTTACTTTGCGACTGTGTACAATTTAAAATGGAATTCTTGTCAACTTTCTGACGAAATACAGTCCGAAATTTTGTACAAAATTATCAGTAAAAAAAATCGGGAGCGTTAGGATCCTATTCGTAGTCATATTTCTACTCCTTTACCTTATTCTGTACCAAGCCTTTTCTTCGTTATTATCCTAGTCCTATTCCATATATATTTCTCTAGTCCTATTCCTAGTTCCATTTATAGTGTCATTTCTTGCCATAATTCCAGTTATATTTCTATTCATATTCCTAGTTCCATCCTAAGTGTTACTTCTGGTTATAATTCTAGTCTTCTAGTTATAGTCCTACCCACATTTCTATTTACTTTCGTGGTATTATTTCAAGTCATATTTCTTATATTATACCTAGCCCAATGCCTATTCATATTCCTAGTGCTATTCTCAGTTCCATTCTTAGTATTTTTTCTAGTCGTACTCCTATCCCCCTTCCTAGTCATTTTATTAATCAAATTCCTAGTCTCATTCCTAGTATCATTCCTTATCTGCTTTCTAGTCCCAGTTGTTTTTAATTCCATTCCTAGTCCTTTTGCTAGTGTTATTTCTGGTCAAATTTCTAGTCATGTTCCATATTTCAAGTCCTATTCCTTGTATTATTCCGAGCCCAAAGCCTAGTCATATTCCAAGCGCTATCCTAAGTCTAATTCTTTGCCCTAATCCGAGTATTTTTTGTAGTCACATTCCTATAATTATTCCTAGTCTTTTTTTAGAAGTCATATTGCTAGTCCCATTCCTATTAATATTCCTTTTCTTTTTTTTACTCCTATTTCTAATTCCATTCCTAGTCCTATTTTGAGTATTATTTCTGGTCATATTTCTTGTCATATTTCTAGCCATATTTTTAGTCTTATTCCTAGTTCTGTTCTTAGTCATGTTCATAGTCCCAGTTCTTGTCCTATTCCAAGTCTATCTCAAAGTCATATTCCTAGCCCGATTCCCAGTAAAATTCCTATTCCTATTCTATTTCCAGTTGTCTTTTTAGTTACATTTATTCACATCATAGTCTTTTTCCAAGTACTTGTTCTACATTATGTTTTGTTTCCCATCCTATTACTAATCCTTTTCCAGCCATCAATCCTGTTTTTTTAACTATTTGTATTGCTGGTCTTGCTCTTGGATCTTTTCCTAGTAAAATCAGTTTATTATTATCTCCTATTCTGATCTAGTTAGTTGCTCTTCGATTTTTCTAATCCTGTTTTGAGCACATTACCATGTCCCAGCCAAATTCTCAAGTGTTTTTTATACACTTTTTTTTAAATGATTTTTAGTTCAGATCCTTCCTGTTATCCTCTTCTAGTCATGCTTGTAGCATTGTTAAATTTTTTTATCAAACATTTGTCAGTGTGTCACAAAATTTTCGCAAAGTGCTTATTATCAGAGATTTCCCTTAATAAGTAAAATTAAAAGGTAAAATTTTAATTTTTTTTATTTCCAATTCTTTGCAACAGCTTGAGTAGATGTGTGTTCAGTTCTGATAATCTTCTTTTCTTCAATTATATATTAATAAAACCATTAAATTACCAAAAAAAAAAAAAAAAAAAAAAAAAGCAAAACTCTTTATTTGAAAATGAAAAAGTTTTTACGTTTATGCTTCCAAAAAACCCACGACAGTTTAGCAAACCATTAAATTGTCTAAGTCATGCTCTTATCTCTAAGACAAAACTCCTGAAAAACTTTTGTTTGAACATTAAACACGCACACTTTGGAAACATTTTTATGGGAAAAAGTAAAATTTATACTAGAGAAAACCTTATAAATGTAGAAGAATTATAATAAAAATACGTTTTGTATTGCAAAGCAATTATTAAAATCATTATAATATAAAATGCATATTTTATTATTTAATAATTTATAGAAAAACTTTTTAACTACTTTAGTTCCGAACAGGAGAGAAATATACGTTTTTGTGTACCAAGTCTAACAGTTTATTATAAAACAAAGGAGAGAAGAAAAAAAAGCAGAAATCGTAATGAACATGAACATGATTATAGACGTTTCCAATTGCCTTAAGAAAATAAAATATTGATGTAATATAGTAAAAAAGACTCGAACAACGTCATTTATATATACACACAAATTGAGTTTCCACAATTAATGGCTGTTGGTAAAAGAAAATCTTTGGGAAAGCAGCAGTAGCAGCAGCAGTAGCAACCATGAAAAGTTAAAAGAAAAACGTGACTTTTGTAGTTGTTAACAATGTAGCACAAATACACAACTGAAATGGAAAATCAAATGGCATTATAATAAAAAAAACCCAAGCAATAAAATATGTAACAAATAAGAAAGTTTTCAAAGATACACTGCACTCAAGTCGAGTACGTTCAAAAGGGAAAATTAGTGCACCTAGCCTGTTATAAACCCTCAATTCTAGTCCTTGTTTTTTAGTTATATACAAAGTGTTAGACCTAATCCTATTGTTTGTTTTCTAGAAAGTATTGAATTTACTTATGATCTCGGTCCTGATTACCTCCGCATTCCTAGCGCTATTTCTATTCCTATTCCTAGTACTCCTAGTAATCCTTATAAAATATCTACTCCTAGTCCTGCTCTTTGTATTATTTTAAATGCTTCACCAATTATTAGTCCTTTAGTCTGTGTTCATACGGCTCTTGTCTTATTGATATGATTGCTGCTTTATAGGCGAGAGGGACGAGGGGAAAAGAAACGAGTACACAGATGCATGTACTGTCTTTACGTTTTGGTTTTTCATTCGTTGTTTAATTTTGTTATTGTTTTCAATATCAAAAAAACCCATGTCGTCAACATGACATGAATCATTTGAACGCCAATTTATGTCCAAAGAAGAAAAAGGAAGAATCTTGTCTTGCCCCGGAAGGCTAGCTAGTAGTGAGCTTGTCTATCAACCCCGGGGTTGTGGGTTCGATTCCCGCTAGAGACTCTGGTTTCTTTCCTGCAGACAAGCGTTAAGCTTCGCGGGGATTAGCATAGGGAATTAAAAAAAAATAAACAAGACATGAAAAGACACTCAGACTTACAAATTCTTGAGAAATTGTTACCTTTTATTTCAAGTAGAGTGTGTTTTTTATAGAGTGACACAAGTTTAAATCATAATAAAACAAGGAATTATATATTTGAAATCAATGAAACGGGCCATGAGGCCGCTACTGCTGGTGCGTAGAAGGCGCAATCTGGAATACCAATTTTCAACAACTTTTCGCATTCTGACCATCATCGTTTTTGAAGTCATATGGGCCAATGACTTCACTAGCCCATTAAGCGCACCAAACAGTGATATTCTGTGGTCCAAATGCGACAATTCTGCTTATTTACGTACCCATTCAACCAGAAATTGAATTCATCGGAAAATTAAATTTTGAATGGAAATTCAGAATCAATATCAATTTGTGCTTCAGCCCATTCGCCAAATTATTTTGATTAAAAATTTCAACAATTTGCACTCGTTGCTCTGGTGTAAGTCAGTTCATAATGAATATCAAAGCAAATGTTACAAATAGCAACTAACAGCTGTTAAGTGGAAGCTCAAATAAATAGCTTTATAAAGCTATTTGTTATTCTATTCCTACTTGTTTTGCTAATCCTACTCGTACTGCTTGTCATTCTCTTAGTCCCATCCATATTCCTATTCTCGTTCCTATTCTTAGTCCTTTACCTTGCCTTTTCTTTCCTCTATCCCTTTTTATCTTAAAGTTCTGTGTAAGTTCTCAGGTACACTCGTATCCCTTGTATAATTTCTTTTTTTATATTTTTGGATTACGCATGCCCTTTGAAGTATTAACTATCTATTGCAATTTCGACCTTTGGGGATAAAGGTGCAGCAAATTCGTCAAGCTTGATTTGAGTTTAAAATGCGAACAAGGAATCCAATATCCGCCCTGAGCTTAGAACTAAATCTTGGGACATACTACAAGTTTTTAGTGGTTATTTTCGAATGCCCTTCTCCAAGCTCTGTTGCTTTATAGAAAGAAAAACACTCTGGGTACGATGCGTACTCACAAATTAAAGTACGAATAACACTAAAACGGACCGTCTTAAAATAAGTTCATAATTCTTAAGCCAAGTAAATAAAGAAATACCTTTTCGTTGGGAGTGCCACTCTGAGAGTAAGTTGAGTGTTTAAATTTCCTTTAACTTATTTAAGTTTGTTGTAATCACTACAAAAACACCACACAAGTAGGTGAAAGACGATTTGCTTATTAAGTGTTGAAACAACAAAAACAACAGAACTCTTGCTTCTCATTTTTTAGACATAAAGGTGTAAAACGGATAAGTAAATCAATCATAACAAAATTCTCCTTCTAACTTAACATTTGGTTTAATTCAAGTACGAACTCAGGATTAAATCAACTTTTTAATACTTGAATCAAGCGCATTTAGTTTAACTTAAATTTATCTCATTTTCGGATTATTTCAGGTACAAATTCGGTATTATATATGCGCATCAATGTTTCAGTACTTGAAACAATAAAATCCGTACTCACCGTACTATTAATACCGCTTCGGATTGATTTGAGTACGAATGGATTAATTTTTTTTTTAAGTGTATGATTTATACCAATTAAACTTGCCCAAAGAGTTCTCTGAAAGGTGCAAGCTAAGGATTTGCATTTAAAATTTATTAATAGTTACTAGACGTGTTTTTTCTGACTAGAATTTCCACCTTTTTAGAGTTAGGTTTAAATATCTAGCTGCCAGTCAGTTTACTATAGTGTAAGGTCGGCCATTCATGTACAGTTTTAATTGACAGTTTCAACTGTTCAGTTCAGTTGAAACAGTTTGTTAAAACTGTGTGTGAGTGGGTAATAACTGACAGTTTAACTCAACGGTTCAGTTTAACTGAGAAATATAAAATTTTTATATTTTTAACTGACAGTTTCCACTGAAGTGAACGTGTGTGGGGGTTCAACTGCACAGTTCTCAGTTCAAACTGTGTCGATCGAGAGTGTGTATATGGCCAAACCGTCCTGCTCGTTCGAATCCAGTTTAAGAACTGAAGAATTGAGCTTCACGTGTGTGTACATCTCAGTTTAGAGTCAAATCTGTCAGTTTAAACTGAACAGTTTAAACTGTACGTGAATGTCCGGCCTTAGAGTATTAAAAATTTATTTGTTTTTTTTATGAATTTAAATATTTTTAGAATCCATCTGCGAACGTATAAATATATTAGGTCAACTTTGAATCATATTCCATTTTCCTGAAGCATACGCATAACTACCCAAAGATACACCCATATTGGCGTGATAACTTAAATTTAAAACTTCGTTCTTCAAACAACATTTCTCGTTTAAACTTATACAAGTTGAAATTGAAATATAAATTTTCTCTTCCACTTATTTCTTTAAACAGAAAGGAAATTTGCAATGACAAAGTTAACCTACAAATAATTTAAATTTTGGAATCAATTTATATTTCTTTGAAGAAACAATTTATAAAAGACTTTAAGGATATTTTTACCTAAGTGTCCCAATAAAGTTGTGAAAATTTTAAAACAGTTATTTACTATAATAAGTAAAAGTGCAAGATTTGGCAGTGCCGAATCTTATATATCCTGCACCATATTATTGAAAAGTCCATTATGGTATGGCCGTTATCTTTTTTTTGCTCATCTCTGAAACATTTGTCGATAGCTTTTTGCTGAATTTTAGCAGCAATATTTCTCCGACTTTATGTGATATAATTATATAACAACCTTGTCCCCATCACATCTGCACTTTTCCAAAAACCTATTTTAGTATACGCACGGACAGACGGACATCGTTAAACAATGTTTGCTACTCGTAATGCTTAAGAATGTAATACATTAAGGGTCTTAGATCCATATTGTACACTTTATACCTGTGGTGAAGAGTAAACAAAAAAGGTAAACGTATTTTGTTTTAATATTTTTGTATTCTCCAACACCACGATCGGTGATTGAAACCATCCATTTAAGACATCGGAAATATATGTGCACTGAGTGCTAGATCAATTCTAAATCGGTTTGTTCAACCTTCCCAAAAAATTTAAATTTATTTTACGTTAACAATTTACCACGTTTCTTTTATACGACAAATTGACAAGCACAATCATAAGATCGTTGGGTAAATTCAGGCATTGTCATTAAATTTGGCATTAAAAATAATATTTAACTAGAAATTACACTATCGCTTTTAATAATTATAAATCTATAATGTACAATTGGTCCTAAAGGAAGCTTCCTCCGAAATATAATTTAAATACGACCAAAACTCTAACAAATTACAATATTGTAACGAAATTTAGTCAATTTTTATTTATAAGACTAAAGCTATGGTCACACTTTACAAATATTTGGCGGCCCACACGTAACCACTTTTATTATTAAACAATTCTTTGATTAATTAGTATTGTGGTTATTTTGTTGAACTATTTATGGTTTTTAATCCAAATTTTTAATATTTTTAATTAGGCTTAAGTTCATGAAATTTAATTTTATCAATTAAAATGGAGAATCATTCAGGAAAGCAAATTTCGATCTACCAAATGTTTAAATACAATTTGGTTTTGACTATTGACGTCAGCAGTCGTCGATGGCTGCGGGTGTAAGACGGCAAATCCATCTGAGGAGATCGAGTGGTTGCGATCGAAACATGTCATGGTAACCTCCCGGCCAGGGTTCGAGCCCGAGCCACGCCAAGAATGAAAGATTATCAATAACAATTTTAATTCTTTGATTTTGAAAAAAGTTTGCTTAATCAAACAACATCAAAGAATTTATTAGTTACATTCTACAACGATTTTTTCAGAAACAAAGTTTAGCGAATCAGCAAAATTTTTTTTGGTCCTCCAGAGAAGATAAAGGCGTATTATTTTTTACAAATTTCTCTTCATAAACACTTTTCAAAATAAATTCATAGATATGGTATTTACATGGTAACCATAAAAGTGATTTTTCTAAAACATTTTCAATGATAGCAAAGGTGTCATTTATACGACCGGTATTGTATTCAAACATTGGATGGCGTGCGACATGCCTTAATCTAAACTGATTCTTCTAAAATTTTTTTTTTTAAGGATAGTTTTACCATAACACCCATCCATTTAGGGTACGAGAGTATGAAAAACTCAGGAAAAAAATTTTCGATATGGCTAATAACCACTCAAGTGAACAGACCTTAACAGTTCTTCACACGGCTCATATAAAGCCTTAGAAAACACTTGAATAACCCCTAAACCGTATACGTTATAACGAGTTATTGCAATCTGGTAAAATTGTGTTCCAGTTTAATTTTATAAAAATACTAATAACGTATAAAGCCGCCTCCGAAAGTCTGTTTAACCCTTTCGCGGACCCCATTTATGGTCACTTGCTGTATCTCCATTATTAGGTAAGATAGAACAAATTCTGGAAACACCTAACTACTAGAAATTAAAAATAAGAACTATGCGATGGCATAGTCCTACGTATGTCCTAAATGTGATGTAAGAAAATGCATGACGTTATAGTTAGTGATATTATAATTATTTTAAGTTCAATTCAGCTTTATATGTACAGAAAAAAAATTGTGCAAGTTTATATGACAATGCTAATTGCACCAGCAAACAAATTAATAATATAAATAAAACGTTTGATTCACTTGATTAAACGTTTAATTCACTTGATTTTATTTTTAATTAATGCTTTTATTCTGTGTGACTAGAAATAATATAACCATATTTTTTGATGATCGGCCGATAATTTATTATTTACGTATCGTCGGCTTAGAGTGTAAACCTGCTAACTCCCTTTTAACAAATTTTACAGGAGAGATAAAAAACTTTTTATTTTTCCTATTTGCTGCTTGAGAGGAACACCATAAATATTGTTGATTTGACACACTTAAGGCTTAAATTGAAGAAAAACTACATGCCATATGGCACTAAAATCTCAATTTACAATAATTAGTATTGTGGTAATTTTTGTTGAACTATTTATGGTGTTTCATCATAAATTTTCAATATTTTTATTAAGGCTTAAGTTCATCAAATTTACTTAAAAAGTGGATTTAGCAGGTTTACACTCTAAGCCAGTGATAGCCACTCCATAGGCTCGCGAGTCAGTCAATAATCGTATTTTTCACACAGAGACGGTCGGCAATTCACATGTATACAACAACATTGTTCGTTTCAAAACATCAGACTATCATCCGTCTCTGCGACCGCACACAAGTACATAATAGCTTTGTGTGTGTGCGTTCGGGGCTTGGTTAGTTTGGGGCTTGGTTATCACTGCTCTAAGCCGACGATATGTATATGTATAATCTTATTTGTTCCCATAAGGAGCATATGGCCTCAAAGATTGCGTTATAATCTCTTTTCTCTGCTGCAGATTGCTTCAACCCGTTCTACGATTCGGTTATTGTCGCCGCTTCTATATTTGGCTATCAGCGCCAAGTGTAGCATGGGCGTCCGCTTCTTCTTCTGCTTTGGGTCTTTCTGGCTATGTCGGATTGTAGCCTACACAAAGCATATCCGATCCAACTTCATTTTCACCTACGTATCTCGATTTCAATTGGGGTCTGTGCCCAGAGTGGATTAGAGTTGATAATAGTTCAGCAAATTTTATTAATTCATCGTAGGCATCGGTTGACAATGACCTTAATTGTTTTGAGGTCACTTTGAGCTGCATTCCATAATTCACATCTTTACAATGCAACTTATTTCAAATAACCTACATCCACACTAGATGTAGTTGGCCCAACGCCTATCCGGCCTTGCTAATGCTGTTCTTCACATTCTCTTTGGAGCTTTTGCTTGTTGTAATTGTGCTTCCCAAGTAGTTGCAGTGTAAAGTTATTTGCATTTGCCGTGCTCATTCTCAGACTTTGGTATTAATTGTGGTAATCTATTGATCTCATAGTTTAGGATTCCATGTTCGTTAATTCCGACTGCATGTCATCGAGTTTTGCGAAAATAAACATATCGCACTTGACAAACAAAAGGCTTTTAACTCAAAATTTGTATTTCTTCATTATTTGAAAAACAAAATCTACTATTTTGTTTTACCTGCTGTAAAAGTATCGTGTTATTTTGTCAACTTTTTGGTGATGAAACTGTTGGTTCAAAAATTATTTTTCATGTCCCTTTAATATTAAACTGAAAACATTTTTAGATCTAAAAAAATTTTTAAATTTCGCATTAATAACCTCTTGTTGATCAAGTACGATATATGTATTATCCAAGTAGTCCAAGTCTTCAAGTCGACCGTTTAAACATAAAATATTGCCTATTGCTGTTGATGTAACTTTTGCCATGATGTTTTCAATGATCATGATTAAAAGCAAAGGCAATGTGGCAGGTGGCATTCTGCTTTAGGAATATAATGAAAAATATTAGTTTTCTCGGTTATACTTTACGGGGAAGTAAGTGACACATGGCAGAATGTTTTAGGATATTAAAAGCCTTCTCGAAGTCGATGAACAACTCAGACATAATGGAAACCTACATTTTACTATTTGTTTTATCGTTATACGAACACTGTAGTTAATTCCAGATTTCTACAACGAAAGCCAACTTGTTAATTGGGAATGTCGCTGGCGAGAGCATCTTTTAATCGCATGTTTTGTATGATAATTTGAAGATAATTTACCACAGGTCACTTCGAAAGCATACACTTAAAAAAAAACTTTAATACGCCAAAACCGTAATATAATAATAATTTGGTAAGATTTTTTCAACAACTTAGTTTTATATAACTTTATATAACTGAACAAATTTCATAAAATCCTTTGATGATCGCTCCATAATTCCCGTATAAACACTAACTACTCTTGTTATACACCTAAAGAACCGCAAAAAATGTTAAATAATATTTTCATACAAATTTACACTAATAAGTTTTATATGACTAAAACTGTGTTGCTGTTTATGACGATTGCTTTATAAACCATATAAAGTCCACTTCCAGAAAGTTCTTATTCTGGGTGGAGGGTATCAAAGATTCTCCACAACCGACTTTAGCATTATTATTTGTTCTCTTTTGTTTTAAAATGTTAAAGAACATTCATTTAAATCACTAATTTTTTTTTTATATTTCATTTTTGGAATGTACAGCCCACAACTCCTGTGTGTAAAACTTGTGGATTCTTTTTTCCTTTTCCTTTGCCATGTGGTTTTGTCTGTTTTCTCTTATTTCCTGCTTATAAACTCACACACATAAAAAACTCACACATAAACACAGGCAAATGAAACCATTAAGGCTTAAAGTTTACCTTGAATAAAAAATGTAACGCTATGAACATGAGTGTAGTTGCGAATACAGTGGGTAGGTAATAAGATGGAAGACTTGAATATATGTGTGGGTGAGTGACTTTTTCTTCTTCTTTTAATATGTAAGTTTTCAGGTAAATAGATGTGCTTTTTTAGCGAAAGTACGCACGTGTTTGTGTGCAAGAGTTCATTTGTTTGTCTTACAATTTTCTTATGTAGTTATCCCCCATAGTTTAAGTTAAATAAATTAAAGAAAATATGTTTCAATTTATTCACGATCTCTTGTTCTATTTGTTTGAAATTGCTCGTTGTTTTATGTAGGAGCAAAAGAAGACTACGTGCTTGTGTTAATGTTTTATATTTTTTTCTAACAAAAAATTGCTGACAACGCAGAATATATTAAAGAAGAGAATCTAGTAGATAGTTTAATATTAAAGAAATTTAAAATTAAAGAAAATGTCAAACTTTTGTTCAAAGGTTGCAAGTTGTTTAAACAGAATGTTTAATTATTTAAAGGGATCCTTTAGTAAATTCTGTTTGTCATTTTTTTTTAAAGAAACTTAATTTTTATCAAGAATTAAAATTGGGAATTAAGCACGACAAACAAAATCTTGTGAATTAAAAATTTTGTATTCCCAAAAATTACTTTGATAAATTTAAGACTGTTTAAAACAATTCGAATTATTCAAGTTTCATACTTCAATTTTTTTTTTGAAAGATCCGTTGTCAAGGCAAATTTCGCATAAGTGTCAAGTCCGATAGAAGCCTCTTTCTTAAAATCACTTTAAAACAAGTAAATCTCTTGCAAATATTTATATCTTGATTAAATTTTGCACAATTCCCGAATCATAGCAAAATGTTCTTCTAGGATCCACTCTCGAAAATAACTCTTTTGTTTGTAAATGTTTAAGCGGTTTTTGGCGCCCAATTCATTCCATTGTAAAAGAATTCAAGTTGTTGTTCCAAAATTTTTTGTGGCTTCAAATATTATCTTTATTTTGTCTTGTAATAACAAATTATCCTTGAATTATTATCATTTTTTTTTTTTTAATATTTTATAAACAGATTGTTTTAATTAGCTCTTAGAAAATATTTGAAGTGCCTATAAATATTCTACTTATATTTAATAATAAAATAACCAATCTGATATTTACCACAATATTTATTATTGTGGTAAATTTCAAGAAAGTGATGAAATATAGTTCATAAACAAATTCTACTCACTTTTTTGAAATATGTTTTATGATTTCTTTTTTGGTTTGGGTCGATAAGACAACCTTGACTTGTTTTCAATATTCCTTTTAAATGTTAAATGTAAAAAAACTCACCTTCACCTGCAAGAAAAGAAATCAATAAGATTATTCAATTGTTTATTATCAAGTTATTTAATTTAATTTTTAATTAACATACACAACTTGCAATATTATTAATATAATCCTACTTAGATTAAAAACCATTTTATTTTAATTACTTAGAGCATTTTATTTAACTTAATTTATTCCCTTTTGTGTTATTTGTACAGGCTCAATGCAACTTCTTTCTTTGTGGTTTTCACTAGAAACATAATCTGTCATATGCAGAGAACAATAAACCAAATCTCTTTCCCCAAAAACTAAATTTCAATTGAAAACAAAAAAAAAATTTTATTTCAACTAATAAATCACTGTTCATTTTATGATTACGTAATTATAAATATTGAAACAATTTTAATTAGAGTGAAAATATCAATATGAAATTACATAATTTAACAAGATATCCTAAACACACACACACACACACACATATAGATTTGCAAATATATTTCGATCAATTGTATTTAACAATACAATTATACATATTGAAATAAACACATACATACACACAGAAAATAATACCAATGTTAAAATAACATGGCGAAATATTGATTAAGAATCATGGTAAATTTCTGCAAAAGTATGCCCTTTATTTCAATTCATCATTATTTCATATTAATTTTTAATAAAAAATATTAAAGTAACCTTAAATCACGTTTATTTAATATTATTCACTGTTAAAATAACATTGTTCAATATTGAATCCATAAAAACCTGTTTTATATTAAAATCAAAAGTTTATCTTGTTAATTTAACATGCAAACATACTTCAGTATGTACATTTTTTTATTTTCATGTTTAAAATATGTTATACAAAGAAGACAATTCCCGTAATTATACCTTTCACCACAGGTGGAAAAGGGTATCTATAAGTTTGTCTTTCCGTTTGTAATTTCTACAATATTGATCTTAAGCCCTATAAAGCATATATATTCTGGGTCCTTATGAGGAGAGAAGTTGATTTAACGATGCCCGTCTGTCCGTACGTCTGTCCGTCTTACGTTTGATATGTGTTTTTCGGATACTCCAGACATGATAGCGACTATTTTGTTTAACATTAATGTCATATATAGTCTACCATTTCTTACTATTGAAATTCAGCAAGATCGGTCCACAGATGGCTGAAATATGACCAAAAAACCACGACAACCTCTAATTTTTTCCAAAAATCCCTTGTTGTTGTATTTTTATTACTTACTTCTGTATATCTGGAGAACGGCAAGAGCCACAGTTTCCAAATAAGGTACAAACATTAAGGTTATGAATACACACCATCCCACAAAATGTGGGCGGGTTTGGAGAAGTCGGCGTGGTAGCTCCCATACAAAAAATATCAAAAACTTTATAAAAACCTGAATTTTTTACTGTAATATGACCTATGGGTACTCCTTATATACCAAAAATATAAGTTTTTAGTAGAAAATATTTTCTGAAAAACTCGGGCAAATCGGTTCAGATACGAAACAGTTATGACCAAAGTATTAATTTTTTTTTTTTTTTTAAATACCCATTTTCGGGAACCATAGATCTTCTTGAGTCCAAGTTTTATAACCGAAATAACTGGCAAATTTCTTCTTTAACACGTCGGTATATAAATTTGTCAAATCGGTTAAGAAATAGCTGAGTTATGACCAAACTACTGAAATCCAAAAAATTACTCTTTTTTATAATTAAGTTTGTTTTTATACCCTTCACCTACGATGTTTATCCTACACCCTATAAAGTATATATATTCTGGGTCCTTATGAAAAGCGAAGTTCAAATCCGGTTGTCGTGTGAGTTGTGAACAGTAAACGGTCCATATTTCATTTTAATGATATTTAAACAACGTTCCTTCATGGTTCAGTTGTCTAGGGGGTGTGTTTAGTTAGAAACTGTGACTTCCCTGGTTCGAATCTTGGTTTTTTTAAAAGAAATTTTTTTGGAATATTTTTGTGTTCTAAAAACGATTTAAAAAAATATTTACCAGCTTTCGCTTTTTAAATTTCATTTATAATGAAGTTTTAAGTATTGTAAATATGTATGTATGTATATGTTAAAATTATTTAGTTGCTCTGTATTCTGCTCGCACAACGGTGAAGGGTATATAAGATTCGGCAGAGCCGAATATAGCACTATTACTTGTTTTTAAATAAAATTATTTAGTTAAATAGTACGTCAAGTTTTCAAAGTAGAATGATGACGGAAACCATATCGGGCGATTCTGCTGATGCTTCTGATAACAAAGGAGATACAAAATAAGTGAAACATGTGTTACAGGGTAAGTGTTTTGAATTATTCTTAAATAAATGCATCTTCACACTGTTATATCACACTCCAACCAATTTTAGTCTACATGAAATTCGCGTTGTTTCAACTTGAAATAACTTTCATTCAACGTGAATCGGATTGTTATTTCAATATAAATGACATTTTGCTCTACCTTTACTGCAATATTAAATTTGCATGAATTAAAGTCATTTAAAAAGAAAAAAATGTTGTTCGCAAGTTATTTTAAATTCATGTTAAATTAATATGAAACAATAATAAAGCAAAATCACTACTGAAAAATGTAAAATCAACCTTGTTTTGAACGAATTTACATTGATTTTTTTCTGTGTGTACTTATAAATAATTTCCTAAATATTCATTCCTCGCGTGTCTTGTTGCTTGTTAATACTCGCATTATTTATGTGCATACGAATTCGACCTAAATGTTAGCAATTAATATTGAAAACTTTTGGAATTTACTTTAAAGTTGAAGAACAAAACAAAAAATTGAATCAATATGTTCAATATGTCACATAAACAACAAAAAAAAAAAAAAAAAACAAATGGGGCATTAATTGTGAAGCGGACAGCCCAATAAAAAATTTTGTTGGAATTCATTTATATTTGGCGTAACTATAGTGCTAGTAGATGTAAATAAGTGTGTGAAATATTTATTATTCTATGATGTTTATTTGTCGAGTTACGTGGCGGTAAAGTGTTGCCGTTTTCAACAAAATTTTTTTTGTAACTTATTTTCTCGAATTAAAAACTAATTAAACAAAAAAAAAATTAAGTGATTCTTATAGAAAATGTATTGATTTTTAAATAAAAAAAAAAATATTAGAAAAAATTAAAAATATTTCATTTGCAAAACCGGACATTACCAATTAAAATCAAAATTTTTTTAACTTAGTCCTATTTTTTTTTTTATACCGAATCAGCCGAATCAGTGTATGACATCTATTAGTTTAAAAGTTATGCAATTTTTTTACATTCGCACATGTGGTTATTGCAACGATATGCCATTTATTTCGATCGCACTTTTTGGTTGGGCTCCACACGGGTTTGAGTGGGACCATACACCGAAAAACACAAAAGTACCGTTATATAAAAAACGGTACTTAGGAAAAAAAATTACAGCGATTTTCGTGTTCAGGAGGTCCCAATTAACTTATCTAGGCATGTGGTGTTCTTGGTATTTTTTGGCTTTAAGCCAGTGGAATAATTAAACTGAATATTGATTTAAACAAAATAAAAACTTAACGTTAATCCGAATAGCATATTTCTCTTTGAACTCTTCCTTAGATTACAGACCATGTAAGGAAATTTGTATCAATATATCACCTCCTTTCAGGAAGATAATTTTAAAGAAAACATACAATAAAACATTCTCACAATCTTATTGTTCATCTAAGTGAACAAATTTATTAGTAAATTTATAAAATTAGTAAAATATAAATATTTCTCTATAACAATATCGTAAAATAATCAGCTTTAAATAACTTTTAAATTTTCGGTCACGGTGAACCTTTTGACGGAAATGCCCATACATATTTTTTTTTTTTTTTAATTGAGTAAATAGGAAGAAAAAGCAATAAATATCTACCTAAAGTAGCTAAGAACAAATAAGAGCACGATTCTCGGCTGCACCGAATCTCCTTTGCCCTTCACCGAGTGCAAGCATATTTCAGGAGTTTTATTTATGTATTTATTATAAAATTATGTATAAATATTTTTAGAAACTGATCTTACAGTATTGTTAATATACAGTATTATAAATATGGGCAGTTCCACAGAAGTGTTACGTTATGCCACCAATCAATTTATCTTGTATTTTAGACGCATGTTTCTCAAATTTGTCTTCTCTTTCATTTAATTGCGTTTTACACCACCAAAATACAAATAAAAATTAAGACTTTCCTGTGGATATACCCATAGTCTAAAAGTGCAGGACATATGATAAATGATGGACAGTTCATTACAAATTTCAATTTAAATAGTTAAATTTATCTTTATGCTTACTAATTTGAAGAAATTTTTTAATATTTATTGATTTTTTTTTTAACCCTAGATACAGTTTCTTCGTCGTATTGACGAATACCGTTAAAAAGTACCGCAGTTTTTCACTGAAACTCTTCCAAATTTCATGTAGCTGTAGATATTGCTGATCTGTTGAAGTGTGTAGAAGTACGTGCTTATAGGTTGTGTGTAAGTCTGATTTTTCGTTGATTGTTTTCGTCGCTCTGACGATGGAAGTGTGAGAAATTTTGCGTTTTAGTATAATTTGTAACCTTTTTTAAATCTAGATACACTTTCTTTGTCGTATTGACGAAAAAAGCTTTGGCGTGCTTTTGTTGTGTTTTTAGTATTAAGTTTTGAAGTTAACTATAATATACTATTTAGAATGAGTCAAAACTTAAGTATTTTATAAACTAAACAAAAATTTTCGTGTTTCCTTATATTGGGTGGGTTTGAGGATATATCATAAACGGACTTCGTCTATTCGACGAAGAAAGTGTGTACCCAATAAAAAATTTTATCATTTTGCGAAGCACTAAAGGTACATTTAAAAAAATAAGCGCACAATTATGCGCTACGCAATAAGACATACAGAAATGCGGTAAAGTAAGTGAAAGAACTCTACAACTTTTATAAAAAAAAATAACATTTCAAGTGCTACGGCATTCCCTTACTATGAAGCAGGTTTGTAAGGGAGAATACTCAAAAATAACTGTATCAAAACATGTGTTAAGATGATCGTTACATCCAACAATATTTATGTGCGCTGAATAATTAGCTTTATGTGTCAAAAATGTATTGCTTCAAAGTTGGAACTCGCCATATAAAATTCATGTCTTCCGTAAGCGCAATGGTAAGCGAAACCCTTATGTTTCTCCCTTACAAACCTGCTGCGTTGGAAGCTCCATTTTTTATTGGGTAGTGTATTAAAAATAAGAAAGTGTATCTAGGGTTAAACGAAAGTAAAATATTCTCTTAGTTATTTTACATTTGTACGTATTTAGTTTTAAATAAATCTTTAACAATTCATCATAAATTATCTAATAAATATTTTGTGGTATTTTTATTATTTTTAAGGGGTTAAAGGAAAAATCTTTAATAAACAAATGCGTGCTTGTAGCACAAATTAAATCGAGAAATATTTTGTTATTATTGCTTTTAAATATTAATGAAATGAAATATTTATTTAACCCACATTTAAATAAAAATCAAATGTTTTTATTATATTTTTTCCCCATTTTTATTAAATATTGATATTTATATTTAAACTGATATAATAAAAATCTATTGATTTAATATCTAATAAATAAAGGTAAATAAAAATAGATTTTTTGAATATTTAATATTTTATTTATGAGATGAATAGTTAAGCAACAAATGTTTTCCTGGTAATTTTAATAAATTTAATAAAAGCGGTAATGGATTTTTATTTTATTAAATTTATAGTAGTAGTTTAGTTAAATTTCAAAGTATTTCGCTAATTCACAAAGGTTTAGTAATTTTTTGTTTTTTATTTCATTAAGGCCATTAGTTGATTATAACTACAATGATAACTTTTGGTTAACTAACATTTCATATTTGCAGCATATTGGTTAACTAAAAATTTTTATTGGAGCAAACAATAGTAAAATAGTAACTCTACCGTAATAACAAATTTCATTGTTGGTTGCAGTGTTTTTCTTTGGATTCTTAATATTTCTAAATTTAAAGAAAATACCGAAATGTCATATAAAACAAAAAAAAAAAAGTGGCAGTGTTAGTGCTCAACAAAAAGAATATGCTTTTAAGCTTCTGTATTTTACAATACAAAATAAAACAAATGTAATTATTTCAAACGGAAGAGCTGTTGTCTAACTAGTGGTTAACCAATAACATGAGTTTAACAAATGGTTAGCAAAAAGCTGGAAATAATATTTTATTGGTTAAACCATTGTCATTAGAATATAAAAAATTACTATAAATTTGAGCTTAAGACGTGGTAAAGGTGCATGTAGACGACATGTTTTTACATATGACTTGTCAACTTTTCAAGCCACATGAAATTGTGTATGTCTTTCAAAATTGCTGTTTTACAGAAGATTGATAATATTCGGTCACAAGCGTACATGTAATTTACTTCTGTCTCTGTTTCTTGTTTGCATTGTTATTGCAGAAACCAAAGTAGTTCTCGGCTTCAAAATAGCTTCCTGCCGCCGTAAAATAGTTTAGCCATCTTAACATTTTTTCTTTTAATTCAAGGATAGCAATTTAGGATTTTATAATAACGGTTTTTATATACACATATATTTACATAAATTCAATTCAATTTAAAATTAGCACCGATTTTAAATGAAAATAGTTGTATTCTAAACCATCAATTCCGATTTAGAAGAAAACACAGCACAATTGAACAAACTCATCGAATAGTAATTGTCATAAGAAAAGCCTTTGAAGAAAAAAAATATTGCTCGGCACTCTTCATCGATGTTTGGTAAGCTTTTGCTAAAGTCTGGCTGAAGGGTTTTTACGTAAATTAAAGCAAAACTTACCAGCAAACACACACAAGCTTTTAGAAAGCTACTTAGTCGGTCGTCAATTTATTATTAAAGAAGGAAATTTCCTAAGTACCCCTCAACCAATTGGTGCTGGAGTCCCACAAGGTAGCGTCCTGGGCCCTCTATTATACTTAATTTATACTTCGGACATGCCTACAAACAACTACACTCAAACTTCAAAATTTTCTGATGATACAGCTTTTCTAAACGTGCACAAAAGCAGTCAAGAAGCATCTCGATACTTACAGGATCGTATATTTCAACTCAAACTGTGGTTAAAGCAATGGAGGATTAAGGTCAATGAGCAAAAATGCGTACATATAACATTCACCTTGCGTCGGGAATCATAATACCTCAGAATTCGCATCTAAAATACCTCGGTATACATCTAGATCGTATTCAACTATGGGGCACTGCCTCAGCCTCTAATATCGATAAATTCAAAGGCGCCAAAATAAACTTCTTCGAATAATCACAGCCGCTCCCTGGTATGTTAAAAACTCAAACATTCATAAGGATCTCAATGTGCCATTAGTAAAAACTATGATTACAAAATATGCAGTAAAATATTTAAAAAGGCTTGAACAACACCAAAATCCACTAGCTCGAAATATTTTAAATCATGGCGGCCACACTCGCTTAAGAAGAAGAGACAGTGCAGCACCCACCCAATCAGAAGAGCGATAAACACCTACATATGTGAACAGAAACCGTGATGACGAAATTTATTGTCTGCCACTGACAGGACACAGAACAAAGTATAAGGATAAGATTTAATTAATTATTGTTTGTTCATATTTAGTATATGAAGATTCAATAAATAAATAAATATTGAAAAAAAAAATGGTGAGGTATGTATGATCCTCAGTATTGTAAAATATTAACTTCAGCCGGCTAATGATTCCGGTATATATTTCTGATGTCAGATGGTTGGTCAGAAGAAAATAGAGCACGCTCTAATTGAAATTTTGTCAGATAACTTTGCGTCTGACTTTTACAGAAGCAATGTTATTAAGGTAACACACGACATGTATGCATTTTACAGTGGGAAATTTAATAAGTCAGGGGTCTAACCACCGCATACGATATCGAACAAAATTGATCGCAATTATTTATTTTGGTATCATGAAACTAGAATATCGAATGAAATGTATTGAATTTGAAATAATAGCATTCGATATCGAGTAACTCGACATAAATTTTATTGAGATTTCATTCGATACGTCTGTGTCTATCGTACGCAAAAAAAATTCGATAGTTTTATCGATACGATAGTACCGAATGCGGTGATTAGACCCCAGATGTAAAAAACATGTCGTGTATATGCTTCTTAATGGAGGACTTAAATTTGTTTAAAATTTATGGTTAAAAATATTTTTTTGAGCCCAAAAGTTTAATTTTTTGTTAACACGGATTTTCAATAGTAATAGTGACAATCAATTGTAAACATAATTTAAAGAAATGTAAAACAATGCGCTTTGTAAGAAATAACCCGATTGTTGCTGATTTTTTTCTGGGTGATTATAAAGTGGAATTAGTTGACAGCTTCCAAGATCTTGGTATATTATTTGATCCTAAATTGAGTTTTACTCTGCATATAACAGCTATAATAAATAGAGCAAGGGGCTCACTGGGTTATATAAAACGTTGGGCTAAAGAGTTTAATGATCCGTATATTGGTAAAACATTATTCTTGGCACTAGTTCGACCTATTCTTGAATATGGATCGATAATATTGGACCCTATTTACGAAATCCATTCCAATGCCATTGAGTCGGTTCAAAAACAATTCCTGTTGTTTTGTCTTCGTGGATTACGTTTTAACCCCTTAAACTTGCCTTCCTATGCTGCTCGACTTGCTCTTATTAAACTTCCTACATAAAAAAGTCGTAGAACTATGCTTAATGTGTTATTTTTATTCTATGTTATTAATGGTGACATCTGCTGTGGATTTTTGATTAATGATATTTCTCCCAACATTCCTCAACGTCCATCCCGGAATTACATACCATTGTCAGTTGCATTTGTTAGAGCTAATTATGCTAATGCTGACCCTCTCAGAAGAATGAGCAATGCATTTAACAACTTATATAGATTTATCGACTTTTCATCAAATCCTAATGCTTTAAAAAGGGCAATAATCACATTTCTCAACACTTAGTGATTTTTCTTGTTAATTATGTATAATATTTTTATGTGTATCATTTTTCAATAATTTTTTTTTTGAATTTTCTGTAAGGAATAAAATTCCATAGACATATATTAATAAATAAATAAATATTAAGACTAAGGTAGCCAAAAAATGAAGTCAAAATATTGGTAATTGTGGGTTAAAAAACATATATTTTATGTTTTTTTTTTTTAGAAAAAATTGATCAGAAAGAAATTATCATTCCTTGCTATGTACTACCGATGATTTATTTTTTTATAGTGGCAAAATAGAAGTCTTTAACCTTTAAGCCACCCTTGTGTTAAAAACCACACAACAGGAATTATTTTTACACGATAAACAAAAAAAACGATAGAAATTTCTTGACTTTGTGAGCAAAATACATTTCGCACTGAAAATACAATTTTTGATTAAAAAATAAGTAAAGATTTATTTCAGAACTTACGTAAATAACCCTCGTGTGTGGTTTTCCATACATATGTAGTTTCTATGTAATTTGCAAAAGAGAAAACAAATTTCGCTCGGCAACTACACACAGAAAAAAATCAATGTAAAGTCCTCGAAAACAAGGTTGATTTTACATTTTTCGGTAGTGATTTTGGTTTACAGTTATTTCATGTCAATTTAACATGATTTTTTAATAACTTGCGAACAACATTATTTTCTTTAAAAAATAACTATTAATCATGTTAAGAAACATTCTTAACACTTACCCGTAGAACCAGAGAGAGAGAGAGAGAGAGAAATATAATACAATTCTTAATTTTTCTGTAACACATGTTTTACTTTTTTGTTTTCCCCTTTGTTTACAGAAGTACTCACAATTAAATACAAGCAGAATGGCCCAATATGGGTTTCGTCATCTTTTTTTTTGAAAAGTTGATGTACTATTTAACTAATACGGAATTTTTTCTCTCTTATAAATAATTTTAAACATGAAAAAAAAATGTTTTTTATAGTGTTGTTATTGTTTCTATAGAAAACAAATAAAACAGGAATTTATGGATTCAATATTGAACAATGTTATTTTAACATTTTTCGTTTTAAATTAATATGAAACAGTGATAATTTTAAATAATGTCCACACTTTTGCTTATATTTACTATAATTTTTAATCAACATTGCGCAATGTTTATTTAACATTGTATTTGTTGCGAGCTGCATGCAATGTATGTTTTAAGTTGTTATATTAAATTCACACAAAGCTTTGTACCAACGGTATAAATACATCATTAATGTTACGTAAATCATGACTTCGATTGCAACCGAACTATGGCGTCACCGCAAATTAAGCAGACATTGCATATGTACGAGATGTTACTATATTTTTTGTCAAAATTAAATTTCAGAGAAATAGGAGAGTGAAAAAAGTAAACTACCAGCAGAAAGCTGAAAGTGTCCTCTTTAACTCCATATTTATTTAAGTACCCGCCTGGACCCGCATGCCGAATTTTTTTTTTTATTTGTATGAAATTGCTCCAAAATAAATCACCACTACTGTATGTGTTTTGGCTGGTGTATTTAACATATTGAAAAAAAAAATAGTTCTAGACCTACATCTGGGTGTAACGATTCAGAAACACGTTCTGAGTCTATCTAACCCTGTCTGTCCGTCCTGGCTGGCCATGTGGCACATTGGCTGGTTGCTGTCCATATATACTTGTGCGCAATTTTCCGGATAATTTTATGTGATTTTGTACACACGTTCCCATTGTCATAAGGACAAAGCCTGCGAAAAATTTTACTAATCGGGATATAATTTCATATGACACAAATATAAGTTTCTTTCTGGAATAATTTTTGTACACATTACTCTTTCACTATATGGTATAAAGATACGTTTAGAGAGTATTCCCTTTTTAAGACCGATGGATAATCATAAACCCGGCACACTAAAATTATAACGTGAAGTTAACATGAATGTTTGTGCCGAAAAGTATCTTGCTATGAACATCTATATGATATTTTTTCGTCTTAAAGCGATTTTGTAGGGATGGTTTATATTGGATCTATTGTCAGTTTTGGAACAACCAAAATTTTGACATGCCATAGGTTAGGTTAGGTTAGGGTAGAGTGGCCGGTCACAAAGACCCCGCATAAACCAAATAGATCCCTAGCGTTACCACATTGTACGATAACCCACAGAAGAAAGTAAAAAGGTCAGTCAGATGTGATGGTATCCAGAGTACCCCACACTCTCTTGACGAATGCCAGGAGTCTCATTAACCCGATTCCAGAGACTTCCCCGAGATCTTGGAGATAATGATCTCCCAGACAGTTCGCCCTGGAGCGCACGAGTGCCGGACAGTAGCATAGCAAGTGCTCTACCGTCTCCTTTACCCCTGGTACCCCACAAAATCTACAATTGTCACTATTCAACCGTCCCGCCCTACAGGCGTATACCGCAGTCAAACAATGACCCGTTATAAAACCTATCAGAAGTCTACAGTCCCTTCTCGATAGCGACAGAAGAATTCTCGACGACTCCGGATCGTAGGATCCCCACATTACCTTGGAAACCCTGCACGTTCTTGTGTTTTCCCAAAACGCCTCTGATCTCCTCCGTATAGCAGAGTCCGTATCTCTCCTTATATTCTGAATTGGAGCCGGGATGACCACCATCCTATCGTGTGGTAAACGAGCCCCCCGTTTCGCCAATTCGTCCACCTTTTCGTTGCCCTCTATGCCCTGGTTGACATGCCATAGTAGCTATTAAAAAAATTATCATTAAATTAAAAGTATTGATCGTTTGTGCCCATTTTTAATAGACTTGGTCCTTGTTATCATTTAAACCTATGTACAAAATTTCATCAAATTATGTCCAAAAGTGACACAGTGGGGATGTGATTTGGGTTTTTGGGATTGGCATCTCTAATAGACATCCAATTGCATACCAATATATACTGAAAGTTGGATCTAGGACCAATATTGTAGTCAAGTTTCAGTCCTTCTTTCATTTACTAAGTTTATTTTATACAACAAACCATTTATCGTATTCTTATGCAAAGCCCCATTAACTTTTTTATAACACCTAATTTTCAATACACTTAATCACATTTAAAATATAATTTAAACTTTTTCTTTTATCTTTAAGATCCCTTAAGCCCTTCTCCTAAAACATAAGAAAATTCATTGTTTTTTCTACAAACAAATCAATTCAATGTGATAAATTATTTTAAAGTCAAATACTTTATAGACAAACCATCAATACTTTTTCTAAAACAAAAATATAAAAAACTTTAAACAAAATTTCCATTTCAATAAAAAACACTGATTCCAAAAATACATGTATTTTTTGAAAGACCAAAAAAAACCTAAAGAAAATGAAAAATTATTGAGTTGATAATTTACTGATATTCTTACAAACGTGTTGAATTTAGAGAAATATAAATAAAGTCATTTTCAGCAATAGAAAAAATCTGTTACAAATACCTTTAACTAAAATTTATTTGCAAAGGAAGCTAAAGAATAAAGTCTCTTAAGGAGACAATATAAAAAAATATTACTAAATATACAAATAAATTGAACATGAAAATTGTAATAAAAAAAATAAATAAAACAATTCATCAAATGGCATTATTTAAACGAAGAAATAAAAAATGAAATAAAAGAAATGCAATAAATTATAAACACTTGCTTAATGTATAAACACATCGTCAGTACTTCTAGTTAAAGAATAAAATAAAATATTTTTAAATAAAGTAGAAAAACCAATCAAAGCTTTTTATGTTTTTATTAGTAGTCATTGACAGATTTTTATAACTTAAGTTTTTTAAATAAATAAATGCTAACACCTACATTTTTCAAATATTAAAATATTTCAGAGGATATTATATTATTTTACTTCGAAGTTAATTAAGATAAATGATAGAAAAATAAATTTAAATATCAATAACAATTTTTTTAACATAAATTTTTTATACTAAAATAACATTTCAAATAGAAAAAGGTATGGTTAGACTCATGAGTAAAACGAAGGGTTAAGGAAGGACATTTAACCAAAATAGACACTGCACAGTAGAGTACATTGAATTTCGATTTCCAATAGCAGTAAAACATTGCATTATATTCTCAGGTACATTGGAAAAATAATGAAAAAATTTTGGTACCCACCTTTATCCTCTATAGCAGCATCAATTTTTTGAAAATTAGATAAAATCGATCCATTTGTGAAACATCATATGATGCAACTTTTAAAATTTTTATAGGTTTTGTAACACATTAAATTTAAAATATCCACAATTTTTATTCATAAGAGGTCAGATTTCAGACAAACTTGAAATCAGTGTTCGAAAATAAGCACTAAATATCGGTCCTTAGTGTTCGGTTCTGTAGATTCGTGGAAAACACAAACGCTAATAGTGTTTGTGTAGAAAATCATAAAAAAACAAGTAAGAGTGCTATATTCGGCTCTGCCGAATCTTGTATACCCTTCATCATTGTGCGAGCAGAATACAGAGCAACTAAAAATTTTTTACATATACATACATACATAATTACAATACTTAAAACTTCATTATAAATGGAATTTAAAAAGCGAAAACAGGTAAATATTTTTTTAAAGTCGTTTTTAGAACATTAAAATATTAAAAAAAATTTATTTTTAAAAAACCAAGATTCGAACCAGGGAACCCACAGTTTATAACTTAACACACCCCCTAGACAACTGAACCATGAAGGAACGTTGTTTAAATATCACTAAAATTAAATATAAACCGTTTACTGTTCACAACTCACACGACAACCGGATTTGAACTTCGCTTTTCATAAGGACCCAGAATATATATACTTTATAGGGTGTAGGATAAACATCGTAGGTGAAGGGTATAAAAACAAACTTAATTATAAAAAAGAGTAATTTTTTGGATTTCAGTAGTTTGGTCATAACTCAGCTATTTCTTAACCGATTTGACAGATTTATATACCAACGTGTTAAAAAAGAAATTTGCCAGTTATTTTGGTTATAAAACTTTGACTCAAGAAGATCAATGGTTCCCGAAAATGGGTATTTAAAAAAAAAAAAAAAAAAAACATTTTTTTGGTAATAACTTTTTCTTATCTGAACCGATTTTCCCGAGTTTTTCAGAAAATATTTTCTACTAATAATCCGATCTTAAGGCGTATATAAGGCGTAACCATAGGTCATATTACTGTCAAAAAATTTAGGTTTTCATACAATTTTTGATATTTTCTTGTATGAGAGGTACCACGCCCACTTCTCCAATCCCGCCCACATTTTGTGGAATGGTGTGTATTTATATCCTTAATGTTTGTACCTAATTTGGAAACTTTGGCTTTTGCCGTTCTCTAGATATACAGAAAAAAGTAATAAAAATACAACAACAAGGGATTTTCGGAAAAAATAAGAGGTAGTCGTGGTTTTTTGATCATATCTCAGCCATTTGTGGACCGATCTTGCTGAATTTCAATAGCAAGAAATGGAAGACTGTATGTGACATAAATGTTAATCAATCTAGTCGCTATCATGTATGGAGTCTCCGAAAACGACATATCAAACGTAAGACGGACGGACAGACGGACGGACATCGTTAAATCAACTTCTCTCCACATAAGGACCCAGAATATATACTTTATAGGGTCTTAGATCAATATTGAAGAAATTACAAACGGAAAGACAAACTTATATATACCCTTTTCCACCTGTGGTGAAGGGTTAATAACGTTTCCCTGCTAGTCATCTTTCGAACACAAAAATAATACTGTTTTTATCAAACTCAACACATGTTACATTTAATTTCGTTCCGTTTTTTTTAATCCACAAGCTTCATCGTGTTCGATTCGGCTCATTATCCCTTTTGGCTGGTAGGAAAAAAACAAACATTTGTTACAAAAACAAAATACACATACGGAAAAAACAAAAAGCCAGCTAAATTATTGTACACAAACAAACCGTATACACAATAAACACACAAGCTGTTTGTGGTGCAGTCATTGCGAAAATTTTTTGTTTGTTCATTTTTTTATCAATCTTAAGAAATAAACATTATAGAACATTAAAATATAATGTTTATCTACAGTATAACTACAACTGTGTTCTGTTTTTTTTTTTTAAAAGAACAAAACACTATATAATGTTCGGCTCTTTCTTGAAAATAGTTACGAAGGGTATTACGGGTAGTGTTCGTTTACACAAACACTTAACAAATAGATATCGTTCCTGGGTGTGTGAGCCGAACACTTAATTATGTGCTGTTTATTTTCCAACACTCCAAACATATTGTCATATTGTCAAAACAACTTTCAAAGTTAATATGAGGTCGCTTAAAACGAATATGAAACTCATTTACTTTTCTTTATTGCGCTGGATTGGCCATACGTTAATAAAGCAACATTTGCAGAATGTCCATTGACTGTATTTCCCAGGGTCAACGACGTATTGGAAGACCTGCTCATACTTGGAGGAGACAGCTAGATACAGAAATAAGAATTTTAGGCCGCAGCTGTGGCGCAATAAAACATGCTGCAAATGAAAGAGATATTGGGAAGAATTTTTTTGTGGCCCTATTTCCTTATAGGAACTACAGGATATAAAATGTGCGCATCTTGGCGATGTTCGCAAAAATAAGCTTTTTTTGGTTATTTTTTTCAGTGTTTTTGTTTATTGGCAAAAAGTTCGAGAAAGGTTCATCTTAATAATGTTAATTTTACATTGTTAAATACATATCTCTCTATACTTTCAGGTAATATAACAATTATGTTGATTGGTTAACAATTTATTGAGCAACAGGTCTTAAACGTTTAAAAAAGATATCAGCAGTTTAGTTTGTCTGACTGAAATATTCAGTAAAATTTGAAATTAAAGTATAAGAGAAGTTGTGAACTTTTTTACTTTTAATTTTCAGTTTTTACAGTTTGTCCAATTGAAAAATTGGACTTTAAATAAAGAAAATTTAGATGGTTCTTAGTTGGTCTTAGTTTGCACGAGGCGCCCTACTTTGAGAACCTAAAGGGATCCTCCCAAAATGTCTATCGACCCTTAATCGAAAACTTGAGCTCGTTTACAAGTCCTAAATTGCTATCATATCCTGTAATTTTATTCCAATCGTAAAAACCGTTTAAAGTTTTAACAGCACGAGCTGGCAACCTTAGTACTTTGTTGTATATGACTTTTCGTTTATTGCTGTTGCCTTCACTGCGACTCACATAGGGGCTTTTTGCCAATCTAGCCGGACATTAGGCAAAAAATTAAATTTAAGAAATGTTAAAATTTAAGTACGCAGCTCGACAGACAACAAAGTTCTGCATCGCATAGTGAACTTTCAAGTCTTTTGCTCAAGATTTGTTTAAGGACACTGTTAAAGTCAGGAAAGTTCATTGACTCTTAACGGTTTTAGGAGGTTTACAATATATATTTTTGTGAGTAAACGAATACAGATTTTTTTCTGTGAAAGGCTATATTAACAGCTACTTATAATAAGAAAAAGTTTATTAGAAATTTTTATGATAAAAAAATTCGTTCGACATTAAAAAAAACGAATTTTTTGTCACTTTTTTGTAAAAAAAAAAAATAAAAGGTTTTTGAAAGTGAGTTTTGTTGTATCAATTAAAATCTTTAACACAACGATAAAATTTGAAATCTCTACTTTTAAATTTAAAGTTGTTGCGCCATTTTTTTATGATTTTTTAAAAATTTCACCTTTTTCTGTTTTTGCTCATTTCGCATAGCTACATATGACAGAAACCCTTCTTCTGTAATAAAATGTTTTGGTTATACGTAGATTTTTTTATTTAAATTACTTTATCTACGACTTATATTACCTTTGTAAAAAAAGGAATTTGCGAAAAAGTAAGTAGCGGTTTTTAACCACCTGTGCGCCAGCTAAATGACGTTATTTTATGGAGCAAAATAAATGTACCTGTTTTGCAAAATCCATTTGCACGAGTTTGCCAATTATTGCTTAGACACTGCAAAACTTTACGTTTCTCTATATCCCTGGCATCCTTTGACACCTGCAATGCACAAGATTTTAATACATTGCGCAACATTAATGAACGAGGCATTGTTGCCTATCGGGCTATTATCAGAAGAAGCGTCTGAGCAACGAAATCAACATTTTCGGCTTTAAAGGCAGAATTTTATATAAAATAAAATACATAAAAGTCACATTAAATCTTAAAAATTAATATTTTTTGGATATTAGCAAAAAAAAAAATTTTTTTTGACAGGTTCGTTCCTGGGGTTGGGTTTGGAGGGATACCTCCCTCTGCCCATAAAAGTTAAAAAATTTAATTTTTATAGTATTAAGGCGTTAGTAATCAATTTCTTCTAATATTTAAATTTTTTATCAAAAATTATTTTCAATTTTTGGGAATACAAAATTTTAATTTCAAAAGATTTTGTTTTTCGTGCTTAATTCCCAGTTTTTATTCTTGACAAAAACACTTGAAATTTATTGTTTAATATCTTTAGTTTTTCTAAAATCTTTATGGATGAAGTTTCCTGATGATCTGGCCTAAGCAACCAGTGAAATGCGCATAGGAATAGCTTATCCCATCAACAATAAATTTCAAGTGTTTTTGTCAAGAATAAAAACAGGGAATTAAGCACGAATAACAAAATCTTTTGAAATTAATATTTTGTATTCCCAAAAATTGAAATTACTTTTTGATAAAACAGGCCAGTGCACGGCCTAAAAAACACTTAATAGACAACATCTTTTGTAAGTTTTTGTTGTTTTTATTTTGTTTTTCCTAACCTACTTACAACTACAATTAATGTTGAGAGAATTTCAACTAATTATAGTGGGGAATGTAAGATGAGATAAACCCACTGTTGTTTATTGTTGATGTGTTTTGTTTAAACTTTGATATTATTACAAGTAGAACTGTTGCTATAATTCTTATACGTTTAACAGTTTTATTTGGTTTAATATCTTTAGTTTTTCTAAAATCTTTATGGATGAAGTTTCCTGATGATCTGGCCAAAGCAACCAGTGAAATGCGCATAGGAATAGCTTATCCCATCAACAATAAATTCAAGTGTTTTTGTCAAGAATAAATTCTGGGAATTAAGCACGAATAACAAAATCTTTTGAAATGTAAATTTTTTTTTACATTATTTTATGTAAACGCCCACAAAAGCGGGCGGGGCGAAAAGTGTAATTTTTCGATCACCGGGGTCCAATTTTAGGTTTTTTAACTTTCGCCGATGTTAAAAGTTGCATTTGCAAAACAAAAGTATGGGAAAACTTAAAAAAAAATGCATTTTTCAGAGGTTAGATTAGTTCTTCTAGGGGGAACTTTTTTCTTCTTGGTCCTGCCTATGACGATAACACATATTTCTGCCAAGTTTCATAGATCTAGGGGCACTTAATAACTTTTAAGAAGCAATATAAGCTAAAACAAAAAGTAATGGCCCGCTAGATTGGCAAAAAACCCCTACGTGCGACTGTTAACATTTTAAGAGTCAAAAGTAAGGCAGCAGTTTGTGTTTGGCAAATTTAAAATTAAAAAGTCGAAGAAATAGCAATTTTTCTATTTTGACTGCAGTTTTTTAAACATTCTTATGGAGCGTACCTAAAATTAAGATTCTACCAAATGTATGTAGAATCTGCACCATTGTCTATACACAGAAAAAGTTATTGCCGAATTATTTTCAAACAAACGCTTGTTTGAAAATTTTTTTAATATCTACAAATTTTTTTACTGATTCAATTAATATTTTTGTTTGATATTTATTTAACCAACAAAAATGTTGACAACTTTTCAAAAATATAATATACGCGTTATTGGTTTCAAGTTTTTATAATTTCGTATGAAATATTTAAAGCTCTTTAATGTTGTCTTCTTTTTGCATTTTTTATTTGATCGTAAGCAAAACTTTATTATATGAAGTATAAGTACAACAACAAAAAACACATACAGTCTATTTTTGGACGCTTTAAAAAAGTACAGCAATAAGAAAAATTATAAAATAGCGTGACGAGGTTTGTAGTAAAAAACAACAAAAACAATAGCAGGTAAAAAAAAACCGTTTCACTCTTTTTAAACAACAGAAACAACCACAACATTATAAGAAACAAAATACATTTTTGATTGGTTTCAAAGTTGGTAAGAATGAAAAACAAAATCCCGTATTCAATTTTTTCAAACTATTTACTTAAATACATCAAAAACAAAAATAGAATGATGACGAAAAACATATCGAGTCGGTCTGCTGCCGTTTTTGGTTACATTTCTTCTTCATTAGCAAAGGAAAGGATACAGCAACAGTGAGTGATGAAGAAAAACATTGTGTGTATAAATAGACTTTGTTCAAAAATTATTCCAACAAAAAAATGTCGCCAGTCGGCGGCTCTGCTCTGCCTTCATCTTCTCCCACAGTGCTTGCTTGTGTGTGCCCGTCATTGCTGGTGCAAAAACTTTTTTGTTTGATTCCGCAAAATTATTTGTTAGAAATTTATATGAATTTCAGTAAACTTTTTGTTTGATTCAGTTAAATTATTTGTTTGAAAAAAATCAGTGTTTTTTTCAATAAACGAAATGCAAATAAATTGTTTGGATATGCAAATTTGTTTATAGGACCGATTTCAGACAAAATATTGTTTGGTTCTACAAATTTTTTGTTTGAATTAGAAAAATAATTTTTTCTGTGTAGTTTATTAGATTGAACTTAAAAAAAAACTTTCCGAATTTTCAACAATAAAAAAAATCGTTGAAATAGAAATCTTGCCCGCATATTTAATACGACTTTCTTTATTAGATAGAATCTTCATATAAGATTTGTTTTGTAAATCTTTACCAACTGCCTTTTAAGCGATTTCGAACATAATGTTCGCATACATTTTTATATGGAAAATATTTTTAAGCCTGAGTGTTTTTCATTGAAATTTGAGCCTTTTCGTTCGAAATCATTCAACAGGCAATAGATTTAAAATATATTTTTATAAATACGAACATTGTTGGACTTCAAGAATTTTTTTAATTTAAATTTATTTTTAGCACATTTCTTCACATACTTTATTTTTTTGTACAACTATTTTTTAATATTTTCACAAAAAAAAAAAAAAAAAAATACAGTAAAAGGAAAGGAACTCTTAAAACAACAATCTTTTTTAATACATTTTTTTTAAACAACGTCGTAACTGAACTATTTAATTTTATTATTTTTTACTTTCAACGACAAACTTTTTCTGATGTTGTTTTTGTTCTCTATACATAGTTTTTCTGCAATATAATTTGTTTTTGCTTGCCTAGCAGTTTTATAGAAATACAACATAAAATCAACAAAAACTTGGCTGTTTTTTATAAAAAAAAAGAAAAAAAAAAAACATTAAAAAACTGCAAAAAAAATGCACAGCCAGGTCATTTTTTAGAGCGATACTGTACTGAACTACTTACTAACTAAAGCAGCAGTTTTGCAGAAGGCTTCTTTTTATATAAAATATTGCCTTGTGATAATAAAGCTGTCACTTTTTATTTTGGTTGTTGAATTTTGTCATCAGTTTAAATTAATCTTATTGAAATTTTGAAAATACGAATTGTTATTATTTATTTGTAAAATGTATATAGTAGGCGTTGTCGGTGAAAAAATATTTTCATGATTTTGGCATATGAGAAAAATAAGAAAGAAATCGGCTTGTTTTCAAATTTATCTTGTTTATAGTGATATATCGTAGCGTAAACGCAGGCCCGCTTTTCTAATACTACAATATTTTCCGATTATCTACAAAATGTTACTTCTTCTTCAAATTTGGTGTTTATACATAATATTTCTTAGAACGAAATACGCAAAAGTCGAGCTACGAGCTCTTTTTTATATTTATTTATTATACCGCTAATTTGCTGCAACGCCTTCATAACCCAAATATTAAATTTTGGTGCTAGTGGTGAATAATTGAAGCACAGCCGCGAATAACGTTGTAAACGCCACATTTTGCAAAAACGATTTTCTTGCAAATAACCGTTAACCTTACTCTCTTACACAGTTTAAACATCAAATCAACCAAAACTATGCACCTTAACGCCTTCAAAATGGCATACAAAGTGCTAGCCAGTGGAAGAACATTGCAAGTTTCTAACAAAATGATGAAACCGAAATGGTTTTGCAGTGCGGAATAATGTTTTAAAAGCTTTTTGCATAAAAGTTTTTATTATCATTATTTTTAATAATAGGAAAAAAATAATTTTTAAAACAAATAATGCTGCCTGTCAAAAAACGTTTTTTTGCTGTCCTGAAAAATTATTATTTTGTAACTTAAAACGTTATTCGCGGCTGTGCTTCAATTGTTCGCTATGTTGTTCTTCATATTGTGTACCTCTTTATATCTTTTATACTTTCCCCGTTTGAATATAGTGTGTCGTTATTATTTCTAAGTTTATTTCTAAATGTTTTTTATAACGACGTTGTAGCAAATTAGCGAATATTACAAAATTGTTTACAAATTATATAAGTATGTACTTAAAATAATTAACCGAGTAATAGTAATTTAGACAATCAGACGGTTGTAGAGGAACCGACCAAAGTCTCTGTCAGGAACTAAACCCTCAATCCCCGCATTGATGGATTCGCTCAATACCAACAACTCTGCCGACGCACCCGAGGATAAGAGAAATATATCGCACAATTACCCAGCGGGGAAAATAAGAAGTACGGATGCCTTCTAGAAGCCTTATGTACTGCTTCTTTCGGTTGTACAAGGCCTGTCCGCTCCATTCTATCCTCATGTCGTTGTGGGGTAGGACTTCCGATCATACTTCTTTCGCAGTTACATAAGAGTGGCAACTAGATAAAAAAAAATTATTAGTTTTCTTTGGCAAAAAAAAACATAACAAAAAATTTTACCCTTCTCGTTTCCCTTCTTATAAGAGGGAATGTGGAATGTGTATCTTATCTTTTAAAGGAAAGAGTCAAGGCATTCTTTAACAGTTAGATAAGAATCAAACTAAATTTTTAAGCAGGCCTTTAATGAGGAATGAAGTAAGAACCCAGTAAAAAAAATTTGGGTTTTTTGAAGCACTTAAGAGAAAAAGCGCATAATCGAGCGCTTCAATAAAAGAGCTTTTATAAAGCAGTAAATGATATAGAATAAAACATACAAAAAAGCTGCTATTTTATTGCTGACAACGAAGAAGGTTGCAAAGCGAAAAAAATAAAAATATACCAAAATGATTGGAAAAAGGCATTTAAACAAGTAAAAGCAAACATTAATGAATATGTTTATATAGTTAGCCCCTCAAAAAGCACTTTAGGAGTGCTTTGTTTGCATGTTAAAAGAAGCGCTTATTGTCAGCAGAAAATAGTCCTCCAAACCGGGAACGCCCAATACAAAAATCAGGCATCCCATCAGCAGGTTTGAAGCGATTTGAGGTATGAATTCATACACAAAACCTGCTCCTTTTGGAGCACGTTTGTTACTGGGAAGGTCTTCTGAGTTTTCCCGCTAGGAAATCATAAGGCAGTCACAACTCAAAATACACCAATGTTAAGGAGAGGCAAAGTTTTTTTTAAACATAGTTGCAATTTTATAATCAAACTGAGTTCCAGTGTTAACGAAACCCTGTTAGAAGAAAGTTTGCCTTATTTTAATTTTGTGCTGTTATTTTGGAAATCAAATGTTATTTTGTGTTGTGATACTTTAATTTAGGCACATGTCGAAATGGTACACAACAAAACTTAACCATTTTTTTATTAATAGTGGCGCAACTCAAAATAATACTATTTTGGTGAAAGAAATCTACTAAATTATTTATAAGCGCACTGCCACAACAGAAACAAGTAAGAAAGTATAGTCGGTCAATCCCATACCATTTAAAAACGAATTATCGAAAGTGTGGTCCAAATGGGACCCATGGCCGGTCGTGTACAGGCCAGAACAAAATTATTTATTTTGAGGTTAAGATTTATGTAAAAGTCCTTTATTTGACGGTTTATTTGCACAAAGACGAAAATCGTCAGATAGACTCAGGAAATAATTTTGAACCTATTGGTATAATTTAAGGTGATTTGTGAACTGTGTCCATGTTCTGTAATTTCAGCGTCGAGAAGTAAATTCCAAGCCACTTAACCCTGGATGGTTACTGTTCGTCGAATCGACGAAGCTCATTTACATATTATCATATAACTTGTTTATGTGTATTCAAATAACGCTGTTTTTTCAACAACGTTAGCCGATGACGAAAGCTGTAAAAAATAATTCATTTGAAAACACAATAAAGTGCTAAAAGTCGTATCAAATTTTGAAATAGAGTTTTTACTTTAAAAAACGTTCCGCTAGAATTTTTTTTTTTTAAAGTACATCGATTCGACAAAAAGTAACCTTAATGTACAAAAATGAAGAGTAACCTTTCAAGGTTAACAGAGAAAGTGTGACTGTATTTTTTTTTTTTTTTTAACATTTCATGTTCCTCTAAAGAAAATCATCTCAGAATTTTTAAATTTTCACTTTTTCAAAGAAATCGATGAACTGTGGTCATATCCTTGCACTGTGAAAAAATTTTAAAGCAATTTCTCTAGTATTTTTCCAAAACCCTTTCTAATATAAGACTTCATATAGAAAGAAAACAGTTTTTTGACTCTACTGAAAATTAAAAAATTTTGAGTTGACTCTCTTTAGAGGAAAGAGTGCGATATACAAAAACGGGGTGAGATAAAATCTTAAAAATAAAAAATTAATTCGAAATTGAGAATAAAAAGTCAAAAGTAAACAATTTTGTTTTTAAGTGATTTTTTCATTGTTAATTTATTTTTATTGTATAATTTTAGAAACATATGCGAATTTTTTACAAACATTTAAGTCGTACTACTGTCAATTTTAATAAATGTTGGTCGCCATCAACAATTTTTACGATAAACGTTCCCAACGTGTGGTTCAAAGTTATTTGCAGGAGTACGAAATGTTTTAAGGCTCAGTTAGGCGAACGTTGCTGTACCGTATCTGTACTGTATCAATCAGCTGTTCGCTTTTTGTTATATAAAAACCAATACGAAAGCTTACCGAAATGTAATGTACCGTAGTTGCAACGTACCATTCTGTGTTAAATAGAATTTCATACCGTTACTACGTGACACTTGTAAAACAGGAACGGGCGGCTTGTATGTTTCATTGAATGCGGTTATTTTTGCTAATTTCTGGTACTTTTTTCAACAACTTACAATGCAACATACATATTTCCATATATACAAATACACATACGTCTAGATATACAAAATAAACAAATGCATATACACATACAATGGAAATGTGAAACATATAAAAGGCTTTGTATGGTATCAAAACCTTGTTTGGTGTATGCATTTTTACAATATATGTATGCTTAAAATATATATGCTTAAATACAAATTTATTTATTGTTAATCTATAATAAACAATATTACATTATTCACGTTTTTTTTACGTACACAAAGTACTGTTTTAATACCACTCAAATCACTTGGTACTGTTTCTGAACAGCGGTTAACTTTTAAACATTTTTATTCTCATCACTGTGTGTATTGTTTTATGTACACTATTGCTTTTTGTTTATGTATGGGAAAAACATATAACACGTTTTTAAATGTTCTATAAGAGCACCAACGTGCTAACAGTACGGTACGGTACATTACGGGTTCATCAACGTTCGCCTAACTGGGCCTTTATTCATTATTAAGATTTTTTTATTTGATAAATACACTGAAATTTATTTTTGCGGGATAAGCCAATCATTATGCGCATTTTATTGGTTACATAGGCCAGATCACCAGGAAAGATATTGTACAAGATATTAAATAAATATTATACAAATAAAACTCTCAAGCGAATGGGAATTACAAACACTCTAGTCTTATTTGCAACGATATGGAAGCTTAGGCAAAACACCAATAATAAACAGTGAGTTTATCCTTTCTGACATTCCTGACTACATTTGGTTGGCTGTTCCCAACTCGAATTGGCTTATTAAAAAAAAAAAACGATTTTGATAAATTATAAGTTGTGACTTTTTATGATTAAGTGAGCGATATGTAAAAGCAAATTTTCTTGCTCCTTTAAACCACTTAATTGACTTTAACTAAACAGATGTCTTAAATTGATTCGTTTCGACTTTAAATCTGTTTATCGGTTTTTCAAGTAAAAAAAAAAAAAGTATTTATTACCCATATGGCAAAACGTCAGGACTAACTAATTTTTATAACCAACCATTTAAAATGTTAATGGAGGTTATAAAGAAATGTTAAAAATAAATCACATGGCCAAATATATTTTGTTTAAATTGCGCACAGACAAAAGTTGTTTAAATAGGTTTCTAAACAAAACAGTTTAACTAGAGTTAAAAAGTATAAAAAAAATAATCTAGAAAATGGAAAATTTTTGCAAAAACAATTCATGGAGTTTATTATATGGAAAGCCAATATAGGCGTATTTTTTGTATATTTTTTTTCGTTTTTTATGAAAAACCTCATTGAATATGCAACAAATAAAATAGTCGAAAGCAAAAGGTTGGTTGGATTTGTATTTTTTTTTTGAAAAACTGAAATTACTTTAAATTATAGGCATTTCTTTTTCTCTAACTGACCATAAACTAGTAATTTATGGCATTTTAGCCATTTAACTACAGAATTTATTTCAAAGTAATTTTTAAATTTTTGGTTAAATTGAAATTTTGGTTCAGTTTTATTTTTTTTTTTTTTTTGAAGATCTATTTAAAATCTAAGCAACTTTTGTTGTTGTTATTTTTATTACTTTTTTCAGAAAGTTTATTAGAATGTGCAGTTTAAATTTATGTTTAAGTTTTAAATTCAGTTTTTTTTCTTTTTCGTTTTAAAAAGTTGAATGTAAAATTATGCAACTAATTGACCTAAATCTTGCCTTCATATGTAAATGTGTGAGTAAGTTTTTGAAATGTTGTTGGCAAGTTTTCTGGTCTGTGATACTTCAAAGGATAATAATGAAATAATTTAAAGGGAACCATACCTTGCACAGTCACTTGCCTTCTATATTGCAGCTTGCGAAAAATAATTAAGAGTTTAGAGTCCATCAAACTCTTCAATATGATAGCGGGCAGCACTTTGGCTTATTAAGCGTACATAAGTTTATTATTAGGTATTTGTCCCTAAGCGAGGTATTTAATAGTGAGCTAAAGTATCAGCAAGATTCCCTTCAGAGAATTTGATTTGTTTTACGACAACGGACTGAAAGTACAGGTGGATTGAGGTGCGCCTTTTTTCATGTTTGCGAAATCAAAAAACTATATTTCGCAAAAAAATTAGACTGATCACATATGGGCATTTCCGTCAAAAGGTCCACCGTGACCGAAAATTTAAAAGTTATTAAAAGCTGATTATTTTACGATATTCTTATAGAGAAATATTTAGATTTTACTAATTTTATAAATTTACTAATAAATTTGTTCACTTAGATGAACAATCAGACTGCAAAGTTGTACAAACGTAATTTCCTCTTTGTGAGAATGTTTCATTGTATGTTTTCTTTAAGATTATCTTCCTTGAAAGAGGTGATATTTGATAAAAATTATTGCAAAAAAAATTTCTTACATGGTCTGTAATCTAAGGAAGAGTTCAAAAGGAAATATGTTATTCGGATTAACGTTAAATATTTATTTTGTTTTAATCATTATTCAGTTCAATTATTATGGAAAAAATTTCACGTTCAAAATGTCACGTATCGACCCAGATTTTGGCTTAAAAAAAAGAAAATACAGAAAATTTTGGAATCAAACCAAAAACATTTTAATGTTACATTGCTACGGAAATTTCTGAAAGTAGTTTGACTAAAAAATTGTTCCAGATTCGGTGAATTACGCCTTTTTGTACATGGCAAAAAAAAATTACTTCTATTTTTTTTACGTTTGAACCGCTTCTTCTTTTGCCATTATCTTTCACCTAGAATCGCGCCCTCCTTAAACTTTAGCACAGATAACAGTACTTTCTTAGTGCATTAATTTAAGGGTTATCAGAACGTAAGAGAACGTTGTTAAAAATGTTGTTGCATTTTTTATGCATACGACTGACACGTTCAACACTTTGGAACTACCCATATCGGGAAGGTGTATTTCCAGGTGAATAAATTTATAGTTTTTGTAAAAAATTTTACATTTGAAAGTTGCTTTTGCAATTGAATGTAAAAGAACCGAAATGTGTACGAAATGATCGTTCTAATGATATATAAAAGTCAAAATTTGGTTAACAAATTTTAAAGTTATTAGAATTTCCCAGGCCATTAACATGTCTCAGACAACTTGAACAAAAAATGTAGAAATAAAATTAAGATATTTTGAGAAATATTTCAATAAGAGCTATTTTTTACATAAATTATATCCGTATTTACTGGTATATGAGTTTTTGACTTCCTAGAATACCGTAAACCTATTCACAGTTATGACCAAAACTCCATTTTCAAATTTTTACAAATTTCAGAATTTTTTTGATCATCACATTGGGATTTTTTGACGATATAATAGGGATTAAAAATATTAAAAAATTATGTCAATACCTTCCATAGTTTTCCCGTACCTGCGAGTTAAATGTTGCGATTTTCAGACAAAAGTCATTTTGGTCATATTTTGGCGAATGAGCAAAATACTCTTACTGAAATGAATTTTTAGGAAAACCTATTCAGAATATTATAGTCCATATAATTTTTTAGTAAACACTGAGCGGATTTTTTTTTAATCGGAAAGCATTAACCCTAAAAACGTACATGGCACATTTTGAGCCACCCTGTTCTATATCAGGCTAGTTCCTTATCTACAAACTACAGTGTACTTTATGCATGCCTTATATTCACAATTACTGTTCTTATTTAAACACCACTGTGCGTTTTTATAGCACTTATTTCATTATAATCTTTACAAAACTTCTTATTGTTAATCCCTTAATTAGTGTTTCTGTAAAATAACAGAAATAATTTATTCTAATTTTTTTCCAAGAGTTTTCTTAATTTGAGTTTTTTTTAACGACTTTAAAGAGAGTTCATATAATATATTTATAATTTCTCTCTCACTCGTTTAAACACATTTATTCTGCCAATTTTTTGGTAACAAATGTTTTCCATAAATAGTCATCAGCAGTTTTAATGTATTCAAAAGTGCCTACACTGATAAAAATCCATATAAGATTTTAAAAAAAAATTTTGGAATCAACTTGATTTGTGCTATTGACGAAAAATTGGTTTAAAATACGTAGCACTTTAGCCTTTTTAAATTCTACCTAACTAAATTTTAATTTTTTTTTTTTTGTTCAAGTTTCGAAGAGTACAAAACAGTTTTTGTTAAAATATATATAGAGCATTAAATTGTTTTTAGTGTAAAACATAAATTACTGTCGCTATAAAATGTGTTCGACGCATAAATTTCATGGTTGGTAATTTGGTTGCCGCGCTTCGTCTTAGTGGGCTTATGTTGTAGGATTGACTGCCGTCGACGAAGGTATAAAATTCAATCAAATGTATTTAGAAAATAATATTGATTGTTTTAAAGTTTAATATTTCATTTTATGTACATATAGAAAGCAAATTGATAAAATTGTTCAAAGTTTGTAAGGACAAATTTAAACTGTATAAAAGAAGTTTTTGTGAATCTTAAAGGATATTACTTTGTTTTGAATGTCTTGAAATACGAAAATCTTTGGAAATTTGACACGCAGAATAATCAGTATTGGTCAAAGTAAATCATACTTTGTACTTAAGATTACAGCAAGTTTTACAAAGAAATGAAATATGGTAAGCGGGTTAGCTGTTTGCGTGTTTCATGAAAACAAGAACATGTTAAGTGGTGGTTAAGATCAAAAGGGCATGTCCTGTAAAATGTTAGTTTTACTTTGGCCAAGTTGCTTAATTTGAGTAACAAATATTATGGAGTTGTCGACTGACAAGAATTCTTCTTACAATAAAAAGCCTTTTTAAAAATGTTCTTGAAGAACTCAAGCAAATTTAAGTAAATTATAAGGGTTAATAATAACAAGATAATCCACGTTAAATGAACGCTTGGCTCTTTCAAAAATTGCTATTTCTTTCTAATTAAATCTTGTGAGGCACACATATCGTACTGTGGGATGCCTTCAAAAGTTTTTGGGCAAAAACCATAAGTGTGTGAAATTGGCACTGAGCAAAATATTGATAAAATTAAGAAGAAATTTCATCAAAATTGTGCAAGCCCAACGCCCATGCAATCCAAATCGATTTTTTCGCATACAATTTTTCCTATCCAAACAAAAGTCTTGAAATTAATTAATTATTATTAACTATTTCCTGAAACAAAAAAAACAACCCATGCCAATTTTCAATAAAATCGGCCACGCCCATCGCATATGGGCACTTCCACAGAAAAGCTCTCTTTTTGTCACGTCACGTCACGTCACCTAGCAATTATTCTTGTATTTAAGAACCACGTTGTTAAAATTTTTCCTCTCTTTCACTACATGAAAACCTAGTTGAGCTCTACACCCAAATGCAAAAAAGTTAATAATATTTGCATTTTTCTTTAAGAAACAATTAAAAATGGTTGGTGACGTTACGTGACAAAAAGTAGACATTTTTGTGGAAATACCAATATGTGATAAAAAACAAAATTAGTTATTCCTTATTTATCATTTCTTTGACTAGACCGTTACATTACCGCTTTAAAATATCTTTTTTGGCATCATTAACTTGATCTAGAGCAGTGAAGGGCACACACATACTATCACATTTATGCTTGTGTTGACGAAATAACAACAAAGCAACAGCCGAACGTACATTGTCACAGACACACAAAGAAGTTTATAGTGTACATGTGTCGACGTCGTACAAGCAGCATTTTTATTCCTATGCACGCGTACATAGGATTTGCAAATGTGCCCGTCACTGATCTAGAGTATATTTGAATTTGTGGCTTTTATTAAAGTTTAAAGTAGCTTCATTTGTCCATTGCAATTAATTTTTTCTTTACACAGCTCTTCACACGAAACCGAAAATAATATAATTTTTCGAATCTACATATAAAAAAAGAAGCGATCACGCTCAAACGCCTCGACCGATTTAAACTAAACTTATACACAGTGTAGGTTTTCGGTTTGGTTTGTGTTATGTTTAGTTCATGTGAGCGATAAATATATTTCACCATACAATAAATTCACTGTTTTGTTGACTCATATATTTATTATTTTATTTTAGTTTCTATTTGTTCCACAACCAGGCTCGAACGGCTGAGCCAATTTTGATGAAACTTTGTACGAAGATAGATTGCTATAGCGAAATTACTATAGGTACAATTTTTCCGGAATTTTGTACCAGAGAGGGGAAAAACTGGAGCTGATTTTTTTTAAAGTAATTTCGTACGAATTTCTGTAGGTACATTGGCATGTCGCAAAAAAGTAGATTTCGAAATCAGTCCTTTTAGTTAGCAATAAAAACGGGAATTTTCGCTACATTTTGATTAACTCAATTTAAGCTGCAAAATTTCAAGAATTTATATATTTTTTGTCTTAAACTACAACCAGGAATAAAGCTTTGAAAAACTTTTACTTAAAGGGGCAAAACAGGGCAAAGATTTGTACTTTGGGTACTTTTTATAAACACTTTTTTGAACATTTTTGTTTTTCAGAATTTCTTTAATTACGATGGCATGTCGCAATTAAAAGTACATTTCGAATGTCGGCCTTTCAGACTGCAAATTTAAAAAGTTAAATTACTTGTATTCTTAAAATATTGCCAGGGACATTCATATGTATAAAAAAATATCAACTCGAACAGGGAAAATATTAGTACTTGTAAAAATTATTCCGGAAAATCTACCAATTGCTTTCAAACGACTATAATTTTCGATACGTCTTGCGTTTAATATGATAATTAATAAAGCGTAAGGGCAGTCATTGTTATTGTTTGTAATTGATTTTTTTTTTTTAGTTGTAATAGATTTGTTGTAGTTGAGCAGCCTTTTCGAAAACCATGTTGAGCAGATGACAATAGAGATGATACATGATGAGAAATGCATTCAGTTACCATCTTTTCAAAAAGTTTTGGAATAATACTTAGTTTAGCAATCCCTCGATAATTAACAATGTCAGACTTAGTACCAGATTTGTATAGCGGAATAATAAAAGACTTTTTCCAGGTATTAGGGAAATATCCAAATTTAATTGACATATTAAAAATGCGTGTTAATGGTATGGCGAGAAATTCAGCACAGTTTATCAATATACAGCTAGGAATATTGTCAGGACCACTTCTATACGAAAATTTAAGTTTTTTTAAGTTATATTAAATTGTGGAAACATCAAAGAATGGTATTGAGATAACTTGATTAACTAATTGAGTACAAGAAGGAATAATAGAGCCAATATAATTGGTATCAGAATAGGTCGTAGAAAATAAGTCAGCAAACATGTTACTTATGTTAAGGTCATCACCAGACTCACTGTCTTGAAACTTCATTACTGTAGGAAATATGGTAGCTCTTCTTTTGGTGTTTACAAAATTGTAGAATGATTTCGGATTATTTTTGAAATTTTTCTTCATTTTACGTAAGTAATTACTGTAACAAGATTTGTTTAACACATTATACTCAGCACGAGCAGTTACATATTTGGTATATTCTATAAGCCGGCCTGTTTTTTTGTAATTTTTATACAACTTGTTTTTCTTATTTTTGACTGTAGACAAATGTTTTGTGCCCCAGGGAGGACCACTAGGTTTGTGAAGAGATTGCTTAGGGATACATAACTCCATTAGTGAATACATTTTTGTATAAAAACGTTTTATTATTTCATCCAAAGTAATACTTGAGGGCAAAAATAATTATATTATCCTTATATTATCCAAGAGGCTATTAAGTAAAGGATAGTTTGTATTTTTAAAACACAATACCTTATCGTTTACCTCAGTAAGTTGCGAGTTAGATGAAAAAGAGATTGGTAGGTTTACTTCTATTGTAGGGTGATATCGATCTTCCGGAGTGGTAATAGGCTCAGAACGCTTAACAACGATGTCCACATATTCGTTTATAAAAATTAAGTCCAATAATTTCCCATAATCATTAAATATACCATTCAACTGACAAAGCGACAAATCCATAAGAGAGTTGAGAAACTCTATACATATTAAATTATTTGTTGACGTAACTGGTGTAAAGAACCCGTCATCGGGTGAGTAATTCCATATTATTGAAGGCATGTTAAAGTCACCAACTGAGATAACCAAATCATTCAGTTTAGCAGTACGACAAGCCGATTTAATTTTAAAACATGAATGCTTCTCCCACGGTCAATTATATAGATAGTGTTCATTGGAGTGTTTTTTCGGATTTTCATGGGTGCTCAAGCATAATTTAAGAGCTTATAGGGTAAAGTATTTTTGAGATTTTTTTCAAATTTTTCGGCAGATGTTTAGAGCTCGCTCAAGTCGAATTTTTGCCAAAAACCGGATCTGCCGGCCTTTTTTTTAAGTTTTCTTCATAACTTTGTCTTAAGCCACGATTTTCTTCACTTGTAAGAATAATAAAAATAATTTAAAAGAAAAATGTCCAAGCTTTATCTTGATGCACAAAGACTCTAAGTTTTTTCAATGCATTCGCTCATTTATGCACCCTACATTACAACTTTTCGTAATTTTTCCAAAATTTTTGTAAATTACGCTTTATAACTTTTAAAATCTTTAAGAAAATGAAACAAACCAACAATACACTTTGAAAGATCAATTTATTCTAAATAATTTAGAAACAAATATTTTTGAATTCGCTCCTACCGTTCCTGAGTTATACCGGTTTTTAGCTTTGTACTCAGTTTATAATACTATTGCTCATACCCAACAAACAAACTTTTGCGTTTGATTTGCTTAAAATCATTTATTGGGGTTCATGCGATAAAGCTCTATACCCTACAAAAATTCGGAAAATCTGTTTCAGAAGTTGTGAGTGAATATTTTTTTGGGGACACACTAGTGTTCATGTGTAGATAAGCCATTATTTTTCTATATTTACTATACAATCAGAACAAAAAATATTGTTTACGAAAGAACTCTGCGACAGTTTATTTTTAAGCATAGGAATTATATTTTAAGCAAATAGAAATAAAAGTAGAATAAAAACTCAACCTTTTTAAAAACACTGTTTTAATTTCTTATTTAAGTATTTGCTAGGCGTAAAAATTACATGGCTGTGTTTTATCTCTATGCACTTGTTTCGCTCCCAAGTGTCAATAAATTGTTTGCTATATCTAATAAATACCTAGCCTGGAAGTATGCAATACTTTTTTGTTCAAATTTTTTTGACAAGTTTTGTGACTTTTACCCGAAACTTAAAGTATTCAGGTATATTTACACAAGGTAGACTAATTTGGGGGTGTAGACATGCTGCTCTGTAAAAAGAACCGAATTGTCAAAATTGTCTTCATATAAAACAAAAACAATTTAACGCACACATGTACACATTTTGGCCCATATACACGAAATTTGACTAGGGTTACACAGCTGAGAAACATATTGGCCAACGAGTTAACCTTGAGTATTCATACTGTTCCGAAAAATCTCGAGAAATATTTTATTCTTTAACAGAAAGAAGACACATCCATCTTTCATTTTTTTGAAAGACCAGGGGCCAGATTCTGGCAGTCGTGATTGAGTAGTTTCTCGATTCGAAAGCAGTTTTATTTCTTATTCTTTCAGTAGAATTTTCAGAATTTTAATATGTAAGAAAAATTTTTTCTTAAAATAAAAGTCAAAAAAGTACTCTTTGTTAAAAAAAAAATGTAAAAAAGAACGTTTTGGTCCGCATAGAATGTTTTAGTATGCATACCAGAATATTCTTTTTACATAATACCGCAAAAGCATATTTTGTTCTACATCAATTTTTGTGAGATCAAATTTTTCTATTAGAAGAGGACAAAAGTTATGCAAATATGATCTTTTTCAATAGAACTTAACCAAATTTATGCAAAGACATAACAAATTCGTTTCCGTAAAATGCAAAAAAGCAAGTTCTGTTCTGCGGCTCTACATATGTATGTACATATAAAAACACATCTAAAATTCCGGTATTTCTTATTTAATTTATACATATGTAAAAATAAAATACTCATTAGTCTTTCTTTTTAATTAATCAAAAAATAAAACAATATACCAGGTTAAAATCATGCGTCAGCTTTACGCTTATGTAGCTTATGGTGGATTTTTACCTGCTGGCGGATGTCTCCTTTTGCTGTTGCTGTACAAACAGCTTTAGCTCTGAAACATTGTCCTAAGAAACATGTACAAAAGTTGTCACCGCAATGCTACTGCAGACACACAAAGCGAATTTTGTTTAATTTGTTAACCTTAAGCTGAGGTCTTAATGGCACGTACTAGAGCATTTTTGGGCAAAAGTACTCTTAAATATTACATTGACTTTCTTATGGAGGTCATTTTTTACAGATTTTTGTTTATCTTTCAGTTTTCATTGTATGGGATTAATATTGTTTTCCAAAATCCGGAATTTAAATTTTAATTTGACAGAAATTTTCCATAAACAAAAGACTTTATTCATAAAGAATATCAAAGAAATCCTAAAGGTTCATAGCATGAACTTGATATGAGATATTGTTTAGAGAACCTTTTTTATTAACAGGAGAAGAAGTCTATTAAGAAGGTTTGAAAACACAATCTATAAACATTTCAAATTTCTATATTTTAGACGGAAAATTTTTTTTACTCATTTTATTATTTTCATAAAATTTGTTGCTATTAAATACACATTGTTATTTTTAAACTCCATGGCATTTACCATACACATGAATACTTGTTGGTTTGTTTTTGTTTTCTTTTGGCCCCAATTGTCTAAACGACTAAATAAACTACACTTTAGCCCTTAAAGTTTATATACATGCTATATCAAGCACAAAAACTAAAAAAAGGAACTGAAAATGGAAAACAATTTAAAAAAATGGAAAAAAATGGAAAGGAAATATGAAAATAATAACACTGTAGAGAGAACAGAATGAGAGTGTAAAGAAAGTAAACTTTAACCATCAAAATACACTTTTAAACAAGGTTAACAACAACTAAAATATAATGGTCCCCAAGGAACACTTTAAATAAGAGCAAGCAACTCTAAAATCTCCAATTGATAGGAAGCAAAGAAGCAGTTAAGCTTAACCACACATCTACTAACAAAATTACTAAAGCTATAAATACCTATAATACAAACAGACAAACACACACATACCAAATATATCCATACCCTTATGTTAAATTTAAATTTTACACACTTGTATGTAAACTCTCTCTCCCTCTTTACCCTACTTTGCATAAGCTTTCTAAACAATGGGGAAAACTTAAAGATAAATTTTCCTTTAACCTAAATACAAAAACAATCAGAAAAAGACAAATTCTCTAAGAATACTTTAAGAAAACAAACTAAATTTTTTACTTCGTTGACTGCGTTTCAGCAACCCCCAGACATTTTCCACTTGTTGGGTTAAAATTATTTAATTTTTTTTTTTTTTTCTTTCTTTATTTTCCCACGCATTTGTGTGTTATTTAAGAAAAACAAACCATAAATCAATATAAAAATGAAATAAAAGAAGGTGAAAGTGGAAAATTTATATAAAATACTGTAAATGGCCATAAATATTTGCTTCTGTTTGTTGGTTTTTTTTTTTTTTTTTGTTGTTGCGTTGTAAAACTACATGGGCCAAGTCATTCGTCAAAAGGCAGTAGGAATTAGGGAGATCGATTAATAGACTTTTATCAAAAACCGGGTTTCGAATGTTCCAAATAGCTGTTATTTTAAAAAAATCGGTTTTCGGTTGAGCATTTTAAAAATAACCGGTTAACCGGTTTTAATTCGAATACATAAATATATAAAAATCAAATAAGTTTTGGTAATAGAAAGTTAATGTGAATAAAAACAAACCAATTCACGAATGTAAGGATACAACAAAATACATAGATATGACTATGAACATACCTTCATACCTAACAAATATTCGATGATAAAATGCAAAAAAAAAAAGCGTGACCAGTCAATTGATCAAACTTAAGCTTTATTTTTAGCAAATTTTTTCATTTACTAAACTTTATTTCTAAGATGATAATTGTATAATGTAATTTAGAAACTGTAAAATAATGTTTGGTCTAGCCAAACGATTTGTAAAGCAAACAACTCTTTTAGAAAACCAGTGGTTACGTGTAGGACGTCAAATATTTAATAGGTGTAAATTTTGAAAAATATTTTCCCATTTTTTTTTTAAATAGTTTTAATTTGTTAGTGGTTGTCAATTATTCGCCTTTCAACTTTGTTCGAATAAATCAAATAATTGTTTTTGTTCGTTCGATCTAACGATTAAATCTAAAAAATTATTCGATTAATCGATGAGCATAACGAATAAAAAAAAAAATATTATTTTAACAAAAAAAAAATACGTTTTTTAAATAGATACATTCGTCTATTCATCTATAACTATCTTCTTTATTTTTTCCCAAATCTGCTTTTACTCCTTTTTTTGATGCGTAAAACTTGTCATATTAACTCTATATCGTTGTATTACTTTAACACATCGTAAAACCCCTAATTCTTAAAAAATCCGAAATTAATTTGGATTTTCGAAAAGCGTTTGCCGACCTTCCCTATTCAGCCAAACTTCTGCATACAATTTCTTCAATATTTCTTAAATTTTCCATTGAACCAAGTTTGGCCTTTTATGATGTCGTTGGATTATCTTCCACTGCATCGTTATGAATGGTAATATTGTGACAAGTTATACAAAGATATATGTACATATATAACTTTAAAAAAACAAGTAAGAAAGTATAGTCGGTCAAGCCCGTCCATATGATACCCTACACCACAGTATTTAAAAACACATCATGCTTATGTGTCCATATAAATATGGACTTATAAACTTCATTGGTTTGAAAGCTTGTGAGAGGCAGAAGTTGCCCCCTACCTACCCTAGTGGGCCTTATTTTTGAAAAAAATCATACCTTTTGTGTCCATATAGATGTGGTTCTATCTATGTTTTAAATTTTATTAAAATCGGGTTGAGAGGCAGAAATTGCCCCTATCTCCCCTCGCGGTTATATTTTTTAAAAATGCATAGCTTTTGTGCCCACATAGATATGGTTCTATCTATGTTTTAAATATCATTAAAATCGGTTTGATAGTTTCTGAGAGAAAGAAATTTCTCCCTATCTCCCTCGTGGCCCTATGAATCGGCCCATTTTCAACAGGCTTGGTTTTTGTGCCAATAAGAACCTAGAATCTATGTCCAAAATTTCATCAAATTATCTCCAATATTGTGGCCTGTATTTTGCACACAAGGTTACGTGGACAGCCAGCCGGACGAACATCGTTAATTCGACTCAGAAAGTGATTCTGAGTCGATCGATATACTTTAGGGTGGTTCTAGGACCATTTTAAGGCGTTACACACATCAGCACAATTGCATAATAGCCTCTCCACTATTGTGGTGTGGGTATTATAAAATTAAGACATTTTCTACTTTCATGATGTGATTTATATAAATCAATTCTTTATTTTATTTACCTTTTTGTTTATTTCTAAGTTTTTTATCCGGAAGTGAAAAATTCCCGTTCTTAAAAATTTTTTAGCGTTTGATTTGAAAAGAAAAAAGCTGACACAAATGCTTATCAAATATTTGTTTAAGAAGAACATAAAATACATTTTTGAAATACTTTAAGTACTTAACACGGTTTTTGCCCAGTAAAAAACGTGCTCCAAAAGGAGCAGGTTTTTTGTATGAATTCATACCTCAAATCGCTTCAAACCTGCTGATGGGATGCCTGATTTTTGTATGGGGTGTTCCCGGTTTGGAGGACTATTTTCTGCTGACGATAAGCGCTTCTTTTAACATGCAAACAAAGCGCTCCTAGAGTGCTTTTTTAAGGGCTAACTATATAAATGTTTTGCTTTTACTTGTTTAAATGTCTTTTTTCAATCATTTTCGTAAACTATAATATATTTTTTTTTCGCTTAAAAACCCTCTTCGTTGTCAGCACTAAAATAGCAGCTTTTTTGTATATTTTATTCGTTATCATTTGCTGCTTTATAAGAGCTCTCTAATTGAAGCGCTTGAGTATGCGCTTTTTCTCTGTAGTGCTTCCAAAAACCCAAATTTTTTTTACTGGGTGCTTACTTATGGTGTTTTCTTTTCTACAAAAAATGTGACATTTTATTTAAAAAAATGCAATTTGGTGTCTGTTTCTTAAAAATTTTGCTCCCGGAAAGGGTGGCTTGTTTTATTCTAAAAAACTCAACCTTTTCGGAAGCAAAATTTTTAAGAAACAGGCACCAAAATGCATTTTTTTAAATAAAATGTCACATTTTTTTGTAGAAAAGAAAACACCAATAGCATTGAGATTAATTACAATCAGGGCTATGGCCACAATATTTTTTAACTTTTCTACATTTTGTAAAGGGTGGTCCCTACCATAATGCACGATGTTCATTGTAAATAAAACATAATGTTTTCAGAGATTTATCTTAATATCAAAAGATTTTGTTATGGGCGCTTAATTCCCAGTTTTTATTCTTGATAAAAACACCTGAAATTTATTGTTGATGGGATAAGCTATTCCTATGCGCATTTCACTGGTTGCTTAGGCCAGATCATCAGGAAACTTCATCCATAAAGATTTTAGAAAAACTAAAGATATAAACCAAATAAAACTGTTAAACGTATAAGACTTATAAGCAACAGTTCTACTTGTAACAATATCAAAGCTTAAACAATACACATCAGCAATAAACAGTGGGTTTATCTCATCTTACATTCCCCACTTTTGAAATTAAAATTTTGTATTTTCATAAATTGAAATTACTTTTTGATAATAAACAGGCAAGTGCACGTTCTACAAAAACACTTAATTGACAACATGCTTTTGTAAGTTGTTGTTGTTTTTATTTTGTTTTTCATAACCTACTTACAACTACAATTAATGTTGGGAGAATTTCAACTAATTGTAGTAGGGAATGTAAGATGAGATAAACTCACTGTTTATTGTTGATGTGTTTTATTTAAACTTTGATATTGTTACAAGAAGAACTGTTGCTTATAAGTCTTATACGTTTAACAGTTTTATTTGGTTTAATATCTTTAGTTTTTCTAAAATCTTTATGGATGAAGTTTCCTGATGATATGGCCTAAGCAACCAGTGAAATGTGCATAGAAATAGCTTAACCCATCAACAATAAATTTCAAGTGTTTTTATCGAGAATAAAAACTGGGAATTAAGCACGAATAACAAAATCTTTTGAAATTAAAATTTTGTATTCCCAAAAATTTAAATTACTTTTTGATAATTTATCTTAATATTTTTTATTGTTAAAGAAGGATCTATGACAACTATTTTTATTTTTTAATAAAAAAAATTATTCGATTAATCGACATTAATTAATCGATTTGTTCGTTATTCGAAAATCGCCATTTTAAAATTATTCGAACAAAAGTTTGGCTTTGTTTGAGCGATTAATCGAATTATTCGTAATCGGTTGACAACTCTAGTGTTTAAGCAAGTTTATATCAATCAGTAGACCTCAACCATGTTTCAAATTATTTTGTTTCAGCATTATAGAAACGAATAGTAATATGAACATGCTTTTTGTATGCAATATCTGTCAAATCGTCGATCACAATTTAAAACCCTCCATGACATTGTTTGATTCCTTCAATTTTGTTTTAAGTTCTTGGTGTTACAATAATTAATTTTCCCATATTGTTGAACCTTTGCAACTTATTATTTTAGGGCCCTTTAAGCAACATTGTCTTTAAAATCAGTTCAAACTATCACTGTCAAATTGCCCATTAATTCTTAAGCTGTATTTTTTTTTTTTTTTTTGTAGTATTTTGAATTGTTTTTGACTTTTGTTACATTTTGTTTTGACATTCTTCATAAAAAGTTTAAGTATGCCTTATATTCATTTAGAAAAAAGATTTAATTGTGGGTACATTTATAACAAAAGTCAGGAAAACGTATATAAATTACACATTACTTAAATAACCGGCTTTATTTTGATTCGATATTCGAAAAATGGACATTTTAAAATTTAAGACTTGGGAAAAATTAAAATAACCTCCCTTGTTGGAATTTATTGATAAATAGTTTGAACTGAACATTAGTGGGAGAAATATTTTCTAAATTAAAATTGAATAAATCATGTTGAATTTAAAATATTGTTCATGAAAAAATTTTAATATATCGCACTTATTCAACAATACTGTATTAACTTAAAATTTTAATATATTCAGTAGAAGCAACACTTTTACATTAAAGGCATATGAAAGTAGACAAAATATATCTTTACAGCGGTTAGTCATTTATATCCCATCAAAAACTTCAAATATTTTTACCAAAATCTATCTTTGTAACAACTTAAAGCTAGTTTACACTATCTTACAAGTCTTACGTATTCCATAATACTTTGTGAGATAGAAATCTAATGAGTTTTGATGCGACTGGCAAAAAGTCTAATTTAACAAGACAGTTTGTGTTCACACCATCACACAAAGCATAAACACTCAAACATGAAGAAAAATGCAACCCTGATCCAATGCAAAGTATTGTTATTTAGAAATTTTTTAAAAAACGATAAAGTCGTATGGGATGTCAAACTTTTGTCATAATACTTGTCATTTTCGTGACACATTGCATTCACACTATCACACTTCAAAATAATGTGTTAAGTAATCAGAAAAATATAAAGGCACTACTTTCAATTCAGCTGAAAGAACCAATGAATTTTACAAGGCATGTCCCAAAATGAAAGCATTTAAAAGTAAGTCATTATTTTTTTATTAAATACATCCAGAAAAAAGTAAAAAAGTGGGTACCCACCCAGTAAAAACTTTACTTACTTTTTCAAAATGAATAGATTCTTTAACTTATTATTTAGTAGCTTTCTTCTATAACTACATGTATAACAACTTCTATAACTACTTTTTTCTGGATGTATTTAGGTAAAAAAATGACTTAATTTTGAATGCGTTCATTTTGGGACATCCCTTGTAAAATTCATTGGTTCTTGCAGTAGAATTGTAAGTAGTGCTCTTATGTTTTTCAGGTAACTCAACTCATTATTTTGTAGGCGAAGTTTTTACTGGGTACAAAGTATAAAAGTGTAATCTAGCCTAAACTAAACGCATTAGCTTTGATAAATTATCGTAAAACATTATACTACACTTATTTATAAAGTATTCTCTTGTTGTTCACAAATGTACACTTAGCTCAGTAGGCTGGAGCACAAAACCAGTGATGTTAACCGTACGGTAATTACCCTTTTTTACGGTAATTTTGAGCCCCAAAAGGAAGCAAGCTAATTTCATTTAAAATACGGTAATATCAAGATTTGGGTTTTTGATATTTATATACATACTTACATATGAAGGCTTTATGATTTTAACTTTTGAGAGGTGATTTTCAACCAGTTTTAGAAATAGATGAATGTTATACAAACAATTAAGAATGTTATGTTTCTGCAAATGCTTAGGTTACAGTGATATGTGTAAAATATGAAAAATTAAATAACTCATTGTTGTCCTTTTTCTGAAAATGGTGCCATTGTCAGATGCATTAATTTTACACATCTGCCAAATGAAAATGAGCTTGCAATGTTAACACAGTTGCAATACTTTTTAAAAAATTTTAATGACAACATTGTAAGATCTGACCACAGTCTGTACTAAGCTTAAATATTAAAACTTTTCAGTTGAAGCAAAACTATTTTGTTTTAATTAAGTATTAAGGGCATATGAAAAAGAACTTTTAAACCAATCGTTTCATCATAAGAAGATGACAAAATAGCACTATATTTTACAGCGGGTAGATATGGATATTGCGTGTAAATTTTTTCCAAAACGTAAAAAATAACTTTTTGAGTAATATTCTGTTGCGATATTCGAATTTTAAAAAATTCTGTCTTAGTTGAACGATACCAACTCCGGTCCAAATTTAAACTTTTAAGCTTCAGTCGTTTATAGGCTGTGCGATGATGAATCAGTCTGTCAGTAACGTTAAAATTTTAGTTATATGATGATAAAAAAATACAATAACTTTGGGTTAAAATATGTTTTAAACAAAGATTTTCATTAAAATTTTTCATAAAACACATTTAAAGTTTAAACAAATAGTTTTTGAATACTGCTGTGAATGTTTAATTAAAAAACCTTTGCGTACGGTAATTTCTTCTCAAAAACGGTAATTTTTTAGAGGACCGTACGGTAATGAAAAAATAAAAGTTAACATCACTGCACAAAACAAACAAAAAACAAGTAAGAGTGCTATATTCCGCTGTGCCGAATCTTATATACCCTTCACCATTGTGCGAGTAGAATAGAGAGCAACTAAATAATTTTTACATATACCCAGTGTGCCAAACGGATCCGTTTCGGATCCGTAACGGATCCGCATCTTCGTATTTTCTATCCGTAACGGAATCCGTTACTGATCCGTTACGGATCCGCAAGCGGGAGAAATTCCTCTCGAAAAAACGGATTCAAAAACGGATTTTATGTCCGTTTTTTTGGACCGTTACGGACTCGTTACGGACATCATATTAGGATCCGTTGCGGACCCGTGTATTTTAATAAAACGGAATCCACTGTGTGTTTTTAATAAAAAAGATTTAATATTGTGATGAATTTTTTGTTTTAATTTTTTTTTATTATTATTATTAAATTCACAGTCATTTGATAGTAAAGTAAAAACAATTCAGTGAGTTTATTTAAAATTAACATATAAAAGTAAAATACATTAAAAACAATTCATAGAATATTAAAAAAAGTTTGTTTTTAACTTTTTTACGGATCCGAAACGGGACAGAAACGGATCAGTCAAATCGCGATTACACTGATTCCGTTTCTAACTTTTTTACGGATCCGTAACGAGTCAGAAACGGATCCGTAAATTCGTGATTGCACTGATTCCGTTTCTAACTTTTTTACGGATCCGGAACGGGTCCATAACGGATCCGCATCCGTTTTTGTGCACATTGGGTACATACATATTTACAATACTTACAACTTCATTATACATAATTGAAATTTAAAAAGCGATAACTGGTAAATATTTTTTATTATGAAATAATAACGAAAATCATATTGGGCATTATGCTAGTATATGTAAACAAATACGAAGGGTGGGTGCTTTACATAAGGACCCAGAATATATATACTTTATAGGGTGTAGGACCTTCGGTGAAGGGTATAAAAAACAATCTTAATTATAAAAAAGTAATTTTTGGGATTTCAGTATTTTGGTCATAACTCTGCTATTTCTTAACCGATTTGACAGATTTATATACCGACGTCTTAAAGAAGAACTTTTCCAGTTATTTTAGCTATAAAACGTGGACTCGGGAAGATCTATGGTTCCTGAAAATGGGTATTTTTCAAAAAAAAAATTAATATTTTGGTCATAACTTTTTCGTATCTGAACCGATTTTCCCGAGTTTTTCAGAAAATATTTTCTATTAAAAATTTCCGATCTTTTGATATATTAGGCGTAACCATAGGTCATATTACAGTCAAAAAATTCAGGTTTTTATACAGTTTTTAATACTTTTTGTATAAGAGGTACCACGCCTACTTCTCCAATCCCGCCCACATTTTGTAGGATAGTGTATATTTATAACCTAAATGTTTGTACCTAATTTTAAAGCTTTGGCTCTTGCCGTTCTCCAGATATACAGAGAAAAGTAATACAAATACAACAACCAGAAGAGATTTTTTGGAAAAATTAGAGGCAGTCGTGTTTTTTTTGGTCATATCCCAGCCATTGTTGGACCGATCTGGCTGAATTTCAATAGCAAAAAATGGTGGACTATATGTGACATAAATGTAAAACAGCGTAGCCGCTATCATGTCTGGAGTCTCCGGAAAACACATATCAAACGTAAGACGGACAGACGGACGGACGGACGGATGGACAGACGGACGGACGGACGGACGGATATCGTTAAATCAACTTCTCTCCTCATAAGGACCCAGAATATATATACTTTATAGGGTCTAAGATCAATATTGTAGAAATTACAAACGGAATGACAAACTTATATATACCCTTTTCCACCTGTGGTGAAGGGTATAATCAACGGAAAAACAGTAAGAGGTTTATATTCGGCAATGCCGAATCTTAAAAACCATTCACTACGGTGCGATACCCAGTAAAAACTTCGCCTGCAAAATAATGTGTTAAGGAATCAGGAAAAAGTTAAAATACTACTACCAATTCTACTGAAAGAACCAATGAACTTTACTAGGGATGTCCCAAAATGAGTCATTATTTTTTTCCTAAATACATCTGAAAAATAAGTAGTTATAGAACTAATTAAAGTAGTTATATAGAAGAAAGCTACTGAAAAATGAGTGAAATAAGCTATTCATTTTAAAAATTTTTACTGGGTAAGAACAGAAAGTTATATAAATACCGTTCAATAGATATAATTAAATCTTTGAACGTGGACACTTTTCCGTTCCTGTCTTTTGATAACCAAGATGTTTGGAACCCATTTGGAAACTATAGTTCGTGACTTTTTCCAGTTATACAGAAATCTATAATGTGTCCGTAGGTAATGTGCCACACCCACTTCCCAATACCACCCATATTCTTAAGGAGGATGTGATTTGATAGCCCAGCCACGGCTACCAAATTTGTATAGTTTTCTCCTACCTTTCTTTAGATTTAAATAAATCTGGTTTGTGCCACATTCACTTCGCCACTACTGACAACATTTTTGTCGAATGGTATCTATCAATAATCAAGATGCTTGTGCCTAATGCGATATACATAAAAAAGATAAGAAAGCAATAAATATATAACTAAAATTAGTGGCAGTCGTAGTTTTTTGCTCATATCTTTATGTGACATATAAATATAAAAACCTAGTCCCCATAATTTCTGCGGTCTTCCGAAAACCCATATCAACATATACACGGATAGACGAGCAACGTTAAATCAAATTATCTAATCATAAGGAGCCAGAATTTCTATACTTTTTAGGGTCAAAGATCAATATTGTAGAAAATAAAAACGGAATGACAAACTTATATATTAAAGGTTACCACAAGACACTTATGGTTAAATTGCAAGCAGTCCTGTTTTTGCTCATTTCTTACCGATTAGGACAGATTGGGCTGAATTTTAATAGCAAAATGCATATGTGACACAAATATACACCAATCAATTCCCCAACGTCTCTGGAGTAGTGCTGGGATACTATCGATATTTATCGATAGTTCAGATTTAACTATCGATATATCGATATTACTATCGAGTGAATGTTTGTACTTGTGCAGGAAACTTTAATTATTTTTTTATAAGGCTACAGTTCGTTGTTTTATCACTTTATTGAATGTATAAGACTTATGTATATGCGCACCTTTCTGAAGGAACCAAAGTAACAGGGACTATAAGATATTCCATTGCAACTTTAAAAAATTGTCTAAATCTAAACCCAAAAAGGTAATCAATCTAGCGGACTTTTCCTCTAATGGTCGTTCATTGTTTAGTCTTATGTTTGCAATTGCATTAGGATTTGCATTTTTTTACAACATTACAAAAATATTTGCCATTTCAGTCCATTTATAAACATGCAAAAATTTCGACTTAAAGTCCTTTAATTAGCAGTAAAAAGCACTGCTATCACTTGCCATTCTTGTTGTTTGTATTCATTGCTGTAATTCAGCGCGAATTAATAATATCATGTAAAAATTTGCGGCAAAAAACTTTGTGTGTATAGCTGCTGTAACATATCTTCATAGCTGTATTTTAAATAATAATAATATCGATATTGATATTTTTCCTATCGATATTTTCGATATTTTAAGACTATCGATAATATCGATAGTCTATCGATAGTTTCCCAGCACTACTCTGGAGTCTTCGAAAACCCCATTTAAACGAACATCGTTAAACCAACCTTTCAAATACTTTTCTATATTTATAATTTGCCAATTTTTGTGGTGCTTTTTAACGAGAAATATGATGAGAACTATGCTTTGCGAAAAAACAAAAAAAAAAGTCATCAGCATCTTGAAAAAAGTAATTTTACCTTTATCGAAAGTGCTTGATTCTTAATTCAAAATGTTATCAAAATTTAGTTTTTATGACAAACCTTTAGTGCGATTTTTATTGTATTTGACTTAAGCTCGAAGCAATGGCTTTTGCATGCCAGAGAACATAAGAATCAAGTAAAATAGCTAAAAAACTTTTGCAATGTCGACCTTCTTTTTTACTTTTAAGAAAATGTTATGAAAACACTATAAATTAAAGTAAAAAACTTTAAATTTAACTTTCAACTGTGGAGGTCAAATTTTGGGACATACCTTATGACATGGTGATAAATTTTACCCCTCTAAATTTTACTAAAAAATTTAGTAAAATATATGTTTTTATAATTGCTTGTTTTTAAAAAATAAGCTACTACATTTTTAATTTCAAAAAATAAAGAAACCAAAAATTATTTTTATTTGTTTAAAAAAACAGGTACTTCAATTCACAAACCTTTTTTTTTAATATAAAAAAAACGATATCGGCATTTGCATCATGTCGAACGTGACCATCGTACACATTTAAACTTAAAAAAAAAATCAAAATAAAACGTATATTTATTTTGGCAATAGATTCAAGTTATAGCTTTTAATTAGCCCTATAATTGGTGCTATTGTTCATTTTGATAAATTGTTTCGTTTTCAAGAAAATTGCAAAAAACAAGGCATTTGCACGTGACGAAAACAGAAGTGGTTTTTGTGGCCATTTTTTCGAATGCCGATTTCAGCGAAACCTGAGGCAATATTTGAATGCAAAAATTGTATAATGCTATGCACTCATATCTCTAAAATATGGCTGTCAGTTTAAATAAAAATAATGTATGCTTTTTTTTATTTAGCTTTAATCGCTGTCACACGTGATCTGTCGCACATGACATTTTTTTCCATCATGATATATATTTTTATAAGACCGGGTCGACCTCCATACAAAAAAAAAAATTGTGCCAGTCACCCCCTAGAATTAAAGATATGTCAATGATGTTTCTAAAACAGGAAACATTTTTTTTTTGCCACGCCGCAAAATACAGCCCTTTTGGTTTTTTATATTAAGCGCTGCCATTTAAAGTCCGATCTCATCATATTGCATATCGGTTTTCATGGCTTGATAGTGGCTTCATTTTTGTCTTTAGTGACTTTTTAATACGACCTCAAATTCTGGGCGCCACTTATGCCTTCTCGGATCCTTCCCCCAAATGTCCAATTTTTTTTAGTCCTTCTAAAACTACGTATGTATAGATTTTAATATGCCCACTTTTATTACACGCCTACAAATTAAGCCCCTTTTTTCTTTTTCACACATATACTACATTAAATCAGGTAGAAGCCAATACAAGCAATAATATTTTCATCAGTCACGCCCTAAAATAAAAGGTATATTTATTTAGTTTGAAAAACTTTAAAAAAATAGTTTTGCCACGCCCTAAATTACAGCCCTTTTTGTTTTATATACATATATAGCATCGTCATTTAATCTAATCTAATCTAATCTAGTTTAATCTAATCTAATCTAATCTAATCTCATCGTATCGTATATCATTGTTAATGGCTATAATATGGCTTTATTTTTGAATCTAGTGCTTTTTTTGCTGATCTAGATTTAAATGATTGAAATGTATATATTAACATAAATAAATCATTTACATATATAAAAAATTATTTTCAAATTATTAATTTTCACACTTACGATGTCGCACGTGAACAACTTTATATAAGTACCAAGATCACAAATCTTGCTATTTTACAGAAATTTTTTTTTATTTTAATAATATAAAAAATCTCTGTTTGGCCTGGTAATTTGATGAGCTTTCTACTTTTACTTTCGACGCATTAATAAAAAATTATGTTTTTCAATGTCGCACATGACATCGAAATATGAGATAGTACAAAGAAAAAAATTACAGTTATTTGCAATCGCGTAGTTTCTTGTGCATTCTATTTTAACTATTTGACCTTCCGAAAGGTTTTAGAGAGAAAAAGCCAATATATAATGTCTATCATACCAAAACGTACAATAGAAATATCCAAATAAGAAAAGTTGCATTTGTTCCACTTTACATTCATAAATCTTGAAATGGGTTATAAATGAATATAAAATTTGTTTACTTTATTAAATTTGATTGTTTTCCTGTTAAAATATGAAAAACAAAGTCTTTTCAAGAACTTATAATTTTTTTGTTGCGGTGGACCTTTCGGTGGAAATGCCCATATATCAAAAACTTATCAAAAAAATATGAAATTAATATGAAAATATTACGTTAATTTTTCTACTAAATACTGACTCTTACGCTGACGTGGTGCTATAATATATTCAAAGAAAAAGACAAAACGTAAATGATGACGAGTGTAGCTCAGCTCGTGCTAAGTCGAGCTCAGACAAAACACAAGTGAATAACAACGATCACGATATGAGAAGCTACTAAGAAAATTAAATTGATTGAGCGCAACGAAAGAGAGTACTTTCAAAAAAAATTTAAAGAGAGGGTACAATTTACCACCACCACCACAGTTAAAGGTTAATCGAACTATTTCTTTATATGACCAAAATCAGTTTAACCCTTAAATGCATACTGTTTAATTTTCTTTATGTTCCAATGTGTGTGCATTCATAAAAGTTCGTTTCTAAGCACACACAAGCAATATGAATAAAAAAAAAGTTACTTTGTTTTTAGTTGCTTTGATTTGTATTTATTTGGCATTTCATTGAGGTGGCTGATAAAGATCAGTTTCTTAGTTAAAATCAAATTTTGTATTTTTTTGTTTTCTATGAACCGTGTATTATCACATCGGAAAAAAATAAATTTGCATCTGTTGACAGGTTAGCTATGGCCTGGTCATCTTTAATTTAACAATATTACTGAATAAATGCAATTTTTTTGAAAAAAATGTATGTTGCCAAATGACTAGAACATGCGTTTGTGACATAAATATTACTTGACGGTTACAATTTTTTTGGGTAGACTGTGGTTAGACTGTGCCGTTCAATTCCCCGTAAAACGAACCACATAATTTATTTCGACAATTATTATACGTCAATTCCATTAAAGTATTCTATGGACTCAGGAAATATACTTGTTGGGCACAATTCACATAAATCGGCTTGAAAAGAACTGAAAATTACCTGCCGCAAAAAATTTATGAAACGGTCTGTTGCACGGGGTTTCTATAAGGACTTTGTTACAAATTATAAAAGTATAGCTATCTCTGTGACATGCTGGAATGAGAATAATCTTGTTAGGTAAGCTTCAAATTACGTAGGCGCGAAACCGCTTGAAGCTGCCAATAGATTTGACAAATCGCAAAAAACACAAACTTTAATAGCTTGTCCAAAAAGGGTCGAAAATTATAACGCCCATATGGAAGGAGTTAACCTTATGATAGCTTTTTGGGCAGGTATAAAATAGCATGAAAAGTCGTAAGTGGTATTTTAGATTATTTTACCATATGACGAAATAATTTCATGGATACTCTAAAAAACAAATCACCCAAACATTACATTGCCAGATTCTAAATCAGATCTGGCGGGAACATTGTGCTCCTATTAATCATATGAAAACATACGAGTAAGAACTTCAACCAGAAAGGCAGATGGTGGTAAAGGCACCGAGGACCCGCAAAACCTATACCGACACCAGATATACGAACCGATGGTACAGGGCATACTGAAAAGAGATGTTCTACTAAAACCAGGTGCAAACTTCGAGGGTGCAACGGATTTTCACGGTTTGAGTGCACTAAATGTATGGTTGCTTTGTTCCAGATCAAAAATGGCATTTGTTTGCATTGTTTCATAAATAGAAACAAATTTTTGAACACCTGTATGTTATATAAATATATATATGACTATTGTTCATGCCTTAAAACTTCAAGTACCAAACGCATATTGTTGCCAAAAGTCTACATACCGTTTTTATCGAAATAAACACTAAAAACTATTTTATAAAATTTTTTTATTATTTTTTACAAAATCTACGCCTAAGTTTCTATTAAAAAAACATTTTTTTCAATCCAAAAGAAAAAATCATGCATTTAAGGGTTAATATTAAAAACTTTTCAATAACAAATCGAAGGTAATCGATATTTGAATATGAGCTCTGGATATATTTTATATATTTCTCCAAAATTTGAAAAGCTTTTGCTTGCAAAATAAAATATAAAAAAAAATATCTCTCGAGCTTGTGTGTTTTATTATTTACTAAAAGTAAACCGTTTCCTAACATCCAAAGGGCCGCTAGCTTAATTCCTCTCAATAAAGACCTTTTTTCTTCTCTGGTTACTTAAAATTTACTCAGTTCAAAATAATTGTCGATTAAGTCAATTCCCCGTATATTAAGTCCCAAGAGACGGCATTCGTAAGTAAATTGTTTATATGTTTCTATAAAATTGTACCTTTTTTTTGTCTTACAGCAGCATTTAATATTTACTTACTGACAGTTATAAGCAGTTTGTTCACAAAAATGGAAAAAGAAAATAATAATATAAAACAAAAAAACAAAAAAAAAAAATAATATCTACTATAAAACGAAAGACCTTGGCTGTTAAGAAATGCTGTCCTTTATATTTTTTCTTTCTCTGTACTCAAGATAAAAATATTAGTCTTTCTTTAAAGTAGCAGCAAAATAAGTAAAATGTAAAAATAAGAAAAAAAAAATAAATGTATCTTAACTGAGAAGAAATAAAGAAAAAGATCTCATAAACTTGGCCGTAAAATTTAAAAATACTACATGTTTTGAAGTACCCTACACAACCTTAGGTGGCGGAGAGGGGTAATTTTGCATTTCAGCTGGTAACGCTGGTCATACAAATACTCAGCATTACTCTATAAGTCAAATGGTGCGTTTGTTGGAAAGTTTAACGGTTGTTTTGCGTATTTTTCTTTTTCCAGGAAAGCGGGGAAAAAAATTCTAGATTTGCGGAATTTGGAAGAATTATAGAATAATTATGAAAAATATTCATCATGAAAATAAACATCAAATTGTTGCTTAATTTTACATTTCGTGCGACTTTGCTAACCCGGCAAGTATCTCTACACCCTTCGTTCTCAATCTTCTGTTTCATTAAATATTTCTGCGCGACATGTCGCACTGTCTATCACAACACTTTTTTAAATATAAACATACATACATACTAAGACAAGGTAAAATATTTTTCTCTCTCATTTTCTTAATTTTTTTTTTAAATTTCCCTAAAACGCCGCATCATATTTACCCAAAACAATGGAATTAAAAGAAAGCAAATTTTCGGAAAGTCCTGGCAAGTAAACTCTTAAAGTTTGTGGTAAAGCTAAAGGTCGTCATTTAATATATTATTTAAAGAAATTTATAATATAAGCCTTTCAAAGTTGGGGTGAATTCCAAAACGTAATTTGCAATGCAATCGATGAAAATTATAGAATCCTTAACGTAACTGTTAAAACATTAACAATGTCACACGCCCCTACCGGCAAACTGTGCATTAATAATTTTGTTGTGCACGTTACTTTGAATTGAAACAGTATCAAACCGCATCACTAGAGTGTGATTTAATGTTTTGGAACTCACGCTTAATGAATTCTAGTCCCATTACAAATTATCTTTTAGAATAAGCATTTTGTTAATGATGAAGGTAAGGGGAATAATTTCAAATATTATTAAAAGAAATTTGGTACATATGCTTATTTCATTTAAAGGACAAGGTCTATTAAAATAAGTAAAAATTGGATTATTATTCACCTAGTGCTTGAGCAAATGATCACCAAGAAAAAGCATTGATTACCTAAGGTTCCTTTAAAATCTGTGAACTGTAACAAAGCTGGCACAAGTAAGTTCTTGACAAACATCAACGACTTAACAAAATTTGCTTTAAAGAGCTCTACAAAAATTCTTTTACCCATCTTAAGCCCTAAAAAAATTGCGTATTTAGACAAAGTTTAGCCGGAATAACCTTTATGAATAGACAAATATAAATTCCGATATGACTGATCCATATAACCGTAGCTTGCATATAGGCACAATAGCTTTTCCAAAAAAAAAAAAGTATAAACTGTTTCTGAAACGTTGCAACGATAACACCAAAATGTTTGTAAATGGGTAAAACTGTCTCAAATTTTGTTTAGATCGGTTTAATATTGAGAAAAACTTAATCATATCGAGCCACATTTGCGAGTATATCGTAAGCGACAACTTATCAAAATTTAGTTTTTTTTCTTGCATTTCTTGTAGAATGACGAACAAATTCATAAACTTTGAATTTGTACCGTTGAGGAGAAAAAGCCCATCTTAATCCAAATAAAGCTTAAGAAAAAAATAATAAAACCCCTTCTCCTGTTAAATTTGCCTTTTGTCGCTTCGATATAATCGCAAATAGGGATCTATATATCCTTTCTCAAAAATTATTATCGGTTTTATAAAACATCAATTCTCTAATCTAGATAAATCCCTGCAATTTAACTTATTTGAAATGTTTTTAGCTGAGGCGTGAAATTTACTGCATTTATTATCGGAAAATATGCGCATAAAACATGCTTAAACAATTAAAAAAATTAATAAAATATGTATTTCAGTGATGGAAAATTGAAAAATTTAGATGGTACTGACCACCAAGCAAAAGAGTACTTTTTCAACATTTTGGTACTTTTTGTAAACATATTTTTTTATGGAAAAATTAAAAACTAAAATACATATTTTTTTTTGCTTATATCTCAACTATTTATGGAATAAGCTAGCTAAATTTCAAAAGCAAAATTCTGATGAGGATATCTGACATTAAAATATACCAACAAGCAGTGTTGCCATAACCGTTTGATAAGAACAAATTTTGTGTAGGCAATTTTGTCAACACGGCAGTGGAGTCGGAGCTGTGGAGTTGGTGGTGGGGTTTTTGTACCCACAAAAAATTCGCGACTCCGACTTCAAAATTTTTCCGCATGAAAAATTTAAAAAAAAATTCTAATAATTTCCAAAATAAAAATACTTCGAAATTGGCGGTGCAATAATTAAAATGTTGCTTCGAAATTTTTACTGAATCCTTTTCTTGCTATATTTGACCATTTAAAAGGTACTTCATTAAAAATGAGTTTAAAGTCAAATAAGGACAGTCTCATATACATTTCTCATTAATGTTTGATTAGAAGTAGGAGTTGCAATTTCAGCGGTTGGAGTCGGAATTAGTTCTCTAGTCCTAGTTTTAATGTTAAAAAAATATCAACGCTAAATTTCTAAACAAACAAGCATAACCAGAAAAGAGTACTAAAACGGTATTTATGAAAGGAAAAAGTACTGAAAATAGTACCATAGTACTGAATTTTCCATCACTGATGTATTTATTATTTAAAGAACTTACACAGAAAAATTTACACTAAGTGTCAAAATTTCAACAAAGTTGTGACTACATGAATCTGACATGTGATCATGTGTGGGCAACTAATGTAAAATTTTCCGCCGAATCCGAATATAAAGTCAGAATTGTCAAAAGAAGAACAGATTTTGAGATATTCCGTTATTTGTGTTTTTAAAAAAATATGATGTGACTGAAATGGAAATATCTTCAAAAATTTTAACCCAATTATGTATTTCTTTCTTTTTAGTGAAAGGTTATAAAATTTCTAAAATAACCATGGATTGCTAGTGAAGATTGGTCAAGAAATGACAGAGTGACAGTGGAAAAAAGTTAAAGCTTCATTGAAAATTTTATGATTTTGTTCAATTTTGTTTTTTTCAAGTTATTTATTTTTAAACCAATGATTGCAAAATCCCAATGTTTTAATTTTATTTTTTGGTTTTAAAAAATTAACTTGAAAAGAGCAAAATTGAACAAAAAAAAAAAAATAATTTTCAATGAAGCTTAAACTTTTGGCCCCTGTAACTCTGTCATTTCTTTTACATAAAGATTAGGTGTCACATTCATTTGGTCAAAAAACTGTCACGTAGTGTTATTAGTAGTGTTTTGTTGAAAGAAAATTAAAAATATAAATTTGATTTAATTAACACTTTAGTTGTTTTGAAATAAATTTTTAATATAAATAATAATAATATAACAAACAATTATTTAAATTTGTGAAATTGTTGTTGAAATTTGTCAAAATCAATCAATCAACACATTGTTTGAAACGGCAAAGTGTTTTGATGTATTTTCTTAACCCTTATGTGTGTGGAAAAAAAACACCTTCTATAGGGTGGATAGGTACCTGGGTACCTTCATGCAAATTGTATGAGAAATCTAATTTTTTGTGTTGTATTGTACAAGAAATCGATGGTTAATGATATAATATTAGAATTTTACTCTGGTTTTCCCCTTTTCATATATTTTTTAAAATCCTACACCCAAAAAAAAAAAATTTGTAATATAAAACGTATACAGGTACGCAGGTACATATTAACCCTATTAAGGGTGCCAAAAAGCAAATTGATATGCCACGCCCCCCCCCCCCCCCCCAACTGATATTGTATGTAAACACCTATGAAAATATAATAATAACAAAAAGTTTGGAGTTCTCATGAAATTGTAGACTAAAATCGTATATGACCTGTCCACACACATAAGGGTTAATTAAAATTTATTGAAAAAATATATTCTTAATTTTTAATTTTTAGAATTTTTAGTAACCATTTAGGTAATGATGCAAAACCAACAATTGGGTTGCTTGATTCTATGAATTTGGTATAAATATGGTGACTAGAGACAATTTTCTTTTTCCTTTCGAAATATGTTGCATTAATAAATAGAAAATATGTTCTACATCTTCAACTCAGTTACATTTTAGTGCGAAATAATAACCTTTTTGCAGCTGCGTTAAATACTTTTTATGCAAGCAAGAGCTTTTCTTCTTTTTTACTTTATTCTTGTGTTTTCGTGCAATCGGTTTATATTGTGAAAGTTTTATCAATTGAAATGGATACAAAAGTTCTTGTTTTAATTTTATTGAAAAACGTGTTTTGCTATTGCGAAAAATATTTCCAAGAGATGACTTTTGTTGTAGGCAATCAGTGCTGTTAACGCTTTTTGGCAACCAAAGAAACTGAAAATCGCTTCAACCATGTTAAATATCGTCTCTTAATTGAAACTTTGCGTTAAATATTTGAAATGCTGAATTTACATTAGCGTTAGGTGTGAAGTTAAGATTTTATTTTGTTCTATTGAAATACAGAAAAATGCGTACATTTGTTAACGTGTGTGTAACATAAAAAATATGAAAAAATTTTAAAGCATAATTTTTTTTAGAAAATAAAACATCATTAATTATCCGTTTTTAGAACTAGACTTCAGTAGGTAATGAACCACGAAGAACTGTTGCTCGACTTTTTCGCACTGTAGAAGATGCAGATACTGTGCGAGTCAGGAATCTTCTAAAAGTTAATCTAGGGATGTTTGCTATACAACTCAATTGGCTTAAACATTTTTGCGGAAGAATGTATCACAAAAGCTACAATATGCCAAACAGTACCATCGTCTTTGTAAAACATAGTGAAGGGTTGCACAGAGGAATGGTTTTATATGTTTTTGTGCATAAAATAAAAGGAGTTATCCTAGATCACTAAAAGTTTGCACTGATCATTATAATTACCAAATAAAGAAGAAATACATCAAAACCCGTTACGCCCACCGCCCACCGCCCACTTAATAACTTCTGTGCGGCGGCTCTGCACTGTGGGATATTTTGGGGAAAAAATGGAAATGAAAATATATCAGAATAAAATTTGAGGTGGATATTATGCTCGACTACAAGTCTTTAATTGCCACCTCATATTTTATTCCAATCGAACTAACCGTATAGATAGATCAGAATTATTTCCATTATTTTCGAAAATTTCCCACGCTGCTCTGTTGGCTAGTTGGTAGTCAGCCAGTCTATCAGGGTGAGGGTTACGGGTTCGGCTTCCACTAGATATAAGATTAAATGCCTGTCTATCTGACTTTTGCACATTTAAGTAAAATACAATTTTTTGTTATACTTGTAAGTTACAATTAAAAAATTACATGATTTTTTACACCAAAGTAGTGTAGGGTATTATATGCTCAAGCTTAACTGTCTTCATTTCTTTCTTGATTTCTTTTACTTTTGCTTTTAAATGAAATGCACATTCATTACTAAAAACGGAAATGTATTTTCTTATTCTGCTAAATTTTTTTTATTAAATTTTTTTTTTTTTTTTTTTTTTTGCTGTTGTAAGTATTGTTAACGTATGTTACTTAAGTTGAATGGCAAAATATATAAAAGAATAAGAATATACTATATAAAATTTATGGAAGAGAAAATAGAAAAAATATAAGAAAAACTGTAACAACCCAGTTAAATTTCTATATGCCATGAATTTGTATTTTTCATTCTGTAGATTTTTAGTTTTATTCTCGAACGAGTTAAAGTTCTTAGATTAAATTGTTAAACTTTAAGTAGCTGAGAGTTTTCTATATTCAAAGTTTTCTATGTAAAGAATTTTATAACTTTTATGGTCAAAAACATTTGAAAAGTTAATATGTAATAATGTATGTAAAAGAGTGTGTTTGTGTTTCTTTGTATATGTGTTTTATTAAGATTTGGTTTTTCTCCAATGAAATCTAGATTAGAATTTACTTAAAATACATCTAAGTTAAAGAGAATGTAGACATAACTTAAAGCGAATAAGAAACTTATTCTTACAAAAACAATTGAATTGTTTAAGTTTATTTAAATTGTATTAAGTTGAAAAAAGTTCTCTTTTTTGTAACTATAAAGATATTATTATCAATGTTTTGAGGTTTTTTCATCTGTCGTGTCAGTGCAGCATTGTGCAAGCAAAACTGGTGCGATATATACATACATAGGGTGATTTTTTAAGAGCTATAGGAAAGTTAAAAACAACACATAAAATTCAGAAAAATTCGTGAAATCTTTATCTGAATCGATAGTACGGTCCATATAATTTTATGTTTAAAGATTATTTCATGCAAATGTTGACCGTGACTGCGCCTCAAATGGTCCATCCGCTTAGTCCAATTTTGGCATACTCTTTCCAACATTACGGCCGGTATCTTATTAATTAATGCTTCAATGTTGTCTTCCAATGAAAGACAATTGAAGCGGTCATGTGTTTTTAGAAATGAGCTTTAACATAGCCCCACAAAAAATAGTAAAGGCGATAAATCGCACGATCTAGGCGGCCAATTGACCGGTCCCGAACCTGAAATAAAATGTTTACCGAACTCGCCTTTCTATAAGTCCATTGTAAAGTGTGCTGTGTGGCATGTGGCACCGTCTTGTTGAAACCACATGTCATGCAAGTCAAGCTCTTACATTTTGGGCAAAAAAAAGTTGGATATCATCTCACGGTAGCGCTCACCATTCACAGTTAAGTAACGATTCGCATCATCTTTGAAGTAGTGCAGTCCACCAGCCCATAAACCGCACCAAACTGTGACTTTTTCTGGATGCATTGGTAACTTTTGCAATGATTATGGCCAAAAAAAAAACTGACCATTAAATGGAAGAAGCGCGCGATGGACCTTCCTAACAGAGCACGCATTTTGATAATTAAATTCAATAATTTGCAAGCGTTGTTCGTTTGTAAGACGATTCATGGTTAAATTATAGACCAAACTGAAGCTGTTTGACAGTGAAACAAAACACGAAACGTGCATCAGCTGTTTAAACCAGTGTTGCAAAAAAGATAATAGCTAAAAAATCACCCCATATAAAGGTCTAGATAAACTGCCATTACAGCCTCAGCTGATGGATAACTGAAGAATATTGGTAATACAAACATCGGCTCTAGGAAACAATAATTTTAAGAATAACGATATTGAAGGAACTTCTCCTATATTATAATGTCTTCTATATGACAGGTATAAAGACCATTTAAAAAGCTTTTTAATTATTTACTCTATTTTTATTAATTCACTCAGAATAAAATCGAAGTAAGCTGGTTGTATAACTACTGCCCAAGGGAATTCAGACCTTCGTTAAATGGGATCTACGTAGCAGAAATGCAGGAAAATCGATAAAAGAAACTTACACGAAATGTTGGGATGTAAAATAATATTAATTTTAGCTTTGGATAAAAAAATAATAAGCGTTATTTTCAGTTTTCTATTAACACTTTAGTACAGGGTGGTCCAAAACGGAACTACTTTTCATTTTGTGATATAATTGTTTTTTTCCATTTTTGCAGTTTCGAACTGAATTCTTAGAAATTTACAATGAAAGCAAATAGTATATAACGACGCGGTCAAATTATCGAATTTTTCTTTTCTTGTCAACGATCAGTTGTTATGACGAAGCAAAAATGTTGTTGAAGGGACCCCCAGCTACACTTTTATATTCACCTTTTTAATATAAATTGTCGTTAAACTTTTCACTCAATATGCTTTTTGTTACACCAATGTGAATTTTAATGCAACAATGTAACAAATACTTTTTAACTGCATATATTTAATTTGATATTAGCGCTATAATGCAGATTGTAAGACTTTTTCATTTACTTATATAAATTTAAATTAGTAAAATGGAGTATTTTAAGTTATAATTCTCTACTTGGAGACACACGTTTTTTGATCACTGCATTTTAAATATTTTAATTCAAGTACACCTCCCACCGACTTCATGATTAGGAACTTCCTCGGCCGTTTAAGGGATGGAGTTCAGTAATCGACCGTGATGGAAATATTTGTACTAAAGGCAACGTGGAAGCTGTGTGGCAGAGATTTAAAATTTGTTTCGTATGTCTTTACACCATGCTGTTTCAGTCAATTGGACATTTCCAGAATAACATTGCAGCGAATTTCAACTTTGGATCTTAAGAGGCATTCATACAAAATTTAAGCTGTAAAAGCTCTGCTGCCTTAAAGCCACCAACAAGACATTGGTAGGTCTTATTTGGGACAACCTGTACACCGACTCAATACAACAGTTTTTAACGAAAAAAAAAAAAAAAAAATTGTTTCATTGCAAAAAAAATTGCTTGATCATTTAAACCTGAAAAAAGTACATTGTTTGTCATCCCTAGTGTTAAAGAAAAGTATTGTGTCTATAACCGCATAGGAAAACTTTAAAAAGCACTTAATTTACAAAAAATAAGCCAAAAGGAGTTTAAAGAAAAGCTTTTAGTTCCTTGTAAATCTTTAATAAAGCCTTGAACTAATACAAATATTAATAACTATATTAAAAAAAAAGTTTGTTTCTACCAATGCTTAAATTAGAAAACATTTGTTGCTCTTAAATATTGCAACAAGGAATTAATTTTGTCTTAGCTTCTCAGTAAAAACTTCGCTTATAAAATAATATGTTGATAAATCAGGAAAAAAAACTAAAATAATACTTACAATTCTACTGAAATTAACAATGAATTTTTAATAATTGAAAGTAAGTCATTGTTTTTATGCCTACATGTGTCAAGAAAATAAGTAGTTATAGACGTAACTATAAAAATGACTGAAAGAAGATATTAATTTTGAAAAATTAAGCGAAGTTTTTACTGGGATATAAGAAACAATTTATTAGATGGCATCTCTAAAACTGCACGCAGAGAAAAAACATGTTTAGGTGATTTAAAAAATATTTTTAAAGAAAATTTGAAACAGAATATGTTTAATTTAACCATATAATCAAGAAGCCGCAACCATATTATGGTTGGCTCTAAACATCTTTTGGTTAAATAAGGCAATAATTTGTTTTTAAATTAACAATAATATTTTCTACCTTTGTTGGAGGTGACCATATTTTAACTCGTTTTTTCGCTGGGTGTGGGTAGCCTGTGTATATCCTTTATTTAGCGCTGAGAAACATTTGGCTTTTTAAAATGAATTTCGAAAAGGGAAACCTTGCATTCAAAATTGTTACAGTGAAAGTTTTGTTTTGAATATGTGGTCAACTGGTTATGGAAAATTGTTTATTTAAAAAATCTGAATTATGAACACTGTTAAAGGAAAAAATTAAAATAAACACAAAATTTTTGTTTAACTAAGTTTTGAAAATGTGTAAATCCAGCTGATATCCAGGTTGCCGATTTCCAAAATTTGTATGAAAACAGTTTGCCGACTTGTATTCACAGGCAGATGTCGAAAAAGATTTCTAATTCATAAGATTATCTTGATAAAATAATTTACTTTGGTAAAGTTTTTCGGTAGTTTACACGCACATAGCACCATAGCATGTGAATTGTGTACATCTTTTGTTTTTGTAAAATTTATTTGTTTCAATGTGTGTATTCTTTCTGTTGAAAACATTTTTAAGCAAACATCGGCAATATAAATAAGCAGCGTTATTTCCGTCCTTATGGGGGGTTATTTTGTAAGTTATTTTTGCTTGCGTTGAAAATTGTTTCTTGTTTTTGAATCTTCAAAAACTTTTATGAATAACCCCTTTAACGTATGTATGAAAAATTATAAAAATTGAAAAAACTTAATTATCTCATAAATGAATGCAACAAGAGCAAAAAATATTCATGAATGAAAAAGAAACAACAAACTTTGAATTTCCCATTTATGTAAAATATCTAAAATGCGTGGTTTTTATCGTTCATACATGAAAAATATTAAACTCTGAAAATTTCTACCAAAACCTAAACTTATAGGCAGGAATTGGAAAAAAGCAGTTTTATTATTATTAATTTATATCAAAATAATTTTGGTGAATACAAAATTTTAATTCAAAAGATTTTGCTATTTTTAATTAAATTTTATTTATTTTTTTTTTTGTTATGCTTAACAGTTTTATTTGGTTAAATAGCTTTAGTTTTTCTAATATCTTTTTGGATGAAGTTTCCTTATGATCTGGCCTAAGCAACCAGTGAAACGTGCATAGGAATAGCTTATCCCACCAACAATAAATTTCAGTTTATCAATAGTAAGAATTGGGTATTTAGCACGAATAACAAAATCTTTTGAATTTTTATTAATCAATTTTAAAACTGTTGAATTCATCGTTTTTTTTTATGTTTCATATTTTGAAAAGGCGGAAAAAAATAATTTTTTATGGTTGACCGATTTTAAAGTTATGTCATTTGAAAGTAAATACCAGTGGACTTTGGGAGCCAAAAAAACAGTGCTATTTTAAAGCAAAATAAATTTTGTATAAATATGTTAACTTAAACTATTAATGATTGTGTGTCAAAAAATTTTTATGTTAGAAATGTTGAACACTTATTTTTAAGTTGCCGAAAATCTCCCACTTAATAGAAAATAACTCCTTTCCGTTTAAACGCATCACAGAAATTTTGCACCAATTTGTAGCGCGAACGCTCCTCTTTAACACTATACTCCATTTTGTATGTCCGCCGGTTTCCGCCCGTGTGAACCAGAATCTTTCTCTCAAATATTTTGTGCAAAATTTATGAACACAATAGTCCAATTCACAATCTTGTGCAAATGGTCTTGCATCGTAGCATTTGCAAAATGGAATAGTATATTTTTACTCTACACCAACAAAATATACAGCAATGCACTTGCTACTCTTTTGCAAATATGCAACGCCTAAAACCAATAGTTCATATTTACTCCAGTTGATTGCAAAACGACAGCTAACACTCAGTGAAACAAGCCGATCTGAAAAATTTTATAGTATTTACTATAATCCCAAAAGTATACTACAGTATTCGCTATACCATTTTGCAAATGCTACGATGCAAGACCATTTGCACAAGATTGTGAAATGGGCTAATATGTTTCTTAAAAAAATTGTTTTTCTGTAGAGATTTGCGACGTTCTTCTTTGAAGTTTTTTTGCCTTCTTAACACAAACCTAAATCCAAAATTTGTTTATCAAATTGCAGTTAGAAAAACCCAATTTTGCCTTCTTCTGTTTTGTTTTAAGTATTAGTTGTAGAGGTAAGTGGTAAAATAATTTGTATAACGTTAGCTAAAATGCAAAAAAGCGTAACTAAAAAATAACATAAAAATTAAGTTTTTGACTGATTATTATAAATGCCATTAAACTACATGTATTGACATAATTTTACACTTCTGCGATCAAAAATGACGCTTTGAATAACAAAAAACCAAGGGGTGTAACATCAAGTGTGTTTATTTGATAACGACGTAATTTCACATTTTTTCTAACAAAATAAAATGATATGGTTTCCTTTGAAAATTGTTTAAAGAATTGCGTGTGAGACCTATAGATGCAGGTTTATTGACATGCTTCTAGTTTTTAATTTACAAAGCTTTTTGCTGCTCCTGTAAAATTATATTTTTGTTAGTTACATTTTTTTGCATTTTAGCTAACTATATATCTGTGGCTTGGTGCTAAAAGGGCCAATGTCAATATTTTCTGTTTTGAGTTAAACGTTGCATTAGGTGTCTTCTCTTAAAATTTTTTTTTTTTCTTTTTGATGGAACAGCCAATGTTTTTAACCCAGAACAGCTTCATGAGGGTTTTGCTAGCAAATTTCAGTAGGAACTCTTCTCTAAAAACAATTTAACTTAAATTTTTCTCAAAAATAAATATTTTGACATTGGCCCTTTTAGCACCAAGCCACAGATATAAAAATTAAAAATGTTTGTCTGTTTGTTTGTTGCCTTATAGCATCCCAAACTAATGAACCGATTTTCGCATAACAGTAACATTACGTGAGCCCCCCAAAAGTAAAAAAGGCTACTTATTTTTTCGTTAGATGCAGGGGAAGTGGTACCCTCTATAGGATGCCAATTATAAGTATCGCATATCTTAAGTGCCGCTGCACCCATTTTCTTGAAATTTTTGCATAAGGATCTTCTGATCCACGAAATTTAAATAATATAGTATAAGGGAAAGTGGTAGCCTTCATAGGATGTCGATGTTAAACTGTTATAGTGAGAATGTTTAAGCTTGCTAGGTGTCACTCTTATGGTAAACTACAGATTTTGGAAATAAAAATGAAGCTGGTAGGCACAGTGGGAGAATTGCCACCACAGGATTTGTATTTTAAATATCACGCAACTAAAAATTATAGCGTGAGTCTTCAAACGTGATTAAACCTACTACTATGGTAATGTATGGATATAAAAAAAAATTGGCGGGTTAGACGGAAAAGCAGCAGTACCCCTAAAATCACGAAAATTTTAAATAGCGCACATCCAAAGACAAAAGTCTTTAAGCCTTTTAGGCCCCTTATGGTAAAGCACACCTTTCAATATAAAAATAACCGGGGTAGATCCAGGGAGAGCAATAAATTTGGACAGAAGCACATTGTTGGCTACGAAAACAAAATAGACTACTTATTTTTTCAAAAGGGGCAGGGTAACAACAGCCCCATAGGACGAAAATGTTGAATCAATTTTATAACTTATGGTCAATTTTACCAATTCTATTTAAACATCAATTTATGCATAGAATTTCTTTTTCATGTAAAACAAAAACAAAATTATATGAAAAAAGCCTTAAATTTCAATAAATATTTAAATAAACCGAAGTTGGCCGATAGTCAAGTGCCGGATACATCAACGCGCAACCCAAACAGCTGAAGTTTTTAAATTTTGACAGTGCCTTCTAACGAATGGAACCACTGAAAAGAAATTTTGGAAAATTTAAATATTTAGAGGGCAAAGAGGGTAAAATGGGGTAGGACCGTTGGTCGTATATCTCCTAAGCCACTAAAGAGAGATAAACAAACTTAATTTTTGTTGAAAGTTCGCAAAAAATAAGCGTATATGTAGGTGTCTGGTACTTTTTCTATTTTTGTCTTTTTTGGAGGTAAAATCGCTATTTTGTCCCCACATAGCCTTTACAGTCATTTAAATAGAATTACAATTTTAAAGGATTTATGATTATAACAGAAAGACAAGAAGAAAAGAAAGAAAAAAAACGTATATTTTTTGGAAGAACGTAATGAAATCAAAAATAGGAAGAACGGGTTAAGTCGGAAATCATATAGCAATTGAACTAAAAAAGATAGATATACAATTGAAAATGTATTGTTAGATATATTTTAAGAACTCCATATCTATTTTTTTTCTAATCAGTCAATTTTTTGGTCCAATAGTAAAAATTAAAGGACAAAGTCCAACCTACAAAACAAGAAAAACCACGCATATGGAAATTCCAATCCAATCAAAACATGTGGATTTTTGACCACCTTCTCAACAGTAAGTCCACTGTACGCCGTTTAGTTATGAAATATTCTTTACAAATGGGTAATTCCAAAGTGTTGAACGTGACAGTCGTACGCATCAAAATTACAACAACATTTCAAACAATTAATTTTTTTACGTTCTCTTAACCATTAAATTATAGCACTAAGAAAGTACTGTTATCTGTGCTAAAATTTATGGAGGGTGCGATTCTAGGTCAAAGATAATGGCAAAAGAAGAAGCGATTCAAACGTAAAAAAACTAGAAGAAGTTTTTGTGGCCATGTACAAAAAGGCGTAATTCACCGAACCTGGAACTATTTTTTACTCAAACTACTTTCAGAATTTTACGTAGCAATGTAAAATTAAAATGTCTTTGGTATGATTCCAAAATCTTCTGTATTTTTTTTAAGCCAAAATCTAGGTCGATACGTGACATTTCGAACGTGAAATATATTCCATAATAATTAAACTGAATAATGATTTAAACAAAATAAATATTTAACGTTAATAGCATATTTCCTTTTGAACTCTTCCTTAGATTGCAGACCATGTAAGAAAATTATTTTGGAATAATTTTTATCAAATATCACCTCTTTAAAGAAAGATAAATATTAAAGGAAACATACTATAAACAATCTCACAAATAGGAAATTAAGTTTGCACAACTTTGCAGTCTGATTGTTCATCTTAGTGAACAAATGTATGAGTTAATTTATAAAGTTAGTAAAATCTGAAGATTTCTCTATAACAATATCGTAAAACAATCAGCTTTTAAAAACTTTTAAATTTTCGGTCACGGTGGACCTTATGACGGATATGCCCATATGTTTGATCTTTCTTCTAGATTTGTTTTTTTTTTTTTTTTTTACTAAATATTTGTAACAGTATTTTTATTTTATTCAACAAAATCTTAAGCTTAATTTAAATTCAAGATTTAATTCAAATAAAAATTTACTGCTTAAATGTTTTTCTAGATTTATATAAATTTTTAAATTTAATAGGTATATTTATTAACATTTATTTCTCAACAACTTACTTTGTTTTGTATCTTCCAAGAAATAAAGAAAATTTATATTTGTTCGCTTTGATTGCTCTCTTTTTGATGTTTATCCTTTTTTTATCAAGCAGTTACTTTTTAGCTTTGCCATAACATTAATCAGGCTAATTTATTTTATAAAATTTTATGAGAAATTTTTTTCTCAACACTTTCACTCAAGCAATTTTAAATCGATTTTTTTTAACATCAATTAAGGTGTGCTTAAGGTAAAAAGTATGTTGGCACAATAATTGTGTAAAAAAAAATAATAAAAAATAAGAATTTTTATTATAAAGCACAATTTATTTACTTATTTTTTTTTGTAATTTTTTTTGTTTCTTTCTTTTTTGGGGTTAAGCACAAAGTCAACACTTGATTTTTATGGCTTAAAATGTAAGAAAGAGAATCAATATAATAAGTAATAAGCAATAAAAGCAGTAAGCCCAGTACAATATTAAAGCGATTTTTAAAATGACCTAAAAGTATACTTTACTTTATCAATATTTCTTCCGTTATATGATGTAAAACCGGTTGGTTTGTTATGTTTTGTTTTTAGGTATTTTGCTTTTCTTTTGATAAAGGTTTTATCTAGGGATCTTTAAAAAGGGGCCTGGTACTTTATTCACTTTTAAAGAAATATACCTGAAGCTTAAGACCAGGACTTGTTATAAATTATGCAGCAAGAGAGCTGTTTTTAAAATTGTTGAAATTTATTAAGTTCACCACTTGAAAAATTTACTAATTTATCTATTTGTTTCCTTGTTTTTATAACAAACAAATGTTTGTTTTAACTTTAACCTACTAAAATAAACTTTTCTTGCTTTTTAATTTTGTAAACGTTTAAAATTTCATTCTTCATTAGTTTTAGCACTTTTTTAATGACACTCCTTCACATTTTTTTATATTTATTTTTTATTTTTTTGCTAGGGTTTCTTCTTTGCTTTCCTGTCACACTTTGGCTTATGAATTTTATGCGAATTTTTTTTTAAGTAAACTCACTTTAGCCGGAAATGCTTAATTTTGCATAAAACTGGCAAATTTAATGGCGCAAAGCCATGTTAAAATCATTATCTTTCATAAAAGAAACTAAAACGGAATGAAAAAAAAACGCAAGAAGTTTCACAAGACCACACGAATTTGGGTTACAACACACTATTAAACTTTAAATAGTATACAGGATTTAAGCAAACGTTTTAAGAGATTTCGCAATTTTATTTTCAGTAATTTTGTAACACAAATTAAATTTTCTTTGAAAATTGATTTTGAATATAATTTTTCCCGTATGTATATTTTTTTAAACAATTTGTTAATATTAATTTTTTTTTTTCTTATTTTGAAAATAACTCTAAGAAAAACTGAAAACGTTACTTCGTTTAACCGTCGCTCTTTTTTTAATTTTTGTTTCTTTTTATTTATTTTCCTTTTTTTCTTCAAAAAAATTGTACCGTTTTAATGTAAGAACGACGAACCTTACAAAACCACGACCTTTTCAATACTAAAGGATTTTTCATTCATTTTCAGCCATCGTTTCCGCACGAAGTTCGAAAGTTTTTGTTTTTTTAAGTGCTACATACAATAAACTTTGTATGGTTAAATGAGTATGGTAGCATGAGGGAAAAACTCATAAAGAGCAGAGTAATATCAAACAGAAAAAAATTGCTCATTTGTAACCGTAAAGGCTGTTTAACGAAACTTAACGAAACCTTTTGTGTTTGTTAAAAGAACAATACACATGTGATGGGTGTTATAACAGGGTAAACCGAATAAAAATAAACACAAATCCAGTGACACCGACAACCTGAACATGAATGCAAAACGAAGAAAGAAAAGAGTAAGCTTTCTCCCGCAATGCTTACAACTTTTATAAGCAAAACTCACTTTTATTAAAAAAAATAGTAAACAAACCGTTAAGAATTGGCTCACACTCGCTAAATACAAATTAAAAGAGAGAGAGAGATAGAGAGAGAGTAAAAAACCAGAGAAGAAACCTCTTCTATTAAATTAATATATGTATATTTATATGTATGTATCACAAAATTTCTCCAAACTATTAAAAGCAAAAAAAAAAGTTACACACATATGTATGTATATGTAAACTAAAAAAAAAAATAAATAAAAAAACAACCGTAAATAAAAACACTCTCCCAAAAACTATATGAAAATAAAATGTATGGGAAACGTAAAATCCCTCCACATGCACGAATTGTTGAATATTCAATCAAAGTAATATACAATCATTGATGGTTCAGGTCAATGAATTAATGTGTCAAACTTTGAATCTTTGCAACATGAAGGTAGTCATTTAAAATAACAAAAACAAATGGAAAAGAAATGATTTTTTTTTTTGTTCTTTTTGCACAAAAGGAAAACAAAATTCAATAAATTGAATCAATCATAAGGAAAGAGATATAATCTTTTGACGATTTTCCCAAAAATAAATACATCAGAAATATTTGTTTGGCTTAAGAGTTGTTATTTGTCTCACAGCTACAACAAAAAGGAACCCATTGACATCATTAAATCTCAAATAAATTTAAAAGGCATTTGTAAGAAATGATTTAAGGACTAAGAAAAAATGCACAAGTTTAAGTAAAAAAATAGAAAATAGGATAAAAGTGATGAAATGTGTATATGTATTAAGTCGATTTGCTTAAAAGTACACCTAAGCAAGTGACTTCTTATTTTGAGGCGAACTTTAAATTATAATGCCGAGAAATACCAACTAGAATTTCATTGAGAGTGGAGAAGTGTCTGGCTTGATGAGCCAACTTATTTTATAAATACCTCAGTGATGCAACCGACAAAGGATTATATATATTTTAATTGCAGCAATCTAATATTTATTTGAGCAAATCTTGTTATTTTAAAGGGTGGTCCAACCGTAATGCACGATGTAAATAGTAAGTCACACCATAACCTCCAGTTTTTTGCCCAAATTAATTTGACATTTCCTTGTATCACTGTTTGACAAATTTGTTTTATGTTTTGTTTATTTCGATAATACAAGAATTCCCAATAATAATATTTTTTTTTGTAAAGTACAAAATTTTTGAAATCCGAGCAAGGTTTTTTGTTTTTTTATTGAATCTCTAACGAAATTTTCAATAAGTAACAAAATCTTAATCCTTATAGTTATTTATTAGATATTTCCAATAAAACATCTCGTCTACCGTATTCAAATACTTATTATTCTACATTCAATCCCAGCAGGTGCCATCTATACCCAAAGACTAAACGTCTGACTAGATAATGCATGCGGTTGAATTATTAAAAAGCCTTAGTATTTGAAATATTTATGTATGTATGTATGTGTTATATGAATCAAAATTATATTCGATAATTTTTGACGAAAGACAGATTTCCTTATCATTAAAATATTTCAACATACAACCAAAAGTTGTTAGGGATGAATTTATTGGCTTTGTTGTAAAAGCATTTGAGGAGGCTTCAAAGGATATGGATGACGTTGATGTGTCAAGTGATGCGAAGGCACTATCATCAATAGTTCTTTAAGCTTTGACAAATTTTGGTCTTGACCTCAAAAATTGTGTAGGAGTTGGAACAATGGGTTGTTAAAAAATCCTGGAAACCGCGACAAATGCTAAACAAACGCCATGCTATTCCCATAAATCAAACAACTCAATTTCTAAAAGCAATAAAGTACCATTAATACAAAAAGTTGTATCGTTTGTTAAAAAAACGGCAAAATTTTTTAAATTTAATCTTACCAAGCGAAACGCAGTTTTATCAAAGTATTTCGGAGTCAAACGCTCTACATTATGCGACACAAGATGGGTGGACCATCACGACTCAATTTTAGACTTTGCAACAAGTTTACGTCATATAGTAGAAGCTTTGGAAAAAATGTCTTAGTGGAAAGGAACTCCTTAGTACTTTTAAACATATTTGTGGAATATACATATTCAGTGTGATACTTATTGTAACACAGCCACTTAGTATCATTTTACAAAAGCACGATATAGATCTTCAAAAAGGATCAAGCCTTATCAAAACTTTAATCATGTACCTTGAAGAGAAATGATATAAAGCCGAAGAACCATTTAAAGCGAGTTTTGAAAAAGTTAAAGTTATTTGCGTTCAGTTCGAGGTTCCAATCGAAAAGACAAGATTTGAACGAAATAATCACTTCCAAAATGTTGAAGATTACTATCGAGTTGTAGGTTACATTCCTCTTATTGAATTTATTTCAGAAGATTTCAAAACACCTAAACAAACTTCCAATCTCTGGTGATGAATTTGTTGTTGCTGCCTTTTCAACGGGGTTGAAAAGCAAAACCAAATTGTAAGGAATTTAAATTTGGTAAGAGATAAATATACTCACGGTTCAACAAATTTGGTAATTAAAACTCTGGGTGTTAAGATTAAATAAACTTATTTATTAACGAAAGTGGAGCTAGTGCACCGGTATGTAAAAACACTGTGTTGGTTTAGACTTTTTGACAAAACGGCCTCGCTCTTAAGGCGAATTCCCTCTGTCACCATCTTTTAGTGGCATTCACAATAGATAAAATCCTACAGCAGGGGCTCGATGTCCAGATCAAGAAAATCGTCCTCCTGATCTAAAAGCATTTCCTCAGAGGGCGCCTCAACATGCCGCCCCCCTTGCACAGGTGCAACAAGAATTGCTTCGCTGAGGCGGTTCATTGTAGCCACCATTTGGCGAAGAAGCTGGTGTGTCGTGGCTTGTCCAGCGGCTTGCTGCTCAAGATGTCTTTGAATAGGATTCGGCCTTCTTCTCGAACGCCTTTGTCGAGCGGTGAGGACCTGGACTGCTCCCGCAGATGACTCATCGCTGAGGCTTGTCTGGTGCGCACGGCGCTGCAATCGACGAATTGGGGGCGGAGAAACAATTTGGTCCTGTAGGCTGCTACCGCGACGAGGAAGTTGAAGACGCTCCTGTACCGGACGTCGCTGGCCGGAACCACTTCCGGACGTATGCCTTTGCCCCTCCTTATGCAGCAAAGTGTGGTGCGAATTCCCGCATTTACGACACACAGAGGAGGTGTTACAGTCAGCTGTTTTATGAGTCTGGGACAAACAGTTGCTACAATAGCCATGGACCCGCACACTATATACCTTCTGTTGGACAGTAAAACCAGCAAAAACCTTGCAAAACCGTAAATGATGGTTTTGGAAACAGATGAGGCATGTTTCAGGGCGACGAACAGGCTCCATGCTTATCTGAAAATGGAAGAAATACAAACTAAAAGAAGACACAGAACTATTTGAAGAATTCAGCAATAAGGGTTACTGTTGAATCATAGTATAGGATTAAAGTAGCTACTTATCCGTAATTGGCAACCAACAGAGTTTTACGATAGGCCGAGTAACCAAACCGTACTTGGTCCTTACGTCAGCCACTCTGACTCGTTTATCTGAACCGCGATAAACAGATTCTATGCGCCCTAATCGCCAGTCACAAGGGGGAAGCAATTCGTCCTTGACAATCACGAAATCACCAACAAGTAATTCCTTTTTTGGATGGCGCCATTTGTATCGCTTATGCAGCTCCTGTAAGTACTCCGTTTTCCATCTTTGGGCAAATCGATGGTGAAGGGCCTTTAACTTTTCCCATCGGTTAAGAAGAGATATATTTAAATCATTAGCTGGCATTTCCGGTGGAACCATTATCGGTGCCCCTCGTAGAAAGTGTCCGGGAGTCAACGCGTTTAAATCATCCGGATCCTCAGTCATCGGAGATAACGGTCGGGAATTTAAAACACCTTCAATTCTTACTAAAAGGGTAGAGAACTCTTCGAAATTAAATTTGTGATTCCCTACAACTCTCCTAAAGTGAAGCTTAAAACTCTTTACTCCAGCTTCCCACAGGCCTCCCATGTGCGGCGCACTAGGCGGTATAAATTTCCATTCGAAGCCGTGGACAGCGTACCTTTCAGATACGTCTTTGGCAGATTCTTTAAGGAATATCGCATACTCTTCAAGTAATGTTCTACTTGCACCCACAAAATTAGTGCCGTTATCAGACATCAAGCGCCTTGGCAAACCCCGCCTTCCCACGAACCTAACAAAAGTAGCCAGAAAGGCCTCTGACGAAAGAGCAGAGCATGGTTCAAGATGAATAGACCTTGTTGCAAAACATACAAAAATACAAGCGTAGCCCTTTATGTACGGAGAATTTCTCAGAGTGCCGGCTTTTATCTGAAACGGACCAGCGAAGTCCACTCCAGTAAAAGTAAACGGTAAAGAGAACGTAGCTCTCTCTGCGGGTAAAGCTGCCATGATCTGAGACAAAACCCGCTGTTTATAGCGAACGCAAGTCAGGCATTTATTTATACATTTTTTAACAGCTCTCTTAAGAGCTGGAATGTAGAATTGATATCTAACCATGTTTATCATTAGAGAGATATCCGCATGCATCAAATTCTTATGCATAAAATCGAGAATCATTTCGCACAAATTTGATTCGTAAGGAACAATGATAGGACACCTTTCGTCGTAAGTCAAAGAAGAATTAACCAAGCGACCATTTACCCGAAGAAGTCCATTGGAATCTAGAAATGGATTTAGCGTCAGAAGCGCACTTTTCCTCGAGATTGGTCTAGAATTAGACAAATCGGCATACTCATTAGCATAGTAAGCCCGTTGAGTCATTCTGAGTAATATAATTTTAGATTGATTCAGCTCAGTATAAGATAGTGCGCCCCTATACCTTTCGCTGTCCCCACGCAATTTCCTCAAGGATAAATGGGAAAAACGTAGCATGTAGGCTATGACCCGAAGGGCCTTGTGGTACCTCGTGAACCTGTTAATAACACAGAAATCGTCCGAAGCTTCTCTTTTCGCTCGGGATAGTTGGGTATTCGATGGTGGATTAACATTGTCCCGCAGAACTTTCTCCATATTCAAAGTAGTATTTTGAGTATAAGTACAATTGCTTTGAATGATTTTCCTTCGTTCTGGAGGGGGTTGCAACGTTGCACTTGCCACAGGCCAATTATTCTCAGAGTTTAGAAGCCATGCTGGCCCATGCCACCACAATGGATTATTTAACAGATCCTGTGGCTTACATCCCCTTGTTCCAGGATCAGCAGGATTTTCACCAGTTGACACGTGCCTCCACGTGGCGTTACCGACATTCTCAAGAATTTTAGTAGCACGATTTGCTACATATGTTTTCCACGTGGAGGGATGTTTTTGAAGCCATGCAAGGACAATAGTGGAATCAGTCCACATATGAATGGAGGCGTCTGGGAAGAAGCCATTGGATACCAGATGCCTAACCAATTTTGAAAGAAGTAATGCGCCGCACAATTCCAATCGAGGAAGACTCACCTTTTGTAACGGAGCTACCTTACTTTTAGCGATTAATAAATGAGAGTTCCTAGTCGATGAGTTCCCCGATCGAATGTAGACTGCAGCACAGTATGCGACCTCAGAAGCGTCACAGAAACCATGCAATTGAATATCATTATCAGGTTGAAAATTTACCCAACGAGGAATTTTAATATCCTCAATTTTTACCAAATTCTCAACAAAGGTATGCCACTTGACAAGAATATGAGGTTTCACACCCTCATCCCAATCGACCCCATCTTGCCATAACTCTTGAAGCAGAATTTTCGCATTGATAATTATAGGCGTAAGCCATCCTGCCGGGTCAAAAAGTTGCGCCACATAGGATAAAATTCGTCTTTTCGTCACAATTTCATCATTCCTCATTTCCTTAATTTTATAAGTGAACGTATCACTTTTCGCATTCCAAAGAATACCAAGAGTCTTTGTAGCGCTAGAACTGTCAAATTTCAAAAAATTCTCATCCAAAAGATTTTCATTTGGAATGTGTTCCAACAATCTTGGATGATTTGCAGTAATTTTCCTTAACGGAAATCCTGCTGAATTAAGTGTTGTTATTAACTGATTTTGAGACTCTATAGCTGACTCAATTGTGTGTCCTCCGGACAACACATCATCAACGTAAGTCTCCCTCCGCAATATTTTGGATGATAATGGATTCTCACCCTCCGTGTCACAAGCCAATTGAAGCAGTGTTCGAATAGCTAAGTATGGTGCACAATTTACACCAAAGGTAACAGTAGCCAATTCGTAATCTTGTATTTCATCCCTTACATTATTTCTGAATAAAACTCTATGGTATGGTCTATCTGTTTCATTAATCATTATCTGGCGGTACATTTTCTCGATATCGCCATTAAACACGAACTTATATTTCCGCCAGTTTAAAATTATAGTCATAAGATCCGATTGAAGAGTCGGACCACTATATAATACATCGTTTAATGAACATGAACTTTTCGTTTTGCGTGATGCGTTAAATACGACGCGAACTTTTGTAGACGCACTATCAGGTTTAAATACCGCATGGTGTGGTAAGTAATATGAAAAGAATTTACCATCTTCATTAATCTCCGTAGAGCCACATTTGTACATATGACCTAGATCAATATATTCCCCTAAAATTCCATTATAGGTATCAAGTAGACCCTGTTTCCTGCCCAAGTTAGTTTCCATTTGAATAAATTGCTTCCGTGCCGCATAACGAGATGAAGATAAATATAATACCCTCGGAAATTCTCGTTTGAAAGGAAGTTTTACTACATATCGACCATCTGCCCGTCGAAACGTGGTCTTTGAATACAGATCCTCACAGTACAGGTCATCTTCAGATAAAACTAAATTCCCTGAAATTTCCTCCGTTTCCCAAAATTTCCTCAGTTGTATACATAGCTCATTCGTTTCCTCCTGTCTTTCCCTTATATCAACTGTCACGAGTGACAAAGATTTAATATTGAAAGGTCCATAAACAAACCAGCCGTATACCGAGTTCTGGGCCACCATATTTCCTAAAATATGTTACCTAGTTCCCTCCAGTAAAATATATGGCAATATGTCGCTTCCTATTAACATATCAATGTGAGAAGAAACATAAAACGTAGGATCCGCCAATTCTAAGTCCCCGATTTCGTTGAGATCAGGATTAGAAATTGTCATTGACGGCATCAAACTTGTTAAATTTGGTACAATCACTGCTTGAGTATCAAGCATAAAATTATGTTTCTCAGCACACAGTTTTATGTTACAAATCTTCTTCGAGTTAGCAACTATTGTTCCCCCTAAACCGCAAACCTGGAAGTTTGCCGGTATCGTTTTCAGATTTAATCTTTTTTGTATCCGTTCAGTTAAGAAAGTCCTTTTTGAAGCAGAGTCTATCAAAGCTCTTATCGTAAATTTATCGCCCAAGTGATCAATTTGCACCAAAGCAGTCGGCAACAAAATGTCATCGTTACTTACCGACAAATGAGTTTGAACATTCGTTGGATTTGAACTACTACCCGAAGGGCCCTGTAGTCTTGCATCGCAATCACTTTCATTCACGTCCCTACCATATAGCGTGGACTCCGTATGGAACAAATCCACCTGTCTATTTCCTCCCTGACTGCCGTTCGTCACCTGATTACCATTGTTATTTTGCTGAAGATGTAATAAGCTATGATGCTTATTCTTACACTGGGTGCATCGGAAAATACTCTTACAATCCTTATTCAAATGAGTTGGTGAAAGGCAATTGCTACATATCCTATTTTGCTCAACATACTCAATTCGTTGCCTGACTGAAAAGTCCGAAAATTTTCTGCAAACTCGAAGATTATGATTCTCATTGCATAGTCGGCATAAATTTTGATTATTTGAACCCGCCCTCTGAATATTTTTATTTCCATCATTTCTATTAGCCCCTACGTTCGAGTCACGTCTACGACCAGTATCATTCGCAAGTAGTTGCCCACGTGCCCTTTCTATTCTCTCAACTACTCTATGTCTACTCTTCAAAAAGTTATCCATTTGATCCCAAGATGGCATTTCAGAACCAGAATCCAACGATTCTTCCCAAGCAGTAATTGTTTGAATCGGTAACTTGCTGCTGCACAAATAAACTAAAATTGGATCCCACTGATCAACACGTATACCATGTCCCTTCAACATTGCCAAACAATCACAAATAGTGGTTCTTATCCTATTAATGTCATCGCTAGTTTCATTAGTCGCAGGTTTTATGTTAAAAAGGGCCTTTAATTGAATTTCAACCAAAAATTTCTTATTTTCATACCTAGCTTTTAACGCATTCCAAGCCGGCAAATAATTTTGGTCCGATAACGGATATTTTTGAATAATCGCCAAAGCATCACCGGAGGTTTTATTCAGTAAATGAAAAAATTTTTCAACCTGAGATACTCTAGGATTGGTATGGTAGAGGACAGAAAACATATCCCTAAAAGATGGCCACTCCTCATAGCTACCATTAAAAACTTTCATATCACAAGCCGGAACTCGGACACCGAGCTCTGAAAGATCGAAGGTAGCATTATTCGGAAAATTTAAGGAGCTACCCAAGGCTGATGAATGGCATGGACCACTATGTGTATTAACCGGCCCTTTAGCCGCCTTCAGAAGGTCGTTCATATTAGCCTTTGTTAACTGGTACTTCTCCCTGCATTCCCTGAATCTACTTCTAGCCAATTCCTTAAGTTCCCGGGATATTATTTCATCAACCGAACTATATATCGTTTCATATGATAGGCGAATAGTCTTCCAATCCTCTTCTAAGGATTCTAACTTTGCCTCCACTAAAGATTCAGTTAAATCCTCAGGATGTAATAATGCAAAATTTTCGCATTCATCGAACAAGTTGTCAGTTTCAATTACAAATTTTGAATGAGCTTGGCTCCCCATTGTAAACTATCAAAGTATATGCTCCTTCCCGTTAAAGTAGGTAAGCCGCAAGTGCGTAGCAAAGCGGAAATTAAAATTTATCTATTTTATTATGAATATTAATTCGATTTTAATGACCTCTGAATATACGCAGATTAATGTGTCTATTACACAGTTTTTCCCAATGTTCTATGTACAACAATTGGATAGATAAGTATGTACAACAATACCCAAATACAACCGCGAAATCTATTACTCCCCTCAGTTACGTAGTAACTAAGTTTTTAATATTGTAAATAAAATAATTTACGAATCAATTTTAAATGAACCGCAAGCAGTATAAATGCGCGAAAACAATTTTAATAATTGTGCCTATGTGAGACTCAAAAAATGGTAATAAATAACCGCCGACAATGGAAATGCGCGGAATGTTTTAATTAATATATATATAATTATTTCAATAAAATTATATTATTTTTAAGAATTATTGCACTTAAAATGTACAATTATTTCCCAATCCAATCTATTAACCGCTGGCAACGAATATTGCGCGGAACTTGTTAATGAATTTTCAAGATTTTTCCAATAAAAAAGATTTCCTATTTTTCTCTTAACCTAGAAATCAACCGCATTTATAAAATAACTGACGAATCTATCTTCAATAACCCGCAAGCAGCATAAATGCGCGGAAAACAATTTTAATAATTTTGCTTATGAGAGACTCAATAATAGTAATAAGCAACCGCCGGCAATGGAACTGCGCGGAAAATTCTATATAATATATCGTTACCTTAATATAAAAAGGCCCCAACTCATCAAAAACACTTTTTACAGGAGAAGGAAAAAACTTAATAAAAGCTGAAATAATATAGCTACACAAACATTGTCAAAAAACATCTTTATTAAAATAAAACGAGGAATTCAGATTGAAATACATATGTATGAGTCAGTGTTTTTTTCTTTCGAAAAATTGTGTGTATGAGTTAGGGCTTTTTTTCTTTCGAAAAATTGTGTGTATGAGTTAGGGCTTTTTGTGTTCTGCTTATAACTTCTTTATTTTTAATCTAATTTGCTTGAAATTTTAATAGAATGTGTATTAGCAACCATTCTACAAGAATCAATAAAAAAACGGATTTCCAAAAAAAATGAGTTGGGGCCTTTTTATATTAAGGTAACGATATGTAAATTATTTTAATCAAATAATATTATTATTTAGAATTATTGCAATTTTAATGTAAATTATTTAACAATCCAATGTATTAACCGCTGGCAACGAATATTGCGCGGAACTTATTAATTTAATCGCCAAATAAATTTCCAAGGTTTTCCTAATAAAAATATTATTTCTTGGAAATCAACCGCATTACCATCAATTCAATGCTAATTATAACGCACTGTGTATCATTCACACAGACTGGCATGTAACTAGTTGTTGATATTGTTTGTGTACTTCGTATCCAACTAATAAACAACAACTTTGTAAATTACCTCAATTGTGTATATTTAGCAATTTACAATATTTTATATTAATTATCCAATTTTATGTAAATAAAATGTTCAGTGCCAATAAATAATAATCTTTTGTCACTAGTTCAACTTTTTAGTGTTTAAGGACCATAAACAAACTTCCAATCTCTGGTGATGAATTTGTTGTTGCTGCCTTTTCAACGGGGTTGAAAAGCAAAACCAAATTGTAAGGAATTTAAATTTGGTAAGAGATAAATATACTCACGGTTCAACAAATTTGGTAATTAAAACTCTGGGTGTTAAGATTAAATAAACTTATTTATTAACGAAAGTGGAGCTAGTGCACCGGTATGTAAAAACACTGTGTTGGTTTAGACTTTTTGACAAAACGGCCTCGCTCTTAAGGCGAATTCCCTCTGTCACCATCTTTTAGTGGCATTCACAATAGATAAAATCCTACAGCAGGGGCTCGATGTCCAGATCAAGAAAATCGTCCTCCTGATCTAAAAGCATTTCCTCAGAGGGCGCCTCAACAACACCTTTTCCAATAGATATCCTAAATGTATTGAACATACTTAAACTTCTATCTAAAAGGGTAATCAAGTCATATGGGCAAATCCTGCGTAACAAACGCTACATTCGCACATGTTTTCTGATTGATATATAAACTTTTTTTGGCATTTGAAAAGAGATAGCTTCAACTTATATATAGTATTTAATGACATTAATATGTACTTACGAATGGCATATATCATAATTTCTTAGCAGGTATTTGTTGCGAAATAATTGATCACAAAATTTTGTGACACACCCCACAAAACTTAGAAGCAACTGTAAAAGTTGAAGTGTGTTTTCCTAATTTTTAGCGAATTTGCATCATACGGTATACAAAGTCTAATTCCTTAAAGAAAGATGAATATAAGATAACTCTAAAATCACTTATTCGCAACTTAAAACTCTTGTAATTTTTTGATAAAAGCCGCGAACCCTTTGTGACGCACGCCTTACAACGCACGCTACAGTTTTTCAGTACTATACCTATAATAAACCCAATTTTATTTATTTTAACAAAACAAATTATATATATAAGCTAATTTTGTGATTATTAATGAATGTATGAATCAATATCAATCTTTTTTTTAACGAAATTTATATTGTGATGAGTCTGCTGTAAGTGCTATTTTAAGCTCAAAAAGCACCTAAAATAATGTTAAATTCATGTATAACATTAAGAGATCTGTAGTGGAATTCTCTAACTTTTAACAATTAACGTTAACGTTAATTTTACCGGCACAGTTTATTGCTTACGGTAACAATACAGCAATTCAGTAACTTAATTTTAACAACATTGCTTAAAATTTCAATCAAGTGGCATCTTTGTTAATTAATTAGTATATTTAACGAACACTGTCATCGAGAACAAACTACTTCTCGTGTGGAACTACTTGATGTACTTTCGAAACCCCATTTTGGTTTTGCTAGTCAAGCGAAAATTGCAAAAATTCGCAAAATTTGCAAAAATAGCGAAAATTTTTAATATTTCAAACAAGCCATAAAAGTGATTAAAATACGCTTAAACTGCAACGAATTGCCGAAATTCGGCAAAAATTGTTCAATTAGCGGAAATTCGCAAAAATTTGCAAACAGCGGCTATTTATTAAAAATCGTTAAAGCCCTTAAGAACCACGGGAAAAATCGCTTATATCGCAACATGGCTAAAATTCACAAAAAAATTGCCAACTTGTAAAAAATATATAACATTTTTTTTTTTTGCAAAAATAGCGAAAATTCGAGAAATTTTTTAATATTTCAAACAAACCATAAAATTGATTTAAAGTCACTAAAATTATGAGGAATGGCAAAAATTGCCTAAGATTTGCTAAATTAAGGGAAATTCGCAAAAATTTGTTAACAGCGGCATGATGCCGAAGTCTACTATTTATTAAAAATCTTTTAAGCTGTAAAGAATCAGAAAACTTACAGGAATAAATAGCTTCTACCGCGAACGTGGCTATAATTCGCGAAAAATTGCAAACTTGGAGAAAAGCATTAAAATTTATTTGAAATCGCCAAATCAGTTAAATAAAGCAAAATGTTTTCCTAAGCTGCATATAAAATTAAATATTTTTAATTATTTTTATCAATACCCAAATATATTAGCAAAAAACAATTTTTTTATTGTTTTTGCAAAATGTATGTAAATAATGTGAATTTTAAATATGTTAATGTGGCTTTTATTTGCCAAAATTTTTGTTTTTTTTTTTAAATAACTAGGAATTTAAAAATAAACAATAAAAAGTATTTTGCCGTTAAGATAACTTAAATACCTGACGTTAAGATAGAACATAGCAGTAAACATTATTGTTAAAAAAGTTACTGAATAAAATTTACGTTAACTTTGCTGTTAAATATTTTTAACAATTTAAATTATGTTAAAATTTAATAGGGAATCGCACTACTGGGGTGGGGTAGTATTTGGTAAAAATTATTGTATTAATGATCGTCGAAATACATATTTTTTAATATAAAAATTAAATTATTATTTGAAAATTATTTGAAAAATTTTTGGTTTGTGGACTGTTTTTGAGATTTGCCCATATACCATTTATTTTAAAACCACAACTAGCTGATGAGCTGATTATATTTTATAAACGAGATAAACACATCTTAACTTGAGCCTGAACTATTGGATTAGCAACAAACATGGAAAATATTTCAGATAACGTTGTAGATGTTTTAATAAACTGTGATTAAAATATCTACCCAAATCTACGAAAAATATTTCCAATTTTCGTGTCAATACTCGTCAGTAATGCTACGAGCGAGAGGTCATTTTCTACCCTTCGTCGAATAAAAACATGGTTCAGATCAAAAATGACCGAAGATAGACCGTACTATCTCAATTTGCCTCACAAGGAAATCGCAATTTACTTATATAAAAAGATTAATTTATATTGAACGGATCTTATATTTTATTTAACCCTATTGTTTCGCTTTTTTTTTATAATATACTCATATTGTTTTTAATTAACTTTTAAAAAAAATTTTTTTACTTCTTTGTATCATACAAAATTTCCCCCCCCCGTCGAGCTGGATCCGCGCCTGGTACGAGCTAAATGATGAGATAATTCGGCACATTAATGACATTTAACCTCAATTATGTCTCAGAGTCATTGAAAATATGGACTATCGGATAGAGGTATGCCAGTAAAGCCGTTAAGAGTATTTTGCCGTTATTTTGTTGCACACATAATTGCCATAGATCCTTCTATAATAATAAAAAATTATAAGATATTTTTTTGAAAACTTTTTTTTAATTTACATCTAAGATCGTGCGTTTTGATTGGACCAGTCTTTCGTACTACTTTTTAGAACGAAAAAAAATTCATGTTTTCTTTCTAAAAACAAAACTGTTAAAAACGACATATCGTGTGTTTCTCGTTTCAATAAGAGCATGCACTATTTTTTTCCGATAAACCATATGACTTCAGCTATTGTTAGTATGAAAAATTTGTTGTCAGAAATCTATACCGTGAGGAAACAGTCAGCGGCGGTCCTGTATTGACGGAAGCATTAGCCCGATGCATTGAATTTTTAATACTACTGATGAAAGCATGTTCCTTTAACTATTTAACACCAATAATCTACATTCATTTAACACTTTAACTTTTAACACTTTTACGGTGCAAACAAATTTTTTTGTGGCGCCAGCACGCCATTTTGAAACCGAGAACGACGTTGGTGTAGGCAAAAACCATGTAAAAGCAGATACTAAACCAAAGCAATAAACATGTATGATTAAGACCGACTATTATAAACCTTTCGTAAAACAACAACGTTGACACAAATGCAGAATTACATGTGAGTTGCAAAGCTGACCAGTCAGATGTAAAAAACATTAAGTGTATGAGATCCTTTATAAATGCCAAGTTATTTTGATTAAATTTCTGTTTTTACTTACTAATAAATGGTTTTATACTATCGTATCACCATCAATAGTTTTCAATAAAATTTCAAATAAATTTCAGTTTATTTATATTATTAAATGGGAATTTAGTACATTTAAACGAAACCTTTTCAATACTATGTATAGTTTTTGTCTATCATAAATTATTGTTTTATGATGAACATTTATCGTTAAATAACGTTTGACAGTAACGCAACTTAATAGCACCTTTTTGTTGTTTTTATACATGTATGAAGCATAGATTACGTAGGTTAAATATCACGATGTCAATTGCCAATTCTCAATACACCAGTATAAAAATGACAACCAATAAACGAAAAATACAATTTTAAAGACTTACCTTAGGTAACTGACCAATCGTAAATTTGGTTCTCTACCCAGTAAAAACTTCGCCTACTTTTTCAAAATGAATAGCTTCTTTAACTCATTATTTTGTAGCTTCTTCTATAACTACATCTATAACAACTTCCACAACTACTTTTTTCTGGATGTATGCAGGTAAAAACATAATGACTTACTTTTTAATGCGTTCATTTTGGGACATCCCTTGTAAAATTCATTGGTTCTTTCAGTAGGATTGTAAGTAGTGCTCTTATGTTTTTCTGATTACTCAACACATTATTTTGTAGGCGAAGTTTTTACTGGGTACGTATTCTATGGTATATAGTTTTTGTTTACTTTTTGTAAAAAATCTCTTACTGATTTTGTTTGAAACGTTTTGTGAACATTGTATAGTTTTAAAAAAAACAATAATTAGCATTGTGGTTATTTTGTTGAACTATTTATGGTTTTTGATCCAAATTTTTAATATTTTTAATTAGGCTTAAGTTCATGAAATTTAATTTTTCATTAAATTATTTTTATGAAGAAAGGAATTTTAAAACATGAAAATTAATTAAAATTGTTATTGATAATCTTTCATTCTTGACGTGGCTGGGGCTCGAACGCCGGCCGGCAGGTTACCATGACATGTTTCGATTGCAACCACTCAATCTCCTCAGATGGATTTGCCGTCTTACACTCGCAGCCATCGATGACTGCTGACGTCAATAGTCAAACATCAATCCTTAAACCAAATTGTATTCTAACATTTGGTAGATCGAAATTTGCTTTCCTGAATGATTATCCATTTTAATTGATTTTACATGTTTTTTCTTTACTTCTGTTTTTTCGTACTTTTGTCAAGATTTTCTCTTGAAGTCCAAGTACATTTTTTGTTTTTTCATTTTGTCTTTTTCTTTTCTGTTGACCTTTTTCAGCACAACTTGAAGGACAAATGTACACATAGAGCTCGTGTCTTAGCTTTAACAATAATTAGTATTGTGGTTATTTTGTTGAACTATTTATGGTTTTTAATCCAAATTTTTAATATTTTTAATTAGGCTTAAGTTCATGAAATTTAATTTTTCATTAAATTATTTTTATGAAGAAAGGAATTTTACAACATGAAAATTAATTAAAATTGTTATTGATAATCTTTCATTCTTGACGTGGCTGGGGCTCGAACTCCGGCCGGCAGGTTACCATGTCATGTTTCGATTGCAACCACTCAATCTCCTCAGATTCTGTTTACACTTAAAACGATTTTGAAAAACATTTGGATTTCATTACATGTCAAAGTTTTTATAAAACAGAAAAAATGTCTTATAATATTTTAAGTATTCCCAGCTAGAAATTGGATTTTTGGTAAAAAAAAAGCCTAAATGAGTCTTCTCAGATCATTTTTGATGATTAAAATCAGATTTATTGTTGTCGAGTTTCTTACTTTTTTTCTGAATATTAGATTTGAAATCAGAGACCTCAAATTAGTGAAAATTTGAAAATTACTGTTCCGCAGTGTTGTTAAAAACAAACCCCCATGTACATAAACAATTATTAATTTAAATAAACGTTTATTAAGTCAAAATTTTAGATAACATTTTTTTGTAAACCTTTATTAAATTTAAAATATTATTGTGAATACAGGCAAAATTATCTATGCGTGCACATTAAATAAAATTTAATTTGAAATTTATCGAAAAGAGGAATAGTTGAGGCCACCTTTAACGAATAAGAAGGATGGATTTCTTGTTTCGAATTGTAACTGAAAATATTAAATGGATCAATTCAACACTGTGGTAAAGGTAAATTAAAGCATTCATTTACGTACTTGTACTTGATCGGACCAATCGGAGGTTTTGTATTAAGGCATAACTAAACATGACAATGCAAGTCGTGGCCTTGAGACTTGAGTCCTCATCAGGCAATAATTGATCGATTCATAATTGTCACCATATATAAAAATTAAATTTGTCACATTCCAATGGCTAATTGCAAGTTACTTATCAAGCGCTAGTCTTATAGAATTGCGCTGTTGGGATGGATTGGCGTATCCACCTGCTTTATATTCAGGTCACAGTGGCCTGGCTATGATGAATGGGGAACTAGCTCTATACTTGGATTCAAAAGGGACCTAATTAGAACAGTTGGCCTGTGGGGACTCATGCTAGGAGAATGGGCCTGGAGTTCAATAACTACTTTAAAAGTTGTCATTTATAGGAGGAAGAGGAAACTGTGTGTCAATGTCCTGAAATCCGCTGCATTAAGAAAAAATACCTTTAAGGACTGGTGTTTGCCTGCTTTGAGATTCGATCTAGGATAGAGCTTAGGTCGCTTCATCTTTTCATTAGGAAGACGAATTGGTTAAACTCTAAAGATACGCCTTTTGAGTAACTGCACTGAAGGATGCGCATTGGCGCTGGGTATCACAAAGGGAGCACTGAAGAGCCCAAGTGAGCTGTCCTAATGCTTCTTTCTATACAAATATATGTATCTTCCTTAAAATGGGCAGTTTATTTGAATTTTTAGAAAAGCGTTTGAAAACTCCATTCTTAAAAATCTGTCTCGGTATATCGAGCCCTAACCGCGAAAATAACGTAAGCGAAATGATTTTCAATTTTCGTTTTTTTTAATAAATGACTTTATTGGCAATACTTGCATCATCTCCTAAAATGTCATGGTCACAAAAGGTACCGTTACGATTTTATAGCAAAAACAATTTTATTGTAAGCGACAAATTTCATACAAAATTAATATGAAATAAAATAAAAAAGCTCTCTCCTGGAAAATATGATTTTTGTCGCTTACGTTATTTTCGCGGTTAGGGGTCGTTATACAAATTAAAATATAGACATAGATCATTTTAACATTCTATTGACTTTTCATCGATTGTGATCAAATGAAGAAATAATGAAATCTTAAAAATGTTGCTTAAGCCAACTACTGCAAAATACTATTCTAATTATTTTAAACTTGTTTCTAGAAATGGCGGCAAATTTAAATTCTCCGTTCTTTTTTGAACATCCATTTTGATAACATTTTTTTTTACCTAACGTTTAATATGGTGCCGTGCAATAAAGCCATAGGAAATAAAGCCATATGGCTTTATTTCCAAATGAATTGAGAAAAACAGCCGTATGGATTTATTACCACCACCCAAGTGCAGTAACACCATAATGGTTTAGCAACCAAAGTGGAAATAACGCCATACCAGTGTAATTGTTATGGTTACAAATTGGCAAAAGAATTTCACTACTTTCATGGAAATAAAGCCATATCGAGTTATTTCTCAACTCATTGAGAAATAAGGCCATATGGCTTTATTACCTATGGCTTTATTGCACGGCGTCGTTTAATATACTTACAAATAGCATTTATTTCTAAGAACTTTATTCCCATAATCATATACAAATTTCTATTAATCTTATTTACTTAATAACTGCAGATACTCATAGTTTAAGCAGGTAAAGTATTTGCTTCTTTATCGTTCTTGACGTGTGTTTATATTAAATTCTGCTGACAGTGCTATTATGTTATTGAATTATGATTGATTTTATGGCTTATTGTATGCTTAACTCATCAGTGCACAGATTCTATCGATACTGAAATGAAAAACAGCAACAAAAAGCACAAACAAAATAAATCCAGTTATAACAACAAGAAAAAAATTACAGACATACTCTACAATTAGGGAGAATATGACAGTTAAAAGCTCTTCTTATAACAAAGAGAAATAACTAGACAAAACTCTTAAATTGTTTTTCGTTAAGTCTTTTATTTATTCTCCTTCTTTTTGCTGGCATTCTTTTCTTTCTCACTCTCCCTTTTTCCGATTTAATCGTCGGTATTTGTATGCTTTTGTACAAAATATTTGTTTGTCTTTTCGAATATAAAGGATTATTTGTTCTCTTTAAGTTTATAAGTGAATGTGAGTTCGTGTTTGTGTGTGCGTGTGAGAGAGTGTATTTGTGCGTGTTGATAGTTTCTCGTAGTGATGGTGGTGTTACACATTTACACAATACATGCTCATTGTTAAACGCGACCTTACCCAAATAAAAAACGACCATACTTCTATACATTTTATCAAAGTATTACGATTGTTTGTCTGAGTAAAAAAACAAAAAATTAAAAAAAAAAAACGCCAACTACAAAAACAATAAGAAGAAGAACAACAACACCAGCAAAACTAACGACAAAAGGAACATAAACAACTTGAAGCAAATTAATAGCATACACACAAACATACACTCCTATGCAAACGCAATTTCATATACATAAATACATAGAGAATAAAATGTAGTAAGAATATATTGTATTTGTAACGTTTTAAAGGCAAAATTAGGTTAAAATTAAGATCTGTTTATTGTTAATTTTAAATTAAATTTCTTTCTTAAAAAAACCAACATGCTACACAATGCGACAAGAGCTCTTAAAATTTACTAAATCTTAAAAAGGGGGAATTGATAAAATTTCCTGCATAAAATATTTTTAAATATAGCTTAATATATAAATCCGTACCTACATACATACATCTTTAATATAAGAAAACTTTCAATCATTTTAAATAATTTTCTGACAATCTAAAACCAGCAAACTATTTTGCATTCCTTTACCTTAAAGCAAAAAATTAACTTGTTTTCTTATTTCGCCAAGAAAGACCTTCACTGCCATAAGAGTTTTAGCGAAATGTTGGAAAACAAAAAAAAAACGTATTTAATATAGTTCGTACTTCGAATATTTACTAAACTATATAGAATTCGTAAATAGAGAGTTTGACATAAATAATACTAAGCAAACTCTTTTTAGAATACATTTTCGAATCTTTGCTTACAACTCTCTTTGATTCTCTTAAGAATGCCTAAAAATGTATAATAACTTATTTTAGAATGATATTAAAGTATAACAGTTATTTTTGCTAGTACTCAGTTTGAGTGACTTTGCTACATGAAAGCTTTTTAGATAACATTCGCTAATAAAAGCTTTTGCTGCTTATTTTTAACATAATGTTAACTCTTATTAAATACATTTATTGGTTTCATTTTGAATTTGTCTGTTTGAAAGTTAAATTCAAAGAAGTCGTCAATGAGCCATATATTATATGTTTATAGTGTTTAAAATATGTATTTTTACTGCTTGTCCCACGACATCGAACGAAAATTTCATTCGCTTAACTTACATTTAAAACAAAAACAATATTCTAAAATTCGGCAGTTAAAGTTTTGACAAATATTGAAAATTTCTTCTAAGAAAGTAATTTTTTAACGAAAACATATATTTTGGTTTAAATTAATAAAAACATCATTTACAAAATTATTGGCCCAGAAAGAAAAGCCAAACATAAAAAAATGTTCCAACTATCACTTTTGTACTAAAGCGGGTCCACATTTGTGGCATCATCGGTCAATGGAAATCGCTACAGGTAGATAATCCAAAGCTTTTTGTGATTAAGGCGTTGGAAATATGCTGTAACGATTTCACTGTGCAATGCAGACTTTTAAGGGACGGGCTACCTATTATTCCGGCTATGCTCGTCGTTGGGGTGTGTTCTTGTCCCTTGTAAAATTATGATAACTCGCTACTAGAAATTTTACTTTAGGTAGCTTAACTCAAACTAGTGATATTATTTAGTAAAGTTACGGAATACTGTTGATGATAAATCGGGAATGGTTTAAGGTGTAACGCCCCATTCCTATTCTAACCCACCCTCCTTACTGGCAAAATAACAAAATTTAAATGCCAGCCCATAAAAATATACTCAAACTACCTAACCGACATCACCGTTCATAAAAATGACAAATAAAAGATATTTAATTTTTCATTTTATGAAATTTCAATTTAACAACACACTATTTATTAATGGCGTTCTTATGATGAAATTAGAAAAGAAATAAAAATTTAAAATCATATGTACAAAATTTCTAATAAGAATATAAATTCTATATGGTCACTCTAATTTAATGAAAATAATGTAACTAAACATCCCTATTAAAATAACTCAACATTATAGCTTTACGATTTCTTCTAAAATTTGAAGATAATCATGTTTTAATGAAAGGAGTGTATTAAACCAAAAACAAATATATTTAACAACTTACATACACATTAATCCCACGATGTCTGCAAGCGCTCGTAGACGGCTGAGAAATTTCCTTTTATATATTAAAAATTAATTATACGTGTATGTAAATGAGAGATATTTTAATTATAAAATTTTTATATCGCTAAATGCATTTTAATATTTCAGTATTGGGAAAACAGCACAAAAGATTTTATTTATAAAAGTCAAAAAAAAAAAAAAAAAAAAATTATAGGTAAAACCACTCAATTAAATTTGTTTTTAAACAAACAAAAATCAAACGTTAGGTGACCATATTTTATTTTTACATGGTATATTAGGAAAAAGCAAGTTAGAGTGCTATATTCGGCTGTGCCGAATCTTTGATACCCTCCACCGACACTTCGAATGTTTGAGGAGTAATGTCTATATGATGTCTATTTATTATTATAATCTTTGTAAAAACAGACATCTGCATTAAAATTTGTTGCGGTTTAGACCTATATAAAATTATTGATCGACAATCAGAATCAATTCTAAAAAGTTTGAGTAGAATATCAGTTTAAGATGAACTTAAATGATTTTCAAGAGAACAAATTATATAAAAGCCATGGTAAGCTATGAACCAATCATCCCAAATTCTGCAGAACGATTTCTGGTATTAAAAAACATAAATTTCAATACAGCGGTGCAATTAGTTTAAGCGTTTGCAGTAAATTTCAAAAGGCTGCTAAAATGGAATCTAAGGAAAATTATGGACCGTATATCACAAAATTGCATAACATTTTTTCTGGCCATATGAAGCTAAACTGGAAGAAAGTTTAAGGCGTATTTAATTATTTTACCAGAGTGGGCTTTATATGAGGCCTATGGTAAGCTATGCACCGATCTTCACCAAATTTCACAGTGTCATTTCTAGTTCTATAAAACTATGATGTATCAAATTTTGTTATGATAGCGTTATTTTTTACGTTTTTAGGCGTACTAAGCTGTTTTCCGGGAGTAAGGTTTATATGGGGCCTAGGGTAAATTATGAACTGATCTTCACGAAATTTCACAGTCTTATTTCTAGTCTTGTAAAACTTATATGTTATGTTCCAAATTTTGTTATGAAAGCAGTATTTTTTACGTATTTAGGTTTACTAAGCTGTTTTCCGGGAGTAAGGTTTATATGGGGCCTAGGGTAAATTATGAACTGATCTTCACGAAATTTCACAGTCTTATTTCTAGTCTTGTTAAACTTATATGTTCCAAATTTTGTTTTGATAGCATTCTTTTTTACGTTTTTAGGCGTACTAAGCTGTTTTCCGGGAGTAAGGTTTATATGGGGCCTATGGTAAATTATGGACCGATCTTCACGAAATTTCACAGTCTTATTTTGAGTTCCAAAAAATTTTGATGTACCAAAGTTTGTTATGATAGCATTATTTTTTACGGATTTAGGTGTACTAAACTGTTTTCTGGAAGTAGGTTTTATATGGGGCCTATGGTAAATTATGGACCGATCTTCACGAAACTTAACAGTTTCATTTCTAGTTCTATTTAACTGTGACGCGCCAAAATTTGTTATGATAGCATTGTTAGTTAGGGTTTTAGGCTTACTATACTGTTTTCCGGGAGTAGGGCTTATATGGGGTAAATCATGGACGGCTCTTCAAGATATTTTACAGCGTGATTTCCAGTTAAAAAAAACGAACTGTTGCGAAATCTTATATCATTCTGTGCATTTTTCCACCATTTATGTTAGTTTTTGTAACAAAATTATCAATTTTTTTTAGGTGGTGGTTCCACATTTTGATTCATAGCTCAGATCCTAATGAACCGATTTTGCTGGATTTCAATCCCAAACTGCTTAGGATAACTACAAGCAATTTGACACCAAGTTTGTTTATTTCTTTTGAGTTTTTCGAAAGTGAGCGTGTTTTCAACAGACGGACAGACAGACGGACATGGCTAAATCGACTTAAAATTACTCAAAGGACCCAGAATATATACACTTTATACGGTCTAAGATGAATAATAAAAAAGTTTCACACGGAATGACAAACTTAATATACCCTCTTCACAACTAATTGTGGTGGAGGGTATAAAAATATGAGAATTCAATTATAATGAAATGGGTTTTAAATTAGAAAATTAATCAAAACAATGTTTTAATTATTAAGAAATGAAAATTAATTAAGTTAAAACAGGTTGAAAGGGGGGGAAAAAAAATTAGCATCAAATATTTTAATTAAAGATTATTTATATTTAAAACTTAAGATTTAATATTAAAATTATTTATTAAAAAAAAAGATTAAATTAAGAAATTCAGATTTATTTTCAAGAATTAGGATTTTAGTTAAGTCAAATTATATCGAACAAGAATAAAGTTTCCCTTATATTTAGGATATTAAAAGTTAAGTTACAAATATTTATACAACCCTAAATAGTTTAGTAATATGTAAATAGTAGTTTAATTTGTCAATTTTATTATTATTTTTTTGTTTTTTCTCAAATGTTTTTATTTGATATTAAAGCACATAAGCTGGTCACCTCAATTATTCCCCAATATGAAATCAAACCTTTTCTTCTTTTTAACTTATTTCTTGATTGTTGATAATTAATGGAATTGATCGATGGTACAATTTTCCAACATCACACAAAAATTAAGGAAGCCGGCATAATGCGGATTTAACATGATGGTGCCACTTCCCACACGGCAAGAGAAACAGTGGATCTTTTGAAAGAAAAGTTTAAAGTTCGCATTATTTCTCGTAGAGGTGAAGTGAATTGGCCACCAAGATCGTGCCAACTTTTTGTGAGGTTTTTAAAATTAAAAGTGTACAGCAATAATCCTACAACAGTTCAAACAACATTATCGAGCAGATACCAACCATTGACAACAGTTTGTTGAAAAACGTGATTGAGAATTCTGGTAAAAGATTGGGAGCTTGTCGAGCCAGTCAAGGGGGTAATTTTTAGCCGGAACCTATTTCTTATAAACTAAAATACAAATATTCTGCAAATCTCAAAAAAAAACTCTTATTTTGAATTAAATTCAAATGAAACCTCAACTGTGGACACCGTTTTTTAGGATTGATCAATTCTAATTATTTAATGCAATACGCCAATCTTATTTGTATCCAATTTTTGTGTGAAATATACTTTAACTTATTAGTTCTTACCATTTTCTAAACTTAGGCAGTTAGCATCGATGGGATAATAGTGACCTTTGCCGTGATGTGGCAGCCACGAGTTTACCCTTAAAATTTAAGCCTTTTTTTATAACCAACATTATTTTGGAAAACTTTCAAAAATGCAAAAACGATAAAAAAAACAAAAAGTTATTTCAATTTTTGGGAATACAAAATTTTAATTTCAAAAGATTTTGTTATTCGTGCTTAATTCTTAGTTTTTATTCTTGATAAAAACACTTGAAATTTATTGTTGATGGGATAAGCTATTCCTATGCGCATTTCACTGGTTGCTTAGGCCAGATCATCAGGAAACTTGATCCATAAAAATTTTAGAAAAACTAAGCACGAATAACAAAATCTTTTGAAATTAAAGTTTTGTATTCCCAAAAATTGAAATTACTTTTTGATAATAAACAGGCAAGTGTGCACGGCCTAAAAAACACTTAATTGACAACATGCTTTTGTAAGTTGTTGTTGTTTTCATTTTGTTTTTCTTAACCTACTTACAACTACAATTAATGTTGAGAGAATTTCAACTAATTGTAGTGGGGAATGTTAGATGAGATAAACCCACTGTTTATTGTTGATGTGTTTTGTTTAAACTTTGATATTGTTACAAGTAGAACTGTTGCTTATTAGTCTGATATGTTTAACAGTTTTATTTGCTTAATATCTTTAGTTTTTCTAACATTTTTATGGATGAAGTTTCCTGATGATCTGGCCTAAGCAACCAGTGAAATGCGCAAAGGAATAGCTTATACCATCAACAATAAATTTCAAGTGTTTTTATCAAGAATAAAAACTAGGAATTAAGCACGAATAACAAAATTTTTTGCGATTAAAAAACGTTATGAAATTGAAGCTAGCAAAGAATAGAGAAGAAATTTGTCGAAAATCAAAAAGTAAAATTTAAAAAAATTGTTTAATAAAGACCAAAAACCTAATATACTCTAAAGTACTCCTTAAAATAAAATAGTAATAAAGATCTTTCAGACTTCTTCGAGTAAGTTTTCTAATTTTTTTGCGAAAGAAAGAATAAAGTGTAAAACTCTTAAGTAATAAGGAAAATCAAATAAACTTGTTTTTGTTTACTCAAGTTATTTTATTTAGTACAGTACAAGTACAGTACATTTGATCAAATACAAAACAATAAAAGATTAACCTCCATATTTATAAAGAAGCATTTCAGGTTTATAAAAGGTTTATAAAATGAATTTTAAAATGAATAAAAGGTTTAATTTTTTTGTGAATATGGGGTTATACAAAAAAATAGTTCACAAAGAAAAAAACCTTTAAAATACAGTACTGTTCTGTATAATACAGAAGTCAAAGTCACCAAAACTATTCCTATTATACTGTTCTGTATAATACAGAAGTCAAAGTCACCAAAACTATTCCTACGATTGGTGATGTAACGTCCTTAATTAGTCAAATAGGTATTTGGGGTCTCCCTGGAATCTATAGAAAACGCCCTGCGGGAAATTTGTGTCAATTGGTCCAACAGACTGGTCCTGGGAGTTGTGAAAATAGAACAGGTACAAAAAAAAAAGAACTCATGACCAGTGAAAGGAGAACCAATCATGAAACTAGTTTATGCAGAAAGAAAAAATAGAAAAAGAAATGAATTACAGAACAGTCTTCACCGTGGTGTGACAAATTTTTTTGGTCTTTCTAAAATTTGTTTCTTGAATTCAATTCTACGTCTTGTTTTATTGAAATAATACTACATTGTAGTAACTGTCACTAAACACGTCCATTAAGAATAGATGTGTGACTGGTCAGATGGTGTCAATTGACCCCCTTCAATAACAACCCCATGTAAAAGTGATATGTCTAATTCATATAAAGTGTTAAAACTAGAACCGGTCTCTACCACCAATCGTATCACGGGATTATTTTGCTGTCAGTTCGTTTCCCTCTAGGGTAGTTAAATCATTAACCCACTTTGCGTAAAAGGTTTTTAAATACAAAAAAAAAAAAAAATTATAAGAAATTAGAAAATTCCAGCCAAGGCCAGATTCAGTGATGCCAACTCTTTACTACTAAAATTGGCAAACTTTTTTGTAAAAAATGGCTAAAAAAGATTTTATTACATAAACCCATCAATATTAAAAAATAACTTTATATAAATTTATTTACTACACTGAAATTGCACATAAGAGATTATTTTAATAAATTTTAAGTAACAATAACTAAACATAGAAAAATCTTTGATAAATAAAAAGTTCACATTATCGATAAAATTTATTCTCTTATTGTAATAGTCATTTGCGTTAACAATTAGGAAAAATTTAGGCTGTAGGAAAAATCGCCCAAAGAAAAATGGCCCAAAAATAAAAATGAAAAATCGCCCAAATGAAGAATAGCCCAAAAGAACATGAAAAATTACCCACAAAGTTATATGAAATTTTGCCCAAAAAAACGAAAAAGGGCCCAAAAACAAAAGTGAAAAGTGACCCAAAAATCAAAAACGAATTTTTTCCCAAAAAAAAAAAAAAAAAAATTAAAAATTACCCAATTTGCAAAAAAGTGTTTGTTATTCATATAAATTTAGTTACATACAAATGAAAGTTTTTAAAAAATTGCATTGTATCTTTAACAGCTGCTCGGTAGTATGGACAGTAATACCTCTTTGAGCCCTCCGCCAAATTTTGTGCACTCTTCAATAGTTAAATATCAATTAATCACTGCATAGTTATAATCAATTACTCAAAACAGAATATAGCTTTTTGCAAGGTGGAATGTCATAAAGTCCAGTGTCGTAGTGTCCATGGAGAGTGTGAGAACTTTGAAAATGTCATAATGTCCGTGGGTCTTAATACACTCCGCAAATGGACATTATGTCATTTTTAAAAATGTCATAAGGTACATAATTACTAAAGATGTTAAATACAAACAAAAAAAAAAAAAGATCTACATACACGCAGAGAAAAACATGTTTTATTATGGTCACAACCAACAAAACTATTTTTAAGGAAACTTATTTTACCATAATATGATCAAAATTTTTTTAAAAATGGTTTTGTTGTTTTTTCTCTGGGTGCATATATTAAACATATAACGAAAACACTTTTGGGCGCATGGATTTTCTACACTATGGTGTAACAAATACCGGCAGCGCTCGGCATAGCCGGCCTTCGGCCGGGCGCAAGGATTTTCTACTCTATGGTGTAACAAAAACTGGCTTCGCTAACTAAAGCTTCTCTTCATAGCCGTACTTCGGCCGGGCGCAAGGATTTTCTCTTCTATGGTATATCAAAGACCGGCTTCGCTAACTAATGCTTCTCTGCGCAGACGGCCTTTGGGTATAACAAGTACCGGTTTCGCTAAGTAAAGCTTCTAAAATCTGCCTTGTTTCCGAACGAAGGCCGACTTCGCAGATAAGCTTAAGTTAACGAAGCCAGTATTTGTTATGCCATAGAGGAGAAAATCCTTGCGCCCGGCCGAAGGCCGGCTATGCAGAGAAGCTTTAGTTAGCGAAGCCGGTTTTTGTTATACCATAGAGGAGAAAATCCTTGCCCCCGGCCGAAGGCCGGCTATGCATTCGGGTTTGTAAGCTATGCTTGCGAGTTTGTCCACGGACACTATGACACTGGATGTTATGACATGCCACCATTTCGCAATATGTCCCGTTACTTTTATAAATAACATTAAGGAATTCGACGTATAGTAATAATGAATGATTTAGACGAATAGTATGTAAGATTTTGACGAAATTTTAAAAATGAAAAATGACCCGAAAAATGGGCTATTTTTCATATAATATTTTTGGGTGATTTTTCATAAGGAAAAATAACCAAATTTAAAAAACGAAAAATGACCCAATAATAACGAAAAACAGCCCAAAAATTTTGGGTCACTTTTCATATGAATTCAGGCCCATTTTTACATGGAATTTTTTTGGGCGACTTTTCATTTATTTTTTTGGGCGATTTTTCTCTGAGCGATTTGTCCTACAGCCAAAAATTTAACCTTGCAACACAACTAATGCAGCATTTTAACAGTTTTTGGTAAAAATACTTTAAAAGCTTAAGGAAAATTTGGTTAAATAATAATTGCTTACAAAAACTTATGGCTAAATTGATATTTTCATGGCTAAACGAGATGAAAAATGGCTTAATCTAGCAACTAATGGCTAAATTTGCAACACTGGCCGATAAGACATAATTGCTACTACTTAAATGTTGATCTAAGAGCAGACATTGATTCAAAAAAATTAAAACAGTAAATATCTTTCTTTTTGTGCATTTTCATTTAGCTTTTTTTATGTCCGGAAAAAGCGTAACCAAACAACGAATAATGTGAACATCGAAAAATACCTAACAGTTCTTGATAGTTTTTGGTGTCTCCTCAGCAATGTAAAAAATTTAACGCGGTTTGTCAAACCATTTGCCCCACATACGTTTTATAATAAAAATGGGTACTTTAATAGCCACTAGTCCATATTGAGTTCTAAGTATAACTATTTTCCCCATAAAGTACCAAATTTTTTTTTTTTTTGTTTTAAATAAAAAGCGAAATTATATGTTAAAATTTTTAAAGGTTTTTAGCCTTTTATTTGTTTATAATTTTAGAATCATAAGGGCCGACATCATTGCAGTAGTCGTATATGCAAGTTCGGCAGACACTTTCAGCATCACTGTTTGATGTTGCTAACGCACTGTGGTTAAAGATGACTTGTGGGTATTTTCAGATGTCTCATTATCTATCAGAATCTTCTTTGTTTGGTAATGGCATTACCTCAATCAATTTGCAAGTCCAGCAATATTCATCCATAGCCGAGTAAATGATCGTTCGAATCATGATTTTATTGGCCTCCTAATTTAACCAACAGGGATACCCAAAAAGAACTCAAGATCAAAAAGTAAACAATAAAATTTTACAAACGTTGGGAAAAAACCAATTTTAATTTTACTTTTTATAATAAAAGCGGTAGAATACACAGCTGGATTTTTTTTTTTTTTTTTTAATACGCCATCATGCAGAGGAAATAAAGCAGTGCGGAACAATATTTGGGTTTATTTCAACGGTTTAATGCAAATCAACTAAATCTGAACTTATCAAATATTAAATAAATACATATTTGTATCAATAATTTTAAAATACACTGCGTAACATTTTTGAAGTCATCGAGTGCAAACTCTTACTCGTGCTGAATTTCTTAAAGGATCGTTTTAAAAACACCCATATCCTGTCCCAGGTGTGGCAACTAACTAACAAACTTCTTGTTTGCCTACTAGTATATCTACCTTTATTTGGAAAGCACAGTTAATCGGACACAGTCATAAAATAAAATTTAAAAAAATTTTGAGTTTAACTTAGTGAACTCTCAATAATTTCTGGAGCCATTGAGTAGCGTTACCTAATGAAATAAGTGGATATAGTTAAACTTTTCGAAGAATTTTTTTTCTCCAAGCAACTTCTATGAACACTCAGGTACATTCCTAAAAATGTATGGATCGATTGCGGATGGAAAACACAACTGAAGTCGAGTTGCCAGCAGTGAAGTCAGGCAACACCGCTCATGTTAAGGCGTAAAAAAAATGTATCATTTTAAATTTAAACATGAGCGGCTTAACCTGATTTTGCTGCTGGCAACTTAACTTCAGTTCAGTTCCCATCCGAAATCAAACCAATGGTTAAAATCGTACGATTGTTTCTATATACGGGCGGTTATGGGTTAAAACTGTATTTTGGTCTTACTCAAGTTATTTTTTAAATAAATTATTAGTTCTCATTGTCAATAATTCTACAAGTTCTTCGAAAGTTTTGCCAGAAATCTTCATATTTATAATTGGCTCCAATTTGGTTTATTAATTTTTAAAATTTTAATAAATTAAAATTTTTTTAATATATTTTTACATTTTTGCAGATGCTAATTTCTCCCTAATTCTATTCTTTTATTACTGCATTAAAATATAAAAAAATAGCACATAATCATTGTCACATTCTTAAAAAGGTATGTATATTAAATAGACTTAGTGATATATTTACACATACATTCATTAACACACATAACTTTTTTACAGGTGTTTAACATTGAAAATAGAGAGTGATCCAAAATAAACGACGATTTTGAACTTGTCTATAATTTCGCCAATTCTAGTTTTGAATATCTGCATTTCAAAGACGTCTTTCATTTCAATGTTTGCAAATGTTTTTAGAGCTATGGCACGAATTTTACCCAAATATAATTGTTGAGCAAGACTGTGCTCTGTGCCTCAGGTTGAACACTTTGGAAACGTTAAAATTATTTTAAAGTTGTGTATTAAAACCTGATTTGCTTTGCCTATTAGCCTTAAAGGAATTGAAAAATTTTCACTAATAATATATCGTCCCCTCAATATAACAATAGCGTAAAATTTTTTTGGGGTTTTGAGAAAATCGTGTTTAAAGTTTTTGTCAAATCGGATGTCTATTAAAACCTCAATATAGCGGTAAATAAAAATTCTTCATATTGGATTTTACGACCAATACATAATACCGATTCTTGTCTTTAAATTGACCAATTTTTTTTATTCTACGCATCCTTTAAGACCATCGTTATGTCATTCAAAGTGCAAGTATTCCATATAGGCTTTATTTTTAATTTAATTTGGGTTATTAACAACAAAAAATTATGACAAATTAAGACATTGCGTAAATCAAAAATAACTAGAAATTCATTCGTCTTCTCTCTCTTCCTCTGCTTCATCTGGCTCATCTAAACAATTTCGCTTCTTTCCACCTTGTAAGTTAAAAATAAAATGACTGCGAGCCACGAGGAATTACATTCTTCTTGCACAAATTAGGAGATCATGCAGCTTTCGATGGTCGGAATTAAACTATTTCTCAAACAATAGTGTATATTATTATAGGCTATTTTATGAGTTAAAGTTTTCATAAATTGTATTTTTTCTACAGTCTAAAATGGAGTATAATGTGTATACACTATTATTCTTTTAACAACTTTGCAGTGGCAATTTCAAGTAAAATAGCACATATGAGCTTACACACTTATTGAAGGAAAATTTTGAACAGGAAATTATACACTATTTTTCCAACGACATTTTGGCCCACTTTTTGGAAATAGAATTTGACGAAATTTTGACCAGACATAAAATCAATGATCTAGATTCTAAATATGCAATAAAAAAATAATAGTGTATAAGTACATACGCTATTGTTATATTAAGGGGACGATATATACCTTTATATGGAAGGCACAAATAGAAAGCGGATCAAGACAGAGATTCGAAAATATTATGAGTATGAGTATGAGGGAGCCGATGGCTTGGGCTTATTACCGTAAGCTTAGGAACGAAACTCGCTTTGATTTTGGCATTTTCAGACCTGGATAGGGTTTAACTTTTCGGAGAATTTCGCACCAAATTTCAAATACTTATATGTATAATATTTTATGACTTGGTTTGATGCAGCTCTGAGCCCTCCTAATAACACTATTCAACTCAAAAGAATTTCTGAGTCGGGTTATATTTCTTCATAAGGAGGTTAACCTATAAGAAATAACTATAGGCAAATTATTTTGATATAACATCTGGAACTGAAGCTTTATAGCTTTTTATTGTTACACCCTTCACCACTAGAGGTGAATTAGGGTATAGTAACAGCCTGGTCAATGATGTCGACCGCTATCGCTTGCTTGCATTTTCGACGCCAAACATATGAACTGCGTCCCACCGAAAATTTTTAACATGACAAGTCGATCGACAATGCTAGCGAGCGTTTTTAAAAGAGACAGTCGCACGTTAATTTTATATTAGAAGTGTGTAACTAACAAATACAATTTCCATCAATTCTTCCTCGAGTTTAAAAGAAAAGCCACCAATAAAAAAAAATTTTTTGAGAGGTTAGATCAACAACAAGCTGAAAAAAAAAATAAATATGTTATTAAAGTACTAACGTTGTATACTACATAAACTCCTTCGTTTTATTTTGGGCTACCCTGTAGATATTCGCTTAACATTTTTAATAAGCAAAAGTAGCTGTTCATAATGCCTGTGGGCGGACATTTTTATACATACAAAATTAATTTCTCTTATTGATTGAATATTTATATTGTATGTAACAATTCCAATATGCTTATGTATTAAAAATTAACGTATACAAATTCATATAAAGAAAAATTTTATATGTAAAAAAGAAAGGCATTTTCCTGACACGAATACATATTATAATTTTTATTTTTTTAACATAATGCCACAAAACATAGATCTTAATTTTCGGAAAGTTTGAATTCACTTTTAATTTTGTAAAGATTTAAATATAATTTAGAATTGCAAAATCCTTTTTTATTTATTTTTTTTTTTAATATCACAGAAATCGGCTTTTCATGATTATAATTATTAAGCCCAACTAATAACTGAACTGAATATTGTTTCTGAGGTTATTTGGGACACTTAATCTGAATGAGCACTTAGTTTTTTCTATCAGCTCGACCTTTCGCGTTATACCGTTATGTCCAAAATTAAGGCGCTTCCACTATAAATATTGGAATAACTTGCAAATGGTTAACCCTATTCAGTTAAAAAAAAAAAAATGAAAAACTTGGTAACAATATTATCTTTAAACCGTACTTGCATTGGTTTTAAGTTTGCCCTGTAGTTTTAGAGATATTGTTGACGTTTTGAAAAAAAAATAACAGTTAAAAACAAAATCTTTCTTTGAAAATTCATAAACAAATAAAAATGCGACAAATATCACAGTTTTCGTCTAAAAACACTTAGTTGTACATACAATTTCGAAATCATAATTGTTGGAGACATGAATATAGACATAAAGAAATTAAATAAAACAACAACAACATACTTAGATATGTTATTGTCAAATGGCATGCAGTGTATGATAACAGAGAGCACACGTGAAGATCCAAACAAAAACACAAGTACATGCATTGACCACTTGTTTATTAAAAGCAACCAAACAAACACACAAACCCATGCTAATATTATCACAACAAAAATATCTGATCACTATTGCCTCTTCTGCTGTCTAAATAAACAAGAAAATAATAAGGGAAGGGAAAACTGCATTATGCAGGGGCCGCAATTAAATAATTTTTTAGTGAACAAAAATATAAAACGAGTAAATTGGAACAATTTAATAAAACCAAATCAAAATACCAATGATTTATATAATGAAATAAACAAAAGTTTTTGTGAAATTTATAAAATATCTAACAAAAATAAAACAATATGTAAGAAAAGATCAGCTAATCCATGGATAAGTGAAGAATTGATAAAATTGTGTAATCTACGGGATAAACTTCATAAAAAACGGCGAAACAATAAAAACAATAAAATTATTGAATTTGAATATAAAAGATTTAGAAATCTATTAAATAAAACAATTATTACCGCGAAAAACAATTATTATCGGCAAAAATTTATTGAAAATAGAAATGATATGCGCGTTACGTGGCAAATAATCAACGAATTAGTTGGGAAAAAATCTAAAAATATAGACCAAACGTTAATAAAAAATTTTAAAAATGAAAATATGAGTAAAATCACAAATTTTTTTGCACAAAACCTAAGTAATAATGTAAATAAATTAATCCATAACTGTGATATTAAAACACTCAACATTACACAAACCTCGCAACAAAACTCAATATATTTGTCTCAAACTTCTGAAGAAGAAATATATAATATACTAAGAGCCTTAAATGCCAAAAAAGGTCCTGGTATTGACAACATAAGACCGATGGATTTAAAATATAACGCCAAAATAATAACACCAATTATAACAAAACTTGTAAACAGCAGTCTAGAAAGTGCAATTGTTCCAGATATCCTGAAAACGTCTATTATTAGACCAGTGTACAAAAGTGGTACTACAAATGACTACAACAATTATAGACCAATAGCCTTGCTTTCGTCTGTTGAAAAAATATTGGAAGAAATAGTTGCAAGGAGGCTAAGTAATTTCTTAATTAAATATAAAATTATAAATAAAAACCAGTATGGTTTTCAAAAAGAAAAAAGCATTAACAAACTGCTTGGAAATTTTGCAAACCATATAAATGAATGTTTGAGCAAGAACCTACATTGCCTAGTGCTATATATTGATTTTAGCAAAGCTTTTTACACACTTTCCCATAAAAACCTTATACAAATTTTAGAAAGAAATGGCATCAGAGACACCACACTAAAATGGTTCAAAAGTTACCTTGAACTGAGAACTTTTCATGTCAAAATCAAGGATAGAATGAGCGATAAAATGACATCCCAATATGGAGTCCCACAAGGATCAAAACTGGGCCCAATACTTTATATTATATATGCCAACGAGATGCTAAGTACGCTTAGGGAAAGCACAACATTCGCTTATGCAGACGACACAGCAATCATTGTAGCTAATAAAAATATCAACACCGCCACTCAAGTTATGCAATGTCAACTAGATATTGCAACAAAATGGTGTCACGACAATGGCTTAATTATCAACGCATCTAAGACGAAGATTATGCATATAAAGCCAAGGCACCTAACAGAAACGCCTATCTTTATAAAATTCCACAATACTGAGTGCTTGCATGATCAAGTCTTAAAACCTAATAGTAGTCACAACGAAAAATGTAACGAAAATATCGAACTTGTGCCATCGTATAAATACTTAGGAGTTTATGTCGATAGTAACTTTAAATGGAAGTCACAAGTTGAAAATGTAAAGAAAAAGCTTAGGAAATCGGCATACTTTCTGTACCATTTAAGCAACTGTGCAACATACAGTGTACTTCGACAAGTTTATTTTTCTCTTGCTGAGTCTTATATAAGGCATGGAATTGCTGCATGGGGAAATGCTACACATTGTAAAGCCCTACAAAAAACACAAAATCGAATTTTAAAACTGCTCTGGAACAAGCATCGAACCTACGCAAACATAAACACAACAACTAATAACTCACCTAACAGTATCCAAACATATACACCTATCAACAACATACTCATCGAAACAGGCAACTACTCTTATCATAGCAGCAACAACACAATAAGCAACAACAATATGAACAACGCAAACAGCGCTTCTAACAACAACACCAATATCAACACAAACATCAGCATAAACAACCAACATTTAAACACAAACAGCACAAGTATACAAAACCTTAACAGCGGAAACACCCGCAACATAACAAACATCTACGTTAACAACAACCAACAAGTAAACACATACTTCACAAGTATAAGTCACTCAAACAACGTTAATACCAACAACAACACAACAAATCTACAAGTAAACACAAACAACACAACAACCCAAAATATGAACAACACAACTAACATCAGCACCAACCAGCTAAGCAACACAAATACCACAAGTACTCGTCATTGGAACACCGGCAACATTGCAAAAGATCTGAAAGTTCTAAATGTGAAAAGTTTATTTTATTCTACTCTGGCAAATGAATTCTTCAACAACAAAGATTATTTGCATGAAATAGATCATGCATACAACACAAGACGTCGGGCGCAAAAACGATATAAGATTGAGAGATTCCATAATGAGTATGGAAGGAATACCCTCAGAGTTACTCTACCTTCAATACTCAATAAACTACCAACAAATATATTAAATACTAAAAACAAACACATAAGAAAAAAACTCATCAAAAACTTCTTTATAAGTTCGCAATGAACACATAGAATAATTTGTTAATCCTTTAACAACTACATACTTATATTTAATATTTATTTTAATATATAGTTTATTCAACTAGTTTTATTTTTTTCCTGCTGACAAGCCACTGGCTTAGCGGGGTTAGAATTAAAAACGTTGTAAAAATATATATAATTATCAATAAATGAATTTTGAATTGAAAAAAAAAAAAAAAAAAAAAAAAAAAAAATTAAATGAGCTTTATTTCATTGTAATCGGGGCAAAACTTTTGATTTTGTTCACTTTAAATTGTTCATTGTAAACAACAATTACTCAGCCATTTTTTGCTAAATGAAGAGTAAAGTTTTGATTTTTAGAACTTTTAAATTTTGGAAAGATTCAAATATACGATTAGTACCTGTAACTTAAAAATGGGAGAAAAACGGAGATCAGATTTGAAATCAGCGGCCTCAAATTAGTAAAAAAAAAATTGCATTAAACTCCCAATCAACACCAAAAACGTTCAATTATGGTCCCTTCTGTAATTAAATATCAACGTATACTTAATTACTAAACATAATTTTCACAGTCAGTATACGCCCCTATTACCAGTTAACTAGAATAAATGGTAAAAATATAGCATACTTTTTAGGACAATATGCAGGTTCTTTAAGCGTATGTTCTATATTTTAATAATACTATTTTTTACAATAATAGAATAAGTATACGCCGCAGTATTAAAATTTTCATCTACAAATGTTGCAAAATATTGCATACTTTAGAGAGAAGTTAAAAAAAAAACTCCCTGGGCGTATAATGAATTTATAATTATTAGGATATAAAAAATATGTATGTAAATAAATATTTGTTGAAAAAAATTCATTAATTTAAAGCAATTTTTTTAAATACACACTAATTGAATATTGAATAACTAAATTTGAAATCCATAACACTGTGCAACAAAAAAACCTCAATACTTGCAACGCGAAATTAAACTAGAATATTGGTAGAGCAAATCTGCCGAAGAGTTTTAAAAAGTTAGATCGGGCTCCCGAAATATGGGCCCCTCAAGTTTTTGAAAAGGCGTTCGGTATAAGTCAAAAAAAATTTACTTAATGTACTTCTGAGCATGAAAATAATTTCAGATTTCTTCTTTAGAATCGTATTGCGATTCTTTTCTTGGAATTTAATAACCCTCTTAATCTCATTTTAAGAGGTAATTTTTTGTACTTTTTCCCAAGTCTTTAGCAAAAGTATACTATAACGACACTTTTAAGGGTTAAAATGTTTTACGAATATTTTCTGCATCAAATTTCACTAGGGGTCTTTAAATACCAAAAGTTCGTGTGATTTATGTAAAACGAATTTTCTAAATTCCGGGCCTTAAATTTTTCGGATTTCTTGAAAATCCGTTTCACATACATTGCACGATCTTTTGGTCTTTAAAGACCCCTATTGAAATTTGATGCAAAAAATATTCGTTGAACATTAAAAAAAGGACAAAAATGACCACCTAAAATAAGCGTTAGAGGGTTAATATATTTAAAGAAAAGAATCGCCATACAATTCTACTGAAGACATCTGAAATTATTTTTTAGCGCAGAAGTACATTTAGTATATTTTTTTGACTTATACCGAACGCCTTTTCAAAAAATTCTAAAAATTTAGGGGCCCATATTTCGGGAATCCGAGCTAACTTTTGAAAATCCTTTCGCAGATTTGCTCGACTAGTAGCCTACTTTCATTTTGCAAATTTTGTTTTTAGTTCGCAAGATTATTGATTTTTGTTAGAATTTCTTTTTTATTATTATTCTAAACTATTTTTAGTAAAAGAAGAACGTAGTTTTATATTTTCTATAAAAGCGATTATTTTGCATGTTTTTTAAAAATATTCTTAACAATCAAAGAAAATGTTAAGCCTTTCAAGCACTTGTGATATGTGAACAATAAGACTTGCGAAAGCAATTTTCTTAATTCCAAAGGTAAAATTTTGAAAAATTATATAATATAAAAAAAAAAATGTTTATGTCACTTTCTTACCTCAGCTTGGCTTTCAACCTGCACCTTATTATGTTAATACTTTTTGTGTTTCATATTTAACTTTTGAAAACATTTAACTGCCCCAAAGAAGTTTGATGCATGTAAGGATTGAAATCATTAGAAAACCTATAAGACATATTTTAGGAAAAATTTTAATATATTTAGAAAATTTTTACAGCCATAAAAAAAATTTAAATTTCAAGCAAGGCGAATTCTTTTTTCAGGTGGCGTTGAAAGCAACAACAGAGCTTCTTTTTTTCTTATTTATAGAAAGGAAATTCAAAAGTTGCTTGTGATTTTGAGATATTGATCAGCGAAAACAACAAATAAAAACAATATTGTGTTTTTGGTGTTGTACTTGTTGTAGTATTGCCACCACATCACAGACAGGTATTTGGCCCTAAAAGTCGCTAAAAATTGATTTTTTTATATTAGCACTTTATGTTTCACCAGCTGCATAAAGTCAGTCGGAAGTTACCATTCGAAAAACGTGTTCGTATGATTTGTTCGATACGCTCAAAACTTTAGTGTCTTCAAATATTCATTTTATGGTGATGAAGTAGATTTTGTGTTAGTTTCTATTATGGATTGTGTTCAATCAGGTATGTGCTTTATCTAAAACTTAAGTTTAACCTGAATTCTAATTATTAACTAGTTTTTTGCCCTTAATAATTAAGCTCTACAAATGCCAAAAAAAAAAAGAACACACACATCTTCTTATTTCACAGAGGTTTAAAACTATTTCTGTTCATTTCTGAGCTTAAAATTTGATAGTATTTTGTAGAATAGATCCTCCAGAAATTTAAAAAGCACAAAACAGACGCCCCAATCCACCCCTAAATTTTTAACGATTTTTTTAGTACATGGGCTTTGAAAACTAGGTTAATCAAGAATTTTAATAAAATGTCATTTTTTTCGAGACCAACTGGGCTTATTGTTGGACATACCGAAGACAACACTAATGATGGGAATACCGGTCGCCACTATTCTGAAGAACACGAAAGATCAGCAGAGATATCTGGGATTGACAAAAATCTAATATACCAGTTAACAGTAATAATTGATGCCATGTACTTTGGTATTAAAATTAAGGATGCTGCTGAATTGTATGGTTCCCTCTATCAATTTCACTCTGTGTCACCGACCTTGCACAAGGTGTTGCGCCATGGAGTAGCCGTAAAAAGGGAGGCGATTCTGACAATTGGTCAACTCTCCCGTAATAAATATGTTCGCACATACAGGCTGGATTATTCTAGAAAATTTTCAAGAATATAATGCAACCAAGATGTGCTAAACAGGTTGCTTTTGACATCAGGCCCTGCTCTGACAGGAATGAGGAAAACCAAATCGGAAAAGAAGATTGAAGTCTTAAACTTACTCGAAGAAAACGGTATTTGCAACGTTTATATTGAAAATAAATAGGATACTGTAACAAATGACGAACAAATAAGATTTATAATAATGTTTTTTACCTTTTACACTGAAATACCCTAACCTACCTTTAAATCCAATAAAATACTAATATAAAATTTTAAATGAAAAAAAAAAATACTTTTGAGCGACTTTTAGGGCCAAATACCTGTCTGTGCACCGCTTACATAAATTTGCCTTTGTTTCAAGAAAACAAAGTCGTAAAACTAAAAAAAAGAATAATCACTACATTTTTTCTTTTTTTTTTGAAATTAATTAAGATATCGCTCTGCTTTAAAATTATTTTAAAGGCTTCAGAAAAAAATTTGTCTGCTTCCAAAAAGCAATTTTAAAATACGTCTTTAGTAATAAATCCATAATTTTCTGACATGACGGTACGAGCCCAGCATCAAGCGACCTCTGTTTTAAGAACTTAGGGTAAACCATTTTACCAAATATTTCACCTTTATTTGCCGTGACTTGTTACAGAAAAATATGTCTGAAATACTCTTCTCTTAAGGTTGGCCTTAGTTGTGTTTCTTTCATAAGACAAGCAATTGTTATGCAATGGGATTTTGCTATTGACTGACCTGTTAAGTCGATAGTAACTAAATTTTAAAGATGTCATAATTTCCTCTTCGATAAATTTTATTATTCAACACCTTTCGTCCTTATATGAAAATATGACAATTATTTGTTCAAATAAATTAACATTTAAACTGAACACAATTGTTAAATTTTACAACTAAAATCAAGGATCGGAAAATGTTTTTTTATTTTGTTTCTAAAAAAATATTTATTGTGCAAGTTTAAAAAATTCTACATTTTACAGAAAACAAAAAATTTCTAAAATAGTTTTGAAAAAAAAGCCGTCGAAAAAAATAAATAAAATAAAGTTTTTGAAATAAAACGTTTTCTTAAAAACGTTAAATAAAGTTTTTAAAATAAAACGTTTTCTTAAAAACATAAAAAAACAAAAACAAAATAATTATATTTAAGCATTGTCATAAAAATTTCATTCTTCAAAACAAATTTCAATAAAATTTATGAAGAGGTTTCTGAGAATACATACATACATATTTCATTTTTAAAATATACATACATAGAAAAAAAAATTCTAAAAAAAAACGTTTTAAAAAATATTTTTCAACAAAAAAAAAAGTTTTTTGAAAATTTGTATTTGTTTTTTTTTTACAAAAAAAGTTTTTGCTATTTTTTGAAACTATAAATTTTGTTTTCAAAGAAAATGTTTTTTTTCTTTTTCGTTTAAATTTTAAATACAGAAAAACAATATTCTTTTTTTCACACACAAAAATTTTTTATATAAAAAATAAAATTTAATTTTGTGTTTTCCGTTCGTAAAATCCGGTCCTTGACTAAAATATAACTTTTAACATCACTATCAACAACTAAAAAAAACCTAACCCCAAATCATTAAAAAATCTTGTATTTATATTCATACATTCTGTATACAATGTCAAAAGATGTCGATGAAGAAAAATAGGATGACTGATTTGATTGACATCTAAAGCCTTATGATGTTGCATTTTAAGATAAATTGTACCAAACGAACACAGCAAATGTTTTTCAACACTTTCCTAACAATTTCTCTTAATGTATTCCTCTGACATTTCACACACCGCAATCAAAGTCTTTTTTAAGTAATTCATAAACTAAATTGCTTATTTAATAGTTTGTAAGCAAACTTAAAAATTTATAATAACAAAGCACAAACAAAGTTGTTAATTTTTTTTTTTTCAAAATTTCTTTTGAGAAAGTTAAAATTCGCAACGTTAATGTTTTACAAAAAATTTATATATGCATAATAATTTTATCAAAGAATTTTTTGAAATAAATTGTGGTTTTAAATGCAAAAATGCATTAACGAATGTATAACTGCTGTATTCATAAAAAATAAAATAAGTTTAAAATGTGTTTTAAGCCAAAATTTCCATACAAATTTTTCTTGAAATGCATTTCAAATCCATTTTAATTTTTTATGGATACAGGGGTAAGTGTTTAAAATGTTCAAGTTAAATTTTGGATAATTTGTCACAAATAATTCCTTTTGGAATATGTCACATAATTTTAAGGAACAACTTTTTAACAATTTTAATTTTAAAGTGTTAAAGTCCAAAAGATGTCAGAATTTAATAGACAGAAGTGAGTTTTTCAGCAGAATTCCATTAATATTCAATTTAGTTTATCATGTACTTCCTTAGCAATAAAAATAATCATGCAACAAAAAAATATATATAGATGCATATTGCACTTGATCAACAAGAGGCTATTGAGCCAAAATTTAAAAATGTTCAATAGAAGAAACAAAATTTTGAATTTAACATTAATGATATATAAAAAAGAATTTTAAACCAACAGCTTCGTACTTTCATACGACATGATCACCTCGATCACACTATAATTTAATATTTTATGCATTTATATTTTTCTACTCTTCTGACTTTATTCTTTCATACTTTTATAAGTTTACACTATTATGCTTTTATGGCCATTTCCTAAATGACAAACGGCCTGTAACTTAATGTAGACATAATTTTATTAAAATTATTAACTTTCCGTTAACGATTTCGGTTATCTCAATATACTAACAAAAACATTGTAAAAGTTGGGAGTCAGCTGATTGAATTTATATGTATGGCAAATAAACGGCAAATAAATAATTGGCTGATGAGAACCGGTTAGCTTATCGACAGAATAGAAGCAAATGAGACATTAAGAAAACCAAATTCCGTTTACGTGCGGTTGTTTGTTGGGAAAAAAGATAATCGTCTAATGAGAAAACGGCCATTATACTTTAATATTTTTATACTTTTATATTTTTATGCTTTTAAATATTTATACTTTAATACTTTTATACTTTAACGCTTTTATATTTTCAAAGTTTTATACTTTTATGCTTCTATACTTTTATATTTTTATACTTTTATATTTTTAAAATTTTTTTACTTTAATATTATATTATATAATACTAATTTATTTATATGCTTTTATATTTTTATTGTTTATACTTTTATAATTTAATACTTTTATACTGTTATTCTGTTATTCTTTTGCACTTTTATACTTTTATGCTTTTATACTTTTGTACTTTAATACTTTAATACTTTAATACTTTCATACTTTTATACTTTTATACATTTATACTTTTATACTTTTATACTTTTATACTTTTATACTTTTATACTTTTTTAATTTTATACTTTTATACTTTTATAATACTTGAATTCTTTTATATTTTTATACTTTTGTATTTTTAAAATTTTGTACTTTTATACTTTTATACATTTATAATTTTATACTTTTATATTTTATACTTTTAATTTTATAATTTAATACTTTTATGGCCATTTTCTCATTAGGCGATTATCTTTTTTCCCAACGAAAAACTGCACATTAAAGAAATTTGGTTTTCTCAATGTCTCCTTTGCTTCGTTTTAATCGCAAAGCTAACCGGCACTCATCTGCCAATTATTTATTTGCCTTTTATTTGCCGTACTGATAAATTAAATCAGCTGACTCCCATCTTTTACATGTATTTTGAGTGGCGTTGCCAGCTGAAAACTTTGTTTTTTGTCGGTATATTGAGAAACCCAAATTCGTTAACGGACAGTTTATCGGTCCAATAAATTTATGTTGACTTAAGTAACAGACAGTTTGTCGATACATTGAGAAAATGGCCATTATACTGTTATATGTCTAATGTTTTTACTCTTATACTTTAAAACTTTTATACTGTTATACTTTTATGTTTTTATACTTTTATACATTTATACTTTTATACTTTATTACTTTTATACTTTGTTTATATTTATACTTTTATACCCTTAAATATTTAAATGTTTTTACTTTTATACTTTCATGCTTTTATACTTCAATTTTTTTTATACTTTTACACTTTTTTACTTTTATAATTTTATGCTTTTATACTTTTATACTTTTATACTTTTGTACTTTTAACTTTCTAAATGAATCTAATGAATTGCTCGCTCTTAATCATGTTAATTAAGAAAGTCTCTTAAATTTGTGCCCACAAAAAATAAATTTATACGTTTTTACTTTTATGCTTTTATACTTTTTTACTTTTATACTTCCTTGCTCCTATTTTTTATACTTTAACACTTTTATACTATCATGCTCTTATACTTTTATACTCTCGTACTTTAAATATTATGCTTTTTTAATCTTATTATTTAATACAATTAAAGTCTAGTCCTTCGTTTAACAGTTCACTTGATATGCTGTCAAAGCTCATTTTAAATATTGTTGATGAAATAATACTACGTTCAGTTTGTGAGAAAGTTACGAAATGTTTCTGGCAGCTTTTTTTACAACTGCGAAAAAATATAAGTTGCACTTTAAAGCAAATGGAAATAATATAAACTTAAGATTAATTGGAATATGCAAAAATTAAATTACACAACCGGTACATATTAGGTTTGTTTGCACACGCGAAACAATGACGCTTACATTTATACATGCCCAATTTTTCGTATAAAATAATGAATGTTAGGCTAACCTGGGACTCCGTTCTGTTTGAAAAACATTATATTAAATAACGGTACCTAAATCATCACCCGGCATTTTAAAAAAAAAGTTAGACAAATCACTTTTTATCGTGTAAAGCTTTCTGAGAAGTTTTCTTAGTAAAGATGGGACGAATTCGGTAACTCATAGAATTATTTGGCTTTAAGTTTCTTTAGCTCCAGCTCCTTCACCGACAGTATAACGAAGACGTCAGTTGGATTTAGTTTTTGCACAGCTGAAGCTCTAAAAGCTCTTAAACCGAATTTACTAAATGCTAAATCGCTATATTAACATATTTCGGTTCGGTTGGGTTAGAACTTAAAAAGTATACTCAGATCGAATACGTCATTTCACTTGTGTTTTATTCCGACCGTTTAAAACGCCCAAATTTGTTAGTTATTTCGATGTACTTTAAATATACCTTATAATGTTTTTTTCATATTTCTGCAAAATATTCGCTCATGTTTCTCACCTATTATTTAAATATCGCCCATAATTCTTATTTCCATTCATACTAAAAGGTAAATGCTGTATTTGTTTTCCATTCTAAGATAAATAATTTACATAAATTAAATTTTAAAGTGTATTTCACTTTTAAGTTGGAAAAAATATTTATCATCTTATCCACCTGCTAAACATCTTTAACATCTAAGCTTAACGTGCAATAACCATTAGAGCAAATGCAGCAACTACGTGGGGCCATCAACTTGAAAATGGAGCATCATCAGTCTGTTGAAGCTCTATGAAAAATGTTGTACAACAAAAAAGAGAAAAGCTGAAAAAAATAACTCAAAAATGTAAAAACGCTGCACACACTGGCACACCTAACACAGAGGATGTGATGCAATAACACAAAATATTGTAAATATTAAAATACATACACAAACACACTTACAATGTACGTATACCTACCAACACCGTTACTTACTGTTAAATGTCACTTCATATGATATACAAACTTATATTTGCTATACCAACTCTCTTGCATGGAGAACATTTTACACATACAAAATTTATGTGCTTATTTTCTGTTCGTATGTGTATGTGTGTGTAAAAAAAATTTGACTGAGAGAAAAAGTTAAGTTAAAATCTACAAGACTAATAACACACTATGCATGCCAAAAAGCCAGAAATTATGTGACTGACTGAGTGACTGTCAGTTGGAGTGACAAGATTATAAGACAACCATGCAACAGTAGCAACAGCAAGAGCAACAACAACAAAAACACCAATGCTAACGTTATTTACAATACACTTCTTTTCCTTTGTTGTTGTCCTTTTTGATGCTGTCCTTTCTTTTACATCTACATAGGTTTATAACAAAATATTTTCTTATGTATTACATTCTTACATACAAGTTAATCTTGTTTGTATATTTAGTTGTTTAGATGTGTATGTATGCAAACTATATGGAATATTTCGAAAGCCACACACAAACAAAATTAATATTTATTTGTTAATGTACGAGTTGTATGTAAATTTGCACAGGTATGTATGTATTCGTATCTTGAAATGTGTAAAAAGTTTATAACTCTTGTATACATTTTAAATTGTTGACAAATTTGTTGTTAAATAAAAATTCAACAAAATTTCTTAACAACAACTACTTATATCATAAAAATTAAAAAAAAAAACTGAATACGAACACCTTTAACTAATAATGTTAAAATTTAAGAGACCCTTTAGCTTGTATTTTATTTCAATTACCCGAAATCAGCTGCTCCAAACAGTTCTAAAAGAAATTTATGTACAACGCATATGGTTATGATGTTAACATTTAAATTTTTTCTTTGAGAAATTTGGCTTTCCTATTACGCATTTAATCTCGCAGATACACAGGTGTCTTATATAGTAGTAATTTCACCATTTTTCTATATCAAACCTGGTTTTTTTAACGCCTGCGATCTTTTTAATCTTGTTATTTGGGTAGCTTTAAAATGCTGTCACTATTATCAAAATTCGAAGCGAAGCCGCCACGGACATTTGCTCGATCGTATATCGTATATCAAGTGAACAATAACTGTCCATTAGTTAAATGTGACTCATATTTTGTTTTATGTTTATTATAAAAATAGGCTGCGATGAATGAAATACCCTTTATTTATTACTTCACAAGCCCAAAAAGTTAAATCACAATCAAAGTTTCCAGTTCGAAAAGTTTTTTATTTAACTTTTCGAACTTTATAAGTTTTCTAAATTGGTGCGTATTTAGTTCAGTAGTGCGATTCACTAACTTTTATAACGATAATCGAATCGTTAAAATAAGTATAACGAAAATTTATCGATTATGCTATTCTGTAAAATTTTTAACGATATTCGCTGTCGTTTAAAGTCAGCTGTTACTTTAAGCAATTTTTTTGTCGTTATCTTAGCGACAATAATTTAGTTTGTGTTTATTTTATCGATAAAATGTTTTTTATGTTTAAAATAGCTTACATACATACAAAGATATATTCATATGTATATGTATGAACAAAAACAAAATAATAAATTTAAAATTAAAATTTGCAAAAAGAAAGCAAATTAAGAACAAAAATAAAATTCTAAATGTAAAATTCACAAAAAAAAAATATAAAACCACAAATTAACCCTTCGTCTTACTTATGAGTCTGGCCAGACCTTTTTCAGTGCATTTTAAATGAAAAAATATGTGTAACAAGGGGGGTTAAGAACAATTTCATATGTTTTTATTTTATTCTCTTTTGTGCTTTTCGTTTTTTTTTTAACATTTTGTAGACAGAGATGTTACAAAAAAAAACAGCTGTGTACTATCGTTAAAAAAAATTACAGAATCACACTATCGTTACTGCAAGCGAATATAAATGTCGACAAATATTACGATTGTCGGATCGTTAAAAGTTAGTGAATCGCACCACAGCTGTACGTATGATTAATATTTGCTAATTGCAGTTTGAAGCAGTGTTCGAAATAAACACTTAATATCGCTCCTTAGTATTGGGTTCGGGAGATGTGTGGAAAACACAAATGCTAATAGTGTTTGTGTAGAAAATCATTAAAAAAATAGCATTTCTCTGTTTGTCATCTTTCGAACACAAAAATAATACGGTTTTTTCCTACTTAACAAAAGATGAGATTATTTAATTCCATTCGGTTTTTTTTAAACCACAAACTTCATTGTTTTTTACAATAAGAAAATACGCATACGAAAAAAAAACAAAAAGCAAGCAAAATAATTTTACACAACAAAACATAAACACAATACACACACAAGCTGTTCGTGCTGCGGTCGTTGCTAAAATTTGTTTGTTTGTGCATTTCTTAATCAATGTAAAAAAAGGAAACATTAAAGAACATTAAAATATAATGTTTGTCTTCACTATCACTATAATTGTTCTGTTTTCGTCTTTAAAAATAGTTACGAACGGTATTGAGGTTTTTGTGTTCGTCTACACACACACTTAAAAAAATAGATATCGTTGCAGGGTGTGTGAGCCGAGCGCTAAATAATGTACTGTTTATTTTCAAACACTTAATTTCAAATCGACACCAGTAGTGCAATTCACTAACTTTTAACGCTTTAAAAAGTGTTTACTTTAACCACACATTTTGATGTTTGCACTAACCACTATGTGATTCCCTAACTTATTTATAACCACGGTAAAAAGTTTTATATTTCTCTCTATTCAAATTGATATATCGTGGCAACTCTGACACGAATAAGTGCGTTTAAAATTCTCTTATAGTCATCTTTATTTTAGGAATAAGATTTTGTATACTTTTTCATGCTAAATTCGCTAAAAATTAGGAAAACGCACTTCAACCTTTGAAGTTACTTCCACTTTTTGTAGCGTGCATCACAAAACTTTGTGATCAATTATTTCGCAACAAATACTTGCTAAGAAATTATGATATATGCCATTCGTAAGTACATATTAATGTCACTAAATACTATATATAAGTTGAAGCTATATTTTTTGAAAGACCAAAAAATGTTTATATTTCAATCAGAAAACGCATGGGAATGTAGCGTTCGTCACGCAGGATTTGCCCATATCTTCTTCTTTTTGTTTAGTAAAAAAACATTTTGTAATGTCTTCAGATAACTGCCTCTTTTTTAAATCAGTTTTACAATGGAGATAAATATTCTTCTAACTAAAGCATTTGAAAGTAGCAAAAAAATAAAATTTATTACCTTTTTGGAATATTAAAGTAATATTTTCCTCCCATTTGGAATAACTTTTTCGAATAAACTTCGGGCTCTTAATCTAAGAGTACATCTGTAAATATTTTCTAAAAAAAAAACATTGGCATACATTTTTTTACTGAACTCAAATCTTTGGCTTAGATTTATTCACTGAAATTAAATGTTTATATTATTTGTTTTAAAACAGTGATAACCACTCCATAGACTCGCGAGCCAGTCAATAATCGTATTTTTCACACAGACACGGTCGGCAATTCACATGTATATTACAACTTTGTTCGTTTCAAAACATCAGACTATCATCAGCCTCTGCGACCGCACACAAGCACATAATATCTTTGAGTGCTTTCTTAGTTCGGGGCTTGGTTATCACTGTTTTAAGACAAGAGAATTTTAAATTACCCCTGATTAACCACTATAAAAAATTACCCACGCTCAACCCACGACAGTAAAAATTACACCTAATTCGGGTACACTCACAATATTCTGTACGTAAAATTAACTAAAATTGTAATATAAAATAAATGAAAATTCATTTAAAACCCGGTTTACTTATTTTTCATTTTTTTAATTTCAAAAGATTTTGTTATTTGTGCTTAATTCCCAGTTTTTATTCTTGATAAAAACACTTGAAATTTATTGTTGATGGGATAAGCTATTCCTATGCATTTCACTGGTTGCTTAGGCCAGATCATCAGGAAACTTCATCCATAAAGATTTTAGACAAACTAAAGATATTAAACCAAATAAAACTGTTAAACGTATAAGACTTATAGCAACAGTTTTACTTGTAACAATATCAAAGCTTGAACAAAATACATCAACAATAAAAAAGTGGGTTTATCTCGTCTTACACTCCCCACCACAATTAGTTGAAATTCTCTCAACATTAATTGTAGTTGTAAGTAGGTTAAGAAAAACAAAATAAAAAACAAACAACAACTTACAAAAGATGTTGTCAATTAAGTGTTTTTTTAGGCCGTGCACTTGCCTGTTTATTATCAAAAAGTAATTTCAATTTTTGGGAATAAAAAATTTTTTTAATTTCAAAAGATTTTGTTATTTGTGCTTAATTCCCAGTTTTTATTCTTGATAAAAACACTTGAAATTTATTGTTGATGGGATAAGCTATTCCTATGCATTTCACTGGTTGCTTAGGCTTTTTATTGTTGATGTATTTTGTTCAAGCTTTGATATTGTTACAAGTAAAACTGTTGCTATAAGTCTTATACGTTTAACAGTTTTATTTGGTTTAATATCTTTAGTTTGTCTAAAATCTTTATGGATGAAGTTTCCTGATGATCTGGCCTAAGCAACCAGTGAAATGCATAGGAATAGCTTATCCCATCAACAATAAATTTCAAGTGTTTTTATCAAGAATAAAAACTGGGAATTAAGCACAAATAACAAAATCTTTTGAAATTAAAAAAAATTTTTTATTCCCAAAAATTGAAATTACTTTTTGATAATAAACAGGCAAGTGCACGGCCTAAAAAAACACTTAATTGACAACATCTTTTGTAAGTTGTTGTTTGTTTTTTATTTTGTTTTTCTTAACCTACTTACAACTACAATTAATGTTGAGAGAATTTCAACTAATTGTGGTGGGGAGTGTAAGACGAGATAAACCCACTTTTTTATTGTTGATGTATTTTGTTCAAGCTTTGATATTGTTACAAGTAAAACTGTTGCTATAAGTCTTATACGTTTAACAGTTTTATTTGGTTTAATATCTTTAGTTTGTCTAAAATCTTTATGGATGAAGTTTCCTGATGATCTGGCCTAAGCAACCAGTGAAATGCATAGGAATAGCTTATCCCATCAACAATAAATTTCAAGTGTTTTTATCAAGAATAAAAACTGGGAATTAAGCACAAATAACAAAATCTTTTGAAATTAAAAAAATTTTTTATTCCCAAAAATTGAAATTATTTTTCATTTATTTTTAACGAAAAGTTCATTTAATTTTTACTGTCAAAAATTCAACTCCATGTTCCGTAAAAACAAATGAATTTTCAGTTATTTTATATAAATTAACTCTCAAAAAATTAACTGAAAATTCCGTAAAAAACAAAGGAATATTCAATTATTTTATTAAATTCAGTCATTTTTGTTTAAGATCTGAAAATCTAAAAAATACCAGACAGACACCTGTCCGCTTGTTTTTCTAATAAGAGAGAGAGAGAGAATATTACTATCTACTTACCCTGCTACACACCTTTGTTTTACTTTTGTTGTACTGACCCCGTTGCTTGCAGAAGAACCCTCAATTATAAGACACCAGCAGCATGACCGATATGGTTTCGCAATTATTTTACTTTTAAAATTGATGTATTTAACTAAATTATTTTCACAAATAGAAACTGGGACTGGTTTTACACAAAACAAGCAATTTTTTTATAGATAACTAAAAATTAATTTTTGGTAGTTAAATTATATAAGAAACCAAATATTCATTTGTTTTAACGGAATTTGTTGTTGTTGAATTTTTAACAGAAAACATTAAATGAAATTTTGCGTTACTTTAAATTACATTTTCATTTAACTTATTATTGACCGCTACCATAAAACGCAGGATTTTTTCAAAAACCTTGCAGGGAGTAAATAAGGATATCAGCGCAGAAGTGGTGTAACCCAAGACTACTTATTATGAGATAATGAGGAGTTAAGTTAAGTTAGCGCCATCTCTTTTGGATACAAACAGTTGGTTAACTCGACTATTGCACTGTAAAGAACAGTGCAAAGAAAATATCTAAAACCAGAACCGTAACCAAATTACATTGCGGGTTACACTAATTTTGCGTTGATAGCCTCAAATATATGTATTTTTGCATGTAAATATACAAAGTTTTTGTCTAATAATTGAGTTGATTATGGCAGATTAAGGAGTATGAGTGAAAAAGACTTACATAGGCACCACTATGCGAAAAATAGTGCGTTTACCAGCCTCTGAAGCCAATTTTTTAAGATCTCACTTCCGGTGACTTTGAGTATAAACCAATGGTCAGACCGGAGTCTTGATTCCAGGGGCTAATGACTACACTGGTACCAGATAGGTCTCTGATCAGCCGCGATCTGAAGAAATATGTCAACTATGCCGGCTACCCGGTTTGCCCAGAGGAAGTAACAAAACAAGATTGCATATCCTTAAAATGTTTTCACATACCCTTTGGGGATTTAGGAACATATAAAAATGCTAAATGTTAACCTGTATTGTGACTTCAGGTCGAAAATCATTTTGTGAAAGAGCGCCATTGTCATGAAAGCTGACACCACCCATATCATGATTATACTCCACATTTGCTTTCGGCTGTGAAATAACGCTTAACATTAGCCATTGGTTCGACTGAGAAGTTATTGATTATTAAATTGGCTACAGCGCTGTTATTCCCGCGCTTATTCAATAAATAGATAAGCTGATAAGAAAAAATTGTCAAAAAAAATTTACATGACAATCGGCATCAGGTACGGTAATTATCTAGTAACTACAGAACAGTTTGAGCCACCATATAAAATACTGAAGAATAAACCTTCACTTTCGGAGCATATGCAATATGTTTGAAATTCAATACGGATTGGGTTTCTCTTAACGAATTTGCATAAACTGCAATCAATTGTTTTTGGGAAGATCAGCAAGTTGGCGAACTTTGACAAAACAATATGCAGTACCTAGGGACTATTATCTGATAGATGAAAATACCGTTTAGATGATCTGCCAATAAGTGATAACGCTACTGTAATGCTTCCGGCCAGTGGTCAATTTTTCGACCACCAAAGATTATGGCCTATTACACTATGGAACATTTTTGAGATTTTTGTCTGGGGGGTGAGAAATTCCAAGTCAGGGTGATGGTACTAGGTCAGTATAGTAAAACCCTCAAAGGGTTTGGCGTTCGTATGTGTCAGTTTTTTTTATGACATTTTAAATTTTTTCCTTATCTTGATGTTTTTTTGTTTAACATAACTCGAGAACCACTTGTCCGATTTTGCTAAAACAAACTCAAAAAAATTTAGAATTACAATTTCTTTAATCCGTTCATATAACGTTTTTCTTTATAATCAACAGTTTTGCCGGTAAAAATAAATTTGTGGAGAATTATAATTGATAAGTGCAAAAAAATTTTCAAGCCTGGATGTATGCAGCAGATTTTATCACAAACCTGCACTGCCAATTTTTGTGACTTTTTTTAAGCGATCGGTGAAAATCGTCGGACTTTTGTTTGTTATTTGAAAGAATACACCCACATTCAGTGATGCCAACAGTAGGGGATTTCCCCTTTTCTAGGGATTTTTTTTCGGATCATTTTTATCTTCAATCGGATCTTAATAACTTCTTTTTATGGTGTAATCATAATATGATGGAGCTGAATCTTGTGAAATGCAAAAGCATGCGTTTTTATAGAAATAACAGTATTGCTGTTAATTATGCTTTTGGTGGTCATCAACTGGAGTTGGTTGATTCGTTTCTTGATATTGGAGTCTTACTGGATCCTAAATTAAACTTTGTTTCTCATATTACATTAACTGTTAATAAAGCTCGAGGCGTTCTTGGCTTTATTAAGCGCTGGGTTAAAAATTCACCGATCCATACATAACGAAGCAACTTTACGTATCACTCGTTAGACCAATCTTAGAATATGGGTTAATCATTTGGGATCCATTTTACAACATTCACAATTCTCGTATTAAATCGGTCCAAAAACAATTTTTTTTATTCTGTTTACGTAATCTTCATTGGAGTTACTCGACAAACTTTCCTTCCTATGCTAGAAGACTGGCATTAATAAAATTACCAGCGCTCAAAAGTCGTCGTACAATGTTAAATGTTTCTTTTATGGTTAATCTTATTAATGGTAATGTTTGTTGTGATTTTCTGTAGAGCCTGCTAAATTTAATATACCTTGTCGCAATACGCGTCATTTTAATCTGCTTTTTGTTAAATTTTTTTAGAGAAAATTACGCTATTGCTGATCCTTTTTCGAGGTTATGTAGACAATTTAATTCTATGTCACAATTTGTTGATTTTTCTTTATTCGTAAATTGTTATGTACTACATATATTCTGTAAATTTGTAGTATATTTTAAAATGCATATTGTTATTCATTAATTTTAAGTCAATATTGTTATTAGTCAGTAAGGATAATATCCATTGATTAAATAAATAAATAAATAAATATGCCCTAAAATAAAAAATTGTGTCCTCTTTTCCCTACGGTTGAAATTTTCCGAAAAAAAATCCCTAGAAAAGGGGAAATCCCCTACTGTTGGCATCACTGAATGTGGGTGTATTCTTTCAAATAACAAACAAAAGTCCGACGATTTTCACCGATCGCTTAAAAAAGTCACAAAAATTGCAGTGCAGGTTTGTGATAAAATCTGCTGCATACATCCAGGCTTGAACATTTTTTTGCACTTATCAATTATAATTCTCCACAAATTTATTTTTACCGGCAAAACTGTTGATTATAAAGAAAAACGTTATATGAACGGATTAAAGAAATTGTAATTCTAAATTTTTTTGAGTTTGTTTTAGCAAAATCGGACAAGTGGTTCTCGAGTTATGTTAAACAAAAAAACATCAAGATAAGGAAAAAATTTAAAATGTCATAAAAAAAAACTGACACATACGAACGCCAAACCCTGTGAGGGGTTTACTATACTGACCTAGTACCATCACCCTTACTTGGAATTTCTTACCCCCCAGATTGGCTGTTGTACTGTGTTATTAGTCAGAAAACTTGTCAACTTCAAATCGATTTTTGTCGATTCTTATAATATATTATTTATGCATTAAATATAATGAAAAACAAAAAATTTTATTTCAAAAGATTTTGTTATTCGTGCTTAATTCCCAGTTTTTATTCTTGACAAAAGCACTTGAAATTTATTGTTGATGGGATAAGCTATTCCTATGCGCATTTCACTGGTTGCTTAGGCCAGATCATCAGGAAACTTCATCCATAAAGATTTTAGAAAATCTAAAGATATTAAACCAAATAAAACTGTTAAACGTATAAGAATTATAGCAACAGTTTTACTTGTAATAATATCAAAGTTTAAACAAAACACATCAACAATAAACAACAGTGGGTTTATCTCATCTAACATTCCCCACTACAATTAGTTGAAATTCTCTCAACATTAATTGTAATTGTAAGTAGGTTAAGAAAAACAAAATAAAAACAACAACAACTTACAAAAGATGTTGTAAATTAAGTGTTTTTTATGCCGTGCACTTGCCTGTTTATTATCAAAAAGTAATTTAAATTTTTGGGAATGCAAAATTTTAATTTCAAAAGATTTTGTTATTCGTGCTTAATTCCCAGTTTTTATTCTTTAGTTTTTCTAAAATCTTTATGGATGAAGTTTCCTGATGATCTGGCCTAAGCAACCAGTGAAATGCGCATAGGAATAGCTTATCCCATCAACAATAAATTTCAAGTGTTTTTGTCAAGAATAAAAACTGGGAATTAAGCACGAATAACAAATTCTTTTGAAATTAAAATTTTGTATTCCCAAAAATTTAAATTACTTTTTGATAAAAAATTTAATATTTTATTTTTTAATAAATTTTTTAAATGGAAAAATGTGTCAAAAATTGCCCTTTTTTAATCCTTTTACCAAAATATTTTATTAAGTCTTTAAAAAATCAATTTATTACTATTATATTAAAAATCATTTCAGATTTTATTTTTGTGAAAACAGATCAAAAAAAATATAGTAAACTTTAAAGATATACGCTAATAAAGGTACTGGTCGAAAAATCGACCGGTGGCATAAGATGGGTTAATTTTACATAAAGAAGAATTTAACTTAATCAATGGACATTAAAAACAGCAACTAAAAATCCTTATTAATGTGTACATAGTTTTTTGAATAACTGTTAGAACCAGTTAAAAATAAATTTGCTTTGAATTTTAAATGCTTATTTATTTAAAAATTAGTGAACGGAATACTTTTTAAATAAACTACACTACAGTCCGTTACTGAGTTATTATGCTGTGATATGTGAAAGTGACAACACTGCATACATCAAAATGCAAGCAAACATCGAATGGTGAGGTTTGTATTTAGATATTTTCTTTTTTAAGTTTTCCAAAACTTTTTCATAAGATTTTTTTTTTCCTTTATGTTTTTATTTTATTATATTACACTTTTTATCTGCCACAATTCTATCAGGCTGTCATATACTTTAATAAACTCTTTTAAAAATGCGCTCTCTTAATAAGCCATATTCACCGTTTGCTTAAGAAAACAAAAATGATATTTTCAGTGTGTATAACAGAAGAGTAAGTGCAAGTATTTGAAGGCAAACAGAAAATATTTAAAATTTAAAAAAACCATCATACCAAACTGACAAACACGAATTAATTTTGAACTATTACAAGAGAATGATGGCTCTCATCATTTCGGGCCGACAAACCAAGTATGACCGTGTTATATCCTAGAAGCTTCACCAAATAATTTTAGGAGTGAGTAAATATGTTTCTCTTGTTTACGTACTGCAACTACTCCGCATCTATTTCATAAATTCTGCCTTAAAAAGTATTCAAACTATTACTTACTCTTCGTACTTTAGTGATTATTAGATCGATCTTCAGATATTGTTATTCAGATACTCTTTACAAAAAATTGTTGCTTACTACGATTAATATTTCCTTATGCTCGCTTAAAAATGCAACAAAAACTCTGTCCTTTAAACACACAAATATTTTATTAGATAGTTGGTCACAAAAAAGATAAGGATATATTGCAGAAACAAATTTTATTTATTTATAAATTTTTACTTTGCTGCTTGTTTTTCTTCGACATCTACTTGCAATAAGAAAAAAAAACTTTTTCTTTCTTTTCACTTTGTTACCAACTTAACCGAGCAGCTAAGTTCCTTTTTTTACTTTATACTTTATCTTGTGGCACTTGAGGTGGTCTCTGTTTTGCTTAGCACGACTTGGTGGAATATAGATGCATAGACACACACACACACATTCACCTTTAAGAAACAAAAGGATACTACTAAAACTCCATTTGCTAAAATAACAACAAAAATAGCAATGACATTAATATCACCATCAGCAGCAGTAAAAGTAAAATATCATTTCGGTGCTTTGTTGCCAAAAAGGGAATACAGTTGAAAAGTTTTCTGTTGATGTTATTATTGTTGTTGTTGATGATTTTCGAAATGCAGCACAAAAGTGGCGAGTGTCCGCTTTTTACGCTTCCTAAAATATTAAACACACATATCCTTGACAACTTTTTCATATCAACCAAGCAAAGAGCTGATACAGCAATAGGAAATAAAGCAGAGAATGAGAGAAGAGTACAGCTGTAAAAAATTAGAAAACTAACCAACGCGTATATTGCAACTTTAACTTTGGCAAACTAGCGACTATATCGAGTACAAAAAAATGGGCTTCATCACAAAGTAGAAGTTGTTGTCACCATTCAACATGATTTAAAATACCGTGAACAGTAACGTAACTAAACGCTGAACTAAACTCAACTAAAAAGCTTAGCAAAAAGTTCTTCGTACAAAATTTTAACTTTATTTTCGCAAGTTTCTTTAGAGAAATGAAACCAAGAGTAAAATAAGTGTTTTATATATAACTTGAGTTTAAAGGTTTTGTCATAGAAATAAGTTTTTAGAAAACCAGCTTGAATGCTGTATTCAGTTATTGCGATGCCCTTCATTAGGAATTTTAATAATTCTTGTCGAAAATAAAAAAAAAAAATTGCTTTAAAAATGTAAAAAAAATGATTTGTGCCAAGTTAAATGCTACTGGAAATAAGTCATTAAATTCTATAAAACTTTTCTTAATTAATAACTTCATGTGTTAATCTTTTATGCAATCAAACTTATCCATTGATAAGGGCTTTTATATAGAATCCATACTTTGTAATGGACCGCTTTTTATAAAACTCGTTTTCATGGCGAATTTATGGCTTGTCGCGTATGCTTGGCACGCCTTAATGAACGTGTAAAAATTTGTTAATAACATATCACCTGGATACATAGTGAAACAAATCAGAGAGACTATACTCATCATCCCGACCAGACACAAAAAAAAAAAATAAAAAAATTTGCACCAGCAAAAGCATTAATCAAAAATAAAAGCTGTTTTAATTAAAATTTAATCAAGTGAATAAAACGTTTCATTAAGCGAATTCAGCTTTTAATCAAGTGTATTAAACGTTTATTTGACAATATTAATTTGCACCAGTAAACAATGTAATAATATCAATTAAGCGTTTAATTCACTTGATTAAATTTTTAACTAAAACTGATTTTTAAGATTTTTGTATGACGTGCTTAATTCCCAATTTTTCATATTTGATTAATATACTGAAATTTATTGAGGGAAAGCTAGCTTCTATGCGCATTTCACTGGTTGCTTAGGCCAGTTCATCAGAAAACCTATTCCAAAGATTTTAGAAAAGCTAAAAATATTATACAAATATAACCCTAAAGCGTATAAGAATTTTAAACACTCAAAGTCTTACTTGTAACAAGAGTAAAGCTTAAACAAAACACCAATAATAAACAGTGAGTTTATCTCTTCTTACATTCCACTACAATTGGTTGGGTTATTTCCGACTCTTTCCGATTTTATTTTTGATGAATGCTTTTACTGGTGCAAAATTTTGATCTGTATACATATGGTCGGGCTTGACCGACTTCCGATTAAATGCATTAATCGGAATATTGTTTACAGGTGGTGTCTTGCATAAAAATACTCAAAAAGGCATAATTTTGTGGAATTCTTACATCTTACCCATATATTAGGAGAAGCAAAATTTTAACACCACTTTATTGCACTGACACGGTATATTAGTTTTAACGTACCAAATTGGCGTATGGAATATTTTGAATGAAAATCATTTAAGGCAAAAATTGTATGTTTGTACTGTATTAGTGGCCACGCAATTGAAGGTTTTTTTTTTAATTATCTCATTTGCAGCTACTTAAAATATTGTAATGTCAACAAGATAAAAACTTAAGCAGTTTTGTATTAAAATGCGAATAAATTCGGAGTGGAGTGCATGAATCAAACAGCAAAATGATTCACAAAAAGATGGACTTTTGCTATATTTTGCACATTACGTAGCCTATTGTATTTGCAAAGAAGTTTATGGTTTGAAAAAGAACAATGTAAATGTAAATGAGCTGGGAATGTTTATGGTTTAGTTTGCGATATGTATGTATTTTATTAAAAACTTTAACAGTGATATTAATATTTTAAACTTCAGTTAAATAAATTATTTTATTTGAATTTACTGCCTTTTACATTGAAAACAAGAATAAAAACCGAAAATTTGTTTCCACTATAATTTGTCACTCACTCACTTGCTCTCATTTTTTAAAAACAGGGTGGGTCTGGTTAGACTCTTGCGTTACGAACAGCGTTACCGCTGTAAAACTAAAGTATCAACTTGACCTTTTTTCGACTGTCATGATCAATTTTATGATCCTTTTTATACCAACACCACAATAGTGGAGAGGGTATTATGCATTTGTGCTGATGTGTGTGACGCCTTAAAATATTGGTCCTAGACCCACCTTAATGTATACCGATCGACTCAGAATCACTTTCTGATACGAACTAACGATGTCCGTCCGGCTGGCTGTCCATGTAACCTTGTGCGCAAAGTACAGGTCGCAATTTGTAAAATAATATGATCAAATTTGGGACATAGGTTTTAATTGGCACAAGGACCAAGCCTATTGAAAGCCAAATGGTAGGACCACAATTGAAGATAGGGCGAAATTGCTTCCTCTCAGAAACTATCAAACCGATTTTAATGAAATTTAAAACATAGATAGAACCATATCTTTATGGGCCCAAAAGGGATGCATTTTTTAAAAAATAGGACCACGAGGGGAGGAAGGGGCAATTTTTGCTTCTCAAACCGATTTTGATGAAATCTAAAACATAGGTAGATACAAATCTATATGGACACATAAGCTATACTGTTTTTAAATAATAGGACCACAAGGGGAGGTAGGGGACAATTTCTGCCTCTCACAAACTTTTAAACCCATTTTAATGAAGTTTATAAACCTAGATATATCCATATTTATATGGACACATAAGCATGATGTGTTTTTTAATACTGTGTGACTATACTTTCTTACTTGTTTAAGCTACACTTTTGTATAATTTTTAACTATTTTGTTCCACTTTTAGACCCTTTTTGGAAAAGCACTAACATTTTGTTTTTTTTTTCAACACTGCTGAACAGTAGTTTTTTCAAAATTTGCATTAAACATTGGAACAGACTCAACGTAGAATCTCACAATTAAATGCTTTCATCTCTTAATTTGTTCAAAGTGGAGATTGAGGAATAGACTTCATTATTTAGTACTAAAATATAGAACGCACGTTCTTAAAAAGTAGTTCATTTTCGTAAAAAGTTTAAAACAATTAGATTTTCGATAGTAAAGTGCAAATTTAAGTACAATTTCCCTAATAGCAAACATGACTCATATACATACACATTTCTAATCTATATATATATATATATATATATATATATATATATATATATATATATATATATATATATATATATATAAAAACGTTTGTGCCGTGTATGTGCTTCCAAACTCAAGAACCACTCGACCAAATGACACCAAACTTGGATAATAAATTATTTTAGGCGGCAGCTAGGCTTTCTTTTAAGTTTAATCCCGATAGGCGGCGGGGTTGTCGTGACATAAATTTGTTTTTTTTTTTGGTTATGGTACGATTTGGCTCAAATTTACAAAATATATTAATTAAACAAAAGTTTCCTGATAAAATTTCGAGCCAGTGGATAGCGCTGGGGTCAAGTTATTAACAAAATTCTCCAGTATATAATTTTTTATTTTTATTAAGAAAATCCCGAACAGCGCCGGGACGAAACAGCTAGTTATTATATATATTATATTCCCAGTAAACTAACAGCTTCTCTCACTCATTATTTAGTAGCTTTCTTCTATAACTGCTTCTATAACAACTTCTACAACTACTTTTTTCTGAATCTATGTAGGTTAACAAAATTATGACCAGGGCTACCAGAAATATGCTCATTAAATATGCAGTAAAAATTGGAAAATATGTACTGAAAATGTTAAAAATATGCCCTAAAACTTAAAAAATTCTCATTTGGAGACACAATATTCAAAAATTTAATAACAAAATTTAAAAAAAAAACCTAAAAATTTTATAGCTGTAGCCCATATTATGTGAAAATTTATATAAAAGCTGTGGCTCCGTGCAATAACTCCCAGGTGCAATAAGTCCCAAGAAAAAAATTAAATTAGACCCAAAAAATTTTCATGCAAATTTTGGAGTAATTTCATAATGAAATAGCTCCAGCCCTCTCGGTTTTATTTCATTTTTTTTGGAAGTTATTTCATTTTTTGGCCTGGGAGTTATTTCACAATGAAATAAAATCCAAATGAAATAAGTCCCCGAAAAAATTAACGTGGAAGTTATTTCATTTTATTTTGGTTTTCGGTGTTATTTCATTTGCTGTGGGAGTTATTTGATTTTTTGTGGGAGTTTTTTCATTTTCAATTATTTGCAGTTTCTTAAAATTGTTTAAAATTTTAAACAGTATTTATAACGGGATATTTCAAACTATTTGAATCCAATGACTTAAGTTTATCAAAGAAGAAAATTTTGCTAATTGCAATTGCAGTGTCTTATGGTTACCGGCTATGCAGTGAAGCTTTAGTTAGCGAAGCCGGTGTTTGTTATACCATAGAGTATAAAATCCTTGCGCCCGGCCAAAGGCCGGCTATGCAGAAAAGCTTTAGTTAGCGAAGCCGGTGTTTGTTATACCAAAGAGTATAAAATCCTTGCGCCCGGCCGAAGGCCGCCTATGCAGAGAAGCTTTAGTAAGCGAAGCCGGTGTTTGCTTTAGTTAGCGAAGCCGATGTTTGTTATACCATAGAGGAGGTAATCCTTGTACCCGGCGTGCTTAAACTGCAGGCAGTTGCCATTGCAGGACGTCAGGATATAATAAAATGCCCCATTTGTTGTCAAAATGTCGAGGACTCAATGTTAGTTTTTTGGTAACCTAATACGTAAATATTCAAGTAAAACGAATACATATATAATAAATTTTTTTGGAAGTTGTTTCATTTTTTTGGGTCTTATTTCATTTCTGGTCGATGGACTGTTTTTGGAAGTTATTTCATTAATGTCTTTAGGAGTTATTTCATTATGAAATAACTCCCAAAAGTTGGGGTTTGTTTCATTTAAGACTTGGAAATTATTTAATTTTTTTGGGATTTATTTCTTTTTTCCAGTTTGGGACTTATTTCATTTATTTTGGGATTTAATTCATTGGGAGGTATTGCACTGGGACTTATTGCACCTGGGAGTTATTGCACGGAGCCAAAGCTGTTTGCGCCAAATATTGACGAATTTAATATGAATACCATCATAATAAGATAGCTTGCGGACACAAAGAGTCTAATTTGGATGTGAAATAATACACCGATTCTCACCATTTGCATTCTTTCCGTCCATATTTGATCAAATTATCTACAAAATTGAAACTTGTACTTTGCGCACAAGGCAAATGTATGTATCAAAATATGCCTTAAAAAGGCAAAATATGCGGTATAAACCTAAAAATGCTGCAAAAAGGCTATTTTAACTAAATTATGCAAAAAAAAATCCGGCAAACGGTAAAATATGCAAAAATATGCACTAACAAATCGATGCCAAAATTCATAAAAAGCTCTAAAATTGATAAATATATTGTTTCTGCAATCGTTGGTCGCACAAGAAAAAACATGCATATGCATATTTATGGGTTCCCTGATTATGACTTACTTTTGAATGCGTTAATTTTGGGACTTCCCTTGTAAAATTCATTGGTTCTTTCAGTAGAATTGTAAGTAGTGCTTTTAAGTTTTTCTGATTACTTAACACTTTATTTTGTAGGCGAATATTTTACTGGGTATATCATATGGATACTGATGGTATTTTCTTTTCTTCAAAAAAAAATGTGACATTTTATTTAAAAAAGGCAATTTGGTGTTCGTTTCTTAAAAATAATTTGCTCTCCAAAAGGGAAGCATGTTTATTCTAAAACATTCAAGCTTACTAATGACATAAGGCATTAAACTCTTCGCCCCGTAAAAGTTTACAGTGTTGATAGGTGACTTCGGTTTATATACGTGGCTAACGGCGACGATTGCCGCAAAGAAAACAAAGATATGCAAGAATTTGAAAATTTTGAAAAGTTTGCAAAAACAGCCAAAATTAGCAAAAAACAAGTAAGAGTGCTATATTCGGCTGTGCCGAATCTTATATGCCCTTCACCATTGTGCGAGCAAAATACAGAGCAACTAGGCAAACACTAAATAATTTTTACATACACATACATATTTACAATACTTAAAACTTCATTATAAATTCAATTTAAAAGCGAAAACTGGTAAATATTTCTTTTAAATCGTTTTTAGAACATAAAAAAAATAAAAATTAAAAAAAAAAAATTTCTTTTTAAAAAAAAAGATTCGAACCAGAGAACTCACAGTATCTAACTTAACACAACTGAACCATGTAGGATCGTTATTTGAATATCATTAAAATGAAATATGGCTCGTTTACTGTTCACAACTCAACACAGTTGAGTTGTAATTACTTTTGATGTTTTTGTTCATCGCAATAGCAAAGTTGGGAAATACATATATTCACCAAAATAGTTTGTGCCATGTATGTGTGTCTGTTTTTTTTATTTTTTTTTTTTTTTTTGAGCTTTTAAGTAGCAAAAAACCACAAGTTTTTATTTTTTAAAATTATTTCGTTAAACAGATGAAATAATAATGAAGGGTGATAACGAAAATCATATTGGGCATTATTTAGCATTTACTTGAGTTATAAAGCTTGGACTCGGGAAGATCTATGGTTTCCGAAAATGAATATTTAAAAAAAAAACTTTCATAACTTTTTCGTATCTAAACCGATTTTTCCGAAATTTTCAGAAAATATTTTCTACTAAAGATTTTGATATATAAGGCGTAAGCATAGGTCATATAACAGTCCACAAATTCAGTTTTTTATAAAATTTTTAATATTTTTTGTACGGGAGGTACCCCGCCCACTTCTCCAATTCCGCCCACATTTTGTGGGATGGTGTTTATTGACAACCTAAATGTTTTTACCTAATTTGGAAGCTTTGGCTCTTGCCGTTATAAAATTAATAAAATAAAATAAAAATAAAAAGTAATAAAATTACAACAACAAGGGATTTTTTGAAAAAATTAGAGGTAGTCGTGGTTTTTTGATCATATCTCAGCCATTTTTTACCGATCTGGCTGAATTTTAATAGCAAAATTATAATAAGAATACCTGACATAAAGATACCCCAACCAAGCCCCCATCATATCTGGGGGCTTCGGAAACCCCATTTCAACAGACAGTCGGACAGACGGTCAGACGGACAACCGGATTTGAACTTCGCTTTTCATAAGGACCCAGAATATATATACTTTATAGGGTGTAGGATCAATATTGTAGAAATTACCCTTATACCCTTCGGTGAAGGGTATTAAAAAAAAAATGTATATATCAAACAAGCCATAAAATTGATTAAAAGTGCCTAAAACTAAAAGGAATGGCAAAAAATCGGTTCAAAATTGCTAAATAAGCGGAAATTCCCAACAATTTGGTAACAGCGGTATGATAGCAAAGCCTAATATTTATGAAAAAATTTAAAAGTTTAAAAGAATCAGAAAACTTACAAAAAAAAATGGCTTTTAGCGCGAATTTGGCTAAAATTCACGAACAATTTCCAAATTCGAAAAAAAACCCTTAAATTTATTTGAAATTGCTAAATCAGTAAAAATAAAAGACGATGTCGGAAAAATTATTAAAAAATTAGCTATAGTGATGAAGAACAAACTTTTTGTCAGGTGTTAAAAATAAGAAAGGGCATTCCATAAAATAGTTAAGTTTGTTGAGCACTTCCTACCTGAAAAATTTTTTTTTGTTTAAAAAAATGCGTCATATTATTTTCTTTAATTGAAATGACCTTTTGACTCCAGTTTTTGGTAAATCACCTTTTTGTAACCCTTTTCCAAAATTTTCAACGGTAGCCCTGGTTACAAAAATGAAAATCAAAACAAGTGTAAGACTGGAAGTTAATGTGTAAAGAGTAGAGCGACTCAAGTTGTATGGAAGCAAAATTCGTGCTCGATGTACCCTCCTAAAAATGAACCTTGAACTTTTTTAAGATGACATTTTAAATATTTCGGCTCCAGGGTTGACCTCTCGTTGGACGCGCCTTAAAAAAAACTTTCTTACGATACCCACCTTGTATATGTTGGTAAGGAAACAGATTCTTAAAATAACAAAACATGCAAAAATAGACCCTTTTTCAAACTGGTCCAGCTCACGAAAGGTCAAAGCTGGAGCCGAAATATTTAAAATGTAATCTTAAAAAAGTCCAAGGTTAATTTTTAGGAGGGTACATCGATTACTTTTTTTGGTGAGTCGCTCTAGTAAACAGTATTTACTATATAAAAGCGCCCGGAAATATTTATTCTTGATTTTGCACTTGGAATGCTGAAATGAAGATTTGCTCTAAAGGTGGTCCACTTTTATTTTTTAATCTTAAGATGAGTAAAATTTTGTAAAAATTTATAGAACATTAAGAAGCTTTGAATTACATAGCAAAAGCACCGTGGAGCAGATTCAATAAAATTTTGGTAATAAATCTGTGGCATTTTGACACAACATCTTAAGTCAAATTTAAAAAGTTGAAAACAGTGCTGTTAATCGTACGAATTTTTATTCAAAAAACAATTTTTCTTAAAGTTTTTAAAATTTTGTAAAAAAAAATTTGTATTCCCAAAAAAAATAAAAAAATTTTTAGTGCACGGCTAAAAAAACTAAGCGGGCAACTTGCTAAACAATAAAGAATTCCAACCAATTGTAGTGCGGAATGTAAGAAAAGATAAACTCAGTGTTTATTGTTGTTGTTTTCGTTGAAGCTTTAATATTGTTAAAAGTAAAACTGTTGCTTATAATTCTTACTCGGTTAACAGTTTTATTTATTTAATATCTTTAGTTTTGCTTAAATCTTTGGATAAAGATTCCTGACGATCTGGCCTAAGCAACCAGTGAAGTGCGCATAGGAATTGCTTATCCCTTCAACAATAAATTTCAGTGTTTTAATCAAGAATAAAAATTGGGAATTAAGCACGACAAACAAAATATTGTAAATTAAAAATTTTGCATTATAAACGAAATTTTTCTTTAATTTTTGTTTATTTTATTATTTAATAAAAATTATTTTTTTTACCAAGTTTTTTTTAAAAAACTTTTTTGCTATCTTATCTCGACTTAAGATGTTTTGCCACAGAAATATTTTATTGGAGAACAGTTTGTTCATTTAAGAAAATTTTAAATAGAACAACAAGACTTCGATACGAGCTTAATCTTTTTAGTTGTTTTTAAGTGTGCCAAATAAAAAGATCTTCTAATAAAACAGCTATAATTTGTCAAAAAATTAAAATTACAAATTAAGTGTTTTAATACATATTGAAACTGTATTTTAATTGAACTATTATACATCATTAAACTAAAGTATACCTTTTGTGGGGTTGAAATACAGTTATGCATCACCATTTGAATTTTACATTCGTTCTAGAAAATTCCGTATAGCAGATTTTACACTCGAAATATGCATAACTAATACATTAACAATTAAACAATTAAAAATAAAAATATTTACATTAAATATATCGCCAAATATGTAGACGACATTTTGGCGATAACTCGCAAAGAAGACAAGGACACAATTCTGTAAATTTTTAACAAACAACACCCTAAAATACAATTTACTACTGAGATTGAGAAAAACGGAGAAATCGCGTACTTAGACTCAAAAATTATACGCAAAAATAATATGATTATGTTTGATTGGTACACTAAAGAAACATCTTCAGGAAGGTTAATGAATTACCACGCTACACAACCCAAAAATCAAATTATAAACACAGCAAAAAATTTTATTTCTAGGGTATACATCATAAGTGATACACAATTTCATAATAAAAACAAACACATTATAACAAACATTTTAAAAAACAATAGCTTCCTCACCAAATTCGCATCTACATTGATAGACAATACGATTAAACAATTGGATAAGGACAGAAATAACCACAACAAATCTGCAAACATAGAAAAAGAAGAGAACAAATTTTACAGTGTAAAATACATACCTGGGTTAACCGATAAGAATAACATACGGTCGTCAATAAAACAAAAAACATCTGTTTTGCATACAAACCCAATTTGACAATAACGGCCATTTTCACCAAGTTCGGTTATAATTAAATATCGGTTATATCTGTCAAAACATTTTGGTAACCGGAACTTTAATTGAAAGTTAGTTTTAACCGAACTTGGTGAAAATGGCCGTAAGTACAATTTTTTCTAGAGTTAAGGCGCCAATTAATAAACAAAAACAAAGTAACATTGTATACGAATTACAATGTGAAGGAAATGACAAACAGCCATGCGAGCTAACCCAATAAAAAATGGAGCTTCCAACGAAGCAGGTTTGTAAGGGAGAAACATAAGGGTTTCGCTTACCATCTCGCTTACTGAAGACATGAATTTTATATGGCGAGTTCCCACTTTGAAGCAATACATTTTTGACACATAAAGCGCATTATTCAGCGCACATAAACATTGTTGGATGTAACGATCATATTTACACACTGAATGTTTTGTTATTTTTTAGTATTCTCCCTTACAAACCTGCTTCGTAGTAAGGGAATGCCGTAGCACTTGAAATGTTATTTTTTTTTATAAAAGTTGTTGAGAGTTCTTTCACTTACTTTACTGCATTTCTGTATGTCTTATTGCGTAGCGCATAATTGTGCGCTTATTTTTTTAAATGTACCTTTAGTGCTTCGCAAAATGATAAAATTTGTTATTGGGAATTTATATAGGAACAACAAAACGTACAGTGGAGACAAGAATGGAAGAACGCAAGATGGACATAATGCGGAGAAAAGAGACAACAGCACTAGCACAACACATCCTACATACTGGTCACACAATTAAGTTCGATGATGTAAAAATTCTAGATAAAGAAAATAAAGAAAGAAAGAGGTACACAATTGAAAGCCTAAGAATCCAACAACAAATTAAGAGAACAATGAATTTTAAGGAAGACACGAACAACATAAATGCGAGTTATACTGTTGCCATTACTTGAGCTGTGATATATTTAAAGTTTAAAGTAATATGTATTTAAATATTAAAATTATGTTATATATTTGTATGATCCTGAGTACATCTAAAACTTTTTTATGTGATTAAATTTCTTATTGTAAGTCTTTATTGTTTATGTGTTATTTTATTGTACTTATTTTATGGTTTTTATAATTTTTAAATAGACAATCCCTTGAAAAGGCGACAAACAATCGACGAAACGTCGGGAACAAAATATTGTAATTAAAAATTTAATTGTATTGGCATTGAAGAGATTTAGGCCCAATTAGCTTGACAAAAATAACATTCATAAATTTATCACTCTGGCCAAAGAAACAACTACAACAATTAAACCTCTTAAATACAAGACACCTTATAAATAAAACTTATTCTTAACTAAAATCATTTTCGTAACACTGCTCCCAACTTAAGACCGTTCATCCCGAATAGGCTCATAATCACGTCTTCCAGAAGGGGCTTATCTAAATTTAAAATAAAATTTGTGACCGGAACAAGTATTTTTTCATAATGCTTACATTATTTGTATTTGCAATTAGAAGAACTCAATAGGTTTATTATCAAGGAGATAAACCAAAAACGTTATTGAATAGGCAGTAACGTAGCAATATGGGTAATTCCAAAGTTATGAACGTGACAGTGTACGCATCAAAAATGCAATAACATTTTGAACAAAATATTTTTTAACGTTCTTTTAACCCTTAAATTATAGCACCAAGAAAGCAAATTTTATCTATGCTAAAGTTTATGGAGGGCGCGATTCTAGGTCAAAGATAATGGAAAAAGAAGTAGCGCTTCGAACGCGAAAAAAACAGAAGCAGTTTTTGTGGCCATGTATAAAAAGGCGTAATTCAGCGAAACATGGCACAATTTTTTAGTCAAACTTCTTTCAAATTTTACGTAGCAATGTAACATTAAAATGTCTTCGGTTTGATTTCAAAATCGTCTGTATTTTCTTTTTTTTAAGCCAAAATCTGGGTCGATACGTGACATTTCGAACGCGAAATTTTTTCCATAATAATTTAACTGAATAATGATTTAAACAAAATAAATAATTAACGTTAATCCGAATAACATATTTCTCTTTGAACTCTTCCTTAGATTACACACCACATATGAAATTTTTTTTGGAATAATTTTTGTCAAATATCACCTCATTTAAGAAAGATAAATATTAAAGAAAACATACAATAAAACATTCTCACATATAAGAAATTACGTTTGCACAACTTTGCAGTCTGAATGTTCATCTAAGTGAACAAATTTATGAGTAATAATCAGCTTTTAATAACTTTTAAATTTTTGGGCACAGTGAACCTTTTGACGAATATGCCCATATTTAAAAAGCACTATTCTATAAATCAGAACCAAAGTCACAACTCAAGAAAATCAAAATCACAAGGAAAAACCCTGAAAGGTTTAACTTATTTTAATAATTCATTTTAATATCAGAAATTCTGTATTTTTTTTTTTAATTTCCTTGTGTGGTTTTTTCCAACAAAGAAAATAAAAATTAAAACACATGCCTAAAAGACATGTTTGCTAAACAAATAAATAAACATTGTTAATTCAGATGGAGTGTATTAAAAAAAAAAACTAAATAATCAAAAAAGTTGTAAGATTTTGTCGTTTGTAGGATTTTATATGTATCAAAAATTTGTAAAAAGACCGAAGTATTGTAAAATCAAGACAAATACAAACTGCAAAGAAAAACATTTACAGAATACTCCCAGCCATCGTATATATATGCATACACAAATACATATGTTCGTATATAAAGGTACACAAAGTTAAACATTCGTTAGACTAAAAGTAAGAGGCATAAATTCTCTAACTCATTTCACGAACATAAAGTCTAAGTACAAAACCAAATATTTAGGAATTCAACAATAAATTTATATCAGTCATCAGAAGGCATTACACAAACAAAACTAACAAATTTTTAGAAAAGTTATTTTAAAAAGCAAATTTGGCTATTAAAAGCAACGTTTTCTATAAATAACAAATTAAAGCAAAGTATTCTTAACGCAGAAAATTTTGCCAAACTATAATTTACAGCAAAACACTAAATTTCGTAAAAGTTTTCTAAAAAATAGCAAATTTTTTGCCAAAATTTTCATAAAATAGCAAACATATTGCGACATTTGCCATTAAACAACATTTTCAATATTTATTTTGAACTTTGCTTATAATTTCATATAAAGGAGGTGTGCGTGTGTTACAGTAGCTACCCTGCAGGAAATGTCACTTGTGAGTCTATACTGATTCACTATTGATACAGTCACCAGTACTAGTGACTTATTATACCCCAGGCAATGTTATTTACAATAGACATTTAACATGTGCGTGTCATTGAAAATCTACTACTGACTAGGTACTGACTAGGTAGTTCCTTTGGGAACATATGTAGACATTGGGACCAGAGAATCGCTAGTACATTTTAGTAAAAGTTGTCTACACTTTTTGCAAGAATACGAAATCATAACAATCTTTTTTTTATTATTTCTTCAACTTTTATAGGAATTGTACTTCTCAGTTGTTATTGATAAAAGTATTAAAGCCAAATTAAGTGGCAAATGTACTGTAGTGTAGACACTTCGTTGACAATGTAACCAATATAGTAGATAAACCTGGTGACTTGGAAACACTTGCACCCAGGTTTCCTTCAGGGTAAGTTCTATGTTGACTTAAAATTGTCAAGAACTTCTATGCTAATGTCAAAATTTATACTACACTAGCACCAGGACTAGTGAAAATTTAATTACCTCAACAGTGTCAAAATGTTACCTTCATGAGTACTTGACTTTGCTACCGTTTTACACACACCCAAATTTTTTTAAAAAAAAATAGGATATTTTGTGTAGCACTTTCCATAAAGCCGAACGTTTTGTACAATAAAAAAGCAAGTTTTTTAATTGATTTTACATCAAAACTATAATTTTCTGAATTGTTTTCTTTAAAATAGCAAATTTTAGTCAAATTGTTCTATGAAAAACTCCCAGCAAATAAAATACTTAGAAAATAGTAAATTTTGAACAAAACTTTTTATGATATGGTAATTTTGTAAAAATTTTAAATTTTTTTGCAAAATTCCCTACACAGAAAGACAAAACTCGTAAGGTTTTTTCTACTTAATTTAGTACGAGACGTACTCAAAAATTTAAGTGCGATTAAAACTAAAAAGTACTTAAAACAATCTAAAATTGGATAACTTTCGAAAACCAATATGCGTGCATACGCGTGTGTTTGTAACAGTTTTTTTTGTATAGACACAACAACAACACTAAAGGATGAAAAATTTTGATAAAAATAAAAAAAATAAAAAGCAATAATGCCCATATTTTATTTATTCAAATTATTAAGTTAAATATATAAAATTTTTAAAGTTAAACGACTACGGAAGCCATATTTTGCATACTGCTAATGTGGTTGATTTTTAGGTATCTTATCGTCCACCGATTTTAATGAAACATACATCGTTTTAAAAGAATTTGTGTATAGATATGCACAATATATTTTTATTCTAAATTTTTTGAATTAAAGTGTTTGAAAAGCGTTTTAATTTATCTTACAGACATTCGTGCAAAGTTGGGTGAATAGCGCATTTTTGCCGTTCTCTTAAAATGTGTACCGTTTTGTTGTATAACGCACAGGTTTTCTCGAAAGTAAATTTCGAGTGGTCGAATTTCGGCCACCGGACGATCCTAGTAATTAATCGTATGTAAGCAAAGTGAAATAAACATGTGTAACAGTTAAGTAAAATAATAATAGTCTCTCTGGTTCTGTGGGTAAGTTTTGAGGTTAGAATCAATCTAGTCTCACTTTCGGATTATTACAGGTACGAATCGAGCTTTAACCAACTTAAAATTCTTGAATCATGCACAGAGCCAAGCACAGTTTGAGACTAATTTTAGCAAAATATCCGACACTCAAAATATTATGTAGTTAAATTCAAACGAAAATTCATTTTAACCAAATTAAAATTCATTTAGAAAACGGATCATTTACAATTCTTTTAAAACAAATGTTTTTTACATTAATTTTTAAACTTTTTATTTATTGAACAGCATATTCGTTAAAATTGAATAGTTTTTACTTTAAAAAAATATATATTTCAACCGACAAAAATCAAACAAATTAACAAAAAAAAAAAAAAAAAAAATACGGCAAAACATTATTTTTTGGTAGTTTGTTTTTTTTTTTAATAACAAACATAAATGTTGAAAAATAAAATTATTCGTAAAATAACTTTATTTTTATTCAATTATAACAGTACCTAAAACGAATTTAATTACCTACAATCAGTTACTATAATAATTTTATGAGTGCATAAAATAACGAATTTTGCGGAAATTTTCGCACAAAATAACAATTCTGCGGAACAATTTTGTTAAAATAACAAATTTATTAAAAATTCCTATAAAATATAAAATTTTGGGAAAAATTTCCAATAAACAAACAAATTTTGGTTAAAGTTTCCGTTAAAATAATAAACAAATCTGCGCAAAAATTCTTACAAAATAGCAAATTTTGAGGAAATTTCCTATTAAAAAACAAATTATGTATAAAGTTTCCAAAAATTTAGCAAATTTTGCGCAAAAATTCATATAAAAACCAAATCTTGAGCAAAATTTTGTGTATAAATTCCAATAAAATGAAAAGTTTTGTGAAACATTTTCTACAAAATGTTGTAATTTTTTTTTCCAAAATTTCCTATAAAATAACATATTTTGTGGAAATAATTATCTAAATATATGGAGACGGGTAAGGTAAAATTAGAACATTTGTACAAATGCCTTTATTCTCAACGCACGAGATTGGTTTAAACAAAAAAAATACCAATTATAAATTAATGAGGGTAGCGAGGAGTACCGGGTTAAACTAGTTTCCTATAAAATAACATTTTTGATAAAAACTTCCAAAAAAATATGTATAAAAAAATTTTTTCTTTGTTTTTATTTTTCAGGTAGCAAATTTTTAAATTTCCTAACATTTTAATGTTTATTCTTAAAATAAAAACAAGCAATCATCTTTTGTTAAAACTCAACGTTTTCTTATTTTTCTAACCCATTTTATAAGTTTTACCTTAAAAAAAAAAAAAAAATGGCGTAACGAAAGATAACACAAACATTTTTCTCAAAATAACAAAAACAAATAAATACCTGTTAAATACTAAGACAACAAAATTTTTATCCAATATTAAACAATAGAAGAAAAAAAAAGAAACAATAGAAAATTATACAAAAGGAAAATAAATGAATTAAAATGAACGAAAAATAAAATAAAATATCCCCAAAATTTCGCTGGTGCACAAGGCAGCTTAAACGCTAAGAGTTGTGCAATTTATTGCAAGATTTTACTTAAGTGAGCGCACGTAGCATACGAAAATACAAGTTTTGCTGAACACACACAAGCTCACATTTAAACAAATACTAAGGAGAAATTTCAAATGGCAAAACCCCAACGACAACAAATACTTGTACTAACACTACTACTAAAGCAGAAATAATATTAAAGATGTTAACCTTAAATAATAGGAGCTTATATAAATGCACATAGTTGGTACTATTTTTTGTTACACGGGAATCAAATAGGTTGAAATTGGTACTTTTTTAGCTGAACTGTCGCCTGGTGTTATTAGGGAAAATTATTAAAAACTAATGGTGTTTTCTTTTCTACAAAAAAATGTGACATTTTATTTAAAAAAAATGCAATTTGGTGTCTGTTTCTTACAAATTTTTTCGGGAGCAAAATTTTTAAGAAACAGACACCAAATTGCATTTTTTTAATAAAATATCACATGTTTTTGTAGAAAAGAAAACATCATTATTCGTTATGTATTCTATAAATTTATTTTTTTGATTTTTAATCTTTCAAAGTTCAAAGCCTACACAGGAAAAAAATATAAATTGATTTCATTTAAAAAAATTGTGATGTAAAATAAAAAATAATTAAAAAGTGACCTTAAGCTTAAAGAATATATTAAAATAGTAGGACGTCAACATCACAGTAATCGCCAATGTGGAGCATGGTGAAGGTGACACAAATCAACCTCCACCACTCTAAGGCAGCAACCTCTACTCGGAAAGAGGGGAGGAGCTCGTGATGGTCCAATTACCATGGAATCACAAGGATCGGGCTTGCGGACTAAATCTTAAGGACTACAAGCTGTTGTTTGCGAAAGGTTCAGGTAACATAAAATCTTGTGTCTTAGCAAAAAACTCGTTGAATATATTCATCCTTTCTGATTGCAGTGATGAAGATACGACAACTGTTGCTGTAGAGACACGGGACGGAATATTTTGGATGGTCTCGGGCTATATGGCGCACGATCACGGACAGGTCCCATCCAACAGGCTCATCCGTGATGCAGTAACAAAGGCCACAGGCACTGGAAAACCAATCATAATCTGTGCCGATGCTTATCTGGGGTAGTAAGAACACGAATGTAAGAGGTGAGTCACTATTCTCCTAAATTATAATTAATAATTTAGGAGTAGTAAATAGGGGCCGTGAGCCTTCGTTTGTTGTTGCAAATAGGTTTAAGGTTGGTAAGATCGGGAACTGGATGGTGTCTGATGACTGTTCGCTTTCTGATCATAGAAAAGTGGAATTCAATCTAGGACTTAGGTCTTCAGGATCGAGGGCTATAATAAATAGGAGACGTTCGAAATGGGAGATTCAACACTCCTCTCTATTTCGGACTCTGTCTGATCCTCCTCAGGTCGATGGTATCAGGGGAGTGATGCTGCAGTGGAACTGCTTTCGTACTCACTGCAGTTGGTGACTTCCTTGGCGTAAGCCAAGGGTGCGTAGGGGAAGGGACTAGCCACCATGGTGGGATCCTGATATTGTGGAGGCAAGAAGTGACAGTCGTAGATTGTTCAATGTGGCTAAGCGTGATGGTAATTGGGTGGATTATAAGGGATCATTGAATATGTTACAAAACTTGGTTAGATCGGCGAAAGGGAATGCTTGGAGAAACTTCTGTAGCGGGTGGAGGGATCCTCTGAGGCAACCCGTTTACTTAAAATTATTGCTTCGATCCCGGTTGTCCCGAAGAAATAAGAATATAATTATTAAACTTGCACCAGCAAACAAACTAATGGTATCTAAAAACGCTTAACTTGATTAAACTTTTAATTCACTTGAATAAACTTTTAATTCACTTGATTAAATTTATAATTAAAACTGATTTTTTTTTTTTTTTTTTATTAATGCTTATTTATATTGGTCAACAATTTTAGAAAATATTTTCTGTGTATATAAAGAATATTTCTTAGGCGTTGTCAAGAAAGAACCTTAATTAGAACCGAAAATAGTACAGTTTCAAAAATGTACTCCTGCTTTTCTTCAAGTAAGATATTTTATTGTTGTCCTTTAAATAAGTACTCTAAATATGTAGAAAACTATTGTTAGTACCACTGGTATTACACTCATAGATGTTTCTATAGCTCAGCGATTCCCAAATTTGAGTTACCTAACTGGATACCTAATGATCTCACAAATTTTATTATTTAAATTTTTTTTTAGAAACAGCAACATTAAGGAAAACATATATGGGGGATTCACAAGGAGTGCTATCAAGTCATATCGTCATAATGTCCTAAATAATATTTTACAGTTGTTTAAAAAAAAAAATATTGCTGTGTTTCAAACAAAATAAAAATTTTAAAGCTGTGTTCATTGATTCGTCATAACTGTACAGTAGACATCTAAATTAAAAGCGGTTGCCCACAGCAGTCATATACATTTCTTTTAATTTTTTTAAAACGTATGACTTAACAACTTCATGACTTCCTTGTGAATCCCCCAATAATATGCAGCAAATTGATGTAGCATGTGCTATTAATTATAAATTTAATTAAAATATGCCGCAAGCAGTTATTTTTAACAAAATATGCTTTCAAAAATAAAAGCCGAATTAACTATAATCTACAAGTTTTACCTTTAGAAAGTACAACAGAGGAGCTAAAATAAGACCTACCAATGTAAGACAAGTATGGGAGTTGTGTTGCAGCGTGTTGAAAATGATCCATCTGTCCTTACTTGTCGTCGTTCCGGCCAACTGGGCATTTCACGAACAATCCTACAAAGAATTTAAAGTAAGATCTTAACCCATTTCCGGCCGCGAAACATAAAAGTAGTCCGATTTCAATGAAATTTGAGTTCTTATCTAATTTGGGGTTCCTGAATTCAAATCCGTTCACAAAATTTAGGTAGCCCCACTGGGGCCGTCAGAACTCGGTGTTCGTAAGCGCGAACATTGGCCGCTATTCAACATTATTTTTTTTGCTTTGTAAGTTTTAAAAAAATTTTGTTTTAATTGCATAAAACATATTTTTTTACACAAGTTTCTTTCAATTTCATAAAATATGAGTATTGAAAATATAAAAAATTATAGTTTTTGTATTTTATAATAAATTACTTTTTATGGCACGCTTCAAAACTTTTTGGATTTCAATATACATTGCATTTTTTGCACATCCTTTTGATTGGCTTTCTAAAGGGTTTAACCTGCAACGTCTAGTTTTTCCATCTTCCTGTTCAGTAGGAATGTTTTTGCAATCTCGGCTATCCGTCAGTTGAGATGTAAAATCATAGATCATAGCAAAAGTTATTTTGCTGAATTATGAAAGTTTTTTTATGGCATAGGTTTTTCGGTTTTTTTTTCTATTAATACGAAGAAGTTTAACCTCTATGCGTTGACAACAGAATGGCATTGTCATGCAAATTAAAAGAAGCATATTTCTTGGATATAATAAAAAATATTTGTGGCTGCTGAAATTTTTCTCCTTTTTTGTCATCTTTTGACAGCGTGCATTGGTTGAATTTAGTCAAAATTAGTAACCGTTGTGACTTCTAATTATCGAGTTGAAGTCAGAATCACTCAATCTTGCAAAGTAATGTCTATTATTTTTTTTTTGCATAGTTATTGGATCCTTTTGGTAAAAAACACCGCAGTGATCACAATCCTTTAATTTCAGATAATAACGAGCTCATCTGAATTTGGTTGTAAAATAATTAAAATCCGCAGTCCGCTGTGTCCACTTAGGATCTTACATGTCCGTATGGAACTGTTTGTTATTTTGACACGTTTTGTTTTTCTCATGGCTTCCAAAGGCTCCTCTTGATTTCAAATATATTTCTTGCAAAACATTTTGATAATTTAAAAATGAGGTAAGACATACATACAAGCATACATGTAAGTTTGTATTGGAAATGATATAACTTAAGCTAAGATCCCACTATCGGCTCAAATAGCACAATCTGTGACGATTTTTATCGTGCTATATCGGCGCACATTTAAAAACACTGCACAATTTATTCTTAGGTGGTCCCATTATCGTCGCACATTGTGACAATTTTTTTCGGTTCATATCGGCCAAAACTCAATTGCGACAATAATCGGTACAATGCGGTCACACTATCGTGCTATTTGGGCAAATTAAATCAAATGTTTTTGTTTATTTACTTGTTGGCAGACATAATTTTACTTTAGAAATTCGCAAAATTCTCCGTCCGAATATTAAATTATGTTTCCTAACAATTTTAAATAATATTTAAATATACATATGTATAATAAAAAATATATTCAATTTCATTCAAACTTACTGCACTTGTTCTTTTTTTTTTTGTAATTGTTGTTTTGTAAACAGATGTTTACAAACCAGGGATGGCAACATCGATACAACTGCAATGTTTTTGTTAAAGCGAATTGTTTTCTTTCATTTAGTAGTACACATGTACTATTTAACGTTTCAATACATAAATAATAGATAAAACAAATGTAATTTTGGTACAATTAAGCTCAAAAAAGTAAAATTTTAGTAGCCAGTTTGTGTAATTTAAAAATTTCGTTTTGCCATCCCTTGTATCGGCGCTGATTGGCGACTGTGATCGGCACACAAGTGGCCGATAAAAATCGGTACATATTAAACAATTTGATTGCTCCACATTGTGCAAAATAGTGTTCACATTATCGGCGCAAATAGGTTAATTTTGATTGTCAACAGTCAGCACAATTTCGGCACAGATTGTCGCATATTAAAACATTTTGACCGTTCACACTATCGGCACATGAAATACGCCAAAAATTGGTACATTGCGCCGATAGTGGGATCTTAGCTTAAGATAAACATACGATATAATTTAGGGGAATTTCATTTTCGTTTTTGGATTCCTAACTTGTTGGCCCATCCATACAATCTGGTGAAAGCACACAAACGGTGTCCACACCATCATCTTATTCCACAATTTTACCAATTATTTCTTCAATAAAAAAAATTCATATTTTATCATATTTTATTCAAAATACGATTCCCAACTTTTAAGATACTAAAAACACAACTAAATTCACAACAATTAGGCGAAAATCTAAAGACACAGCTCTTCGTCAATCCACTAAATAACTTTCAACATGCAGCCAAAAGTAAATTTTATATGTTGAATAGTAGCCAACGTTCGCGCTTGCGAACACCAATATTTACCTCTGCCTGAATCAACTTTTTTGGAATTTTTTTGTAGTTTTTTGTTTTGATTTTACTATTTTCATTTTTTGCTGTAAAAACTGCATAGTTACAATTTTAATTTTTGGACAATTTATACATATGACAGGCTGAATGAAATCCCTCTAAAATATGTGTTGTAGAAAAACCATGTATAGCTTAAAAAATATACTATTAATAAAATCGTTAATTGTTTTTTATTAAAGCTAAGAATACATACGGTACGTATTCTACAAAAATTTAGGCATAACAGTTTAAAAAAGCAGAAAAAAATACCGATTAAAAAGAATAAGTTTTCTGTTCGCAAGTGCGAACAGAGGATGGAAATGGGTTAAGAGGAATCCGCACAAAATTCAAATTGTGCAACCACTTTTAAAATGTTGTAACAGATTTTCTGTAAATGAGAAAATGGTTAAAAATCATTATCTAAAGGGTGGTCAAATTTAAAGGCCCTATGTTGATTTTGAATAAAATACAAATTATTAAGGTAATTATTGTCATTTCTTTTAATTATGGTAATGTTGGTTTGGTTCAATTATGTATGAAACAAAATTTCGGCCAAATGATCCAAATTTTTTATGACGCTGAGGCACAATTGAGGTTCTATACCGTTAATGTGCCGAATTATCTCTTCCTTTAGCCCTTGAATTGTTGCTGGCTTATCGACGTATACGTTTTCTTTCAAATAACCCCAAAAAAAGAAGTTCAAATGTCAAATCACATGAGATTGGCGGCCAAATGATATCGCCACCACGTGAGATAACACGGCCATCGAATTTGTCGCGCAAAAGAGTCATTATTTCGGTAGCTGTGTGGCAATTGGCACCGTCCTGTTAAAACCACATATCGTCCACATCCATATCTTCCACAGTTACTGCCTAACCGGCATCATTTTGAAAAAAAATACGGCCCGATGATGCCGCCAGCCCATAAACCGCACCAATCACTCACTCTTTGTGGGTACAATCACTCTTGGATTATCATTCGCCCAAATGCGGCAATTCTGCTTATTGACTAATCCACTAAGGTGAAAATGTGGCTCATCACTGAAGATGATTTTCTTCGAAAATTTATTACCATTGACGACATTTGGAACTTGTAAGCGTGTTAATGCAAGGTTTTATGCATAATGTTCATCAACGACGAGCGTGAGTTGAGGTGGACGGCTCTTCAGCCACACAATCGCGAACAGCAGCAATATTTTCTGCAGTACGAGCTGTACGAGCATGTACTGGTGCTTTCACATCTCTTAAAGACTCGGTTTGCTCAAATTTTTGCACGATTTTTCCGATTGTACGCACATTTGGACGATTAAATTGACCGAAAAATTTGAACGCCCATTTTCATAATAAGCCTGAATAACCATGTTAAGTTCAAATTGAGTTAGTCTAAAATTGAAAAATGTCAAATGAAATGCAGAAAAAACTTGACGTTTAGGTATGGTTAACATACAACGTCGGCCCTTTCAACCACCCTTTAGTAGAGGGGACCAAACAAAATAATAAACGTGTGTCGGGGCTTTTAAAGATCATATAGGAATTTTATTTTAGGGTTTAAGTTTTACCCTTTTGGCCAGTTTTGCAGCATATCGTAAAATGAAACAATGTGTTTTTTACATCTGAGGCTTAAGGTATGTTCAGCAGTTTTGTAGAAAATTTGACCGCAAATAAATAAAATGTTAAAATCTTCCAACCCCTTTAAAATAAAATTTTGATGTAACCGTTTAAAACGCGACGCGCGTATTTTTTTTAGGTCTCCTCCACAAGAATTTATTGTCAGAACCTCCGTAAATTTTTTCATTGTTGTATAGTGGTATCAAATTTAATCAGAAATTGCACGTCAAATGGTAAATTTTGTGAAAAAATACTATAAAAATAGAAAATTGTTTCGAAAACGTTTCTATAAAATTTTATTTTCTTACATTTATTATGAAATTTTCTATTAACGGTGTGAGAGTAAAACAGTAGCATATCCCTGTAGAAGAACGTGGAGGTATTGGCACCTGCCGAGTGGTGATGTACTGCAGTAAAAGTCAGTAGTGGTACTGGATACGATTTATAGAGTGGCGGCAAGTACAGGTAGACTACTCGCAAATATTATACTCGTTTATTTAAGCCGGAAACACTACCAAAATATACATAATTTGGCAACGCTGTTAATAGCTGTCAACAATTGTTTGGTTGTGAGATTTATGTTTAGTTGAAAAAAAATTTGTGGCGTAAATTTCTTTATTAAAATAATAAAGTACGTAAGAAAAAATTATAAAATAAATCTCAATTTTGCACAGCTGTCCATAATCCGTGATCCCAACAATGGCCTCAAAAATAAAAATCTTTTCGAGAACTGGTGAGTTAATACGACTGTAAACATTCTGTTCAAAGCTTATACTAATAATTTTGCATTTTAGGTGGTTCAAAGTGTGATGGCTGTGCAGCGCTTAATAAAAAACTGGACGATATGAAAGGTAAGTTTTTACAACAGATTAATTCTCAAATTATATTCAATCTAAAACCTTTAACAGAAACGCTTGAACAACAACAAACGCAACAGCAAAATATAAAAATATGCGAGATCCTTGCCGAACATAAAGTGCTGCTGAATCAACTTGTGGGTAAAATCATGTCCATCGACACAGTTATGCAGATTTTCCCTTTAACTTCAGAGAGCCAACTTCATGAGCTTGACAATCTACTTACAAGCCATAATGATTTGTATCTAAGTAATTATCACATTATAGAGAATATAAACTTTAATATAACCTAAACTGTTGCAGGTTCGCTACATAAAATTGCTGATAAAAGGCGATATATACAAAAAACTTGGTCGAGAAATTGTCATGTCCTTCAACGTTGAAGGCGTTCGGGGTAAAAAGAGGTTGAAAGATTTTAAAAATGTGTACGATGCTATAACCGGTATGTATATGTTAAAAAAATCTTCCAATAGACTTTCATTGACTTCATATTTGTTTTTTTAGATGCGATTTCTGATGAACGACCAGAACAAAAATTAAGAGCTGCACTCCACCACGAAAAAAATAAAAACCACAAGCTAAAGAGCTAGCAAAAGGCCAAAGAAAATCGCGCTCAGTTAAGTGTGGATGATCCTGAAGAGCCGAAAATTTAAGTTGTTAAAACAACTAAATTGACGCTCCTTTAAGGTTATGAATTTCATAAGTAGTTTAATTTTTAATCTTCCAAAGAAAATGCGGTTTTTACATTTCTTTATTTTATATTTTAATGCCTCATTAAATAAATAATTGAAAATAAACGTATACGTTAATACATATAAAAATAAAAATCTGCATTCTTTAATTTTTCTCAACACCAATTTACCAACAAACTACCTACTCGTGGATTGCTTTAAAGGCAATTGGTGGAAAGGTCTGCACTCGTGGACTACTTCGAAAGCGACAGAAAGGCGAGTGCTGGTTTTCGTATGACAGTTCAATGTTAAAATCAGCTCTTGAAAGCATTAACAGGGAAATGAAGAGAGAGTAGTCGCTATCGCTCGGCGAGTACTCGAACAGTAGTCCTGCACTACTAATTTTTTCTGAAGGGATAGTTTTATGGTGAATAAAAATTGCCAAAAAATGTTTACGTTAACGCCAAAATGTATACTAGCTGCTAGGGCTATTGACGTTTTATTCACCATATTCACAGTTATTTCCATTAGTACTTTGCTATCGTTTCACACACATCCAAAATAGCGAATTATTGGAAAAGTATTTTTTAAAAAGCAGCTTCTTTTTGCAAAAATAGAAAATCTTTTGCATATTTTACTAAAAATTTTCAAACATTTTGCTTTAGATGCTTTAAAATAGGAAAATTTTTAAAAGCAGAATGTATTGAGAATCTCTGCTTTCGTTGTTTTAATAGTTGCCATTGCTACGTTTAGCTGTAGCTCCAGCTACTGCTCTCTCCTTTTCCTGTTGCAGTAATAACAGTTGTTGCTATTTCTAACAAATAAACTTATGTTGACCACAAGCACGTTAATGTGCGTTTTGTAGCGTAAAGAAATGCAACTGAATTAAAATGTGGTCGTATGGTGTGGATTAGTTGATGAGGATTTTGGTCATGCTACATATAAAAACACACACATTTACACAATATACGGAACACGTACACATAAACATAAATACTTAATAAAATAAAATATTTGTTGGTATATACTAGTCGTTAGAAACGATACAAAATTTTGTTACTTGGTTTAAAAACGAGGGTGGTTTTAAAGGATATAATGGTAAGAAAAAAAAAGTTAAGAAAGTTTTGGAAAGTTTCTATTTGTAAGTAGAAAATTTTCTAGCGACAATCCATTTTTTGCACAAACAGTAAATAAATTGTCTTGAGAATCTTTAAATGACTACTGAAATTTCTCTCGTATCTTTTTTAATCCCATAAAATTCTCTAAAACATATTCATATGCACTTTGACATTCTAGTATCCATGTATTTATTTATGTATGTATTCGACAATAAATGTATGAATGTATGTATGTATTTATGTGCTAGTGTTGTCATGTATTCGAAATGTAAGATAATAAAATAAATAATTTCCTTAGATGTTTGTCAGATAACTTTAATTACAGTTGGAATGCTGATGAGCGAACTTTTATCCAGCTCAATTTGCAATTAATCAACATGACAATGTCCATGAGAAAGGGAAAAACTATACAAAATAATATAACTGACGCATGTTGAGTTTTAATACAAAGGTCATTTGTATGAAAGTAATCGATTAAAGACAGGCATTTACATGAATACTAAATAGGAAGCTTAAAATAAATATATTCCCAAAAAGTATTCTTTTTTTTCTAAATTTCCACACAAACAATGTTAAATAGCTCTAAAGCTTTAGCTTAATATTAATTCTAAATGTTCAACCAAAATTTATTTTAAATTTTTCATAAACAGAATTTTCACTCAGATATTTGAGTAGAAGAAGTTTCATTAAAAAATTTTTATTTACCTAGCAAATTTTCCACTTATTTAATATTCAAAATTATTCTTCGACAAAAAAATATTTCTATTAAAAAATCTTTTAAAAGTACTACTTACAATTTTCCAACAAAGAAAATGCACATAAAATTTACAATCACAAAGGCAACATATTAATGTGCGTTTGAGTCGAAAGTAGTTAACAGTTCAGAGTAAAACAAATCGTTATAATTTTTAACTGAAATTTCAGAAATGTCATATTACGAATAAGAACTTTTTTAACACAAAAATATTTAATATTTTGACTGATAGAAAAACTCAATAGATTAACGACATTGAGTTAATATCATCAAGCGATTTTTTATCGACAGAACAGGTAATGCGATGTTTTTACTTTAGACTTAAACATGTGATGTTTTTCGAGATAGACCAAAACATGAAGCGGTTTTCTTGATGAACTAATGCATACATATTATGCCTTTCTCGATAGAATAATATGAATTGTTATTCTAAAGGGTGGTTTAATTTCAAGGGCCGATGTTGATTTCGAATAAAACACAAATTATTTAGAAAATTACTGTCATTTCTTTTAATTATGATAATATTGGTATGATTCAATTATGTATGGAATAAAATATCGGCCAAATGGTTCATATTTTTGATGACGCTGAAGCATAATTGAGGTTCTATGCCCTTAATGTGCCGAATTATCTCATCCTTTAGCTTTTGAATTGTTGCTGGCTTATCGGCGTACACGTTTTCTTTCAAATAACCCCAAAGAAAGAAGTACAATGTTGTCAAATTCCAAGATCTTGGCGGCCAATTGACATTGCCACCACGTGAGATGGATAACACGGCCATTGAATTTGTCGCGCAACAGAGCCATTGTTTCGTTAGCAGTGTGGCAAGTGTCACCTGTTGACATATCATCAACATCCATAACTTCCAATTCGGGCCTTAAAAAGTTCGTTATCATCTCATGATAGCGAACATCATTCTCAGTAACTGCCTGACTGGCCTCATTTTGGAAAAAATAAGGCCCGATAATGCCGCCAGCACATAAACCGCACCAAACAGTCACTCTTTGTGGATGCATTGGTTTTTCGACAATCACTCTTGGATTATCATTCGCCCAAGTGCGGCAATTTTGTTTATTGACGAATCCAATGAGGTTAAAAATGTGCCTTATTACCGAAGATGATTTTCTCTGAAAATTGATCATCCACTGTAGCCATTTCTTGCCACCATTCTAACCATTGCTCGATTGTTTATCTTTCCATGGTTCAAATTGAGTTGGTCTGAAATTGAGAAATGTCAAATGAAATGCAAAAAAAAACTTGAGGCTTAGGTGTGGTTCCCATTCAGCATCGGCCCTTAATATTTAACCACCCTTAACGTGGACAAGTTTTAAATATCCTTCTCAAAAACATCATTCGATAAAACGTGCGACATTTTTATCTCTATTAGCAAGAATAAAAAAAACCTTACTCTAAAAAGGTATTAGAAAATTGTAAACGGTGCCCAGAATTTAAGTATCATTTTAATTTTGCTGCCATTTTCTCTGCCTGGAATTCTAAATACATTCCGGATAATTAATATGGTACGTTAAACGAAGAAACAACGGATTTTTCTAGCATTCAAACATTTTTTGCAAATAGCAAAAGTTTGCAAGAAGTATTTATGACGTTTAGAAGAAAATTTGGTAGATATAATGCTCCAACAAATCGTGCTATCAAGCTGATGGTTAAGAAATATTAAGAAACTGGATCCGTTCATGACAACAAAAGGAGCATTTATTAACGTAATGCAGAAGTGTTGAAGAAAATCCAAATACTTCCATTCGTCATCGTTCGCAGTAATTAAAAATCAAACGATCCATATTATTCAACATTTTTCATCGCTAACTCCATTTAAAGGCAAAGAAAAAAAATGGTTTCAACAGGATAGTGCCACTTGCCACAGAGCAAGATAAGCCATAGATCTTTTGAAAGAAAAGCTCAAAAATCGCATTATTTCTCGTAGAGAAGGAGGGTATTGGCCACCAAGATCATGCGATTAAACAACTTTAGACTAATTTTTGTGGGTTTTTTTTTGAAATCGAAAGTATACAGCAATAATCCCTCAACAATGTCAATGTAGGCAGTGTTGTGTCAGTCTAGCTCGTCTTATTGGCTTTTTTTCAAAAGTACCAAAAACTGAGCAAAAGTATGGAAGCATTTCAATAGAAGAAATCCGTGTAAATGTTTCTCCAAATTAATTAATGCATAATAACCCTATTTTTGCTTTATTATCCTTCACTGTTAAATTGTGTATGTGTGTGTGTGTGTGTGTGTTAAAGTGTAGTTTGTTTATTTTTTGTACCTTTTAACAAAGCTTTTTGTCACATCAGAAACTATGTGAGAAACTTTACTTTAGATTTTTATTATTATTTTAAAAGATTGCAAAGACACACACGCACACAAACGAGAATATATTTTTGTTTATTTAAAATGCTTGTATGCATGTGCGTGTGTTTTCAACACAGAATAAAAGAAATAAAAAAGCTATAGAACTAAAAAAGAAGGATGCATTGATGCACTTAAGCGTTTATTGAAAATTCCTTAAGTCAGCCACAAGGAAACATATTGAAATATTCCATACATATAAACACAAGAGATCACACACATACCCATAGAAGTTTCTCATGATAGAAGTTGCAATTTTGTTGTATATGTGTATATGTATGTGTGCCTTAAAATTTTTTGCTCCCTTGTCAAGAATTTCATTATGTTATTTCTACTTGCAACTCATAATATTCAACGCCCCGTGAGTATTTGAATTTGTTTCATACCGCAACAACAATAAAAAGAAAACAACAGCTATAACACTATAAAAAAAAACAATAGCAACAACTATATGGAAGAGCAGGCAACAGCAAAATAACCAAACGGCAACAGAAACAATAACACCGTCGCTTATTTCAAAAACCGCCATCGCGTACAAAACAAAACAAAGCAAAAAAGAAATACTGATGATTGTCAAAGTATTTGTTGTTATTATATTGTTTTTATTGCACTTTACCAAATACTTATTCAAGAATGTACATGTGTACATGAGTGTATAAGTGTGAGCATTATTGAATTTATTTTCTTGTTCTTTCTTTCAATACCCGTTTCCGTTTGCATCGGAAGATTGCAGTACATTGTTTTCGACAAGTGTGTGTGTGTGCCTGTGTTTGTTAGCGTTTATATGTTTGTGTAAGTTTTTATATGTGCAAAATTCGCAAATATTGTTGCAAATTTATTTACACTAGAAATGTAGCAGAATTTATGGTTGACATTGCAGCAGGAACAAACGTGTACAATTTGGGGTAATTTCGAATTAAATATTTTCCTTAAGAAATACAATTGTGTTTAGCATTCATCCAATTGTAGACATTGTAAGCTAAGCAGAATTGTTGAAAATATTTAAGTTAAGTTTTGGAAATACAACACAATTTTAATCTTTTTTTAGTGGTTGAGCTGGACATAAATATAGTTAAGAACTTGTCACTCTTACACACAAAAGAAAGATCAATCAAATCAATCCGGAGCGGTATTTATAGTACGATGAGTACGGATTTTCTTGAATCAAGAACAGAAAGATTGGTTCAATAACGGATTTTTAATCGCGAAATACTTAACTTAGCCATATTCAATTTCGAATTCGTACTTGAAATAATCCGAAATTGGGATTGATTTAAGTAAAACTAGGATTGAATCAATCTCAACATGAGCCTAATTTAACAATTATTAAGTTGATTTAATGAAATAAACCAAAAGTCAAAATTAGAAGGAGAATTTTATTATGATTGATACAGATATCCAATTATAGAACACCAGCATCATTCCCGATATGGTTTTAACTTTAAAAATTTAATGTACTTATATAACTGAAAATATAAACTAAATGAGAAACAAGAGTTTTGCTTTTTAAACATGAAAATAATGTGTTTTCGTCTTGTTCTGTTGTTTTTGTTGTATCTACCAACAACAAGCAAATCGTGTTTTAACTGTGTGTGATGTTATTGTAGTGTCTATCTACAACAAACTTTGATAAGTTAAATGAGATTAAGAGTAGCACTACCACCGAAAAGCTTAATCTTTTTTTTACTTGGTTTAAGAATTCTTTACTTATTTTTTTATATTAAAGTGAGATCTAGTTGCACTTAATTAAATCTTAACAAATTTTTAAGCTCTATAACTCCTTAACTTTATAAAAATATAATAAAAAATTTTATTTTCAAAACATTTTTTATCTACGTACTTAAACGTATGTAAATACACATACATTTATAATATTTGCCACTTCCCTACAAAAGCGTCGATATCGTTTTGTACTGACTTTTTTGATATTGAACATTAGTCGCAATTTACACTATGGACATTTCTTGCCGGACAGAAAAAGTTTGTTGGTAAGGAGGCGACCCTGTTAGCGTGACACACTTTACTTCTTGCCTCTCTTGCGGCAAGAAATGCCCACAGTGTAAATTGCGACTTACCAACATGTTTTGAAGTAACAGTGGATGCCAAATCAAAACAAAACTAATTATTTATAAAGAAATATTTTTGTCGATATCGTGGGCCATGTATTTTAAGTAACTAACTACCATTGAAGTCAACTGCAACTCTTACGTATTCGCAACATATGCGTAAGATTGTTGAAGCTTTTAACGAATATGGACGTTCATATCAAACAAAGTGGCGAGACAAACTTTCACCTGAGTGGATTCGTTAACAACCAGAATTCCGCATTTGGGCAAATGAGAATCCACGAGTGATTGTTGAAAGCAAATGCATCCAAAAAGAGTGACTGTTTGGTGCGTTTTATGTGCTGGCGGCCTCACCGGGTCTTTTTTGTATTATTTGTTGCTTTTATGCCATATCGTGGGGCGCATAGTGCCGGGTCTTACTTCTTCGAAAAGGGGGTCGGCCAAGCAGTTACTGTGAATAGGGTTCACTATAGCGAGATGATAACGGACTTATTGTAGCCGGAGTATATGGAACTGGACGATATGTGGTTCCAACAGGGTGGTGCCTCTTTCCACACAGCCAGCGAATAAATGGCTCTTTTATGCGAGAAATTAAATGACCGCCACCTCGATCATGTGATTTGACACTGTTGGAGTTTCTTCTTTTGGGGATATTTAAAAGAAGAAGTGTACGTCAATAGACCAACAACAATTCAAGACTTAAAGGATGAGATAATTCGGCCCATTAACGACATTGAACCTCATTTATGTCTCAAAGTCATTGAAAATATACACCATCGGATAGAGGTATGCCACCGAAGCCGTGGCGAGCATTTGACTGCTATTTTAGTCCGTACACCCAGAGAAAAAACATGTTTAAATATGGTCACCTCCAACAATTCTATGTTTAAAGAAAATTTTTACCATAATATGTTAAATTTAACATTATTATTGTCAACGACAACCATATTATGGTTAAAATAGTCCTCCATCAAGAAGCCACAACCATATTATGGTTGCTTCCAAACATATTATGGTTAATAATAACTAAAATATGTTTAAAACTTATGATAGCATGGTTGATTTTCAACCATAACATGTTGCTCTTGAAAAAGAGAAAAATACTATTTTTAATTTAAAAACATATAATTGTCATATTTAAACATAACATGTTTAGAGGCAACCATAATATGGTTGTGGCTTCTTGATAGGGGACTAATTTAACCATAATATGGTTGTCGGTGACACAAATATGGTTAAATTAAACATTTATATGGTGAAAATTTTCTTTAAGCATAGTATTGTTGGAGGTGACCATATTTAAACATGTTTTTTCTCTGCGTGTATAGGGGCACACTACACTACATAGTAGCTTTTGTTAGTGTTATCGTTGCTATATGTTATATCAACACTAACATTAATAATATTCAAAAGTGATTCTAAGATGATCGGTATACTAAAAGGGTCAAAACCATCAATATTTTAATGTGTTACAAACATCAGCTCAATAAATAAAATTTTTTTTATATTTAATGACTTGGGCCCTGTTTCTCAAAACTACAAGTTACAAATCTACAAGTAAAATACATTAAAAAATGCAACAGTTTTACAATTTTGGTTTTTGTTAACTTGTAGATTTATAACTTGTAGTTTTTAAAAACAGGGCCCTGTTCGTTGATTTCGAACGAATACTTCGTTCGCTTAACTTACATTTAAAACAAAAACAAATTATAAAACAGGCGATTATATTTAAGAAAAACCTAAACGTGTTAAAGAAATAAGTTTTATTAAGCTTAAGAATATTTTATAATTAAATAGACCATAATTAATTTGTCAAGAATTTGATTAATATTTTGTTTGCTAACGAAAACATTCGATTAAGAATGATTTGAAGAATTTTAGATTTGATAAACCCAGGTTAAAGATTGCATTGAATTTCATAACAAAAAATATTTTAAACAGTTTTAACAAATCAGTTATATATCTTACTTAGTAGTTCTTTAAGATTTGTTCATATTTAATTTTACCCAGAATTGGATTTTCCTTTGTAAAATCAGTAAAATCTAAGTTCGTTTCGCGAAAGCTTTTTAAATAATTTAATTAAAAAAAAAAACTCTGTTCTACTTATTCAAAACCAACAATATTTTAAACGATGGCCTGCTGTTTTGCTTAGAGATTTTCTGGTTCGTATTTTACAAGGTTTTTGTTGACTTGTTTAAGCCACTGGTTTATCTGAAGGAGTTGCATTCATTTCCACTCATACATACATACGTGCTGTAATAGACACGTATACACTTGCTTGTATTATTATTTGCACAAACATGTTCGTTAGTGTTTGTGTGTGTAAGCGTTTATAGAATGCCATGGCGAACATTGTTCATTTAAGGAAATTGTATTTGAAATTGAAAAATTGCTTTGGCAAACAGCGAAATACAAAACAACATAAAGCAACTAGAAAAAAAATCCAAGCAAACGTTTTTTAAGGGGTCAGTTTAAAATGTAAAATACGAGTAATGCTTGATAGGGAGGATTTATCATAGATTTTGTTTCTTCAGACCTCTCGAAAAATGGATGGCTTACGAAAATGCTGTGGGGAGGCAAGAAATCAAGAAATGATGTTAGTATCAATATGATTATAAAAAAATTCTCTAAAAAATTTTTTTAATATAAATTTTCATATTAATTCGAATGTGAATTCTAAGTCAAATTACAATTTTTAAAGCTTTCATACCTTAAATGTCTTATTCCTTCAAAATTTTCCAGGAATATTTTCTATGCACTATCAGAATTTTTGTTTGTTTATTTATTTTAAAGTAAATATTTTTTTATAATAAGGGAAATCACGATAGGTAGTGCAAAGTGTGCAAACGATGCAAATGCGTGCAAAAATGCACACATTTGCACAACACAACAACAAAATGTACGTATTTGCAATTTGCTCTTTTTTACTTCGTTTGCACTAAAAAACCATGAGCAAAGTAAGTAGTTCAATGCTCAGTTGCAAACAAATGTAAACAATAACATTTGACATATTAAGTGCCATAGTGATTTTAAGAAAACTTATAAATTGAACATTTTCGCAAATTGTAAAATAAAATAGAGAATTAAATTTAAATTAATTAAAAAGAAACAATTTATTTTAATTTGTATGTATATAATTGTAGACAAATGCAGATTTTTTACAGTGCTGCCAGAAGTTTTTGGTGTTGCCAGAGTACATTTTTAGAAAAATAGCAAATTTTTGCACAAAAATAAAAGTGGTATGCTCACGATCAATCATAATATGCACTGCAAATTTACACATTGCAAATTTGCACAATGACCATCGTGATCACCCTTAGAATTAAAATTGTATTTATAACATGTTTATAAAACTAGTTTTCTTGGGAAATTCTAAACTCTTTATAAACCTTTTAATATGTTTTAGAAATAAATTAAACTTTTAAATTCTGTTAGCAATCCGCAAAACATCATACACTTTTTTAAATGTACTTGGTTTATCATTTTGCTGTGCTTCTATTTTATTTATTCCGTTTTAGTTTTAGCTACTCATATCTTTCCCATATGCAAAAATATATAAATTTTATTTCATTTAGCTAAAACCAAAACAATATCACGGTAAATGTCATTTAAATACAGGAAAAAAAAAATCAGAAAGAGAAAATGTAAAACAAAAGTACAAAAAAAAAGAAGTAATTTATGGTTTATGCAAACAATGGTTTAAAAAAGAAACTAAAGCAGCATAAATAGTACAATACGCGCAAACTAAATAAGGAGGTTATCAAAATGTTCTAGCAGATATTAGCTAAAAGTAGATTTAAAAATCAAAGGTACTACTGGGTGGCGCACAATGAGCATGTGCTCATTATATTAGGCATGTCATGCGTTCCAAAGGAAATGGTTTTGATTCCGATCGATTAAGTTTTTTGCTCTTTAGCCTTCAAACAATTTTGATTAAACATGAAATCTCTGCTTGTCAATGTCGCATACTACAAGACAAAAAACATGATTTTGCTCTTCGTTTGCAATACGACCGCTCAAATTTGCACTTTTTCAAAAATAGTAGGACTTTTGTCCGACATTTTTAGAAATGTCTTTATACTGATAGAAAAATGCATCTTCATATTGATGATGCCCTAACATCAGAATTGTGACATCAATGTAACTACAAATAGCACCTATGATGCAAAAAGTTACATCAATCCAATGACTAACGTCTTCGTACAATTTTGTCATATTTTACATGTCATCTATTTTATGACTATGGTGACATCAATTCGATGCCACATTTTGTATATTATGTATTAACATTATTTTCATGATTACAATGTATTATAAGAAGCAAAAATTCCTATATGGGCATTTCCTTCAAAAGGTCCACCGTGACCGAAAATTTTAAAGTTATTAAAAGCTGATTATTTTACGATATTGTTATAGAGAAATATTTAGATATTACTAACTTTATAAATTTTCCCATAAATGTGTTCACTAAGATGAACATTCAGACTGCAAAGTTGTGCAATCGTAATTTCTTATATGAGAGAATGTTTTATTGTATGTTTTCTTTAATATTTATCTTTCTTAGAAGAGGTGATATTTGATAAAAATTATTCCAAATAAATTTTCTTACATGGTCTGTAATCTAAGGAAGAGTTCGAAGAGAAATATGTTATTCGGATTAACGGTAATTTTTTATTTTATTTTAATCATTATTCAGTTAAATTATTATGGAAAAAATTTCACGTTAGAAATTTCAGGTATCGACCCAGATTTTAGAATCAAACCAAGACATTTAAATGTCACATTGCTACGTACAATTAATGTTGGAAGAATTTTAATCAATTGTAGTGGGGAAAAAAAGAAGAGTTAAACTCACTGTTTATTGTTGTTGTTTTTGTTTAAACTTCGATATTGCAAGTAGGACTGTTGTTTATAATTCTTATACGTTTAACAGTTTTATTTGGTTTAATATCTTTAGTTTTTCTAAAATCTTTAAGGATGAAGTTTCCTGACGATCTGGCCTAAGCAACCAGTGAAATGCGCATAGGAATAGCTTATCCCATCAACAATAAATTTCAGTGTTTTTATCAAGAATAAAAAAAGAAAATTAAGCAAGAATAACAAAATCTTTTAAATTCTGAAAGTAGTTAGACTAAAAAATTGTGCCAGGTTTCGCTGAACTACGCCTTTTTATACATGGCCACAAAAACTACTTCTGTTTTTTTCACGTTCGAACCGCTACTTCCTTTGCCATTATCTTTGATCTAGAATCGCGCCATCCATAAACTTTACCAAAGATAACAAACAGTGCTTTTTTAGTGCTATAATTTTTGATGCGTACGACTGTCACGTTCAACACTTTGGAACTACCCATATTTTAATTTTTTTTAATTATTTAGTTAAAAACATCAAATTTTTAAAGTAGAATGATTACAAAAACCATATGGGGCATGGTGCTGGTGTCTTATTATTGAGAGTTCTGCTGTAAACAAAGGTCGTAATTCAACAAACGTGAAACAAACATATCTAACGGGTAAATAAATAATAATATTCTCTCACTTTAACTTAAGACAATTCCAATGACTTTAATTTAATGACAAACTGTCATTAAATTGATGATAATGTGTCCTTTCTCCGATGTTACTGTGTCATCGCACTGAGGACATGTTTGCCATTTCTGTGATGCCGATGTGTCATCCCATTGATGACATAATTTAATTTATGACCCTGATGAAAAGTGGACCAAGTGATGTTAAGGCTGACATCACAATGATAAATAGTGTCACGGGGTCAAAAACGAAGACACTTGTCATAGTACTGATGTCAAAATACATCTGCTTTATGACGTCTTTTCTATCAGTTTATGTATTTTCGATTTTTTGGAATGGTTGGGTCTTGTTTTTAATTTGTGTGTAATTTAATTGACCTTTTAATTAAAATTTATTAATTAAATGTTTTTTGTTGTTAAGTACTCCGTACTAATTTATTTTAAAATTTTCTAATTTCTTTTAAATTATTTTTTACTATATTGTAAGCCGATTATGGACCATAGGCTAGGTTACTGAAATTAATTAAATAAATAAAAAAAAATTTTTTCACAAAAATAAGTAGTTTGAAAGATAGATACATCAATTTTATTTCCCTCCACTAAAAAACTTATTGATAAACAAATCAATCTGCCATAGTGTGTTTTACTCTTTATTTTCAATAAACTTTACACATCACCATGCAAAGAATTACACTATAACAACGTTTACCAAAATTGTTCCATATTCGATCGTAGCCCCCATACAAATACTACACTCATAGAAAAGGCGTCATAACGCTGATGTTTTTTGGCATCAGAACTATGACAAGTGTTTTCGTTTTTGACCCCATAACACTTTTTATCATTGTGATGTCAGCCTTAACATCACTTTATCCAATTTTCATCAGGGTCATAAATTAATATAATTTCATCAATGGGAAGACATATCGGCATCACAGAAATACCGAATCTGAGGCAGTTTAACAAAAATATGTCATCCTGTGATGACTCAGTAACATCGGAGAAAGGACTCACTAGGCGGTTCAATTTTATTGCAAACTGACATTGGGGTTAACTAAAGTCAAAGTTAGAGAATATTATTATTTTCTTACCCGTTACATCCCAGTAAAAACTTCGCTTACTTTTTCAAAACGAATAGCTTCTTTAACTTATTATTTAGTAGCTTTCTTCTACTTTTTTTGGATGTATTAAAGTAAAAAAATAATGACTTACTTTTAAATGCGTTCATTTTGGGACATGCCTTGTAAAATTTATTGGTTGTTTCAGTAGAATTGCCTTCATGTTTTTCTGATTACTCAACACGTTATTTTGTATGCGAAGTTTTTACTTGGATATGTATATTTGATTCATTGTTGTTGTATTCCCTTTGTTTAAAAAAGAACCTTGGATATAAGACAGCAGCAGAATGCCCGATATGATTTTCGTCATCATTTTACTTTATAATTTTTATAACTAAATAATTTAAACAAAAAGAATATGGGAATTTTTGCTTCTTATTCTACTTTATAAGCATGAAAATAATATATGTTTTTCTTCATGTAGTGTTGTTGTTTTTTTTACACAAAACAATCCAATCGTCGTGCTGTTGTTGTTTCTACAAACTATTACAAGCAAACGCGCAAGCATTATTTTACAATTGACTCTTTTCGCTCTTATTCTTTTCGATGTTGATGCGAACACAGAAAAAATTCTGCAAAATTTTTCACCATTTAAATAAAGCATTAATCAAAAATAAAATCAGTTTTAATTAAAAGCTTAATCAAATGAATTAATCTTTAAAGCAAGTGAATTAAACGTTTAATTTGTTTACTGGTGCATATTTAATCAATTTTTTAATTAATATCACAACTTTTTTAATTGAAATCAATTTTTCTTTTTTTTTTTCTTTCTCATTTAAATATGAAGATTGGGGAATTCACAAGATGTGCTATCAAGTTATATTGTCATCATACCTTAAGATTTTTCAATATTTTAAAAAAATTATTGTCGTGTTTCAAACTAACAACGTCCTTAAATATTTATACTTTTCATGCTGTGTTTACTGCTTTGTCTAAACTACAAAAGGTTTTCTTTAGACTACCTTTTGAGTTCCCTAAATATGATTATTTATGTTGTATTAAGTTGATCTTTTTTTTCTTTGACTACGCACGTACATCAATACGATGCCATATATGCAGGCTTAAAAATATGTGCTAAGATCACTTTAAGTCAAATAAATCTCATATAGATGATGATATCTAAATAATATTCGATACCTTTTATACGAATATTATCCACATTACATAATTTTGTTTTGGCGGGTCCATGATTGCCCATGGGTCCTGATTATACTTTCTTATTTGTTTTCAGCTGCTCTTTTTCGCAGTCAACTGCTTACTACATTGGTGCTGTTTTTCAAATACTTAAGAAGCCATACAATTGCAGTTGCAACCAGCAGCATTTGCAGTCATGTTTTCGTGTAGGCAACTACATACGTGCTTAAGTCATAAGGCTCTTAACCCCGGTAGGCTGGTTGGTAGAAAGCTGGTCTTTCGGACTTTGATTCCCGCCAGAGACTCGGCTCGAAGAAATCTTACCAAATGTATTACACCTTAATTTTTCGAAAGCCTAAGAACTAAACTTATGAGTAAAAGGGAACAGGAACCACTTTCGATTTTGTAGGTGAAGGTTTGAAAACTTAACTGCCTTTTAACCCAAGAAAAAACATATTCATGAAAGCTTAGTCTACTTGAGATAAGCTGCTTAAATTCTAATTTTATTTCATAGAATAACATATTTAAATAACTCTCAGTGTATTTTTAACAATATATACAACAAAATACAATAAAACCTAAAAACATACATATTGTTTTAAAATACTTAGATTTAATGGAAAAATATATGAAATAAAAAACATGCAAACAATTATTTTTATCGCACACTCGAAAAAAAGTATAGAAATCTACTTAAATAAAAGTGTTTTTAAGTCCTTTTTAATGTTTATTGAAATAACAAAATGTTTATTGGTTATATTTAATACTTTTATTACATAAAAACATACATGCATGCATATAACGTGCATACATTCATGCATACATAAACGTGCAGTTCTACCAGAAAGAAGTATCAATAATAAAAAAAATCAATTTAATTTTATAAAATAGTTCAATTTAGTTTAAATGATTATTTAAAAATGTTCGTGATTTTTTCCATTATGGCAAGACACGGCCTCTCATTTACCTAATAATCTGGTAAGTAACATCCCTTTTCTAAGTTTCCCCTTCTTAGTCCTTTATTATGGAAAACTGCGAATCTGTGCGTGATGTCTAGTTTCCTTTAAATTTTGGCAGATTTTGGCTTAAAACTTTTTCTGTTTATGAAAAATATTGGTTAGAAAGTATGTGTGTGTTTGTGAAATAAATACAAAGAGAGCGAGAAGGATATTTTTCTGTTGCTTTTTTTTTTTCTCTCATATAAATAAAATACGCAATTAATTTTGATGCGCTTTAACGCTTTTTGACATTGATGAGTGTCAGTTTAATATCACAAAAACAATACGCCTAATAAGACCACATATAACATGTGTCAGTGTATCATTTTTTTTATTGTTTTTTTTTCCGATTCCTATTTTCAGTCGAATTCGTTTTTGTTATTATTGCTGTAACTGTTTTGATATCGCTGTTGTTTTAGGTTGTTCAAGTATGTGTGTGTGCTTTTGCATGTATATCTGTGTTTATTTGTTTTAACTTTGTTTTGTAATCGCTTATTAAGTTAAGGGTATATGTTATAAAACATTAAAGTACAGTAGGCAAAAATTATTTTAAAAAAAATACAAGAAACAAGTGACAGGGTTTTACTTGGCAGTGCCAAGTTTTTATACTTTATTATTCAGTAGTTTTAAAAATACAGAACTGGTAAACACGTCCAATTAAAAAAAAAACTAGATCGATTAATAGAATCTCGTTAAGACTGAGTCTGAAAGTAGTATTGCAATATCTGTCCGTACGATTAGCTGATACAGTAATATGAAACAGACCTGCAAAAATGTGAAGTAATTGCTTAATTGAATTCAGTACGATCGCTATTTGTGGAACGTTTACGCCGACTTAAAACTTGTGGCTATAAGTTGATATTTGCAAAGCAATTTACACAGTGCATCAATAAAAGAGTAACTTTGATAAAAATTAAAACATTTTTCATCGTCGATTGATCTTAATGTACCTATCCCGTGACCAGTGAACACAATATTGTAATAAAAAGGAACGAATTGTGATAGGTGAAAACACGACACATCACCTAACTGGTGATAATGTGTTTAAAGAGTAGTTACTCCATAGGAAAGGTAATTGACACAAAACTAGTCATGTGACTGGATTTTGTGCGGGTAGTGGCTAATTCTATCTGCTTCTATTACTTTATATGAAGGGGACCATTCAGTGACCTGTCACGAAGTGTAAAAAAGGCGCAAATTAACCCCCTCCTAGGACATCGCCATGTTAAAGTGACAAGTCCCCTTCATATAAAGTGTTAGAACTAGAACCGGTCCCTACCACTTTAGAACTGTCACGTGACAAGTTTGGTGTTAGATCCTTTTCCTCTAGGGAAGTAATTAAAAAAACACAAAATATGTTGGTGGACGTTAATGCTTTTATTAACAAAATTTAAATTTAGCAAAAGATTTTGATAATGTTGGCCGTAGACTGTCATGAATTGAATCCCAAGAAAAACTTTGATATATAATATGCATGTGCCAGTGTAAATAAAACTGAACTGGCAAAATAAAAAAAAAGTAATTTATTATTGTTTTTTTTTTTTTTTTTTTTTTTTTTTTGTTTAAGCTTTGACATTGATACAAGTAAAACTGTGCCCGTGTTCTGTAACTCTCTCGTCGAGAAAGTTTTCGATTGAAATGTGTGAAATGAAACAAAAATGCCATAAATTGAAACAAACAGCTGTTTTTCTCACTTAACTGTGTCTGTAACTTTTTTTGGCTAGTACAAGCTGCCACGTAAGGAAATTACTCGCCAATTTACAGAAAAAGTGTGTCTGTAACATTTTGGTGAGAAAAGTTCCCGCTTTGAACTGTCAAATAAACTCACGTATAAAAATGGGGCGAGAAAAAATTTTAACACTAAAAAACAATTAAAAGAGCAAAATGCAAAGAATAATAATAATATTTTATTCTTGGCACATTTTTAATTGTTTTATTATTTTGCTTTTAACATTTTTATAAAATATACGAATGTTTTCAAAGCTCGGTTGCAAACAACAAACATTTAAGTCGCTCTTTACATAATTTGGTATAGCCGACGGTTGTGTTTTCGCCGCCGTCGTTGAAAAATTATCACTTTAAGTAAATTTTGGTCGCCGTCAACGATATGTGTTACTGGCGTTCTGAACGTCTGCAATGTCACATCGGCTTCGAGTGCAATTTTATGACATTTATAACGTAACGACTTAATCTCGTTTGATAGTTTTCGACATCAGTTACAGACACACATTTTTCTCACTTTTAGAGAAACGATGAAATATTTTGTTTCACATCTTTTCGATGCAAGAAGTTCTCACTAAAGTTACAGAACATTGGTACCGGTGTTTATAATCAACAATAAATTTCAATTTATCAATAGTATAAAATGGGAAATTCTGCTAACGGAAGCTGAAAGAACTGTTCGTAAGTAGATCCTTAACTCTACTTTTAAAATATAAAAAAACTTAAAAAAATAAGGAGCTACAGTGCAGAAAAAAAATATTTAAAATTAATAAGTGCCCATAAAATGGTTGTCGCTTCCTAGTGAAGAACTTTTTTTTAATGATTATACGGTTTTCTGTTACAATAAAACAATTAAAGTAGCCATAGTATGTTTGTAGTTTTTTTTATTAAAAATGGTTTTGTGTTTTGGGGTGATCATATGGAAAATATATTTTCAAATAAACAAAATATCTATATTCAACATTTTTTATTTTTTCGAATTTATTCTATGAGCTTAATTTCAATTATGTATTTTATAAAGCTTTTTTGTAATAGTCCTATTCCTTAAATTTTTTTCAGAAATGACTTTATACACTACTAAATAAAGGAATAGGACTATTACAAAAAGCTTTATAAAATACATAATTGAAATTTAGCTCGTAGAATAAATTCGAAAAAATAAAACTGTTGAATATAATTTAAAGTAACCTTCAAAAGGAAATAATTCCCAGTTTATATTTGTTAAAATGTCTATAAATATATATAAAAATAAGTTGCATTGTGTTAGCAATTGATGTTCTCTAAAATGCGTGCACCGATTTTGTTTCTGTAAAGTCTTTAAATGTGGATTTCTTAAAACTTGGCATGCATACACTGTAACATCGGAAAGAGAACAGGGCATTGAATAGGGCAAGAGGAATAAAAGCTCCTCCTTCCTATATCTTCTTAACAAATCAATTAATTTTCTTGAAATTGGGCGGGAAAATAGTGTAACATATGGAAAGAACTATAGCCTATAATTTGTTCTTAAAATTTGGCTAGCAGACACTGTTACATCGGAAAGAAATAAGTTGTGTGGCAAACCAACGTTTGCCAGGCCAGATAGTCTTTAATAAAAAAGTAAAAAAAAAAAATTGGTTGAAAAAAACATATTCGAAAAAAAAATCATATAAACTAAAATATGACTTTAACCCTAGAACACACACCCGGGTACAAATGTATCCACTTGCAACTTTGCAGTGCTGTTACTCAGGAACGGCTTAACTTAAGGAATAGAGATTTCGGATCTAGGAAACATAAGTAATTTCTAATTGTTTAAAGTTTATTTGATGCAATTCGTATCAGTGGTTCAGGAGCTAGGAGCTTACAAAGTCGACACCTGCGTAAACACACACCCGGGATACGTTTGTGCCACAACAGCTTATATCAAAATAAAAGGCAACAAACCATTTTATAGCGTGTTTAAATCATATTTTTTTATTTGAAAAACGGAAGTTATGAATTATTGTTACATATTGTGCACTCGGTATTGGTGATCAGCTAAATAATGGCGAATGCACAACAACATCAAAAGGCAACCATTAGAATATCCAAATACCAGTGGATACTTGTTTATCTCTTGAATAATAGTTGCCTGCATGCACTCTTTTGCTTATATATTTTGAACCATGTAGAATATTTGCATGAAACAACACTTAAACATTTTTAAAATATTTATTTACGCTTGAAAAAAAAAATAAAAAATTAAATTGGATCATTTAAACATAAGAAAAAGTCAAAAGAAGCTAGTAGGTACAAACGTATCGCGGGTGTTTGTTCTCGTAGATAAAGTTGGGTATGCATCGTACGGTTAATACGAAATGTATAACAAATATTAGATGGTGCTTTTCTTCGCACCTTAATGTTCCACTGTATCACTAAGCATATGTATGTATATGCTTTAAAATATGCCCTTGTATGTGTTGTTGCTTGTCTGCTTATTATGTTTGACTTTTTGGTTTTTTCTTCTGGCGTAATTAAAATTATTGTTATTTATATGCCAGCTTTTATAAACTGGATATTTTTGTTGTCTTATTTTTTGTTAACGTTATTGTTAACTTGCTTTCGCATTGCAAAAAAAAAGACAATAACAAACAAGTAACCTTTTTTCCATATACATACATAAGCAAACAAAAAGGAATACAACATCATTATGTGCCAGTCAATATTCAAAATTAATTTTTGTCTGCATCCGGCCTATTCTGCGTTAAAATAATAACAGTTGCCTCATTTTGAAATGTTTACAAATGTACGAAGTGCGTGTGTAAATCAGTGTATAGCACGTAGATATGTATGTGCACATATGTATGTATGCCTGAGTATGTAAAATTTTATGTTATACGTACTATTTGTATACGTATAAAATAAAAATTACAAAAATAAAAACCGACTGTGATGCTGCATAAAATCAAATAATAAGCATCACTAATTGCGTAAATTGTAACTGACCAATGCGACATTATGTGGTTTGTTTAACAAAAGGCATACGCATTTTCGTTTAGTTTGGCGATGCGAAAATACGTTATTGGGATAAAATTAAAAACAAAAAAAAAAAAAAGCCACTATGATATAGATTTTGAATTGTATAATAACATAAAAAATATGATCAAATATGTTGATATTGGAACAAAATTTTTAAAAAATTATACCAAAATGCTTATGGCGTTTTTCATCAAATGTTCACACTTAAAATATAATTATTTTTTTAAACTCGAAATATTTGTAATTTTGAATTCCACAAGTTCCACAAGAGAAATATGAAGAATAGACAAGTACATCATTTTGAATTCATTATCAAAAACAAGCAATTATGATAAAAAAAAAAACCTACAAAAATGCTGTTAATAAACATAAACTCTCTAACAATCAATTGAAATTGTAGAATATCACACTTACACTACTATGCATGTTTACACGCTTATACACAAAACATGCATATTCATGAATTAACATACACCCTGAAGGCATTTAAAGTCTTTTTAGAAGTAAAACTGACTGAAGGATTTAAAGGGATTCACACATTTTGCAAAATTAATATAAATTGCAATCGTTTTTCTTTCATTTGATTTAGAGTACTTTGTTAGTTCTAGATGATTAGACCAGTACCCATGTTCTGTAGCTTTAGTGAGAACTTTTTGCATCGAAAAGATGTGAAACAAAATATTCCATCGTTTCTCGAAAAGTGAGAGAAATGTGTGTCTGTAACTGATGTCGAAAACTATCAAAAGAGAACGTCGTTTCGTTATAAATGTTATAATAAGTATTGCACTCGAAGCCGATGTGACATTGCAGACGTTCTGAACGCCAGTAACACATATCGTTGACGGCGACCAAAATTTACCAAAGATTAACGACGGCGGCGAAAAAACAACCGTCGGCTATACCAAATTGTGTAAAGAGCGACTTTAATGTTTGTTGTTTGCAAGCGAGCTTTGAAGACATTCGTATATTTTATTAAAATGTTAAAAGCAAAATAATAAAACAATGAAAAATGTGCCAAGAACAAAATATTATTTTTATTATTCTTTGCATTTTGCATTTTTAATTGTTTTTTAGTGTTGAAATTTTTTCTCGCCCCATTTTTATTCGTGAGTTTATTTGACAGTTCAAAGCGGCAACTTTTCTCACAAAAATGTTACAGACATACTTTTTCTGTAAATTGGCGAGTAATTTTCTTACGTGACAGCTTATACTCGCCAAAAAAAAGTTACAGACACAGTTAAGTGAGAAAAACAGCTGTTTGTTTCAATTTATGGCATTTTTGTTTCATTTCACACATTTCAATTGAAAACTTTCTCGACGCGAGAGTTACAGAACATGGGCACAGAACGCAGATTACTCATTTACGAAGCGCAATTGCTACAAAAGCAAAGTACATTCCCTGCAGCGAACATTCTAACTAATTAGGTTTTGGGACAGTTTATAACCAGTTTGTATGAGACTGGTTGCAAAAAATACTATTTTTTTGTACGCGTCAAAAAAATTATAAACAACGAGAAAAAAGAATAAAACATCAATTGCAAAGCTTAGTACGTGACGACGCTCAGTGCTTTGGCCCATAGACATAAATAAAAAAAAAACAAGTCTTATATTGTTCTTAAAAATGTACAGATCGATAGATAACAAAATAATTAAAATGAATTTTTAAGATTTTTTAAGATTTAACTCTTTTGTTTGTTTGAGAATTTATAGTAAAAATGGCCAAACAACTACTTGAGTTTTACATGCTTTAGGAAAACTGTTGTAAAACTGTTGTTTTTTAAAGCACGAGATTGAAATTTTTTTCTGTAGTAGCTTACTATATTTAGAGCTAACTGTAAACAAATTTTATTGAACTATTTTCTCATAAGTGTTTTTTTATTGATTTAAAAATGATTAATATTTACTTAAGCTCTTAAAATTTCTTAACTTTGATGGACTATTAAAAAGAAAAAGAAAAATATCGTCTATGGGTTTCTTTTCTGATTTCGAATATTTAGACTGTTTTCTAATAACTACAAGAAAAACAATTGAAAAAATTTTACAACTTGAAAAACCAAAATTTTTTTTAAATGGCTTTTTCATGATTTTTGCTCAAATTTTGATAGTTTTCAGGAGTTTAAAAGACAATTAACTACAAATACTGTGAAATATTAATTCAATAAAAAACAACAAAAATCAAAATATGTATAAAAAATTTTTTGTGTTTGTCTGCATTTTACGGCATTAGAGGGCGCTGAAATCACAAATGTCCTTGGTTTTTTATTGTTTCAAGAAAATAATTGTAAAAAATTCATTTTCTGGATTACGATATTTTTTGGTGGGGTGCTTTAAAACCATGGGAGATAATGGGAGATAAAGCCATAATGGCCTTATTGCCCAATAATTGATAGATAATGTCATATTTAAAATTTTGCGAAATGAGAGATATAGCCATATTTTTTTTCGCAAATGAGAGATAAAGCCATTTTTTTCAAAATATTATTATACATAGTGTGAACGTTCTGTAAAAGGGAAAATCCTTAGTTATCATTGAAAAACATTTTTTTTATTCTTGTGACGCACGCAGGAAAACTTTATTCAGCGAAGCCACCTGCCGTGTCCTACTGGAGGAAAAAACCCCTAAGCGCGGCCGCAGGCCGCCACGCAGAAAAACTTTAGTATGCGAAGCCAGATTTCAATACTTGACTTTAGTGTTTCCGGAAGTGAAAACTATTAATCAATGTAAAATGCAAAAGTTCTTCAAAACTGAAATGAGAGATAAAGCCATTTTCTAATATCGCTAATGTGAGCTAAGGCCATGATGGCTTTATCCCCCATTCAAATGAACAAAAAAAAAAAAAAGACTTTATCTCCCTTTTGAATGAGAGATAAAGCCATCATGGCCTTACCTCCCATGGTTTTAAAGCACCCCACCTATTTTTTCTGTAACAGCTAACTATATTCTAAATCAACTATAAAAAAATTTTTAGGTGAATTATTCTCCTACACATATTTTTTAATGGTTTGAAAAATGCTTATTATTTACTTAAGCTCTAAAAATTTCTTAACTTTGATGGAATATTGAAAAAAAAAAATACCGTCTATGGGTTTTTTTCTGATTTCGAATATTTAGACTGTTTTCTAATAACTACAAAAAAAAAAACAATTAAAAAAATTTTACCACAACTTGGAAACAAATTTATTTAAAAAAAATGCTATTTTCGTGATTTTTGCTCAAATTTTCATAGATTGAATTAGTTAAAAAAAAATAAACTAGGAACATAATAAGAAATATTGAGGTATGAAGGTGGCTTTATGTAATTAAAATGAAACGTAACTAATAACTAAAATAAATTTCAGGGTGCTTGTCCGAAGAAGCATTGGAAGCCAACGACAAAATCGTGAGAAAAACAAGACTGTCCCATACGAGAAAAACGTCACGAAGAGACACTCATAAAGATTTAATGACTCATTTAATACTTTCCTCAGATCCGTTGTTGTCTTCAAAAAGGAATCCAAAGACAAAAAAAATATATTTTTTGAAGTAATTGAGAAATATATACTGAGAGAAAATGTTGTTGAACCAATTAAAGATGACGAAACAAATGTTTCGTTGAGCGGCAATATTTTTTGAAAGAATCCAGTACTGAAGATAATTTATTGTTTAAAGAAAATAAATTAGGAATATAATAAGAAATAATTCGTTAGATCGGCTCAGAATAACTTTCTTAGTCGATCTAACGATGTCCGTCCGGCCGGCTGGCTGTCCATGCAACCTTGCGTATTCAGATCGCGAATTCGGAGACAATTTGATGAAATTTGTACAAGGACCAAGCCTATTAAAAATGGAACGAATCGATCCATAATTTCACAAAAACCATCTTATTACATCGGCAAGATTAAATTTGGTCCAAACCAAACTAATTTTATTGCAATCAAAATCAGCTTATCAAATTTTATTGGAATCTTTCTATTTTTGAGCATAGCTCCCATACAAATCATTTCTATGACAGCTTCCTTAAAAATATTTACATATTTACATACAAATTGGCGGCAATGACTTTTACGATAGCTACTATGTCATGTCAAAATGTTGTACAGGTAGGTCCAAAATAAACCAAAGGTTCCATATAAACCCTCATCCAAAAAATGCATATATGTAGCTGAAGATATCTTAATAATATTCGGCAGAAAGACCTTTTAAATGAAACTTAACCTCATTACATAATTTTGTTCTGGCGGGTTCATGATTGCCCAAATAGATAAAACTCTAGGAAATTTGTTTTTAAATACTATGCTATAGGGAATCACATGGTCGGGTTTGACCGATTATACTTTCTTACTTGTTATTTTTGCAACAGCATTTTAAGCGTTTTTAACTCATTTTTCATTAAATGATGTTTTTGTATTTTTCACATTTATAATCCGATTCTACCAAAATTCGGCATACATATATATCTAACAAATATCAATTTGCATACCAAATTTTATTGGATAATTTCTGTAAGTGTTATAGCATTTTTAAGAAAAAGGATATATGGCAGGACCTTGAGTCCTTGTTCAGATTTAAATGAAAATTTACACACACGTTGCTAGGTGTGTGTGTATCAGCATGACCATTCTTTGTTGTTTTGTGGGCATTATTGAAGCTATAATTACATTTTTTCATTTCAGGACACATGGGAGGCAGGCGTGTCCTTGAACCGATTTCTCCAAAAATCATATTTTTCTTAACTAAGCTCTTTTATGCTAGTGTACCAAATTTCAAAAATTTCTGACAGCTCCTTCTATTTATGTCCCTTCGTTATATGGGGACAAAGCACTGCGCGACGTTTGTTTTAGAAACAACAACAACTCTACAAAAAAAAAGGTAAAAAACGATATACTTATTTGTGGTAGGAACAACAACAACAGCACTAAATAAGTATGTAAAAACGATTTATTTGCTTATCACAACACTACATGCCATTTTGGGTTGGTTTAAAAAATAAATTAATTTATAAAAAAAAGAAAAATTCCCGATTTCTATTTGTTAAAAATGGTTGAGTTAAATATTTATAGCGGGCCATTCTAAAAGGAATTAAAATAATTAACCTTAGATTTTTAAACTAGTATATAAGTACGTATAAGTAAACTAGTTAAGCTTCTGTGAGAACCTAACGTAAAAATCGATAGTTCGATATAGTGTTTTATTTTACATTGATAAAAGAATGAGCAAAAAAAGTTTTAGCATCGTTTCTCACTAGTATTGTTGTTGTTTCTTGGCAATATGCACGACGACAACAGCACGAATAGCATGTACGTGTATAGGTACTATGCATGTTTTGTTTTTGTAAAAAAATGTTACAACCAAACATTTGTTTACAAAAACCAGCCAAAAAGGTGCTGAGCACAACAAAAACAAACGAACATTAATGTGCTGAATCGAAGACAACGAAGCTTGTGGTTTTTTTAAGATAATGCGATCGCAATGAAATGTTCTCATCGTTATGTTGAGTTGGATAAGTACAGTATTTTTATTGTGTACGAAGATCACAAAGTGCCCCTTCACATTGTGCGATTTTTGTCAATGCGATTCTTACTTTATGGCTGGGAGGGGAGAGAGTAATTAAAAGGGGGTACACAAGTGAGTGTACTCTTCGATTCATTTTGTTCGCTCATTCGTTTTCTCATTGTTGTTAATTTCGGTCGTACAGAAAAAGTTGCTGCAATAAAAACTTCACAATGTAATCGCAAAAGCAATTTCAAAGAAAAATCGACGAAAGTTGAGGCGACAGAAACCGAATAATGTAAATGGGCTCAAACAGAGAAACGTCTTTTTAAGGTATTTAATACACAAACAATATTCACATTTGTATTTTCCATATTTCTACCGAACAGAACACTAAAGAATAGTTTATTTTAAAATATTTATTTTAATTTTACTGACGTATATGTTGTTTAATTGACAGTTATCAAATAATTCTCACATAAAATTGATGCTTTGATTATGTTATAAAAAATCAGGGGTGTGCTGGAAACTGGAAACGTAAAAACCAAAAAATTTTAAATGTCGTTTTTTCATAAGATTTCTGTAATAAAAGAATTTTATGACTAATATTATTTAAATATTTGTCTATTAAACAGTATTTTATAACACAGATTATTAAAATTAGATTAAAAGTGTATTAAAAACCATTTTTAAATTCTTGCGTTTTACGTTTTCGATTTCCAGCACACCCCTGCCAACCTTGCACCTTATTAATGAATTACGAAAATTTTATCAACTATTTACCACAGTCATGTGTTGTGAATATTAAACTTCTGCTTTAATATATTTTCTACTAAATTTTGGGCTTCAGTTATGTACTAGAACCCAGAAGGTAAATATTGAAAGGACCGCAAGTGGCAGGCTTTTTTGAAGGCCTCTATACTCCTTTCTAAAAGATTCGCTTCGCATGATATCCTGCCTTCAGAAGTATGCCTTCTAGAAGGCATAAACTTCTTTTTAAAAGACCTTCTGAAATATTCAGTACACATTCGCTACTCCCTTCTTTGAGAAGGGAGAAAGGAAGGTGTTCAGTTTTATTTACTTTTTATTTTTAGTGACCTTCCTTACTCCCTTCTTTGAGAAGGGATCGAAGTTGTTTTTAAAGGAAGTGTGGAAGGCCTTGGGCCCAATGGCAACCTGTGTAAAAAATAAATTAGTATGGAATACGGCGAGAAGGGCTTCTGACTGCTTGTGACTGCTAAATAAGGCCTTATATTCGGCCTCTTTACTCATTCTAGTTGCCGCTGTGAAGAAAAATGGTCTTAGATTCAGGGCAATTTAGACATATACATATATGGGTGTTTAAAATCTGGTTAAAAAAAATAATGTAATGCCTTTTCCTGTTTTTCATTTAGTAATTGTAAAATTCATTAAAGACATTTCGCAAAAAATGTGCTTTTGGGTTTTTGTCAATAATTTAAATATTTAAGTTTGCAATAAAAACTTATTTACTTATATTTAGGCAATTCACGAAGTGTTCTTTTGTGTCATATTGGTTTTATTTGCTTTATTTTTTTAGAATGTAACATTCATAAAATGATACTTTTTTTAAGCTAAAACAACGTCATATTAAAGATATTAATAAAAAAATACAGAACGACTTTTACTTTTTACAATTTTAAAAATTGTAAAGGGGAAACAATTTTTAAAACACACATTTTCTTCTTTGTATCCCACTGACGACGCTTTCATAGTAAACTAGCCTTCCCAATAGAAAATTATTTTAATACAACAGCGACTCTTTTGCTAAACTTCTGCGATTGCAAATGCATGTAGGGACGCAGACTGTCAATTGCCCAAATACATTTAAACAGCCACATCAAAAAGGCAACGTGAACTATGCGGAAGTAAAAAAACAACCGTTAAAATAAAAAAAGTATTTTATTAATATTTAATTAATGTTAAAAAAAATATATGAATTAATAAATGAATGAATGTGTGTGTAAATGGAATAAATGCTAAAGTATGTAGCAGTGCAATTACAATGCCGTTAAAAACAATAAATGAAAATGAATCAGAAATAAAAATAAAAAAGTAACAACCAGCAAATAACAATAAAGTGAAAACACATAAAAAAAACTAAAGCAATTACCAATATTAACACAGTGTTCAGAGCGACATAGCGAAATCCATTGAGGCACAGTGGATTGGTGGTGCTTATAAACGATCGAAACTGTTTTAAAAAATATTTTATGAGTAAAAGTTCTTCTTTTGCTTGACGATGAAGTAATAAGTCAAAAATTGTCTAGAATTCAAGCTATTGAGTATTCTTGGAGCAATATATTATTAGGTAAACTAAATAATTTATCCTCACATAAAGAGTATGGTTTTACATAATAGAAGTTTTTAGCAAATCATTTAACATTGGAAATAATTGTGATTTTTTAGTTGAACTGTCGACTTTTAATTTGAAATTTTGTTATTTTGTTAGGCTTGATTTCATCAAATTTAATTTTTATTTGATTATACCCACACCCATATAGTGGAGAGGGTATTATGCATTTGTACTTATGTGTGTAACGCCTTGAAATATTGCTCCTTGACCCACCCTAAAGTACACCGACCGACTCAGAATCACTTTCTGAGTCGAACTAACGATGTCCGCCCGACTGCCTGGCAGGCTGGCTGGCTGTCCATGTAACCTTGTGCGCAAAGTACAAGTCGCAATTTTGGAGATAATTTGATTAAATTTGGGACATGGGTTCTTATTGTCACAAGGACCAAGCCTATTGAAGATGGGCCAAATCGTAGGATCACGAGGAAGATAGGGGGAAATTTCTTCCTCTCAGAAACTCTCAAACCGATTTAATTGACATTTAGATAAAATCAAATCTTTATGGACACAAAAGGGAAGCATTTTTTTAAAAATAGGAACACGAGGGGAGATAGGCGCTATTTCTGCCTCTCAAATCGATTTAAATGAAATTTAGAACATAGATAGATCAATATCTATATGGAGACATAAGCTAAACAGTTTTTTCTGCGTCTCACAAACTTTCAAACCGATTTTAATGAAGTTTATAAACATAGATAAATCCATATTAATATGGACATATAAGCATGATGTGTTTTTTAATACTGTGGTGTAGGGTATCATATGGTCGGGCTTGACCGACTATACTTTCTTACTTGTTATTTTTACTGAAGGAATGAATTTTACAACATGAAATTTATTTAAATTTATTGATAATTTTTATTCTAGGCTGTGCTGAGGCTCGAACTCGGGTTGAGCAAGTGCATTTCGTTTTATGTTTTTTAATTAAAAAACTTGTGGCTTACTGATCCACCCAAAAAAGAGCGGCAAGCGTTGTTTTTATGTCAAACATTCTCATTTTCATACTAAACTGTACAAAATAAACTTTTTAAACGCGAATTCACCACCACCCGGCTGGAAAATCTTATTTAACAGTTCGCTAGGTCGGTTTGCTTTATTAAAAATTTATTGTATTTTCATGTTAAAAAAAAAGCTTGCGGGTTTTTTTTTTTTTTGGGTAGCTCAGTTTGTTGTGGATATGATTTTTGCTTTAAATGAGTGTACAATCGCTAAAATTGTTTATGGAAAATAACAACGTTAAAATGTCCGTCTTAAAAGCTCTGGCTTGAACGAATACGCTGGAGCCAATTTTCTATCGCTCCAGCATACAATATGGCCAAAAATTCAGAAATTTTGCGTTCAAATTTGGTCTGCAAATCTGCCCCAATAAAAAAAGAACCTAAAGTGATTAAATCACACGAATGAGAAGACTATCAAAACGATCGTTGAACTTGGTCTTCAATTATTCGAGATTGCGTCGCAGGCTGTATGAAACGTTGCGCCCGCATATTGCAACCAAATATTACCCAAGTTCGAAGCATCATGCTAGCCGCGAAAATGCGACTTTGCCTCTTTCATTAATCCAAAAATATTAATTGAAATTTTTGATATAATTTAATTTGGCTTGAGTTCATCAAATTTTTTCAATTTTCATTAAATTAGTTTTCACTACGGAAGGAATTTTACAATTTAGAATTTTTATTAAAATTTATTGATAAAACAGAGGAAAGGAGGCAACATGTAATTTGAAATTTAAAAAAAAAATATAATAACAGCAAATTTCGAACCACCAGTACTACTGGTTAAAGGAATGATGTTTGACTGTTGACTGGCGGGCACCGCAGTGGTGCAGTGGTTCGAACTCAAAGATTTTCTGAGGATAGAGTGTGGTGATTCTTGAAACATATAAAAATCAAGCCGGGTTCTTATCCCAGCTCAGCCAAAGAAAAATAATAAATAAATTTTAATAAAAATTCTAAGTTGTAAAATTCCTTCCACAGTGAAAAATAATTTAATGAAAATTAAATATGATGAACTCATTTAAGAATATCAAAAATAAAAATTAACAGTTCAACTAAAAATCAAAATTGTTCTCAGTAGCTGATTACTAATGAACGATGGAGACGTTTTCTGATTTTAGGTACATCGAAAAAAATGGGCGGGGCAATATTTCCTTTCCGTAAAAACCTAAGTTGGACCATGGCGATTATTTTAAAGAAAAAATCGTCCAAATCAGTCAAATAAATAGAAAAAAGGGGCGTAAAAGTAGGCGTGATAAATTTTTGAAAAAAACATTTGAAAAAAAATTAGTAAAACCGATGTAGCCGTTTTCTAATTTTAGGTAACTCGAAAAAAGTTGGCGTAAAAGTAGGCGGGGCAATATTTTCTTTCCGTACCAACCTAAGTTGGATCATTGCCATCATTTTAAATCAGCAACACACAACAGTTCATGTTTATTATATAGATGATTTTTAAAAACTTTTGCTCTGGTACATTAAATTAGGAACATTTATTTTCTACCTTCAGTGCTTAACTGATTTCTCAAATTTCCAATAATAGTAACTAATCATAATTATTTAAGGGAAATATAAAGTTGTGTTGTATTTTTTTATATCCAAATAGGGGAGTCGGAGTCGAAGTACCCACCAAAATTCCTCACTCCGACTCCAAAACTTTTCGGCATAAAAAATTTAAAAAAATTTCCTAATTTTTTTTAAATGAAGAAATTTTAAGTGTAGTCAGTTTTAAAAATTTTGAAGTCAGAAAAAAAGAACCGATCTACCTTGCATATCGAGTCATTCCCGCAAAAAAAGGCTTAAGCGACAAAAAAAAATTTTACAGAAGATTTTTTTTTTTATTTTTCATACAAATCCAAATCAATAAAAAAAATTGTATACGAAGGTTGTCGCTTAAGACAAAATTGTTTTGGCTATAAAATCGGAGAGGTACCTTATTTGACCATAACATTTAAAGATATGATGCAAGTGTTGCCAATAAAATCATTTATTAAAAAAAAAACCAATATTGAAAATTATGTCGCTTAAGCTATTTTTGTGGTAAGGGTTCGTGATATAAATAACTTTATTAAAGCTCAATGCGACAAGTGTTAAAATTAAAAAATGAATTTTAAATTTTTAGAGAATCAATTTCATGCTTTATTCAACCATTTAAATAAAGAGAGTTGTAAGTCAAATAAGGTTAGAGTAACTGCCTGTTTTTAGAAAGAAAAAAAAAACAAGTGAGTAAGTGAGAAATTATATTGAAAACAAAAACAAATTTTTGTTTTTTATTGTTGTTTTCAATATAATTTCTCACTCGTATTCTACAAACAGGCAGTTAGAGTCGGAGTTGGAGTCGGACTTAAAAATGTTGGCGATTGGAGTTGGAGTCGGAGTTAGAACTATTTGACGACTCCACAGCCCTGGTTCTAGCGTTGTGTAGGTTGAAAGGATTTTAGAAAAGCTAAAAATATTATACAAATAAAACTTTAAAGCGAATAAGAATTATAAGTACTCAAAAGTTCTACCTGTAACCCAATAAAAATGTTTATCATTTTGCAAAACACTAATGGTACATTTAAAAATATAAACGCACAATTATGCGCTAAGCAATAAGGCATACAGAGATGCAATAAAGTAATTATAGGAACTCTTTACAAGTTTCATTAAAAAAAAATTATATTTCAAGTGACACGGCATCCCCTTACTACGAAACAGGTTTATAAGGGAGAACATCAAAAATAACTGTAAAAAAAAATCATTCAGTGTTTAAAACTACGTTCACCAGTTTTTAACTGCGTTGAATAAAGCGCTTTTTTTGTCAGAAATGTATTGCTTCAAAGTGGGAACTCGCCATATAAAGTTCATGTCTTCCGTAAGCGGTATGGTAAGCGAAACTCTTACATTTCTCCTTTACAAATCTGCTTCGTATTAAGCACAATTTTTTATTGGGAACAATATCAAAGCTTTCCTGTTGGTCTGTTATCTCGCTTAATGATTTTACTTGGAGATTACTTCTGTGCTGTTCACTTCGGTTGCTGTGTCTTCTAGTTTTATTCGCCACACCTCTTAGGAATCTCTTTTAAGTTAAAAATTTTAGCGATTGGATAGCCTCTGCCTATTGTCACTAATATACATACGTTTATTAATATACTGCAAGTTTTGTTTTTTCATTAGCTTCTCGTTTTTTGATGAAGTTTCTATTTAGAGCATTACTTAGTCTTTCTGTAGCGGACACTCGATTGTTAAGATTCTTCTCAGGTTTGCCATCATCCCTAATAACAACTCCTAAATATTTGAGTTCACGTACTTCTTTTCATCTATCGATATTTTGTGTTGTGTAAAATCTCTTTTTTTACTACCATCGTTTTGGCCTTAGACTTGCTTATCCAAAGTTCTCTTTTTCAAATTTTTCTTTAACTGCTATAAGGTTTTTTCGACCGAGTTTTTCATGAGCTCAACGTCGTCTGCATATGCAAAACATATGCGTACAGTTTGACTTGTTGCATTTCAGTTTCCAATATTTGTCATCTTAACCTGTGTGTCATATTTGTCATCTTAACCTGTGTCAACAGCTGAAAAATTATACTTACAGCAAGCATACCCGGGTATACAAGCACATATTCTTGTTATTGTTTTTTCGTATTATTTGTATTTGTTTGTTCCTATTTCAAATTGTTTTTATGCATAAAAACCTTAAAAAAACCTGTGTTTAAGCAAAGACTTGTGCATTTTTTCTTTGATTTCATGCATGAATATTTATAGTAAGTGCCTTTTTTAGCAAAAAACTTGTTAGTTCCTCGTCGTTACCAGCACTGAGGTTGACGTAACGGGTAGGTATGAAAATATTACCATTTCCATTGTCTGATTTGCTCAATTTTATTCAAACTGAAGAATATGATAGAAAACACTTCTAGTGAGGATATCATGAATATCATTTCAGAGTGCTATAATAGCCACTTTCAAAGATACAAAGTTCTTAAAATTCAAATCATACCCAGGTATGTAGCTGTTGACATAAAGGTAAAATTAGCTGTAACATTCTTTCAAAATGTCGTCTATTAGTATTTTATAAAGAAATGTGGACTCATGATATCCCCCAGTCTTATTCCAGTGCATGTTAATTATTCATTTGACACTCCTTAAGGGGCATTTATATGATGTATTTTAGACATTTGTTTAGTTTGTAGACAATCAGGTTATGAAAGAAGGAGGGGTTGCCAAACAGACACGAAATGAGTTTTTATGTGTGCTAAGATTATTTTTTTGAGTTTTTCAATATAAAAATTTTAAGGGCCGATGTTTATTTTAAGTAAAACACAATTTGTTTATGAAATTATTGTCATTTCTTTTTATAATGATAATATTGGTATGGCTCAGTTATGTATGGAACAAAATATCGGCCAAATGGCCGCCGCATCCTCGGCGGCACACCTCCATCCGATGGTCCAAATTTTCGATGACGCTGAGGTATAATTGAGGTTCTATGCCGTTAATGTGCCGAATAATCTCATCCTTTTGCTTTGGAATTGTTGCTGGCTTATCGATGTACACCTTTTCTTTCAAATAACCTTAAAGAAAAAAGTCCAACGGTGTCAAATCATATGATCTTGGCGGCCAATTGACATCGCCATCACGTGAGATAACACGGCCATTGAATTTGTCCCGCAATAGAGCCATTGTTTCTTAAGCTATGTGGCATGGCAAGTGGCACCGTCCTGTTGAAACCACATATCGCCCACATCCATATCTTCCAATTCGGATCATAAAAAGTTCGTTATCATCACACGATAGCGAACACCATTCACAGTTACTGCCTGACCGGCATCATTTTGGAAAAAATACGGCCCGATGATGCCGCCAGCCCATAAACCGCACCAATCACTCACTCTTTGTGGTTGCATTGGTTTTTCGGTAATCACTCTTGGATTATCATTCGCCCAAATGCGACAATTCTGCTTATTGACGAATCCACTGAAGATGATTTTCTTTAAAAATGTAGCATCCACTGTTGCCATTTCTTGCCACCAATCTGATCATTGACGACGTTTAGAATGGTTAAGAGGCTTTAGTTCTTGAGTCAATTGCACCTTAGCGTGTTAATGCAGGTCTTTATGCGTAATGTTCATCAACGGCGAGCGTGAAAAGTGCAATTTTTGGGCACAACGACGAGTTGAGGTGGACGGCTCTTCAGGCACACTATCGTGAACAGCAGCAATATTTTCTGCAGTACGAGGTGTACGAGTATGTACTGGTAGTTTCTCATCTCCTAAAGACTCGGTTTGCAAAAATTTTTGCACAATTTTTCCGATTGTAAGCACATTTGGACGACTAAATTGACCGAAAAAATCACAAATTGCACGATATGCATTTTGATTTGAACGCCAAATTTCATAATAAGCCTGTATCTTTCCATGGTTTAAATTAAGTTTGTATGAAATTAAGAAATGTCAAATGAAATGCAGAAAAAATCTTGACGTTTATGTGTGGTTCACATTCAACATCGGCCCTTAAAATTTAACCACCATTTATAACAAGAAGATTAGACTATACATGAAAACAGACATATTTGGAAAGACATCGTGTAAATTCAAAATGTTTTTGGTAGCATGTTCAAAAGAGAATAAATAAAACAGAAATGTCTGAAAAGATATCGTTTAAATGCCACCAAACCCTTGCTATTTTTGTTTTAAATTTTTTTTTACAAAAAAAAAGCTGCAATTAAAAATGTAGCAAATCATTTAATTGTTACACTACTGCTCCAGTGTATGTTTCATAATTATTGCTCCATTTCGAATTTCGTTTTTTTAGTTTTAGCAGTAATAAATATTCAACAAGAAACCCTTACAATGATTTTGCTACTGAAACAGGATATTTCTGGAAGAACAAGTTAAAGTTATAGCAACAAAATTGGTAGTGTTGATAGCACTTTCAACGCTGATTAAAACTATAAATTAATTGGGCTGGCCAAACTAAGGACCAAATAATTTTCATTTATTTCCACAGTTGTTTATACAAATTTTGCTTAATAGCAACTTTACTATAAATTCATACATATAAATTCAAAATAGAGATGCAGATAATAAAATTATAAACTTAAAGATAAAACGAGAGAGTAATTGCAAAATAAAAACGAATTATTAAATTCAATTTAACCAGAGTAAACCGCACACGTGTGAGCAGGCAAATTAATAAATGCGTAAATGTATGTGGGAGTGAGAGTGTGTAGCTAAGCCCGAAGGGCACGACATGTTGTAAAGAGGCCTTTTGAAAGTTTATTTTTGCAAATATACTCCTAACCGCATTTCAACCTTATTTTAAATTTTAACGAGGAGTCTTTTGAGACCAAGGCTAAAAGGAAAAGAAGAAGATGCTTTTAGAATGGCCATTAAAATTTTTAAAATAATTCTTAAAAGGCATGCTAAATGACCTGTTTAACTTTTCCTAAATTCTTAATCAGCTATCATTTCACTAGTTGGCACATACTTTAAAATAATTTCATTGTCCTTATATATATTCCTAACATAATGATACTTAATATCAATATGTTTACTCCGCGCATGGTATACTGGATTTTTGATGAGTTGTTGCGCGCTTAAATTGTCACCATGTATAACAATTGGATCTTCCAAGTTCGAGGAATAATTTCTTCAAATATACGGCTTCCTTAGCTGCGGCACAATATGCAATATACTCAGCTTCAGTGCTGCTGAGAGCTACTGTTGCTTGCTTTTTGCACTCCCATGAAAATATGCATCCAGCATAGAAAAATACATATCCTGTATATGACTTTCTTTCTATCTGATCACCACCCCAGTCTCCATCTACGAAGCCTTCGATCGGTTTAACAGTTTTGCGGTAATGTAACTTGAAATCTTGAGTTTTTGCTAAATAACGAAGAATGTGTTTCGCTGCTGCTTCATGTTCAGTATGAGGATTCTTATTTCTTTGTGAGAGTTTACTAACTGAGTGTAGTATATCTGCTCTTGTTGTAAGTGCTTAATACATTAATGTACCCATTAATGATAGGTAATTTGTTTCATTTACTTTACCACAGTCATCACTAGAACATTTTAACTGAAAACCTTCATTTAAAGGAGTGGACATTGGTTTACAATCGTTCATCTTATATTCATTTAAAGTTTATTTAATGTAGTTCTTTTGGCATATGGTAATCGAGCTAGTTTCGCCATCCCTTTCGATTTCCATTCCCTAAAAAATAACTGAGGGGACCTTTATCATCAATTTTCAACTGACTTGATATTTGTCTCTTGATTTCATTTAATTCTGTTTTATCTGAAGACGCTACAATAATGTCATCAACATAAACAGCAATATAATCACGTTTGTGATTGTGATGTTTCGTATATAAACATGGCTCACTTGGACAAGCGACAAATCAAATTTCTTTGAAAACATTATCTAACTTGAAATTCCATTCACGTCCGGACTGTTTAAGTCCACATATAGATTTGTTTAGCTTTAGAAATGAGTTAGGAGAACTTTCGGTTTCAAAACATTCTGGTATTTTCATAAAAACGTCATAATGGAGCTCACCGTTAAGGTAAGCAGTTGTAACAACCATTTGATGTACATAAAGTTCATATTCTACTGCTATTGCGAATAACAATCTGAGATTTGCATAACGAATAACTGGTGAAAAAGTTTCTCGACATTGCGAAGCAAAATGTCCTTGACGACCACAATTAAAACATTTACCTTTCTTCTTTTTGAAATTTGATTCTTGAACTTGTTTCTTCTTTGATGCAGAAAAAGCTTGTTGATCTGAACGTTTAACTTCAAACGAACGTCTTTCGCCCTCTTCTAGAACTTTGACTTTCAGCTTACTCAAGGTTGGCAAAATATCACGCGTTTCTACAGCGATTCGAACGACTTCGGAAGACTTGTCAGAAGAATAATTACAACTAATTCTTCAACAATTGTCACATTTATTTCAGCTAGCCTTTCAACTACTCCAAAAAATGTATCTTGAAATTGTTGAAATGTGGTACAACATCCAAGGACTGTGTTTGTAAACTTTTTAAAAGGCCTAAGAATTTAAAGTTTCTCCAATTTTAACTGGTAGAAATTTTATACTGACAAACACACAGACACACAAAAACATTTGTGTTTATTTAAATTTTCATAAAAAACCCACTCTCACATACATTTTCACAAACATTGCCAATTATATATCAGCCTTAATGCACACATGAATTCCTATTTATTTATTTATTTTATATATTTTTGAACAAATTGTGAACACTTGCAAAACGTTCGGCTACCCTTTGCGGTGTAGAATAAGCGGGTGTTAATTGCTTAAATTAATTTTATTTAAAAGTCGTTAAATCTTACTCAACTTATTATTTATCTGTTATTTTTCTGGATATTTTTAATATTTTTTTTTTTTTTTTTTTTTTGTTTGCAGACCCAGTGGCTATTGTTTGCAAATGGAAAATATAATTATACTTCCATTACCAATAACAAAATAAAGAAAAACTATTTATTATAAAAAATCAACAACAGTCAAAATAAATATTTTAATACTTTTTTTAATGCAAACAGAAGTATCCAGAAAACAGAAATAATAATAATTGTCGGAAAATAGTTCGTAGGCAGTAAAGTGGAAGATATAAAATAAAATTAATTTAAACACGAGATAATTTTGATTTAATTTGTTAATAATGTTAAGCAAATAATAAATAAAGCTTTAAGTTTAAAACGAGTATATCGATTGCTAATTTTAAAAAAGGCCTAACTCTTAACAAAATCCCTAAAATTTTAGATAAAAAAAGTTTTAAAGCTACTTTCAATAAAAATTCCAAACTGGTATAGCTATCAGAATAAACAAAAAAAGCTATTAAAATAAGAATCTAGTTATGCCTTTTTTATAAAAAGCCATCGATATGTTTAAGCAAAATACCCACCATATAATACCCTACACATCATGCGAGTATTACCATTATCATTTTCAAAATTGTACATTATTAAGAATCAAAATTACGTTTTTTAAAAGAATTTTCCTATATTAAAAATTGTACTTTAAAAAAGAACTTACAGTTTAAACCCTGTAGCCCGTTTCTGTATTTCTCACATCGTAAAACTTTTCGCATGAAACGTGTGAATTGCAACAAAAATAGTGTGAAATGAAACAAAAAATGGTTTTTCGCACGCAAGTGTTTCTGTATCTTTTTTTTGCGAGAATTATCTGTCATTTAAATAATTTTCCAGCAATTATTGGAAGGATGCGAGAAAAAGTGTTTCTATAACAATATTTTGCGAAAAGTTTCTTTCAAGAACTGTCAAAATTAGTCACATTTGAAATTGGTGGCGAGAAAAACAAAATGTAGATATTTTGAATTTAAAATATGTTTATATACTATTTTATTAAAATAAATAAAAAAAAAAAAAAAAGAAGGAATATAAATGATGAATGCATAATTTATATGATGAAAATAAACAAAAATTGTTTTATTTTGTTATTTTAAATTTTTTTTAGTCTTTGCTTGTTTTGGTTTTAATCAGTGCTGCCAGATATATTTGTGTCAAAATCTTCAATTTCCTGAGAAAAAAATAAAAAAGATCGTCTTTTTTGTTTAAAAATCGTGCAATTTAAAATCAATTTTAAACAAATTTGTTTCGACTTTTATTAAAAAAGAATCAAACAAAAACATAGTTAAAGTTCATGGATATTTAATAATCTCATTAAATTTATATTTTTTTGTTAAGCTGGAGATTATTTTTTAAAAAATTATTTATTTTCTTTAATCCGATAACAATTTAAAATTGTTATTTTTCCCTGGAGAAGTTACACAAAGGCATGAGAAAATATCATTTTAAACAAAAAATAAAATAAATATTTTTACAAAAGCAAAAAGAAACCAAGCTTAATAAAATAAACATACATCCTTTTTTAAAATAGATATATACATATTTACAAAAACCGAGATCAAAATGGAAAATTTTTAAATTAAATCAGCTTTGATAACAGTATTATAAATATAAAACGTTGTTTTATATTTATATCGTATGTAGTCCGAAAAAGTATATTATTGAAATTTAACTATATCGGTTTACAAATGGCTGAGATATAAATCTTTAATTTACCTATTCCTATAATATTTTTCTTTTTTACCTGAAATAGACTTAGTAGAATACCTGGTAGTTAAAATTAAAAAAATCGGTTCATAAATAAACGGGTTAAAGACCCAGTAAAATCTTCGCCTACAAAATTAAATAAAAGCACTACATACAATTCTACTGAAAAACTAATGAATTTTACAAAATCAACAAATTCAAAAATAAGTAATTTTGTTATCTAAATACATCCAGAAAAAAGTAGTTATCGAAGTTCTTATGGAAGAAAGCTACTAAATAACGAGTGAAAGAAGCTATCCATTTTGAAAAAGTTTTTACTGGGAGACAAACAAATTTCTTTCTTGCCGGAATAATGGTTTTGGCACAAAAGTGTACATATAAGATAAGAATATCAATCATATTTTATATATGTATAAAAGAAGTATTAAATGTTCAAAATAAGCCAAGTCGGTCCATTTCTTTCCCTTGAAATTTTGCTTTTGCCGATACATTTTTTAGGGAAGAGACAAACAATTTCGAGGACAATTTTCACAATAGGGATAAATATAAAAATTTAAACCTTGTTTCTAAAGATATCTTTTTTTCTATAAACAAACATATAAAAATATTAACAATTATCTTATTTCGAATACTATGGGGCTTATAGTGTAAAACGCAACGCCAACAATTTCATTAAAAGCAAAAACAAAATCAAAAATATTTTATTAATTTGTTGTTGCTTTCTACAGACATTCATATCATTTTTTTTTTTTTCAATTTTCAACTCCAAAAAATAGAAGTGTGTGAAATCTTAAAATTCAAGATGAATTTCTATAGAAAGTAACAACAAAATTATAAAATATTTTTGATTTTGTTTTTGCTTTCGTCACTTTTTTAGAAAAAATCATCAAAACGTCACTTTGTTAATTTCGGAACAAAAACTCGTCAAATCTGGCAGCCCTGTTTTTATTATATTTATTTCTATTGTTGACGTTTCGCTTTTATTTGACACTTAATTACTGGAAATATTCCAGTATAAACAGAATTTGTTGTGTCTGTTTTCGCATTCAAATACAGAAACACTTTTACCTCATAAATCGAGAAACGATGGAATTTTTTGTTTCACACTTCATGTAAGAAATTTTACGATGCGAGAAATACAAAAACGAGCTACTGTATTCAAAAGCGATTGTTAAATTTAATAAACATTTATTAAAACATTTTCATAGTAAACTTGTTTCGCAAGTCCCGATTATAGTTAACAAAAAGATGTTACGTCTCAGTCTGTAAGAAATAGATTTCTCTTACTTTTTTACGGTAAGGTTATGTTACTGTTTTTTTCATCACCCTGTGTTGGCCATCATCGAGACGTTATTACGTAAAGGTATACTAAAAGGTGAACCTACAATCTCCACTACGGTAGTATGGTTTAAAACACACATGTATTAATTTTTTCCTTCTTCTAGAAATTTGTTTAACTACGGACAATAATGTTGCCCCATTAGGACCAAATTTTATTTGGATTAATATAAAATTGACTGGCTTCAAATTTAATCTATATAACAAATATGAATTATTAAGTGAACTTAAAATCAGTTTTATTTTAAAATTCAGCTTTTAAATTTTAAAATAAAATGTTAGGTTTTGTAGAAATGCTAGTCAGTACTGATCTAGATCCAATGATACATTGTTCTACCACGAAGTTCCGTCGTGTTCCAACGTAAAACCAACCCAAACTTCTAACGAAGTTTTAAATTCGCTCCAGTTCAACGCCTAAGATATCATACAATCCGTCAAATTTGGCGGGTCCCATTTCGGCCTGTCCCCTCCTCGACCAGTGTAAGACAGTGACAGAGAACATGTCTACGTCCTGCTCCTCTTTTTCGTCATCACAGCTGCAAGCATACTCAAAGTGTCCGCCGCCCAGATGCCTTGCTTGCCTACCTTAAAGCAGTGTTTCTTTACTACAGATACGTCCCTTGTAGTCATCGAAAGAAGAGTCATGTTATGTATGTCATCCATGCGAAGCCACAATTGCTTGACAATACTATTTCCAGTGTCCGCGGCACATTTTATTTAGACTTAAAATGCATATAGAAATTTCTCTCATGTTCGAAACGTGCACTGGGCACATTTGGTTGCTTTAACGTCTTCGGCAATATAAGACTGTCCTTAGAAGGTTTCGAGTAGGCCGAAAGGATGTGAAAGAAAATGTTAAGGAAAATTGCAAAACTTCCGACACATGATAGGTAGGTATCCTTACTGTTAGGGACGTCTAAGCGATAATGGCAAAAACCTTTAGATAAATTACACCTTATGCACATGTTTCGGTAGTCACATATGGGCTAATCCTGCGTTACGGACGTTACATTCGCACGCAAATTTGCTTGTTAAGATTAACACAGCTGGCGTTAGCATTGGAATATTTTCATGAAATTTTTTGCAAAATGCAGTTCTTTGGGAGTACTTTAAAACTTATTTTAAGCTTAAAGGTTAACTATTTTTGAAAAAAAGTTATGCTAGCTTAAAGTTCCGTTACGGACGTTACAAAAAATGGAAGTCGACTTTGAGACTTATGTGCATTTGCACATTTTTTTAGCTAATTTTGCATAATAAACAAAAAAAGTCCAAATACAAAAAATTAAGTGGAATATATGACCATATCAATCCATCTTAGAAAAGAAGGCTTAGTAGTCCTGTTAAACAAAAATCTTAATTTGTGTCTGTTACGGACGTTACGTTACGGACGTTACACTTTTTCCATTAAACCAAATTGTGTATATAAAAAACATTCATGTATTTAAAAATCTGTTTTAACCTTGTAATTATAAATTTATTAGTTACAAAAAAATTATAGAATATTTCATTACTCTTATATTACTTATATTCATTTATTAATTTGTTTATTTAACCGTTTAACATTGTATCTTATGCTGTTCGAGCTACTCTTATAGTATTGTCATTGGAAAAGCCCGAAAAAATAATGATATGATTTAAGAGCTGGAATATTTTTTACATTTATCCATGTTTTTGATATTTCGTCAGATGCAGTTTTGACATAATTTTTACCGTAAATTAGGAAAACGCAATTTATATATTTTTTTTTTTTTTTTTTTTTTTGCTAATTTGTGAAAATCTCGAAAGTTTTTGGGTTTTTACTAGTTGCCAAACTTTTCGCTTAACAACAGCGCCAACACCGTCCACCGCTCCTTTTCCATGCGAAGTAGCAAAAAAATTCCGTTCGAAACAACTCACATTCCATTCTTTTACGAATTGTGTAATGTTTCTCAGAATGTATTTATGTGCCTCTCTAAATCTGGCCACTCGTTGTCTATTATCTCTTTTTATTTTTTTTGCCTGTGACACACTATTTTTTAACTGTTCTTTGATTTTCTCAAGATATGCTCGCTTTCTTTCTGCCTTTTTAGTTTTAAACACCAACAGTTTTTCAGTATTATTTTCAAATTTGCACAAAATTTGTTTGCTCTGTCTGCATTTGAACACATTTTAATTAATACGAATATATTTGTCACCACGCGCAAAATTTTGAGATCAAAGCAAGAATTGCTTAAAGATTTCTAACGGAAAATCGAGTACGTAAACATTGCAAGCATGGGCGTACCACCAAATATTTAAAGGGGTGCATGGAGGTTGCGGTTTACAACATGGTTATTAATTACTAATTATTGATATTCAGGAATTATTTTAGGTTTCATAAGAATTTGAAATTCATCTCAATTTAAGTTGCAGATTGGGGGATCACATGTTATTAAAACACACCTTTTTGTTACTTTGAGGTGAAGTTTTTCGGATTCTCGGCAACCTTGAGCAATTTTAAGTCCAGATTCAAATTCAGCCGGTGAAAATAAAATAAAACTTTTGGGTATTTTCATGCCGTTACGGACGTTACACACTTTGTTATTTATATTGAGAAAAAAAAGCGTAATACAGGTATTTATTTTTTTCATCAGATAAAAGTGCATAAAAACTCTGTTTATAAAGCTAGTTTGGAAAACAAAATTATTAAAATTCATTCTGTTAAATTTAAAAACCCCCATTTTCCGTTACGGACGTTACACAGAGTGTACCCATTTTTAGTTCAAATTTTTAATATAAAGGGTGGTTAAATTTCAAGGGCCGATGTTGATTTTGAATAAAACACAAACTATTTAGGAAATTTTGTAATTTTATTTTGTTATGATATATTGGTATTACTCAATTATGTATGGAACAAAATATCGGCCAAATGGGCGCCGCGACCACGGCGGCACATCTCCATCCGATGGTCCAAATTTTTGATGACCCTGAGGCATAATGGAGGTTCTATGCCGTTAATGTGCCAAATTATCTCATCCTTTAGCTCTTGAATTGTTGCTGGCTTATCGACGTACACCTTTTCTTTCAAATAACCCCAAAGAAAAAAGTCCAACGGTGTCAAATCACATGATCTTGGCGGCCAATTGACATCGCCATTAAGTGAGATAACACGGCCATTGAATTTGTTGCGCAAAAGAGCCATTGTTTCGTTAGCTGTGTGGCAAGTGGCACCGTCCTGCTGAAACCACATATCGTCCACATCCATATCTTCCAATTCGGGCCATCTTATATATGTTGTAGCTTGAATATGTATCCTATAATTCCATTAACAAACATTTGGATATTGGGCAACTTTAAATTTCTGTCTTTGGTTTAAAAATGTTCGGATTAGCCCATATGTTCGCATGTATCTGGCCAGATACACTATGTATTTCAATACATTTATATAAAAAAAAAAAACCTATTTTAGTGATAATATTACATTGTTATATTATTAGCACACAAGGCAGATGCATATTTGCTATTTTTTTTTTTTTACCCAGAAAAAAAAATTAACGAGAAATAAAATTTTTTTAATTTCTAACAAATAATGGTTTTAAAATTTATTTCGATTAATTTCAATTCAAAAATTAGTAGTTGTAAAATTATAAAGTAAATTTCAAAAAGTCTTACAGAACTTCAGTTTTAGTTGATTTGAGTAAACAAAAGCAAACAAATGCAAATAAATTACACTGTTCTTCATATAAAATCAAGTGTATCTGGCCAGATACATGCGTTACGTATGTGATATGTAGATGAAAAAATGCACATAAATTGTTTCTGTTGTTTTTTTAATGTTTTTTTTCACAAAACGATAGCTAACAATATTTGTAGAGGGTACCTGGAGACTCAAACACCTAGCTGAATTATAAATTTATTTAAATAACTGTAAAATTCTTAAAAGATCTGGCCAGATACACTTGTATTTTATATGAAGAACAGTGTAATTTATTTGCAGGGTTAATCTGTTAGATTTGATTGGGTATCGAATTGAAACCAAATTACCAATATATAAGAGTAAAGGTAGAATTAGTCTTTACTTTCTGTTCTGTTCTGTTACGAATCAGCTGATTTGTTTTTTTTTTATTAAAAAACCGATGAAATTAATTAGTTTTTCTGTTCTGTTGCGGTTCAGTTTGTTAAAATCAAAAACTTGTTAAGTAATTGTAAGTGACAGCAAAATAAATAATAAAAAATACATATGTATTTATATTGAAATAAACTCTTTTTTGATGTTAAGAATTGATCAAATTTAATTTCTTAAAATTTATGTGCATTAAAGTTATTTAAATAAACAATGGATGGTGCAAAACTAATAAATTTAGTCGTAAATGGCTGATAAGTTACTACAGAAAAAGTAACTACAGTCGAACTTCCATAACTCGAATCACCATTATCCCAAAAAAAACTTCGACTTATGGAGACTTCGAGTTACAGAATTTTCTTGTTGAAAAGAGAATAAATTGCAAACTTGTGTACATTTTGTATTTTTTGTTTAAAACAGGCACTATTTGAATGCTTCATACCTAAGCAATGAAGTAAAATATCGGCATGGTTTGACTTCTAGCTGCTGTAAACCAATTGAGGACTGCTATGTCGATAATTTTGTATATTTGGGTCTTAATCATTTTACTTAAGAGATGAGATACTGACTCAAACGAGTTGATAATTAATTCTTTATTTTTAAAAATCTATGAGACCGTATTAGCTGGGACACCATATTTATTGTCTGCTTCCTTTTTCTTGTATCCACCCTCGTCTTCTTTTATAAACTTATATTTCCCTCCATAAAAACATACAAATAATTTAAACATATTTAGGCAAACCAAAAGACACACGTAATGTACAAGAAGGGATTTCCCCGAAAAAAATAGCAAAGTAAAATATACAAACCTGCTAAACAAGCAAAAGAAAGCGAAATAAATAAACAAAATAAACAAAACAAGCAAAAACTTCGAGTTATAGAATACAAATTTGAGTATTTGGTTCGAGTTATGGAAGTTCGAGTTACGGAAGGAGAATTGTATGTAGTTTATTGTTTTACAGCTACTGCCAATCAAATTGGTTCGAGTAAGAGAAAATTCGAGTTAGAGAAGTTCGAGTTATGGAAGTTCGACTGTATTACAATTTCGTAACAGAACGGCACGGAGAAAAAATTTTCAGTAGTTTTTTATAAATTAAAAATAGATTGAAAATTATTTTAATTTAATTAATGTGATAATTGAATACATTTTTTTAGTTGAAAAAAAAAATATTGAAGTATAATTTTCAATGAAATTAACATTTTAATTCTTTTAAGATATATTTTTAATTAAAATATTAATTAATAACATAGAATCTTAATTAATTTTTTCATTTAAAAAAAAAAAAAATTTAAGCTTGTAGAATTGTTGTTGGGTATTGTGAAAACCTAAGCTATGTTTAATTAAATAAATTGTTTGAAACGGCAAAGTTTTGTGATAATTTTTTTAATTAAATTAAAAATTTCATTTATTGAAAAAATTAATTACAATTTTTAAATTTTTTCAATATTTTGTAATCAATATAATCATTTTTGTAATAAGTACTTAATCCACAAATTGCTTGCTTGATTCTAAAAAATTGGGGAATCAGAGCTGTAGTTAGTCCCAATTTCCACAATGCAAGTCTTATTGATAAACTTATCACATTTTCTTCTTTGAATCAGCTTCGGCGTTTTCACGAGTTAAGTCTTCTTATTTATCTGTTATTCCATTTGTATGAATGTATATGTGCGTTTTCACATTTCGCACATACAACACACACAAAAAATCACACACGCTACAAAATTGACTTTGTACAAAGAAATTAAATATGAAAGATAATTGTCAAAATAGACCTGCTGAAAATTACGAATGAGAAAACAAAACGCATATGACGAGTACAGCAAGCTGAGTACTCGTTTCTTCTCCCCTCGTCACTCTCGCCTACAAAGTAGCAAGTTGATCAATAAGACTTGCATTGTGGAAATTGGGACTTAGGAACTGGCTAAATTTTAAATTAACTATTTTCACGTAAAAAAGAATTGAATGAAATTTGAAGCAATTCAGACGAATTAGGCACAAATGAATTTCAGTTCGTTTCCAATTCCAATAAATTTGTAGAATGAGTTGCAATTTGTTTTCAATTCAAATGAATCTGTAAAATTCATTGCAATTCGTTTTCAATTAAAATGGATTTGTTAAAGTAAATTGTAATTCATTTTACAGATGCATTTGAATTGAATTGATTTTGAGTTCATTCAAATGAATCAGAACAATGAATTGCAATTCAAATGAAAAAAATCAAAAATTAGTTGCAATCAATCAAATTCAAGAGCAGATCTAGGGGGATTTCTTAAAATTACTATTTTTATTGCAGTTAAAAGTTTTAATAAAAAAAAGGAAACACATTTTCCAATTGTAGTAAAAATTTCGAGTAAACGAACAGAGCTTTGACAGCAAAAAAATGTTGTTGAGATATAAAGTTGCTAAAATCTTTAAAACTCGATTGAAAATATACAAATATGAGATTATTTAAACAAAAAATTATTGTTAAACACACTTTAAACAATATTTTCACACTTTTTGATAAAAATAAAAATTTAAGTTTCTTTTAGCAAATAAATAAAAATTTTCCATTTTGGTAGGATTTTCGCCTAGACCTAATAACTTAATTTCTATTCTGCCGCTACCTGATAATTCCATTCCGATACAAAATCAATTCAATTCAAATGAGTTGAAAATGAATTGTTTATTCATTTGAATTAATTCTAAATCAATTCAATTCAAATGAATCTGTAAAATGAATTGGAATTCACTTATACAAATTCAATTGAATTAGACACGAATTGCAATTCATTCTTCAAATTTATTTAAATTGGAAATGAATTGCATTTCATTTTTACCAAATTCATTTGAATTGACTCATGCAATTCTTTTTTTTTTTGTGTGGAAAGAAATAATCCAAAATTTGCTTGTTCAGTGCAAGAATGATTCGCGAATTAATTCAAAAATGATTCATTTGCAGCTCTGGTGATTAGAAACAATTTTTAATTTTTTCTAATAATAAAATCGTTTTTAAGAATTTTTGCTGTAAAACTCACAATAAGATATGAGGCTTATTTTCACCCTTATGGTCATGTTAGTGAAAAAAATTGCACAAAATAAGAGACCAAAAATCAAAGAATCATTGTCGTGTATAAAATACAGCCACCGACATGCACAGTATAGTGTGAAACAATATCAGAAAGAATCACGACGAACAAGTTGTGAATGGCATTCAATACCGGACAAAGATTTTACATTTGACATTTACATTTTACAGTGCTTTCAAAATCCAAAAAGCCATATATTGTCTACCTATGGCTCTCTTGCGTAAAATTATAGAGTACTATCACATTTTTCTGGTTCTTACTGACGACTGTGTTGCCGGATATAAATATCCTTTTTTTAGGCCACCTCTATTATTCTAAAGATTGGGGTCAATATACAAAAAGAAAAGGGCACGGCGATCGAAAAGAAAATTTATGAGATATGCTCTAGAAGCAAACCAATTAAAAATACTGTTTTTGAAACATAGTGTAAACACATTTTCAAGCTATAACTCGTGCAAAAAATTGGAAATCAGGGGGGAAAGATCCGAGATGGCATAAGAAGACCCCAAATTTGATGTCGGATTAAATGATTAAAGGAAAAAATTAAGCCATTAAAAATTTAAAAGGGGGGTATCCAGAAGAGAAACAAAAAATTAAAAACCTATACTGCTTGAATTGTTTTTAATTAAGCTTTTTTCCTTGAGGTGACTGGCTCAACATTTTTTTTTTTCAATCCAACCTGGTGAAAATTATAAAAATTGTCTTAAGTCGACTTGAAATACTTAAAGTTAAATGAACACAATCATATCACTATTTCTAGTTTAGAATTGTTAATAGGAGCCAATTCTTCAAAAATTGCTGCTTTATATATAATTCATTTCTCTAAAAGGCTGATATTTCTAAAAACTAACTCCATCTCGTCATTAAAATGAGTGCAAAGACATCAAAGGTTGCACCCGTAACCCTTTTTTTACTTTCTTTTCCACATGCTGCTCCATTGAACCATTAACACTCTGTGGGAAAGTGTAATTTAGCATTATTTGTTTCTATTTCTGGTTAAATAATGATAATTCGCTGAAACTATTTGATTGAACGTAATTTGATATAGAACATTTACTGTGGTTTTAACACAAAATTTTCAAACACAAAATGGAATATTAAAATTTTGCCAAATTATTGTTAAACCATTGACGCTGACGGTTGCACTCTCAAACTCCTCACACTTTCAGGCCAATTTAGTAGTAAAAATATGGAATATTATAGTTTGCAAAAATATAGACGAAATGTAATGAAATGAATCCCACACTATATTTATGCATTTTCCTCAATTTAACTATAGAAAAGTTAATGGGTTCAGGATATACAAATGTGAGTGTTTTAGTGTGCCTGAGCCTTTGTGTGATAATGTTAGTGTGATAAAATCCTGTGTTTAGTTGTGAGTTTGTGTGTGTGTGTCTGTGTGTGTGTATAGTGTATGTATGAATTTGTACACCTAGAGAAAAAGTATGGTTCGATGTAGTTACGCAATAATCATTAAGTATGGTTGCAAAAAATTCAAAAAATTATTGGTAAAACCAATCATCATAGCGGTTTTACCCTTACTTTATTTTTTTAAGTAAAAAGATTTAATTTTAATACGCTAACTTCCCAATTCTTTTAGGGTGACGAGTGCCTTTAACCATGTACATTTTCATTTTAACTATTTGTATGTTTAAAATTTAACAATAACATCTTATATTGTATAAGCAACATGTTCTGATTGCTCAAGCAACCATACAATTATATGTGGTAGACATATAAGCGATATTAATAACAATAACATGGTAAAAAATAAACTTCATTATGTATGAACATATTCCTTTAAAAAAAATGTAATTTTCCGTGCCCAAAAACAGGAAAAATCTACCCAATTTCTTGTTCAATTAAACTATTAATCAATAATAAAACCAGTTTTAATTAAAAATTTAGTCAACATATTCCTATTTCAACGAAATAACTGCAGAAAATATTTTAGTATCAACAAATATTAAATTGCTAACATGAATTTGTTTACTGGTGCAAATTTAGGTAATTTTTTTTTAATTACTAGCTGACCTGGCAAACGTTGTTTTGCCATATAACTTACAGCTTTCACATGTTACAGTGTCTGCATGCCAAATTTTAAGAAAACCCGTTGATAAGTTAAGAAGATATAGAGTGGGGGAGCTTTTAACCCTCTTGCTCCATTTAACGCTAAATTATAAAAACTATAGGCTATAGTTCTTTCCAGCTGTAACACTAGTTGCCTGCCAAATTTCAAGGAAATCGGTTGTAAAGTTAAGAAGATATAGGTAGGGGAGCTTTTACCGCTATTGCCCTATCTCACGCCCTATTCCGTATTTCCTTTCAGATGTTACAGTGTCTGCATGTCAAATTTTAAGAAAAGCCGGTGAATAGTTTAGAATCTTAGAGAGGGGGAGCTTTTATCCCTCTTGCCCTATTTTACGCCCTAAATAATACAACTTATAGGCTATAGTTCTTTCCAGATGTTACAATAGTTGCCAGCAAAATTTCAATAAATCAATTAATAAGTTAAGAAGGTATAGGGTGGGGGAGCTTTTACCCCTCTTGCCATATTTTACGCCCTATTCCCTATTTCCTTTACGATGTAACAGTGCCTTCATGCCAAATTTAAGAATGTATTGGGAGGCGGAGCTAATGCCCTATTTTGCGCCCTCTAGCGATATAAAATAAACTTTACGAACTATTCACATACCTAACAAATACACATAGACAATTTCCTAAAAACCGGTCAAGCCTTTTTAAAGGAGTTCAAAATGGTGAGCATCTTATTGATATTTGTATGCAAATATAAAGGAAAATTTAAATGCCATATCTCCGTAAACCCTGGGCCGATCTTGGTAAACTTTACATAAACCAACTACAGACTATCCCCAACGTTTTGTTTGAAATCAATCGACCCGTTTCCGCAGTTAGTGGTGACATCAAAGTGTCCACTTCTTTTTATATATATAGAAGATTATTTTAATTTATGGCGATTTCTTTTCTGAGAAATATGTTGCATTAATGTTACATGTTCTACATTTTTGTGTTCGTTTGTACAAAAAATACAACTGTGGGAAACAATTTTCAAGTTCTTTTGTGAATATGTTGATGAAAAATATGCAAAACATGTTGCATATTTTACACTTACTTTTACTTAAGGTGTTCATACTGCCCTGTTTTAAAACTTTGGTACTTACAACTTTGTTTGTACAACCGCTCATAATTTTGTAAAAAAATTGTTTTAAAACAAACTATAAATATATTTACACATTAAAATCAAAAAAAGTCTATTTAAATTATAATCGTTTTAATTTTTCTAAGCCATTAGTGATGTCAATATTTGTTTACAAGCCATAATAGCGTGCAGAAACCGCTCAAATAGCTTTAAAAATCGCTCATGAAGTACATTAGTGATTAAAGTGTAATAGTTGTAAATAAAAACAGCTAATTGTGTTCTATTGAAATTGCCCATCATGTAACACTTCCAGTGATTATAGGTAACATTAGAAATTGTTACATGTATATACTGTAACATATTTTTCTCAGAAAAGAAATCGTCATTAAATTAATTTTAATTTTTTTCTGTGTATGGAAATAAATTGTTTCCCTGTGTGTGTGTGTGTGTGTGTGTGCGTGTGTATAAAACAACTGAAAATGATTGGCTTTAGAAATTATGTATTCATGTACAATGTATGCATAATTGTGGCTATGAACAACATAAATGAATTTAACAATGAATTTAAATTATATTCTATTTATACATACAATTGGACAGAAACGACCAACAATTATTGGCCGCAAGTTTAAATGAAGAATGAATAATGGCGGAAATAGCGAGTGTTTGGCTGGAAAAAAAATTAAATGTCTGTCTAATTGCAAATTAAAAAAAATTTTTTTTGTGATTGCATGATGTTTGGCAAATTTAAACGTTTATTGTGAAACATTGGTACAATATAAATTTATTCATAGCTGATGCATACTAATACTATTAAAAGTTACGACCATTAGGTATTGCAAAATATGGATTTCACGCCAAAGGACCTGCTTTTTCAGTGTTAGGTACATGTTTCCTATGATCGCCTTAACTCTTTTACAGCAGCTTATAAATTATAAGCCTTTATTTTTAGGTTGTTGTAAAGGATACATTTTTCATCGCCTGTCACTTAAAAAGCATGTCAGCCAAGCAAAATTGTCGTTTAATGCTTACTGTGCTTTCGGATCATCGATTGGTAGCAACTGGGTACTCAGGCCGTCAGTACTGGAATGCCTATACACTGGTTAAACCCATTCTTACGTATGGATGCTGCATTTGGTGGGAGGTACTGAGTCTGGCAAGTCAGAGGAACCTTCTGTCTAAGGCTCAGAGGTGTGCTTCGACCGGCATGGCAGTGGCCAGGAGAAGTACTTAACAAGCGGCTTTAAATTTAAATATACAACTTCTGTCAACTGAGCAGTATGTGATGGCAATAGCAGCCTGAAGTCTTCTTAGACTTAGGCAACTGGGCCTGCTAAGGAATTTCGCAGGATCTTAGATGAGTTTGGCATTAGTGTTTATTGCCTGGGTCCGCCCGCGTCCACGTCCAGGAAGAGCCAGTCAGGTCAGGGCGAACTGTACAAGAGATTTACCATTTTTACTGCTGGCTTAAGTGAGCAGGAGTCTACCTAGAGGATATATTTATTAGAAGGACATTTATTTTACAGTGTATTTTTTGCGAAGGTTCAATGGATTAAGAATGCCGTAGAATTAATAAGGGGTAACATTGCTGGTGGCTTGAAAGTCACTACACATATGGACAGCCGGGAAGCTCTTAGGGCCTTGATGATCTGTTCTGTAAATTGCAAGCTAGTAGATGATTATAGAAGAGCTTTTAGGGAAATCTGTGATGAGCTTTTATGTTGTAGAGTACCGGATCATTGTAATATTACTGGTAATGAAATGACCCATGGGTTGCCGAAAATTGGGATTTTTATGCGGAGAAGATTATGAAATAGGTACTAAACTTTACATATGGCAATATAGTCAGTGGAGACATTATTTTGTTTGTGCTTTATGGCCTTTCAATTTTTGCATGACCAATTTGAAGAATCTTTTGCCCAATAGCTACAGAGAAACTTATTAATTAATTAAGTATTCCCGAAAATAACTTTGATAATAAATTTGCATGTACACGCGCAAAAAACCTGAACTGGAAAAATTATATATTTTAGTTTTCTTACGAAAACATTAAAATGAAGCAATTTGTTTTTATACCCTCCACCACAATTAGTTGTAAAGAGAGTATACTAAGTTTGTCATTCCGTGTGAAACTTTTTTATTATTCATCTCAGACCCCATAAAGTATATATATTCTGGGTCCTTGAGTAATTCAAAGTCGATTTAGCCATGTCCGTCTGTTCGTCTGTTGAAAACACGCTCACTTTCGAAATACTCAAAAGAAATAAACAAGCTTGGTGTCAAATTGCTTGTAGTTATCCTAAGCAGTTTGGGATTGAAATCCAGCAAAAGTGGTTCAGTAGGATCAGACCTATGTATAAAAATGTAGAACCACCACCTAAACAAAATTGATAATTTAGTTATAAAAACTAACATAACTCGTGGAACAATGCACGGAATAATATAAGATTTTGCAAAAATTAGTTTCATTCGATTGGAAATCACGCTGTAAAATTTCGGGACAATGTGTTCATTATTTACCTAAGGCCCCATATAAGCCCTACTCCCGGAAAACAGTATAGTACGCCTAAAACCATAATTAATAATGCTATTATAACAAAATTAAGTACATCATAGTTTTATAAGACTAGAAATAAGACTGTGAAATTTCGTGAAGATCGGTTAATTTTTTACAATAGGCCCCATATAAACCCTACTCCCGGAAAACAGTTTAATACGCTTAAAACCGTAAAAACTAACGCTATCATAACAATACTGAGTACATCACAGTTTTATAACATTAGAAATAATACTAAACAATTTTGTGAAGATCGGTCCATAATTTACCCTAGGGCCTTTATAAACCCTACAGTTTAGTTTGCCCAAAACCGTAAAAAATAACGCTTTCATAACAAAATTTGATACATAACAGTTTTATAGAACTAAAAATAAAACTGTAAAATTTCGTGAAGATCGGTTAATTTTTTACCATAGGCCCGATATAAACCTAAAACGCCTAAAACCGTTCAAAATAATCAGAATAAAATAAAATGCTTCACAGTTTTGTAGGACCAGAAATGATGATCGGTCCATAATTTATTATAGTCCTTATATAAAGCACACTCTGGTAAAATAATTAAATACGCCTAAAACCGTAGCAGATATAGATATTGCGGTAAACTTTCTTCCCACTTAGCTTCATATGGCCAGAAAAAATTTTATGCAATTTTGTGATATACCGTCCATAATCAACCTTAGATCCATTTTAAGCAGCCTTCTGAAATTCACTGCAAACGCAAAATCTTATTTATCCGCTGTATTGAAATTTATGTTTATTTTTAATACCAGAAATTACTCTGCAGAATTTTGGGATGACTGGTTCATAGCTTACCATGGTTTCAATATAAATTCCCCTCCTGAAAATCATTTAAGTTCGGCTTAACGGCTTAAGCTATAACGAATCATGATATTTTACTCAAGCTAGTAAAAATTAAAAAAAAAAAAATCATAAAACTTTCTGATTGTCGGTCAATACTTTAATATATGTCTAAACCGCAACCAATTTTAATGCAGATGTCTGTTTTTATAAAGATAAATTAATAATAAATATACATCATATAGATATTTCTCCTAAAACATTCGAACTGTCGGTGGAGGGTATCAAAGATTCGGCACAGCCGAATATAACACTCTAACTTGTTTCTTATTTGCTTTCGAGTCAGAAAAGTATTAGATCACGACTGCCAGAATATCCTCCCGAGTTCGTGCAATTAGAATAAACCGTGATGGGGAAAATTTTCGTCCGGCACGGGCAGGATATAAAATTATTGTTAGTTTATTTATAATATAAGAAGATTCAATAAAAAAAATACACTGGTCTACAAATTTGAAAAAAAATTGACTGTAGAAACGATGCATTGCGCTATCACGTCTTGTTAATTTTTGTTATCGCATGCTGGCAATACTGTAAAACAGTCATTACTGACACTACAATCTTACATTTTTTAATTTGACAGAAGCCCACATTCATTCTAAATCTTTATAACAGTAGCGTTTAAACATTTCAGGGAGATGGTGTGTTACTTATTCTAGCTATTTATGCTTTGTTTTTGGTTGGATAAAAAGGATATGGGCAATTCCATGGCAAATCGAACAAGAGTGGCACCCAACCATTTTCGATTTGAATGATATTTGGTAACAAGGTTTATTTTATTCTAAAAAGAACATATAAACGAAAGTTATGTCATATTGAAAATGTCAAAATTTCGCCGAATTAGCCGAATGTGTTGAGTTTATTTCTTCAATATTTATTTCTTCAATATCAAAAACCTGACGTGATAGAGAAAAACCAATTTGTAGATTCGAATTCAGCCCACCAAATTACCCTACGAAAGATATTTGGTTTCTCCAGTCCAAAACCTTGTTGGCTAGTGATGTTGCGAAAAAAAGTACGAACATACCCAGTAAAAGCTTTAGTTGTAAAACTTCTCCAGAATTACGATTAAATTTATTCTAGTTAAAGTAAACATGGACACATAGCCCGCTATGCAGATGGATAGACATAGTTAGATCGGTTCAGATAGTGATTCTGAGTAGATTGTTACACTTAAAGATGCGGGAAGGGCTCATTACACATCTCCTTCCCTAAATTTTTTTTTTTTTGATTTATGTTTTGTTAAAAGTGAAAATTATCCATAATTTTAGTAGTCTAAGTTAAAAAAAATACAGATCTAAATAATATATTATGTTTTATCGTAAACAAAACAGATAATCTTTAACAATAATTTCGATAGAATCGAGAAATAAACTTTTATATCAAACCAAATTTTGTTAAGGTTTGTTATCTTCCAATAAATTTTTTTATTTTAACAACTAAATGTTGCCCTTTTTTGTTTATTTATTATGTATTTGTTTTTGTAAAATATTTCTTTAATTTATGTTGAGTTTTAAACAAAACAAAAACATTATAAAGTTTTTAACATTTCGGTTGCTCACTTTTAGATGTTTTCCCCCTGCTATTTTATTTGTAGTTGTATGTTATTGTAATTCTTTTTTTTCATGGAAAAACTTTTCACATCAAGAATTTAGAAAACATTAAATTATACTTCTGTGTTCAACCACTGGTTGTAGCTCTGTTGTTGTTTTTTTGCTGTTGTTTATATGAGCCTTTTGTAGATGTTGAAAATAAGTGGAAACAAAAGAGTGAGCTATATTCGGTAGTGCTGATAGTATTCAGCCCTCCTCAAAAAACGAAGAAATTGGTTTCCACACGACAAGAAGCCGAGATATGTTAAATTTTAAAATTGCTAAAGTGCTGCTTGAGTGCAATAAACGGAAATCGTTTTTGGATACATTTTATATAACTGAAAAGTAGATCCCTTACAACAAAACAAAGCGTTATTATTTATATTAAGATCTGCCCAACCAGTCGAATTGCTGAAATTGTGCTCTGTATTTTTTGAGATTGGAAGGGGCCCACCGCTTATGAGCTGCTGAAATAAAAAAGGCCAGACGGTTACCAGGAACCCGTAACTGATTCGTTTAAAGCAAACTTTAGTTCGGATATTCGACCACACTCCGAAAAAAAAAAAACATTTTTAAAATTGGCGCTATTATCATAAACGAAATTTTTTTCTTTCGTCATTTTTTTATTGAATCTTCAAATATTAAATATGAACTACCAAAAATAAATCATATCTCATTCTAATACTTTATATTATCTCCTGCCCTTGCCCGACGAAAATTTTCGCCATTACGATTTATGTTCATATAGTTATGTGAGTAATCTAAACGGACGACTCCTGCAGTATATCTTCTCTGTAAGTGATTATCGTGCTATTGGATTTGGGTGCAGCTTAAGCCAAATATTTTATTGCATATTTCTTTATCATAGTTTTTACTAATCCGACATTTATTTCCTTGTGAAAATTACAGTTTTTTATTACATACCAGGTGGCGGCTGTAGTTATGAGAAGAAGTTTTGTTTTGGCACCTTTAACTTCTTTTAATATAAGACGCGAAGGTAGTATACATGCTAGTGTTTAGGTTTTTTATGATGATGTTATAAGTACGTATTTTTGCCACTGACCTTGATCCTCCCTTGTTTAAACCACATTTCTAGTTTAAATATATAATCCTGTAAGTAATGAGATGCTTCATGACAGTTTTCGTGCACACTTAGAAAAGCTTTAGCAACTTTAAAGGAGGCTGGATCAATACCAACTTAAATTGAAGCCTTTGATAACTTTTTACTTTTAAAGCAGTAGTCTTTTTTTTTGTCTTGGCCGTTGCATTTCTTATTATGAATGTTCTTGCCACGGCGGCAATATTTGCAGTCGCAACTAATCCATGATATTAAGGTTTTATTATGTAGCGCCCAGACAAGAGAGTGCGTCAAAATTAGTTACCACACTGCAATAAAAAAATTGATTCTTAAAAGTGAAATTCTAAACAGAAAAGAAATACAAATCTTTGAGAGGTTGGTCCACATTTCGCACGTCAACAACAACAACACTTATTTAAAATATTTTGTCCATTGTTTTGTAAACTCTGAAACTGCTGATAAGAATCATAATAGCCAGCGACTTTTGCTTCGGCATAAGTATTTTGACATGCACTTCATATCAGTTTTCTTGCGTGTTCTTTGCAATTGAAGGTCAACTTAAATGGTTCTTATTAATTTTTGTGTCTTTACTTATAATTTTGATTCATCAGTGATTTGAAATAATGCGGAAAACGGCTGAGTTAACTTATATTGTAAGAGCCTCATTAGTAGTAAAGTTCAATGCCGGCTTCAAGGTATCAGGCATAGCTAACGAGTTAAATTTGTTGCGTGAATCTGTTTATTATCAAATTAACAAATTTATAAACAGAAACGATGTACTAAATTAATGGAATAAGTCATTAATGGAATAAGTTATGTAGTACTTCAATTAGTGAGCGGACGATTCGGCGCCGCTTAAGAGAAGCAAGTTTTAAGACTTCCATAGATATATGCCAAACATATCAAAACTAAACAAACTTTAGCGCTTAGCTTTTGGTAATGCACATGTCCAAAGAAGAGTTTTGGATAAAAGTTCTTTGGACTGATGAAAGCTCATTCGAATACAATTCGTCGGAAAAGAAGTTTTATGTAAGACTTTCACAATTCAAAGACAAAAAACTGCGCCAGATTGTTAAAAATACTTGTTCCGACGACTGCTCGAATAGAAAACCAAATTTCTTTAATGTGCAGTTTTTCGTTGGGAAAAAAGATAATCGCGTAATGAGAAAACGGCCATAAGAGAACTAGAAATAATTTGAAGCTACAAAAGTCAGCTTGTTTTCAATAGGCGTACATGGTCAAATCTGCTTCGAACTACATTAGTACCTAAACTATTGCCTAATGTGATCTAAGAGAAATATTTAATAGTGTTACACACTAAATAAGAAACTTAATATTCCCTCATTCACTGCACGCAGTGGTGGAAAGTATAGAAAAGAGAAAGTGAGTAAGTGGAATTAAAAAAAAAAAATCAACAGAAAGAAATAAAAACATCTTTTATTTTTAATTTTTAATGCTATGATGTCATCATAATAAACACGACTCTCTGGCCAGTCATACCACCACCACCAGCCTTTGGGATCTTGGATTCTAGCGCCGTGTTTGCTGTTTAAAGAGTTGGCTTTAATAGTAGTGGTAGACTTTTAGTGGCATAATAAAAGGTTAAAAACAAATGTTAGAAATAAAAAAAAAAAATGCTTGTAAAAGATGTATGTACAATTATACACTAACACAAACATAGAAGTTGTACCATTTATATAGACATTAGATTTGTGTCTTTGAGTTGCACTAGAAATGAAAATAAAATGTAATGACCATCGCAAACAAACAGCAAAACAACTTAGTCCTTTTCTGTTGCCTGTTTTTTTTTTTTCCTTTACTTTCAAATTACAAACAAACCTTAACACATACACACGTACGTTCACACAAACATATGTATGTATGTATGTATATAATATTGCTAATGCTTTTGCTGCTTATTATTTCCTTTAGTTAATTGTTGCTCTTGCTGTTATTATTGTTGTTGCTTGCTCGTTTTCTTTCTTTTTTTTATGTTTGTGCCAGCAATTAAAATCAACAATAATTTTAATTGCTTTCAGCTCACCCAGCAAATGTGTCAACAAAAATGTATAAAAATAAAATTTATGTTACAACAACAAAGTTTTTCATTGAATCAACGTACAAATGTCTGTAACTTAATGTGTATGTGCTAAAACACATATATTTATTAAAAACACAAGCACATGAACATATACACATACACGAAAAAAGAAATTCATCTTCTCGACGCCCTTTCAAAAGGAAGTGAAATTAAGAAAGATGAAGTATTTGTAAGAAAAAAAAGGAAAATATTTAATATAATCATAAATAATTTGCAACTTAAAACTTAACTGACTGATTTGGTCGCAACATAAAGAGTAACATTTTGTTTTATTTGTAAAAAATTTAATCAAATATTTAAGAACAATTACAAAATAAGAACATCTGCAACAAAACTTTAAAAGAGGCATTATTTAAACATTTGCTGTGGCAATTAAAGGGCTTTTTTAACTTTTAGAGTAACGAAAGGGCTAGCTGTAAACATAACTGTCTTACCACTCTAACTGTTTGACATTTATAGCCACTTTACTCTGCCAAATCATCATCAATAGATTCACTCTTGAACAATGCTAACAAATTTTCCAAATTTACTTGGAAAATAAGTCACCGAGGTTTTATTGCAAAATTGTGTTCAGCGATGCGGCTCATTTTAACGATTTGGTTTAAAAAAAAATACCGCACAACAGACCCTGCAGACTCCATTATATTAACCCTAGTTAGATAACGTAGTTTTTTGTACTGAAAAGATAACGATACGTCTGAAAGACGTATATATGCTTGTTTATTTCTTTTAACCCTAGAACACACACCCGGGTACAAATGTATCCACTTGCAACTTTGCAGTGCTGTTACTCAGGAACGGCTTAACTTAAGGAATAGAGATTTCGGATCTAGGAAACATAAGTAATTTCTAATTGTTTAAAGTATATTTGATGCAATTCGGATCAGTGGTGCAGGAGCTACGAGCTTACAAAGTCGACACCTGCGTAAACACACACCCGGGATACGTTTGTGCCACACCAGCTTATATCAAAATAAAAGGCAACAAACCATTTTATAGCGTGTTTAAATTATATTTTTTTATTTGAAAAACGAAAGTTATGAATTATTGTTACATATTGTGCACTCGGTATTGGTGATCAGCTAAATAATGGCGAATGCACAACAACATCAAAAAGCAACCGTTAGAATATCCAAATACCAGTGGATACCTGTTTATCTCTTGAAGAATAGTTGCCTGCATGCACTCTTTTGCTTATATCTTTTGAACCATGTAGAATATTTGCATGAAACAACACTAAAACATTTTTAAAATATTTAAAAAAAAAATAAAAAATTAAATTGGATCATTTAAACATAAGAAAAAGTCAAAAGAAGCTAGTAGGTACAAACGTATCCCGGGTGTGTATTCTCGTAGAAAAAGTTGGGTATGCATCGTACGGTTAAAGGATATCACCGCAAATAATATTGATCCATTTTATTGTTGATATCATTTATTTATTCCATCTGAACTAAACCGATTAAGTAAAGGACTTATTTACTATTTGTTTTATCTTATGAGGTGTAATTTTAATTTCGGTTTTTATTATTTTTTTTATTTAAAGTGTTAGAAAAAGAGGTGCACATAAGTGTACTTCAGGTCTAAGTGATTAGTTATTGAGGAAAAATATCCCAACAGTATGGTTTTTTCAAACTGTTAAATTCAAATGTAAAAATAATGGCTTAAACTTCTAAACCCTGCCATCTTTTGATATGTTTTTGAAGCGAAGTAGCTTAAAGCAAGTAATAAAACGGTTTCTATTGGTCACACGATGTCGCAAGTCTTTAAAACTTGTAATAAGTTAAGGTGCACATATTGTCGTGACGAAGTTATCTTGTCGTATATCACAAAAATTTTTTTTTGGGAAATCGAATCTTAAAGTTAAAATTTGTATACACAAAAATGTACGTGAAAAAAGTCGTCCAATATTTTTGTCAGATATTGTGTTTGAAGTTCTTTATCGATTTATGTAAAAATATCTAAAGTCATGGTAAACAATTTTTAAGTTATAGCCATTATCACGTCCGAAAAAATTTTTCAATTTTGTCGTATACGCCACTTTTTGCGATATATTTTTTAGTTTGTGGGATATAAGTCAAAATAAGGTATTAAAAACCTACATTCACGTGTTTTACCAATATTGAAAATTAAGTTATAATAATTTTCGAAACGAAAATTTATGCAAGTGACAAATATATTTACGTAAAGGAAAAATTCTTGACGAAAGTACGAAAAAACAGAACTAAAGGAAAAAACATGTAAAATCAATTAAAATGGATAATCATTCAGGAAAGCAAATTTCGATCTACCAAATGTTAAAATACAATTTGGTTTAAGGATTGATGTTTGACTAGTGACGTCAGCAGTCGTCGATGGCTGCGAGTGTAAGACGGCAAATCCATCTGAGGAGATCGAGTGGTTGCGATCGAAACATGTCATGGTAACCTGCCGGCCAGGGTTCGAGCCCGAGCCACGTCAAGAATGAAAGATTATCAATAACAATTTTAATTGATTTTCATGTTGTAAAATTCCTTTCTTCATAAAAATAATTTAATAAAAATTAAATTTCATGAACTTAAGCCTAATTAAAAATATTGAAAATTTGGATTAAAAAAACCATAAATAGTTCAACAAAATAACCACAATACTAATTATTGTTAAAGCTAAGGCACGAGCTCTATGTGTACATTTGTCCTTCAAGTTGTGCTGAAAAAGGTCAACAGAAAAGAGAAAGACAAAGTGAAAAAACAAAAAAAATGTACTTGGACTTAAGGAAAAATTCTTGACGAAAGTACGAAAAAACAGAAGTAAAGGAAAAACCATGTAAAATCAATTAAAATGGATAATCATTCAGGAAAGCAAATTTCGATCTACCAAATGTTAAAATACAATTTGGTTTAAGGATTGATGTTTGACTAGTGACGTCAGCAGTCGTCGATGGCTGCGAGTGTAAGACGGCAAATCCATCTGAGGAGATCGAGTGGTTGCGATCGAAACATGTCATGGTAACCTGCCGGCCAGGGTTCGAGCCCGAGCCACGTCAAGAATGAAAGATTATCAATAACAATTTTAATTGATTTTCATGTTGTAAAATTCCTTTCTTCATAAAAATAATTTAATAAAAATTAAATTTCATGAACTTAAGCCTAATTAAAAATATTAAAAATTTGGATTAAAAAACCCATAAATAGTTCAACAAAATAACCACAATACTAATTATAGTTATAGTTTTTTATTATCGAATTTCCTTATGCATGTATGAATAATTTTAAGGTTTATTACTACTTAAGGGCGGTCTAACTGTGAGTCACACCGTAACGTCAAATTGTTGTCCAACTTAATTTGACATTTCTTGGTATCAGTGCTAAATTCAACCATGGAGAGGAGCAGCACTGAGCAGCGCGTTAAGATTGCTGAAGCCTTTTACGAAAATGGGCGTTCAAATCAAAAATACATTTTGTGCACATCTTGATGTTTTTGATCACCATAATCGATCAAATGTGTCCACAATCGGAATAATTGTGGGCAAATTTAAGCAAACCGGCTCTGTAGGAAATGTGAAATCGCCTGTGCAAGTTAATATATGGCATACCATTTCTTAATGTAACATTATTTTTAGCAACACCTGCAAGACATTTCTGCTGACGTCGTAACTTCCCACGTTGTTGCATTGGGTTAAATTAAATGTTATTTGAACATTTCTTTTAGTTCCCACGATGTGACGATAATCGCAATGATAAATATAAAGCATAATTATGCTTCTTGCTTTTAAAAATTATTAGATATAAATTAGATTTTATTTGGACAACGCACATAGGGGTTTTTTGCCAATCTAGCCGGACATTACTTTTTGTTTTAGCTTATATTGCTTCTTAAAAGTTATTGAGTGCCCCTAGATCGATGAAACTTGGCAGAAATATGTGATATTGTCATAGGCAGGTAAACCTCAAAAATAAATAAAATCGGACCAGGGAGGAAAAGGTTCCCCCTAGAAGAACTAATCCAACCTATGAAAAATGCAATTTTTTTTTTAACTTTTCCCATCTTTTGTTTGGCAAATGCAACTTTTAACGTCGGCGAAAGTTAAAAAACCTAAAGTAAGACCCATGAGATCGTAAAATTACACTTTTCGCCCCCGTCCCCTTATGAGGGCGGTTACATAAAATAATATTTAAAAAAAATGTAAATATTAAAAGAAATAGATTACTAACGCCTTAATACTATAAAAATTAAATTTTTGAACTTTAATGGGTAGGGGGAGGTATCCCTCCAAACACCCCCCCTCCCCCGGAACGACCCTGTAAAAAAATTTTTTTTTTTTGCTAATTTCCAAAACATATTAATTTTTAAGATTTTATGTGACTTTTATGTATTTTATAGTATTTAATTTATCTGAAAATAATTAATATATTCGTAATAATAACTTAGTTATAATAGTAACAGCAAATTTTATTTAAAATAATAACAACTAATTTATTTAAAATAACTTCTCTTTTGCACTAAGATGATGATGAGTGCCATGGTTCTTCTTCGTCTGCTTCTTCAAAATCCTCTTCTGAATCTGAATTCTCTTCAGAGCCAAGTACAGGTGGAAGCATAAAAGAAATTGCTTCTTTCGTAAAGGGTAATGACTTTTTTTTGGAGTTGGTCTTATGCTAGTAATCAGTGGGTCAGAACTGAGCAAAAGTCTATTTATAACATCTTTGTTACACTGAACCCTCGAAAACTTTCTAGCAAAATTCTCCCTGTAAAGCCGAAATTTTTATTTCGTGCCTCAGACGCATCTTCTGATAATAGCCCGATAGGCAACAATGCCTCACTCATTACAGTTGCGCCATGTACTAAAATCTTGCGCATTGTAGGTGTCATAGGATGCCAGGGATATAGAGTAACGTAAAGTTTTGCAGTGTCTAAGCAATAATTGGCAAACTCGTGCAAATGGATTTTGTGACCACTTGTAATTACTTCAATAATAACTTTGATCCGGTAGATGAAATCCAATGCAATTCCAGTTATTTCTGCAGCTAATTCAGGATTGGAAAAAAATCGTCTGCTGGTGTTACCATCGTTGCTGTTTCCAAATCCAGTCTTCGGTACATCCACTATTAGCCCTAATTCACTTCTAAATTTTTCTTGGATATTTTTTTCCCTCTCATTAAGAATAGTTTTATTTATTTTATGACTGGGTTTCTATCATATGTACCTATGCAAGATGAGCAAAAACAGAAAAAAGGTAAAAAATTTTTTTTGCTCTATTAAATAACGTCCTTTAGCGGCCGCACAGGTGGTTAAAACCCGTTACTTACTGTTTCGCACATCCCTTTTTTACACAGGTAATATTAGTCTTAGATGTAATAATTTAAATAAAAAACATCTACGTACAACCAACACATTTTATGACTGACGAAAGGGTATCTATCATATGTACCTATGCAAGATGAGCAAAAACAGAAAAAAGGTGAAATTTTCAAAAAATCATAAAAAAAAATGGCGCAACAACGCGCAACGTTTTTTTTTTTAATTTAAAAGTAGAGATTTCAAATTTTATCGTGATGTATAACATTTTTAAGAACTCAGCGGAACTCACCTTCAAAAACCTTTTAAATTTTTTTTTTTTACAAAAAAGTGAACAAAAAAATCGTTTTTTTTAATTTCGTACTAATTTTTTTATCATAAAAAATTCAAATAAAATTTTTCTAAAAATTTTCGTAATTAGCTGTTTATATAGTCTTTCACAGAAAAAAAAATTCAATGTAAAATCTTTATTCGTTTATCTACAAAAAAAAATATATTGTAAACCTCCCAAAACCGTAAAAAGTCAATGAACACGCATGCAATTTAATCAACTTTCCTGGTTTTAACAGTGTCCCAAAACCACAAACCTCAAGCAAAAGACTTGAAAATTCACTATACGATCCAGAACTTTGTTGTCTGTCGAGCTGCGTACTTAAATTTTTCCATTTCTTAAATTAAATTTTTTGCTTAATGTCCGGCTAGATTGGCAAAAAACCCCTATGTGCAACGGTTCGAACAGAACCTAAGAGTTGTAATCTACCGTTTAAGAAATTTAAAAAATAAATAAATGTGTTTATTTTAATAAATAAACGGGAAGAAATAATAATTTGCATGCATGCTTGGTGCGGTTTATGGCCAGGCGGCATCATCGGGCTTTACTTCTTCAAAAATGAGGTATGCCAAGCAGTTACTGTGAATGGTGTTTGCTATCGCGAGCTAATAAGGGATTTTTTTTTTTTTTGCCAGCAATTGAGGATATGGACCAGGACGATAAGTAGTTCGAAAAGAAAGTGTCGCACGGCCAACAAAACAATGGCTCTTCTGCACGAGAAATTCAATGGCCATGTCAACTCGCCGTCACGATCATATGATTTGACACCGTTGGCCTTCTTTCTTTGGTAATATTTAAAATAAAAAGTGTACGTCAATAAGCCAAAAACAATTCAAGAGCTAAAGGATTAGATAATTTAACACATTAAGGACATTGAATCTCAATTATGTCTCAGAGGCATTGAAAATATGGACCATACGACAAAGGTATGCTAGCCGCGACGAGCATTTGGCCGATATTTTGTCTCACACATAGTTGTCATAGGTCCTTCTTTATAATAATAATAAAAATCAGATAATTCTCTAAAAACTTTTTGTTTTATTCACAATTAACATTGTGCATAATGGTTGGACCACCCTGAATATTAAGCCTTTAATTGCTTAACAATAAAGAAAATTTAGGCAATATAGCAATAACTCCATCAATATAAATAGCATATAAAACGAAAAATGTTAAAATAACAGTAATATTAATAAGATAGTCTCTTTTTTGTAACTTGCCTAATTTACTTTGTTCACATACAACAAGATAACGCAAGATTTTTTTAATTGAAAGTTTTCATACGTTTTTTGTCGTACATCCACAATTATGCTGCATACGATATTATAACGTATTTAATTTTTCGCAAAAGTGGATATACAACAAAATGGCTTCGTAATATCTCATTAACCATAAGGGATAGAGACGTGAGGATTGCGCAGATCGATAGATCTGTTAAATTTACCATAGGAAACGGTCTTATCTCATTTTTTTCGATTTTGTGATATACGACAAGATAACTCCGGAACGACGATATGTGTACCCATGGTCTGAAGAGGTTAAAAAAATAGCATTTTTAAACAGAAAATAATAACAAAAATAAAACTCAATTAGCCTTAAAAAAATATCAAAAATTAAAGAGTTTTTTATAAAGGACTCCAGTTCGGTTCTAAAAACTTAAATAAATATTTTCTTTGTAATTTTTGAAGATAATAATATACCAATACCCCAGTTTGCGTCACTAATTGGGACCGGAAACACTCGAAGCAAACCGAAACACGATTTTCCATACTGTATTGTATTGATTTTCATATAATTGGTTTCGAGATTCATAATTTTAGCTGCAAATTTGATAGACTATGTAACCGATAATTTTATTTTAGATCTTCAAATAAAATTAAAGCTTTCTTTTTAATAACCTTCTGTTTTAAGGGCATTCATCGCTGATTTTGATCTTCCATCCAAATAGTAAGAACTGGTTTTTCATTTGTGTAACCTGTTTATGTTGTAAAGATGTTTTTGTTTAAACAATTTTCTTAATTTTATCTAGGGATTGCTGTTCGGTTTTAACCGAAATCGAAACCGCGAAACCGACCAAAAAACTCGGTTTTAGCTTTTACTTAAAATGTATATTTATGCTAAAAGAAATTGCAAGTTATCCATACATACATACATATACATATCAGCCTGAAACAATGGCAAGTTAACTCAAAATTCTTTTTATTTAAAATAAGTACTCAGAAGAACAAATGTTCCTTTTTTAATAAAAGTACCTGTATTGAAACAAATAAAAAAATTTTATTACAAACAAAATCATATATATGTATGTACATTTGTAGTTTTACTTGGATATTCCCAAACCGAAAACCGAACCGAAACCGACCGGTTTTTATCACTTTAAAACCGAAACCACGGTTTCACATTTTTACGGTTTTTAGCAAACTCTAATTTTATCAGCTTCACTGGAACAGCAAATAGATTTTATTGTAGAAGGGCTAGTTCAAAGTTTCTTTTAATATCAACAGCCTTTTCCCCTGTTTTAGAACGGGTCAAAATGTCCACTTTTTGAGCTTAACTTATTAGCTTTTTTTGACTCGTTGCTGCAAAATATTTAAATTTAGCTTTACTTCAGCAAATGTAATTTTAAGCCAGTTGCAATCAGCAGAAAACCTTTATAGAGATACATATTTGAATTAGACTTCAACGGGAAATTCCCTTTTTCTGTTTCAGCTTTGTATAAACATTTTTATATTAACGACGCAAATCGAGGCACTAGCGACGCAACTTCGAAGCCATGCGACGCAAAGTGAAACAAAAACGACGCAACTTCGAAATCACAGAAATTTTAAAAAGACGCAACTTCGAAAACGACGCAAACCGGGGTATTGGTGTATATGTATTAACTTATATAAAGAAAAAAAAAATAATTCGAATAGCATTATATGCAAGATTTACAAAATAAATTTTTGTGGTCGCCACATACAGGTATACCGCATTTTACACATAACATTTTGGACATACATTGAATTTTTGATAGACAGAAAATACGGTGGCTTATTTTCTCATTTTTGATTCAGGCTGTTCTCTACATTGACCACAATCATTGTTTACTGCATCTGGTAAAATTTCTAGGCAAAAAATTTTACAATTTATGGAGTTGGTCCTCTTGCCGTAAGAACTTTATTCAGTGCAGAAATTCGGCCAGCATTTTGACCCTTTGATGTAGTCAGCAGTGCTTACTTTGACTTTTTAAAGTGTCGAGATATCGTAATAACCCAGCTATAGGAAAAAGTCGTAAAATTATGAGGTTCTTGAGGATTTTGCTGAATCGGTGCTATATTTTCATCAGGCTCAAGGATATCCAAAGCTCATCTTCTACATCACTTTGAAGACTATCCTCCATATATTCATCTTCCGATCCGCTCACATTTTCCAGTGAATCCGATTCTTTAACACGCTTCGCAAAAGAGCGCCAATTTCTGTGTCGTCGAAGCACCGTTTACAACACATTTTTTAAGCTAATTTAAATAAAACAATACTATTAAATTTTACCAAAACAAAAAGATATCTTTGCTACAAAAGTTACACTAAAGATAAAGATATATTTTGTGTGTATTTGTGTTTATTTCTCAAAAAATAAATAACTAACCGCATAAAAACGGGTTACTAAAAACTAAGATAATTGAGCGTGAAAAAGTTGTATGTTAACAAATATGAAGGTAAGAGCAAAAAATTTAAAAAGCTTAGTCTGAGTTCATACGGCTCATGTCTTATTGCCAAGATTCTTAATTTTTCTTCTTTGAACATGAATTGGCGTTCAAATGATTCATGTCATGTAGACGACATGTGCTTTTTTGATATTGAAAACAATAACAAAATTAAACAACGCATGAAAAAGCAAAACGTAAAGACAGTACATGCATCTGTGTACTCGTTTCTTTTCCCCTCGGCCCTCTCGCCTATAAAGAAGCAATCATGTCAATAAGGCAAGAGCCGTATGAACACAGACTTACGTCTTATCTAACAAGGGTTATGAAAAAGTAAGAAAGTATATTCGATCAAGCCCGAACATTTAATACACTACACCACAGCACTTACACAAACTATTCGAGAGGCAATCATGGACTGACAAAATAAAAGTATGTTACACTTTAATATAACATATAAATTAACTTTAAATTAATACAAATTTTTGAATTTTTTAATTGTGGGTTTTACCCGCACAACTTCTTTATTTCATCAAATAACCACAGGTATAAACATTAGTTGGTGATCGTTTTACTGCGCGTGTAAACTCCAGATGAATAAGTCAGCACTTTTGCTGTGAACAAAGTTATGTTGCGATTGAATGTTGCGTAATTGGAGCCGCGACATAAGCTTTGTGAACTTGCTGTTTATTTAATTTAAGTTTTAAACATATTTGTCGTTAACATATACGCAAATGTATTTTAAAGTGATTTAAATATGGGGGGAGTGGACATATGGTTAATTCTGGTGACATAGAATATTATAAAAGTTACCGTCGCCAAATTGTATATCAATACCAATTTTCATAAGAAAGTTATGACATTAAACGCTATTTTTGGTATTTTGAGGTGAGTTATTCCGAAAAGACGTTTGTATGGGACTTATGTTAAATTATGGGCCAATTCTTAATTAGGCTTGTTTCTGTGTTAATAAGTACCTATGAATCAAAGTACCATTAAAGTATCTCCAAAATTGCGACTTTGCGCACAATTCTTACATTGATACTAAGCCAACCGGACGGACATCGTTAGATCGACTGAGAAAGTAATTTTGAGTAAGCGGTTTACGAATCGGTGGGTCCAGGACCAATATTTTTAGATATAACACCCATCAGTACGACCGCATAATACCCTCTCCAGTATTGCAGCGTCACTATCGGACCCTGAAATCGCTAATGAATCTCGGTAAACTATTTATTTGTTTAAAAATATGGATGACATTGATCCGAGCGATATGTCGTTTCAAGTGGTTGGCGCTACGTGCCATACGGCAGCAATCATCAACTTATTGAAATCAAATTTGTTTGATAAGTTGGGGTACGTTCGTAAATACATCATTGCGCTGCATCAGTAATTTCAAATAATTATATTTACATCAGTGAAGTAAACCAAAAAATTGTCAAATAATCCACAAAAATAATATTCACACAATAAACAAAATTCTAATTACTTTTTGTTTGGTCATTTAAAAAAGTTTGCACTATCAGAAATATACAAACAAAAATTCTGACCAAAGAATTTTATTTTTCATTCTTGACTAAGCCAGGGCTGGAAATGCAAAGAATTCTAAAGACGAGAAAGTGGTTGCTCTCAAAACATGTTAATTCGACCTGAGTTCGAGCCCTGGTTCAGTCCAAAATAAGACAATATAGAGATTCCTATAGAAGTATACCGATCGACTCGGAATCACTTTCTAAATTGATCTAACGATGTCCTTCCGTCTAGCTAGCTAGTTGGTTGTCTGTCAATGTAAACCTTGTGCGCAAAGTAGAGGTAATTTGATTAAATTGTGTACATGCATACGTTTCAATTGTCATAAAAATGAATTCGATTGATAAACTTGAGAATTTGTCCGTAATAGATTCATGATTCATGATTGCCCATGGGTCTCAAATTGGTCGGAATTGTAACTTTTGTTCTGATTGAATTAAATTTGTGAAAGCACTATTTCACTGCTACTTTCCTTCTTTCAGTAAACACACAATGTTTATCATGCTAAAGTACTCGAACGAACAACGTAAGCAAATTATAAAATTGACCTACCAAAATTCGGAGTCGGTGACCGCAACTTTAAGAGCGTTAACTCCAATTGTCGGTCGTTATTCTCGCCCTAGTAGACAAACAATGACAAGTTTAGTGCAAAAATTTGAGTCTACACATTAATTGTGTGATGCTGCCGTGCCAGTGAGACAACGGATTGGTCCAAGTGACAAAAAAATCGCTGATGTTCAGGCGTCCGTAGCAAACGATCCAACTCAGTCGATTCCGCGGCGTTCTCAAGAACTGGACATACCAAGACCACTTAATGGCGAATTTTGTGTTAAGAAATTGGTTTACACCCATACAACATCAAGCTGACTCAAGAATGGAAGCCGATGAACCGTTTGACGTGACGTACGTTTCCCGATTGGGCTCTGGAGAATATGCGCCAAGATAATGAATTTCATCGCAAAATCATCTTCAGTGACAAAGCTCATTTTTGGCTAAATGGGTTCGTCAATAAGCAAAATATGCGTTATTGGTTAGGTGAAAATCCACATGTTGCTAATGAATCACTACTTCATCCACCAAAATAACTGTTTGGTGAGTTTCGCATGCCGGCGGCGTCATTGGGTCATATTTTGTCGTCGACAATAATCATCGTCACGTTACTGTGAATGGTAATCGTTATCGCGGTGGAAGACATGCGGTTTCAATAAGACGGTGCCACAAGCACACTTTTCAATCAATTTATTGAAGAGTAAGTTTGGTAAGCGTGTTATCTTTAGAAACGGACCAGTCAATTGGCCGCCTCGCTCGTGCTCTTTAACGCCTGTAGACTTTTTTCTTTGGGGCTACGTCAAATCATTGATCTATGCAAACAAGCCGACGACGTTGGATGAACTGAGAGCGGCCATTACGGCCGAAATGTGTGACTCTTCGAAAATTGGGTCTAACGAATCGACCACTGCCGACGTGCCCGCGGTGGCCATATGGAAAAAATCGAGTTCGATTCATAAATGTTTTGATTGAATTTCAAGTTGATCATAAAGTTTTAAAAATATCTCAAATGGTTTGCTTATTATTTGAAAAAATTTTTAAGTCCTTTTTGGAAAAACCTTTGTAAAGTCTGTTTGATATCGAAAATAGATCAAAATTATTCGTTTTATCCAGGATTTAAAAACCTGTCGAATTAAGTCGAAATTAAAAATTGTCGAACAAAAAACGAAAATTTATGTACGAAATTTAATGTATCAGAAGTAAAAGCCAGAGTTTTTTAGCCAATGACAATTGAAGAAGTGGAAGAAATGGCAGTTTTTCTACATTGATTGTAGTTGTTTAAGCGCTGGTTATATGTATCACCAAGCCTTTTTACAAACGACGTTACAATTTAACGATTTGCCGTGATAGAGAGCTAAAAAGACGAAACTCCATCAAAATATTTTATATATACCAGGTTTATTTGCAATCTTAATAAATCCTCGAAACAAGAGGTTTTACACGAACATTTTAACATGGGCTGAGCTTTGACATCTACACAATATCGACTTTACTATTGATATAATTTCACAAAAAATTTATTTACTTCCGATACTGGTTCAACTCAATTCGCACACATTTAGGCAGACCTTAAAAAATGGTTTTTGAAAAAAGGGCTAAATTATCAAATACTTCATTTAATATTTTAAAATTTCGAATATGCTTGCCAGTTTAAGTAAAAAGTTTTAATTAATATACATATGATCACATAAAATTAATTTAAGTTTCCTTTTCTTGCATACGGTCCCATTAAATACTTTCAATAGTTTGAGTTAAAGGATAGATATTTGTAAAATTCTGTACGCCCACAATAAAATTATGCAAATTGTTTATGTCCATCTGATAAACTAAAGGCACACAAAAAGAACATCTTATAAAGCCATCTACATTAACATGTGATAAAGTATTAACAAAATAATGTTAATAAACCTAAAGTCCTATAATTTGGAAAATTAACAAAAAAAAAACTTACTAAAGTTTACGCTTACAAAAACGACAACATGTTCTATGGCAAAAAAAAAGGAAGGATCTAACAACTTTACGGCAGTTTTAGTAATTACATACTCTCTTCCTGTTTTATTATGCTTAAATATTTTATTGTATAATAAATTATTTTGGGACATTTTATTTAGTTTTGTTTTCTTTTTACAAACTTTTTTTTTCAAAATCATAAAAAACACACAAACAAGTCATTATTTAAAACAGGTTTTTTGAATTCATTTCTTATTATGTATTTGCTTTTACCCTAAAAGTTTTCTTTATTTGGTTTTCTTGTTTATTTAAATCAGTATGACTGGCTCCCACACCCTAAGGGTATGCTTCACTTTTTTGTGTACCACCAATAAATGCTGTAAAGTGTACCTTTTTTCATCTTTGCCAAATTTGCTGCAAGTGATTGTTGCAAAAATTGTTTACAGTTTATATTTAATTATACACCCAAAATTAGTCGCACAAAAACACAGTGAAGAATATAAGTGTCGGGCAAAAAGTGAGCAATTTATTGGGAAGACAAAATGCAGTTAGAGAAATTTTTAAAATTAGTTCAGTTAAGGTGCAGTATAGAAATTCTTAAACTCTTTAGCGACAAAAATTTGTTTTTTAATAATTGAAATTCATGTTTTTAGAAGAATTTTTGTAGTAAAATTTTGAAATCAAATACACTACTTCACAATTTTTTGACCAAATAAATTTGACGCCTAATCTTTATGCAAAATTTTCCGCAGAATCCGAATATGAAGTCAGAATTGTTAAAAGTAGAACAGTTTCTGAGATATTCCAAAATAAGCGTTATTTGTGTTTTTAAAAAAGATGCTGTGACTGAAATGCAAATATCAAAAAAATAAAATTTTAGCATATTTCAATACGAACATTTTGTGCCCAATTGGATCCTGATCGGTGCAAAAATGACAAAGTTCAAGAAGATTAATTGAATTAACCCACAACAAATAGATATAAAAAGCTAAATTTGAAGTAAAAATAAATATTAAAAATTTGCTTAAAACTATTGAATTTCTATGTGGGTTAATTTACTAAATCTTCTGTAGCTTTGTCATTTTTGCACCAATCTATGTCTTGTTGGCCGCGAAATGTTCATATTAAAATAATCTAATGTCGCATTCAATAAAACATTAGGCTTTTTAAATCATTGATTTAAAAAAAATAACTTGAAAAGAACAAAATTGAACAAAATCATAAAATGTTCAATGAAACTTGAATTTTTGTCCTCTGTAACTCTTTCATTTCTTCACCAATCTTCACTAGCAGTCCAGGGTTCTTTTAGAAATTTTATAACCTTTCACTGGAAAGAAAGAATTACATAATCCGTTTAAAATTTGTTAAGATACTTGCATTTCAGTCACATCATCTTTTTTAAAAACACAAATAACGGTTATTTTGGAAAATCTCAAAAACTGTTCTACTTTTGACAAATCTGACTTCATATTCGGATTCAGCGGAAAATTGTTAATAAAGATTAGTTGTCAGATTCATTTGGTCACGACTTTGTTGAAATTTTGTCACATAGTGTTATTGGTTAACAATATACGTAGCTTATGAAAGGTGTTTTTTAACTAATGACAAAAAAATAGCCAACAAGGCTTTGGACTGGAGCATCCAAATATCTCTCCTTGGGTAATTTGGTGGGCTGAATTGGAATAATTGGTTTTTCTCTATCACGTCAGGTTTCGAGATACAAAAAAAAAATGTTTTTTATTCGTTTCTTACATAAAAAATCACTAGTTTATTTACAAATCAATAAATTTTTAAAAGTGAATGGCGTTATTTGAACGTCGTTTATATTTAGTTGGTTCGGTTTCACGTATTATATTGAGTCCAGCAATAGTCTTCCAGCATGCTTTTGTCTCAAAATCCTTGATAAACTCTTTCAATTTTCATTAAATCTTGGTGAACACGCTCCCCTTGTTCGTCGCCCACCGCCCCTAGGTTTTGTGGAACAAAATCTAAATAAGTATAAAGAAAATGTATTTTAAGTGACATTCGTTCACCTAATTCGTAATAATTTTTCAATAATTCAGCAACAATTTGTCTGTAGTTTTCGCTCTTGTTGTTTCCAAGAAATCTGTTCGCGATGCTCTTGAAGATTTCCAGGCTGCATATTTTTTCTCACTCTGATTACCACTATGACATGACACACATACATAGAAGCTATTATAAAAGTTGTCGTCGCCAAATTTTATATCAATACCAACATTTATAAGTTACAGCATTAATAGCTATTATCGGAAACTGTATTTGTATGTTGGACCAAATTAAACCAAAATACAAAACTAAGACAATTCATAGGCATAAAGAAACTTTTCAAATCAATGCTTTCTGAGGATCAGGTGCAGATACAGGGGGGGTGAAAGATAGCGAAATTCCCCTCCAAAACTAATAGATAAAGTTTTTTGGGATTATCTATAACTTCCATTGTTGAAAAAAAATGCGTAAAAGAACAATTCTCTAAAATTAATAAAGGTATTCACGTCATTTGTTTACCCTTGCAACTGTGCAAAAAAGCATAGTTGCACTTAGTTGACGTGAGCAACCCATTGTACTTGCACCTTCAATTATCAGCATTTTTGAAACCATTTTTTTAACGATACACCTTCCATTTCAAAGATGCATACACTTCCGATTATTTTAAAACTTTTTTTAATGAAATTCAATCGTAAATTTCTTGAAAATGACACAAAATAAATTAATTTTGTGAATTTAAAAGTCGAATTTATAACGTATCTATTAAAAAAAAAATGCAGTTAAGTATACTATACCCAATATCTGACAACGTTCTGGTAACCACATATACTGATGACACCTCAATATTAGCTGCATCTTATTCTCCATCCGAAGCTTCCTTCTTCGTACAAAGGCAGCTAGACATTTTACAAAACTGGCTTGTGAGATGGAATATTAAGGTTAACTCTAATAAATCTAGTCATATAACTTTTACCTTAAGGAGAGAAAATTGTGAAGCTGTCAAAGTTAACAATGAAGTAATACCACATAAAACCTGCGTCAAGTACCTTGGAATGCACATGGACCGAAGACTGACATGGAAAACCCATATCAGAATCAAACGTGATCAACTAAACATCAAGTTTAAAAAATTACACTGGCTTCTTCGCCCTAAGTCCCCACTAAGTGTTGAAAATAAATTAAGAATTTATAAAGCTATCCTCAAACCAATTTGGACGTATGGTATTCAACTTTGGGGGACAGCCGGTACCTCCAATATAGAAATTTTACAACTCTTTCAATCAAAAACCCTCCGAAGTTTTTTAAATCTACCATGGTATGTTACAAATAATATAATACATTTCGATCTCAAAATGCCAAAAGTGGGCTTACTGAAAAATATCTAAAAAGATTAAGTGAACACCACAACGTATTAGCCATTTGTCTTTTAGACGAAACTAATGAAGTAAGAAGATTAAAGAGAATACATATATTGGATATTCCATTTAGGATATAAGTATGCTTAATTTTTATATAACTAAAACATAAATATTTTAATGCTTAATTTAAGTGATATTATATACTGATATAATATACTTTATGTAATAATGTTTGTAATACGATGCTTTTAACAAATTTGCTTAATATCATATGTTGGTAGATTGCAAAATAAAATAAACAAAAAAAAAAAAAAAAAAAAAAAAAAAGTATACTATACATATACTGACAATTTGGCATCGTTTGTGCGAAATAATTGTCTATGTGGTTGTTGTTATGTTTTTGCACTTTTGGTTTTTCGCAAGGGTGCAACTTTTGACGTGAATACCATTTATAAGCCATAGTTCTATTGCTACTGCAAAACGAATTTCTTGCTTATATTTAACGTTTATTTAAGCTTTTCTAAAACAACACCATACATTTTTTTTAGTTTTAGGTTTAGTTGCATTAATTCAGAGTAAATTTATCTTGTTTTTAATTTTATTAATTACACAGTACAACAGCCAATCTGGGGGGTGAGAAATTCCAAGTCAGGGTGATGGTACTAGGTCAGTATAGTAAAACCCTCAAAGGGTTTGGCGTTCGTATGTGTCAGTTTTTTTTTTATGACATTTTAAATTTTTTCCTTATCTTGATGTTTTTTTGTTTAACATAACTCGAGAACCACTTGTCCGATTTTGCTAAAACAAACTCAAAAAAATTTAGAATTACAATTTCTTTAATCCGTTCATATAACGTTTTTCTTTATAATCAACAGTTTTGCCGGTAAAAATAAATTTGTGGAGAATTATAATTGATAATTGCAAAAAAATGTTCAAGCCTGGATGTATGCAGCAGATTTTATCACAAACCTGCACTGCAATTTTTGTGACTTTTTTTAAGCGATCGGTGAAAATCGTCGGACTTTTGTTTGTTATTTGAAAGAATACACCCACATTCAGTGATGCCAACAGTAGGGGATTTCCCCTTTTCTAGGGATTTTTTTTTCGGAAAATTTCAACCGTAGGGAAAAGAGGACACAATTTTTTATTTTAGGGCATATTTATTTATTTATTTAATCAATGGATATTATCCTTACTGACTAATAACAATATTGACTTAAAATTAATGAATAACAATATGCATTTTAAAATATACTACAAATTTACAGAATATATGTAGTACATACAAATTTACGAATAAAGAAAAACAATAAGAAAAATCAACAAATTGTGACATAGAATTAAATTGTCTACATAACCTCGAAAATGTCAATGGACATTATGAAATTACGAATTTCAAAACCTGATTTGCTAACCCCTGACCCCATTAGAAATAATCCGAAGGTGACTAGTTAGCAGGACACTACTTCTGGAAAAGAAGTTGTCATCAAATTGATTTTGCAATAAATCAATTGTTAAGCGCGCTGTATGGAAAGTTGCGCTGTCTTTTTGAAACGAAATGCCGTTGATGTTTAGCTGATTGATTTTTGGAAACAAAAATTCAGTCAACATGGTTCGATACCTGCTTGCTCATTTGGAAAGAGCGTATACACCGCATCAATTTAAATGGGTGGAATGATGATTCGCTAACGGTTTGTCTTCGCTCCAAATACGGAAATTATGCAAATAGACGTAGTCATTTAACCAGGGAATGAGTTTCGTAAAATGGTCAGTAGTGCAATTCACTAACTTTTAACACTTTAAAAATTGTTTACTTTAATCACACATTTTGAAGTTTGCACTAACCACTATGTGATTCACTTACTTATTTATAACCACGGTAAAAAGTTTTATATTTCTCTCTATTCAAATTGATATATCGTGGCAACTCTGCCAAGAGAAACATCAAAATAGGATAAAATAACAAAGAAGAATAAAAAAATAATAAAACAAAAACCTTTTAATTTATAGATTTTAAATTATATTATTTTTATTATTTTATTAATTAAATTTTAAATAAATTAATTTTTCTTAATTTTTCAATTTTATTTATGTCAAATGGTTGGCTTTAGGATAAATAAATAAGAAGCTCCACGGAAAATTGATGTGTGGCAAGAAGTGGATAAATTGTAGGCTAAATACCTCAAATCCATGTTATTTATGGACTATAAATAAACACTTTTCTAAGCGGACTTAACCACACCAAAAATGTTGGTGTTAATAAACCACAATTTGTTTTGTTAAAAATAACAGCTGACTAAAACAGCTGGCTTTAAACACCAGCAGATGTCGTTAAAAGTGTTAGTGAATAGCAAAATGGCTAATTTTGTGGTTAGCATTTTTAAACGAAACAATTGTGGTTTAAAAAGCATAGTGAATAGCACTACAGAGTGCTCTATAACAAGCAAGCAGGTTTATTTTTTTCGATGGGAATTTCCTTAATTTGGAAGTATCGTTCAAGGGTTTAACGAATAATGATGACTTGCCAAACCTTACTGAAAATAAATGTCAAAATGGTGTCAAACTTTAGTTATCGATGTCAAACCATTGTGATTGATATCGAAAGTTCTCATGCAGCTTAAAAAAACACCCGGTATTTGTTGCTGCAATTTCTTAAAGAAAACACATACTTGTTTAATTAACCCATTAATGCCCACGGCGATATAGAACCTTGAAATTTGGAACAGTAAATCAAAATAGGAATTTAAACAAAATTTAGTTAACAGCGATAAGCAAAGTCGTTAAAGTAACCGAGATTTTTTGTTCCTTTACGATATCGGTAGTTGAATTAAAAAATTGCAGTACTATGCATTAAACACATTCACCACAGCAAGATACACGGACACACGACTACAAATGCTGCTGGGAGCAATTATAGTCGTGTAGTCAGCTACTGAATTATGTTAAAGACGGCAGCTACAATTGAAAAAATGCAAACAGCTGTTTTTTTACTGTGCGTTTATATTTCAGTGGTGCCACTATCACTTTTTTAATTTCATGAAAAATGCATAAAACATGCATAATTGCAGACTTTTTTTACAAACTTAATTTAAGATTATAAATATATAAATACTTATTTATAATACATTTTATAATGTAAAAACAATTGAATTTATTATAAAACATATTAAATATTATAATTTTGTTGTTTTTTGAAGTAACAATATAATTTTAACGGCAGATTAAATAAAGAAATACATATAAACTGCATTAAAAATAAAAAAAAATTTCCGTCAACGAGCGTGGTAAAGGTCGTAAAAGTTTCAGAACATTGGGTACGTACGTTAATGCATGAAAACTGTTAAGTGATGCAAAATGTTGTTGCTGATGCGTAGTTACCAGTTGCAGTTGTGATGCTGATACTTTTTTACTGCACAACAGCTGTGCAAAGTTTGAATTGCAAAAGTTTAATAAGCAAACATAAAATAATAATAAAAATGCTATCAACAATAACGATGTCAAATTTTATTAAAAATATTGAACCAACAACTGACAGTTTTCTTATAAATGACAAGGAAAAGCATCACAAAAAAAATAAAACGATTTCTTTTATGCCAAAAGCTATTGCTTCAGAAAATTAACTGCAGCAATATTCGCCTGCATAAAAAAAAACTTTTGACAAATAAAAGTCATGCCAAGTTTCTTAAAAGCCATATTTTTCAAACATTAAACTTTACTTCTGTGCAAGTGATATCCAACAACTGCATTTCAGGTAAAAACTGGATCAAAGAAGTACTGGTATTATTAGAAACTACTTCGAAATATCTTTCACATGATGTATTAAAAATTCCGTTAAGAGCAAATTTCAAAAATAAATATTGCTTGAAAGATTTTCTACAAAACTTAAAATTTTGTAAATATATTTATTAAAACATAATCTGCAGTATTCATAAAAAATAAAATAAGTTTGAAATGTGTTTTGATGCAAAATTTTCATACAAATTTTTCTTAAAATATAATTCAAAAGACTATGTATAGGGAAACATACTTCAAGCTTTTATAAACCATATTTTTAGTAACTCTATATGAGAATTTTATATTTATAAAGATTTAAAAAATATTATTTTGGAAAATTTCTCAAATTATTTATAAGTTTGAGTAAAAATATGTATGTATGTAGTAATAATTTATGTACATGTTACATATTTAATTATTGTAATTTGTACATAATTAATTAAGTGTTCCGCAAAGCCGAAAACTCGCAATAAAGAAAGTTTATTAAGCAAATATCTAGGGTTAAATAGATAAATATCGACATAATTTAAAGATAAAGCCAATTTTGTAAAAAAAATGTCAGCCACGGAGTATGAATATATAATATTACCTCTTAATTGGTAAATCGGTATGCTTTAAACGCCATGTAAAACACATTTTGAAACATTTTCCACTGATTCCTATATTTTAAAGATCCATTTTTTACCTAAATAGATATGGATAAAGTATTTTGCAACTTTTACGACCTTTAACTCCTTAACTAGGAGCGTTGGCGTGAAAAACATGTTCCTATAGAACTTCTTTCAAGAATACTAAAAAATTATATAAATATCAATTTGGTGTTGAGGCGAGTTAATATTTTTGTATCAAGCCGGTTCTTTTCTGTTAAACAAAAAAAAAAAAGAAATTTAAGCACTCATTCTGTAAATAATTTTTTTTATTAGCAACACCTTTTCTGTTTTGTAGTTTTTTTTTTTTAAATTTATTTTTATTATTGAATCTTTCTTATCGAAATTTACAATATGTATTCAAATCTTAATTCAACTTGTTGTTTATTAGTTGTTACCAGTGTAACCACTTACTGCTGTATTCAAATCTTAAAAATGTCTTCTAGTTAGGCTCAAAGTATCGGTTCTTTTTAGCCTCTGGTGACCTTCGAACTGAAGCAGACCCCGAGCGAATTAGTTAGGGTGGGCTATTAGTTTATCGATGTAACTAATTGAATTTCCTCCTGGATAGTGGGGACGTTGAGATCTCTGTGGATAATATCATTACGTATATACCATGGGGCGCAGACAATTTGTCGTAATATTCGAGACTGTCTTCTTTGAAGCTTTTGGATGTTAGATGCGCATGCAGTACCCCATAATTGGATGCCATATGTCCATATTGGTTTTATGATGGACTTGTATAAAAGAATTTTGTTGTCTAAAGACAAGTTTGAGTTTCCACAGAGAAGCCAATGTAGTTGAGCTGCTTTAAGTTTCATAGCCGTTATTTTCGCTTCAATATGACGCGACCAGGTCAAGCGTCTATCTATATGAATTCCTAAGTACTTAACATGGTTTTCTACCGGAACAGTGATGTTATTTATTTTTACAGCTGGGCACGTTTGTTTTCTGAGCGTGAAAGTTAAGTGAGCACATTTAGCCGGGTTAACCCTTATTCTCCATTTTTCTAGCCAGGCCTCTAGTTCATTGATGTGGGACTGCAGATTTTGCGATGCGACTTTTGGGTCATGGTTAACGCTAATAAATGATGTGTCGTCTGCAAATGTAGAGGTATGCGTGCTCAGTTTTGTTGGCATATCCGCTGTGTAGACTATATATAGAAGCAGTCCTAATATGCTGCCTTGGGGGACACCAGCAGTAATTTTCTTGAGGGGGGAGTATTTATCTTGCGACCTTACTATGAATGTTCTGCCTGTTAGATAGCTCTCCAGAAGCTTGTGAGTGTTTTGAGGAAGCATTCGTGTTATTTTGATGAGTAGCCCATCATGGCAAACTTTGTCAAATGCTTGGGAAATGTCAATAACCAGGGCTGAGCAGTATTGCTTTTTCTCAAACGCCGATCTAATAAGGGTGACAATTCTATGCACTTGTTCTATTGTACCATGTTTCGCTCTGAATCCGAACTGGTGATCCGGGATGATGTCGTGTTCATTTAGATGAGGAGTTATACTTAAAACGAATATTTTTTCGAAAAGCTTCGATAGGATTGACAATAACCTTATCGGTCTGTACGACGCAACCTGGCTAGCATATTTTCCTGGCTTGGGAATCATAACAATTATAGACCTCTTCCATGAGGATAGGAAGTTTCCGACTCTTAATATAGCGTTAAAAATGAGCAGCCGATGGTAGGTTTCTTATCATTGACCCTGTGATGCGGTCAGGTCCGGGAGATTTCCTAATATTCACTTTTTCTATTGCAGATTTTACTTGAGTTATGTTAAATTTTAATGGATGGTTTACCTTATCAGGAATGATTGGACGACAGGAACAAGTATGTGCATCATGTGGCGTGAAAACTTTCTCAAGGTGGCCCGCGAAAGCGTTTAATTTTTCATGTGTGTTTTGTAGTGAACAAAAATTGAAATTAGTTCAATTTGGCTACAACGACAAAATAAGCACAGACAACAACCTGCAGCCATGTAGCCGTGTCGTCGTGAAAATAATCATTACCATATGCACACATGTATTCTATTTTTGACATATTGAAGTCGGTAGCTTGCTGTCTCGAATGTGTTTAAAGCACTAGGCCGAGGCCACGAAATGAGCGGCTGAGCGATGAGCGTCAAAAAATTAAAACATATGAAATACTACTGAAGTGGCCACGCAATGAGTGGCATGTGAGCGGAATTTTAGAGCGTCTAAGCGGCGTCGCTCAGGAATAAAACTTGTTCTAATATTTAGATGTTTTATGAGCGGCAAAAAATAAACATGGCAAAAGTGAATATGGAGCTTATAATTTCATTTGTACAAAGCCGACCGCTATTATGGCAAGACAGATTGCCAAATCTTAAAAATAGAAAATATGACCGGGAAATTATATTTTTGTTTTGTCAATCTGGTCAATTAGCAACAGCAAATCAAAGGATTTCACAGACAAACGGCTGTATTGTATTTGGAAGATTTGTATATAAATGGTTGAATTCGCTGTAATGTCGCCTTGCTTGATTTATAGGATGTACACCAAGGCCTGTTCGGCGATTTCGATATATATTTATTTTATAATTGGTTTTTTTTTTAATTTTTATGAGTATGATTTTCGCGTATTAACATTAAACAAACCATTCTTTATAATGGCATTTTAACAACTAACAGCTCAGAATTGACGCTCAGTAATAAGCCACTTGCCGCTCACCACTCAGCCGCTTATTGCGTGCCCTCGGCCTTACTGTACAGTTCTAGCATAATTCAAGTTTAGCTTCAGTTTAGTTTCAGTTATGTTCTAGCTTATTTCTAGTTAAAATCAAGCTTAGTCCTAAATATTCTACATTTTCCATTAAATAATACTAGACCAGGAAATGGGATGTCATTAAAGTAGCTAAGAACTTTTTACAACTTGTTAAAGCATATTTGATAAAATGCTTTTAAATGCTTTCTGAAACTAACGCCAGCACATTAATTAGTTCATCCTCTCAATTTTTCACAGTATATTCCCACCATTTAAATAAAAAATCATACTTTCAAGTTATTTTCATTTCATTGAGAAATAAATTTTTTTCATTTTTGCAAGTGTTTCTGTATAAGTTTTTTTTACATTTCTGGGAATTCACTATGTGTGGCATATGACAGCAAGGAAAATTTGTGTTGTGTTTTTGTTTTGCCAAATGCTCTGTTTCCTGTGTCAGAGGAGTTTGAGATTGTAGAAAGTTTTTAAATTTTTTATTTAAATGTAAGAAACATGCGATTTTAATTTGTTTAGTTTATTTATTTTTTTATTTTTAAATGTTGTTCTTTTTGAGACCTCGGGGGCGTAGACGCAATATAGTTGTACGTTTTGTAGGTGTAAGGCACAGATTATTTATTAACGTTGTTGTTTGTGAACGTCGTTTTTTTCACTAACGATTGCTTTAATTTTACACTGTTCTTGTTTAATTGAATTTATTTTTTTTTTTTGTGTGTGTGTTTTGAAAAAGAAGGTGTTAACAAGTTGAAAAATGACTTAAGTTTAAAGTTGTTTTGAAAAGGAATAAAATTACTGCCACAACACGAAAGTGTCGTAATTATGAGAAGTTTGTTTAAAAGATTGTGTAAATTAAACTCAAAAACTGATTTGTTTACATAAAAAAATATGAATAAAAAAAATAAATAAAAGCACTAAAACAATTTTTTTTTTATGTATTATGCTCCCTTACAACCAGTGTTGTCAAAACTTGGTGACCTAAAATGGCTTAATTTACGGAAAAAAATTGCTATAAAATGGTTTAAAATGGGCTCAAAAATTACTAAAAGCTTTTTTAAATAAAAACACATTAAAACTCAATTACAAAACAGAAATAATTCATTTGAAGTGGTTCACGATGAAATTGTAAGTTAAGATCAATTTGTTAAATAGGAATAAACGTAAATTAATATTTTGATAGATATTTAAAATTTTTAAATTAAAAAATTAAATCATCGATAGATTGGATGTCGTTATTGTTCATCTGATAGGAATCACTCGGGCCTATTAGTTTTTAACAATTTGAAGGTAAATCATAATAACGACAACATTTACCCAACCTTTTCAGTCCAGATCTACAATAAAAAACAAGTAAGAAAGTATAGTCGGTCAACACCACATTAGAACCTTTGTACCAAATTTTATCAAATAATCTCCAAAACAGCCAGCACACCAGCAGGACAAACATCGTTAATTCGACTCAGAAAGTGATTCTGAGTCAATCGGTATACGAAAAGGTGGGTGAGGACCATTATTTTAAGGTGTTACAAACATTTTTTGCCGCCGCATCTCTTTATTGAAATATTTGCAACCAGAAAGAAACACCGATGTTTGTGTTGATCCATTTTATAAATTTAATATTGGACTACTATTGCTTTTTTTTTGTGAAAGATGTTTCACCATCATAGTTTATAGCGATTTCCAACATTTGTAAAAGTTGTAATTTAAATGAAATGCGTTTGATTTGTTACAAATGTTTATTTTACTTTAATACATTTTTATAAGAAACTAGCTGACCCGACAGACGTTGTCCTGTCCAAATTAGGAAAAATGTTTGCGTTCGATTTTTAAAATCCGTTACAAAGATACGAACATTTGAAAGAAAAATTAGTCAAATCGATGGAGCCGTTTTCTGATTTTAGGTAAATCGAAAAAAAGTACGCGGGGCAAAATTTTCTTTCCGTAAAAACCTAAGTTCGGTCAAGCCGTTCTGAAGTTATGCGCTTAATAGAAAAAGTAGGCGTGGTAAATTTTTCTTTCGATGAAAACTTAAAATGGATTAATACGAACATTTGAAAGAAAAATTTGTCAAATCGATGGAGCCGTTTTCTGATTTTAGGTAATTCGAAAAAAGTGGGCGCAAAAGTAGGCGAGGCTTATAAGTCTAAGTTGGACCATAGTGATCATTTTAAAGAAAAAATCGTCCAAATTATATAGATGTCATTAGTGGTGCAATATGAAAATTGGATTTTGCTACGCCCCTCAGAAAATCAGACTCTACAGTGTCACCCGCCTGAAGATTCCCTGAAAATTTCATCAAAATCGGCCCAGCCGTTTTGGAGTCCATACGTTACATACATACATACACACATCCTATTTTATATATATAGAAGACTAGCTGACTCGACAGACGGTTGTCCTGTCCAAATTAAGAAAATGTTTGCGTTCGATTTTTAAAATCCGTTAAAACGATACGAACATTTGAAAGAAAATTTGTCAAATCGATGGAGCCGTTTTTTGATTTTTAGTAAATCGAAAATAGTGGGCTAGTCTTTCCGTAAAAACCGAAGTTGGACCATGGCGATGATTTTATAGAAAAAGTCGCAATATGAAAATTGGATTTTGCCACGCCCCTCCGCCCGCAGACCAAAAATCAGACTTCACAGTGTCACCCGCCTGATTATTCTGAAGATTCTCTGAAAATTTCATCAAAATCGGCCCAGACGTTTTGGCGTCCATACGTGACATACATTCATACACACATACATACATACGTACATACATACATACATACATACATACATACATACATACATACATACATACATACATACATACATACACACATCCTATTTTATATATATAGACAGAAGATAGAAGACATCTATCTGTCTAGATAGATAGATAAGATATTGAAAATTTATGGCTGAATAAGTGGAACAATGGCTAAAAAAAATAATGGCTAAACTCATTTTTTAATGGCCACTAAATGGCTAAATTGGCAACACTGCTTACAACAAAAACAGACGAAATTAAAAATTCTTTTTCATTTTTTCTAAAATTTGCAGTTTTCAAAGAGTCATTTCGTCAATTTTGTTATAACTTGGGAAAGGGCTATCCAATTTTTTTTTAAGAAATGCTTAATGGCTTGTCTTTTATAAAATTGGACTTATCTGTTCACAGTTATAAAAAATTTCTGTGGCACACTCTTTTCAAAACTCAATTTTTGCTAAAATCAGAATATGTATTTCCCTTTTTTGTTAATAAAATCACATTTATCCATAGATTTTTCAAAAAATAAGGCTTGTTTTATTTGGAACATACGTGGTTAACGTAGCTATGAAAATGTTATAAAAGCCGCAATTTTAACCATATAACATTTTTTATAAGTAGAAACTGGTAATTAATTATTTCTTTTCATAAGTTACTTTATTATATTCAACATTTTTCGAATTTATTCTATGAGCTTAATTTCAGTTATGTTTTTTACAAAGCTTTTTTGTAATAGTCCTATTCCCGAAATTTAGCTCATAGAATAAATTCGAAAAATAAACAAGTTAGAGTGCTATATTCGGCTGTGCCGAATCTTTGATACCCTCCACCGACAGTTCGAATGTTTAAGGAGTAATATCTGTATGATGTTATTATTATCTCTAACTGTGACGATTTGTTATTAATTATGGTTTTAGGCGACTAAACTGTTTTCCGGTAGTAGGGTTTATATGGGACCTAGGGTAAATTATGGGCCGATCATCACGAAATTTCACAGCGTCATTTCTAGTCCTTTAAAACTGTGACGTGCCAATTTCTGTTATGATAGCATTATTTTTTACGGTTTAAGGCGTACTTAACTGTTTTCCGGTAGAAGGGTTTATATAGGGCCTAAGGTAAATTATGGACGGATCGTCACGAAATTTCACAGTGTTATTTCTAGTCCTAAAAAACTGTAACGTACCAAATTTTGTTACGCTAGCGTTAGTTTTTACGGTTTTAGGGGTACAAAACTGTTTTCCGGGAGTATTGCTTATATGGGGCTTAGGGTAAATTATAAACGGATCTTCACGAAATTTAACAGCGTGATTTCCAGTCAAATGAAACAAATTTTTGCAAAATCTTATCTCATTCCATGCCTTGTTCCAGCATTTATGTTATTTTTTGTAACAAAATTATAAATTTTTTTAGGTGGTGGTTCCACATTTTGATTCATAGCTCTGGTCCTACCGAACCGATTTAGCTGGATTTCAATCCCAAACTGCTTAGGATAACTATAAGTAATTTGGCACCAAGTTTGTTTATTTCTTTTGAGTTGTTCGAAAGTGAGCGTGTTTTCAACAGACGGACAGATGGGCAGACGGACAGACAGACGGACATGGCTAAACCGACTTAGAATTACTCAAGGACCCAGAATATTCATGGGGTCTGAGATGAATAATAAAAAAGTTTCACACGGAATGAAAAACTTAATATACCCTCTTCACAACTAATTGTGGTGGAGGGTATAAAAAACTTTAATATTTTTTATAAGTTTTAAAAAAACAAAAATTTACTATTGCGATCTAAAGTATTTGGAAACCATTGAGTATATACAATTGCAATATAGACACGACTTCAATATAATTTTATTTCAAGCTATTAACCGTTTCTTCTAATAAAATTGGATAAGCCTGTCTTAAGTTATGGTAAAATTGGTGAAACAGCCTATTCAAAAATTTTTTTAAAAAATGTATGTATACATAAAACTTTAATATTCGACTGTTTTGTAATTAGGAGGCTATACGATACATTAGGTCCGACTGGCAGTTATGTTACCATGTTATATCTTCTGCCAATGTTCCTACATTTCCTGGCTATTGACATTCTCACCAAACCATCCGGTTAATTCAATGAAGGAATGGATCCTGTTCAAATCAATGTCATGGAGACAGATTTTGTCCCCGATGAGGCGCTGCGAAATATAACCCTAGAAAATATCGCCCCAAAAATTGAATAAAAATTGACCCCAAATTTGGGGCTATTTTTCATAATGCAATATGGCCACATTTTTTTAAAAATTAAAAATAACCCTAAAAATATAATGAAATATGACCCTAAATTTGGGGTTATTCTTCATTATAAAAATCACCTCAAAATTTATTATGAATTTGAACCCCAAAAAAGAACACAAAGAAAGTAACATTAAACATTTTCGGGGGATTTCATATGCCCGAAACTAAAAATCCCAAATTTAGAATCCCGATTTCAAAATCCGGATCATTATACAGTTTTGGTTTAAAAAATCGTACGATTGATAGCATGGTTGGGTTTTCGGCCATGCGCAAGGAGTTTTTCTGTATGGTATATTGAGCGCTGGCTTTGCTTACTAAAGCTTCACGTTATAGCCGGCCTTCGGCTGGGCGCAAGGATTTTCTTCTCTATGGTATAACGAACACTGGCTTCGCTAACTTAAGCTTCTCTGTATAGACGGCCTTCGGCCGGGTGAAAGGATTTTCTTCTCTTTGGTATAACGAACAGTGGCTTCGCTCACTAAAGCTTCACTACATAGCCGGCCTTCGGTCGGGTGCAACAATTTTCTTTTATATTGTATACGAAGTCTGGCTTCGCCCAGTAAAGCTTCTCTTAATAGACGGCCTTCTGCCGGGATCAAGGATTTTTCCTCTATGGTATAACAAGCACCGACTTCGCTAACTAAAGCATCTCAGCATAACCGGCAAGGATTTTCTCTACTTTGTTATAAGAATTCGGGTTTTTTATACTATTAGTGAAAACTTTTATGAAGAATTTTATAAAATTTGTGTAAAAATGTTCGGGGTAATTTTTCATTTCTTAAAATTTAAATTTTTTTATTAGTAGACGAAAAAAAGCCCCAAAGTAAAAATTGTGATTTTATTTGGGGCCATTTCTCATTCCTTGATATTGGGGTCATTTTTCATTCCACTTAAAATGCAAAACACCCTAACGAAAAAATGAAAAATAACCCCAAAAAAAAAACAAAAAAAATTGCGCCAAAACTACGTGGTTGTGTCTCATGTAAAATTTTGGGGCCGTTTTTCATTTTTCTTTTTGGGCCATATTTCCTGGGGTCATTTTGCGCACCGCCATATAATTAATTATACAGTTTGGCTTTAAAAAATCACGCAATAGATATCATGATATGATATACCAAACACAAGCTTCGCCAACTAAGGCTTTTTTGCAAAGCCGACCTTCGGCCGGCCTCAATGACTTAATCCTCTATGGTATACCAAACACCTGGTATCGCTAACTAAAGCTTCTCTGCGCAGCGCCAGGATTTTCTCTTCTATAGTATAAAAATACCGACTCGACCCGGCTACGCAGGGAAGCATTAGTTAGCGAAGCCGGTGTTTGGTATACCATAGAGGAAAAAGTCATTGCAGGGTAGCTTTATTTATAGAAGCCGGTGTTCTGTATACCAAAGTGGATAAATCCTTGCGACCAAAAATGTTTTCATTACAAATTTGATAATGAAATAATTCCGAAATTTTCTAGTTCAGTTCCAGTTCTAGCTATTCTCTGTTCTAGTTCTGTGTTAGCTCTTTTCTAGTTCTGCTCTAGTTGTTTTCCAGTTAGTTCTGTTCTAGTTCTGTGCTAGTTCTGCTAGTTCTGCTAGTTCTGTTGCAAAATTTTTAAGGTGCTCTTTTTGTTATTTTCTTGTTTATCGGTTTAAAAAAAATAAGGAAATTAAATTATTTAACTTTTCTTTTTAACATACCAATTTCGTTTAAGTGTGAGAAAATGTATAGGGGTTTCCTATTAATGTCCTTAACAAAACTTTCTCATCAGTTAAAGTAATAATTTTACATTTATTGTTTGTACACATTGTTTAACTTGTAACTGTGAAAAAAGAAAATTGTCATTAAAAATATGTGTCTGTGTTTTTTAATAAACAAACACCCTTTCATGTTCATAAACATACACTCACAGTTACAATGACATGTGCTCGTAAACTGATGTGTAGGACTGAATCTGTGTAGTATCATCTGTTTTATAAAAAATTATATGAGAAGGGTAAATAATGAATTAGCAGAAAGAATGTGATTAAATAAAACACAGATTTAAGGTTATAAAATTATGTATATGGAATACATGTATACAGACAAATAAATGAGCATGACTTACACATGCTTATCGCCAGGTATAAATGAGATGGTACTATAAATGGTACTTTTTAAAGCATATTGTACAAGTGTAATAAAAAGTGCATTCTCCTCTTTGATTTGAACAATTAAAATTAAATACTAATTTTTGGCTAGATACTACAAGCTTTATAAAACCTTTTCTACAATAAAGGCCAACTCATTTAGTTGCCTCGGCACAAATATAATTTTCAAGTCCCTGCTGTATCAGCACAGAAAGACAACTAGTTAAAACAACAGCATTAAAAATTTGTATTTTATTTTTTTTTTTAATGTCAGGGAACTAATTTTGAAAAATTTATAAACAAAGTGGAAAAAAAGGATTTATTTTTTAACGAACATTAATGTAACAAAGGGGGTGCATTTGTGTGAGTGAGAGTTAGCATATACATATGTATGTAAATGCGTGTGTCTGTTGAAAAAATAAATGAATGACTGCATTCATGTACATAGTTTATGCCAAGTCATTTAATATTTATAATTCATAATATTAACACTGCAAAACTACATTTCTCTGCACACTTTATAGTCTTTTACACACATACTCTTGTTATTAAGTGAATGTTGTGATTCTACACATATTTATATGTATATGTGTATGTGTGTTTTCATAATGTGTGTGATCATGTTAAGAAAAAAAAAAGATATATAAAATTGTAGTCATACAAGCACTTTTTAACATTTAAACATGTTTCGTAATGTTGTTTGCTTGTATGTATTTGTTTTTAAAGTATTTGAAGGACGGGGTTCTGGTTGTTCTTGTTTTGTTAATGTGTATGTGTTAATTTTTTTCAACTCTGGCAGGGTTGAGCAATAAGATGAAAAAATATGTAAGATTTTTTAATGGCTTACCATAGTCATAAGGGTATTGGTGGTGTAAATAATGTATAGCGTAATTAATGTAGTGGTGAGCTAAAAAAACTCACAAAATGGATAATAAATGTACGTAACCACCTCAACAATAGCAGAACAGAATTGTACAGTGACTTTAAGGTACGAGTTTTGTTTAATTTCAAATTTGGTACACCTTTTTTTAAGAAAATGTTCAATTAATAAATAATAAATTTCAAATGTCCTTTGCATCCACGCTTAAAAAATAAACAACGTGATTATGCATACCATACTCTAGTAGAGAGGGTATTATGCGTTTGTTCGGATGAACGTTACACCTTAAAATATTGGTTCCAGGCCCAATTTCTAAAAAAATTAAACTGAAAATCTTCGTCGATTTCAATTTCAATTGATTTCGATTTTAATGACATGGCCGATAATAGTTTTCGCCTGTGTCCAATATTGTGTAAAATTTTTCAATATTAATTAACAAGATTTTGTTTGTGTTGCTTAATTCTCGATTTTTATTATTGATAAAAAAAACACTGAAATTTATTGTTGATGGGATGCGCATTTCACTGGTTGCTTAGGCCAGATCATCTGGAAACTTCATCCAAAGATTTTAGGAAACTTAAGTTATTAAATAATAAAACCTGTTAAGCGAACAAGAATTACTTATTAGCAACAGTTTTACTTATGGCGATATCAAAGCTTAAACAAAACCAAAAACAATAAACAGTGAGTTTATCTTCTCTTACATTCCCCATTATAATTGGTTGGTATTCTCCCAATATTAATTATAGTTGTAAGTCCCAATCAATATTATGAGACGAATGGAAAAGTGTAATTTCTTTCATGTACAATTCATGTACAAGCAGTTTTTGTAAGTTTGTTATTGAAGGAAAGAGAGAAGGCATAGCAAATGACTCAATGCTGTAAGACAAAATTTGTATTCTATGGACACGAATGCAGTTTCAAAAGAGAATTGAAGAAAGTTTTTGCAGCAAATGTTTTATGATATGGATGAGGACTAAGTAGGTTAAGAAAAAACCAAATAAAAACAAAAACAACTTGCTCTACTGTAAAATCAAAAAAATAAAGCAAGTTGCCCGTTCAGTTTTTTTAAGCCGTGCACTTGCCAGTTTATTGTCAAAGTAATTTTTGGGAGTACAAAATTTTAATTAACAAGATTTTGTTTGCTTGGGAAGAAAGTTTATGCAGCAAATGTTTTCGTATATGGATGAGGACTAAGCAGGTTAAGAAAAAACAAAAAAAAGTTAAGCAAATTGCTTTATTGTTTTTGTAAGAAAATAAAAATAAAGCAAGTTGCCGGTTTAGTTCTTTTAAGCCGAGCACTTACCACTTTATTATCAAAGTAAATTTTTGGAGTACAAAATTTTAAATAACAAGATTTTGTTTGCTTGGGAAGAAACTTAATGCAGCAAGTGTTTCATAATATGGATGAGGACTAAGTAGGTTAAGAAAAAACAAAACAAAAAAAAAAATAAAACAACTTGCTTTATTGTTTTCGCAAGAAAAAATAAAAAAATAAAGCAAGTTGATAGCTTAGTTCTTTTAAGCCGTGCACTTGCCATTTTATTATCAAAGTAATTTTTGGGAGTACAAAATTTTAATTAGCAAGATTTGGTTTGCTTGGGAATTAAGCACGTCAAACAAAATCTAGTTAATTAAAAATGTTGTATTCCCCAAAATTACTTTGATAATTATTCAATATTTTTTTATTCCAACTCCTGTTGTTCGATTATAACGAAAACAAATTATACACTATCAACCTGAATCTTGTCAGAAGATTTACGTATACATACACATTGTAGATCCTCTTGAAATATGAACAAATTTTGACCGCCCGTCTGTTATATAGCGGAACAATGGTTTTGGAAGACGAACCAGAAAACAAAATAACTATTAATATTTAATAAACTTTATCATATATACAGGTTGTTCGCTGGGAAGGCATAATACTTTGTTTTGTCACCGTTTTGGTTAACATTAGTCTTGACAGTTCACATTTGGCAGTCCTGACGTAGATACGTGGCAAATTTATTATGGAAAATTATTCGATAAACCAAAGTGTTTTTATCGTTAAAACAATTTATCAAACTCTATCATCGATTACTGTGACGATGAGAACATTACGTGACATTTTTTGGAGAAAACGCACTATTTATCGTGTAGTGAATGATTCAAAGATAGAGGTACTGCAAGATCGGCTGAAACATTACTGCTACTCAAGAAAGTGTTTAAAACAATCCATCAACCTCAATTCGATGCCGTGCTCAGGAGCTTGGTCTTTAAAAAAACACTTTGGCCACAATTTTGCACAAGGATTTGCATTTGTTCCAATGTAAAATTCAGTTGACAAAAGAGTGGTCTTCCACAAGACCATTTACACCGCAAACAAACAAAGTAGTTTAGCTTCCCGGTGAACACCCTATAGTATTTTATAAACTTTTACTTATTTCTAAATGTTCATTGGGTAATTTATTGTACAAAATGTATGCTAAATTTAAAGAAAAGGTACTCTACCGAAAAAGTAAAAAAACCTTTATATTAGAAAAGTACATCTATTTACGATCTTACAATTACAAATATAAAACCACATATGAATATTTATGTTTAGGCAATGAATATGTGTTTGTATCTCTTCTACCAACTCTAGTTAACACATATCCTTCCTCACACACACACACACACTCTCAGAGACAACAATAAAGTACCAAAATGAGTTAAAAATCATAACATTACAAGCACTTTTTTCTCTCTTTTCCCTACTAATGAGATTATAAACATGAAAACTCCATTAATATTCTTCTTTAGAGCAATGAAAATTTGCTTGTAGAAAAAAAAAGTAATACAAACTGTGAAATTTATTTATTATTTTTTTTCTGCTTCTGCAAGTTAAAACGTAAATAATTTTGTAACGAAAATGTAATTTAATGTTAACTCTGAAGTGAGTCACACAATTTTATTTCAGTCAATACTTAACAGATTTAAAATTTTAGAATGAGTTACTAGGTGAATTATAAGGTGACCATTGCAGAGAAAAACAAGTCAGAAGCCCGACCTAAGCCACAGTATTTAAAAACAGATTTTCAAGAGTATGCAAGACCCATTGACAATCCAGGACCCGCCAAATTTAAATTATGCAATGAGGTTAAAATTCTCTGTTCCAAATACTATTTATAGATTTTTATCTATTTAAGATTTTTTGTTTTAAGTGTTTTACATTTAAGTGATTTAATCCGATTCGGGACCTGACAGCAAAACATTTTGCCATGCCATATTTTGCTATCGCTAAAATTGTAAGGATATTCTGTCATTTGTAAAGAGGTTCTGGCATTAAAAACCATTTTCAGGAGTTGTATTTGTATAGGAGCTATGGTCAAATATAGACCGATTCCAAAAAAAGTGGTAGTACAATAATTTAGACTGCATCAAATTTGACCTAAATACCAACATAACAAGATGGTATATGGCTACAAAAGCTCGATTAAGGAAATAAGCTTGCATGGGAAATTATAAACTGATTCACACAATTTTAAAACTATCGCCAATACTGCGACCATTTTTAAAAAAAAGGTTGGTTAATTTTTCTTTAGAGCAGCCATCAATAAAATGTTAAATATCTGTATATATTTATTTATTAAACCTTAACTTCCCACTAACTAAAAACTTCGCCTACAAAATAATGTGTTAAGTAATCAGAAAAACTTAAAAGCACTACTTACAATTCTACAGAAAGAACCAATGAATTTTACAAGGGATGTTCCAAAATGAACGCATTCAAAAGTAAGTCATTATTTTTTTACCTCCATACATCCAGAAATAAGTAGTTATAGAAGCAGTTACAGAATAAAGCTACCAAATAATGAGTGAGAAAAGCTATTCATTAAGAAAAAGTAAGCGAAGTTTTTACTGGGTTGCAAGTAGTCTTTCTCCATGGGCTTTTATCGTAAGTTCAGAGATACTTTGACCTTTTTAAGTTCTACCATGAGTTTTAGTTTAAGTTAGCTTGCTGTTCAGAACTGTGAAACCTCTTACTTGGCGATACAATTTATACGAAGTATAAGTAAAATTGTAAAATAATTTGCCTCAATTTCAACACAAAGTAATTTTTTCATATAAATAATACACTGTGCTACACAAGATATTTGAAGGAGTTCTTATATCTGAGAACGCAGCGTAGGTTAGAAAATTCTTCAATTTCAATATTGTGGTTAAATTTAGTTGGATTAAACAACCAAAAAATTTCACGGGATTAATTACCGGGAGAGTGGGAATTGAAAACAATTGGAAATCCCGGAAATTTCAGAGGCGGGAAATCCCGTTAACAAACTCTTGTATTTAGTTATAAACTTTATACCTGTTTTAAGGGGCTATAATGCTCTTAACACCGAGCAGACATAATGCGTATATTATTGCTATGCAAGCAAGTCAAAAGGTCTGCCTTCCCGCGATCTAGATTTAAGCCATATCCACATTGTGATCCAAAAAAAAAGATCTGCTGGTAACAGGAACTATAAAGTCCTGGACACTAATAGTTTCGTGGTACCAGAAAAAACTTATTTCTGGAAAAAACCGGTACTTTTACATTAGTCGGTTTCTTAAATACATTTTTATAGTTTCTCATCAGAATTTGAGGGCTTGGTACTGATTTAATTCGAAAACAATTTTATTTCTAATTCTTACAATCGATACTGAAAGAATAGAAATTATTTTTTAAGTGTTTTTTTTTAATGCTTAACATTAATTTGAATTTTTACCAAAAAAAAAAAAAAAATTCGATTCGTTCAGTATCGACTCAAAGAATTAGAAATAAAATTGCTTTCGAATCGAAAAAGTATTTGATCTCGACAGCCAGAATCAGCCCCCAGGACTACCCAAAAACGATGACTATATTTCTCTTTTAAAGCTTCTTAATCTTTCAATATCGTCTATCGCTGCCTAAAAGAAGACAAAAGTAAAAGCTATACAGAAAAAATTACGACAAATCAATTGTCGTATTGAATACCATATTCGTCAATACAATTAACTTTTTAATTAAAAAGGCGCTTACAACCGAATTTTTTAATATGTATAAAAAAAAATTTTGTTGATTAGAATTGTTAAAACTCAACAAATATTGAGTTTGTTATATTGAATAAAATATTTGTTAACAATTAAACTCAATTTTTATTTGGAGTTTTTTCATATTAACAAAAGATATTTTTGAAAATTAATTTGAACAAGAAATTGTATTTAAGAGTTGTTTTTATTAATTTTTTAGTAAAATACATTTAAAGTCACATTACAAGCAGGTCTGCCAGATTTGACGATTTATCGTAATTTTGACAAATTTTTTATTCCGAAATTAGCAAAGTGCCGATTTGCTGCTTTTTCTAAAAACTGACGATTTTTTTCAGTCTCCAAAGTCGGAATAAAACATTTAGTTTTCTGACACGTTCATTTTTTAATCTTGGATTATTTAACAGCCGTAACTTAACAAGAGCGGAAGTCGGAACGTTTTATTTCGCTTAGCTTTTACGCTTATATGCCATACCTAAGCAAGAGCGTCAACGTTGTGTCACGAACAGTAGGTATATTTCTCTTGGTTAAAAAAAACCCACAAATAAAAATAAAAATAGAGATAAAAACGTTAGATTGATCAAAAAATAGCTAAATTGCCATTGTTTTTAACAATAGCGGCAAACTTCACTATTAAACGATGTTTATCATCGAATGAACCTTTTACGACTTTCTGTATAAATGACATTTTCAACAATTATACGGTGAACATTTCACGCGTTGTAAGAAAATATCTACATGAGTCTCATACGATTCTTGACTTGAAAGACTGGTTAGATAATCTTTACCCACGTCTTAAACGATTCCCACAACGATTGAAGAAGCGTCTTTTGTTGTGCTTTGGAAGAAACTCAGTCGTGTTACAGTTTTTCCCGTGTGAAGAATCTTCTACATTAAAAAAATGCGGTCATCGACGATCAAAGACGCTCGTCATGAGACTCCCAGTATCTCTTACACGATTGAAAATGATGGCTGGGTAAGAAGTAGTTGTGTTTTTGTTTGAATATTTTTTTTATTAAAATCGAACAAAAATTGTTAAAAAATAAAACTAAATTTTAAGTTGTCCCATTTTTTGGCGATTTTTCGAAACTTGAAAAACGATTTTTCTATTTTTCTCAGGAAATTGACGATTTCCTCACAAATTTATCTGGCAGCCTTGATTACATGTAACATTACAATCTGTTACAGCAACAGACTTATCCCTGGACAAAACGAATTTTTGAGCCCATTGTTTGTTATATTTGAAATACTAGAATATATAAAAGACCCGTTAAAATCTCTTTATGAATCATTAAAAAATAACTGTTCTTGCCCTGTAGATTGATTAAGCTTCTCAGTAATCGATATCCTTTGTTCCTTTAAAAATTTTGAATCAACAATATTTTGTATTTTAACATTTTTGACACAAAATAATTTTTAAGTAAGATATTCATACATATTGTAAATATGACAGTTAACAAATATATTAATTAAGAAAATTGTTAAAAATATTAGAAAAGTTTTAAAAAATTTTCTTCAATTAACTAATAACTTTTGTTATTGTTTTCTGTGTAACCTGAGTACGATCGCCAGAAAATACCTCCGACTTCATTAATTTTTAAGATTTAAGAAAATATTGCACTAGTTAAACAATACTTTATTATCTCAAAATTTAAAAATTTTCAGTAGATGCAAAACAATTTTTAATTTTACCTTAAAGGCATATGAAAAATTTTTTAAACTATCGTTTCTTTAACAAAAAGAGACAAAATAGCCTGATATTTTAACAGCAGTTAGAAATGAATATTATGTGTCGATTATATCCGAAAAGTAAATAAAAATAAAAATTTTGAGTTAGTACACTATTGTTGTGCAAGTGCAAATCTTATAACAATAGATTAAAGCAGATATCGCATTGCAAAATTGTATGCCGTTTAAAATTAAAAAATAGACTATAATTTGCCTTAGAGTTTCAAAAGACTCGAAATATTTATACATAAATAAAAATTTCGGGCAAAATCAATATGCGAAATAAGAAAATTCAAATTTCGCTATCACATCGCCATTTTTGTCCAACCATTTTCTAAGCAAAATTTTTTTAAAATCAAAAAATAAAAGTTGGTCACATTTTTTCAACTTTTAATTTAAATTTTTAAAACGGATTGTTTGTTGTTTGTTTTGCTAGGGCTTTTCTAGATGATGCTGATTTACGTTATAAAAATAAAAAAAGATAAAAAAAGAATTGTTTTGTTTCGGTGATTTTCATAAAAATTACATCCTGCATCAACCTCCTTTCTAGAATTTTTCTCGCAACAATACTATTATTTAGTCGTTTTTGCACTTGTAAATTTGTACTGGTACTTTGGTTCACCTGGCTTCTACACACAGAAAAAAATCAAGTTAAAAACGTCGAAAACAAGGTTGAGATAACATTTTTCGGTGGTGATTTTGCTTCATACGCTTTTCATGTTAATTCAACCTGATTTTACAATAACTGCGAACAACATTTTTTCTTTTGAAATAACTATAATTCATGTTAATTTAACATTGCAGTAAAGTTAGAGCAAAATGTAATTTATATTGAAATAACAATCGGAATCACGTTGAATGAAGAAAGTTATTTCAAGTTGAAACAACGTGAATTTCAATCAAATGGGTTTGAGTGTATTTTAACAGTGTGAAGAAGCTTCAGAGACAACATTTGCATTTATGTAAGAATAATTCAAAACACTTACCCTGTAACACATGTTTCACTTATTTTGTATTCTCCGTTGTTAACAGAAGCATCAGCAGAATCGCCCGATATGGTCATCATTCTACTTTGAAAACTTGATGTACTATTTAACTAAACAATTTTAATTAAAAGAATACGGGAATTGTCTTCTTTTTATAACATATTTTAAAAATGAAAATAAAAAATGTACATACTTAAGTATGTATGCATGTTAATTTAACAAGATACACTTTTGATTTTAATATAAAACAGGTTTTTATGGGTTCAATATTGAATCCAGATTTATTTATATTTTAATTTTTTTTTTTTTTATTTTTTTAACAGTGAATAATATTAAATAAACGTAACTTAAGGTTATTTTAATATTTTTCATTTAAAATTAATATGAAATAATGATAAATTTAAGTAAAGGGCATACTTTTGCTGAAATTTAACATGATTCTCAATCAAAATTTTTCCATGTTAATTTTACATGGGTATTTTTTTCTGTGTGTACAAATATAAACACTTACTCACTTACACATGTGTATTTAATAGAAGAGTATTTGTAATTTTTTTCTCTTTATGTACCTTTCACCACTTCGAGGCGTTAATGAGGGTATACTAAGTTCGTGTGAAGCAGTAAGAGATTTGTATATTGAGCCTCATAAAGGAAATGAAGTCTGGACCCTGAAGTATCCCTTAGTCGATTCGCGTTTGTCTGACTATCTCTCTCTCTCTCTCTCTCTCTCTCTCTCGCTGTCCATCTTCGCTTTTGTATGCTAAAAGCACACTGTTAAAATAATCCTTAATGCGCCTAATATAGATTTATATAACTGAAAACTGCGACGACAGATTTTCTAAGGCTGGGTTCATAGTTTATCAGAGATTCCGTATAAAGTTCACTTCCGGAAAACTCCAACTCTTGGTGAAGGGTATCAAAAATACGGCTCAGCAGAATATACAAAACTTTCTTACTTGTTTTCTATATAAGAGTCTGTTGAAGAACAGTGAATGCATGTTTATAAAAATATGTGCATATGCGTGAATACGCAAAAAATAATAAATGTATACGTATTTATGTTTGTAGGTACATGTATTTGAGCTTTAGAGAACATGCTTGTGTAATATGCATACGATGATGGTGATGTTGAGCTTGAGTTTATGTTCGCAAACAAATAAATAGGGAAATTTGTTATTGCTGCTACCACTATTAACGCTTTTTTGCCCTTCACTAAAGTTGAAAGGCGTGTTTATAAGTTTTTGATTCAGTTTGTAATTTCTACAATATTGATATAAGATCCGATACAGCGAAGATCGGCAAATACAAACATTAAAATATTTAAATAGTTGTGAGCATAAGTGAGCATAAACAAGAACGTAAGCAGTATTGTCAGAAGACTTCTTTTGTAGTACAAAAAAAAATGGTCGTAAATTATTCAAAAACCTGCAAAAAGAGACTTAAATCTTTTAAGTCAACGGTTACCAAATGAGCGCCCGCAGACTTCTTGGAGTTCAAAAAAGATTATGACTCATTTAATGAACAAAAATAAAAGATCATAACAAAATGGCAACATTGAATGCAAGCAACAAACAATAGCACAACCATCCTGTTGGGAAAAGGTTTTTTAATGCAGTTGCCATGTCGACGTAATCCCATAATGGATCTTATCCACTTTGGTGACAAACAATGCGCTTACTAACTTCCCCCCGAGTATGGAAGCCGCAAGCATACTTAGGTAGCTGGTTTATTATACACTCGGCCCTAGTTTTAGAGCTGGAGCTTTCTAACCTCCGCTGCTTTTTCAATTATTCTGTATAGCAACAGCACCTAGGGATTTTAGTGGTGAAAAGTCAGCCTTCAATTCGATTTTCTGGATATCACTTCCACCAACTTTGGTTAGTAAGCCACAACCACCAAGTCATCACCGAAAATATCCTGTCTAGGGTTCTTCTTTACATGAAGTTTAGGTGCAAATAGAACCTCTTTGTCATAAAGTCGCGATTTGTTGGTCCGACTTTAATAGAAGAAGTAATTTTAAAAAATTTCCACTTTTGAAAAGCACACATATTTTTAAACCAAAAACACTTTTAACTCGAAAATTTTCAGTTTTGCTACTATGAAGAAGGGTGCGAAAGAATCGGTAAATAACTCTTATTAATTTTGGTTTTTTTTTTTTTGTTGTTTGCTATTGTTCTGCAGTTTTAAGGTGCAAATTCATGTAATCGACTTATGACATCTAAAAAGTACTTTTTAATGTCGTTCCTTTATCATGTTTTTTTTTCATTCAAGAGCATTTTTTATTAAACAGAAATCCCTACCTACGCGTACACATCGTAAAGTGTAAAAATGTTTGTTGTGTTCGTATTGTTAAAATTTTAAGTACTGAAAGAGAGTTTTATTACTGTCTCTTATTAAATTCGTTTATATAATTAGGATGTGTAATGTGAAACTACAGCATCTTGAAAACTAGTTTTTAGCTTTAAATCCACCAGAATCAATACTAAAGCGTTGTTATATTTCAATTTTAATTCTGTAATAGAACTTTGCTAGTTCTGTTCTAGTTATTATATTGTTCTATTTATTAATATCTATATATAAATTGGCAAAGGCAAAACAGTTAAGAACACTTTGCTCCTCTGTATGTCAACCGATTTAAACAAAATATACACCATTTGAAAGGCATTCACTCACAGAAGTACACAATATTATTAAAATCTGTTCAATAATTTCAGAGTTATAAGCGTTCAAATATGCAACTAACACAAATGCAAAATACATAAATAAAAAACTTGATTTTTTCAATTATCAAATAATAAAAAATAGGGTGGTTTTTAGAAACCGGTTTTCGAATATTTCGACTATATAAATCTTATGTATAAATCGGCTCAGGCAAAACAGTTAAGAACGCTTTCTTCCTTTGTTTGCCAACCGAACAACTATGGGAGAAAAAAGTATCAAAAAGGGGAAATACGAGAAACTAAATTTCTTTCTTTTACTTTTCTGTGCTTCATGTGATAATTTTTAAATTTTCTATAATATTGAACTAAGAAACATAATGTTATAAGTGCAGATTACTTCGTAAATGAGAAGCTATAAAATGAAAAATGTTGGTACTTTTTGTTTTTCATCTGCTACTTTTTGAATTTTTGTTAATATATGAACTACAAAGATAAAAATAATCATGGTCCTCAGTGAATAAGAATGTATAAGAGGAAGCTTTTTGGTACTTTTTCGTTCTACATCTGGTATTTAAATTCATTTTTGTAAATATTAGACGTAGAAACATAAAATTAAATATGCAATGTCCTGAGTGGATGGCAATCAATTGCTATTTTCTAATATTTTTTATATTGAACTTACAAAACTAAGTTAACTCACGTAAAGATGAAATATCAACCGGAGGTTGGTCTCTCGCCAAATCGATCCACTAAGACGGAAAAAATAAATGCTCGAAAAATGTTATTTCATTTATACTTAGATGAACTATGGTTTCTTCATTTATAAATAAAAATTTATGGTCGAATTTTGACCACTAGGCGAACACTAGTAAATATAATACCATAATAAGTGTAAATTATATTGTTAGACTTTCAATGTGCAAACATATATAGCCGTGATTTCTGGTGAATTTATTTCACAACAAATTTTATTGCAAACGAATTGATTTCAATTCAATTACTTGCATTCATTGATTTCTAACCCTTTCGGTCCTATTGGGATAATACATCCCAAACAATGTTTGAATGATCCGATTTGTTCTTTAAAGTAAACAAATCACGTTTGCAATTGTCCCAGTCGAACTTTTTGTGTTATTTTATCAAAAATATTAAAAACCCGGTTGGGACAATAGTCTAAAAAATCCGATTGGGACAACATCTCAGACAATATCTCAGAATTATGAAAAAACTTACGGAAAAGCTAATAATGCAAAACATAATAAATTTTTAAGCTTTTTCAATATGTGTAAACAGATTTTTTATTTACATTGTTGTTTCTCAAATAAAAAGTCGGACCGAAAGGGTTAAATAGAATGTTTTCGGAATGCTGCAATTGTGACAAGATTTCTTTATGCCCTGCGCTTTGGTGTTAAAAAAGTTATATACCTACACATCGTCATCTAAAACGCAAAGGCCTTCTCTAACATTTTTACAGGAGAAGAAAAACACTATTTAATATAATAAATTTACAAATTGCATTTAACTGTTTATAACTAATTGTTTTTCAATTTAAAAAAAAACCTTACAGTTGTTTTGACAATTAACAATTTTGCATATTATACAAATTTTTAGTTAAGTCTTTTAGCGTTTATCATATAATCTTTTGTAGATAAGGCCGTTTGTTTTTTGTCAATAAAATCGCTTATGGTGGTCGAAAGATTCCAAAATGTTGTGTACCTTTTTGTTGATACAATACATCAGATGTAATAAAAAAAGTCGATTTTAAATTTTTTTTAATTAGGGCCTTTTGCGTTTAAGGTAATGATATATGAACTTTTAAGAAGATTTGTATTTAAGGCTTGCACTTAAGGATCGATTTTATCTCAATATAAAAAAATTTCTAATATCAAAACATCCCTGTAGGAAATGTCACTGATTTACTACTGACAGAGTCACCAGCACTAGTGACTTATTTTATCACAGACAATGTTATTTACTATAGACATTTAACATGTGCGTGTCATTGGAAATCTACTACTTAAGTTGGTACTATTGCCTACGTTATTTTTTTGGGACCATATGCAGACATTCGAACCAGAGAATCACCAGTTCATTTTAGAAATTCTACTGCTTGTTTTAAGAAAATTAAAACAAGTGAGTGAGTGAGAAATTAAATTGAAAACAAAAACAAATTTTCGTTTTTTATTGTTGTTTTCAATATAGTTTTTCACTCACTCACTAGTATTTATTTTTTTAGCATTTAATTATCGTAGAAAAAAAATAAAATTATGAATTCGTAACAAGATTTTTAAGGCAAATATAAAAGTGTTAACATTTCGATAACAATATCGCCAAAATGACTGACAAAACTGGTGACTTGAAGACACTTGCACCCAGTTTCCTCCAGGAATTTTTTTCGATAAAGCGGGGATGTTCGCCCCACATCGACGAGTACCGCGACCAGGTTAGGTATATTGTACATACTCCTCTTAGTTGGCCAAAAGACCATCTGCTTCCCAAAGGAACTCAACCAGGTCTTTTGCCGGGACGCACCTATTGTGCTATGCCCCAAGTGCCACCTTCTGGGCCATGCCAGCGCCGGGCAATCACACAGTATATGATTCGTAGACTCGTCCACGTCTGGACACAGTCTGCATTCCTGATCCTCTGCCAGGCCCATCCGATAAAAGTGATTTTTGATCGTATGGTGACCAGTCAGATAAGCCACCAACAGTCGCAGACCCCGTTTGTCTCCAGGGATACACAGTTTGACTTTAAAAAATATGTACATACCCTGCAGGAGATAAAGAGTTAATTGTCAAAATGCTACTAGTCCAAAATACTAGAACCAGAGAGTACTAGTGGGTTACAGTTTTTATATAAAAAAAAAAAATAGTGCTTATAACTACCAGTACTTGATGTAGTACAAGAGCACCACTTGTAGAGTGATAAAATTTGTATGTAAACAAACTAAAATTCATTATTCATGATTTCAAACCATTTATTTATACCATTATGTCATATTAAAAAAAAATGTTAAAATGCTAATTTTTTCTATGCACCTATAAATGGAACCACCTATAGAAAGTTTACACTTATTTTCGTCAATCTTAAAACCTTTTTCAGTAAAAACTTCGCCTACAAAATAATGTGTTGAGTAATCAGAAAAACATAAGAGCACTACTTACAATTCTACTGAAAGAACCAATAAATTTTACAAGGGATGTCCCAAAATGAACGCATTAAAAAGTAAGTCAATTTTTTTTTACCTGCATACATCCAGAAAAAAGTAGTTATAGAAGTTGTTATAGATGTAGTTATAGAAGAAAGCTACAAAATAATGAGTTAAAGAAGCTATTAATTTTGAAAAAGTAGGTGAAGTTTTTACTGGGTTTATGAGACATAGTTTTCAAACTTTGGTAGAATATTATCATACTAAACGGGATGGGATCAGAAGGCCTTTAGCCTTATCGTTTATCTGGAAAAGTGTTTCAGTTAGCCCAATGCAGCATGAAGAATAGCAGATAATGGTCATATACACTTTGAAGTATATACCTTATGTGGGTTACTTGATGCCTTTCACAGAAAATTGCTGAATTGATTTTTTCGGATTTTCGGCGGCACTTTCGCTTACTTTAGCAATCTTTTTAAGAGACCGGCTAGTAAGTTCGTGCGTAGGAGTCTTATACTATGTACACACTTGGGTTCTTAAACGCGTTCAAGCCGCTCGAACGTGATTAAGCTCTAATCACTTCAAAATCGAGATAAATACCCATACATTGAAGTGATTTGTTAATCACTTCAAATTGCCATGATTACAATTAAATCACTTCATAAACCACATAGAATCCACTGAACATACCTCAAACTGAGTGTAATGTAGAATTGCCAACATGATCGTGTACAACCGGCCACGATTATTGCTTAATGTTTTTATTTTTTTCCTTGAATAATTCATAAATTTTCACAATTTCAACATTAAGATGATTAAAATAATCCTCTGATAACTCTGTAAAAGCATTTTTATCCATTTTTAATACCTTAAGAAAATATAAACTAGATGACCCGTGCGAATATTTCGCACCGTTAGTTGTCATTTTTGTAACATAAAATGTAAATAATTAATAGAAATTTTAGTAACTTCAATACATTTTAAAATATAATTTTTATCAATGAAAATATTAATTTTTCAATTTCTAATTATTTTTCGTCATTAGTGTTAGAAATTTAATTAGCTTTAAAATGAGATATCATTCATTAAGTTTGATGCGGTGGTATGGGAGATATTTGCAACTACCAAAAAAAAAGTGCTTTAGAAATAATATATGTATGTATATGATTTGTTTGTTGTGTTTTTTTCTCATCTTAATCATCTCAAATGTAGTGTGAACGGCTTTGATTAGCTTAATCAACATTTTGCTTAAACGTGTTTAAAACCCCAAGTGTGAACATAGTATTACTGTTCATAAACGACCCATATTCTTAAAAATTTTTTACCAATCTTCGAATGCGAGCGGTCTCAGTATAACTGTAATAAGTTTTCATTGTTCTTTCGTAAAACAATACATTTTTTATAGTCATAATAAACATGTATTGGAATGGCAGCTGCCAAATTACAGAGTTACCACTTCCACAAAAAAATTTAAATAAAAAAAAAACAAGTGCATTCTTACTCAGAAACCCTCTACAATTTATCATGTATTTAAGTCTCAATATTATTTTAAAATTGTCAATTCTGTTGTTGTTTTACCAATAAATCTAATTTATTTTAAGAAAAATCCTAAATTTCCTTTATTTTAATCGAAGCATGCAACCTCTACATGTTATCCAATGGTATTTATAATTTTAAGATTTCCAATATTTAGAGCGTAAGCAAATTCGTGTAAAAATCAGATTATATAAAAAAATTAAACACCCTTGTTACACAATTATGTTATGCAAAAGATTTCCCCACATACTTGAATACTATTAAAAATTTTATTTAATTACATACATGTCTCTTAAACAATTTTTCTTCTAGTCCACAAATATGTTTGAGAGACAATTTTAACACATATTTACAAAAACTTTAAAATTCTCAAAAGTTCATCGTAATAAAAATGAACTTTGAAGGGTGTGCAAAACATAAATGTGTTACTATTACAATTAGAAACCAGAAAAAAATCAGCAACAGAAGTAAGTATAAATAATTTCCACCTCTAACTTCAACAGTTATAAAAACTTTTGATAACGATTTTATTTAAATGTAAATGCAAATGCATAAAACTCAAAAAAAAAAGAAAAGTTCTTAACCCAAAGACATTAATAAAACATTTGCTTACTACCGTTTGCGGCTACCGGTGTTAAAGGTGTGAGTTGAACGCTTTTCAGAAGCAACTCAGACAAATTCAAATGCAAATTTACAGAAAAAAAAAATTTAAGAGAAAAGCGATTTTAGAAATAAAAGTAACGACAGAAAAATACAACATCTACTATTAAGTAATTTACACCAGTCTTTGCTGCAAAACGTCGCAGTTCATTATAGACGGTGTCTGCTGACATTTACCTTTTCATGCAAATCTTTACAAAAACATAAACAGCCGCAACATCATCGCCAACAACAAAAAGCAACTTATGAAAAAACAAACCCGTAAAAAGGATACGAAAAACAGAGTATGAGAGGTTGCTGTTACTTCAGTTGGACTTTCTTCATAATAATGTAAATTATGAGTTGAGTTAAGTAAAACATTTATGAATGATTTTTTCTACTAAACCTTTTAATCTGTGTACACATCTTAAGACTCTATGGTTTGATGAATAAATGAAGAGTTGATGCGTTTACTGTGTTTATACTCTAATGTGTTGTACTGGGTTTTATTTCTTTATTTATTCCCTGCTTCACTTATTTTATTCAGTGCCTAAGATCTCAAGCGAAAATAGCTGAGGGTCGTTAGATGTCTAAGCCACAATCTATAGTTTGAATAAAAGTTGTCGATGAAGATTAGAGAAGAAAAATTGTGTTCTTAAAAAAACAAGTAGTGCAAAAAAGTACACTTCTTTAATACCCGACACGTATAAATTATTTCTTTGTAATTCTTAATAGTTGTTTTAAGCATGATAGTTTTTATGCTTTACGCCTGAAATCCAAGGAGTAGTGCTGGAACTAGAGCTTGATTAGAACTAAACGCAGTTAGAGCGATAATAAAAAATAACTAGAGCAAAACTATAACTTTTATTAGATTTGTTTCTCAAAAAACATAACAACACAGAACTAGAACATTACTAGAACAGAACTAGAACATAACTGGAACAAAACTAGAATAGAACTAGAACATAACCAAATAGAGCTAGAACAGTACAAAAACAGAACAAGAACAGAACCCGAACAGAACTAGAACAGAACTAGAACCGAACTAGAACATAACTATAACGGAACTACAATGGACCTAGAACAGAACTAGAACATAACTAGAACAGAACTAAAACAGAACTAGAACAGAACTAGAACAGAACTAGAACAGAACTAGCACAGAACAAGACCAGAACAGAACTAGATCACAACAAGAACAGAACTAGAACCGAACTAGAACACAACTATAACGGAACTACAATAGACCTAGAACAGAACTAGAACAAAACTAGAACAGAACAGAGCTAGAGCAGAACTAGAACAGAACTCGAACAGAACTAGCACAGAACAAGACCAGAACAGAACTATAACAGAACTAGAACAGAACTAGATCACAACTAGAACAGAACTAGAACAGAACTAGAACAGAACTAGATCATAACTAGAACAGAACTAAAACAGAACTAGAACAGCACTTGAACATAACTAGAACAGAACTAGAGCTGAAGAAGAACATAACTAGAACAGTACTAGAACTAGAACTGAACAAGAACAGAACTAGAACAGAACTAGAACATAACTAGAACAGAACTAGAACAGAACTAGAACAGAACTAGAACAGAACTAGAACAGAAGTAGAACAGAACTAGAACAGAACTAGAACCGAACTAGAACAGAACTAGAACAGAACTAGAACAGAACAAGAACAGAACTAGAACATAACTAGAACAGAACTAGAACAAAACTAGAACAGAACTAGAACAGAACTAGAACAGAAGTAGAACATAACAAGAACAGAACTAGAACAGAACTAGAACAGAACTAGAACAGAACTAGAACATAACTAGAACAGAACTAGAACAAAACTAGAACAGAACTAGAACAGAACTAGAACAGAACTAGAACAGAACTAGAACAGAACTAGAACAGAACTAGAAAAGCACTAGAACAGAACTAGAACGGAACTAAAACAGAACTAGAACAAAACTAGAACAGAACTAGAAAATAGCTAGAACAGAGCTAGAGCAGAAATAGAACAGAGCTAGAAAAGCACTAGAACAGAACTAAAACAGAACTTGACTATAATTAAAACAGAGCAAGTGCTGGAACAAAAAAAAGACAGAACAATGAAACAAGAACAGAATCAGAATATAACTAGAACAAAGCTAGTGGAGAACTAGGAAAATTTCATAACAACTACTAAATTTTTACTCTCTCTCAAATATCGAAATGGGCGTTTAGCAATTTTTTTTGCAAAATCCTATTTTAAATTTATTAAAATGCAGTAAGAGCTACGAGGGCAAAGAAAAGTGGCTGGAAATAGAACTTTTTCTGCAGTTGTAAAAAAATTACAAGTATTTTTAGCTTTTAAGCCCACCTACAGCTGAAGCGGAAACCTCAAGTTGAGATCACCTTTCTACTTCATCATGGTTTATACTCGTAAAGTATGGCGCAAAAAAAATTAAAAATACTATATATGAAAAACTACACACAAAGTAGAGAAAAGAAAAGAAGTTATAAAATTGTCTACATTTTCCTAGCGGTTGCATTGTAAAATTTAATAGTGCCTTCTCTCTACATTTCATGTAAATATTTACGTAGAAGAAGAAAGGGTGGCTTTAGTGTTGTAAAAGTAAAAAGGTTAATGTGTGTAACTAAATATGTGTGAGTAATAATAATATGCATACAGCTTTGAGAAACCAAGCTTTTCATAAATTAATATGAATATAAAAATTCATTTTAAATACAACCTGCTGCTACCGTTGCTGTTACAGCAATTGCTGTTGTTAAATTTAATGTAAAGTTAAACTAAATGCAGTTAATGAATTCATGAACCCTGCTCCGTTTTATATCAAAACGATGAAAACTAAATTTAATGGGTTTTTACAGAATGAATACAAAAAGCTTAAGAGACCGAAGATTTTTTTTTTTTTTTTCTTTTGTGAACACGCAAACTTCTATAAAGGAGTAAATTTTGCACTTGAATCTTGATTTAGTTAAAGAAAAAAAATGCCTAACAAAAAAGATAGAAAGAAAAAAGAACATATTTGGAAGTAACATATGCAAAAATATTCTTAGAGAAAAAAGATATTGTTTAAGAGAACAGTGTTATTTAAATGAAAAAAATTGTATGAAGATAATTTTATGAAAACACACAATTTTTTTTATTAATAAATAACATAGTGTTACGCATATAACATCAAATGAAATTTTAAAACTAAATTTTGAAGGCAAGCTAGTTTTGTTTTCCGGCTATCTTCAGTCTGGCTGGGTTTTCTGAATTTAGAGTTTTTTTATGCATAACAAATAGAAAGTTTTCATCATTTCTATACAAATAAATGTCAGTAATATAAGAAAAAACATTTGTTTAATTTATTAAGTCAGCTGTTCTGACTCGAAGCTTTGTGTTCGCTACGTTGTCTAAAAAAAACCACACCTATGACAATTTTGTGCTCGACAGTTAAATAAATTGTCCCTAAAAACAACTTCAATTGATTAGCCACAAAGAATGTTATAAAACATTTGTTTATTTATATTTATTTTAGAAATTCGTTATTATTTAAAACTTCTTTATAAATTACATACTACATAGTCATAAATTAAAGTTGCTCGCGAAAATTCAGTTTTACAACGTGTCGAGAAAAAATTGAGGGTTAGTTGCAACATTGAAACTAGGCATAAAACATTTTCAAAATCATTCAGTTATTGTTATTTAAAAAAAATGTTGCCCCCCCCCTAGATTTAATCCTGGCTGCGCCCATGTATTCGTGTATTGTCATCGGGAATATGTATGCCTGTAAAGTTTGCATTGAGTAAAAGGCGGTCAAAAAAGCATTTTACCAAAAAAAAAATTTGCCCCCCCCCCCTAGATTTTTCCTGGCTACGCCCATGTATTCGTGTATTGGCATCGGGAATATGTATGCCTGCAGAGTTTCATCCATTTGTTTTGAGTAAAAGGCGGTCAAAAAAGCATTTTACCAAAAAAAAAAAAAAAATTTTTTGCCCACCCCCCTCCCCATAGATTTTAAATTAACGTTGCAAGATTTGATTTTCCGAAGTTAAGCTAAAGAAAAGGTTTTAAAAAATTTTGCCCCCCTCCCTTAGATTTTATACTAGCTATTCCCATGTATTCGTGTATTGTCATCGGGAATATGCATGCCTGCAAAGTTTTAACCATTTGCATTGAGTAAAAGGCGGTCAAAAAAGCATTTTACCAAAAAAAAAAAAATTTTTTGCCCACCCCCCTCCCCCTAGATTTTATCCCGGCTACGCCCATGTATTCGTGTGTTGTCATCAATATGTATGCCTGCAAAGTTTCATCCATTTGCATTGAGTATAAGGCGGTTAAATAAACGTTGCAAGATTTGATTTTACGAAGTGAAGCTAAAGAAAGGGTTTTAATTAATATAATAAAAAATGGTTTCAAAAAAAATTTTTTTCTAAAACGACTGCGCATTTTAAAAACAAAAATTTTTTACTTAAAGAAACTTTTTGGCGGAATTTCGGTTTTTTAGTAATTTCAAAAATGTGATATTCGTGATATGGGCATTTCCGTCAAAAGGTCCACCGTGACCGAAAATTTTAAAGTTATTGAAAGCTGATTATTTTACGATATTGTTATAGAGAAATCTTCAGATTTTACTAACTTTATAAATTTACTCATAAATTTGTTCACTTAGATGAACAATCAGACTGCAAAGTTGTGCAAACGCAATTTCTTATTTGTGAGACTGTTTTATTGTATGTTTTCTTTAATATAATCTTCCTTAAAAGAGGTGATATTTGATCAAATTTATTCCAAAAAATTTTCTTACATGGCCTGTAATCTAAGGAGGAGTTCAAAGAGAAATATGTTATTCGGATTAACGGTAAATTTTTATTTTATTTTAATCATTATTCAGTTAAATTATCACGGAAAAAATTTCACGTTCTAAATGTCACGTATTGACCCAGATTTTGGCTTAAAAAACAGAAAATACAGAAGATTTTGGAATCAAAGACGTTTTAATGTTACATTGCTACGTAAAATTCTGAAAGTAGTTTGACTAAAAAATTGTGCCAGGTTTCGCTGAATTACGCCTTTTTATACATGGCCACAAAAACTACTTCTATTTTTTCACGTTCGAACCGCTACTTCTTTTGCCATTATCTTTGACCTAGAATCGCGCCCTCCATAAACTTTAGCATAGATAACAGTGCTTTCTTAGTGCTAAAATTTAAGGGTTAAGAGAACGTAAAAATATTTTTTGTTTAAAATTTTATTGCATTTTTGATTCGTACGACTGTCACGTTCAACACTTTGGAATTACCCATATTGCAATAAATAAAGATGTAGAGATATTTAACGTAGTGAAGTACCAAAAAAGTCAATGTTTAATGTACTGTTTCCAGGTGACAAGCAATTGATTGTCTAGAAAAATTTATATGAAAAGCACTCAAAAACTGAGTGACTACCTACCGAGGCACTGTATGTGGATATGTGGGAGTTTGAAACAGAAAAAGTATGATAACATACATACATAAATTAAATAAAATGCGCAGGGGTAAACACAAGTATGAGAATAAACTGATACGGATACCGCACACGTATTGGAAATTTTGGATATGTGGTAGAGTACATGAGTATTTTATACCCATTGACTTTCTCTGATTCACATTGGCTCTGTCAATCAATTTTGTAAAAAAATAAAATTTTTATGTAAAGAGAAGACAAAATACTAAAAATTGTTTCTGAATATTTCAGGATATTCGTTGGAATGTCCTGCTTGTGCACACATTCGAAAATGGGGGAAAATTAGATTTTTTAGAACTAACCTAAAAAAAACATAATTTTAAGTATCCTTGCAGTACAAATTAGAAATCCTGCGGTTCTACTGAAATGATGATTAATAATCCAGAAAATTTCTAAAGGTTTGTAGGGTCGTTCGTGAAATATTGATCAGAAAATGTCACTAAATGTATCTAGAAAACTAACGATACCATCGTAATCAGCACTCTTAATATAACCAAAAACAAAGGACAGAAGTCTGGAAAATTTTGGTGTGTTGTCGTGTGTAATTTATTTACAATGAGCCAGAGACGAAGTAGAAAAAAACTGGCACTGAACTGGAAATTAACTAGAACAGAACTAAAACTGAACTACAAACGAAATTAAACTAAAGTAGATCTGAACTAAATTAGAAATGAACTGATCTGAACTAAACTAAAACTGAACTAGAATTGATATAGAACTGAACAAGAACTGATTTAGAAATGAACTTAACCTTAACAAGTATAGATGTATTTCAAAAGAAAGTTCGATTTATCAATTCACCAAAGACTAATAACTTTTCCCTTTTCACCACTGTTTCGCTTTTTAGTGAAATTGTCTGCAATTGCAACCAGCCGCCTACGGTTGGCAACAAGCAATAACATCATTGTCAACAACTTTTAATAAGCACATGAGAAGAAAACAAAAAGTTTAACGCATTCTTTCACACAACCATACAAACACAGACATGCATGAAATAGCATAAACTCAACGACCAGAGCACCGACTGTGCGACATTAAAATCAACGTAACGCATCATAAATCTCAAGTAATTATACACATTTTTGCCAGTTTAATAGAATGTTTATTTTTGCATACACTTAGGTTGCATGCAAAAACCTGCAGATATAAATTTACTAATACTATGCATTTAGGACGGGAGAGAGCATTTTATGTATGTATGTGTGAACGGTATCATATTCACTGTTAGTGTGTGTGTTTCGTAGGGAAGAAGAACTGCGGAATTCATTATGTTAAAGTTTTACCTTGTTTTTGTGTATAAGTGCACATTGAAAAAGAAAGAAGAAAATTATTAAAATTGTTTTTGCGGGAGTTGGCAAGTTCACAGATTTTTTAAAACAAAATAAAAGATCGAAAGAAAAAATCTAAAGAATGAGGTGGTTAATTCTTTACTTTTTTTTATTTTGTCAAATATTAAACCCACAATTTTTAACGAGAATTCTTGCAAAGATGTTTGTCAAAAGCAAGAGAAGAGCTCAGTTCAGCGAAAACGGATTTAGAAGAAACAATTTTTTAATTTTAAGTTAAAATCCACAAAACCAATTTAATTTGGACTTCTAATTAACACTATAATAATATAAATCACTTTTCTTTCAATTAAATCAAAAGCTATAATTATTTTTTAATTATTTTTCTAAATTATTTATTCAAAGTATTCATACCGCTATTAAATTGATGAACTAATTAAATACAAACGTATTATTGACACTTAAACAAATATTAATCATACTCTTCATGTTAATTTATATCTCTATAAATAATGAAGGCGTACATATTATTTTACAAGAAAAAAAATTAATTTTTTAAACATGTAAGTAGTAAATGTAACATATAAAAAAGTAAAATAGATAATCAAATATGTCACAATTTCTTTTTTCTTTTGCACCTTTTTATTTATTTTTCTTCATTTTCAATTAAACAATGACACATTGAGACATTGATATCATGTATCCTGTCTAGACAAGCCCATTTTATTTTTAAAGTATAAAGCAAAAAAAAAAAAAAAAACAAGAAAAAATTGTTTCAGAACATTCTTGGTAAAAGAAAAAAAGAAAGAGTTAAGAAAACACTTGTGTTCTTCGTATTAAGAAAAAAATATAATCTTTTATAGGACACTCTTAACACTGCTTTACAAATTTTTAATTTGGAAAAATACCAAGAACACCACATGCCTGGATAAGTTAATTGGGACCTCCTGAACACGAAAATCGCTGTAATTTTTTTTTCCTAAGTACCGTTTTTTACATAACAGTACTTTTGCGTTTTTCGGTGTATGGTCCCACTCAAATAAAATTCCGTGTTTTTTAAATCCATCAGTTTTAACGTATTTAAAAAAAACAAGGAATTTTATATGAGATGAAAATATTGTCGTTCCACAAAATCCTTAATAAAAACTTTATTTTTCATTCGATTTTTTTTCAACTTACGCTTAAAATGTTGGTAATTAAATATACTATTTGGTTAAGAAATAAAATATTCCAGATATTTAATATAACGTAGTACAAAAACGAAATAAAAATTAAAAATTTTGAAAAAAACGTAAAAAATATAAATTTTTTGAAATTTCAGGTGCCATTACTCAGCCATTTCTTATCAGATAGAAATTTGTAGCATATCGATGGAAAAGGCATTCGATTTGCTTTCTAACGATATGCTATCTATTTCGACCAGACTTTTTGGTTGGGCTCCACAAGGGTTTGAGTGGGACCATAAACCGAAAAACGCAAAAGTACCGTTATCTAAAAAACGGTACTTAGGAAAAAAAATTTACAGCGATTTTCGTGTTCAGGAGGTCCCAATTAACTTATCTAGGCATGTGGTGTTCTTGGTATTTTTTGGCTGTAAACCAGTGTAATTTAAAAAAAAATAACAATCACTCATTTCGTAACAGTAAAAAAATAATTTTTGTTAGCAATAAAAAAGCTATAATTTGCAGATTTATTAAAACTTTGCTATTTATATTCCATTTTGTAAGAACAATGTACGGAGAGCATTTGGAAAATTTAGCGAAAACTGGCTATTTGTTGCAAGCAGTGTTCGAAAATAAACAGTACATTATTTAACGTTCGGCTCACACACCTAGGAACGATATCTATTTTTTTAGTGATTGTGTAGACATACACAACCCTTAATTCCGTTCGTAAGTATTTTCAAGAAAGAACCAAACATTATATAATATTCGGTTCTTCGTTAAAAAACAGAACAATTGTAGTGCTACTGTAGACAAACATTATATTTTAATGTTCTTTAATGGTTTTTTTCGTGTGTGTATTTTGTTTTTGTAAAATTGTTTTTTTTTACCAGCCAAAAGGGACGAACATTAACGAGCCGAACCGAACACATTGAAGTTTGTGGATTTTCAAAAAAAACCGAACGGAAATTAATGTTCACATCTTTTGTTGAGTTTGATAGAAACAGTAATATTTTTGTGTTCGAAAGATGACTAACAGGGAAACGTTATTTTTTAATGACTTTCTACACAAACACTATTAGCGTTTGTGTTTTCCACAAATCTACCGAACCGAACATTAAAAAACGATATTAAGTGTTTATTTTCGAACACTGGCTGCAAGTGCCACTTTAAATTTGATTTTAATTTAACGATGATTCTACTTTTTCCCTCCCCGAGAAGAAATTGGGTCTCACTGAAACTGTCCGATTATGCCAAATACTTTGGACTTATATTGAAAAGCAAACTGAACTGTATTAATAACACCATTTCCATGACTAGTTACTAAGGCGGCAACTGCACTATACTGCTGTAAAATGCCATTCATTTGTCGTAAGTGGGGAATCAAGCCTAGAAATGTACACTGTTTGCACGAATGTGTCATTAAACCTATTCTTACTTACGGCGCAGCTGTTTGGTGGTCGGCTCTAATGGGGAGAAACCACCAAGCCAGGTCTGAGCGTATAATGAGAATGGTGGTGATAACAGTAACATGTGCCATTATAACCACCCCTCTAAGTCCTGTTAGATGCAATCAGCGTTAAGACTAAGGGCCACTAGAGCATGCAGGGACTACAACATCGGACTTGCAAGAGTTCTATATGATACAAATTGGCTAGCGGACGTTGATTATGTTACACCTAAGCCAATCTTCGATCCTGGCTTCAGCGTTAGCTTAAACACTGCATGGTGTCAGCTCCGGCATTTGAGCAGTTAAACTGCCATTAAGGCTGCCATAATGGCCATCTACACAGCCGCGGGGCAAATTCGGTATGGTGAGATATCTGGCAAGGATATTCACATATAGTAAAGTGGGCATTAGATCACATCGAAAACTCTCCGAGAATGTCGTAAGTATCTGGAGGAGATTGCGAGAAATTCATTGTTTAGACTTAATTGCGTCCCTTGACCCAGGGGCATACATGGAAACTGAATAGCTGTGTCATTGGCGCCTGCATGAACCACCTTAAATCGTATCGGCTCGGCATATGATATGACTATTTCGCTCCCAAGGAGTTAGCAAATTACACTATGCCACAAAAAATATTTAGTGAAAACATCCGAATTTAAATTTTCATAAAAATTTTTTGCAAGAATGTTACTATTACACTGCGGAACAGTAAGCTTGCGGTACGGAACGTGATTGCAAATTTTTCTTTCTCTCTTAATCCTTATCTTAATGTTTTATCAAATCTTTAACATTTTCAATCAAATCAAATATATAAAATTTTAATTTTTTAAGGGCATGGGGGTGTAAATCTCCCCCAGCTCGTAACTTAACATTTTTATCACTTTTTATTGTTTCTAAAAAAAAAATAAAAACCTTGGCTTTATCTGTTTCTCAGTTAGCGAGATCATTTTAGTGCTGCTAATGTTTTTACACAGTAGTTGTTATAGATTTTAAACCTTTATAAAAGTAAAATGGGGAAATTTACTCCTTGCTGTTATTAAAGTGATTTTAAACCAGTGAAGGGCACAAACATACTATTACATTTATGCTTGGGTTGACGAAATAACAACAAAACAATTGTTTTGTAGATTGTCACAGACACCACAAAGAAGTTTATAGTGTACGTGTGTCGACGTCACACAAGCAGCATTTTTATTCCTATGCACGCGTACATAGGATTTGCAAATGTGCAAATGTGTTTTAACCCCAGAAATACATATTTATCGTTTAAAGGTGTCTTGAAAGTTCGAAAGCTCTAACTTATAAAATTTTTTAAAAAGACGATAAGAAACGCTTTAATTTTTTGAAATTAACCGAAAATTTTCTTTATAAGCAAAATTTGCCATTTTAGGGAATTTTTACGAAAAAAACTCTGCTTAAAAGAGTTTTAAGCAAAAAGAAATATTATAAGTAAATTAAGCCAAAACTTACTATGACTCGCAAAGTTAGCGATATTTATAGGATATTTAGCGTAAATATTTTCTTTATAGCGAATTTCCCGGAAAATTTTTATAAGAAAAAAATTAAGCGAAAAATTCCTATTTAAAGCCTTACTTAACCTTCGCTTTCATGAAGAATTGTTTTACGTCAACACATAGTATCTACCCGGGTAGATATAAAAATATTTTCTTAATTTTATATGGGGAAAAATACAAAAAATGTCAAACAAGGCAAAAATAAATATAATTAAAAAATTATACTTTAGGTAATTCATTTGCTTTTTTCAACTACGGAGAGCTGTAGTGTTGCTATCGTCCATGCATCGAGATTCAGCTGTGTCCGATATTAAACTCAAGCCAGAAATGATTTTGTTTTATAATCAAACCAAGAACGGTGTGGACGCAATGGATAAAATGGTGTCCCAATATACCACAAAAAGGGAAACAACTCGTTGGCCTTTTGCGATGTTTTACAACATGTTGGATATCTCGGCTCTGGCAGCATATATGTATGAGGCCGTCAGCTCAAAAGTGGTATAGGTCACACTATATTTATTTCATATTTGTTTGGCTTATGGCTACTTTTGTATAACAAGAAGATCAAAAATATACATATAACTGCAACACAAACTTTTGCAACGCTTTCTGTGTTTCTTATTTTATTTTCGCAGTTTTAATCAATTTGGCGTAGATAAGTCAGGGTATGAAAAATTGAGGCTTACAACACTTTTGCGGTGACGACCTCATATAATATACGTCACCAACAGTCCACATAGTGCGGTAAAGAAATCGCGACGTAGAAAATGTATACAGAGCTTGGGTGAAGAGCTTTGTATTTCGCAAATTAGGGTCCGAGCCCGAAGACCAATGGCAGTCAAGGAATTTGCCATCAAGACAGCCGTTGAATGTATTTTAGGTATATTTTTGAACCTTTTTGAGTGGAAAAATATTTAGCTGTTTTTATTATTACTGAATAATCATGCTCTGTATCGAACTACAAACATGAAGAATTTGACGCTGATGATGACCCGGAACGAGATGCAAGTTGGCGCATCAAACAAAAACGTTGGTGCTACATATACTCCCGTTGTTCTAAAAGAAAGAGAGCTGCGCGTCAAGCATGTGTCAAATGCAAGAAGCCCGTAAGCGTTGAACACAGCTTCACCCAGACAAAGTGTGAAGATAGTCATATGGACCATCTTCATCTTCTCACAATTTGCGTAAATAAATATTACATACATTCACATATACTTTTTCTCACTTTTTTGTAAATTTTATATTTCAATAAACGAAAATCACTTTATTTACATGATGTATTGTTTTTCTAAAAGTTTCAGATGATTATATTAGGAAATGTAAGTGTTCATACAAATTTCGATATACCTACCTGGGTAGATACTATTAACTTACGTAGAAAAAAAGACAAAATTATAAAAAAAAGTATGAAGTTCTGCAGTAAAATCATTTTTGTTTGCAATTTCTGCTTAAAGTCGAAAATTTGATAACTGACTCGGTGACATTTTCAGATTTGATGAAAACTCGCTCAGCTATTTGCAAATGAAAGTCGCTTTCTCTACCCGGGTAGGGATTATGAAAGCGAAGGATAAGAAAATAACGTTATTTATAGCAAGTTGTTGTTTATAGGAACTTTTGAAAAAAAATTGGCTTTTCGTAATTATAAACTTTTTAAAAATTTACCATCTGAAAAAACAACACCTTCTTTAATTATCACTCCTTTCATTTAACTCGCCATTTGTTTATTTTATTTATTTGCTGCTCTAATATTTCTTCATAAAGGTCGACAAAAAACTTACATTTATATTATTATAATGTTTCAATGGAATAAACATTAGTTAATGTCTAATAAAAAGCTTAACTACTTTATGTACAATATTTTATTCCCTTAATCCCAAAATAATAACAAATATATTGTGCGAAATATAAAGTAGAGATACACACATGGTATCGCTTAGTGTGTTATTGCTATTTGTTTTTCTAGTGCAAAGTATCACTATCATTATAGTTCAACAGTGTACAATTGGGCTTTAAATCAACGTACTGGTAATTATAATGGGTAAACAAATTGACTTTGGGGGAAGGTAAGCTAAAGAGCTTTAGGGGATATCTTTTTGGAATATTAAAAGCATATGCCAAAGAAAAGAGCTTAGTCTGAGGTCGAAAATTCTCCGATCATTGAAAATTTTACAAACAAAAGTTGGCCTTAACCATATTTTTCTTAGAAACTTTTACTGTGCCCTAAATAAACATTTAAATATGAAAAAATCGAATAGTTTAAATGTCTTCTGTAAAGAATACCTTCTTCACTGAAATGAGAATAAAAAACTTGACAACAAATGTCAACAGTGGACAACTAACAAAGTGAAAAGTCATTAAAAGTAAACAAACTATTATTATAACATTTATTTTTTACTACTTTTTCAACATACATACAATAGCAGCAACTGCACTAAGAGACATTTGGAGGCAAAAAGAAAACCGAAAGCAATGCCCTTAAACAACAATAGACAATTTAAATAAGATCTACTTGTTTAAATAAGAAATTTGCAACTAGAAAACAATATAAGAAACACACACATATACAGTGGGTTAGGAGCTTAATATTATGTGAATTTATCAGAAAAATATTGTCAAGGTTGTAACTACCAGAGACTGCAGCTAAAATTGTAGTATGAACTGTCTCGTCTTGCTATTTTCTCCACAACAATTTGATGTTGTATATGCAAAAACATGTAGCATACCTATAGGAGCGAAGGCTTTATAAATTATTAAACCATTTCTCTGTAAGCTTTTATTTTAATTTCAATAATTAATTACAAAGGAATCACTTTGCGTTGTGTATTATTTTTGAAAAAAAATTAAAAAAAAATTTTAAAATATAAATCTTATAGTGGTAATTTAACAAAAATATAGCAAAAATAGTGTTAAATTAAAAAATTTTATAATTTTTTTTTTTTTGCAATATAACACACTTCACAAGGCGAATTCATGAAAACGGTGGTTTTGATACTACAACAAGTACAACACTTAAAACACAACAATGTATTTTCTTTGTTGCTTTCGTTGCAACGCGTTGGTCGATATGTCAAAAACAATTGACATTATTCTCTCTAAGTAAGAGAAAAAGTAGCTTAGGTGTGCTTTTAACGCCACCTGAAAAATTAATTCGCCTTGGTAGTTCTGTAGAAAAATTAATTGTAATAATTAAATTTATTCAATGTAAAAGCCACCGTTAGCTTAGAAGATTTCAAGATTTTCTGACAACATACGGATTCCGCGTTAAAGTGGGGAACATAATAGTCGCTGTAGTACAACGTTACGAATAGCGCTGCAAGCTGTCAAAAGTTAAAAACTGCAGTTTCAAAATGGTGTCAACAGAATACGTAGTTGTAGTAGTCGTTGCAGTTGAAGTTGAAGCGCAAAATTCGAAATTTTTAACTTTGTTGCGCTACAGAGCATAATTTGGCTTCAGCTACTACAACAACTTCTTAATTCTCTTCCAGGCCTTAATGTACCAAACAGTGTTGCCAATTTAGCCATTTAGTGGCTAGATTTAGCCATTTTTCATCCTGTTTACCCATTAAAAAATGAGTTTAGCCATTTGCCATTTTTTTTTTTTAGCCATTTTTTAACTTATTTAGCCATACATTTTTTTTGCCGTTTTTCTTTTAAAATAATAATTTTCAATTTCTTATAAAAATGTATTAAAGTAAAAAAAACATTTTTAGCAATTCAAACTCATTTCATTTAAATCACAACTTTTACAAATGTTGGAAATCGCTATAAACTATGATGATGAAACATCTTTCACAAAAAAAAAGCAATAGTAGTCCAATATTAAATTTATAAAATGGATCAACACAAACAGCGGTGTTTCTTTCTGGTTGCAAGTATTTCAATAAAGAGATGCGGCAGCAAAAACAATTTTTTTATAAATTTTAGAATGGACTATATAGTTGGTCACAGTTGCATGGTCTAATGATGAAGTAGAGAGGGTATTTACCCAAGTAAACATCGTTTAAAGTAATCTTATCGTTTAAAGCGATTTTATCAATAAAATATTTATACCAGCTCCACAATAGTGGAGAGGGTACGATGCGTTTTTGCTGATGTTTGTAACACCTTAAAATAATGGTCCTAAACCCACCTTTACGTATACCGAGTTATTCCCATGAGATGAACAATAACAATCTATCAAAATATTAATTTACGTTTATTCTTATTTAACAAATTGATCTTAACTTACAATTTCATTGTAAACCACATTAAAGGAATTATTTCTGTTTTGTTATTGAATTTTAATGTGCTTTTAGCCATTTTTTTTAGCAATTTTTCCGTAAATTAAGCCATTTTTGGTCACCAAGTTTTAGCAACACTGGTACCAAATGACAAATAGAAAAAAGCGCTTAAGTTGTCTTAAGCTAAATTTGAGTTAATAGCACCTTTGAGAAATGCACGTCCAAAAGAGTACATTGACCAAGTTTCAATTATATGTTAGGAAGTTATAGAAAATGACTTTTTGCTTATATATTTTCAATATTTGGAATAAAAACTTAAGTTTTTTGCCCATCTGTTGCATTAGTATTCTCTAGGAAAAAAAACCTAAAAAAGCTATAACCATAGAAAGTAATGGTTATATTAGAATAGAAATCCATTTTCAAAAATCATCCTTAAAATTCTTTAATTGCACTCCTACACGGCTAAAAATCTTTACTTCAAGACCTGTATGATGACCGTCATAATAAGTTACCTCAATAAAATACTCAATGTGTTGTTTATTAATTTGTTATGCCATTAATTGTCTTGTCTGCAAATAACAGTGTAAAATAAAGATAACGTCTGGAACTTCAACTTATTTTCTCTTTATGTATTTACAAAATAATTTGAAAACAAAACAATCAACATAATGAAAACCCACCGAAAAAACCGCAAAAACGGTGCGATTCACAGAAGACCAGGCCCCAAAAAGAAAACGAAGAACGGCCCCAAAATGTTACATGAGGCACAATAACACGTAATTTTGAGGCAATTTGTTTTGTTTTTTTGAAGTTATTTTTCAGTTTTTCGTTAGGGTGTTTTTGCATTTTAAGTGGAATGAAAAATGACCCCAAATAAAATCACTATTTTTACTTTGGGGCTATTTTTCGTTTACTAATAAAAAATGCAAATTTTAAGAAATGAAAAATCACCCCAAACATTTTTACACAAATTATATAAAATTGTATGTAAAAGTTTCTGGGGACAGTATAAAATACCCGAATTCAGTTATGAGGACATGCTTTAGTTAGCGAATCCGGTGTTCGTTATACCATAGAGAAGAAAATCCTTGCGCCCAGCCGAAGGCCGTCTCTAACGTAAAGCTTTAGTAAGCAAAGCCAGTGTTCGTTATACCATAAAGGAAAAAATCCTGTATAATTATTCGGATTTTGAAATCGGGATGCTTAATTTGAAATTTTTAGTTTCGGGCATATGAACTCCACCCAAAATTTTTAATATAACTTTCTTTGTGTTCTTTTTTGGGGTTAAAATTCATTTCAAATTTTGATGTGATTTTTCATAATGAAGAATTACCTCAAATTTAGGGTCATATTTCATTTTATTTTTAGGGTTATTTTCATGTTTTTGGGGTAATTTTTCATTAAAAAATGGGTTCATATTGCATTATGAAAAATAGCCAAAAATTTGATGTCAATTTGGGCGTTGCGCAAAATGACCCCAGGAAATATGGCCCCAAAAGGAAAATGAAAAACGGCCCCAAAATTTTACATGAGACACAACAACACGCAATTTTGGCGCAATTTTTTTGTTTTTTTTTGGGTTATTTTTCATTTTTTCGTTAGGGTGTTTTTGCATTTTAAGTGGAATGAAAAATGACCCCAATATCAAGGAATGAAAAATGGCCCTAAATAAAATCACAATTTTTACTTTGGGGCTATTTTTCATCTACTAATAAAAATGCAAGTTTAAAGAAATGAAAAATCACCCCAAACATTTTTACACAAATTTTATAAAATTCTATGTAAAAGTTTCTAGGGATAACATAAAAAACCCGAATTCTTATACCAAAGTAGAGAAGATCCTTGCCGGTTATGCAGAGATGCTTTAGTTAGCGAAGCCGATGTTTTTTATACCATAGAGGTAAGAATCCTTGAGCCCGGCCGAAGGCCGGCTATTACGAGAAGAGTTCGTTATACCATAGAAAAGAAAATTCTTGCGCCCGGCCGAAGGCCTGCTATGTAGTGAAGCTTTAGTGAGCGAAGCCAGTGTTCGTTATACCAAAGAGAAGAAAATCCTTTCACACGGCCGAAGGCCGGCTATGCAGAGAAGCTTTAGTTAGCGAAGCCAGTGTTCGTTATACCATAGAGAAAAAAATCGTTGCGCCCGGCCGAAGGCCGGCTATAACGTAGAGCTTTAGTAAGCAAAGCCAGTGTTCGTTATACCATAGAGAAAAAAATCCTTGTGCATGGCCGAAAGCCCAACCGTGCTATCAATCGTACGGTTTTTAAAACCAAAACTGTATAATTATCCGGATTTTGAAATCGGGATTCTAAATTTGGGATTTATAGTTTTGGGCATATGAACTCCACCGAAAATGTTTAATGTCACTTTCTTTGTGTTCTTTTTTGGGGTTAAAATTCATTATAAATTTTGAGGTGATTTTTCATAATGAAGAATAACCCCAAATTTAGGGTCATATTTCATTTTATTTTTAGGGTTATTTTTCATTTTTTTGGGGTAATTTTTCATTAAAAAAATGGGGCCATATTGCATTATGAAAAATAGCCCCAAATTTGGGTTCAATTTTCATTTATTTTTTGGGGCCATATTTCCTGGGGCCATATTTCGCAGCGCCGTCAATTTGCATTTATTTTTTGGGGCCAGCGCCGCTTTTTCAAGCACGTGTGATTTTCAGAACAGGTTTGTTTCTTATTTTTTTACTTTGAGCCAACATTTAGGGGATTCCCCCTACTAATGCAATGCATTGTGTTGGAATTAGGAAAATAGGTTATCAGGAGAAGGATTATGTATGTTCCACTAACTCTCACTGAAGCATAGAGCGCCAATATGAACTGGGACTTTCTGCAGAGATGCACGTAGCGTGAAAAGTTGGCTGTAGAAAATATCGCCCAAAGAAAAATGGCCCAAAAAAAATTAAAAATCGTCCAAATGAAGAATCTCCCAAAAGAACATGAACAATGTCCCAAAAAGTTATATATGAAAATAAAAATGAAAAATTACCCAAAAAAAAAAAAAAAAAATTTAAATTACCCAATTTGCAAAAAAGTGTTTAATATTCATATAAATTTAGTTACATACAAATGTAAGTTTTATGTAAAAAATTGCATTGAATCTTCAACAGCTGCTCGGCAGTATGGACAGTAATACTTATTTGAGCACTACGCCAAACTTTGTGCACTCTTCAATAGTTAAATATTAATTAATCACTGCATAGTTATAATCAATTACTCAAAACAGAATATGGGCATTTCTCCAGAATGGTCTACCAGGATGAAAAAAAAAAATGTTGATTATCATCGTCTTTTATTGTTTATTATTAGAAAAAAAGTCTATGTTCTTATTAAAGAATGGTTTCCAAGCATATCTGAGCTGTTTTACTTGAGGAAATTGGGCTGGAAACTGGAAAATTTTATAATTTTCTGTATTTTCTACTTTTAAAGACATTTTTATAGGCTTATTTTACATGCAAGAAATATGTTATGTTTACACTCTTTCTTCATAATCTCTCCATTACAATCAATTGTAAAACGTGTATTAAGTATTTTTGTTAAGCAAATTTTAAGACATTTATGGGAAAATGCGTGGAGATAATAATAAAAAAACATATGGAAAAAGTGTCACGTGCGTAATGTCACGTGCGTAATTTACAATTTATTTTTTTCTTCGCCAACCCATGCATAGTTGCTTTTGAACAAAACATGATTATAAAGGCCCATTACTAACCTTTATAAAAACATTTTTTCCGAAATAAAAACCTTCTACAATTTGCTTACTTTCGCACTTTTTCTTACGGTCCTAAAAGGCACTTCTATTTTTGTCACGTGAGTAAGTTAACTTTGATTGCATGGCATTTGGGTACCCAGTGCTCAATTTACCATTATATGTACTTTTTAGAAAGAACTCATCACAAACAATGTAACGATTCTAGAGTTCATTCTAAAATTCCAATCCACTTCTATTTTTTTAATATTCATACCCAATAAAACGCGTACAAATGTCGCGTGCATAACCAGAGAAACACCCATATAGCTTTTTGCAAGGTGGCATGTCATAAAGTCCAGTGTCGTAGTGTCCATGGATACTGTGACACTTTTGAAAATGTCATAACGTCCGTGGGAATTAAGACACTTTGCAAATTGACATAATGGTATTTTTAAAAATGTCATAAGGTCCATAATTACTAAAGATGTTAAACACAAAAAAAGATCTACATACGCGCAGAGAAAAAACATGTGTTATTATGGTCACAACTAACAAAACTATTTTTAAAGAAACTTATTTTACCATAATATATTTGGTGGTGACAATGATTTGGTTAAATTAAACATAATATGGTCAACATTTTTTTAAAAATGGTTTTGTTGTTTTTTCTCTGGGTGCATATGGTGTAACAAATACCGGCAGCGCTTACTAAATCGTCTCGGCATAGCCGGCCTTCGGCCGGGCGGAAGGATTTTCTCCTCTATGATATAACAAAAACCGGCTTCGCTAACTAAAGCTTCTCTGCGCAGACGGCCTTTGGGCGGGAGCAGAGAAGCTTTAGTTAGCGAAGCCGGTACTTGTTTTATCAAAGAGGGGAAAATCCTTGCACCCGGCCAAAGGCCGGCAATGCTTTCAAGTTTGTTGTAAGCTATGCTTTCGAGTTTGTCCACGGACACTATGACACTGGACGTTATGACATGCCACCTTTTTGCAATATGTCACGTTATTTTTATAAATAACATTTAGGAATTCGACGTATGTTAATAATGAATGATTTAGACAAATAGTATGTAAGATTTTGACGAAATTTTAAAAATGAAAAATGACCCGAAAAATGGGCTATTTTTCATATAATATTTTTGGGTGATTTTTCATAAGGAAAAATAACCAAATTTAAATAACGAAAAATGACCCAATAATAACGATTTTAGATGGAATTTTTTTGGGTGATTTTTCACTTATTTTTTTGGGCCATTTTTCTTTGGGCGATTTTTCCTACAGCCGAACTAGATTGAAAAGGCGAACAGTCATGTAGCCTGAATTGTTAAAGAACTTAATGACGCATCAGGCAAGTATATAAACGATTAACAAATGTATGTAGAAGAATGCCCGCAACGGGAGATTGGTCATATAAATAGCAACCCTATTACCAATCTAGAAAGAGGATGCCAGCAATCAACCTTTCTTACATAATAATCAGCCTCAAGTACAATTGTCAGCCTCTAAATAGGAACCCGAAATCTATGATAACAACGTTTGCATATCAAACAAGGACTATAATTGCAAACTGGCACGTTAGAACTCTTAGGAATACCGATAACATAAATCTTGGTATGAATTCTAAATACTTGCAATTTTAACTCAAAATGTTCATATGCAATTTTGCGATTTTCGAGTTGAGTGTAGTTTGCTTGACAGCAACGGGTGAATTCCTATCCCTTACCCTTATGTTACATATGTTCAAAAGTGAACAAAAACAAATGAAATTCCGGCGGGGTTAGATCTGAACTAAAAGGAAGCTATGCAAAGCTTTCAATACAGTATTTTTTTTAATACTTTTTTACTGGTCTTACCGCATGTTCGTTCTTATGCTGGAATATTACGGCTTCATATCTGGCGTTTATTCCGCACTTTTTAAGGCTCTCTTCAAGCAATTCAATTGTGTTGATTGAAGGTCAAGTTTGATAATGTGACCAAGTTTCAGCAACTCCCAAAAGATGGGACATAACTGCGGCTGAGTTTTTTCTGTTTTTTTTTTTTATAAATATGTTTTGCACCAGAATTTGCCGTTATGCATCCATTTTAAATTTTGTTATATATCTGTGGTCACTCAAGCAGCATTTAAAATACGCAGCCTGAGTGTTTCCCAGTAGTCTTGCAATTTTTCTAAAGGCTGACAATAATTCTGAGCAAAAAATTGTAACTAGTGAGAACTTCTCGCATCGAAAAGATGTGAAAAGTGAGAAAAAAGTGTGTCTGTAACGCATGTCGAAAACTATCAAAAGAGATTACGTCGTTAAAGTTGCACTCGAAGCCGATGTGACATTGCACACGTTGAGAACGCCAGTAACACATATCGTTGACCGCGACAAAAATCAACTAAACTTGAACATTTTTTAACGAAGGCGGCGAAAATACAACCGTCGGCTACAACAAATAAATTTAAGTGCGACTTTAATGTTGGTTGTTAGCAAACGAGCTTTGCTTACTCGCCAACAAAAGTTGCAGACACAGTTTACTGAGAAAAACAGCTGTTTGTTTCAATACATGGCATTTTTGTTTAATTTTCCACATTTCAATCAAAAAGTTTCTCGACGCTAGAGTTACAGAACATGGCCACAGGTTACTTTAAAAATATTAATTTCTTCGACAATCATGTTACTGTTAAATCAGTCCTGCATGGAGACACCACAGCCATATTATGTTTCCCTCCGAATATGTAATGATTTATAATGACAATGATTTGTTTACCACTAATAATTTTATAGTTGTTTTTCCATCATGACATGTTGCTCTTAGAAAAAAAGAAAATGTTTTTTGCTGATTTTAAATTATACAATTATTAGTCGTAAACTATTTGTTGTAAAAATTAAGCAACACATATTCAGATGCATCCATATGGCTGCGGTGGAAAATGTATTTTCTTTGCGTGTTGATAGAGTAGTGCCTCCAATTCATATTTTTCGAACTTCTTTAACACAGCCTGATTTTTGTATTCCCTATCACAAACTTCACTTCTGAACCGCAAAAATCATCACCTCTTGTCTTGCACAAAACTTCGTTCAATGACTAAGTGAAAATAAATATGAGCAGTTAAACTTTCAGAATATAATGTTAGTTAGCAAACACACAAACTATGTGCAGAAAATACCGCATTGATTGCAAATAATTTTTAATACAAAAACTATTTGAATCGAAATACCCAACTGGTCAATAATAAGAAAGAATCTTTTTGGGTTTGATTCGAGCGAGTACACTGTTTGATTATGCACGGTTTCAGGTTAAAAGGGTATGCAAATTATTTTGTCTATAGTGTTAATTCCAAAGTGTTGAACGTGACAGTCGTACGCATCAAAAATGCAATAACATATTAAGCAAAAAATATTTTTACGTTTTCTTAACCATTAAATTATAGCACTAAGAAAGCACTGTTTTCTATGCTAAAGTTTATGGAGGGCGCGATTCTAGGTCAAAGATAATGGATAAAGAAGTAGCGATTCGAACGTGAAAAAAACAGAAGTAGTTTTTGGCCATGTATAAAAGGGCGTTATTCAGCGAAACCTGGCACAATTTTTAAGTCAAACTACTTTCAGAATTTTACGTAGCAATGTTACATTAAAATGTCTTGGTTTGGTTCCAAAATCCTCTGTATTTTCTGTTTTTTAAGCCAAAATCTGGGTCGATACGTGACATTTCGAACGTGAAATTGTTTCCGTAATAATTTAACTGAATAATGGTCAAAATAAAATAAAAATTTACCGTAAATCCGAATAACATATTTCTCTTTGAACTTTTCCTTAGATTACAGACCATGTAAGAAAATTCGTTTGGAATAATTTTTATCAAATATCATCTCCTTTAAGAAAGATAAATATTAAAGAAAACAAACAATTAAACATTCTCACATATAAGAAATTACGCTTGCACAACTTTGCAGTCAGATTGTTCATCTAAGTGAACAAATTTATTAGTAAATTTATAAAATTTGTAAAATCTAAATATTTCTCTATGACAATATCGTAAAATAATCCGCTTTTAATAACTTTAAAATTTTCGGTCACGGTGGACCTTTTGACGGAAATGCGCATATGCGAAAAAAAAGAATGGAAAATGTATGCAGGGAATTATGTGTAAAGCCGTAATTCGTAATATTTATAACTCTGTTTAAATTATCAATCTTTAACGTCATTTTTTCAAAATGATCCCCTAGAGTATATTCGCAACAAGACGCAACAAGCCAATTAACCACGAGGTTTAAAAAAAATATCCAAGCTTAGATCTTGAGTTAGTCTATTTTTAAATAAAGAGTTTCCATATATTAAAATTACAAGACAATTAAAAGCCTGCCATCATATTTTAAATTTCAAAAGCTGATTTGTCAGCATCTATTTTTTATTTAAAAACCAATATCTTATACAAAGATTTGGAGCTTTCAATATTCTTTAAAAAAAGGCCCACTATGCAAATCAAAACAATATTTTTAGTTTTTTTTTTCGTTGTCCATCCATATATAATTAGAAGAAAACAAATTTAACAATATCATAAAGAAAATAAAAACAAAGAAACAACGAAGCAAAATGAGCAAAGAAAGAAAAGCTACAACTCCCATATGGCAAGTAAATAGTGCGAGACCTTAAAATGTGACCAACCAACCGGTAAACTTTGCTCCATGGCTGAGAGGTAAATATAATAACGTAAAAGTAAAATAAAAAAAGAAAAAAATGTTACTACAACAACTATAATGATGACTAGTTATAAACTAAATGTTTGCCAGCTACAATAATAATATGTACATATAAGAGAGAAACACAACAATAAAAGCAACAACTATTACTCGCCAAGTACAATAAAAATGTATAGACATTGACACCGAAATGAAACAATGACGATGTCAACAACGACAACTTTTTACTTGTGAGTAACTGTGTGTTGGTACTCATGTTGTCACACTAAACATTCACACAGTAACATACACACAAAGCACTTGCATTTGTTGTTAGTGAAACAGTCAGTTGGTAGTGGTAGTTTTAGCAATAGCAGTAGTAATCATGTGTTGTAATTACATGACACTTGACGCAAAGCAATTTGTTACTAACTTTACACTTAGGTACAAAAGTTGCACAAAAACACACACAAACATACATACAGTGCTATACTTATAAACTTACACATACATACAACACACTTTCTCCTGTTATTGTACATTTGTATTAACAAATTTATTTATGTTCTTTATCCCTGTAAACAGTAGGTGACAAAAAAAATTTTCTGAGTGTAAACTTTAATAATAAGAATAATTCAAAAGCAGAAGTGGTGTAACCCACAATTTGATTTGATTTGTTCTTTAAAGTGCAATAGTCGAGTAAGCCAACTGTACGTATCCAAAACAGATGGCGCTAGAAACATAGTTTTTGCATGGGCCGTTACAACTAAGTACTATAGTGCAGGAGTAGTATTAACTCCTCATTATCTCATAATCAGTAGTCTGGGGTTACACCACTTCTGCGCTGATAGCCTCAAATAGAAACGATAAAAATTTTATATAAAAATACTGAGAAATTTTGGATCTGGTCAGTACAAAATTTTTTATATCATTTTATAAACTGAACTCACAAAATTAAATTAAGGACATGTAAATTACAATATTAAGAGAATATTTTCTATAGTTCAAAGCTAAAAAAAAACAAGTAAGAAAGTATAGTCGGTCAAGCCCGACCATATGATACCCTACACCACTGTATTAAAAAACACATCATGCTTATATGTCCATATTAATATGGATTTATCTATGTTTATAAAATTCATTAAAATCGGTTTACAAGTTTGTGAGATGCAGAAATTGCCCCCTACCTCCCCTTGTGGTCCTATTTTTGAAAAACTGTATAGCTTATGTGTCCATATAGATATGTTCTATCTATGTTTTGAATTTCATTAAAATCGGTTTGAGAGGCAGAAATTGTCCCTATCTCCCCTCGTGGTCCTATTTTTTAAAAACTGCATCCCTTTTGTGTCCATAAAGATATGGTTCTATGTATGTTCTAAATTTCATTAAAATCGGTTTGATAGTTTCTGAGAGGAAGAAATTTCCCCCTATCTTCCCTCGTGGTCCTACGATTGCGCCCATTTTCAATAGGCTTGGTCCTTGTGCTAATAAGAACCAATGTCCCAAATTTGATCAAATTATCTCCAAAATTACGACCTGTACTTTGAGCACAAGGTTACATGGACAGCAAGCCAGCCAACCAGCCTGCCAGCCAGCCGGACGGACATCGTTAGTTCGACTCAGAAAGTGATTCTGAGTCGATCGGTATACTTTAAAGTGGGTCTAGGACCAATATTTTAAGGCGTTACACACATCAGCACAAATGCATAATACCCTCTCCACTTTTGTGCTGTGGGTATAATGATTGTATATTAGACTGGTCGCAATTTTTTTTTTTTTTTAATTTAATTGTTTGCGCTGCTTAAAATATGAGGTTTGGTGTAAGAAATCATGATTTAATTTTTCAGGTCAATCCGACGGTGCCTAGCTGTGCCGGGTGGGGCCCAAAGTTCTCCATATTATAAAAAAATTATGTTTCTAAAACGACTGCGCATATAAGAAAAATGTTTTACGTTTCTTAAAGCTAATTTTATTACGGAATTTCGTTTTTTTTTAGTTTTTCACTACGCTTAAGCGTTTTTGAGTTGCGCGAACATATGTTGTGCAACATCCTTAATTTTCGAAATAACGGTATATCTCGAAAACCAAAGCTAACCAAAAAAACGGCTAGCACCACTGGATTCAGCGACCTCGAATTTGGTTAAAAGTCTTTCGTTCGTATCATACTAACATATTAAACAGCAAATACTTTAATCTATCTATACAATATATAATTTCTTAGTATGTCAGGATGTTTGCATGTATGTCCTATTCTTTCCGCAACTTTCTGAAGCCATCTGATGACATATGAAGCTGAAATTTGGCACACTTGAAGTACTTTCTCTGCGGAAGATCGTAACGAAGCCATATTTTTGATTTTCGGCTTTTTGACTAGTATAACTATAAAGATCTGATAGAAAATATGTTTTTTTTTACAATTTTACTAAAAGAACCAATGAATTTTACAAGGCATGTCCCAAAATGAGCCCATGAAAAAGCAAATCATTATTATTTTTACCTGCATACATCCAGAAAAAAGTAGTTATAGAAGTTGTTATAGATGTAGTTATAGAAGAAAGCTTCAAAATAATGAGTTAAAAAAGCTATTCATTTTGAAAAATTAGGCGAAGTTTTTACTGGGATACTACCCAGTTTTTCAAAATAAATAGCTTCTTTCACTCATTATTTATTAGCTTTCTTCTATAGCTGCTTCTTACAACTTCTAAAACTACTTTTTTCTGGATGTATTTAAGTAAAAAAAATAATTACTTACTTAATAATGCGTTCATTTTGCGAGATCCCTTGTAAAATTCATTGGTTCTTTTAGTAGAAATGTAAAGCCTATAGTACAGGGCATGTCAAAAGCCACATGCGCATGTCGTTCTGACGTTATTTTGACGTCACTACAAAGCCAAAATAGCCAGTTCGTGTTGTGTTATGTTATGACGACAAAATTACGTCAAAAGCACATGCGCATGTTGCTTTTTACATTCCGAGTACTATAGGCTTAAGTAGTGCTTTTATGTTTTTCTGATTATTCAACACATTATTTTGTAGGCGAAGTTTTTACTGGGTAATAATCAGCTGAATAACTACCCAGTAAAAACTTCGCCTACTTTTTCAAAATGATTAGCTTCTTTAACTAATTATTTCTTAGCTTTGTTCTATAACTACATTTAAAACACCTTCTATAACTACTTTTTTTCTGGATGTATGTAGGTAAAAAAAATAATGACTTACTTTTGAATGCGTTCATTTTGGGACATACCTTGTTAAATTCATTGGTTCTTTCAGCAGAATTGTAAGTAGTGCTCTTATGTTTTTCTGATTACTCAACACATTGTTTTGTAGGCGAAGTTTTTACTGGGTAGTTAGTTGTGTTGTTTTTAGTACTGACTATTTACTTACTGGCAACGTACTCAATAACTACTTATTAGGGCTACTTACTGATATTTTGTACTTCTAGTAAGTATATTGTAAGTGCTGAATTCTGTAGACACCTCGAACAAAAAATAGTAGTTATTCAGCCGAAAAATAAGAAGTGTTTATTTTCCCCAACATTACTTGCTAACTTACCAAGTAAGTAAAGTTTTTGCTGGGATTATTTGGAGTAATGTGACACATAAAATGTTGTCTGTTAGTGGAACATGACACAAAGAAAGTTCGCCGAAAAGAAAAATCGCCTAACATAAACAAAAAATGGAAATTATTTCTAAAAATGGTGAAAAAGGGTCAAAAATATTGAAAAAATCAATCAATTTGTATGTTTGCATTTATATTTCATAGTTCTTACAAAGTAGTTTTTAACACACATATGTCCGAAAATTTCAGGCGATTCGGGACTTTCGAATTCGGGATTTTCAAATTTGGGATCTCTGTGCTAGTTGAAAAAATAAACAAGCCAGACACTTGGCGTTTCAACTTAATTCAGGTACGCTGAATCCAGTGGTGCTAACCACATGTAACCGCATAACTCCAAAACTATTTTAAGGAGTGGACAGGTATAAAGACCACTTTTAAAAAATTTTTATGACACAAAGTTGTCAATTTGTTCTGGCGGGTCCGTGATTGTTCATGGGTCCTAAATAGCATCCACTCTTCGAAATTATTTCCAAAGTTATTGTTTTGATGCCTTCGCAATTTTCAGAATTGAGATTTGTTTTAATTTTCTAAAATCTTTTTTATTGAATTTTTTTTTTTTTATGTATAGGAGTTATTTCATAATACCTAGAAATCAACCTAACATTGGTTTCCGACTGTATTATAACTTTTTTCACACCAATTATGTTGACAACTACCATTTTCTGTTTCATATGAAACAAAAACGAATTGGTGTTAGGGGAGAAAAAGGAGTGCGAGGTAAACTAACAATTTAACACCACAATCTAATGAATATGAATGAAAGACCAAAACAATTGAGGGACTATAAATTCTTTTAGCTGATATTTACCTTGTGATTTTTGGCAAAAACTCAAAGCAATTATTTGTCATATGACCTCGAACTAAAAACATATTTAAACATTTTTTTCCAAAAAAAAAAAACAAACAACAAGTTGGATTAGTTTATTTTTGTTAAATTAAAACTAATTGTTATTAGTTTTTGTTTTCTGACTTAAATTAGTTAAAAAAAAGACTAGAAATATTTTAAGTATATTTTAAGTATGTATTTTTTTAAAATCGATACTGCAGGTATGGTTTACATCCAGAGAAAAATACGATACATGATGATCGCGCACAACTCATTCGTGACGTTCGCCAAAAAATTAATTTTCTGATTTATTTAGTTCATTTTATGCCCATGACAATCATAATTTTGTTACCCGCACAAATTTTTATTATGAAAAATCTTCGTTTTGCATATGTTTCACCCCACTGTGTGGCGTTTTAATTTTAATTTTAATTTAATTTTGTTTTTTTTTTTTTTTTGAGATATGAAAAATATTTTTATTTTTATTTATTTCAAAAATGTTCCTGTTAAAATGGAATATTATGTCGGTCAAGCGCCACTCTCAAACCACCCCCCCTACTGACTCATCCGACTCCCAATCTTTTACCAAAATTCTCAATCACATTTTACAATAAACTGTCAATGGTTGATATCTGCTCGATAAGGAATTTATCCATAGACTTAAATTGAATAAAATAAATAAAATAAAATAAAATAATGTTGTTTTTTAATCCTTGAACTATTGTGGGATTATTTCTGTACACATTGAATTTAAAAAAAAAAACTCACAAAATACTTTAAAGGTGACAATCGCTTTTTTTAGATTTTTACAGAACTAATGTTTTTAGGTATAATCATAATATCGTAAAAATATTCATAATCTGGTTAAAATTAACCATATTTTTGTTTTTCGTTTAGTAAATTTTATTTTATTTCGCTTTGTTGTTTATTCCTATTGCTCGACGTTATGTATCACATTTATAAGTCCTTCTTTGATTGCCAGTGAAATTAAACAGCATGTTATCCATTTTCCAAACCGCAAGAACCTTTATCAGCATTCTTTTTATTCTCCTGGTTCCTTCTTATTCATAAATTTCATGTATGTTTATAAGTCAGGAATGAAAATAAAATCAGTATAAGAGGGAGTTTACACGGTGTATATTCAGAGATGTCTAACAAATACGTTTGTTTTGTTTGTAGGCGATCGGGGTAGAGAAGAAAGAGGGGTTGCCAAACAGACATGAAATGAGTTTTCATGTTTGTTTATATGAATTTCAATGTTTTTAATTTGTATTAATATGTATATTAGACTATTATACATGAAAACAGACATGTTTGGAAAGACATCGTGAAAAGAGAATAGGTTTTTGGAAGCATGTTCAAAAGAGAATGACAAAAACAGACATGTCTGAAAAGACTCCGTGTAAACTCCCTCATGGACATGAAAACAGACATGTTTGGAAAGACATCGTGAAAAGAGAATATGTTTTTGGAAGCATGTTTATAAGAGAATGTCAAAAACAGACATGTCTGAAAAGACTCCGTGTAAACTCCCTCTTAGAATTTTAAACAGACCAAGTAAGCAATTCAGAAGTATTCAGCTACTGCTGAGTACAAAACAACAAACATTTGGTCACATACTGGCAAGACTTTCATTCTAAATCTTCATAATACTTAGTAGCTTTTAAGAATGTCAGGGAGATCGTATGTTACTGATTCAAGCTATTTTTGCTTTGTGTGGGGTGAATATTTGGTTGGAAAAATGGATATGGGCACTTCCAAGATTGTAAACGGGACATTCGCACACGTTTATATTGACAAAACTGTAAAAAACAACCTGATTTTCATTTTTTAAATTAATGATTATTTTAACTCTCAATTAGCTCTTTAATTTCCGCAAATGAAATTTTTCGCTTACTGTCGTGGTTTCCGAGATAATTGCAAAAAACCAGTGATTGTAAACGGGACAAAAAACGGAAGTGGGTTTTAAGGGGTAACCATTTAAACAGTGATTTCTGCGAAACCTGACACAATATTTTATTGGGATTAATTTTAAAATGTTGCGTACTAATCTTTGTTAAAGAAATTGTAAACGGGACATTGTAAACGGGACAATTTTTCCACCATGATTTAAAATTTTTTTATGTTGCTATTTATAATCCTTTATATAAGAAACTTAATAAAAATTGTTTTTCAGATCATAAATATGCCTTAGATAAATATGCAGTAGATTAGAGTATTGTTGTTCCAAATGCATATTTTCTAATATACACAAGTATGTGCTAAAAGTTGTAGTACTTCGTTTACCATTTATCTTTTTTTTTCGAATCAATTAATTTATACGCATATATTAAAAAAATATAAGCAATTCTCTAAAAAATCTTGAAAAGAACATTTTTTTTTTTCCATTTTTTGTGGTTGACGTTTTTTTGGAAATAGCCATATACAAAATCATTAAAATATGCATATTTACATTATTTTGGTTTTGCAGTCAGAAACTTGGACAAACCGTGGACACCGACAATGTTTTGCATATTTTTCATTTAAATTTGGATTTTTTTATATATTTCTGTATTGAAAGCAAATCAAATAGGATACTTCAAAATTTTTTAAATTACTATCCTTCTTCCACTTGCTTAAATTCCAGCTAGTGTCATTATTGTTATGCACGCATACACTTTTTGTTTGTAATTCATGGTCTTAACGACCATGTTCCAGCCATCTACTTCTAAATCAGCATATACACTTTCTTCTCCAGACACAGACATTCATACATACTAATCCCTTAAACTCATTCGCTAACTTTTTTCTATTTTGTCTCTTATGCCTTTTTACATGACTGCATTGTAAATGTTGTTGGAATGAAAAAAAGTGATGACTTCAGGAGTGAGTGACATTCATCACACGCTTAAATTCCAGTTCTTTTATTTACATGATAACATACATACTTCCAACCATACATACTTGTACTCAAAACGAAAGTTTACAATTTCTGTAAGCAGGCAATATTCGACTGAGCGGAGTATTTGATACCCTCAATCAAAAGCTGGAATAGCTATTTCGAGAGTGGACCTCATATAAAAAATAAGTTTAATTATTAACCGATTGAATACAATTTCATTAAAAACTTAATTTCTCGATATTCTTTTCTTCAAAAAAAAAAAAAATTTTTTTTAAACATTTTATTGTTAGCTTAATCATATTATATTTGCCGGCACCCATACTTTGATCAAATAAGTCCTCCATCAAGATTCTAGATACTACCTTGCTTTGGTTGCCTTCGGGCATGTTATTGTATAGTTGTTTTTTTAACCATTTCATATTACTGTTGGCAAAGAGAAAAATATTACTGTTAATATAAAATCATACAATTAGTATTCTTATAATTAGCTATAACATCTGTAGAGGGAAGCGAACTGACACGAAAGTAGTCCCGTGATAGGTCTTTGGTGGAACAGACCGGTTCTAGTTCTAACACTTTATTTGAATGAGACCTATCACTTTTACATGGGGTTGTCAATGCAGGGGGTCAATTGATACCATTTGACACACATCTATTCTCAATGAACGTGTTAAGTTACTACAATGTACACGTAGAGAAAAAACATGTTTAATTATGGTCACCTCCAACCAAACTATGTTTTAACGAAATTTTGAAAATATTATGGTTAATATAACCATATTATTGTCAGCGACAACCATATAAGGGTTAAATTAGTCCTTCATCCAGAACCCATAACCATATTATGATTGCCTCTAAAAATGTTATGGTTATATAAGATAATAATTTGTTTTTAAATTTACAATAGTATTTTCCTCTTTTTCAAGAGCAACATACTATGGTTGAAAACCAACCATGCTATTGTAAGTGTTAAGCAAATTTTAGTTATTATTTACCATAACATAATTGGAGGCAACAATAGTATGGTTGGGGCTTCTTAAGAGAGGCCTAATTTAACCATAACATGGTTACCGCTGACAACAATATGGTTATATTAAACATAATATGTTTAACATTTTCTTTAAAAATAGTTTGGTTGGAGGTGACTATATTTAAAAATGTTTTTTCTCTGGGTGCAGTTTTATTTCAATACAATGAAGTATTTTTTTAATAAAACAAGTCCCAGAATTAAATTCTAGAACCAAATTTTAGAAAGTCTCAAAAAATGTGTCACACCACCGGTGATGACTGTACTGTAATTCATTACTTTTCCACCTTTTTGTTCTTCATAAATCAGTTTAATGATTGGTTCTCCTTTCACTGGTCGTGAGCTGTTTCTTTTTATACTTGTTCTATTTTCACAAATCCCAGGACCAGCCTGAAGGACCAATTGACACAAACTTTCCGCAGGATTGTTCGAACTTCTTGATGAAGGCCTAATTTTAACATAATATAGTTGCCAGTGACAATAATAGGTTGAGGTAATCCTAATATGTTTAACACATTTTCATTAAAAATTGTTTTTTTTTTTAGGTGACCGTAAAGAAAAATGTGATTTATCTGCGTGTACTAAAGTCATTTTCAGAAGGGATCATTGGGCCCTTCATATTTTTTTAAACGACAACCAAGTGTGCCCCAGTAGGGTAGCTGGTAGTGAGCTAGTCTTTCAGCGCCGGAGTTTCGGGCTCGATTCCCGCCAGAGACTCTGGTTTCTTTCCTGCGTAGAGCTTCGCGGCATTAGCTTAGTCAATTAAAAAATACTATGCGTGGAACGTTTATAGCGTTTCCTACTGGGCAGTTTTTGAAGGCTAGAGATAGAGATTTATCCAGAGTTTTAGTTCAAAAAAAAAATAAAAAAAATGGAGCCATGCCTCACACAGTTCGTCCAACTAGGATTCTCCTGCACACAATTTTTCGCAATTGGAAAACATTTAGCGTTGTTTTTGATTTAACTAATTAATGGCCAATTTAACCAAGACTATTTTAATATCAATTTATGTTTAAATTTCGTTTTTCATGTAGAAACTATATTTAAAAATGAATTGATATTTTAATAAATTGTGATTTAAATAAATTGGTTGTAAACGTCCTAAAATAATAGAGGTATGGAAATAAGCCCAGAACGAGCTTACGGCTTAAGACCGATAACCAAAAGCAAGTAAGGGCGTTTGGCTATGAAATCCTAATAAAAGTTTAAAAAATGCTTTGAAATAACATGTCAGGCTAAAGCAAAAAAATAATATTTCAGGCATATTTAAGACTATAATTCAAGTTTAGTAAATGCCAACCTTAAATAAAATCAAACCGAATATAAACGGAAATGTGACACCCAGCGTCTACTGGCGTTTCTTGGAGTTACACATGAAGGAACAAATCCAGTATAACATTAGTCACCACTCATGGTGGTGGAGGATAAAACACACCCCCCCCCCCCTTTTAACCCGATTTCGCATTCATATGGAGAAAATTGCTATTTCTTCATTTATTGAGAGCAATATTCAGACACTTACACACACCCACTGACACATTTTCCCTAACACTTTTGTTTCATTTTATTGTTGTAACTGTTGTCATTTTCAATGTTGCTAGTGTTTTGTTATCACATTGCATTGTATTGCATTGCGTTGGTATTGCTGATGAGTTTCTATCTGTCAAATACCAATTGCTATGGTGTTGTTTTGCTACTTCGATTCTCACTCTCATACACACACATTTCCGAGTGTTTGTGTGTGCAACAACATAACGTGTCTTTGCATATGGCATCAGCATAAAATACATTGTATTAACCTTGGTTGTGAAAGTGTTGTCGTTATTGTGCTACTATTGCTTGGGGTATGTGTTGGCGGGCGGAAAACTGTCGTCATTTACTGGTCTAAGTGACAATAAGACTTTTTGATTAGTTAATCTTCTAATCTCACGTGGATGTGCCATTGCAGATGACTTTAGTCATTTGAAGGTTACTTTGTACACAATTGGAAAATATTAATAAATAAACATTAAATTTTCTTCTTCTTCTGGTAACTGTGTGAAGAGTCATTAAGTTAAATACGTTGTAAAGGGCATTTTGGCTGCAGAAGTCAGTTGTAATTAAATGGAGTAAAATCAAGAGTAAAATAGAATTTTATGTGAACAATAGAGGTGTAAAACAGATGTATTATATTGTCAGCAGGAAAATAAATTTTAGGCAGTTGGACACTTGAAGGACTTAAATGTATATGTTTTTCATAAATTTTTTTACCATATCGATAAAATTGAGAATATCCGCATGACATGATAGAGCTCCAGCTGTGAAATTTGCCAATACTGGCACAATGGTATTTTTTCATCGAAAAGTTGAGATATCTGTAAAAATAATTAAAAAATAGTGAATTGTTTTAGATTTAAAATAAATTAATTAAATTTTGCTTATTAAGGAAAAGTGCTGTAGGAAATTATTATATTCATATAGCAATGAAAGAACTCTAGGGAGACCATTAAACAAAAAAAACTTATTACGACCAGTAAGAAAGTATGTATATGCGGTCAAGTGTGATAAATTATGACTAAATTATCTCCAAAATTCGAAAATTAAAATATGTCGAAAGCCATTTCCGATTCGAAATTTTAACCGTACTGCGTAACCCGTTCGGAACCATGACAGAGCTGTATTTATAAACAAATGGAAATTATCCCAAAAAAAAAAAAAAATGGTTAATGTTATTCAACGTGTGAAAAATATTTTAATTGTGTTTTTTTAATAAAAACGGATTGTTTGTCCCTGTGGTTTGAAGAGTCCAAAGAATAAGTCACCCAATACTTTATACTTCCTCTTATTTGTACATGTAATTTGTTTTAAATACTAGCAAACCTGGCAAACTTTGTTTTGCCGTATAGCTTATTTTTTGCAGTATTTGCAGTTGCAGTATTTGCCTGCCAAGTTTGAAGAAAATAGGTTGATACGCTAAGAATATATAGGGAGGGGGAGATTTCACCTTCTTGCCTAAATAATAAAATTTACGGGCTATAGTTCCTTCCAGATGTCACACTATTTGCCTGCCAAAGGTCTAAAAAATCGGTTGATTAGTTAATAAGATATAGGGAGGGGAGTATTTATCCCTCTTGTCCTATTTCACGCTCTATTCCTTATTTTCTTTCAGATATTGCAGTGTCTGCATGCCAAATTTTAATAAAATCGGTTGATTAGTTAAGAAAATAGAAAAAGGGGAGTTTTTACCCCTCTTGCCTTATTTCACGCCCTATTTACAACCAGTTGATTAGATAAGAAGAAAAAGGATGGGGAACTTTTACCCCTCTTGCCCTATTTCACGGCCTATTCCCTATTTCCTTTCAGATGTTAAAGTGTCTGCGTGCCAAATGTTAATAAAACTGGTTGATAAGTTAAAAAGGTATAGGAAGGGAAAGTTTTTACCCGTCTTGCCCTATTTAACGCCCTAGCGATAGGAAATATACCTTACAACCTTTTCTCATACTACACTCGTTGTACAGAAATCTTAATAATGATAAATATTAACTTTTATAGTTACATTTTTGTTTTTTTTTCACTTTGTCACTAACAGCTTTCGAACAATTTCCTAACGCTTTTTGCATAACTGACTCTTGTTTTCTTAAAAGGGATTTGAAAGGGATTTTTTATTATTCGTAATAGACAGCTGCCGTTTCGAAAGGGGCTTTTTGTTGTCGATAAGGTATAAAAATCTTCCGTTCATTCGAAACAAATAGTACGAAAATCATAGTAATACGCGGTAAACCCCCTGTACTTTGGCACAAGGTTTACATGTATATGTTGGTATCTTTTAGTGATAAAAGACAATTTTAATTTGCAAGCACTTACTCCTTAGTCGTCCATGGTCAATAGAGTCAAATGCTTTACTAATATCAAGAAATGTTAGTAAATTGTTTCTTATATTCTCGACGCATTCTAAAATCAAAACTGTAGTGGTATAACGCCTTCTAAATCCCGATTGATAACAATTTAAATAATTTTCACGTTCAAGATTAGTCCCATATAAACTCCTACAATCACTTGAAGGCAAACTAATCTCATTTAGATAAAGATTTCTGAATAATATTTGATACAAAGAACTTTTACCTGAATTATAACCTCATACCATAATTTTGTTTTGCCTGGTCCATTATGGTGCACGGGTCTCAAAGGGGTATAATCTCGAAAAATTTTCTTTATATACTGTGGTGTAGGTCGGGGATGACTGGCTTTACTTTCTTACTTGTTCTTAAAGTAAATACAACCTTAAAAATCAATGTAGTAGTGAATTTTGGTTAACAATATTAAAAAGGTATTTCGAAAATTAACACATTGAATTCAAATCTACGCCACTTTTATCAAAAATACACAATCATTTTGTTTAAGAAGTTGCGCTCTGCACTTAAGAAATTTTTCATCATAAATTATGATTTGCAAAACGACATAAATATAAAGAGACAACTTTTTTGTCAGAATCCCCTTTAGAAAAGAAACAACTCTTAATACTGATTTATGTTAGATTTGGCTCGTTTTTTTTTTGGCAGCATTTGTTGTAAACTAACACAAAACAGAATAAGTAGAATAAAATGAAACCGAAAGTAAACAAATATTAATATTATATTAAATAACAATAATAATAATAAAATAATGATAACGTTAAAGATAAAAAGATTAAAAACACTCAACAACATAAATTCACATGCGTTTAAGGATCAAGACTGTGTATTTTTATGTGTATGTGTGTGTGTTTGCAAAAGTGAGTCAGAGAAAAGGGGAGTAATAGTGGAATGAGTTTTAAGCATGTGATGTTTTGTAGCGTGATGTTTTGTATTTATTTATTTATTGTATTCGTTTGTATGTTGGATGTGATGTCATTACAAATGTCTAAATGATCATTTATAATGATTTTTTTTAAGAAAAGCAAATATAAATGTAATATACGAGTAAAATCTTAAACAAAGTAAAATAGGCTTAAAACTAACAGAAAAAGAACAAAATAACTGCAACGCTTTGGTCCCTATCATTCCACTTAATACTCACACATGTAACAAGAGGAATTAACAAAATAATATCTTGTATTTTTAACAAAACTAAGCTGAAATAAGAATAAAAAAAAAACAAAGAACATACAACTAAAAAAAGAAGAAAAAAGGCTTATCATCAATCAATGTATCTATGTGAAAAAATGAATGTGGTAATAGTAACCCAGCGGTAAAAAGGAGTAACAGGCAGGCCTTCTGTAAGCCCTTATTTCTCAGACACAAGGCCTTAAAACCCCAATCCATACTCATACAATTTTTACTCACGAGGCCTTCTTTAGCAGGTCTCATTGTAGGACTATGTAGGGAGTAGGTAGGCCTTCCATAAGAGCTTCCTGGGAAGGCAAGCGAGCACGAGTACTGGATCTTAAAAAAAAGTTCTAGGTGGGTCTTACTGAATGCCTTATAAATGAAGGCCTCCAAAAGTTTTCCGCTGCGAAAGTATAGACAACTGTGTATGTATATTGTGTAAATGAAATGCGTATTTGTGAGAATCTATTAGGATTCCTAATAATTTTTACAATAGTTCCTGGGAATTGAAAGACGGAAATATTTTTAACTTTAATTCAATGATAGATTATACCAAATTGCTGATTTTGAGAGAAAATTGTTAAAAAAAGATATTTTTTTGGGAAAAAAACAACACGGTATACAAAAATTAAGTAAACAATTTGCAGAGTTCCATATATATCGATGTTGCTTTTTACGCTATACATAGATTTTCAATGACGTTTCTTTAACACATGGTTTGTGTGTTTAATTATTTTAACGACATTTTGCTGCTCTTACATCGCTCTGTTAGTCTGCTTTAGTCATTAAAGGCAAAACTGTAAACAAGAAAGCTTGTTTTTTTTGTTTTTGCCTCGAAAATATTGAATATTTTAACAACACAACAGGATTGGTTTGCCTAAGTTGTTCATTTAAAAAAAATGCTGATGCACTTTGATTTTTTACTGAAGCTTATCCTTAATATGATCTATCGCTTTTAACGTTCGACATGTACAGTTCAGAATAGTTAAGAAGCCCAGGCTAGATTAAGTTCATGGGCAACCGGCTCGTGGGCGGCTAACTTGGGTCCTTATAGCGGTCCCTTTGTGATACCCTTAGCCAATGACCAGAGACAGACAGTATCCACCAGAATGTTACTCAGACATCACTACAGCCCCGAACCACCCCGACTCCCTGCATAACAGAGAGATCGATTTCAGTCTCACATTAGACATATCGTCCAAACATGGCATTTCCCGTCTCCCAAAATGCCTAATCTTAAAAGTTGAAACACTGCTCATCATCCTCTTCATCATGACAACTTTTACAGTAGTCATTATAATCCAGACCCATTCTCCCCGCATGAGTCCCTATCACCCAGTGACCTCTCATGACCGATATCACTGTCCTAGTTTGGTTCCTTCCGAAACTAAGTAGCACGCACGTTCTAGCCACGCGTCGTAGCCAGAGTGCTTGCAAAGTCATAGTGAGAAATTCAAGCAGTTATTTCAAAGTTTTTGCAAGCAGTAAGATTTATCTGAAAGACAAACAATTTGGTTTTCTCCGAAATACTTCCTAAGCGCAAAATAATACATGTTTATTCCAGTAAATCAGCCGAATCAACGTCAAAGCCGAATAGCCATGGCATTAAGTTAATACTATAAACTTTATAAGACTAAAAGGGTCTTATCAACTACGAGCTGATAAAATCCAATCCGGTCCAAAAAATACAATTGATTCTTTTCAAACAGGCATCGGCCGAAAAATTTTTCATCCTGACAAATGCCAGTCACATGTTGCAGGAGTTGCAAACTTGTTAGAAATTAGTGGCGGAAAAATTTCCCGTCATTCGCCATATAGTCGAAAACTGTCAGAATAGAAGTTGTTACAATCGATGTTGAACGCTCTCACTGGAATACGTTTAATTCAGAGTACAATTGGTTTTAATCAATTCTGATCGCTTGATTAGTTTTTGGGGTGAAATAATAAGCAGTTCTTATGGCGCAGAATCAATATGCCTGCAGGAAGAGTGTATACAGCAAAAATTCTAGCCATTTTTTTCATTTAAATCATTAATCAAACATAAAATCAGTTTTAATTAAATGTTTAATCACGCGAACTAAATATTTACGACGATTTTTTCAAACAAATAATTTTACAGAATCAAACAAAATGTTTACTGAAATTCATATAAATTTTAAACAAAAAATTTTGCTGAATCAAACAAAAAAGTTTTGGCACAAGCAATGACACGCACACAAGCAAGCACTGTTGGTGAAGATGAAGCAGAGCAGAGAGGCCGGCTGGCTTTGAGACACATTTTTTTGTTGGAATAATTTTTGAACGAAGTCTTATTTATACACACAATGTTTTTCTTCGTCACTCACTTTTGCTGCATCCTTTCCTTTGCTAATGAAGAAGAAATGTAACCAAAAACGGAGGCAGACCGACTCGATATGTTTTTCGTCATCATTCTATTTTTGTATTTGATGTATTTAAACAAACTGCTTGAAAAAATTGAATACGGGATTTTGTTTTTTTTTTTACCAACTTTGAAACCAACCAAAATTTTATTTTGTTTCTTATAATGTTGTCTTTTCTGTAGTTTAAAAAAAATGAAACGCTTTTTTTTACCTGCTATTGTTTTTGTTGTTTTTTTTTACTACAAACCTCGTCACGCTATTTTATCATTTTTCTTATTGCTGTACTTTTTTAAAGCGTCCAAAACTAGACTGCATGTGTTTTTTGTTGTAGTTCTTATATTTATCATAAAGAAGTGTTGCTTACAATCAATAAAAAAAATGCAAAAGGACGACAACATTAAAGAGCATTAAATATTTCATACAAAATTATGAAAACTTGAAACCAATAGCGCGTTTATTATATTTTTGAAGAGTTGTCCACATTTTTGTTGGTTAAATAAAAATCAAACAAAAATATTGATTGAATCAGTAAAAAAATTTGTAGAAATCAAAAAAAATTTCAAACAAGCGTTTGTTTGAAAATAATTCGGCAATAATTTTTTCTGTGAACAGTCAAACATCAATCTTTAACCAGTACCACTGGTTCGAAATCGAGGCACAGGCAGTAAATAAATTCTGTTTAGGAGTTTAGGAGTGGCTTATTCGAAACTTATTTATTGATGGACTTAAGACTTTTTAAATGAAAAATACCTTTTAAAAACGGCAAAAACTTATCTATATTTTTCATTTATTCTTAACAGAAAAAATTCCATAGTTTTCCAGACAAAAAAAAAACAAATCGAAGAGTTAGAAACCCTAGAAAATATGTATGTGTGTGATTATTGGTGTACAAAGTTTACTATCACTACAAATAACATAATATTTTATGCCATACAAGAGGGCTTATTGAATATGTGATGTATACGAATTTATTTTATCTGCTGTTTTTGAAGTATGCATATGCATGCACTATGGGATTTAAAAGGCTTTTAAATCAAATTTTAGCACATAAGATTATTATTGTAATTTCTAACCCAGAAGAAGTGTGTTCATATCAAATATATTAACGAAAAACTAAATAAGATTAAAGAATTTTTTATTTAAATAAATCAACCAATTTATAAAGCAGTCAAATATGTATAGAATGTGGAAATTATTTATTTTTAATAAATTATTTTTAAGTATATTTACCATATTTTCAAAATGTGTTTCAGTGAGTCAAACTTCAATTTGTAAAGCTTTTTACAATAGTCTTATTCCCTCAATATTTCACATACTTTTTGCTTAAGTCAACCTTTGGTTGGTTAACTATAAAGCTATAGATATGTACTTATACTTACAGACACCTGATTAGAAGTTATGTAAAGAAGTTGCCATCTTATTTCGCAAAGTCCAAAAAAGACTAATTTGTATTTAGCAAATGGGGTCTGCTGGTAACGCGCTCACATTCCATGTTCCAGATCGTGTCCTTGTTTTCATGCCTTAAATCATTATCATTAATCGGGTTTCTTCTCATTATTTATTGTGGTTTTGGTAATCGGTTCTTGTTAAAAAAGGCCAGCTAATTGAGCCAACGCATCTGATACTGGTACTCGGGCTGTCAGCATGTTTCCAGGCCTATTATTGCGTATTACCCGGCTGGGAAGTTTAAACCACCTTAGGTCTATTTTCAGAGCCTCATAAGCGTTTACAGGGGACAACAAGTATAAACAGGCCAATGGGTGAGGTTGAATTTTGAAAAGAATTGGCTATGAGTACAAAAGATAGTTAAGTTGTATTAGTTTCACTTTTCCATAAGACCCCCTCATCGCAATTGTTTTTGTTATATTTATTTCGCAACAGCCTCTGTTATTTCAACCAAGTAGTAGACTTTGCTCTGCATATCACTAGACTTGTGTAAAATAAGGCAGATATCATCCGCAAAATCAAGATTTTCTGGGTAATCCCGAAAGTTCCAAACGATTTCTCTTTTACCAACACTATAGCTAAAACGAAAGGTTCCAAGGGTCAGCCCTGTTTCACACCTGAGAATAATTCGCTAGTGAACAGTACCTTTATTTAGTTTATTATATTTTGCGGTACTCCATTTTTACGCAGAAGCTCCCACATAGTACCGCGCTTTATTGAGTCAAATTATTTTTTTAAAATCGATAAAAACTAAGTACATTCAATTGTTTGACCCATTTTTATTCGTCGGTTGTTTGTCTGGTCGACACAACTCCGGTGTAGACGAAATCCTGCCTGTTCTCCTCTTAGTGCTTGTTTTATATATGATAACCTTGTGTTTATTATTATGGTAATAATTATTAGAATGCATTGGAGTATTAAGATGCTGACAAATTCGAGGACGAAAGGTGCCATAATAACACTGTCCAAAAAAAAAACGACACTACGACATACGATAACTGGAGTGGAATAACTCAACTCTTCTCAAATATATTTATACATAAAAGACATTTTTATGTAAAAATAGGTACACCAAATCGGCCCTTTAAATAATTTATATGGTAATCCTTGGCAAATGCAACATATTTTGGCCTATTTTTTATATAAAGATTGTTGCCTAAAAAAAAAGTCAAAACGCCATTTTTCGCCGTTGTAATAAAACTTTTTACTTTAGTGGATCCACGGAATGGTACTAAGGCTTTCTTTATTCATAAGTGTTAGTTATTAAAAATGGGCGAAATCGTAAGATTTTTGCATAACGCCCCATTACAAGTCCACCCTTGATTAGGGATTTGGACACGATAGCAACCCAAGGAATAAGCATGTACAACAAAATTTGCGAAATTACTTTTATATGAAAATTTTGTTTGGTATTGTAAATGGACGAAATAACTTTATTTTTTATCTATATGGGGATTCCTTGTTGTAAAATTAACTTAAAAAGCCTCATCTAACCAAAATATTTAACAAATAGAAACTGGGAATTATTTCCTTTCGAATGTTACTTTATATTATATTCAATATTTTTTTTTTTTTTTTTATTTTTCGAATTTATTCTATGAGCTAAATTTCAGTTATGTATTTTATAAAGGTTTTTTGTAATAGTGATATAGCTACGTTCACAATCAGAAAAACAATTTCGTTTTTTCTTCTATCTTTTTTCTTCCCAAAGTATTTCATATATTTTCCTTTCATTTTTAGAACAAAAATGTAACTAAAATTTTTTTAAAACTGTAACTTCAGTTGAGTCAACTAGAACTTCAGCAACAATTTGTATGAAATTGTTCCTGACGTTTAAAATAATTTTATTAAGTTTTGAATGAAAATTTTAACAAAATGTTTACAAAAATAAAAATAAAAGCAGAATACTGTTGTGGCTAAAATTTGCAAACGGTTTCTTGATGCAAAATGTGAGTAGTTACAAAAGAAATTGTTGCTGTATTATGAACGGCTCCGTGCAATAACTCCCAGGTGCAATAAGTCCCAGTGCAATAACTCCCAGTGAATTAAATCCCAAAATAAATGAAATAAGTCCCAAACTGGAAAAAAGAAATAAGTCCCAAAAAAATGAAATAATTTCCACGTCTTAAATGAAACCAACCCCAACTTTTGGGAGTTATTTCATAATGAAATAACTTCTAAAGACATTAATGAAATAACTTCCAAAAACAGTCCATCGAAAGAAATGAAATAAGACCCAAAAAAATGAAACAACTTCCAAAGAAATTTATTATATATGTATGTATTCGTTTTACTTGAATATTTACATATTAGGTTACCAAAAACTAACATTGAGTCCTCGACATTTTGACAACAAATGGGGCATTTTATTATATCCTTACCTCCTGCAGTGGCAACTGCCTGCAGTTTAAGCACGCCGGGTACAAGGATTACCTCCTCTATGGTATAACAAACATCGGCTTCGCTAACTAAAGCAAACACCGGCTTCGCTAACTAAAGCTTCTCTGCATAGCCGGCCTTGGGCCGGCCGCAAAGATTTTATACTCTATGGCATAACAAACACCGGTTTCGCTAACTAAAGCTTTTCTGCATAGCCGGCCTTTGGCCGGGCGCAAGGATTTCATACTCTATGGTATAACAAACACCGGCTTCGCTAACTAAAGCATGTCTTCATAGCCGGCCTTTGGCTGGGCGCAAGAATGTTCTCCTCTAAAGTATAACAAACACCGGCTTCGTTAACTAAAGCTTCACTGCATAACCGGTAACCATAAGACACTGCAATTGGCAAAATTTTCTTCTTTCATAAACTTAAGTCATTGTATTCAAATAGTTTGAAATGTCCCGTTATAAATACCGTTTAAAATTTTAAGCAATTTTAAGAAATTGCAAATAATTGAAAATTAAAAAACTCCCACAAAAAATGAAATAACTCCCACAGCAAATGAAATAACACCGAAAACCAAAATAAAATGAAATAACTTCCACGTTAATTTTTTCGGGGACTTATTTCATTTGGATTTTATTTCATTATGAAATAACTCCCAGACAAAAAATGAAATAACTTCCAAAAAAATTAAATAAAACCGAGAGGGCTTGGAGCTATTTCATAATGAAATTACTCCCACATTTGTATGAAAAATTTTTGGGTCTAATTTAATTTTTTTCTTGGGACTTATTGCACCTGAGAGTTATTGCACGGAGCCTTATGAACACCAAGTGAAAATGTTTTTTTGATTGTGAACGAAGCTTAATCCTTCAATTTTTCAGACTTTATACACTGCCAGACTATTACATTGTATTTTCTTTTTACATTTTACCTTAGCTTTCCTTTGGACAGCAATGAGGTATATTGTATGTACAGAAAAATTTACAATTATTAGGACACCAGCAGAATGTAATGCATTTTCTGACCCACTACCGCCCTCGTCAGCATTCTTTGTGTCACACTGGATAGTGATACTTTATAAATTGAATGTATTTAACTCAACAATTTGAACAAATAGAAACTGGGTATTTTTTCCTTTCGAAGGTTACTTTATATTATATTCAACATATTTTTTTTTTCGAATTTATTCTATGAGCTAAATTTCAGTTATATATTTAAAAAAATCTGTACGGCAAATAAAAGAAAAATAATTAATTGGCAGATGAGTTTTGGTTAGCTTTGCGATAGAATAGAAGCAAATGAGACATTAAGAAAACCAAATTTCTTTTATGTGCAGTTTTTCGTTGGGAAAAAAGATAATCGCGTAATGAGAAACCGGCCATAAGATAATCTTCCCATAGTGCAGTATACATAGTAAACTATAAAGTTGCTGTCTCTTCATACTGCTTGTACCAACATGTTTAGGTATGTAAGACAATACAATACAACGTTCTAACATTTGACTTTTGAAGATTTTCAATACATTTTTGTTGTTGGTTGTTTTTTTTTTTTTTTTTTTTTTTGTTGCTGATGTTATTTTTTCAGTTTTTGATATTTTGCAGTAATATTTACTTTTTACTCTATCTCTCTCTATTTAAGATGTTTAGTTGTAGATTTGAATGTACGTCTGTATAAATACCCTGCAAATAATAGGACTAGTCCAAACATGCATGTAATATTTAGCCCACAAGGAACTGGTACTAGTCCAAAAGTAACCCAAAAGTATGGAAAGAACATGGTCTATGTAACATTACGATGGCCTAGGGCAGCTTTGGATTACAAAACTACTTTATGGTATACTCAAGAGGCTTAAAAACAAAAACATGTCTTTAAAATACGAAGACATGTCGTCTCACTGCAAACACTTTTTAACAATTACATGGTCCATGCTTGCGTTACATTGGACCAGTCCAAGGAGAAGTCCATTTGATCAAAATGGACCAGTTAGTCCAATATTATTTGCAGGGTATTTATAGCCGCATAAAAATGTTCTGGGAATATGAGGTCATGTTGATGAATTGTAACATCATGTAAATTAATTTCCTTTTCATATGAAAATCTTAAGCTTAATGATTGCTTTAATAAAAATTGCCATATTAAAAATGTGTGCGCCATGTTAAGTATGTGTGTTATCTATTTATAATGTGTACGAGTATTAACGTTGGTATGTATGCGTTAGTAAGTATATTTGTATTGGTATGTTTACAAAGAAATATCTTCAAATGTAGGATGTATAAAAATTTGATTGTATTGAGTAGTATGTTATTGTGTTGATTACAAGTAAATTATGCACGTGCTTTGTTAAATAGATGTATGATAAAGTAGCACACTCACTATGTATACATGTTTGCTTCTACCCAGCGGGAAAAAGAAGTAGTACGGATGCCTTCTAGAAGATAAACAAGGCCTGCTCGCTCCATTCCATACTCATATCTTTTTTACACACGTTGTCATTGCGGAGTAGGCCTTCCGCTCTCGCTTCTTTAGCAGGTACATAAGAATGGTGACGGGATCAAATTAAATTGTTATTTCGATTTTGCTTGTGCAAAAATACAATACAAAAAATTCTACTCCCTTCTCATAGAAGCCGAAGCCTTCTATAAAGCATTCTTTAGCTGTTAGATAAGAAAAGCAATTGAACCGAGAATGTTTAAGCAGGCCTTTAAAAAGGCCTGAAGTGAGAAGGTCTTCTGAGTTTTCCCGCTGGGTATAAAGCATGAGTATGTATGTGTTTGTGTGTGCGTGATTTCTTTAATAAAATAATACGAGTAATGATTAAATGTTAAGAATTAATTGATTTCATTGCTTTTTTTAATTTTTGTATTCAATTAAACTGATATCAAGAGTTAATATTGATTTTATTAAAGGTCTTTTTTTTCTTGTTCTTTTTGCTTAAGTGCTGAGATGAATTCTTAGCTGAATTGAAATTTTTCAGGTACGGATATAAATTATGCCGTTTAATTCAATTTGTTAATTAAAATTAGAAGAATAACGGCATTTTCAAATTTTTTATGAATTTTTAATAAACAAAAATTTCGAAAGGTTGCTAAAATGTTCAATTAACAAGATTTTGTTTGTCGTGCCTAATTCCCAATTTTTATTCTTGATAAAAACTCTGAGATTTATTGTTGATGGGATAAGCTATTCCTATGCTCATTTAACTGGTTGCCTAGGCCAGATCATCAGGAATCTTCATTCAAAGATTTTAGAAAAACTAAAGATATTTAACAACAGTTTTACTTGTCACAATATCATAGCTTAAACAAAAACAATAATAATAAACAGTGTGTTTATATTTTCTTACTGTTCCCACTACAATTGGTTGGAATTCTCTCAACATTAACTGTAGTTGTTAGTACACCCAGAGAAAAAACATTTTTAAATATGGTCACCCCTAACAAAACTATTTTCAAAGAAAATTGTAAATATATTATGATTCATTTAACAATATTAGTGTCACTGACAACCATATTATGGTTGAATTAGTCCTCCATCAAGAAGCCACAACCACACTATGGTTGTTTACGAACATGTTATGGTCAAAAATAACTAAAACATGCTTAACACTTATAATAGCATGGTTAGTTTTCAACTATAGCATGTTGCTCTTGGAAAATAGGAAAATACTATTGTTAATTTTAAAACAAATTATTGTCATATTTAACCATAACATGTTTAGAGGTAATCACAATATGGTTGTAACTTCTTGATGGAGGACTAATTCAACCATAATATTGTTGTAGGTGACAATAATATGATTATATTAACCATAATATGTTTAAACTATTCTTTAAAAATAGTTTTGTTGGAGAAAAAACAAAATAAAAAAACAAAAACAACCTACTTAATTGTTTTCGCAAAAAAAACAAAAGAATAAAGCACGTTGCCAGTACAGTTTCTTTAAGCCGTGCATTTGCTAGTTATCAAAGTAATTTTTGGGTATACAAAATTTTCAATTACCAAGATTTGTTTGTCGTGCTTATATATTTTTGGACTCCACACAAATTTCTTTGCCGAATTATCTTGGTGCCAGTAAATATCTTATTACGTTGGCATTCAGATTAAAATTTGTGAAAAAAGATTTTATAGCGACCAAATTCGATTCATATTTGACCATTCAAACTTCATAACTTCCGTAAAAATATTGGTATTGATATACAATTTGGCACAGATAACTTTTAAAATAGCTACTAATAATAAGAGCAACTTGGAAAAATGTTGTACTGGTATGGTATATGGACATAGGTTCCATATAAATCCTCTCTCCATAATCGCTTTAAGACGGACACGTACACAAAGTACATACAAATATAAGTTTCCGTATTTCAATTAATTCTGAATTACTTTTTATACCCTCCACCACAATTAGTTGTGAAGAGGGTATATTAAGTTTGTCATTCCGTGTTAAACTTTTTTATTATTCATCTCAGACCCTATAAAGTATCTATATTCTGGGTCCTTGAGTAATTTTAAGTCGATTTAGCCATGTCCGTCTGTCCGTCTGTTGAAAACACGCTCACTTTCGAAAAACTCAAAAGAAATAAACAAACTTCGTGTCAAATTGCTTGTAGTTATCCTAAGCAGTTTGGGATTGAAATCCAGCAAAATCGGTTCAATATGATCTGAGCTATGAATCAAAATGTGGAACCACCACCTAAAAAAAATTGACAATTTTGTTACAAAAACTAACATAATTGGTGGAAAAATGCACAGAATGATATAAGATTTCGCAACAGTTCGTTTTATTTAACTGGAAATCACGCTGTAAAATTTCTTGAAGATCCGTCCATGATTTACCCTAGGCCCCATATAAGCCCTACTCCCGGAAAACAGTATAGTAAGCCTAAACCCCTAACTAACAATGCTATCATAGAACTATCATAGGACTAGAAATGAAACTGTTAAGTTTCGTGAAGATCGGTCCATAATTTACCATAGGCCCCATAGGCCCCATATAAAACCTACTTCCAGAAAACAGTTTAGTACGCCTAAATCCGTAAAAAAGAATGCTATCATAACAAAATTTGGTACATCACAGTTTTATTGAACGAGAAATAAGACTTTAAAATTTTGTGAAGAACGGTCCATCATTTACCATAGGCCCCATAAAAACCTTACTCCCGGAAAACAGCTTAGACACTGTGAAATTTGGTGAAGATCTGTGCATAACTTACCATAGGCCTCATATAAAGCCCACTCTGGTAAAGTTTAGCTTCATATGGCCAGAAAAACTGTTATGCAATTTTGTGATATACGATCCATAATTTTCCTTAGATTCCATTTTAGCAGCTTTCTGAAATTTACTGCAAACGCTTAAACTAATTGCACCGCTGTATTGAAATTTATGTTTTTTAATACCAGAAATCGTTCTGCAGAATTTGGGATGATTGGTTTATAGCTTACCATGGCTTTTATATAATTTGTTCTCTTGAAAATCATTTAAGTTCATCTTAAACTGATATTCTACTCAAACTTTTTAAAATTGATTCTGATTGTCGATCAATAATTTTATATAGGTCTAAACCGCAACAAATTTTAATGCAGATGTCTGTTTTTACAAAGATTATAATAATAAATAGACATCATACAGATATTACTCGTAAAAAATTCGAAGTGTCGGTGGAGAGTATCAAAGATTCGGCACAGCCGAATATAGCACTCTAACTTGTTTTTTATTAAAATGACATTGTATGTCTATCCGGCTAGGTAGATAGCTGCCAGTGCAAACCTTTTGTGCAATTAAGAGGTTAAAATTTGACAATAATTGGATGAATTTGGTTTTTTTATTGTCCCAAGAACGAATCTTGTTAAAAAGAGAAGAAATCTGTCTGTAATTTTACATAGCCCCATACTGCTGTCTTTCCGAAATAGAATCATTATACCCACACCACAATAATGGACAGGGTATTATGCATTTGTGCTAGGGTTGCCAGGCAGCCTGTAATGGCTTGGATTGTCCAGTTTTTTCTGTACAAAATTTATATAAATTGGTCTCGTTTGCTATGACTAAAGCCTAAAATTTAAATAAGTCTAATTTTCGATGAATGTTGAAATGTTGTAAAAATTTTTGCTTACAACTTAAGTAATAGAGTTATTAAATTCTTCAAATAACAATACAAAAAAAATATATGTGGCTAAACAAAAAGTTATCAGGCATGTTCGGTAAATCGAATTCGATTGAAATCAAAATCGAACGAACTTTGAAAATTATCCATTGTTTAAAGTTCATTAAATAATTTTATTTTATGTGCTTCATGCTATGAGTACAGCTTATCTTCATTAGAACTTATCTTAAAATAAAAATAAATTAAACGACGGTAATTTAAACGAAAATTTAACGGAAAATCTCCATTGATTTCAGTTTAACTCGATCTATAACACTTTTTATTTGATTTAAATTATTATAAACCAAATCGAATTTATATATACGGTGGCAGCAATACTACAACAACACAAAAACAGCAGAAACATAAGATGTTTTTTGCTTTGCATTATTAGTGTCTTTATAAATAAAATGTTATGAAACCAAAAGAAATTGGTTCGAACTGTCCAAGTCGGCAGACTTTTTGCTGCCACTTGTAGTGAATTCGCACTGATAATAATTTTGCAATATGATATAAGACAAGTCAAGTTATTTTTCAAAATCCAGGTGAATTTTTTCTTTTGTCCAATTATTTGACTTTTAGTATCTGGCAACCCTAATTTGTGATGATTTGTGTGACACCTTAAAATATTGGTCCTTCCTTAAAGTTTACCGATCGACTCATAATCAGTTTATGAGTCAATCTAACGATGTCCGTCCGTCTGGCTGGCAAGCTGTCCATGTAAATTTGTGCGCAAAGTACAGGTCGCAATTTTAAAGATAATTTGATGCAATTTGGTACATATGTAGATTCTAATTGGCGCACGCTGCGATGCGGTCTATAGTTTCATGTAGCCCCCATACAAGCTGCTTTCCGGAATAGGTTCCATATTTATATGAACACATAAGCTATGCATTTTTTAAAAAAAAGCACCACAAGGGGTGATAGAGGGTAATTTCTACCTCTCCGAAACTATCTAAGGTTTTAATGAAATTTAAAACATAGATGGTACCCTATTCATATAGCAATTCACTCTCGAAAATTTGTTTTTAAAAACTGTGGTGTAGGGTATCATATGGACCGGCTTGACCGACTTATTTGGCCGATATTTAGTTAATGTTCAGAAGATTTCGTTTAGCATTATTATGTCTTGTACATTGTGCAACAGTTTTTTTCTCAACTACAGGGCATGGATGTTTTTCCGTGAAGGTTTTGTTTATATTTATTAACTGCCGTATTCATAAAAAATAAAATAAGTTTGAAATGTGCTTTAAGCCAAAATTTTTCTGAAAAAGCATTTCAAATCCATTTGAATTTTTTATGAATACGGGGGTTAGTGTATAAAAATTAATTATAATAAAATTGGTGTAGATTTCAGCTGAATATGATGATGTCAACAAAACATGTAAAGGTTTGCATAAAAGATGAATCGTTTTGTTCTATTTATCTAATTCTTAGGAACTCTTCAATCTTTTCATTATTTTTAATAAATTCTTCTGGCATTCATTATCACCCCATAGAAATTTCTACTTGGCAAAAATTCCTTATTTTTTTTTTTTTTTTGTTTTTGATTAAAAGGCCATGGTGTTTATACTTTTCGAGTTAATGTCATTTATCACGCGTGTTATATCTTATAAGCTTATATTTATTAAATGTTTTTATAGTTTTCTTTCATTCGCCAACAATAAGAAGCACAAATAAAAGGCGAAGAAAAATTGAATTGAATGGAATGTTATGTTATGTGAATGAATTGTTCAAATGCTTACAATTTAATAAGGGGTGGAATTTCTTTTCATTTCACACGAGCTTTTTTTTTTTTTTTTTGTTGAAAGCGTAAGTGTTGCTTATTGCTGATTTTTGTATGAATTTCGTAATGGAAATAAATAAAAGCCAAAAGGGCCACTAAACAGTTGAAATGTTCAAAAAAATAAATATATTGTAACATTTGACACATCGTTTTGACCTTTTTTTTTTGCTTGTTTATCTATTAAAGCGACACTGTTAAGAAATGACATTGGCATTGCGACTTGCCACTTGCCACTTGCACTTGTATTTGTATCTGTAATAACGCCACTTGTAGTTTCCTTTTGTATGGGTGATAAGATTTAAAGCAAACAAATACTTATGCAGATGTATAAGTAGTTAATATGTATGTATATGTGAGGGGATATTATGAAATAAATGAACGCGTACAAATTTTAAAGGAATTCCGTTGGAAATGAAGGGGAATTTGTTTTATAAAAGAAGACCGATTGTAAACAAAACGTTTCTTTTCGAAAAATTCCTTTATTTATTAAATATTCTTGTTATTAATGACTTTGAGGTATTTTTGTTTTCAACTAAAATGGATTAATATCATTGGAAATTGCATATAAAAGCAATAATTCTTTCTTATAAAGGAGTTTTTTTTGATTGGGATTAATTGTTTTTGTACTCGAATTTTTATATATTTTTTTGTAGCCAAAATAACTGTTTTTAGCAGTTTTTTTTTCCTACTTAAGAGCGACATAAAAGGTTTTAGATTAGTACAATTTAAACATTGTTATAATTGTTGTTTCAGAAAAAAAGGAATAAAGACGATCAAGACGATATTACCAGTTTTGGAGTTTATTTTATTAAGAAATTTAATTCTAGTTTCTGCGACCTTTTTTATAAATTATTTTTCTTTTCATTGAGCTTAATGTGGTGTTTATATCACGAGCGCCTTACATGTCCGTTCAACTTACATTTAAAACAAAAACAAAATTTCGAAATTTGTTTTTGTTTAAAATGTAAGTTGAACGGACGAGTAAAGCGCTCGTGTTCTATAAACTACACATAAGGTCTCTTCAGTTTTTTTTATATATAAATACAATATTAATTTATTTTCAATATAAAACACCGAAGTGACCTTTAGCTCGTTAATTTATTTAAGAAAAAATTGAGTTTATCTTATTAAAAATTACAAAACACACAAGAGTTTGCTAAAAACCGTAAAACTGTGAGACCGCGGTTTCGGCTTTAAAGCTGAGATCACACGATTGGTCAAATGTACAGATCTCAGCAAAATTTTATCTGTACACTTTTGTTTGTGTGTACCGATAACTTTTTCAGTGTTCAGACGATTGTACCATTTTAGCCAAATATTTTCTGCGCTGATATGGCCACTACAAGCAAGTCACGGATATCGGTACAACCCTGTCATACGATTTGCCTTTATTTCACACAACAAAGAAACAGCTGATCAGTTGTGCATAAATTTTAAAAACATTTTGTAATTTTCGGGGGGAAAAAATGATGTCCATACGAAGAAAAAAGAAAATAGCTGCAATAATATGCATTTGTGCACATTTAATTAAGAAAAACTAAATTGAAGCTAGAAAAAAGTTAAGAAAGCGAAGTGTTTGGGTGCGGGATTGGCTTCAGAAGAGAAGTACGGACGGCGCGTATGTAAAAACTCTGTGCGAGTTTCGGGAAGTGGACAATTAAAAATGTTTGTTTAAAAACTATTTGCGCATGAATGAAGCCACTTTTAATGAGCTCCTTCAATTAGTTTCTCCAAACATAAGAAAAAGTGACACCAACATGCGGAAAGCAATACCAGCTAATGAACGTTTGGCGGTTTCAAAAGTTTGTCTGTTGTTTTCCGTATTGCGCCGAACACCATATCTATATTTGTGCCTGAGGTTAGCCATGCAATTTACAAAGCATTGAAAACTGGATATTTAAAGGTACACATAATCACATTTAAAATACATTTGTATGTATATATGTATGCCATATTTCAAAATTATAACAATATACACTTTGCGAAAAAGAGCAACGTGTATAATTATTAACTAATTATTAAAAATCATAACTTTAGACAACCCCAATAAATTTTATTTAAATATCGGTTGATTGGCCACTATGATCGGGCAGTAAGTGGCAGAACAAATTATCGGTACGTTTAAGAATTTTTTCTGTCTATGAAGCGTTCAGACGATCGGTACAACAGAGTTGTTTTTTTTCCGTCTATCGGCCAAAAAAATTGTCCTATCTGCCTTTTGCCAAATATTTTCTGTCATTCACACGATCTGTACATAAAAATTTACAAAAATCTGTACATTTGACCGATCGTGTGATCTCAGCTTAAGATGATTAAAAACGGTCGGTTTCGGTTTTGAAAATATCAAAGTTAAACTTCCTACATAAACATTTATATTTTTTTATTCGTTTCAATGCAGGTACTTTTATTAACCCATGTATACCTGGCCAGGCATTTTTTTTTTTTAATTTTTCCAGTTTTTTTATATACATAATTTAAGTATATTTGAACGAAACATTATATATTCCTCAATTAAAGTGTTTTTTACAAGAAAATGAAAAAAAATTGTAAACACCGTAGGCGTCGCAATTGGCCGAAGGAAAAATTTGTGCATACTGTATCCACCTCGGCCTGGATAGGCCCTGCCCTATTATACATGTACTATTATTATATGTACTGTCGTTAATAAAATCAGAGTGAAACGTATCAAAAACCATACGCAACACATAAGAATTCTTTCTTTACTGCTTTTTCGAAGAATTATTCCACTTTCCGACAAAATGTTCCTACTATAGCCATAAAACTCCATACATATAAAAGCCTTGCCCAGGGATTCGTTAGTGTTAGTTTTTTCTATAGCCACAAAAACTCCATACAAAATACTATTGGTCCTAGCTAGGCCCATGTGTTAGCTTTTGCCACACAAATTAGGTGTCTACTTAAGAGCTAAAGAGGTAACATGATTCTTCTTAGTACTTATTCTGAATTTTAAGAATTTTGAAATACCTTGCCATTGTTGGTTGCAAGCTGTTACGTATAAAGTTTTTCTGTATGAAGTTCCAGTATTATGTATAATTTGCAATTTCTTTAACCCATTAGATCCCACTGTACTCGCTTGAGTACAGAAAATTACCGAATTGTATAACTGCGAAACAATATTGTTGCTATCTTTTTTGAAGAGCTGTTCGCTTTAAATATTACTTTACAGTGTAGAGAGTGAATCTGTATCAAAAGCAACTATACATGTGTAAGAGTGAACTAATATTCTAATATTCATAAAAAGGCGAATCCCCGTTTTTCAGTATTTTGCACTTGTCATTGCTATTTTTTTTTATATTTTATTAGTGTTGAGCTTGACGCGGAGAAAATCGTTTGAAATTAAAAGCTAAGCTAACGAAATTTAAGTAATTATTAAAATTTGTTGAAAAAGTGATTAAAATAGTTTTTTGGTAAGCATTATTATAGCTGTACTCGTATGACTACAATGGGATAATGCATGTAGTAATTTTCATATAATAATTGTAATATATATAACTTTTGCGATAGACGTTAACATGTTTTATGGTGAAAAATTTAAAAATATTATTGCTGCATTTGATTAGGCTGAAAGTAATATTCACACGAATATTGACTTTACCATAATTCTTCCAGATGCCAATCACGAAACAGATGAAGAAGAAATTGACGAAGGAAATTTAGTACGTAATGATTTTCCAAATGACATTCCAGGGGAGTTAGAATTGCTTGGAGATACCGACAGCGATGATGACGATGTTCCACCCTCAGAGTTAAGGAAATCGATGTTACGGCCATCGGCAATAAAATGGAGGAAGAGACCCAGGAATATGGATATGCCGAGCTCTAGATCTTTTGAAACTTTTAGGAGTAATATGAACACTGCACTGGAAGGCAAATCTCCTGTAGAAGTATTTGAAACAGTTGTTGATAAATAATGATGTTGTGCAACTAATCGTTGACCAAACTATGAAATACGCCTCACAACACAACATGCATAAGTTTAACATTACTTCAGAAGAGCTAAAGGTATTTATTGGCATTCTTCTCTACTGCGGTTATCACTGCTTACCAAGAGAGCGCATGTATTGTCAGTTAGACAAGGATACACACTTACCATTTATTTTCAATAACATATCAAGAAATCGCTCACAGGAAATTAAACGCTACTTACATCTTGCTGATAACTCTTGATTGGATTTGGGTGATAGAATAGCGAAAATTAGACCGCTGTCAAAAATGTTGTGTGAAAAGTTTTGTCAATTCGGATAGATGCACCAAAATATCTCCTTAACTGAACTCTTATAAGCTAGATTTAATAGAAAAGCGTGTGAATTTTTTATTAAAAAGAAGCTTGGGATCTAATGGGCATAAATATATTGTTAAAGTAAATCCTTAAACCGAGGTCGGTTTTCGGTTTCGGATTTTAGTCATGAGCAATCCCTAGTTTACATGGACAGCCACACAGCCAGCTACTCTGCCAGCAGTTAGGACATTGTAAATTTGACTCAGAAAGTAAATCCAAGCCGATCGGTATACTTAAAAAGTACTTGAATGTGTTACAAACATCAGCACGAGTATATAATACCGTCTCCACTATTGTGGTGTGGGTATAATTATATCAAAACAGCAGGCAGTGTTTCTTATAAGACAGTAAATTTTTTATTCCTAGTCAAAAGGGAAAGGAAAATAAGAACATCATCAAAATCATTAATTAGTTTGCCTGTGTTGTTGACAACATGCGCCTATGGCATTTCTAATAGAGCAGCGGCTACTTTGGCTAACGTCATTGATTTAATAAATTGGCAAAAAAAGATTTTCGCCTTGCCAATTGCTGTGAGGAATTAAGTTCAGTAGTAGAGAATCAGCATAAATTTTGATAATTCAATACGGAGAAAAAAGGACCAAAAAGGGAAAATGCGGGAAATTAAATTAATTTCTTTAGCTTTCTGTTTCTATAGCTGGTACTCGTTAATATTGGACATAGACACTAAAGAGCTGCAAGAATACATTCATTTGTTTATTACACACAAGCATTCCAATATTCATTCAAATATTTAAATAGTTAAAGAGTGGTTTACAGAGTTTAAGAGTTAAAATATAAAAGAGAGTGTAGTCTGTGTTTTACTTTATCATAACAAAGGCACACATTCTATTCACTCTTTTTCTTTGAATATTTATTTACTCAATTTGCAAATGCAAACACACGCAAGTATATGGTAACAGTTAGACTGTGTGCAAGAAATACTACATAGTAAAATTAGTACTTATGTTTATTCTCATTACAAATATATCTCTATTAAACAGAATTTGGAACAAAAATTATAAAAATTGGATTAAAATTATATTAAAAAGGACTTTAAAATTCTTGCGTTTTACGTTTTTGATTTCCATAACAAAAGTTACTAGTAATAATATTAATGTATTCATGTTATGAGTAAAACATTCAAATAATATTATATTCGAAACTTATACACATTTTATTATGTCTGTTTTATTTGAATGTGGTAGTATTTTTTTCTGTTTAAATACAGTTGTTTTCTTTTCTCTTTCGCCTTGTGTGTTCATTCATTTGTTTTTTTTAACATAAAATGTAAAGCACTGCGTACTTAAATCGTTTGTTGTATTTAACTTTACCTACTTAAAAAACAAATGAATGTATTCATATGCCTTTTAAATGTAGTCATGCAGACCTTTAATAGACACATAATACTACAGACATAATATTCAACATGCATTGCCCTGAGTGGATAAGAATATTTAAGAAGAATCTTTTTGGTACTTTTTTGTTCTTTAACTAGTACTTTTTGAATTGCCATTAGTATTGGAGCTAGAAACATAAAATTAAGCATGCAAGGTCCTGAGTAAATGCGAACCTCTTAGAGGGCTTTTTGGTACATTTTTGTTTTTTTCATGGAATTTCTATTAGAAAATGATAAAATCCCTTTTATTTTTTCCCACAATTTATCGAACTTCCATAATATCTACGTTTTCGATATAAAAATAAGCATAAAAACGATAATCAATCAAAGCGAATTTCGATCCACCGATACCATTGGTTAAAGTTTGATGTTTGACTATAGACTGGAAGGCGCCGCAGAGGCGCCATCGGTAAAACTGCAAATAATTCTGATGATGGAAATGAAAATTCAACTCGAATTCAAATTAAATCTGCTGAGCTCAAGCCTAATTTAAAAATATCAAAAATTTCAATTAAAGATCGACAATTTAATTTAAAATTCAAAATAGTTATAATTGCTCTTTTACCAAACTTAAAAAATTGGCATAAGCACTTTTTCCTTATTGCCATGGATAAATAAAAATTAAAGTACTTTTACTTGTTTTTTATTGTTTCTTATTAGCTCCTTAAGGTCGAATTAGACGTGACATAACCATAACAAAACTGTATTACCATCATCTCTGTACTACCAAAACGACATTAACATACCATACAAACCAATTCAATTTTGATTTCTAAATTCGCCATTACGGCTGTGGCATTATGGTTATGTCACGTCTAATTGGACCTTTAGCTACTGAACCAATATTCCCAAAATTTTCACATTTATCAGGAAACCCTGCATTTAAAATGGGATACTCTCATACAAAGAAAGCAAAAGAAATTACAGCAATTAATGGCGAAAAACCGCACCAGAAGATGGCAGAAACAAAAATAACACACAAAAGCCAATGCGCCGGCAGAGCAATAATGAAACCATTATGTAAATGGCAGTACGGCAAAACATCAAACAGACCACCTTGTACGATCATCCATTTACCGAAACGATACATTTAAAGCTTTCCAATTTAAAAGAAAAATTTGGTTATTAATACAAAACACCCGTCAAAGAGCGGCGAGCTGAACCGAAAAATTTACCGTGGAACCCCTAAAGCAAGGTCAATATACATAATTTTCTAATTATCAGAGGAGGAAAAACTGTAGAAGTTTGAAATTTTGGTACAAGTCGCTTAGCTATAAACACAGGAGTTCTGTTGCTAAAAAGTTTACAAACTTTTTTTTTAATAGGGGTAGCAAAGCAAGCCGGGTTAAGCTAGTTGAGTAAAAGAAATTAATTTTTGACACTATTTTTGTTCTTGTCTCTGAAACACACTTTACTCATAAACACTGCTTTAGGGTAAATGGATACCCTTCGTATGACACAAAACATCCCAGCAGACGAGCTTGTGGTGGCACAGCCATAATTGTTCACAAACACATCAGACACTTACCATTGCCAGAGTTCGAAGGAGATTGTATCCAGGCCACATCTATAAATCTTACTGATGTCAATCTAACGTTAACATCCGTTTATTGTCCCCCGAGGCACAAAATTGTACACGATAAATGTCTCAACTTCTTCTCCACATTGGGCCAGAAATTCATTGCTGCTGGCGACTACAACGCTAAACATACATATTGGGGCTCCAGACTTATTAGTCCTAGAGGTAATCAGCTATACAATACCGTAACTGCAAATAATTTTGATGTGGTATCGAGTGGTGAGCCTACCTATTGGCCAACCGACTTCAATAAGCTACCAGACCTTATTGACTTTGCTGTAATTAAAAACATCAAGCGCGATCAGGTACTAGTTAGTTCCTCCTATGACCTTTCGTCTGATCATTCACCTTCAATCCTCATTTTAAAAGGTAACTCTGACGCCGCAGCTGCAAACTTTATTTCCTAACCAAACAGAAACACAAATTGGTTAAAGTATAAAATGAATGTGAGCTCTCACCTATCACAGTGCATTCACCTAAAAAATTCATCTGACATCCAAATAGCTGTCGACCGATTTACAGAAGTCTTGGATACTGCAGCAAGAAATACAACCTCAATCAAGCGGACAATTAAACGTGCTCCTCACAATACATCGACGGCTATGGAGACCCTTATCAGAGAAAAAAGGAAGTTAAGAAGACAATGGCAAAACAGTCGTTCCCCAACCACTAAGGCCCAACTACAATTATGCCTGACCACTCTTCGCAACAAATTGAGACAGAACCACGAGTCTGCAATAGAAGGCTATCTAAACAGCCTAGACGCCACAAAAAACTCCAATTATAGCTTATGGAAGGCTGTACGGCATATGAAATGCTCTATAACCCAAGAATCTCCAGTAAGACTGGCCAAAAACACACATGAAAAATTAAACGCTTTCGCGGGCCACCTTGAGAAAGTTTTTACGCCACATGATGCACATACTTGTTCCTGTCGTCCAATCATTCCTGATAAGGTAAACCATCCATTAAAATTTAACATAATTCAAGTAAAATCTGAAATAGAAAAAGTGAATATTAGAAAATCTCCCGGACCTGACCGCATCACAGGGTCAACGATAAGAAACCTACCATCGTCTGCTTCCAGAATCTTGCTGCTCATTTTTAACGATATATTAAGAGTCGGATACTTCCCATCCCCATGGAAGAGGTCTATAATTGTTATGATTCCCAAGCCAGGAAAAGATGCTAGCCAGGTTGCGTCGTACAGACCGATAAGCTTATTGTCAATCCTATCGAAGCTTTTCGAAAAAATATTCGTTTTAAGTATAACTCCTCATCTAAATGAACACGACATCATCCCGGATCACCAGTTCGGATTCAGAGCGAAACATGGTACAATAGAACAAGTGCATAGAATTGTCACCCTTATAAAATCGGCGTTTGAGAAAAAGCAATACTGCTCAGCCCTGTTTATAGACATTTCCCAAGCATTTGACAAAGTTTGGCATGATGGGCTACTCATCAAAATAACACGAATGCTTCCTCAAAACACTCACAAGCTTCTGGAGAGCTATCTAACAGGCAGAACATTCATAGTAAGGTCGCAAGATAAATACTCCCCCCTCAAGAAAATTACTGCTGGTGTTCCCCAAGGCAGCATGTTAGGACCGCTTCTATATATAATATACACAACGGATATGCCAACAAACCTGAGCACGCATACCTCTACATTTGCAGACGACACAGCATTTATTAGCGTTAACCATGACCCAAAAGTCGCATCGCAAAATCTGCAGTCCCACATCAATGAACTAGAGGCATGGCTTGAAAAATGGAGAATAAAGGTTAACCCGGCTAAATGTGCTCACTTAACTTTCACGCTCAGAAGACAAACGTGCCCAGCAGTAAAAATAAATAACATCACTGTTCCGGTAGAAAACCATGTAAAGTACTTGGGAGTTCATATAGATAGACGTTTGACCTGGTCTCGTCATATCGAAGCGAAAATAACGGCTATGAAACTTAAAGCAGCTCAACTACATTGGCTTCTCGGTGGAAACTCAAAATTGTCTTTAGACAACAAAATTCTTCTATACAAGTCCATCATAAAACCAATATGGACATATGGCATCCAATTATGGGGTACTGCATGCGCATCTAACATCCAAAAGCTTCAAAGAAGACAGTCTAGAATATTACGACAAATTGTCTGCGCCCCATGGTATATACGTAATGATAAATATCCACAGAGATCTCAACGTCCCCACTATCCAGGAGGAAATTAAAAAATATTCAATAAGCTACATCGATAAACTAATAGTCCACCCTAACTACCTCGCTCGGGGTCTGCTTCAGTTCGAAGAGGCTAAAAAGAACCGATACTTTGAGCCTAACTAGAAGACATTTTTAAGATTTGAATACAGCAGTTAGTGGTTACACTGGTAACAACTAATAAACAACAAGTAGAATTAAGATTTGAATACATATTGTAAATTTCGATAAGAAAGATTCAATAATAAAAATAAATTAAAAAAAAAAACAAAAAAAAACTATTTTTGTTTAAAACAAAAATAAATGGTTGATAAAAAAATTAATTTTAAAAATAAAATGTTTACCACAAATTAATTTTTGGAATAAAATGCATTTTTGATATAAAACAAAAAGAAATTGTTTTTGGAAAATTTTTATATCCGATGCAAAGATTAGTTTTTGGCCAAGAAAACTGTTTTCAAAACAAAAGTTAGTTAATGACACAAAATTTTAATAAGAAATTAATTCTTTACAAAGCACTTTGTTTCTGTAGAAAAGAGATACTATATGCACTCATATAAGTTTTAATCCTTTTGACAGTTAAAAATTTTTAAAACACTTAAAATCTTTTGAAATTAAGCAAAACCAGTAACTCTCACTCTTCCTTTTTTTATTTTATTTATTTTTTGCTTGAACTCTAACCAGGTGTTTACATCAAATGAAAAACCAAATATCCTTTTTCATTTTTGGCCTTTTCACCTTGTCTGAGAACTATTAATATTCATTAACACCCAGAAAAGGGTCTATTAATCACAACTCAACTATAATGAAATATAAGATAACATTTAAATAAATAGACACAGATTTACCCTTTCCCCATTAATTTCTAATAAATTTATATAGAAATACAAAAATGGAATATAAAGTATTATTAAATAGACAAATACAAAATAATGTTTCATCCTGTAAAGATTTTATAATTTATCATTTTCTTAATTTTTTTCCTTTTAAACATTTGAATATTGAAATGACTTGAAAACTGTTCATATCTGAGAGTTTAAAAATATCTGTATAGACATTTTTGGTTCTTATAAAACACTTGTTGTTAAATTATGGAAATTCTTAAGCAATAACAACAACCACAAGAACAAAAAAGAAGAATAAACAAAATTATAGATAAAGAAATAAAGTGAAATCTAGATCTCAGGATTTTATTTATTAAGTAGTAAATCAATTTTTTATGTTTTTTTACGAAATTCATTTTCTTTCTGATTTTCAATAACACAGATTTTTTTGTTTAAAAGTCATACTTTTACGAACACACGAATCTGTGTGTTTGTGTTTGTGTATGTGTATCCTTTTCTCGAAAAACCATATGTTGTGTATTTTACATGCAAACACATACACCTAAGTGAAGCTTATACATACGTAAACGAATATAAACGTTTATATCATAAGAATTTGACAGATTTATGACAGCTTTAAATAAATGTTTACAGAAATTAAAAACAAAATAAAACAGAAAAAAACCGTACAAAAGGTAAATAAATGAATGGATGAATATACACCATCAATCAATAAAGGCGCTACAGGAAAGGAGCAACGGAAATTATTTGTATCTGGGTAATTCCATGTCAAAACGACCAAGAGTGGGACACGACCCCTTCCGATTTTAATGAAATTTGGTGAGCAGGTTCCTCTTATCTTATTAGGAACATATATGAACGAAAAAAATTTTAAAATTAGATTTTCGAAAGTTATGTCATATTCAAAATGTCATAATTTCGCCGAATTTGCCGAATGGGTTGAGCTTATTTCCTCAATATCTCGAAAACTACTAGACATACGAAGAAGATTTTAATGTCATTTTAAAGAGAATACTTGGGGCTACAAACAATATATTAAAAAAAATTTGAAAACACCAAATTGAACAAAATCATAAAATTTATAACACTGGCTTACAGCCAAAAAATAAGTTAATTGGGATATCCTGAACACGAAAATCGCTGTAATTTATTTTTTCTAAGTACCGTTTTTTAGATAATGGTACTTTTGTGTTTTTCGGTGTATGGTCCCACTCTTCAAACGACTCATGGTTATTTAATAAATTTTAAAAACTCTCAATAAAAAGAAATAAATACATAGTCCGTTCAAAATTGTTGAAGATATTTGCATTGCAGCACATCATCTTTTTTAAAAACACAAATAACGGTTATTTTGGAATATCTCAAAAACTGTTAATCTTTTGACAATTCTGACTTCATATTCGGATTCAGTTTTACATAAAGATAAGCTGTCAGAATCATCTGGTCCCGACTTTGTGGAAAATTTGTCACGTAGTGTAATCATCAGGCAAAGAATGCGAAGATATGTGAACATTTCGGTGTTATTTTTTAATTTGGTTTTTTCTGGATAAAATATTCATGTTAAAGAAAACTAATACAGAGCAACATTCTTCATAAGATATAGCTCTAGAATATTTGTAAATAAGGTTTTTCTTTAAAATAAATATTACGGAAGTTATCAACAATTAAAGCGACCCATAGTGAGAAAAATTACATTTAAGCAATTTTTGTGGGCTCAAGGCACGGCTAAAACCTATGCAAACGATCTAAAATTTTCTATATATATTTTCTTCTTATTTGGAATCATTCTAATGGGTTTGCCAAGTGAAAATACGAAAAAAAAATTGCCCATATAACTTGCGGTCACACTACTGTGCAGCCTCTTTAATTTTCGAAATAACGGTATATCTTGAAAAAAAGTGCTAACTTAAAAAAACGGTTAGCACCACTGGATTCAGCGTCCCCAACTACGGTAAAATGCAAGGGGCTCGGCTGGTCAGTTTTTTGCAACTTGCACAGTGTACTTATTGCTCAAAATTACAATATTAAAATTCCATTTTAATATTAATTTTTTAAAGGTTGCGAAAGAAAAAAAATCATATCTTAAAAAAGAAAAAAAATACCCCCTTCAAAGTTTCAGAATTTTTAAAGAACAGTTTGAGGTATTATACAAAAAAAAATCAGCCAAATCAAAAAAATAAGTTTTTGACTTAGTCCGTTTTTAAAATTTAACATTTTGCAGATATTACATTTTTCAAAAAAAAAAAAATTTTTCAATACATATATTGTTTGTAGCCCCAAGTATTCTCTTTAAAATGACTTTAAAATCATCTTCGTAATGCAAGTAGTTTTTGATATACTGAGGAAATAAGCTCAACACATTCGGCTAATTCGGTAAAATTATGACATTTTGAATATGACATAACTTTCGAAAAACTAATTTTTTTTTTTTTCGTTCATATATGTTCCTTATAAGATAAGAGGAACCTGCTCACCAAAATTCATTAAAATCGGAAGGGGTCGTGTCCCACTCTTGGTTGTTTTGACATGGAATTACCCATCTATTTTGTGTTAAGTGATTTATTTTCAACAAAAATAAATGTTCGTGTCGCAATAAGTTTTAATTTTGTGAATTTTCGTGTCAAAAGTACTTTTTTTGTCAAAAGTACTTTTTTTTGTCAAAAACAAGTTTCTGTGCCAAAAATCAGTTTTTGGGCCAAAAATTTTGAGTATATCGAGCCCTTACCGCGAAAATAACGTAAACGACATCATTTTCAATTTTCGTTTTTTATTTTTAACAAATGCTTGCCAATAAAGTCAACACTAGCATCATCTCCTAAAATGTCATGGTCACATAAGGTATCGTTACGATTGTACAGCAAAAACATTGTTAGCTTAAGCGCCAACCTTCGTAATAAATATATATGAAATAAAATTAAAAAAAAAACGGTAAAATATAATTTACGAGGTTAGGGCTCTATATGTAGCGGTCGCATACAAAAAAAAATTGTTGTAGCAATATTATCAAAGAAACTTACATACAAACACAAATTAATATTCCAAACTCACACTGAAATAATAAAGAATGTGTGTATTTTTTGTACCCACTCTCATTGCTGCGTGTATATGTCATACCCTTGTTAATTTTTATGAGTATTCAGTTTACCTGCACTTTACACTTTTTTTTTCTTCTATAAGTTCACCAGCATACGCAAATTGGTCGTCTGTACTTCTCTTCAGTATTTTTTTTGTGACATCGACACAACAGCAAAGAGTTAGAAAATGTTTTAATGACTTGAATATGTGTTCAAATGGAATTGTGCTGGCCTCCAGTATATGCAAAGTATTGTTTCAGAATAATTTTGCACTGTTAGATAAGCCTATGTTGGCCTTATTCTAAGGAAAAAGTTAAATGGAAGCTTCATAATAGCGCTATTGTTTCTTTTTTGTATGGGTATTATTTTCATCTCGATCGTATAAAACAAACTCATAAACCTAACAAAATCAGTTGTCTTGGAAATTTACGAAGCGCTGAATAAATATCCGAATAGGGTTTATATGTGATTCAAATGGAATGATAATGCAATATAACCAGGCATTTAAAAGCCTTTATACGCAATTCAAAAAAAAAATGAAAATATTTTCAAGGAATGCGTACATATTTTTTTTTTGCCTTTAAAAAAAGTAAAAGAATTTTAATCGGTACAATTGATAAACAAAGGACCTCTATGCTTCTAACTTGCTATCTCTGAATTAAAGCAACACAAAATTTTAAGAAAGTCAATACTTTGTCCTTAATTTGTATAAAAGTCCTATTTTCACCTACTTTCATATGTCAAATTTCAACTGTCTTTATTAGCTAGCAATTTTCTTTATTTTCTACGAAAATGAATTGAAATTTTCTATTTCTATATTCTTCTTTTCTACAAACTTTTCCCAAACAAAAAAAAACTTAATCAAATATTGCCTTCACTTTTTTTTAACTTCTTGTTCCAAATAATTTAACTTTTGATATGACTCTGAAGGGATAAATACCGTACAGAATTCAATGCATTTAATATTAAACGTCATATTTTTTTTCGACTTCATTCCTCTTGTACACTTTTTTTTTTTTTTTTTTTTGATGAGTAAACGCTTCAACCATGACAGAAGATAGATTAAAAAAAAACCTGTTCCGACTCACTTTGATAAAGTAAACACGGGCACAAAGACTAATACCAAAACGTACGCACTGGAATCCCGAAAAAAGTCGAAACGTAAACTTTATGCAATCAACAACAAACAAATGTGGGAATACACCAATGAAAATAAAATTTTCCAGAAAAAAGAATAATATTAATGAAATGTTGTGAAGAAGAAAATACCAGAGAGAGAAAAAAGCATATATATAAATAAAAACCAAAAGGATATTTTACGCCTTATACATCATGACAAAATAATAAATCATGTGGCTTAACTTTGATTGATGACAAATACAGCACAATACAATAATAATAAAACTGTATTGCATAACAGGGATTCCCACTTTGTTGCTACAATAGATCTTTAAATTTAAATTGTTTAACTTTTATTCCTCGTCCATATTATGAAACATAAGTATGTTGCAGCAAATTTTCTTAATTCCATTTTGGAACTAGATTTGTGTCCATACAATGAAACTTTTGCTTTGCGGCACTTTTCCATTCGTATTTTACCCTTTACGATCCATTTGAAATATTCCAAAAAAACATAGACTTTTTCAATTTGTGTTCGATCCAGGAAAACTAAGAAAATTTCGCAGACGCTGTGCAGTAAATACAGTTGCTGTGCAATAATGTCCTTAAGGTAGCGATCATCACGCTATGCCCCCAGGGGCCGAGCACTTTCACACACACACAACACGAAGGTTAACGAAACAATTAAAAAACAAAAACAAAACACATAGTTAATGTCTCAAACGAGTAAATTTATGTTCCTCTCTTTTCCAGAATTGGTGTTTCATTGCACACAATATGCACTCATCACTACAAACACATTTTTAACTGTCTTTCTTTGTGGTGACCGCTGCCTTAAGGCATTGTCTTTTTAAAGGTTATGGAGTTTATAAAGCTATTATTTTTATGAAATTAAATGACTTATAGAACTTTTTTTTTTTGTTATTTGCTTTCAATTCCGTTACCAGATTACTTTTAGAAACATTCCATTAACTCCCAATTTTATCCAAGTTCAGTTAAAACTAACTATCACTTTAACTTTCAGTTAACAATGTGTTTGACAGCTATAACTGATAGTTAATTATAAGTGGACTTGGTGAAATTGGGGTTTAGTTGAAGTTCCCAAAAATCTCTATCCTGTAGCCCGTTTTTGTATTTCTCACATCGTAAAACTTTTCGCATGAAACGTGTGAATTGCAACAAAAATAGTGTGAAATGAAATAAAAAATGGTTTTTCTCACACAAGTGTTTCTGTATCTTTTTTTTGCGAGAATTATCTGTCATTTAAATAATTTTCCAGCAATTATTTGAAGGATGCGAGAAAAAGTGTTTCTATAACAATATTTTGCGAAAAGTTTCTTTCAAGAACTGTCAAAATAAGTCGCATTTGAAATTGGTGGCGAAAAAAACAAAATGTAGATATTTTGAATTTAAAATATGTTTATATACTATTTTTTTTAAATAAATAAAAAAATAGAATGAATATAAATGATGAATGCATAAATTATATGATGAAAATAAACAAAAAACAATTGTTATATTTTCTTATATTAAATTTTTTTTAGTCTTTTCTTGTTTTGGTTTTCATCAGTGTTGCCAGATAAATTTGTGTCAAAATCGTCAATTTCCTGAGAAAAAAATAAAAAAGATCCTCTTTTTTGTTTTAAGAATCGTGCAATTTAATATCAATTTTAAACAAAAACATACTGCCTGTTTAACGATTTCGAACGATAACGTTCGCATAGAAAATTATACTTAAAACAAACACAAAATTCTAAAATTTGTTTTTGTTTTTTATGTAAATGATAGTTAAAGTTCATGGGTATTTAATAATTTCATTAAATTTATATATTTATTTTGTTAAGCTGGAGGATTATTTTTTACAAAATTATTTATTTTCTTTAATCCGATAACAATTTAAAATTGTTATTTTTCCCTGGAGAAGTTACACAAAGGCATGAGAAAATATAATTTTAAACAAAAAATAAAATAAATATTTTTCCAAAAGCAAAAAGAAACCAAGCTTAATAAAATAAACAAACATTCTTTTTAAAAATAGATATATACATATTTACAAAAACCGAGATCAAAATGGAAATTTTGTAAATTAAATCAGCTTTGATAACAGTATTATAAATATTCTGGGTTTTTATGGAATTGATAGTGACAACGTTGTTTTATATTTATATCGTATTGAAATTTAACTATATCGGTTTACAAATGGCTGAGATATAAATCTTTAATTTACCTATTCCTATAATATTTTTCTTTTTTACCTGAAATAGACTTAGTAGAATACCTGGTAGTTAAAATTAAAAAAATTGGTTCATAAATAAACGGGTTAAAGACCTAGTAAAATCTTCGCCTACAAAATAATATGTTAAGTAATCAGAAACACATAAAAGCACTACATACAATTCTACTGAAAAACTAATGAATTTTACAAGGGTTGTGCCGAAATGAACAAATTCAAAAGTAAGTCATTTTTTTATCTAAATACATCCAGAAAAAAGAAGTTATCGAAGTTCTTATGGAAGAAAGCTACTAAATAACGAGTGAAAGAAGCTATCCATTTTGAAAAAGTTTTTACTGAGAGACAAACAAATATCTTTCTTGCCGGAATAATGGTTTTGGCACAAAAGTGTACATATAAGATAAAAATATCAAATATCAATAATATTTTGTATATGTATATAAGAAGTATTAAATCTTCAAAATAAGCCAAGTCGGTTCATTACTTTCCCTCGAAATTTTGCTTTTGCCGATACATTTTTTAGGGAAGAGACTAACAACTTCGAGGACAATTTTCACAATAGGGATAAATATACAAAATTAACCCTTGTTTCTAAAGACATCTTTTTCTCTAATAAACAAACATATACAAATATTTACAATTGTCTTGTTTCGAAGACTAAGTGTAAAACGCAACGCTAACAATTTCATTAAAAGAAAAAACAAAATCAAAAATATTATATAAATTTGTTGTTGCTTTCTACAGACATTCATATTATTTTTTTTTTCAATTTTCAACGCCACAAAATAGAAGTGTTTGAAATTTAAAAATTCAAGATGAATTTCTATTGAAAGTAACAACAAAATTATAAAATATTTTTGATTTTGTTCTTGCTTTTGCTTTCGTCACTTTTTTTAGCAAAAATCATCAAAACGTCACTTTGTTAATATCGGAACAAAAAATCGTCGAGATGACGATAACTCGTCAAATCTGGCAGCCCTGTTTTTATTATATTTATTTCTTTTGTTGACGTTTCGCTTTTATTTGACTGGAAATATTCCAGTATAAACAGAATTTGTTGTGTCTGTGTTCGCATTCAAATACAGAAACACTTTTATCTCATAAATCGAGAAACGATGGAATTTTTTGTTTCACACTTCATGTAAGAAATTTTACGATGCGAGAAATACAGAAACGAGCTACTGAAATTTTAATTCCCAAATTTGTCACTGACTTTTATAACTAATTGAACTAAATTAAATAATTTGTAATTTTCAAAACAAAGTTTTCGTAGTGAATAGGTTTTCATATTCCCTTTGATATCCTGACCGTTCTAATGCACCTTCTTTATTTCCATTAAATAAGTCGAACTAGGAAGTAATTAAAATTACAACCTTTTCGGTTTTAGCGGCAACACTGAAAAATTGTGGATATTCAAAGCTATTCCAAAAATGTGAAAAATAAATAGATAGAACATGTCAATCATGTCAAAATAACGTTTAACCTTTTTTTCTTTATACTTAATTCCTGGAATTTCCTGGAAATGACAATATAAAAAAATTTAATTTTGAACTGCACCCATGTTTTGTAGCTTTAGTGAGAACTTATCGCATCGAAAAGATGTGAAAAAAAATATTCCTTCATTTCTCGAAAAGTGAGAAAAAAGTGTGTATGTAAGTCATGTCGAAAACTATCAAAAGAGATTACGTCGTTACGTTATAAATGTTATAACCAGGGCAAGTTCTTTTTTGCAAAGTTTACAAAAATGTGTTTCATTTAAAAATTTCAAGTAAATCAGCACCTTCAAAGCCAGAAACACAAAGATTTATGATTTATGAAAACGTTTCGCAAACTTGAATTTCAAGAAAATCAACTTTTGGGGATAAGACTAGCAAATTTAGTTCTGAATTGTATAATGCTCTGGTGTCTGCAGATATACCTCTATATTAGCTAATCAACCAAAACTATAGAATTTTTTTAAACATATATAACAATGAAACCATTCCTACGGAAAGAACCCTTATAAAAACTTATATCGCCAAGCTGTACACTATACAACTATGTGACATTGTTGAAAGAATTAAGTGACATAATTTGTGGCTGTCTATTGACGAAGCAATGGACACTGAAGGACGTTTCGTTGTCTACGTAATTGGGATCTTGAATGCAGAAGAAGAACAGAGTAAACACAAATTTTTGTTAAATATTGTAAAGTTGGAAAAGGTGGATCATGCTTCAATAGCTCGAACTTTCAAAGATTAAATTTCTCTTTTAGAATCCTTTAATAAAAATAAAATTTTGCTCTACTTGACCTTTTTTTTAAAGATATCTAACCCAAAAATGTTACATGTCACATGCTAAGCTCATGCCATGCATGAAAGTTTTTAAAGTCACCTTTGCGTTTCAACCATGTATAACAAGATGGGGTACCTGGTTGCAGGCAGTTGAGTATTATGCCAAAAATTTTGAAGAATTTAAAGATGTGGTAAATAATTTTAACGAAAATAATGCAGTCGCGATAAAAAAGTAAACAATATTTTAAATGTACCTAATATAAAGGCTCAATTAGAATTCATACACTCAAACAATGGGTTTCTAGTCGAGACAATAACCGAACTTCAGGGGTTTAAATCAGTCATAACCACTCCATAGACTCGCGAGCATTCAATAATTGTATTTTTCACACAGACACGGTCGGCAATTCGCATGTATACAACAACTTGGTTCGGGCCACTCCATAGTCTCGCGAGGCAGCCAATAATCGTATTTTTTACACAGACACGGTTGGCAATTCATATGTAGACAACAACTTTGTTTTTTGCTTGGTTATCACTGGTTTAAATCATTGAACACCTCGGTTAAACTCGTTGATGATGCTGTCATTAAAATAAGAAAAGTAGAAGGTCAAATCGGCGAAAAAATAAAAGCCAAAATTTATGCAGTTTTAAAAAAGAATGCCGGATTTAAAAAAGTTAAAGAAATTGGTAATATTTTTAATTTACCTTCCAGTAAAGAAACAAATGTAGACAATGAATATTCTACAAGGGAGTTGACCACTTTTAAATATCCACCTATTACATCCGTTGATATCGAACTAACATTTGCAGTGCTTAAAACTGTTTTAAAACCAAATAAAATGAGTTTTACATTTGATAACTTAAAAAAAAACTTATTTTTTTATATATCTGTGGTCGTATGGAAAAACTAGATAACTCCATTTTTTTTAAAACACGAGAAAAACACATTTAAAGTTTCAAACATATATCGCTAATTATTTCACATGAATTTATGTTATTATGCATGCGCATTCAACAAAACAATATTTTAGATTCAGTTAAAGATTTCTGGTTCCATTAAACTGATTTTTGGACATTAAAACCGAAAATCAATGTCATTTATCTTGTTTTTTCGAAAAATCGAGTTATCTTGTTTTTCCGAAAAAAATTTTTTTCTTAAATTATATTAGTATTTTATGGAATTAAGGCAGAAAAGAAAAGAAAAACATTAACTTTTTGACTCAAAACGTTAATTTACCCGTTTTTTGTACGAACGAATGGAGTTATCCACTTTTTCCAAAAAATATTTATTTCTCTTTATGCTTATACATCAAAAAATAAGCTGAGTTTTTGTCTGTTTTTATGCATAAACATAATTAAAAGGTTAACACTTCTTGATTTTATGAAATGAGTTGGCCAGTTTTAAGGACGTTGATTAACGTTATAATCGGTTTAACATATGTTGGTGCATTTAAAAAAGAGCTATTGACTTTGTGGTTAATTTTATTTTAATACATATTAAAATTTTAAACAAAAGGTGTTCCGTTAAATCTTTATACTTAACTTGGTAATAAGATCGTTTTTTAGTTTAGCTAAAATGCATTTAATTTGCAAAAATCTAAATTATTTACATACAAAGATGATGTACTTGGCATAAGAAAAAATTTGATACCCGTATTGCTGTATTTAACACCCCATTGCATTTTTGTCAAAACGTGAACTAGCACGAATTTCAAAAAAATCTGTGAAACGTATTTAATTAATTCGACTAAAGATTAAAATATGTTAATTTCGCATTTTAATAACAAACAACCCTGAAAAAATATTTTTTTTTTTATAGAATATCCTTAAAAAAAGGACATGGGTAATCTTCCTTGGACAAATTGTGCATACAGTTGGAAGCGTCTTAAAAAACCTTTCTTATGATTTCCATATTGTATATGTTGGTAAGGAAACAGATCCTCAAAGGTTCATTTTTAGCAGGGTACATCGAGTACTTTTTTGGTGAGTCGCTCTAATATGTATATAAAGAATTCATATAATATTCTTTGTATTCTCTGGAGTTGCAATTTTTATGTTCAACATTTTGACCCAAAGAACTTGCGACCCGAATGTGTTCTATTTTGCTCCGTCTCTCTTAGTTTTCGAAACAACGTCATTTTAAACTTCTAATTTTTCTGTTTTATCTGGGAGTTATCTTGTTTTTTTTCAAAAAAATGCATGGAGTTATCTAGTATTTACATAAAAATTGGTATTTTTCTGATTTTGGTTTTTCAAATAACTTTTAAATAAGACACTATATCAAAATTTCGAACTGACAGAGTGATAGTAAATGAAACATGCTTTCTATTTTTGATGTTATCTCAGTTTACGAAAAAAGTGGAGTTAACTAGTTTTTCCATACGGCCACAGATATGTAAATATATCTTTATCTACTACTACTTTTTAAACTATGTTTTAAGTTTTTTAAACTGAATGAAATGTTTTTATGTTTTTTTTTTTTGTTAAATATGGTTAAATAAATATATTTTTAATGCATATTTTTATACCCACACCACAATAGTGGAGAGGGTATTATGCATTTGTGCTGATGTGTGTAACGCCTTAAAATATTGGTCCTAGACCCACCTTAAAGTATACCAATCATCTTAGAATCACTTTCTGAGTCGAACTAACGATGTCCGTCCGGCTGGCTGGCTGGCTGTCCATGTAACCTTGTGCGCAAAGTACAGGTCGCAGTTTTGGAGATAATTTGATGAAATTTGGGTCGTAGTTTCTTATTAACACAAGGACCAAGCCTATTGAAAATGGGCCAAATCGTAGGACCACGAGGGAAGATAGGGGGAAATTTCTTCCTCTCAGAAACTATCAAACCGATTTCAATGAAACTTAAAACAAAGATAGAACCATATCTATATGGACACAAAATGTATGCATTTTTTAAAAAATAAAACCATGATGGGAGATAGGGGCAATTTCTGCCTCTCAAACCGATTTTATTGAAATTTAAAACATAGATAGATCCATATCTATATGGACACATTAGCTATACAGTTTTTCAAAAATAGGACCCCAAGGGGAGGTAGGGGGCAATTTCTGCCTCTCACAAACTTTCAAACCGATTTTCATGAAGTTTGTAGGCATAGATAAATTTATATTTATATGGACACATAAGCATGATGTATTTTTAAATACGGTGGTGTAGGGTATCATATGGTCGGGCTTGACCGACTATACTTTCTTACTTGTTTACTTTTATTTTTGCATATTTTTCGATTTTTAGTGCATGTTTTATGCGCATATTTTGCGATTTTAAGTGCATGAACTTTCTTGCCCTGGTTATAACATTGCAATCGAGACCGATGTGACCATGCAGACGTTGAGAACGCCAGTCGCACATATCGTTGACGGCAACCAAAATTTACCAAAATTGAAAAATTGTCAACGACAGCGGCAAAAAACAACAGTCGGCTATACAAAAATATGTAAAGGGCAACTTAAATGTTTGTTGTTTGCAAACGAGCTTTGAAAACATTCGTAATTTTTATAAAAATGTTGCAAGCAAAATTATTAAACAATAAACAATGAAAAACGTTCAAAGAACAAAATGTTATTATTATTAATCTTTGAATTTTAAATTGTTTTTTAGTGTTACCGTTTTTTCTTGCTCCACTTTTAATTATGAGTTTATTTGACAGTTCATGGCGGAAACTTTCTCACAAAAATTTTACAGCCACATTTGTACGTAAAATGGCGAGTAATTTCCTTACGTGACAGCTGATACTCGCCAAAAATGTTACAGACGCAGTTAAGTAAAAAAAAAAAAGGTGTTTGTTTCAATATATGCCACTTGCGTTTCATTTCTCACATTTCATTCGAAAAGTTTCTCGACGCGAGAGTTACAGAACATGGGCACTGGTAATAAAATGTTGAAAAAAATAAATGTTAATTAGATCCCCACCTTTTCTGCAAAAGTTGCCGAATCCCTTCCCCCGAAAATCCAGTTACAAATCAATGTCCAAGTTCGTAAAATTTATGTGGAAAATTTCGATTGTATGAACACACTGCTTCTGATCTAAAAGTTTTCGATTGTTTGGATGGATGTGGCAATAACCATCAACTAGTATTGACTTAGCAACATTAAAGTGTTCTACTTCAGGATATAAACTTAAGATTAGTTAAAAGTTCTACTGAGTCAGAATATTTTTCCATTGCGTATTGAAAACAAGAGAGCTTCTCGAAAACTGCAGGATGGAAATTTGTTGTTCTAGTTACTCGTGTTTTATGCTGATTTGTTATGCTTACGAAAAAGATAAATTCATCAAGATCAACTAAATATTGCCTCAATATATTGAAAATGTCATTAGGTTTCATTATTTGACAATTATCGACATAAGTAATGTTTTTATCGTCATTAGTATGTGGTATAATTTGAGAATTATAGCGATGGAACAAAAACAGAACAAAACTATAAACCCAGTTTAAGCTTTTCTCGGTTAAATTGTTCTACTGTTTACCACATCTAGAGCTCACAATCCTGTAGGAAAAACAGAATAGCACAAAAACTAGTTTGGCTCCCAAGCTATTTATCTTGTTCTCGAACTGCTGGTAAAATAAATCGGATTATTAAGTCCAGAGCCATAGCAGTTATTTTACAATTGTTTAAGCAAAGCTATCTGATGTTAAGTTGTGAAGTTTAGTTGAGTCACTGGCGAGAAGAGAGAGCGAAAGAAATCAGCCTCTTCCTTTGGTTAGAATTTGTCTGATCGCACACTCAAAAGTAAAACCAATCCATCCCTACTCAAATCAATCCGAAGCGGTATTAATAGTAGATTGAGAACAGAGTTGCGCTTTATTCAAGTATTATAAAGTTGATTCAATCTCAAATTCGTACTTGGAATAAGCCAAAAGTGAAATTAGAAGTGGAATTTTATTATGATTGGTTCACTTAACCATTTTACACCTTACAAAATTTCACTTATAAAATATCAGCATCATTCCCGAAATGGTTTTTACTTTTAAAACTTAATGTACTTATATTACTGAAAATATAAACTAAATGAGAAGCGAGAGATCTCAATTTTACTTTTTAAACATGAAAATAATGGGCTTTCGTGTTGTTCTGTTGTTTTTGCTGCTTCTACACACAACAAGCAAATCGTTTTTTAACGTCTTGTGTAGTGTTGTTGTAGTTATCTACAACTTACTTTTATAAGTAAAATGAGATAAAAATGCTCACTTTGTAATTTTACTCTCAGAGTCGCACTACCAAAGAAAAGTTTAATATTTTTTTAATTGGTTTAAGAATTTTGATGGTCGAAAGTAATCCCATTAAGGATAGCTTTTAGTACGTTTTAGTGTTATGTATTCGTACTTGAATTTTTTAATTACGACTTGTTCTAAAAGTAAGTATAAAAAAAATTTAATTTTTCCCGAGTGTTTCTCTTTCTCCGCATTAACGAAATCGCTTGTAAACCTCGAAAGAAAATTTGTTTAAACTATCGGTTCTATCAAACTATCTAACCACTTTGCTGCCTCTGAAAAACGTGCTGATGTAAAGCCTTTTGGAACTTTCCAATGACCACAAGCGAGATAAGAGAGATCAGCCTTATTCACCTTGTGCTAAATATACTCTCGTCATTCTCCAGATATAGAGAAAAAGGAATGCTAAACAACAACAACAACAACAACAAGGGATTTATGGATAAAATTTAAGGCAAATGTGGCTTATTGCTCATATCTCAGTCATTTATGAACCGACGGGGCTGAATTACAATAGGAAAATTTAAATGAGCATATCTGTCTTAAATATATACCAATCAAGTCGCTCTCATTGAACAGCCGGTAACCTGGATTTGAACTTCTATTCTCATAAGGATTCAGAATATATCGAAACCTTCCCGTAAGAATGTATTAAGCGACATTTCTAAAATTGTGTAGGAAACGAAAAAAACGTCTCATTTACTGCCTGTTTAACGATATCGAACGTCATCGTTCGCATAGAAAATTACATTTAAAACAAAAACAAATGTTCGAATTTTGTTTTAAATGTAATTTTCTATGCGAACGATGACGTTCGAAATCCATGAACAGACTGTTAGTTATTTATTTTTCGGATTTTATTGAAAGAAACATATTTGGAAAGCGATTTTCAGAATACAAAACATATTTAAAAATGTGGCTTAGCATAGTTTCTTTGTCGGATAATACAAATTACAGGGTGCAACATTATTCCAGTGAGAAAACTTGACGGTTGATACAATTTTATTTTCACTCTAGTTTCCTTTGCATCCATGATAGGGCAGCGAAACCCAGGCCAAAATGTGGCGCTTAACTTCTTGTATAGTTCCACATCAAAAAGTCATTTTCGAAAAAAGTGTCGCTTAATACATTCTTACGGGAAAGTATCGATATTTACTTTATGGTGTCTAGGATCAATACTGTGAAAGTTTCAAACAGAACGACAAGCTAATATATATACCCTTTAACCTTCAGTGAAGGCTAGAAAAAGGAGAAGGACTAACCAAGAATTCCAATTTGGGAGACACTGTTTCACATTAGCAAATAAATATACAGGGTGACGCACAAGTGACGTTTACATTTATAAATATTTATAATATAAATAATTAGTATTGAGGTTATTTTGTTGAATTGCTTATGGTTTTTTATCCAAATTTTGATAATTTAATTAGTTAAGTTTATCAAATTTAATATTCATTAAATTATTTTTTATGAAGCAAGGAATTTAACAACATGAAACTAATTAAAACTTACTGATAATTTTTCATTCTTGACTGCCGCGGGGCTCGAACCCAGGCTTTCACAGACAGGTTACCCTGACATGTATAAATTGTAACCACTCAATATCTTCAGTGGGTTTTGCCGTTTAACACTCACAACCATTGACGACTGCTGGCATTCAACAGTCAAATACCAATCATATATTTATATTATAGTATTAATATTCACACTGCAATTTAAAAATACATGCGGTTTTGAATAATTTAAAATTTAACGGACCAGAGAAAAAATCAAATAATCGTCATCTCATATTTGCACGCAGAGAAAAAATATGGTTGGACATGGTTATGGCAACAACACTATGTTTAATGTAACAATATATTGTTGTCGTACACAAATAATTGCTTTTTTTATTTAATATCAACAATATTATAGTTACTATAAAAATATGGGTCTATGAAATAACTCCCACGAAATAAGTCCCACTTTTAAAAACGAAATAAGTCCCACCAAAAATTGCTTAAAAAAAGGAAATAACTCCCACGAAATAAGTCCCACTTTTGAAAGCGAAATAAGTCCCACCAAAATGAAATGATTTAAAAATTTACTTGAAATGAAATAACTCTCACTCAAAATGAAAAAGTCCCCCTTGAATAATATATTTCTTAAATGAATTAAGTCCCACTTTCATAAACGAAATAAGTCCCACTTTTTCACTGTTTAATGCGATTTCAAATAAGAAGTATTTGGCTCTTCGAAAAAAACACGTCGAATAATATGAATAATCAAAGCAGAGGAATAATAAAGAAAAATCGTATGCAAGATTGCAGAAGGCTTCTTAATGGAATGGATATTACGAATTTTGATAGAGTTCCAGGATTTATTATTAATTCTTTTTTCGGTCAAGGAACGTATAGAGAATGCCTACTAGTAACAACGTTTGGATTCGTAAATGGATTAAGTACAGATCAATTGTTCTTATTATTAAGATGGAAACCGTTTCGGAAGGACCATCAGATTAAAATTATCGACCTTTATAAATGGCTTGAAGATCCAGTGCATGGTAGACGGTATTATAGTTTTAACGTGGCATTGGGATTAGTTGTATTTTGTAATGGTGATATTAGAAAACATGGAACACGAATTCCAATTTCCTACTAAAAATATAATAAAACACATACATACGTAATTACGTCAACAATTTTTTTTAACCCTTCTGCATCCCTTGGATATGTGCCCTTCCTATGATCCTTTGGGTCAATATGACCCAACAATAAAATGTTAACAGCATTTCATATTTAAGTATAATAAAAACAAAAGCGATTCTATTGATTATTTGACCGAAAAAATTATTGATCGATGATTCTGAATGAAGATGAACTCAATTCAATAGAAAACAAATTTTAAAGTGGAATTAAACTTGCAATATCGCTTGTTGGGTCATATTGACCCAAAGGATATTAAATGTGTGTAAATCGTGTTTTTTGGAGGGGGAAGGAAAAACTAAAATTTTATTATTTTTATTTAAATTTATAATTTTTGTCCCTGTAATGGATAAATTGAAGTTTAACGTCCATATCTTATATTTAAAGGGACAAATTTTGCGTTTGAAAACCAAAATTGGGTCAAATTGACCCAAGGAGTGCAGAAGGGTATTGTTTTTCCAGTAGGTAAGTTCGGTACCTATTTGTACACATTTCTTTAAAGTTTTTTTATTATAATAAGTATAAAGTAATTAATAACAAAAAAAGGAGAGCCATGAGAGATAAGGACAAAAAATTATAGTTGTCCCTTTTACGAAATGTCCAATATATAACTTTTTGCATAAGAAAAAAATGAGAAATAAAGCCATAATGGCCTTATATTTCATGGCTCTATCGCACTCCTCCATAACAAAATCATTTATTTATCAGATAAATATTTGAAGGGTTTCATGAACTTCTGCACGACAGAATGGACATACTAGTTTACTGGTTTGATCAATTTTGTGAGTTTGCATTGTAAGACAGCATTCACTGCAAATTTTCAAGTGGTTACAAATATAAATTTAGGGGTATGAAATAACTCCCACTTTACAAAACGAATTTATTCCCACTCAAAACGAAATAAGTCCCACTTAAAATAAAAACGCGTAACGAAATAAGTCCCATCAATTGACGAAATAAGTCCCACTTTTAAAAACGAAATAAATCCCACTTTCAAAACAGCAATTTTTTGTGGGACTTATTTCGTTTTTAAAAGTGGGACTTATTTCGTGGGAGTTATTTCATATACCCATTTTTTTTAAGTCTTACGATATTTCTGTGGTTTTCATGGACAACCGCGTATGAGAGCCGAAAAACCATTCTAGATCATACTATGGGCTAGGTACTGCTCTTTTTAAACTTTGTCATTACGTTAAAAAATCGGAATTGATCCATTTTTTTCAAAAATTTTAAGATAGCATGTAAAGAGCGTTTAAAATAAGGCAATATGGCATCAACATCTCAAAATCGGAAAATTTGACGTACGCGGTTGCCAATGAAAACTACAGATTTTGCATTTGATTTACAATAAGAAAAATTGTAAAAAGCCACAAAATAAAAAATCGATGAAAAAAAATTTTCATTTATTTTATATTTTTATGACAGTTATGAAATGTATCATAATATGATTGCTTCTAAATTTATTATGATAAACCTGATGATAATATGATTAGTTCTTAGCTTATTATGATTAACATGACAATAATATGATTAATTTCTCAGCTTATTATGATTAACATGACAATAATATGGTTAGTTCTTAACTTATTATTATTAACATGATAATAATTTGATAACTTCTTAACTTAGTATGACTAACAGAATAATAATATGATTAAGGGAAACTATTATGATGTAATATTACGACTATGTTTAGTCATAATATGATTCAATAATAATCTTAATATGGCGACTACAATCATGAATCTTATCATAATATGTTGCTCTTAGAATATGTTTACCACAACCATGTTTTTTCTTTGCGTGTGCAAGAGGTCAAATTTTCAAGCAGTAGATAGACAAAAATAGAATTTAACAAGAATTTGATTAAAATTTTTAGCATTTATGCAAAAAGCAACTTTCGAAGTTGTGGAGCATGCTTAAAGCATGGTTCTTGAAACTTAAACATGCCAGCGGTAAATATTGAAAGGACCACAAGTGGCAGTAGGTTTTGAAGGCCTTTATACTCCTATCTTAAAGATTCCCTTCGCATGCTATACCGCCTTCAGCAGTATGCGTTCTAGAAGGTTAAAATTTCTTTTTGAAAGACCTTCCAACATATTTTGTACACATTCGCTACTCCCTTCTTTGTTTTTTTTTTTTTAAGTGAATTTTCTTACTTCCCTCTTCGGGAAGGAAACTTAGTTGTTTTTAAAGGGTGTGTGGAAGAGCTTGCTCCCAATGAGAACCTGTGTGTAAGAAATAAATAAGTGTGGAATGCGGGTAAGCGAGTTAGTGTCTGCTAAATAAGGCCATCTATTAGGCCTTTTTACTCATTCTTCTTACCGCTAGGATGCGGTTTTTTTTTTGTATTTTTAAAAAAACTCCAACACAATCAATGTGCTTAAATTAAAATGTAAAAAAACAAACTTTAAATTATAAAACATTGGCCAGCAAGATGGCAGTCCATTAAACAGATTTAAATTGTTGGGTGTAGCGTCTCATCCAGCAAGATGTCATTTAAAAATTATAAATTACCGAGGGAACCAAATAACATGAATTTATTTTTCAAAAAAATTGAATGTTTTTCAAGGGAACTGGCAGTCTATTCAAATTATAAAGAGAGACTTATATAAATAAGTTTTAAAGAACCTGAAGTCGACTAAATCATTTTTCAGATGGTGCCCACTGTTTTCTTGGATTAGTCGTGTTCTCATAGTATTTCTTTTAATGTTTCTTAGAATTTCAGTGCCCTCAGTTTACCTAGGAAATTGGGTTTAAGGTGTCGGATGATTTCTGGCTTATTGGCAATGCCCTACAGAAAAATCGGGTGGCATTAAGTCAAGCAAAGCTGAAGACTAGCTGGTTAAACATACAAAAGACAAACTTAGTTGATCATCAAATCGTTCGCGCAAGAAAGCCAGAGTTCGGAGAGCTGTGGCTCCATTTAGTTAAAGTGTATATAAAAAAAGGAGCAACTGATATAAAATTTGTTACAAAGGCCACCTAGATATCTCCAAATGCGAAAAGTTATATCATTTGGGTTTTCTAATACTTGCTTGAACCAGAGCAAAGTTCATCCAATTTTGAGCTGCACGAGCTCTACCAGCAACCTTAATCTTGTTTCCAAGCCGCTAATCTGGTCGCTAAATTTTTAGAACACCGAGTGCTTTTTCAACACAAAAGAAATTTCTATGCTGGATTTTGAGACTTAATTAAAGAGCTTTTGTTATTTGGTCTGTGCTGATTGTTTTCGCTTTTAATTTCGCAAGTTTTTCCAAGTAAAACTAAAGAAATTTAAAAAAAAATGTTTTACTAATTAAGTCAGAACGGTACTTATGCACCACCCTGTTTATAAACAGAACACACATATGTATCATGACACTTCTATGTACGTCTGCTAGTACTTGCATGTTTGTATGTATTTCTTTTTAGATTTAAAGAAAAGAGAAACAATTATTGAAGTGTGTAATAAATTGTTCAATGGAATGAGTTTACAAGAATTTCAAAGCAATAAGATTAGGGTAGATATGGCATGTTTTTGACTTAGTAAAGAAAAACATTCAATTTACGTTTTAAAGTAAGAAAATGAACTCAATTACTATATAATTTTTATAAATTAATTTAACTTTTGTTGGTTGATGCTGAACTTTAGATGTCTCTATTGTTGTCATAAGGAATCCTCGTTTGTTCCCTAAGTTGCTAATTAAATAACTCATTTGTATTTATATGATTGAAAGGTGATTCAATGCTCTTCAGAATCTGATTACACATGAATGTTTAGGTTTTTTCACACTTAGCAAATATTTGGCCAGAAAGTCCTTAAAACGCATGGCCATAAATTTAATCAGCCAATAACTTTCTTTTTCACAATTTTTATTGATTTTCTAAATTTTGTTTCATAGCAAAATCGCAGTAGAATTTAATTATTTACCTATTAAAAAATATTTGATCTAGCAAACGTTATGTAAAAGTACACAAATGTTTAAAAGAAAAGAGTGGCTTTATATGGGCGTCAAATATTGGTTCAGTGCGACCAAAGCTTTAAGATTTTATTTTATTGATTTCTTTTGAAAAAGAAAGAGAGAAATCAAAGGAACATATGTATAAATTAACTTAATATGGATAAATGGTAGTCACTTCCTTGGTAATTTTATTGTAAGCTTTCAACATATTTCAACATTTGCTAATGACGGGAGTTTTTCTTTTCCACAAGATAAATGTGTTTGGCTAGAACTTGTGTCAGAGAAGTACGCCACTAAATTTAAGGTATGTAATATTACATGGCTACTGAAAATAATGTAATTAAAGGAATACGCTTAACTCATTTAAATGTTGCGAGGGAACAAAATAAAATTAATAAACTAAAAGGGGGCCCAACCACAACGCACGATGTTAGTTGTAAATAAAACAAGAAGTTGCTAGAAATTTATCTTAATATTTTTTTATTATTAAATAAATTTTCTTATTATTCGAATATGTATTCTAAGTCAAATTACAATTTTAAAAGCTTTTATACTTTAATAGTCTTATTGCTTCAATACTTTTTACGAATATTTTCTATTTTTTTATTATGATAAAATGATCTATGACAATTATGGGTGAAACCAAATATCAGTCAAATGCTCGCCACAGCTTCGGCGGCAAACCTCTATCCGATGATCCAAATTTTCGATGACGCTGAGGCATAATTGAGGCTCTATGCCCTTAATGTGCCGAAGTATCTCATACTTTAGCTCTTGAATTCTTGCTGGCTTATCGACGTACACCTTTTCTTTCAAATAACCCAAAAGAAAGAAGTCCAACGGTGTCAAATCACATGATCTTCGCAGCCACTTGACATCGCCACCATGTGAGATAAGACGGCCATTGAATTTGTCGCACAAAAGAGCCATTGTTTAGTTAGCTGTGTGGCAAGTGGTACCGTCCTGTTGAAACCACATATCGTCCACATCCATATCTTTCAATTCGAGCCATAAAAAGTTCTTTATCATCTCACGATACCGAACACCATTCCCAGTAACTGCCTGAACTGCCTCATTTTGGTAAAAATACGTCCCGATGATGCCGCCAGCCCATAAACCGCATTGCATTGGTTTTTCGACAAGCACTCTTGGATTTCCATTCGCCCATATACGGCAATTCTGTTTATTGACGAATCCACGGAGGTGAAAATTTGCCTCATCACTGAAGAGGTTTTTCTTCGAAAATTGATCAGTCACTGTTGTCATTTCGTCGGTTGATTATTTAATTGTCGTATGTGGATACAAATTACATACGACATTCGACAATTAAATAATCAACCGACGATTTGTTGCCATCATTCTGACCATTGACGACGTTTGGAATGGTCAACAGGCTTTAGTTCTTGAGTCAATTGCACCTTAGCGTGTAAATGCAGGTCTTTATGCGCAATGTTCATCAACGACGAGCGTGCGAAGTGCAATTGTTGGGCACGACGACGAGTTGAGGTGGACGGCTCTTCAGCCACAGTTTCGTAAACAGCAGCAATATTTTCTGCAGTACGAGCTATACGAACATGCACTGGTGTTTTCACATCTCCTACAGACCCGTTTTGCTCAAATTTTTGCACGATTTTTCCCATTGTACGCAAATTTGGACGTTTAAATTGACCGCAAAAATCATGAAGTGCACGATATGCATTTTGATTTGAACGTCCATTTTCATAATAAGCCTGAATAACGCGTTGCTCGATTGTGTATTTTCCATGGTTCTAATTGAGTTAGTCTGAAATTGAGAAATGTCAAATAAAATGCAGAAAAAAACTTGGCGTTTAGGTGTGGTTCACATTCAACATCGACCCTTTAGTTCTTTTTCTTGTTTCTTAAAAATAATTCGAATTTTTCAGAAAATAGTACATATTTCTTCCACAAAAAAAATCAAAAAAAAAATCATTATCAAAATTATTTTTGGGAATACAAAATTTTAATTTTAAAAGATTTTGTTATTCGTGCTTAATTACCAATTTTTATTATTGATAAAAACACTGAAATTTATTGTTGACGGGATAAGCTATTCCTATGCGCATTTCACTGGTTGCTTAGGCCAGATCGTTAGGAAACTTCATCCATAAAGATTTTAGAAAAACTAAAGATATTAAACCAAATAAAACTGTTAAACGTATAAGACTTATAAGCAACAGTTATACTTGTAACAATATCAAAGTTTAAACAAAAAACATCAACAATAAACAGTGAGTTTATCTCATCTTACATTCCCCACTACAATTGATTGGAATTCTCCCAACATTAATTGAGTCGTTTATTTTGAAAGTGGTTTAAGTCCATTTTTTTCTTATATTGAGATATTTAAGGGTTTGTGTTTGATTTGTTTCAAAAATATTGTTAAGTGGTATTAATTTTTTTTATGGCTTTGTGACCTTAAACATGTTAGAATATATAACGTAATACATTTTGTAAACTTTACTAGAAAAATAAGCTGTGTTTCAGAACCTAAAATGGACTTAAACCACTTTCAAAATTAATAAAATGACTTTTTTGTTTGTGAAAGGGAATAAGTCCACTTATTTTAAAGAATTTCAGCAATAGAAATTGTAAATATTTTATGTTTGATGTAGATGAATGTAAAAGCTTTAAAATAAATAGGGAAGCTTTCAATTTAGATACAGAATTTTATTTAGTAATTAAAAAAATGTTTTTAAAAATAAACATGAATTCATTTATTAAAAAATTAAATTTACATTTATTTATTAAGGATAATATTAAAGATTTTGCCATATTATTTCTCCTCATTTAGGTTATGTGTGAGGTTTTGTTAAAATATTCATGGTGCATAGGTGGTATATAGCTTAGTAACTCCATCATATCCATATACTTAAGGTACGTTCAGACTGATGAAATATTTGATAGCAAACATCAAATATTTCACTAACGTAGTCTGAACACAAAATATTTTTGAGTGTCAAATAAAATAACAGCTGATTTTGAGCAAATAAAAGTATTTGCCGGCAAACAAATATTTGTCTAATGTGAACGTAGTGTGAACACAAAAAATCAAATATTTTAGTAGTTTTTGAGCAAACATTTATTTGATATTACAAAAAAATTGTAAGAGCAAACAACGACAAATAATTTTAACCATGTTACCTATAGAAGCAATTTTTCTTGTAAGTTTTCGGATTCTTTACAGTTTTAAAGATTTTTATAATTATTGGACTTTGCTATCATACCGCTATTGGCAAATTTCCGCTAATTTAGTAATTTTTATAGAATTTTTGCCATTCCTTATAGTTTTAGGCACTTTTAATAATTTGTATGGTTTTGTTTGAAATGTTGCAATTGTTCGCGAATTTTCGCTATTTTTACAATTTTTTTATTTTTTTTTTTTTTGTTTTCCCCGAGATTTTGTATTTTTTAACCGATTAAGCGATTTCAAATAAATTTTAGGATTTGTTTCCAAGTTTGCAATTTTTCGCGAATGTTAGCCATGTTTATGATATAAGCGATTTCTTTCTGTGATTCTTTGCAGATTTAAGGATTTTTAATAACTATAAAGCTTTGCTATCATGCCGCTATTAGCAAATTTTTGCAAATTTCCGCTAATTTGGAAATTTTTACCGAATTTTTGCTATTCCTTATACTTTTAGGGACTTTTAATCAATTTTATGGCTTGTTTGAAATTTTAAAAATTTTCGCAAATTTTCGCTTATTTTGCAAAAAATATTTTTTTTTTTTTTGTTATTTTCCGAAAATTGGTTTTTTTTTTAAACGATTTCAAATAAATTTAAGGGTTTGTTTCCAAGCTTGCAGTTGTTCGCGATGTTTAGCCATGCTCGCGAAGAAACGATTTTTCCCTGTGAATCTTTACAGCTTTAACGATTTTAAGTATTTATTAGGCTTTGCTATAATACCGCTACTAGGAAATTTTTGCAAATTTCCGCTAGTTTGGCAATTTTTACACTTTGTGAAATATATTTTGTATTTTGAACACTTTCATTAAATAATTATTTGATGCAAATATTTGTCTAAGTCTGAACGCATGGCAAACATGATTTCATTTATTTGATTTGATACTATTTTCCAACTGTTTTAACAAACAGAAATTGTCAAATATTTGAGCTAAGTGTGAACACTAAACAAAATATTTTTTTGTTTCACACAGTTTGAAGAATATTTCATTAGTCTGAACGTACCTTTAGAAGTTGAAATGGGACGTACATTTTTGTATAAAGCGACGTTCACAATCAAAAAAACAATTTCGTTTTTTCTTCTATCTTTTTTCTTCCTAAAGTATTTCATATATTTTCCTTTCATTTTTAGAACAAAAATGCAACTAAAATTTTTTTTAAAATGTAACTAAAGTTGAGTCAACTAGAACTCTAGCAACAATTTGTATGAAATTGTTTCTAACGTTTAAAATAATTTTATTTAGTTTTGAATGAAAATTTTAACAAAATGTTTACAAAAATAAAAATAAATGCATAATATTGTTGTGGCTAAAATTTGCGAACGGTTTCTTGATGCAAAATGTGTGTGGTTGCAAAAGAAATTGTTGCTCTATTATGAACACCAAATGAAAATGTTTTTTTGATTGTGAACGTTTAATTTATTTTGTTGAAGTTCCTTGGTCTTCCCCGACAGGGTTATAAGTCAAGTATTTTGAACTCTTTATCCACTTCCATAGATTCTTTATAAATCATTTTATAGGGTTCACTCTTTATAAATCGCATCCAACATATCCTTAGCCAATTTACAGGTTCGCCACTAGTGTTTTTTAATCTCTAATGAATTGCTACTTCCAGAGGTTTTGTATAAAAAAATCTTTACGTTTCATTTTAGTGAATAAAAATTTGTGGACTTAAAATGGTTTCAAAATAATTTTTTTTGGATTTCGTTAGCTAACTAATTTTCAAGTGCCCAAAATCATAGCGATTTCAATGATACTAGACTTAAATTGTTTATAAATAAAAATATTATACAGGATTGCGATTGTTGTTATTAGGGTTTTTAATGCCTAAAAACCGAAAACCGACAAAAAAACCTCGGTTTTAGCTTTTTACTTTAACAGTGTATTTATGCTTGAAGAAATTGCAAATTAAACCTCATACTCGTACTTCATATACATATACTTTATATGGAGTTTTACATTATGGAGTTTTTCGAAAAAACAGAAAAGAACGAATTCTAATGTGTTGTGTGTGCTTTTTTAAACGTATCATTTTGATTTTATTTACTGCAGCACATATATTATAGGGAAGGACCTGACCAGGCCCAGGTGTATACAATATGCACAAAATTTTAATTTGCCCAATTGCGGAATTGAGTAATACATAAAATTTCGTTCTTATATACTTAATAATTATATAAAAAAAAAAACTGGAAAAGTCAAAAAATGCCTGGCCAGGCCCAGGTATACACTAAACGGCGAATGAAACAAATTAAAAAATTGTATTACATGCAAAAAAGTATATATGTTTATATGTATGAATTTAACTTTGATATTTTCAAAACCGAAAACCGAACTGAAACCGACCGGTTTTAATCATTTTAAAACCGAAACCGCGGTTTCACATTTTAACGGTTTTTAGCAAACTCTAGTTGTTATCATTAACTACTTTTTTTTGTTAAAAATGGACTTAAACCACTTTCAAATTAAACGACTCAATTGTAGTTGTAAGTAGGTTAAGAAAAAAACAAAATGAAAACAAAAACAAATTTCAAGAGCATGTTGCCAGTTAGTTTTTTCAGGCCGTGCACTGCCAGTTTATTATCAAAATAATTTTTGGGAATACAAAATTTTAATTTTAAAAGATTTTGTTATTCGTGCTTAATTCCCAATTTTTATGACGATCCTGACGATCTGGCCTAAGCAACCAGTGAAAAAAAAATTTTTGCGACCACTTTTGTCTTAACCAGGAAGGATATGAAAGATGTAGGAAATAACAATTGATTTGATTTGGTTGATTTTCAATACAAAATAATACTTTCAAAAAGCAAATATTTCGACTTAATTTTATAACCCAAAGGTCGACCTTTCTAACCTATAACCTGACAAACCCTTTAAAGGGGGGTGGGTAGGTATATCTTTTTGGCCTTAGTTCAATGTATTATTTCAGCATATTGTTTTTAAGCAATTGTATATCATCAAGAACTCTTTTATTATTTATTGCTGTAGCGCCGACTAAGGCTAAGCGATGTACGAAATTTTTTTAATTTTTAACGATCTCTAGATATCGCCTTAATTTGTATCCATCTGAGATCATCGTTCACAGCCTTTATTTGATTCGTCAAACTTCTACGCCATAATCCTCTGGGCCTTTTTCTACATCGAGATCAGTTAAACGTCTTGTCTGGCGATATAATTTGATGGTTGCGCAGCGTGTTTCCAATCCAGTTCCACATTTTGCAAGCCATCTATTTCATAATTGATAATTGTTTGGACTTTCCTTATAGTTCGGAATTAGAGATCCAGTTATGTGTCCGCTTAATATCACCAAGAATGTTAAGCAGCTGTATATATGGGCTTGGAATTTATTTGTACCCCTAGCTAATACGAGCCATGTTTCGCTTCCATATAAAAGTGTATTTCTAACATTCGAATTTAAAATTCTTATTGTTGGTGCATTTAAAACTTTTAGTTAAACTTTAAAGTTTCCTTTAAATTAACCTTTTGCTCACACGACATACTGAACCCAAAATTACTGCAAAGTAATCAAATTTAAGTATGAAATAAAATAAAATTTAAATTACTTTCATATTCGCCAAAGTCAATTATTTTCTATATACGCGAAAATATTTAAAACTTTTCCTTTTAAATGTAAATTTTAAAATTTCACTATGTCTCCATACATAAATTTGCGACATTCCGAAACATGTGTAAACGTGTCTTTTATGGTTTTTTAAAATACATTAATGCATACAATTTTTATTGCCTTTACAAAATTTTTATGGAAACACGTCGTATTTTAATTTTTCAACTTTCCTTTCCTTCCCTTCTAGTACTTTTTTTTTTCTTTTTTTAACCTTTTTTTTCCTCTGGTTTCAACACGGGTTTTTGTCTTAATTTTCTTGCGGGCTGGCTGGATTGTTGTAAGGGAAATTATTTTTCTTGCTAAATTTTTTTTAACACAACTCTTTCGGTTAACTGGTACCGCTGTTAAAGCTGCCACCAAAATGTAAGTAAATGTTGTTGGTTGGTGTTACGTGCAACAATGATTTTGTTTGTTTTTTTTTCTCGTTCTAAAAAGGGTAAAATCCTTTGGGATGTCGACCAAATTGTAAAGGAAAAAAAATAATAAGTAAAAAATTTACGCATGTTAGATTGCACAAAAATACCTGTAAAGTTTATTGTGTATTTCGAATTTTTGTGTGTGGCTGTGTGTGGCAGCACAGCATTTAGAGAGAAAAAAAAAACAATTTATATTCCAGTCAAGGTTTATTATTTTTTTCTTCTTCTTCTTTCGCAAAACATCATTTGACAATATTTATAATCAAGACAGATTAATTTCTTGCTACCTTTTCCTTACATTTCGTTAGTGTATGTGTTCTATTAAGAGAACTGTTGAAGTTTTTTCAAAATAAAATAAGAAAAATCGTTTGTTTTTTTGTATCAATATTGAAAGTAACAAAATGATTAGTTTTATCAGTTAATCTAAAGTTAAACGGACAAGTTAATCTCGTAAACGTTCTGCTTAAAATGACAGATTTAAAAAGCTTACGAATTCCACGAAACGGCATTACCAGGTACAAAATTAGGATCTTATTCGCAAAAAAATTTCGGAAAATTTCCGAGAGCTATATTTTTAAAATTATTATATATTTTTAATATTTTTAATTAGGCTTAAGTTCATTAAATTTAATTTTCATTAAATTATTTTTATGAAGAAAGGAATTTTACAACATGAAAATCAATTAAAATTTACTGATAATTTTTCATTCTTGACTCAATCTGGGCTCGAACCCAGGTGTTTACGGACAGGTTACCCTGACATGTTTCGATTGCAACCACTCAATCTCCTCAGAGGGCTTGCCGTTTAACACTCGCAGCCATCGACGACTGCTGACGTCATTAGTCAAACATCAATCCTTAAACCAAATTGTATTCAACCTTTGGTAGATCGAAATTTGCTTTGAATGATTATCTTTTTTTAATTTATTTTAACATGTTATTCCTTTACTTCTGTTTTTTCGTACTTTTGTCAAGAATTCTTCTTGAAGTTCAAAGTACATATTTTTTTTTGTTTTTTCATTTATTGTCTTTCTTATTCTTGTTGACCTTTTCAGCACAACTTGAAGGACAAATTCAAACATAGAGCTCGTGCCTTAGCTTTAACAATTATTAGTATTGTGGTTATTTTATTGAACTATTTATGGTTTTTAATCCAAATTTTTAATATTTTTAATTAGGCTTAAGTTCATTAAATTTAATTTTCATTAAATTATTTTTATGAAGAAAGGAATTTTACAACATGAAAATCAATTAAAATTTACTGATAATTTTTCATTCTTGACTCAATCTGGGCTCGAACCCAGGTGTTTACGGACAGGTTACCCTGACATGTTTCGATTGCAACCACTCAATCTCCTCAGAGGGCTTGCCGTTTAACACTCGCAGCCATCGACGACTGCTGACGTCATTAGTCAAACATCAATCCTTAAACCAAATTGTATTCAACCTTTGGTAGATCGAAATTTGCTTTGAATGATTATCTTTTTTTAATTTATTTTAACATGTTATTCCTTTACTTCTGTTTTTTCGTACTTTTGTCAAGAATTCTTCTTGAAGTTCAAAGTACATATTTTTTTTTGTTTTTTCATTTATTGTCTTTCTTATTCTTGTTGACCTTTTCAGCACAACTTGAAGGACAAATTCAAACATAGTGCTCGTGCCTTAGCTTTAACAATTATTAGTATTGTGGTTATTTTATTGAACTATTTATGGTTTTTAATCCAAATTTTTAATATTTTTAATTAGGCTTAAGTTCATTAAATTTAATTTTCATTAAATTATTTTTATGAAGAAAGGAATTTTACAACATGAAAATCAATTAAAATTTACTGATAATTTTTCATTCTTGACTCAATCTGGGCTCGAACCCAGGTGTTTACGGACAGGTTACCCTGACATGTTTCGATTGCAACCACTCAATCTCCTCAGAGGGCTTGCCGTTTAACACTCGCAGCCATCGACGACTGCTGACGTCATTAGTCAAACATCAATCCTTAAACCAAATTGTATTCAACCTTTGGTAGATCGAAATTTGCTTTGAATGATTATCTTTTTTTAATTTATTTTAACATGTTATTCCTTTACTTCTGTTTTTTCGTACTTTTGTCAAGAATTCTTCTTGAAGTTCAAAGTACATATTTTTTTTTGTTTTTTCATTTATTGTCTTTCTTATTCTTGTTGACCTTTTCAGCACAACTTGAAGGACAAATTCAAACATAGAGCTCGTGCCTTAGCTTTAACAATTATTAGTATTGTGGTTATTTTATTGAACTATTTATGGTTTTTAATCCAAATTTTTAATATTTTTAATTAGGCTTAAGTTCATTAAATTTAATTTTCATTAAATTATTTTTAATATTTTTTAGATAATCATTCAAAGCAAATTTCGATCTACCAAAGGTTGAATACAATTTGGTTTAAGGATTGATGTTTGACTAATGACGTCAGCAGTCGTCGATGGCTGCGAGTGTTAAACGGCAAGCCCTCTGAGGAGATTGAGTGGTTGCAATCGAAACATGTCAGGGTAACCTGTCCGTAAACACCTGGGTTCGAGCCCAGATTGAGTCAAGAATGAAAAATTATCAGTAAATTTTAATTGATTTTCATGTTGTAAAATTCCTTTCTTCATAAAAATAATTTAATGAAAATTAAATTTAATGAACTTAAGCCTAATTAAAAATATTAAAAATTTGGATTAAAAACCATAAATAGTTCAATAAAATAACCACAATACTAATAATTATTATATATTTTTATACGGAAAATGTTCGATCTTAATTTAAGCTTTTGTGACATTTAATTTTAACAAGGAGTTGACATTTGTATTCGTTTACTTTAACAAGATTAAATATGAAAAATCCTTAGATTTTAAATAGTTTGCAAAAATCAAAAACCATATTAAAGACTTTTGAGTGAAATAGTGATATTCGACAGAATCTTTGTAAAATGTTAAACACAATGGAAGGGAAATGTTAGCTTATCTTAATTTAAGGACATTCTCATAAATATCAGCCGGTTGATTCAATTAAGGAGTGGCTCCTATTCAAATTCATGTCAGAGGGACGAATTTTGTCCTTAAGGGTTTCTCGACCAACAGTTTGAGGCTTGGATCTCCGAATGCCGGGCAATGGCAGAGAAGATGTTTCGTTGTCTCCTCTCCTTTCTGGTCGTGCCAACTTCTACAGAGATAGTTGTTGCGGACCCAACACGTATGGCATGTCATAATGTCAATGGACGTTTTAACACCTTTAAAAGTATCATTATGTCCATGAACGGAGTTTCACATGGTTCATAAACATTATGGCCCCTTTTGGTGTGTCGTAATTAGGCCACCCAAAAAAAGCAAATGCTTATTTAAATACTAAAAAAAGATTTGATTAAAAACAAATTCCAACCATAAAAAAACAAAGAGAATGAGCCATATTTGGCTAGGGCTTTTTTTTTTTTTTTTTTTTTGCTTATTTTGGCAATATCATTTTTAATTTTTTTATATGAAAAAAAAATCTTATTAAATACATTTTTGCAAAAATTATTTTTTTTTATATAATAAAAAAAACCTTTTTGTGCTGTAACAGCTCTGATTAAAAAAAATCGTTCAACTTTATGGTAATATTTTGTGTTTCCCCTGTACAATATAATCCCAACAACCTATATTATCTCTGTATGTAATTATGCCTACACCACAAGAGTGGAGAGGGTATTATGCATTTGTGCTGATGTGTGTTGTACACCGATCGTCTCAGAATCACTTTCTAAGTCTATCTCCGTCCGGCTGACTGGCTGCCTATGTAACCTTGTGCGAAAAGTACAGGTCGCATTTTTGAAGATAATACAATGAACTTTGGTACATACAGTGGTGCCCACGAACTTAAAACCAGTGTTCGAAAATAAACAGTACATTATTTAGCGTTCGGCTCACACACCGAAGAACGATATCTATTTTTTTAGTGTTTGTGTAAACATACACAAACCTTAATACCGTTCGTAACTATTTTCAAGAAAGAACCGAACATTATATAATGTTCGGTTCTTCGTTAAAAAACAGAACAATTGTAGTGATACTGTAGAAAAACATTATATTTTAATGTTCTATAATGTTTTTTTCGTGTGTGTATTTTCTTTTTGTAAAAAATGTTTGGTTTTTTTTTATCAGCAAAAAGCGACGAACATTAACGAGCCGAACCGAACGCATTGAAGTTCGTGGATTTTCAAAAAAAACCGAACGGAATTTAATGTTCTCATCATTTGTTGAGTATGATGAAAACAGCATTATTTTTGTGTTCGAAAGATGACAAACAGGGAAACATTATTTTTTTTAATGAATTTCTACGCAAACATTATTAGCGTTTGTGTTTTCCACAAATCTACCGAACCAAACATTAAAGAACGATATTTAGTGTTTATTTTCTAACACTGCTTAAAACACGTCATATCACTTATATGTTTCTGATAATTTTTACACCTTATCGAAAAATTCTAAGATCTATGTTATTTTTTCAAAGATCCTAGTAGTGTTATAAAAAAAAATTAACAATAGTTTACTACGTACATTTTGTTAGAAAATTTTATTAACATATTATACATTTTTAATCAAGTTTAACCCTGGTCATGAATTTAAGACATATGCAAAATAAAAGTTAATTCACTAAAGTAAAGCTCAGCTTCATAAAACAATCTTAGTATTCGGTTGGAAATCCTTTAAATTGGATCACTGCAGCACATCTCCTCGGTAAACTTTCATCTAATGCTGTACAACGTTCCTTTGGAATGACGAATATCGCCCAAATTTTTTGCCTTTACCGCTTGTACATGCTTCTCAACATCATTCCACAAGTTCTCAACTGGATTCAGATCCGGGGATTGAGCTCGCCACTTCAGAACAGTGATATTGTTTTCCTCTAAGCAACTCTTAACTAGGTCAGTATCATGCATCAATTTCCACATTAAAGGCATGTTGTCTTCAGCGAATCGCATCACAATGTTTGTCAGTATGTTGTTGTAAATGTGTTGGTCCATTTTAGTGCTAACCTTGTGAATGGGACCTACACCATGCCAAGAAAATGCTGCCCACACCATGACATTTCCACCACCATGCTTAGCCGTTTTAACGGTGTACTTTGAGTGATGCTCTAGGTTTGGAGGGCGCCATACGTACTGTTTTCTATCAGAACCGAAGCGGCAAAACTTTGACGCGTCACTCCAGAGTATATTCTTCCAAAACGACATGGGTTTATTGAGATGTTCCTTAGAAAACGCAAGTATTCAGTATTCATTTGTTGAATCAGTTTTCGCTCGGCATCCGAACTCTAAGTACCTCTGGCCATTTCTAACTAAATATTTTGATGTATTCCAGCATAAAATGGAATAAAACATTCATTACTTACCTTTAAGCTTCAACAAACACCTAACAATTGCTTAAAAATCAGATAGGTCGAATATGTTTTGAATTCGTGGCCAGCCTTAAATGCCCGTTTTTACAATAATATAATAAAAATAGTAACAAAATATGAAAACAAACAAAACCAAATAACGGTACTTTTTTTAATATAACAGGTCACTAATAAAAACACAAAATCTTATTTGATATTGCAGGGTTGTAAAAGTGATCATAACTTAGTTTGTTATATATCGTGTCTTAAATTCGTGTCCATCACTGTAGGTTCTAATTGGCACAAGGGAGAATCGGTCCATTATTTCATATAGCCACAAGCTGCTTTCCAGAATATGGTCTTTGTGCCCACTATCAAACCAATTTTAATGAAATATAAAACATTTGTAGATAAAAAATAGGACCACGAGGGGAGATAGGGGCTAATTTCTGCCTATCAGAGACTATCAAGCCGATTTTAATGAAATTTAAAACATAGATGGAAAAGTTGTTTTTAAATACCCTAATAAAATTAAAAAGCGCTTATTAATTTCTTGAAGGGAACTGTGGTGTTGGCTATCATATGGTCGGACTTGACCGAATAATCTTTATTACTTGATGTTTATGTTACTTTGTCTTAGCGGTACTGCAACGTACTTTTCATTTGTTTAGCGTTGCCGTTTTGGTTACTTTTAACCAAAATTGGTAACTTTTTTTGACAATGTGTACTTGTGAAGTTTTTTTCCATTTTTGTTTACTTTTTTTCAACACAAAACTAACCAATTGTTTGTTTTGAAACAAGAATTACCCGCTTTTTTTGCCCTTGAAAATTGTGTATGGTATTTGTGAATTTAAAACCAAAACTTTTTTTCATCTACTACAAATTTTTTTTTTTTTTAGAAGCTTAAACTTTAACACACTCTTAAGTTAACCATATAAGGTACATCCTTTAAAGTGTAAATGACCATTATCTGCTACTCTTCATGCTTCAAGTGGCTAACTGAAACCCTTTTCTAGATAAACGATAAGGTCAACGGCCTTCCGATCCCATCCCGTTTAGCATGATTATATTCTACCAAAGGTTGAAAACTATGTCTCATAAAGGTTTTAAGATTGACGAAAGTAAGTATAAACTTGTTATAGGTGGTTGCACTTCCAATAAAAATTTCGAAAAATTATATAGTCTATGGTTCTTTTCAGACCATCCGAAATATACTGTCAATATTTAAAAAAAAACATTCCAGCGGTTTTTGAGTCAACAAGAAACAAGCAAAAACAATTTCTTCTTTAGACATATTTTTTAATTGGAGTGCAAATAAAACAGTACTTTTGATACAAAATAATTTTGGGTACTTTTTTCGCTTTTGGTAACTTCATTTTTATATTTTGGTTAAAAGAATTTTTTGGTCGTGGCAACGCTGATATTGTTGCAATGTATTTTGTATGTGTTTAAGTTTTTAGTATTAAGGCTTTTTATCAACGTATTTTATTATTTTTTTGCTTAAGATATTTTCTCTCGAAAATTCCATATCTGTATTCTAACGATTAAATTCCTCAGTCACACAGTCACTTCATACAATAATACTCTTTTTGTAACGTCTTTTCACCATCATAGCTTGTAACGTCTTATTTCTTTATAAATATAGTTTTTATATAAAGCAACGTCTGTTAGTTCCCCTTCTCTCTGTTTTTGGTATAGTAACTTTTTTTTTTTTTGCTTTTTATACCCACACCACAATAGTGGAGAGGATATTATGCATTTGTGCTGATGTGTGTAACGCCTTAAAATAGTGGTCCTAGACCCACCTTAAAGTATACCGATCTACTCAGAATCACTTTCTGAGTCGAACTAACGATGTCCGTCCGGCTGGCTGTCTATGTAACCTTGTACGCAAAGTACAGGTCGCAATTTTGCAGATAATTTGATCAAATTTGGTTCTTATTGGCACAAGGACCAAGCCTATTGGGCCAAATCGTAGGACCACGAAGGAAGATAGGGGGAAATTTCTTCCTCTCAGAAACTATCAAACCGATTTTAATGAAATTTAAAACATAGACAGATCCATATCTATAGGGACATATTAGCTATACAGTTTTTAAAAAGTAGGACCACAAGGAGAGGCAGGGGGCAATTTTTGCCTCTCACAAACTTTCAAGCCGATTTTTATGAAGTTTATAAACATAGATAAATCCATATTTACATGGACACATAAGCATGATGTGTTTTTAAAAACTGTGGTGTAGGGTATCATATGGTCGGGCTTGACCGACTATACTTTCTTACTTGTTTAATATAGTTTTAGCTATTACAAAAGTGAAAGTGATTTGCGGAGCCTAATATTGTTCATTTCTGCAAATTTTACAAATACACAAAGTTGTAAATTCCGAGTTTTGAAGCTTTAGTTACCGAAGCCAGGGTTTTTAATACCATGGAGTAGGAAACCATTGCGCTCGGACGAAAGCCGGTAATACTGAGACAATTTATTTAGCGAAGACGATGATTGTTACAACATATAGTAGAAATTCCTTGAGTAACAAACACCAGCTTCGCTTTATAAAGCTTCTCCGCATAGCCGGCTTACGGGCGGACGCAAGGATTTCCTACATTGGGGTTCTATGGTATAGCAAACACCCTATTTGGTAACTTAAGCTACTAAATTCGCTAAAACGTTTACACAAGTAGACATTTTAAATTTAGACATACTGCGGACGTTCATAATGTGTTACATGCCTTGTGAAACCGAAGAAGGTTTCACTGATGCCACGCAAACATTTCCAAATTTGCGCCACTTGTTTTAAAAATTGCAATATAAAATCAAAAAAGAAAAGTATTAAGACACATTTAAAACTGAAAAAACAGCAAAATTAATCAGAATGTCCATTGACCTTACGACACTTTTTGGTGTGTCATAATGTCCAAATCGATACATCGTTTACACAAATACCATTGCCGAATACTTTCCTGTAAAATTTTGGTATTGATCCAGAAATAATCATAGGTCCCATATAAACCTCGTCTCTAAATTTGCTTTAAGACGAACAAATCTCATACAGATGTTGATATTTAAATTAGATTCATCACAAAGTACTCTCATATAAATTTCAACCCTAAAACATAAATTTGTTATACCGGGTCCATAATTGGCCATGGGTCCCAAATAGATCACCCTTTCGAAAAATTGTCTGATCTTATTCTTGCATAGGCTATCAAATGGTTGCGATCGACCGACTGTACTTTCTTACTTTATTTTTGTACTTTTTGACTTTTTTAATAACATTTTTTTTTTAAACAAATACTAACTTAATATTTTCGTTTACAGAATATGCACGACTGCTGCTGATATTAATAATGATTAAGATAAAAATGTATATGAGTCGAAATTTTTATTTGCAATATTTGTTCATGGTAACGAAAAGTTGAAATGAGAAATCATTACAAGAAGATCAAAACACCTAAAATAGAAGATAAAAGCTGGCTTTTTGAATTTAATTCAGAAAGGAAAAAATTTTATTCTAAAAAAGTTATTTATGGAGATGTTTGACTGTATTATACAACCAAATCACTGCTTATTAGCAGAAACAAATTTATGGAATTCTTGGAATTTTTAGCAAAGTATAAACACTATAAAATAAGTTATCAATTTTTTAAAATGGTAATTTTTTGCAACTTAGCGTGTTTAACGATTGTCGAGCTGTAACTTTTTTATTTTCTAATTTCTATTAATTATTTCTCATATACAACAAACCTCTGAAGATTTCGACATATTCAAACTTATAATTGTTAATATTAACTTATTTAAAATAAGATTTAAATGCCTACCCCGTGAAATGTGGCCCTAATTCTTTAACCCCATTAAATACTGTATAGATGCAATTGTACTTTTACAGACTTTGTTTGAAGAACATCTAATAAACAAAATAAACTAAATTTTTTCCCCATTTTTTTCGAGCATTATTGCATATAGTGCTCATCACAAGTTGGTTGTAGGCAGTTTGTAAGCCACTTTCTTGTCCTACATTGTGAATGTTTCTCCGCTCGACACATGTATCCAAGACAAAAGTTAATATAGACAAGCTTTTTGATCAGTCCCAATTTTAAAACTTTTATAACATAATTAGGCCACCGTAGGCTGATTTCGGTTTGAAAAAGAAAACAGACAAAGAAACAGTTCGAAAATCGTGGACAAATATTTCCGTAGCCTTTAAACTAATTTATATCCCATTTCAAAACGGTTACGTTATAACAACTTCATTGTAGGCTAATTTCGGATTTAAGAAAAATACAGAAAAATTGGGCCTTAGTTTTAAAAATTTTAAATTCCGGTTACGGAGTGCGTTAAGTCTGTAAAGAAATTTGCATAGCTCTTTGACTTATGGAGATCCGATTCTCAAACTACTAAAGTGTAATAAAGATTCATATTCGAATATACTCGATGTTTAGTAATGGCAAATACGAAGCTGTGTTTTCGGAATTTTGGCAAAATATTTTTTTAGTTTGCCCGCTTAACGAATAATGATTCAATATTTTCCTTATAATTAAATATTTCTCATACGCCCAGTAAACTTTTAGTAATCTACTCTTTAAAGTATGCAGCATTTTTTTATACATAAGGCTGTTGATGTGGCGTATACTTACTATTTAAATGTTGTAGTTTAATGTTAAGCAACCGGTAAGAGAACCTACATAAACATCAGTGATGCCAACTTTTTGAGAATATTATATGCATACCTCCAAAATTTTCATTTAAGATTAAATAATAAATATAGTATTAACATTTGTATATAAACATTTTTAAATGTATTATTAGTATCTTTAATAAAAATAATATCATCCAAATCATTTGGAGTTTAAATTGGCCAATAAACAGTTTTAAAAAAATACTGCTCGATTTTCGTATCTCGAAAAAATCTGGCCTGTTGCAATTATCGAAAATTTGCAATGACCGACCATTATTTATAAAACTTAATGACAGCATATAATCGTTTAAATAAATCTAAATTAAAATCGTGAAGTGATATTATACAATTATTTTAACATATGTACGCTTCTGAATAAAGCACACACATAAGGTGTAAAAAAGAAAAAACATGTATGCTTGCATTCTGATACTTATGGCGATTTCTTTTCTGAAAAAATATGCTACAGTATATACATGTAACATTTTCTAATGTTACCTATAATCACTGGAAGTGTAACATGTTGTGCAATTTCAATAGAACACAATTAGCTGCTTTTCTTTACAACTATTACACTTTCATCATTAATGTACTTCATGAGCGATTTTTAAAGCTATTTGAGCGGTTTCTGAAGGCAATTATGGCTTGAAAACAAATATTGACATCACTAATGGCTTAGAAAAATTTAAACGATTATAATATAAATAGACTTTTTTTTGATTTTAATGTGTAAATATATTTATATTTTGTTTTAAAATAACTTTTTTACAAAATTATGAGCGGTATGAATTATGACAAACAAAATAAAACATTGGTTGCACAAACAAAGTAGTAAGTACCAAAGTTGTAAGACAGGGCAGTATGAACACCTTAAGTAAAAGTAAGGGTAAAACATGCAACATGTTTTGCATGTTTTTTATCAACATATTCGCAAAAGAACTTGAAAATTTTTTCCACAGTTGGATTTTTTGTACAAACGAACACAAAAATGTAGAACATGTAACATAAATGCAACATATTTCTCAGAAAAGTAATCGCCATTAATCAAACCTTTTTTCAATAGCACTAGAGGTAGAAGTGCACAACACGAGAAAAAACTAAAGCGCATGAAAAATGGCAGGTTACACAACGCTCGTTATAAGAGTATTTTCTGTCAGCTGTTTTTTATTTATTTAACACTTTGGATATACCAAGCTACGGCTCTTTTTTTTTTTTTTGTTTTTTGTCTTTGCGTTTTTTTTTTAACGGTTTCCGACTGCATGTTTTTTAACAATTCCTAATATTTTCCAATCCATATTCTATTTTTGAAACTTTCCAAATTGCTGGCTCTCACCTCATAAGTAAAGTTTTTTCGTAAAACGAATGTAATGCTATGTTCATACGACGTTATAAACCACTCGTTTCGCTCGTTGAAACTAGTTTGCCAAACATGCTGTTCATACGATTCATTCCTGTTTCATTTTGACATTTTTTTTGTGTTGTTAGTGTGATTTTTTTTAATAGATAAAAAAAGTAAATAAAACTTAAACATATATTATTTAACACTTTTATTGATATTATTATGTTAAAATTATCACTTTATTTTATTAGACATCAATTTTTATTTTGTTTTTTTCTTTGTTTTGCTTTTTTTGAGAGCTAGTTCAGATAAACTAACGATAAATGTTATCAAAATTGGAGATGATAGTACATTTTTCCTGTTTCGCAGCCTGTTTCAAAATGAAACGACCTGTTTCGCTCACAAAATTTTGTATGGGGAAACAAGTCGTTTCAATCATGTTTGGGGCGCGAAACAGGAATAAGAGAGCGAAACACGAATACTGCTGTCCGTGTGAACATGGTATAACTTTCCTTTATAACTTTTTTTTATCATTTGAAATCTTAAAATCTTTACAAGCCTTCTCAAAATTGTACCCCAAAAAGCAAAGCTCATCTTTATCATCCTCTATATAATCGTAGTTTTAAAAAATGGTAGAAAAAAATAAAAATTGTAAAAAGCACTAAAGGCACTAACGAAAAATTGAAAAAGTACCAAGTTAGTGCTTTTTTTTAGTTTGGCACTATGGATAAAATTTTGGCGGTTTGAGGCATCAAAAAGCACCATAAATAGTGCCAAAAGCACTAAGTTGGCATCACTGATAAACATGTGTTAACTCTCAAAAATATGCAACTTTTTTTTATTATTTATTTGTGAATAAATTCTTAATTTTAAAAAAATGTAAATAATAAATTCGTAGGTGGCGTATTGTTAAAGTTAAAATTTAAAATGGCACGAAAAATTGTTAAAAATGGCACCGAAATGGCCCAAAATGAAAAATATATACATGTTGTTATTAAAGAATTATTTATTTTATAAAGCCTTGATTTGATATTAATATAGCATGTTTCTTCAAATTGTTAAAAATAAAAAATCTCTTGTTCGAATAAAACAGTTCAATAACACTCTTTCAACATCGCAAGATGTAACTGGAGCATATTTGAACACTAATAGTTCGGATAGAGAAATGTTGTCGATAAAATCATTCACCCAAACACCGCTAAGTTAAAAAAAAAAAAAAAACTAAATTCTGAGAAAATAATGAAAACAGTTTTTTTTAAGTTAAAATGCCAAGCCATATAGAAAATTTTGCATATTAAATTGCTCGTAACTTGCGGAGTTTTGTATAAGATTGATAATGGCTTAGGGAGGCATTATGGCGGCTCTTACTAAATTTTTATTTTTTTTTTTTAACTTAGCGGTGTTTGCAAGTGGACTGCTACTCACTTATACTATTTTTTTTTTTTTTTAATTTTTAAAGATTTTGTTATTCGTGCTTAATTCCCAATTTTTATTATTGATAAAAACACTGAAATTTATATTTATAAAAATTGGGAATAAAGCACGAATAACAAAATCTTTTAATATTAAAATTTTGTATTCCAAAAATTATTTTGATAATTTTTTTTTTTAATTAATATCGTAATCCGTTATTACGATCTAAAAATTTTTTTTTAACTTTTCAACAAATTTTTTTTAATGGCATCTTTTATATTTTCCTTAGCACTGTCAATTAAGTCTAAGCTTTCATTTATAGAAAGCCCTTTTGTTTGTAATTTCAAGAGACTTGAGCAGGTGCATTGAAAGTGCTCTTTTATTTACACTAAGTCACACTTTACGTCCGATTTTCGAATCATTTATTCAACATATCGAAAAGATTCTCCCTCATATTCGCTAAGCTTATTTAAAAATGTCTTCAAAGTTGCAAAAAAATGTATTTTTTGGCAAGCTGGAACAAAAATGGCTGAAATTACTGAAATTGGATGGAACGGACACAATTGACTCGCTGAAAGCGACAATGGACCGAAAACTTTCAAAATATGCGGCCAGAGGTATTCCGCCATGACAAGCATCGTCTTTATGTTATAAGACTATTTTCAATATAATAAATAAGATTGATTCCTGTTTGGCCTCAAAACTTGAACTAAAGTTATCGCCCAACACCACCGTGGTGTTACATCCTTAAGGAAAGTATATGAATATAACACCAGGCACTTTAGAATGAAATTGGCAAGTACACATGCCAGAGCAAATATGTGGAACAACAGGAACCAGTTAGCCCCTGATATTTCGGTCCTTATCTGGACATTGGTAGTGCTCTTTCGGGAAGCTGGGAAGCGAGACCTTAAAAAGTGTGCATTTAGAACTCATTATGTTTTCACCGTGGGAAAATTTGGCTCCCTGAAGGATCTACTTATGATCTGTTGCTAATCAAAAGAAACTCCTACTAGCAGTGGAGGTAAAATAGACTCTGCTCCCAACCCAGGGTTAGGGATACGGGTTTTGCATTGCATACTCAGGCTCGTTGATAGACATATTAAAGCAGGTACCTACATACGTAAACCCTAGAGGCAAAAAACACTTCTCATTTTAAGGATATATTTGAACATCTTCAAAAAAAATGTTAATAGTTAACAACACTAAAATTTAGGTGATATTTGGAATTATTTAAAATTCTTTACACTCCAAAACACAAAAAATTTGCTTTTGTACCATTACTTTTCACCATGTAATACTTGTCAGTCGAAAAAATTATTTAAAGGGGAAAATTATTGTGTAAATTGAAAATTTTCTTTGGTACTTAAAAACTTCTAAATTAACATTTTTAAAAGATCTTTTAAACACTAAAAGCTTTTCAACTCACAACAATACTTGTGATATTTTACTACGCGTTCCCCGCCAACTTTATCATATTTTTAACATTTCACTACAGAACTTTAAGTATCAAACGATAAGTTTTGCTGTCATGTTTTTTAATGTGACATAAAGTTTTCCGTTGACACCATTTGAATTTTGATTTTATTGTAATTTATTTTTTTTAATATTTTTACTTGCTCCCTATTAAAGTATTTATCAAAAGAATTCAATTGTTATTTTGAATAATAATTAACAATTAAGTACACACAGTTTCAATATAAAAACCAAAAAAAAAACTTTTTCCACTTTTGAAACAATTTAATCAATATTTGTTAAAAAAAAAAAAAAAAGACAGACTTTTTTGCAATGTGTAAGTTAAAAGTTTATGTGTGAGTTTGTTCGTGTTTTAAATGTAAGTGTTTGTACCAGTATACAAACGTATTTTTTTTTTTTTTTGTGTAAGGGCAATGTTAACTTTGACTCTAATTAATAATGCAGAACATACAACATAAAACTTCAACAGCCCCCACACCCCTTTTTCACATTAAATTTTATTTTCCTAGATACTTTTTCATCTTCACACAAGGTTTTATTTTTTGCCTTCAACAGAAAAAACGCTGTAAAAAACGAGAAAATAATTAAGAAAACTGGTAAAAACCACATAAATCAATTTCTCAAACTTTTATAAAAATATAGAAAAAAATTTAACACTCAGTTTGCTACATTTTCTTGTTTTGCCTCGACTTTGCTAAAATACAAGGGTGCTGTATTTTTTGTATGATAAATAAAAAATCACATACAATTTTACAGGTTTAAAAGAGCAAAATCATCTCGAACAAAGAAAAAATTATAAATTATAATGCGAATCAAATCTGGGTGAAAAAAAGCCCCAGCCAATTTTAGTGATTTTTTAATTCAAAAAAACTGTATCAAATGCAAAAAAAAAAATTCAAATTAATATACTTGCCAATAAAAAAAAAGGAAGAAATGTAAAAGTTTCGCCAGCCATCACGCTGGTGAAAGGCATATGCTATCTTATGATGTTCGTATTTAAGTTAAATTTGGTACACAAATATCTTGTTGTAACAGAAATCGACTAATCGAACAAATATTTTTTTAATCGGTTCATATTTGAATAAAGCTCCCATACAAATACTACTTACGGAAATAATTTTGAACTCCATAGCTTTATTTTAAAAGCAAGTAACGATATAAAATAAAGCTTCTATGTCATGGCACAATTTTGTACAGGCAAGTCTCGAGTTGACCATAGGTTTTTGGTAGGGTTTTTTCAATTCTGATGGCAAATTCATTTAAAAAGCAAAAATATAAGATGTTGGCGATAGCTGAATAAACAAACCAAATGTACGTGTGCGTTGGAATTATATTTTTTCAACATAATTTAATAATTCATTTCACAAAAGAAAAGACGACAATTGTATGTTAACTCAAAGATTTATATTAATTTATCGGGTATGTCCCCGAAATCGAAATGAAGTGAAATTAAAATCGAACGATAATTTAAATTCAACTACACTTTTGTTCTAAATCGACACTTTTTATTAACCGAATTCTGGTACGCTGAATCCAGTGGTGCTAGCTGGAAAAAAAATAATTTTTTTTATCAAAATTGTTGTTTCTTTAAAAAAATTGGAAAATGCAGCAAGGCTTCTAATTTTTTGCAGAGATATAAAAAACAAGCCATAACCCTAGAGGGAAGCGAACTGACACCAACATACTCCCGTGATAGGTCTTTTATGGTAGGGACACGTTCTAGTTCTAACACTTTATCACTTTTACATGGGGTTTTCATTGGAGGTGGTCAATTGATACCATTTGACCAGTCACACATCTATTCACAATGTCCGTGCTTAGTGTTAGTTACTATAATGAATTATTTTTTCAGTAAAATGTAGTATTTCTTCAATAAAATAAGTCTTAGAACAAAATTTAAGAACCAAATTTTAGAAAATTCCAAAAAATGTATCACACCACCGGTGAAGACTGTACTGTAATTCTTTAATTTGGCCCCTGCAGCGCGTAGGATGCTCCTAGATGGGTCAAATGTATGACCAGCCCCACTTAATTATTTATTGCCGAATTTCGGTTTTTTTAGTTATTTCAATAAACTAAACCGTTTTTGAGTTACGCGAATATATGCTGTGCTACCTCTTACATTTTCGAAATAACGATATATCTTGAAAACAAGAGCTAACCTAAAAAACGGTTAGCGCCACTGGATTCAGCGTGCCCCAATTAGGGTAAAATGCTGGCTGGTCTTTTGTTTCCAACTAGCACAGTGTACTTATTGCCCAAAATTACAATATTAAAATTCTATTTTAATATTATTTTTTTAAGGGTTGCGAAAGGAAAAAAATCATATCTTAAAAAAGAAAAAAAAACACCTCCTTCAAAGTTTCAGAATTTTTAGAGAACAGTTTGAGGTATTATACAAAAAAAAATCAGCAAAATAAAAAAATACGTTTTTGACTTAGTCCGTTTTTAAAATTTTTAATTTTGCAGATATTACATTTTTCAAAAAAAAAAATTTTTTCAATTTATGGTTTGTAGTCCCAAGTATTCTCTTTAAAATGACATCAAAATCATCTTCGTATGTCAAGTAGTTTTCGAGATATTGAAGAAATAATCTCAACACATTCGGCTAATTCTGCGAAATTATGACATTTTGAATATGACATAACTTTCGAAAAACAAATTTTAAAAATTTTTTTTGTTCATATATGTTCCTAATAAGATAAAAGGAACCTTCTCACCAAATTTCATTCAAATCGGAAGGGGTCGTGTCCCACTCTTGGTCGTTTTGACATGGAATTTCCCAGTTAATAATTAGAATCAATGTAAAACTTAAGTTTTAGATAAAGCACATACCTGATTGACCACAATCCGTAATAGAAACTAACACAAAATCTACTTTATCACCATAAAATGAATATTTAAAGATACTATAGTTTTGAGCGTATCGAACAAATCATACGAACAAGTTTTTCGAATGGTAACTTCCGACTGACTTTATGCAGCTGGTGAAAGGTTGAACTGCGCCATGTTGGTTCTAATGTTTCGAGGGGTTACCTGACTTTTAAAAAATAACAGTAAAAAGGGTGTTGTGCTAATAAGCGACTTTTAGGGCCAAATACCTGTATGTGCGTTCGATTGCAAAAAAAAGGCTTTTTAACATTTAACAGTTTCAAATGGGTTTTCTTGCTTTTTATTACTTACTTTTTTGTTAAGGTATAAAACTGTAAATAAAAACACAAAACCAGCAACTCCTTTGTCTTTAAAATTATGCCATGACCAGCGAAAAAAATAGAAATCTCTTATAAAACAACTACACACAAATGACCTACCGATATATTTCAACATTTATTTGTTTAATTATACCACACATAATATTTGAATCTTAATAAATATGTGTTCGATATGACAATACACAGAGCAGTATAAAAATTGATTTCAATTAAAAAATTTGTGATACTAATTAAAAAAATAACTAAATTTGCTGCGGTAAACAAATTTATAGTGTCAATTAAAATTTTAATTCGCTTGGTCAATCGCTTAATTTACTTAATTAAATGTTTAATTCATTTGATTTAATTTTTAATTAAAGCTGATTTCATTTTTGCTAAATGCTTTAATTGGTGGATTATTTTGAAGAATTTTTTCTGTGTACACTCAAAAGAAAAATCAATCCATCCGTTCTAAAATAAATCCGAAGCGGTATTAATGGTATGGTGAGTACGGATTTTCTTAAATCAAGTACAGAAAGATTAATTCAAGTACGGATTTTCAATCCTATATTCAATCCCGAATTTCAACTTGAAATAATCCGAAAATGAGATTGATTTAAGTCAAACTAAGGTTGAATCAATCTCAAAATGCGTTTGATTTTAGTATTATAAGTTGATTTTATCCAAAATTCGCGCTTTAAAAAAAAAACTAAAAAAGAAATAAGAAAGAACAAATTACTATGATTGATTAACTTTCCCGTTTTACAACTTACAGAATGATAAAACACCTGCATCATGCCCGATATGGTTTTTACTTAAAGAAACTTATGTAAATATGGTTTTTACTTAAAGAAACTTATGTATTTACATATTTGACTAAAAATATAAAATAAATGAAAAGCAAGAGTTCGATTTTACTTTTTAAACATGAAAATAATATCCCAATGAAAATCAAGTGCAAAACAATTGGTATTTCAGTTTGTTCCACTTTATTTCAATCATTCTCCAGTAAAATAGGAATTTGAAATCAAGTGAATATTAGTAAAATATTTGAAGGTTGAATAGCATTTAAAAATACGTTTTAACTCAAGTTTTTTCCAATTAAATTTTTAGCACCTGCAATTTAATTTTTGAGTGCTTATAAGAATATGTTTTTCTTGTTGTTCTGTTGTTTTTGTTGTTATTACACACAACAAGCAAATCGTTTTTTCTTAACCCAACAAACACGAAGTCAAACCTTTGATATGAAATATCTTTATCATTTGACATCAAACACAATTCTCAAACGTGTTTCAATTGTTTGATTTAACATTTAAATTCAAATTGATAATGATTTGAAAATAAACATTTGATAACAAATGTTTAATCAATTTGATATCAAATGTTTGTCAAATGTTAAATTCAAATCAACAATAAACTTGGCAATACTAAAGCGAAAAATAAATGTAATCATTAAAAATGGCGATTAAAGTTACATTTTTTACTTTGTGGTTACATGTGTTTTACTATTAAAAAAAAATTTTAATATAAAGTGAACAGCTTATTTCTTGTGAAAAATAAAAATTATTTGTGAGTTATTACAATGATTAAAAATACGAAAAAAAGGAAAATAAAACGGTAAAGTGCAGAAAGTTTGGTGAACGATCGCGGTGCTACAATCCTCAAAATAAAAGGGAGCCAAGTAATTTGTCTTGCCAAAAATTGGAGGACGGAAAGGACATTATTTCATCTTTCAACTATGGATCCGAATGTTTATCTCACAGTTTATTTAAAGAAATAATTAATTAAAATTAAAAAAAAAAATATTTTTATTTATATTCCACATTGTAATTTAATCCATATTTGAAAAACATTTGAGAATTACGTTTGAAAGCAAATTGAAAATAAAGGAATTTTTCTATCTGAAAATAATTTCCCCTTTTTGTTGAGAACGCTTTGATTTTCAAACGATTTTCAAATCATTATCAAACGTCGTTTGAGAAAACGTTTGATTTCAAATCATTATCGATTTGAAAACAAACCTCCGTGTTTGTTGGGAACTTGTGTGCAACAAACTGTGAAAAATACATGCGTATGTCCACATAAAAGAATGCAACGCTGGGAGATAAAACTAATAAGTTATATGAGATTATAATGATAACCCTCACTTTTCAACTTTACTCTCAGAGTGGCTCTACCAATGAAAAGTTAAATATTTTTTTTAATTGATTTAAGAATTTTATACTTATTTTAAGAAATTCCGGAATTGATTTTCGAAAGTACGACGCGTTCTTAAAGTAAGTATAAGAAACATAATTTATCCCTAGTGTTTTTCTTTCTGTGTACATAGAGTAAAACAAAAGTTAACTCTAATATAAATCGTATGCCCCAATTCTGTTAGACGATTTATGTAAATCGAATTTTCTTTTCCAAATATTTGACTTGTTTTACATAATTAGGGCCTAAATCTTAAAACAGACGAAAACAATTTCTATGACATTTTGACAAAACATCTTAAGTCGAGATGAGATAGAAAAAAGTTTGAAAAAAAAATCGGCGAAAAAACCATTTCTATCAAATAATAAAATAAACCAGAATTAAAGACTAGTAGTATACACGTGAAGGCCACGTGCACCCCGACCCAGAGGATCTTTTGTGCAGCAAATTAAAGACTAATTTTTTTTTAAATTTTGTATTTAATTGATTTTACATGTTTTCCCCTTACTTCTGTTCTTCGTACTTTTGTCAAGAATTTTTCTTGAAGTCCAAGTACATTTTTTTGTTTTTTCATTTTGTCCTTTTCCTTTCTGTTGACCTTTTTCAGCACAACTTGAAGGACAAATATACACATAATTAGTACTGTGGTTATTTTGTTGAACTATTTATGGTTTTTAATCCAAATTTTCTTAATATTTTCAATTAGGCTTAAGTTCATGAAATTTAATTTTTCATTAAATTATTTTTATGAAGAAAGGAATTTTACAACATGAAAATTAATTAAAATTGTCATTGATAATCTTTCATTCTTGACGTGGCTGGGGCTCGAACCCCGGCCGGCAGGTTACCATGACATGTTTCGATTGCAACCACTCAATCTCCTCAGATGGATTTGCCGTCTTACACTCGCAGCCATCGACGACTGCTGACGTCAATAGTCAAACATCAAATTCTAACTTAAAAACGGATATGCTTCATTTTTCACAAAAATGAAATACGAACAAAACACGTTTTTCTTTAAGAGGCCATCCTTTTGTGGTCGATTGGCAGGTGATTCGTACAACGCATTACAGAGAAAATTTGTTTTTGGCTTGACTGTTCGTATGTGGAAACACTTTCCTGCTGACATCTTCCCTCTTACTTTCAACATGAATAAGTTTAAATCGAGCACTTCTTCATCTTTCCTCCTTCCCATAACATATGTTCCTAGTTCCAGCGCAATGTAATGCATAAGAAGGGCTCTTCCGCTGGTACAACAATAAAATCTATATTATACCAGTTTGTCAACATGAACATACAATGATAACATTCTTTTAAAAACTGTTTGTTGCTAAAAAAGCCATATGTAGCTATATAAACTTACATATATGAACAAAACAACGTGCTATTTATTTTGTTGGCAAATAAAATACACGAACACTTATTTATTTTTACTTATCCACATTTAAAGGCACCGGTGAACTTTGTCGGGAAGGTTTCTTTTAATCTCATTTTAAAATATTTTTATTCCAATTTTTTATTTTGTACCTTTTTATTTATTTTTGTATATTTTTTTTTTATTACTTATCCTTTTACTGCTATACAAAAGGTATACGGTGAACTTTACAAAAAAAAATCAAATTAGTAAAAAAAAATTAACTTGCTTGCCAGACAAAATGTAATAAGTTCATTTGACTAAAAGAAAAATATTCTCTTAATGATTATTAACGATTAATGACTTTCTAGGTCATATGCGAATGTTAAAAATTGTTGAGAATTATAATTAATTTTTATTATGAAGTGCTCATATGCTGCCAAGTGTATTGGATAGCATTTTCAGTATCCTCACACCTGATAGGGTCCAATGGGCAGCCTTATTTTGGTGGCAAGGGGTTGGAGATTAAGTGTCGTTCACAGATGGTGACAAAAATAATAATTGTAAAACATATTTACTTTGGTTTAATTAACACAGGCTGGGTTTTTGAGATCTCAGTCAAACTAGGTTTAGTTAATCCGAAAATTTTAACGGAACAGTTTAGTTTCGCTTTTAAAAAGCTTAATACAAAAAAGTGAAATAAAAAATCAAAAATAAAGTTAACAAGTAAGAAAGTATAGTCGGTCAAGCCCGACCATATGATACCCTACACCACAGTATTTAAAAACACATCATGCTTATGTGTCCATTATTGCCGAATTATTTTCAAACAAACGCTTGTTTGAAAATTTTTTTGATTTCTACAAATTTTTTTACTGATTCAATCAATATTTTTGTTTGATTTTTATTTAACCAACAAAAATGTGGACAACTCTTCAAAAATTTAATAAACGCGCTATTGGTTTGAAGTTTTCATAATTTTGTATGAATTATTTAACGCTCTTTAATGTTGTCGTCTTTTTGCATTTTTTTATTGATTGTAAGCAACACTTATTTATGTGAAATATAAGAACTACAACAAAAAACACATGCAGTCTATTTTTGAACGCTTTAAAAAAGTACAGCAATAACAAAAATGATAAAATAGCGTGACGAGGTTTGTAGTAAAAAAAACAACAAAAACAATAGCAGGTAAAAAAACGTTTAATTTTTTTTAAACAACAGAAAAAACACATTATAAGAAACAAAATAAATTTTTGGTTGGTTTCAAAGTTGGCAAAAAAAAAAAAAATCCCGTATTCAATTTTTTCAAACAGTTTGTTTAAATACATCAAATACAAAAATAGAATAATGGCGGAAAACATATCGAGTCGGTCTGCCAACTCATTAGCAAAGGAAAGGATAAAGCAAAAGTGTGTAATGAAGAGAAACACTGTGCGTATAAATATGACTTCGTTCAAAAATTATTCCAACAAAAAAATATGTCTCAAAGCCAGCCGGCCGCTCTGGTCTGCTTCTGGTCTGTGTGCGCGTCATTGCTTGTGCCAAAACTTTTTTGTTTGAATCAGCAAAATTATTTGTTTGAAATTTATATGAATTTCAGTAAACTTTTTGTTTGATTCTGTAAAATTATTTGTTTGAAAAAATCGGCGTTTTTTTCAATAAACAAAATGCAAATAAATTGTTTGAATATGCGAATTTGTTTGTAGGACCGATTTTAGACAAAAAATTGTTTGATTCTACAAATTTTTTGTTTGAACTGGGAAAATAATTTTTTCTGTGTAGGGAAATAAATTTTGATTAGAAAATATACAAGAAATGGCGTTACCGTTACCGGTGCCGGCATATTTTGTTCAGATTTCAAAGAGGCCTATTTGTGGGTAAAAACCATCGATTTTCCAGGTTGATATTTATGCTATCCTTATATGTGCTAGTTAATGTTTGTGAAGAAACTTGAGCCGCTTTAGGTTATCTGTATTACTTCTCTGAATAAAATAGGAAGATTAAAAAACGTAACTTTATGTTTAGTGGCAATTCATTAGAGCCTTCTGGGCAATGAAAGGACATACTAGTTGGCAAATAGAGGCGCTAGCCGCCTATTTATTGTTCCTGAGCCTTTGTTTCTGTGTCCCTACTGGTTACACTAGATAGACGTGAAAATCATAGTCCAAACGATAATTTACTTGGCAATAGATACAAATTTCTAAAATTTCACAAGCTGAAAATGTTGGGACTTGATCCGGTAGTAAATAACATTAATTACTTCTGCTTTAGAGAAAGTGAAATGGGGAAACTTACCGGCCTATACACTAGGCACTATGGTGTCAGAAACCATCGTTTTATATTATGACATTATCATTACCAAACAATGCAGATTCCGCTAAATGGATGACGCTCAGGATCTTCCAAATAAGTTTTTTGCATATCGAGGGCTATTTTTCAAATAGTGCTACCAGCAAAATCACAACTTTACAGGAGAGCGAAAAAACTGCTTTTTTGATAACTCTAAGAGTATTAACTAAACTTAATTTTACAATGTTATTAAAAAACAACGTGTTAATCATACATATCTTAATTTTTTTCTTAATTCCAGATATTTGCGCTTATATATCTGATAGCACTATTTGCAAATTATAATTTCATCGATTAGAACATTGAAATAAACCGATAGCACTAATTGAACAAAAATAAAAATGAGCTGTAATGAAAACTATTTGAAACTTTAGTTTAAGTTACACGAATTTTTATTAAACTAATTAGTAAAATACATAAAAAGCAATAAATAATTAAACTTTTTCCACATATTTTTAATAATCATAAAAATAATGATATTCTTGCGAAATAGCAGACTTCAATGCTTGGGAAATGCATCCGTTTGTTTGGTTGAAAAGAACGCGGGCCAGATTGTAAGGGTTTCGCTTCTATTTATATGATCGCTGCACAGTGTGGAAAATTTGGAATGAAATTTGAGATGACAATTAAAAAGGTGTAGTCAAGTTTAACAGCCAATCCCACGATGTCACACGTTAACGTTAATTTTAGAAATTGTTTTTGTTTTAAATGTAATTTTCTATACGAACGTTAGCGTGTGACATCGTGGGACTGGCTGTAAGTCTTGGCTTTGAGCTCTATATACTAAGCAGGAGGGGTGCTATCGGTTCTCAAATTAGGACATCTCGGGTATAACAAAAACTAAAAAGAAACTTAGTTCTTAAGTTTAGCTGGATGCAAGAAATAATTTTTTAGTGAAATGCGCTTGCCGAGTTTTTCATAAGTTATAATTGGTCTAGTATTTTGGAAATATAAGACTCAATTTTATCATAGTTTGTTTGAAATATTTTTTTGTGAATTATCAACAAGATTTTGTTTGTCGTGCTTAATTCCCAATTTTTATTTTTGATAAAAACACTGAAAGTTATTGTTGATGGGATAAGCTATTTCACTGGTTGCCTAACCTTTGTAAAAATGTCTTATTTAAATCAAACTTCGTAAGAATTTCCTATACAAGAAAATTTTGTGAAAACTTTTTTATAACAGCAAATTTTGTGCAAATTTCCTGCAGAAAGGATAAAATTTTTAAAAAAAGTTTGGGAAAACTTTTTTGAATAGCAAATTTTGTGAAACTGGCATATAAAAAGGAAAATTTGTAAAAGTTTTCTATAAAAAGGACATTTCGTAGGAAAATTTAAAAATTTTGCAAAAATCTGCTATAAATAGCAAGTTTCCTAAAAAAATTTCCTATAAATAGCTAATTTTGCTAGAGTTTCCTTAAACAGCTAACTTTGTAAAAATTTCTTATTTAAATCAAACTTCGTAAGAATTTCCTATAAAAGAAAATTTTGTGAAAAATTTTTTATAACAGCAAATTTTGTGCAAATTTCCTGCAGAAAGGAAACAATTTTTAAAAAAAGTTTGGGAAAATTTTTTTGAATAGCAAATTTTGTGAAACTGGCATATAAAAAGGAAAATTTGTAAAAGTTTTCTATAAAAAGAACATTTCGTAGGAATGTGCTATAAAATTTAAAAATTTTGCAAAAATCTGCTATAAATAGCAAGTTTCCTAAAGAACTTTCCTATAAATAGCTAATTTTGCTAGAATTTCGTTAAACAGCTAACTTTGAAAAAATTTCTTATTTAAATCTAACTTCGTAAGAATTTCCTATAAAAGAAAATTATGTGAAAACTTTTTTATAACAGCAAATTTTGTGCAAATTTCCTGCAGAAAGAAAAAACTTTTTAAAAAAAGTTTGGGAAAATTTTTTTGAATAGCAAATTTTGTGAAACTGGCATATAAAAAAAACAAAATTTGTAAAAGTTTTCTATAAAGAGAACATTTTGTAAGTATGTCTTATTAAATTTAAAAATTTTGCAAAAATCTGCTATAAATAGCAAGTTTCCTAAAAAACTTTCCTATAAATAGCAAATTTTGCTAGACTTTCCTAAAAACAGCTAACTTTGTAAAAATTTCTTATTAAAATCAAATTTCGTAAGAATTTCCTATAAAAGAAAATTTTGTAAATATTTCCTATAAATTTTGTAATAATTTCCTATAAAAGAAAATTTTTAAAAAATGTCCTATAAATTTTGTGAAATTTTTTAAAAGCTAAAAAGATTGAGTAATTGCAGTTAAAACATGTAAGGGTAGCCTGTCCGTGAAAGTCTGGGTTCGATTGCCGCGGCAGCCAAGAACGGAAAATTATCAATAAATTTTAGTTAATTTCATGATTTTAAATTCCTTTCTTCATAAAAATAAATTAAGAAAATTAAATTTGATAAACATTAGCCTACTTAAAATACAAAAATTTGGATTAAAACCCATGAACAGTACCCATGTACTGTAACTTTAGTGAGAACTTCTTGCATCGAAAAGATGTGAAACAAAATATTCCATCGTTTCTCGAAAAATGAGAAAAATGTGTGTCTGTAAGTCATGACGAAAACTATCAAAAGAGATTACGTCGTTACGTTATAAATGTCATAAAATTGCACTCGAAGCCGATGTGACATTGCATACGTTCAGAACGCCATTAACACATATCGTTGACGGCGACCAAAATTTACTTAAATTGAAAATTTTTCAACGACGGCGCACACTGGGGATTTCGCGGAAAAAAGGCAAATTGTCAACATAGTCTTCATGCAATATGCAGTGATATGTTGCAATTTTAGACTAAATGGTACAATCAAATCAAAAAGAATTACTCCGATCTGACTGCCAGTTTTTTTTTTTTATATCCGTCTCAAACTCAGAACTTGTGTGTTTTACCGAACCAACTTAATTTAAACCCAAGAATTTAAATGCGAATATTTGTTTACTATGTGAGCTAACGCTTTTCTTTTTTTTTCTATTTAAAGTAGTATATTTCAGTATACTAAAATTGAAAAAAAAATCTGCAGAGACTTAAGTTTTTTTTTGTGTATTTTTATAAACATATAACAAAAATCCCATTTTTCTCCAAACATTTGGACCTGCAATTTGATCTTTACTTTTCTTTAGTTTGAAATCACTACTAATACATTATCTTACATCTGTTTTAACATTATTAATCAATTTCAAGTGCCACCAGGTGCCACCTCTCAATTTGTTGCATTACACAGTACAACATTTTTCAGCTGATTGATTCGGGACTCAATTCTGATAAGGCTCTTTTGTTTAACATAACTCGAGAACCACTAATCGGATTTTGCTAAAAAAAATCTAGAAAAATCAAGAATTACAATTACTTTCATCTGTTTATATAACATTTTGCTACATAAGCAACAGTTTCGCAGTTATAAATAAATGTATGAAGAAAAAAAATATTTTTTGCCCAAAAAAATCTAAATTTTTTATTTTTAATTCATAAAAAATCCAAAACAGTAAAAAAAAATTTCAAGTCCTATTACTTTTACGTGAAGTCGCTTAACCTATGAAATAAATGAGACATAAATCATGAAAATCGATGAACGCGTTTCGCTTTTATTAACAATTAACAATTGCTCGAGATATACACAAAATTCTTAGCAAAAACATTTATGACTTTTTTTATGATTCTTAGAATTCAAAAAAATAAAACAAAAGGTTATTTGATTGTTATGATTGCGGTAGCAAAGTAATAAGCGGTAATAAATGTGCGTGGACATTTGAAAGGAAAAAAGGAAAGTGCACTTTTTTAATTATTTGGGGTTTTCCGTTGGCTACCTGTATGATTTTTTTACAGAAATTCCGCCCACATCTATTAGTGCTCATGTTTTGGAACGTACCTGTCAGTAAAATATTGAAAAATACGTAGTATTTATAGGTGTTTATTTATCAATTTTTGTCATTCAACAAGTGCTGACGAACGCGAAAAGTACAACCAATTTTTCTCCGGTTTTTTAATTATAACTGAAACTAAGGCCCACGAGTTTTACGGCAATGGAAAGCTTTTCTATTTCTCATGGGGTTTTTATGCTCGAAGCTTCTGAAGTTTGACAAAGACAGAACAAAATTAAAACAGTTCTTGCAACAATTGCACGTTGGCTTAACCGATACTAGAGCATGTGAAATTTTGGAAACAATATATAAAAGCTTTTACTACCCAGTAAAACTTCGCTTACTTTTTCAAAACGAATAGCTTCTTTAACTCATTATTTAGTAGATTTCTTCTATAACTACATGTTAAACAACTTCTATAACTACTTTTTTCTGGATGTAATTAAGTAAAAAAAATAATGACTTACTTTTAAATGCGTTCTTTTTGGGACATGCCTTGTAAAATTCATTGGTTCTTTCAGTAGAATAGAAAGTAGTGCCTTCATGTTTTTCTGATTACTCAACACATTATTTTGTAGGCGAAGTTTTTACTGGGTATAACTTCAAACAAAGATGGGAGGATTCTAACCGTACGAAGTCGCGATTTGAAAAAAGAATGCAAATTGGCTTGAAAGCAGATTTACAATTAAGTTTACTGAGGCTGAATGTTCTACCAGTTCTGCACTTGGTCGGCCACGCAAATCGTTTGAGGAGTGCTGTGAACGCGCCAAACGATACAAAAAGGATGAAGTACGTTCTATGTTCACTCAAGAAGTAATTGATTTTTCTTCTAGTATTTCAAAAACCAACCACAAAATTTGTACATTAAAATTTTGGGGAAGTTTACAAAGCTTGAACTTACAAAAGAAAAATACGAGTATCTAATGCATTGGTTACAAAATGAAGGATATAACATACTCATACCATACAAACAACTCAACACTCCACAAAATTCTGATTCATGGAAAATATATAATTGAAAAGTGTATTTTTCCTGTAGGCTTACTATCCGAAGAGGCTCAGTAAAGTCGTAACAAAGACTATAGAAAATATCGCCTTAGACACTCCAGAAAATGCAGTCGAATTGCCACGAACGAAGATAGTATGCACCGAATGATGGTTACATCAGATCCCATGATCTCACACTTGACTCCTTCATTTAGCCAGAAAAAGCATAGTGATATAAGCGACGAAGTTAAGGCTCTTTTAAGTAGATTCAAAATAAATAATAAATTAAAAATTAAAAAAATTAATTTAAATTTTTTGTTAGTTAGGGTTTTTTACATTGTAGGTAACGATATACATTTTTCTAGCTTTCTTTATTTTGATTACTTTTGTGTATAACTATATAAATAAAACTAAGTTTGTGATGAAATAAAAAATAGATTTATAATAAATAATGAATTAAAAAAATCATTTAAATTTGTTTGTTAGTTAGGGCTTTTTACATTGTAGGTAACGATATGCATTTCTCTAATTTTCTTTATTTTGATTACTTTTGTGTATTACTATATAAATAAAACTAAATTTGTGATGAAATCATTATATTTTTTGACAAATATATTTTTTTCCTCACCTCCATACAAAAACCCCCAGTGTGCGGCGGCGAAAACACAACCGTCGGCTATACCAAATTGTGTAAAGAGCGACTTTAATGTTTGTTGTTTGCTGCAAACGAGCTTTGAAGACATTCGTATATTTAATAAAAATGTTAAAAGTAAAATAATAAAACAATGAAAAATGTGCCAAGAATAAAATATTATTATTATTTTTCTTTGCATTTTGCATTTTTAATTGTTTTTTAGTGTTAAAATTTTTTCTCGCCCCATTTTTATTCGTGAGTTTATTTGACAGTTCTCAGCGGGAACTTTTCTCACCAAAATGTTACAGACACACTTTTTCTGTAAATTGGCTAGTAATTTCCTTACGTGAAAGCTTGTTCTCGCCAAAAAAAAAGTAACAGACACAGTGAGAAAAACAGCTGTTTGGTTCAATTTATGGCATTTTTGTTTCATTTCACACATTTTAATCGAAAACTTTCTCGACGCGAGAGTTACAGAACATGGGCACAGTTCAACAAACGAACCACAATACTAATTATTTCCTATAAACAATAAATTTTATAAAAATATATTTTATAAAAATTTCTTGTTTAAAGAAAATTTTGTGAAAATTCCCTATAAAAAAAAAAATTGTAAAAATTTCCTATAAATTTTGTAGAAATGTTCTTAAGCTTTGGGAAAATCTTCTATAAATAACAAATTTTCTAAAAACTTCCTATAAATAGCAAATTTGGTGAAAATTATCTAAAAAAAGCATATTTGGTGTAAGTTTCCTATAATTTTTCAAAAATTTTCATATAATTCCTATAATAAGCAAAGATGGTAAAAATTTCCTTTGAATAAAAATTTTAATTTAACAAAAAATATTTTAAAACTTTCTATAAATAGCAAACAATTTTTTTAATTTCCAATTTTATAGCTGTTGTTCTTGTTGCTCTATTCTAGCTTTCACACCCACCCTCGTTTTTTGTTCCACCATTCAATATGTGGTTAGAAAACTTTTGCCTTTTATTCACTGTCATTTTGTTTAAATTTAAACTCGCAAATGTTTTCATGAACGTACGTACTCATTGTGTAAGTACATCGAAATATGTTTAGAAAGTAAAACTTAAAAAAAAAAAAAAATTACTACACAAAAGTAGCAGGAACAATAGCAAGTTAAAGCAAATATTGTCTTTACATCAAAGGAATATAAATGTCAAATTTGAAAATAACAATTTTGCATTAAGTATTTTAGCAAATTCATTATTAAAATTATTCAGCTCTGCAACACACACGCTTCGCTGTCCAATCGTCTACAACTAAGAACAATTTTTAAATCGGCTGTGGTTGCATATTTTCAAATTACCAACTACCAATTGAAGAGAAAGGGTTTGGTTTGATGTTTCCAACATTAAAATTCTAACATCGGTGTCATCAAAATGACAGCCAAACATCAAGAGGCGGCCGTTTGCCACATTTCATGCATAAAAATGACAAGAACCAAAACAGACAAAACGACCAGCTAATTTCACACAATAAAAACGCGCATACATGAACTCACATCCGAAACATTCACTTTGTTTTTGGAACATCACAAGCAACGACATTATTAACGTTTTTCGTGTCAATTTTGAAAAATCATTTAGCAAATAAACGGCAAATAAACAATATATAATGATCTATTGAAGTTAGCGAAAAGTAGACAGATGCACACAGTTTAAGATTGACTAGTTAATAACACTGTGCAACAAGGAAAAAATAAGTCGTTCGTTTCAAATTTAAAAAATTAAGATAACAATTGATTTTGACAGATCTTTAAGCACTTTATGAAAATAAATATATAGATTGTATCAAACCATGTCGTTTTCTAAGTTTTTATGTTATCTTAACCCATTAAGGCCCTGCGTTGCGTTTTCGCAACGTTCACTTAAACCTCCCCTCAGGCATTTTGTTGTTACGTGATATTGTTATAAAGTACAGTGAAATAAAATCTAACTTAATACAGTAGAATCCCGATAATTCGTAATAGCAAGGGACCGGCCATTTCTTACGAATTATAGGGGTTTTCGATTTAGCGGGGTTTCGATTTAACGGGGTTAAAATAAAATAAATACGAATAATCGGGGTTTTTCAATTTATTTACTAAAATGATAAAAAAAAACATAAAAAACAATTGTTAAAAATAAAATATATAAAAATATATAAAAAATAAACTAATCAAACTGATCTTAAGAAAATAAACCCCATACACAAGCAAAAACCCACGCAAAAATAAAATAGTGGTAAACAAAAAATCATTCTTTCCATGTTTCTGTTGTTTTTATTACGAATTATAAGTGGTAGTTAGCAAGCAATTACGATTTATAAGAGGTAAAGAAGATTTTATTTGAAAAAAAAATTACGAATAAGCGAGGGGACCAAAATGTATGGAAGTTTTACGAATTAACGAGATTTTTTCAAGGGACCGACAGTTTATTACGAATTATCGGGAATTACGATTTAACGGGGTACGAATTATCGGGATTTGACTGTATCTAATCGACCTGTTTTTGGATTTGTATCATACATAAGTTTTTTTTATAAAAATTTTTAATTTAAATTTTTAATTTTTCCTGGTTTTTGGGCACTTTTGAAAAAAGTTAAAAAAAATAAAGTAATATATCATATACCTATCTGAAACTTCTGAAAGAGATAGTTAACATATGAACATTATTATTTCTACTGAAAAATCAAATCATCGTAGACATTTGAGACTTTTTTTATGATTGGATATCTCCGTGATGCGAAAACGCAACACTGGGCCTAAACAATATACAAATTACATAAAATTATCAAATAAAATATATTTATACAATCACTTGCTATTTAGAACCACATAATAAAACATGTAAATTATAAGTTGTTGTTAATTATGTGTTTTGAAATTTTCGATAATTTTTTTACCTTTTTCAAACAAATGGCCAATTTTCTAAATGCCAATTTTCTAATGGCCATTTTTCTACGCAGTAAGTAAATTCTCCTAAATTATAAGTTGTTGTTAATTATGTGTTTTGAAATTTTCGATAATTTTTTTACCTTTTTCAAACAAATGGCCAATTTTCTAAATGCCAATTTTCTAATGGCCAATTTTCTACGGAGTAAGTAAATTCTCCATGTCAATTTCTTTTTTTTTTTTTCTTAGGAACAAAGTATGTTATTTTCCTTAAGAGAAGCGAACTTACACCAAAGTAGTCCCGATATAGGCCTTTGGGGGTAGAGACCGGTTCTAGTTTATTTATTTATTTATTTATTTATGATTTGCTGCACAACAGAACTAAGTCTTATAATTACAGTGCAGTAATTTGTATGTGTACAAATTAGTTTCAAATTACATATAATAAAATTTTAACATAAAAAATTTTAACATAAATAATTATAACATTAAAAATTTAGACAAAATATTTAAAAAGGAATACCCAAACAAATTGCGTTGCTGTTTATTTGTTGGTGATAAGGAAGAGAATTCCAAAGACGAATTGCGTTAATGAAAAATTGCCATTCGGAAACTAGGCAGTTCTAACAGTTTATATGAATAAGACCTATCTCTTTAACATGGGGTTGTCATCGGTTCATTGACACCATTTGGCCAGCCGCACATCTATTCTCAATGCACGTGTTTAGTGTTAGTTATAACAATGTTAGATTATTTCAATACAATGTAGTATTATGTCAATAAAACAAATCCCCAGAACTAGATTTAAGAACCAAATTTTAGAAAGTCCAAAAAAAAGTGTCACACCATCGGTGAAGACTGTACCGTTATTCATTACCTTCTTGTTCCTTATATACCAGTTAGATGATTAGTTCTCCTTTCACTGGTCATGAGTTCTATCTTTTTGAACTTTTGAACAATTGACACAAATTTCCAGCAGGGTTACTTCAATAGCTGCAGTAATAGAAAACTGAAAAAGTAATGTGAAATTATCCTCTCCCAGGATATTAAAGAAAAACCAGTTAGAGTGCTATATTCGGCTATGCCAACTATTTGATACCATCCACTGACAGCTATGATATTTCAGGAGTGGGCACTATATTGCACCTGTGGTAAATTATGAACCGATCTTTACACAGCGTGTTTTCTAGTCTTATAAAACTGTGACAGAACAAAATTTATAACAATAGAATTATTTGTTATGGTTTTAGGCGTACTAAAGTGTTTTTCGAGACTGGGCTTTATATGAGGCCTATGGTAAATAATGGACCGATCAATTTACAAATGTAAGAAATGTGACGTAGCAGAGCACCCAAAGTACCTTGGAGCATATCATAATTGAATTAAAAATAAAATGTAAATGAATATCTTTTTTTTATTTTTTTTTTTCCTAAAGAAGTGGATAAAATATTTTTATTTAAAATTTTTACAAATGCGCTTAATTTGTATATCGTTAAGGCCCAACGTTGCGTTTTCGCAACGGGGGTTATCTGGGCTCCCACGTATCCGACTTACCTCAAATTTGTTTTCTTTCATATTTAGGTATAAACAATCAAATTTTAAAAGTTTCATCATTATAGCTCAATGGGATCATGGCTCGGGCCTTAATGGATTTAATTGCAGTTGGTAACAAAACTGGTTCGCTCCACTTGCCAGACATTTTCAACTTTGCATTTTCTGTAACAAAACTTGCTGGTTCATTGTTTTAATTTTACTGTTTGAATTGCGCCAAGATATCGTTGACGAAATTGAGTCGAATTAGGGAATTTAAAAAAGGTAAATTTGTAAATAAGTTCGCTTTGACATTTTTGTTTTTTTATAAAACGTATGTTGAAAAATATGTTTGTAGCGATGTTCATATGCACGACTGGAAATCTGCTGTAGGTCCAGAAATTCATGACCCTTAAAATGATTTGAGAATACTTGTATCTACTCATTTTGGGGAAAATTGGAGCGAAAATAAAGTCTTACAATATTCTATTTTCTTGGACAATAATAATATTGATTATAGAACGGAAAAACCTTTACTTACTAAATACGACATGGTGCTCTTTAGCTTCCATGATGGTGTTGGTACTGCTCAATTCCTTGAGACAAACAGCACCAATTCCAACAACAAACGGTCTGCTGTTTCCCAAAAATAATACAAGGCTAACAACAATTTTGTTACAAAAATGAGTTAAACAAATTATACAAGTAACAACAGAAGGCGCATCTGCATGTTTAAATAAAAATATGTTAAATTTTCCTGAGAATGATTAACAAAGTAGGTCGAAATATTTGACTTAACAAATAAAATTCAACCAAAATGGCAGTGTTTTAATTTATCTATATTTAAAACAAAAGATCTCACTACGCAATTTACAAAAAAAGGTTTGGTTTCGCTTGGCTCTTACTTATTTTAAAAGTACATAATTCACAATCATTTCACTTAACCAAAAACAAAAAAAAACTAATGGGCACAAAATCATAATATTCACATGGAATGTGTTATTAATTACACGGTCTTAAACTTAAAAAATCTACTTTTAAAACCATATAATTACAAGAAAAAATCGTCCACTCTGCTCCAGTATTAAAAGTTACATCTTTAATCAATTTAATTAAGTACAAAACAAAATACACTTTAAAATTTTATTAAAATTACCAACAAAAAAAAACCCCCCCCCCCCCCCCCCTTTTTGGTCGGAACTGACCACTGCACACTGGGCTGGATCGCCAAATTTTTGGCATAAAGTCGAAATTTTCATGGAAATATTTGTTAATTTTAACTATATTTTCTTAAAGTGCATACCCTAGGTACAACATTTCAGTAAGTAAAAGTTATTTGATGGAAGCCCTGAACTTTTACAAGGGGTACAAAGTCCAATCTATATGCCATGTGTTTGTTTTCCTAAAAAAGCAGAAAAAGTTAGCTCAGCTTTATAATAACCGAAAGCGACTGCCGGTAAACAAAAAAAAAATTGATAAATATGGAAAATAGCGATAAATGTATGTATATTATTAAAAACCAATAGCAATTGCTTTTTATTTGTTAAATGTTTTTGTGAATTGTTTTTTGTGCGGTCCTAAGCAAAAACACCAGTTTATAGTGGAGTAAAAACTAACTTTCGCCCAATTTTGGCCAAAATTTAATTATGCTAAAATATACTTGAAAGTGTACATTATAACGTGTTATTAACAATTTTTGCCCAAATTTGCCCGTTTTCCATAAATTTGTGGATTTTTAGGTACATTTGAGTTCAGTCATGCTTCCCCTACAATATGTGGCTAGACAACTACCGAAATGAAGATGCAATTTAAACTGGATTTTTGAACAGCTTAACTCTAAAACTCTAAAAAAAAGTTGTCGTATAATATGATCTTCATATGACTCTAATAGATTGCAAAGTCTTAAACATTTTAACTGGCACAAAATCTTGTCAGTTATGTCCTATCTGTGGGGCCATTCGCCATTTCATGTGAATTTCCAATCAATGCTATTAAGTTTAAAAAATTCTGTGAGAAAACAATACCCGTGGTATCCGATATCGCCTACTTTACATAAAATCTTGATTCATGGATCTCAAATAATATCATCATCAGTAATGTCAATAGGTTGCCTTGGCGAAAACGTATCAGAAGCACGCAACACATTTTATAAACAAGACAGGAGATCGCATGCTCGTCAGAATTCGCGGATTAATAATTTGCTCGATGTGTTTCACAGATCAGTTGACTCTTCAGATCCTATTCTTTCGAGCATTTCGCTCAAGAAAAGGTCAGCTCAACTTAAAAAAAGGTGTTGCCCAAAGATGTTATTGAACTTTTGGAATCACCAAATTTTTAAATTGAAAAAAATTAACCTGAGAATAAAGAGAGCGACTCTGATTCTGAAACTGATTCCGAATGCGAAAATGTAATTAATTATTCATTAGAATTATACGAAGAGGATGACTATTTTTTTTATTTTAACGCATATATTGTAGTTAGCTATATATATTTAAGGATTCAGTGCTTTTTAAGTCCATAACCATATATCACTTTAATAAAACTTTTGCAATTTAATAATATTAATTCTCAAATAAAAACACATTGGTATTCGAAATTTCAACTTAAATTTTTCGTAATTTAGGAATTTAAGGTCCAAAATGGCCCGATTTTGACCAGCTTGGTATATAGGTATGTACTCCTGATCTCAAGAAGCCCTTAAATTTTGTACAAAACAATCTTTTAAGCAAAATTTGGGTATATTAAGGAGTTGTAACGCACGTTTTGGCACCATATGGGAGGTAGTCGGATTGGACCAAAATTTTGCAAAGATGCTGCGCATACTATAATTATCAAATGTACCAAGTTTCAATTCTGTAACTCTATGTTTAGACTTTATGCCAAAAATTTGGCGATCCAGCCCAGTGTGCACTGTGCAGTGAAGCCATATTTTCGTAACGACGATATGTTGCTAGCGCATTGTGAGTGTATTTTATTTATTTATATACGTTTCTCATTTTACTACCATGGACTACTTATTTGTATGTATGACAGATACGTACAATCATTAAGTTGTGCTGCTGCTGTTGCAGCGAAAAATGGGTCATACATTTTTTAAACGTTAAAGTTTAAAATCACAAATACACTGTTTTGGGACTTTTTCATAGAAGTTCATAGTATATATAAAATTTTTTATTTTATAGACACGAAGACATATGTTGTAAATTCCCAAAAATAAGGCCCTCTAGAGAAAGTCACTGTATAAATAACTTTCATATTAATTAAATCCGTTAAAGCGAAATGTTTAAAATCGGGCCATTTTATTAAATAACCCTGCCGTAAAATCATTTCAATGATTTTTTTAATGGCGTTAATAAAACACGAATCAATATAAAATTAAGAGTTTCCTCTAACATCCTTTTTGCACTTAATTTTCCTTTCCTTTTGCACTTTTGTTTTTTTTTTTTTAATTTTTTCCGAGACAGGTACAACGAAGGAGTCATGTGTCAAATGAAAACTTTAAACAAACATTTTTTAATTATGCTTGCTCATCTCTCAGGGCAATGAAGTGTAAAAGAGTTTCTGACATTGTGGCATTGGTATTACTAAACTTTGACACTTTTTGTAGGTTTTGGTGGTTATTGTGGCAGAATGGTGGAAAAATGTTTAAAATATTATAATAGTGTGTTCGCTGTGATGGCACTGGTTTGGTCGTTCAAAGTTCGTGTTTTTTTTTGTGCATTTATACTGGCGAGTTCATTCGTTTTTGTTGTTGTTGCTTTCAAAAAGTTAACGATGAAAAACTTTATGCTAATGTTGTGTCATATTTTTGCGTGTTTGGCCACATAACCACTTTCCATCATCATCACCATCTACAATGATGTTGCTACATCTACATTCATAATAATAGTAATAAACAGTGAAAAAGAAATAGAAAATACCTAAATAATTTTTCTCCTTTAAGATTTTTCTAGATGGTAAAATATATTTTGATACATTTTTAAGGTTACAAGAGTTATCGAAAAAAAAATTGAAAAATAAATATCCATACCAAATAAATTCTGTAAAAAATAATTTTGTTTAAACCTGTATCGTAACTCTTACTTTATATAGAAAATGTATCAAAATTAAAGGGTCATCCAAATATCGAAACATTTTAAGCAAAATTATTACTTTCATAAATTCTTTCAAGATATTTTAAGTTGTAATACATTTTCTACAAAAATTTTACGTTATCGATAAATGTTATAAAGAAACCATATGCTATCGATAAATATTTAATGGAACCTATAAGATATTGACTAAATTTTCCCAAGAAGTTTAATGCTATCGTTAAATTTTGATAAGAAACTTAGGGTTACAGAGCATATTGCTATAGAAACTGTACGATATTGATAAATATACTATTGTTATTTAATAATATCAATAAATATTTTATAGAATCTTTAAAATATTGATTAATTTTCTATAAAACTTAGTGTTATCGATAAATTTTTTTTTTGACACTAATTGTTACGGATAAATTTTGTACAAAAATTTTATGATAACGATAAATTTTCTATAGGAATTTATAAATCGATAAAAATTCTATATTATAATCTTTATTTTTTTCCAAAGGATTCTGCTATTCGTGCTTAATTCCCAGTTTTTATTCTTGACAAAAACACTTGAAATTTATTGTTGATGGGATAAGCTATTCCTATGCATTTCACTGGTTGCTTAGGCCAGATCATCAGGAAACTTCATCCATAAAGATTTTAGACAATCTAAAGATATTAAACCAAATAAAACTGTTAAACGTATAAGAATTATAGCAACAGTTCTACTTGTAACAATATCAAAGCTTGAACAAAACACATCAACAATAAACAACAGTGGGTTTATCTCATCTTACATTCCCCAAGCTTTGATACTGTTACAAGTAGAACTGTTGCTATAATTCTTATACGTTTAACAGTTTTATTTGGTTTAATATCTTTAGTTTGTCTAAAATCTTTATGGATGAAGTTTCCTGATGATCTGGCCTAAGCAACCAGTGAAATGCATAGGAATAGCTTATCCCATCAACAATAAATTTCAAGTGTTTTTGTCAAGAATAAAAACTGGGAATTAAGCACGAATAGCACAATCTTTTGAAATTGAAATTTTGTATTCCCAAAAATTGAAATTACTTTTTGATAATAAACAGGCAAGTGCACGGCCTAAAAAACACTTAATTGACAACATCTTTTGTAAGTTGTTGTTGTTTTTATTTTGTTTTTCTTAACCTACTTACAACTACAATTAATGTTGAGAGAATTTCAACTAATTGTAGTGGGGAATGTAAGATGAGATAAACCCACTGTTGTTAATTGTTGATGTGTTTTGTTCAAGCTTTGATATTGTTACAAGTAGAACTGGTGCTATAATTCTTATACGTTTAACAGTTTTATTTGGTTTAATATCTTTAGTTTGTCTTAAATCTTTATGGATGAAGTTTCCTGATGATCTGGCCTAAGCAACCAGTGAAATGCATAGGAATAGCTTATCCCATCAACAATAAATTTCAAGTGTTTTTGTCAAGAATAAAAACTGGGAATTAAGCACGAATAGCACAATCTTTTGAAATTGAAATTTTGTATTCCCAAAAATTGAAATTACTTTTTGTTATTATAATCTTTGTGATATCTAAAAATTATCTATAGAAGCTTCATGTTATCGTTAAATTTTCATTGGAAAGTTATTGTGATAGAAAAACTTTTTAAAGAAACATAATTTTATCTATAAATTTTCTATAGTAACATAATGCTATCGATAAATTTCTATAGAAACATAATGTTATTTACAAATTTCCTACAGAAACTTTATGATAAGGATAAATTTCTCTATAGAAACCTTATAATATCAATAAATATTCTAATGAACCTTTGTGATATCGATAAATTTTTAATAGAAGCTTAATGTTATCGTTAAAATTCCTATAGAAACTTATTGTTACAGAAAAAAATTCTAAAGTTACTTAATTTTATCAACAATTTTCAATAAAAACTTTATGATAACTACAAATTTTCAGTTAAAACTTTATAATATCGATAAATATTCAATAGAACCTTTATAAAATCGATAAAGTTTCTATAGAAATTTATTTTAACAGAAATATTTTTTAACTTAATGTTGCTTATAAATTTTCTATGAGAAATTTTATGATATAAAAAAATGTCTCTAGTAAATTAATCTTATCGATACATTTCTATAGAAACTTTATGTCATCGATTAATTTTTCTTTATATAACCCTAGAAAGATAACGTTATTTTTTGTACTGAAAAGAAAGCGATGCGTCTGAAAGACGTATGCTTGTTTATATCCTTTAAAGGATATCACCGAAAATAATATTGATGAATTTTATTGTTGAAATCTTTAAAAAAAAATATAGTTTTTAAATAGAAAATTAATTTAAAAATAAAATTAAAAATAAAATTCAATTAGCATTATCAAAAATTAAAGAGTTTTTATAAAGGACTTCAGTTCGGTTCTAGAAACTAAAATAAATATTTTCTTTGTACTTTATGTAGATAATGTTATCTGTATTAACTTATATAAACGAAAAAAAAAATATAATTTGAATAACATTTTGTGCAAGATTTACAAATTTAAATTTTGTGGTCGCCACATACAGGTATACCGCACTCGACATAAGTTAAATTTCTGATGGACAGAAGCCACCGTATTATCTCCTTTTTGATTCACGCTGTTCTCCACTACAACCTCAATCATTATTTACTGCATCTGGTAAAATTTTTTCAATGTTGTCGGTTAAAGTTTTCGATAAAATAGGGATTTCTAGCCTTAAAATTGAAAAAATTTATGGAAATTTCGGCACTGGTTCATTAAACAATTTCCGAACTTATTTCGGTAGTAAAAAATATCGAAGCATGAAATTGGGTAGTACAGTGATTTGAATTCCCGAGTAGGTACTCTTGCCTTACGAACTATACTCATTGAAGAAACTCGGCCATCACTTTGACCCTTCGATGTAGCTCACTTGCTTTTATTTCTTAAAGTGGGTCGAGATATCGAAATAAAGCAGCTATCAGAAGAAGTAGTAAAATGTTCAGGTTCTTAAGGATTTTCCTGAATCGGTGGTATATTCTCGTCAGGCTCAAGGATGTCAAAAGCTCATCTTCTACATCACTTTGAAGACCATCCTCCAATAATTCATCTTCCGATTCGCTCACACTTTCCAGTGAAACCGAGTCCTCCAGCACGCTTTGCAAAATAGCGCCAATTTCTGCGTCGCCCAAGCCGCGCTTACAACAACATTTTTAAAACAATACCTTAAAATTCAACCAAAACACAAAGTTATCTTCGCTACTAAAGTAACACTAAAGATAACGATACGTCTCTCAGACATATGTTGTGTTTATTTCTCAAAAAATACATAACTTGCAACATAAAAACTGCCACCACCAACTAGGTGCTGCTAACAACTAAGATTATTGAACGTGAGAAAGCTGTATGTTAACAAATGTGAAAGTATGAGCACAAAATTGAAAAGGGGTACGTCTCGCAGACGTACCTAACCTTTGTAGGGATAATTTATGTAATCGAACAATTTCTTATAACATATTTTTGCTTTCCATAAATTCTATGTTAAAACTTTAAGTAATCTACAAATTTTTTGAAATAATGTATGTTATCTAAAATTTATAGGAAATTAATTTTATCAAGAAAGTCTCTTTAAAAAATGTTTGTAATTGAAAAGACTTTAATAAAATTAAGCCAAATATTTTTGAGCGGAAGCTAATGTCAAAATTCTCCACTTTTGCTCGTCACTATTGTATCATCTTTATTCTCGAAAATAACTACATAATTCTCGTCTGCGACTACATGTAAAATTATAAAGTAAGTTTTTCCAAAATAACCATTTTTAAAGTTATAATAAATTAACTTTATATGTGTATACTCTCCAAGCATTTTGTAGAGTTTTTAATAATTATCTACTTTGATTGCACTTGCTACGCCACATTTAATAGTTACATAAAAGCTTTTGCGGAGTTTATAGGGGTATTTGCTTGCTTGCACAAACGTTTAAACTATTTTATCACAAATTTGTTAAATAGTTGTCAAGCTGATTACGCTTTTTAATGCGAAGAAAGAAAAGAATTTCATTAAAATATTATATTTGCATACAGAAAGTGTGTGTTTGTCAAGCCGTTTGTGTAGTTTATTTACCCCTTAAGTTGCAAATATTTTCCTGGACAATGTTTCTACTTCGATAAAATTCAAAAGAATCATCCAATGATTTTTGCCAATTTAAAAACTATTTAGATTATTATTCGATCAGCAATACTTGCTGGGGTGTATTGCAAAATAGTTTTACATATACATATATGTAGAAGTATGTCTATGTATTTAAAAATCAGTTTTGTGCAAACTAAAAAGTACTGCGGTAAAAGCACTTAAAGACATTTTCGTAAGTAAAAAATTTTTCTCTTATTAATACACAAAAAAAAAATAATTTTGCACAAAATTTTCTAAATTAAATATACAAAATACTTTGATCTGAAATTTTAAAATACTACAGAGAAACATTATCATAATTCAACTTTAATTTAAAATTAATATACTTATTATAATAAAGAGCAAATATTTTAATGACTTTCTGTGTAATTAATAATTGCAAAGGATTTCGTTGTGGCATTTCAAATATGTATTTACTTAATGAAATCTTAATTAAAAGCAATTTTGTGCTGCTAAAAGGGAATGGGATGATTGCGAAATTAAATTTACTTAAGTCATTAAATTGTAACTTTAATTCACGCCTTTAAGATTTTGAAACAAAAGTTCTTCTTTAAAATTCAATTACAGGGTTATTTTTTATAAAATATTCTTACAATTTCTAATGTCTTTATTTACCTGAAACTTTTGTATTTTCCTTACTAAGTTTATTTGTTTCTGCTTATCTACTTTTGTCTTGAAATACAACTTTTTCAATATTTACCGAAACAGTAGTTTCTAAAGAGTGTTTAAAAAAATAATTTGTTGGAAAAAGAAAATGTTTTGGCAATATTTCTTAAAAATAACAAATTTTGGCACAATTTCCAGTAAATTGCAACTTTTGCCAAAATTTCCAATAAATAGCAAAGATTGGCAAAATTTCCTTTAAATAACCCATAAAAAACAAATTTTGTCAAAATTTCCTATAAATAACAAATTTTCCAAAATTTCCTACAAATACCAAATTTGGGAAAATTTCCTATAGATAGCAAACGATTGCAAAAGTTCCTATAATTAACAAATTTTGGCAACATTTTCCATTAAAAAAAAATTATCAAAATTTCCTATAAAAAAAAAAAAAATTTTGGCAAAATTTCTTATAAATAACAAATTTTGGCAAAACTTCCAATAAATAACAAATTGTGGCATAATTTCCTACATATAAAAAATTTTGGCAAAATTTCCTATAAAAATCAAATTTGGGGAAATATCCTATAGATAGCAGAAAACTATCGCAAAATTTCCTATAAATAACAAATTTTGGCAAAATTTCCTTTTAATTAAAAATTTTGGAAAAATTTCCTATTTATAACAAGTTTTGGCAAAAGTTCCTATAAATAACCCATAAAAACAAATTTTGTCAAAATTTCCTATAAATAACCAATTTTGGCCAAATTTCCTACAAATACCGAATTTGGGAAAATTTCCTATAGATAGCAAACTATCGCAAAAGTTCCTATAATTAACAAATTTTAGCAAAATTTCCAACAAAAAAAAAATATCAAAATTTCCTATAAAAAACAAACTAATTTTTGCAAAATTTCTTATAAATAACAAATTTTTTAATTTTAATAAAATTAAATTCCTATAAATAAAAAATTTTGGCAAAATTTCCTATAAAAATAAAATTTGGGGAAATATCCTATAGATAGCAGCAAACTATCGCAAAATTTCCTATAAATAACAAGTTTTGGCAAAATTTCCTATAAATAACCCATAAAAAACAAATGTTGGCATAGTATCCTATTAATAAAAAATGTTGGCAAAATTTCCTATAAAAATCAAATTTGGGGAAATATCCTATAGATAGCTGAAAACTATCGCAAAGTTTCCTATTAATAACAAATTTTGGCAAAATTTCATATATATAAAACAAGTTTTGGCAAAAGTTCCTATAAATAACCCATAAAAACATATTTTGTCAAAATTTCCTATAAATAACCAATTTTGGCCCAATTTCCTACAAATACCAAATTTAGGAAAATTTCCTATTGATAGCAAACTATCGAAAAAGTTCCTATAATTAACAAATTTTAGAAAAATTTCCAACAAAAAAAAAATTATCAAAATTTTCTACAAAAAAAAACAAATTTTTGCAAAATTTCTTATAAATAACAAATTTTTTAATTTTAATAAAATTAATTTCCTATAAATAAAAAATGTTGGCAAAATTTCCTATAAAAATCAAATTTGGGGAAATATCCTATAGATAGCAGCAAACTATCGCAAAATTTCCTATAAATAACAAGTTTTGGCAAAATTTCCTATAAATAACCCATAAAAAACAAATGTTGGGATAGCAGAAAACTATCGCAAAGTTTCCTATAAATAACAAATTTTGGCAAAATTTCCTTTTAATTACAAATTTTGGCAAAATTCCCTATATATAACAAGTTTTGGCAAAAGTTCCTATAAATAACCCATAAAAAGCAAATTTTGTCAAAATTTCCTATAAATAACCAATTTTGGCCAAATTTCCTACAAATACCAAATTTGGGAAATTTTCCTATAGATAGCAAACTATCGCAAAAGTTCCTATAATTAACAAATTTTAGCAAAATTTCCAACAAAAAAAAAATTATCAAAATTTCCTATAAAAAAAACAAATTTTTTAATTTTAATAAAATTAGTTTCCTATAAATAAAAAATTTTTGGCAAAATTTCCTATAAAAATCAAATTTGGGGAAATATTCTATAGATAGCAGCAAACTATCGCAAAATTTCCTATAAATAACAAGTTTTGGCAAAATTTCCTTTAAATAACCCATAAAAAACAAATTTTGTCAAAATTTCCTATAAATAACAAATGTTGGACAAATTTCCTACAAATACCAACTTTGGGAAAATTTCCTATAGATAGCAAACTATCGCAAAAGTTCATATAATTAACAAATTTTAGCAAAATTTCCAACAAAAAAAAAATTATCAAAATTTCCTATAAAAAAAAACTAATTTTGGCAAAATTTCTTATAAATAACAAATTTTTTAATTTTAATAAAATTAATTTCCTATAAATAAAAAATTTTGGCAAAATTTCCTATAAAAATCAAATTTGGGGAAATATCCTATAGATAGCAGCAAACTATCGCAAAATTTCCTATAAATAAACATTTTTGGCAAATTTTTCTATAAAAAGCAAACTTTGGCAAAATTCCTATAAAAATCAAAGTTGGCCAAAATTTCCTAAGTATATTAAAATTTGGTCAAATATCCTATAAATATAAAATTTTGACGATTTTTTGTGAAAATTTCATACAAATCTTGCCAAAATTTTCTATAAATAGTTAAATTTCCAAAACTGTTGGCAAAATTTCCTTTAAATAGAAACATTTGACAAAATATCCTATAAATACCAAATTTTGACAATCTAACTAATAATTGACATTTTCTTATTTTGCAAAATGTTTTATTAGGGATTCGTTTAAGCAAAAACGTGTGTGGGAGGGAGTCCCAGTTTAATACTTATGCTAAACTGATAAATATCTTTTAATATTCATACGATAATATGAAAAGTTTTACGTTTCAGAAAAGAAGTAAAAACTAAACTATTTCTGTTCTTGATGTTTTTTGAAAATAATAGAAATATTAAAACTCTTATAATAAACTTTCGTCTTAAAAGTAGTTACACACAAACTTTGTTCATTCACAACTTAACTCTTGATATGAAGTACCTGAAGGAAATAAAATAATCAAGTTGTTGCTGTCGACATTTTGCCATCGTGTTGTCCGTCCGTATGTAGACGGGAAGAGCCAACTATAGACACAACAATGAAGCAAATTTGTAATAAAATGTATCAAAATTAGTTTAAGACTTTACGAATAGAGGTAGAATTAAAATAAGATGTATACATCCGAGTATATCAATAAGAATACTAAGATGTCTAAGTCCTTTTACCTGTTTTCATGCGTTAGACTGGCTTTTATGTATAAGGACATGAAAGAACTGTTGAAAAAAAGAACCTTATTGAAAGTTTTACTACATTTTTTTTTTTTAAGAAAATTAAATATATATTTTTAGTGCCACACATCACAATGAACTTTCTTTTGAATGTCTTTTTTTACTTTATAGATGTTTCCTTAAAATATTGTAGCCAAAAAAATATTTTAGATTATGTCAAATAATGTGTCAAAATTTTTATACGTACGTTTATATTACAGCAGCAATAACAATATAAACGTCCGGTGTACTAGTCATTCATTTGATCCTTTTTCTTCTTCAGGACACCAAAAAAAAAAAAAAAAAAAAAAACCTAGAACAAATTGTAAAAAGAGAACTAAAATTGGGAAAAGAAAGGAAGTAACAGAAAATAATGTTTGTTGTCATGTTTAGGGTCATAAATGTTGGCAACTTTAATAGGTATAATTTACAGGCTTAATGGGTTCTTATATGTATGTGTGAATATGTTTGTGTGTGTCTAAGATGTTCATTGTATGCCTGGGTATAGAAGATTATCCAAATATGTATGTCAGATTGTAAGTATTTGTTTTCAAGTTGGTTAAGGTGGTTGCAAAGAAAAACAAAAAATTTAGCAGAAAACTTAATGTTAAACAAAACCTCAAGAAAACATTGTGTAGACATGAACAACAACAACTTACAGACATTTATAAGATGGCAAATTTTTTATTTTTAATTTGTTGCATTTTCTTTTTTTTTATAAAGCAAGAATGGTGGGAAATTTGTCTTGGTAAATTTTTGCTAAGTTTTTCAATTTTATATGAGAAATTGTAAATCAAGACGTAAATTTAAAATCAAAAACTCTAAAAATATCGAAATTTTTAAGAGAAATAGGCCAATTACGTTTAGTCTATAATTTTGTTTTGATATTAAAACTTAACTCAGAAAAAAATTATCATAAAAATCTTAATTTAAAAAATATTGTATTGCAAGACAAAATTCCTTAAATATTACTGCATAATATTCGACACAGTTAAATCTTATATTCATCTTAAATCTCATGAGAAATTTTTGTACTGACTGGTCCATGACTGGTCACGGATCCCAAATATGGTACACTCTTAAAAATTTGTCTATAAATATTGTGGTATAGGAATTCATATAGTCGGGCTTGGCATACTATACTTTGTACTATATGGGGGATTTCATGTAAAGTGACCCAATTTTTAAATCGATGTCTTCCGATTTGGATGAAATTTGCACCAAGTCCGGGAATGTTTTTTTTTTTTTGCTCAAAAGAATGTTTTTATGTCTTTTCCTTTGAGTTAGTTCTAGTATTTTAGAAAAAAAATCAAAATAGTGCTGCATATGCAAAAAATTTAATAACCCTCGTTTTGAGTTAGAAATTATTTTTTTCATACATAAGCCACTCGCATTCCAAAAAGCGACCAAAAATAACTTAAAGGAAAAGATATAAGTGTAATGACCTTGAAAGCCTGCATATAGGAAACTAGGGATTGCTGTTCGGTTTTAACCGAAAGTGAAACCGCGGTTTTAAATGCTTAAAAACCGAAACCGACAAAAAACCTCGGCTTAAAGATTTACTTTAACAACATATTTATGCTTAAAGAAATTGCAAATTATACATAATACTGGAACTTCATATACAAAAACTTTATACGTAACAGCTTGCATTAATGGCAAAGTATTTCAAAATTCTTAAACTTCAAAATAAGTACTAAAGAATAAATGTTACCTGTTAAACTCTTCAGTATACGCCTAATTTGTGTGGCACAAACTATCACCCGGGCCTAGCTGGGACCAATAGTATTTTGTATGAAGTTTTTGTGGCTATAGAAAAAACTCATACTAACGAACCCCTGTGCAAGGCTGGGACTATTTTTATATGTATGGAGTTTTATGGCTATAGCAGGAAAATTTTGTCGGAAAGTGGAATAATTCTTCGAAAAAACAGTAAAGAAAGAATTCTTATGTGTTGCGTATGCTTTTTGATACGTTTCATTTTGATTTTATAAACAAAATTTTCATTTGGCCAATTGCGACGCCCACGGTGTTTACACTTTTTTCTCATTTTGTAAAAAGCACTTTGATTGAGGCAGGCGCGGATTCAGCTTGAGGCTTAGGGGGGGGGGGGGGGCAAATTTTGTATGATACAAAACAGAAAAAAAATTTGGTTTTAAAAATTTATTAAAAACAATATGTGTATTAGGGTAAGTACTTTTTGCAATTTTTGCGAATATCAAATTCTTCATCGCACAGCCGTAAAGGTTATGAAACAATATTAAGAAATGATGTATTACTATTACGCGATCGTTAAAAAAGTTTCCGCACCAAACGCGATGAAGTTTTGAATTTAAATTTTTCACCTAAGTATACAAAATTAATATTAATTAACAAAATTTTAGATATTTTCTAAAGATTTCATGAATATACAAGATCTCTGTACGCAAGAAGGGAGCAAAAAAAATCTCGACTCTATTTCGCGGTTTTTTTAATAAACTAAATTTTAATGGCAAATGATAGATGTTGTGATAGATGAGTTGTTTGGCGGATATATGCAGCAGTTATAATTTTCAGCAGCGTAGATTGCACAAGATATTTTTCCATTATATAAATTAACTCGAACTTTAAACTTAAAATTTATTTCATTAAACCCAAAAAAATAGCTTTATTAATGTATTTATGCCTGTATTCATAAAATTATTTGAAATTTAATAAAGTTTGAAACCCAAATTTTCTATGAAAATTTTCCTTAATAAACGTTTATTAAATTTAATAATCATTTATGAATATGGGGGCTAAAATATAAAGCATATATAAACAATAAATGTACCATATACAATGTGTATGGAGATTAAAAAAAAATTTTTTTTTGAGGAGCTTTAGAAATTGCATTTGGTGCGGAAACTTTTTTGGCCAAAATGGCCTAAAAAAATTATTTTCATTATCAATACTAAATTGCCCATCGCGTGGTGGGATGAAGAAATTTTGTCCAAAAAAAGTCATTACCCCAATTAAAAAAACTCAACAAAAAGGTTAAATAAAATATAAGATCAGTTCAATATAAATTAATCTTTTTAAATAAGCAATTTATGATTTCCTTGTGAGGCAAATTTAGACAGTACAGTCTATCTTCTGTCATTGTTGATCTGAGCCATGTTTTTATTCGACGAAGGGTAGGAAATGACCTCCCGCTCGTAGCATTACTGACGAGCATAGAAACGAAAATTTTAAATATTTGTCTTACATTTGGGTAGGTATCTTCATCACAGTCTATAAAAGCATTTACAACGTTATCTGATAGATCAGGCTAAAGCTTAGCTGTTAGTAGGTGTTTTTCTCTTTTATCAAATATAATCAGCTCATCAGCTAGTTGTGGTTTTAACAGTTTTGTTTCTGTATATGACTTGATTACACTTTGAGGTAGAAGTTTAGGTATGTTCAATACATTTAGGATAACTAATGGAGAGGAGTTTTGAGATCTTCTAAAATAAATTCAATAAGAGGAATGTAACCTACAACTCGGTAGTAATCTTCAACATTTTGGATGTGATTATTTCGTTCAAATCTTGTCTTTTCGATAGGGACCTCAATTTGAATGCAAATAACTTTAACTTTTTCAAAAGTGGCTTTAAATTGCTCTTCGGCTTTATTTCTTTTTTCTTCAAGGCACATGATTAAAATTTTGATAAGGCTTGATCCTTTTTGAAGATCTATATCTTGCTTTTGTAAAATGATACTAAGTGGCTGTGTTGCAATAGGTATCACACTTAATATGTATATTCCGCAAATATAAAGGTAGAGATACTACCTTTCCACTCGGATATTTTTTGCAAAGACGCACAATGAAGAGAGTTTGGCTCCCAAATACTTTGCTAAACCTGTTTTTCGCTTGCGATGATTATATATAAAAAATTTTGTCGTTTTTTTAACAAATGATACAACTTTTTGTATTAATGGCACTTTATTGCTTTTAGAAATTGAGTTGTTCGATTTATGGGAATAGCAAGGCTTTTGTTTCGCATTTGTCGCTTTTCCAGAAATTTTGAATAGCTCCATTTTCTGCTGACATCAGAGGACACCCATCTGTTCCATCTTCTACACAATTGTTTAGGTCAAGACTAAAATTTGTCAAAGCTTTAAGAACTATTGATGGTAGTGTCTTCGCATCAATTGACACATCAACGTCATCAATATCTTTTGGAGCCTATTCAAATGCGTTTACAACAATGCCAATAAATTCTTCCCTAAAAACTGTTTGTTGTATGTTGAAATATCTTAAAGATAAGGAAATCTGGCTTTTCCCCGACAAATCCGTGCTTTCGTCAAAAATTATCGAATAGAATTTTGATTCATATAACACATATATACATAAATATTGCATTTACTAAGGCTTATTAATAATTCAACCGCACGCATTATCAAGTCAAACGTTTAGTCTTTGGATATAGATGGCACCTGCTGGGATTGAATGTAGAATAATAAGTATTTGAATACGGTAAACAAGATGTTTCTTTGGAAATATCTAATAAATAACTATTAGGATTAAGATATGATACTTATTGAAAATCGTTAGAGATTCAATAAAAAAAAATAAAAAAATACTTATTGAAAATTTCGTTAGAGATTCCAAAATTTTGTACATTAAAAAAAATATTATTATTATTGGGAATTCTTGTATTATCGAAATAAACAAAACATATTTTTATAATTTACGGGGGGGAAATTTCCTTATTCCCCCCCCCCCTGAATCCGCGCCTGGATTGAGGAAAACATAATGTTTCGTTTTGATATACTTAAATCCAAAAAATGTTTGGCCAGGCCCAGGTATACAAGGGTTAATAAAAGTACCTGCATTGAAATAAATAAAAAAAATATATATTTTTATGTATGAAGTTTAACTTTGACATTTTCAAAACCGAACCGAAACCGACCGGTTTTAATCATTTTAAAACCGAAACCGCGGTTTCACATTTTTACGGTTTTTAGCAGGCTCTATTGGAAAGTATATTAACTATTTCGACATCAGCTTTCTTTTGAGCAAAAAAAAAAAAAAACATTCTGGATAAAAACAAATAAAAAATAATTTTAAATTTAAAAAAAAAAAAAATTTAATTTTTTTTCAAAAAACAAAAAAAAAATTTTTCAAAAGATTGATCACATCGCTATTGAAGCTACTTGGGACAAATTTTGCTAACACCGTGTAATCAGTTACATGGATGAGAAAGAACACCTGTTGGTGCAAATTTCATCCAAATCAGAAGACCATGATTTAAAAATTGGGTCACTTGATATGAAATCCCCCATATGTATATTATTTATATTTTTAAATCAAAATTTTACAAATTTGGAAAAGTGTTCTGGTTGTCTTACGTATGACCGCTCTTGCTATATATTTTATTTATAACAGTTCTTATTTAAACCTTCATGTAATGTGACACAACTTTTGAAATCGATGTCTTCCGAGTGGCATACATATAAAAAAATTCTAACTCAAGACGATGGTTTTTGAATTTTTAGCATATGCTATATTTTTATATTTTTTACTATTTGTTTTTAATTGTTTTTAAAATCTTAAAAATAATACTTATGCTAAGAAACTAGACAAATTAACCTTTCCGACGGTATGTAACATACCTAACTAGCATTTTATACCATCGATACTGTAATGCTCGCAACATGTTAATCCCAGGAATGAAATCACTTTTTTCTATAGAAATGTTGACAAATTAAATTTATTTTATTATCTTCTATATATATAAAAATAAGCTGCATTGTGTTAGTAATTGATGTTATCTGTAATGCGTGAACCGATTTCATTTCTTCAAAGTTCAAGTGGAAGGTGTCGTCAATACCAAGGTATTTATGTATCAACGGTCTTCAAATGTTTATTGGTACATGAGTTATAGCCATGAGTTAGTGAACACTGAATTCATTCCGAAACATGTATTTTTTTGCATGGAAATTTTTCGAATTTGACTTAATATTTTGAAAAACTGAAATTCAATTAGTTTTTAAATGCATTACAATTCGATTTTAGTCAAACCATAACGTTAATTTAGCTTCTAAGGTATTGTAAATTACCTCTTCATAAGTTATAACCGTTTAAGTGAACACTGCTTTCATTTCGAAACATTTTTTTTTGTACATGAAAATTTTGCAAATTTAAGTTAATATGTTGAGAAACTGAAAGAAGTCTTCTGGCATTGCAGCCACTTTGTTAGATGGTGGTCGCACAGCACATTCTGCTTTGAAATTGCCATTGAATTACCAAGTTAATGAAACTCCCGCATGTAACGTTTCAAAACCATCTAGAACGGCAAAATTATTGAAACGTTGCTGTACCATTATTTGGGATGAATGCATAATGGCGAATAAGAAATCTGTTGAAGCATTGGAAAGAACAATGAAAGACCTTCGAGGTAATTTAGAGTTGTTTGATAGTGCCTAGATTTTATAGATCGACAGCTACCGATGAAAATAAACGCTTGCTTATAGTCTTCATGCTTATGGAGATTTGTAAAAACACTGAAACTTCCAGAATGATCCATCTGCTGATAAGTTCTCTAAGCAATTGCTGAAAACTGGGAATGGTGCAATGCCTGTTTATGACTCTGGATTGATAACATTGCCACATGATTTGTGGCATTTCGTACAGTCAAAAGAGAAATTGATTGAACGTGTGTTCCCTGACATATCACAAAAATATACATGCCGTACATTGCTGGCATGTGACAGAGCAATTTTAGCGGCAAAGAACAAAGATGTTAGTGAATTAAATATGGCTATACAATAACAGATTCCTGGCGAATTGGTTTCGTACAAGTCTGTGGATACTGTTACCAACGTAGAATTGTGAATTATTAAACAGAATTTTTGAATTCGCTGGATTTACCAGGATTGACTCCGCATAATCTCCAATTGAAAGTTGGAGTCAGTATTATTTTGCTTCGCAAAATCAATCAACCCCGTTTGTGTAATGCCACAAGACTTGCCATTAAAAGGTTTATAGCTTATGTAATTGAAGCAACTATTTAAACTGGAAAATTCAAAGGCGAAGATGTATTCATTCCACACATCCCAATGACTCTGTCTGATATGCCATTTTAATTCAAACGACTTCAGTTTCCTGTTCGACTTGGGTTTGCGGTTACTATTAATAAGGCGCAAGGCCAATCATTAGGAATTTGTAGAGTGAATTTAGAGTATCCAGTTTTCTGACATGAACGGTTGTGGTTTATGTAGCCTGTTCGCGCGTTGGCCAACCATCGGTTTTGTATATTTACAACGAAAATGGAAAAACAAGAAATATTGTGTACCACAGATCAGTACAATAAAAACAATTTATCACTATCAGGACATCAATTTCAAATTTGGGTCACTTTACATTAAATTTCCCCATATATATTATGATTTTTCTAGTTAAATTGTTGCTTTTTTATTGAGACAAGAATTTAGAGGAAACAAATAGTTCATTAACCAGGCTAACTCTAAGGCATAAACGACTATTCTATGTTTTAGTTTGTTAAATATCATATTGAAAGAAGAGTAAAAACCCCAATAACCGAGACATACAAAACTTAAAAAATGGACTCTGCAAAGTAATAAAACGAAACTGAAAGGAATCTAATAATAAAACAACCTAAAAGAAGATAGAAATTCAAACAGAATAAAATCAATGCGGCAATAAAGCTCTGATAAAAGGTTCTTCCAAAGTGGCAGCTCGCCAGAAGGGTAATATTTGCTTTGAAGCCACAAAAAATCAACCAACACAAAAAATTGATCTTTCGGACACTGTGAGAACTATTGCACGTGTTTTAAATGCAACCCCTTCCATTATATGGACAAAAATTAAATCAAAGCCCAGTGCCCATGTTCTGTAACTCTCGCGTCGAGAAACTTTTCAATTGAAATGTGTGAAATGAAACAAAAATGTCATATATTGAATCAACAGTATGTAACTTTTTTTGGCGAGTACTAGCTGTCACGTAAGAAAATTACTCGCCAAATTACAGAAAAGGTGTATCTGTAACATTTTTGTGAGAAAAATTCCCGCTTTGAACTGGCAAAAAACTCACGAATAAAAATGGGGTTAGAAAAACTTTTAGCACTAAAAAACAATTTAAAATGCATAGAATAATAATAATAATAATATTTTGTTACTGGCACATGCTTTTATTGTTTTATTATTTTGCTCTTAATATTATTATAAAATATACGAATGTTTTCAAAGATCGTTTTCAAGCAACAAACATTAAAGTCGCACTTTACGCTATTTGGTATTGAAGACGGTTGTATTTTCGCCGCCGTCGTTGAAAAATGTTCAGTTTTAGTAACTTTTGGTCGCCGGTCACATGGTCACATCGGCTTCGAGAGCAATGTTATGACATTTATAACGTAACGACGTTATCTCTTATAATAGTTTTCGACACACTTTTTTCTCACTTTTCGAGAACTGATGGAACATTTTTTTTCACATCTTTTCGAATCGAGAAGATCTCACTACAGTTACAGAACATGGGTACAGGACTAACAAACGTTCACAAGGAGAGAAAACACACGTTTGCAAAAACTTCCAAGTCTTAGGCAAATAAATAAAAAAAAGACTGATTTTATTCATTTAATATTGACCTACGATCTATTAAACTACACACTTGTATATATTTTAGGTTCTAATGAGTAGAGAAGTTGATTTAACTATGTATTAGGGAATTCATTTAATCGACCTTTTGCTTTAATCGGTTAATCGCTCGATTAATTAACCGAGGTATTGGTTTAATCGGTTAATAATTGGTTAATTTTGTTTTTGATCGGTTAACCGATTAATCAAGTTTTTTTTATATATTAAGTTATTTCAATATATAAAAATTAATTAATGGTTTATTACTTGTAGTTTATTAGTAAAGAAAAACAATAACATACCAAACATAACATAACAATACTTGAACTAAAACGAGCAAACAAAAAGACAATTCATAAATATGTAATATAAATTTTTTTCAATTAATACACAAGGTGTGCTAGCAAGTCATTCCGTCATAATATCCGTAATTATATTTTACAATTGTTTAAAATAAATAAAAATTAAAATTTAAATGCTGTGTTCATTCAATCGTCATAATTGTACAGTAGAAATCTTAAGTATAAGCGGTAGCCCACAACAGTCATATAGTCGTCTTATTATGCAAACCTGCTAACTCACTTTCAGCACATTTTACAGGAGAGACAAAAACTTGTTATATTCCCTATTTCCAGCTTGAAAGAAAATTAAAAATACAGCTAGTTTTACACACTTCAAGACATAAATAGAAGAAAAACTACATGCTGGTCGACGATACGTATATTAATCTACCACACGGCATCAACATCTCAATTTACATAAAAAGTGGATTTAGCCGGTTTGCCTATTAGGCCGACGATATATATTTCTTGTAATTATTTTAAGACATAAGACTTTATGACTACCTTGTGAATCCCCCAAATATGTATTTATAAAAAAATAAACTGAGATAATTTTATTAATTATTTCAATAGTTAAAGGAGATCTTATAAAATAATCTTTTAGAAAAGTAATTTGGTTTAAATGTTTAGGATTAAAGCGATGCTTTTCTTAAGTTTTGACAAAACTTAACTTGGAAAAAATTCTTTTACTTATCGTAGTACTAATTTCTCAGTCCTTTCCAGGATTTCTCAAAACATATACAATACTTAGGGTTTTTTCCCGGGATTTCCCGTCCCGGGAATTCCCGGGAATTTCAATAATTATATTTCCCGCTTTCCCGGGATTTTTCATGCGGGATCCCGGGAAATAAAAAATTCCTCATAATTTAAGAAAACAGCTATTTATACTTTGAAATTTAGTTTTCTATTCTCTTACAATAAGCATCTGTGGATGGGTTGTCGATTAGATCAATTACATGAAGTGAGTACATACGTAAATCAATGTCTCCTGATGCAATAAATCTACTTAAAGCAGAATAGGCAGTAAATTTAGTGAAGTGAAAAGTTAATAAAGAACATTTATTCAAAATAAGATACAGGTAGTAAAGTTTAATTGTCCATGGACAAGTCTTTAAAATAGCAGATACCTAAACATATAGCTCCTTTATTGTAACATAGTCATATCTACAAAAACAAATGAACTTGGCAAAATGCGATTAAAGTTTTCAAAATGTACCGATTTAAAGATATTAATATTTTGCTATAACTTCGGTTCAGTTTGAGATAAAATACGAGAAGGCATGAAGGAACACTTTGCTTAAATAACTTTAAATTTTTGATTTTTTGAGATATGACTATGTTGCAATGAAGGAGCGATATGTTTATTAGGTGATAAATACAAATTTTTTTCAATTTGTGTTGGTTTATATACCCTTGAAGTGCGGGGAAACCGAAGTAAAAAAAAATTTGGAAACTCGTGTAAGATACTACAACATACAATTTGAAAAACACATTGTCCTAAAGATTACAGATAGACCTAATGAAATGAGAAGGTTTGTAAGAGGTTGATGCTATTTTTTGCATGAACCTTGACATACATTTGACTGATATAGACGTTGTTTATAAAAAAATGCTTCTTATTGTGAATCAAAAGCCTTCTACAACGGTGCACTTTTAAGTATTTATCCAACCTCGGTAAAAAAATGAACGAAATTTTTCGGAAACATGGTAATTAGTAAATAAAATAATCAATATACTTTTTGACGACTTACTAAGCGCTTTGAGTGTGTCAGAAAGTTATTTCCTAAGCCGTTAAAAAATGTTAATATATTTATTTAAAATATTTTATCTATTTTATGAATTAACTTTTTGATCTCATATCTTGAGTACCTCAATTTGTGTTTGTTTTTATTATTGTTTTATGAATTAAATTGTTATGTTTATCTTAATTTATTATCTTGTATCTAGAGCATAATAATAGTACGGAATTTACATATAAAACCGTAAGGTAATAATAATTCAAGTTCCTCTTTTAATCTTCATTAATTTTGTAGTATTTATCGAATCGAAAAACTCCGGGAAAAAAAAAACTCTAACAATACTCCATTATGCCATTAGAGTTTTTTTTAAATGTTTAACACTTCTAATTGTTTCGGTTAATCCTGTTAAAAGACGGATATGAGAAGAAACAAATAACTAAAGACATACCTATAAAAAGTACGTGAAACAAAAAAGGGGTTGACAATCAAACATTTAACCTATTTTTGCCACATTTCTACTGATCGACGATGAAGATAAAAAAAAAACATTGAAAAACATTGTAATTTTAGTCACCGGTCGGCGGAAAATAGGTTAAAATGAAGATAACGGAACACCTTCTTTGTTTGTATAAAATAATATTTTCTTAACACATACATTTTTTGCATATGAGACGAAACAAATATTTAAAAACACAAAAAAATATGTTATCACACTACAAAATATTGAAATTTTTGTTATATCGGTTAATCGGTTTGAAATTAACCGATCAGTTAATCGGGTAGGAATTAATCGGTTAACCGAATGAGTACCCTACTATGTATGTCTGTTCGTCTATCCATCTGACCGTGTGTTTGTTGAAACATATTTTTCAAAGACCACAGTAATCAAGGTGACTTAGTTATATCGCTCATAGGCCGAAACAAACTGCCTCTAATTTCCGTCCATAAATCTCACAATTTTACCCATAAACCTTTCCTTTTTTAATTTTTTTTTCTTTATTTTTTAAGCTTTATTTCTTCACTTTCACCTGAAGTAAAAGAATACTGTCACCCTTTTACCATGCCATTTAAGATAAATATAAAGACCACATTTTACTCTACCATTTCATATATATAAAGAGCAGTTAATATTGAAAATAAACTAAATCGTTTCATTATTTCATCTGGCTCCTATTCAAGTGTCCTTTCAAGTTAAGGGTTCGTGTACAACAGAGTCCAACAAAATAAGTTAGCTTGATAAAATTAAGCTAAAATTTGATTTGTTTGGATTTAAAGTCAACAAAATCGATTTATTATTTCACCTAGTGCCCAAACATATATGCTCCCAATAGCACCCATGCCATTTGAGCTAGGGAGGAACAATTGGCTTTTCAGTTTTATGGTGACTATAATTTCTACTTGTTTTTTCGGTTAAATGGGACTCATAAACAGGGTTTAAAAAACTGCTGTCAAAACCAAAAACTGTCGAAGAAAAAATGAAAATTTGTGTACAACTTTTCGCTTTTTGAGTTGGTTTGACAGCGGCTGTTTACATTTAATAAATTAGAAATAAAAGCAACAGTTTTTTTTTTTGGCCAATGGCAAATGAAGAGTTGTTAGAAGTGGCAGTTTTTCTACTTTGACTGCAGGTTTTTTAACGCTGCTTATATATATATAAAGAAAACACATTTGGAAAACCAAAATGCTATTGGATATTTTGGAAAGAAATATTTTAATAGTAAGAAAAATTTTCACAAAATCACAAAGTCTTTCAGCTTCCAAATCCATTAAACATGGCAGATCAATGAAAAAAATTCTAAAGCTGTTAAACAATTAAAAATGCTTGTGGCAGATGAACAACAACAATAAAAAAAAGTTTTGAAATTAAAAAAAAAAACGACCACTTTCTCACTTGCAATTAACTTTCATTCACTTTATGTCTTCAAAATATCCTTTTCACATTTCAATCTCCTTAAAAAGTGTTGATTTTCTTTTCTTACTCTTCACTAATCTCTCTCAATTTTTTCCTCTCTAATACCCACAGCATCTAAAATATGGATAAAAGAGAAAGAAATGAAATAGAAATCAGCTCAGGGTCATCATAAACAAGCCATCTCTATAATCTTATTGAATTTATATTGGGATTTGAATGGAATGAAATGGTGGGAAAACACACATACCCAAATAAAAATAAAAACACCTTTATATGGAACTTGGTAAGCCCGGTGCGCTTCGCTATCCCCACTAAAATAATATTAGTAATTTTTTTTTTTTTTGTAATAGATCTCGTGTATTGATAATGAAATATTTTGTACCAAATTTAGATACTTCAACTTCTTCAGATATTTAGACATTTTTATTGTGCTTGTATGGGTGTATCTACGGTAACTTTCCAGTTCAACTCGCTTTTTCACAGTTGTATTGTATTGATAACCAAACTAATTGTTTCATACCCAGTAAAAGTTTCGCTTACTTTTTCAATATGAATAGCTTCTTTCGCTCACTATTTTGTAGCTTTCTTATATAACTGCTTTTATAACAACTACTATAACTACTTTTTTCTGAATGTTTGAAGGTAAAAAAAAATAATGACTTACTTTTGAATGCGGTCATTTTGGGAAATCCCTTGTAGAATTCATTGGTTCTTGCAGTAAAATTGTAAGTAGTGCCTTTAAGTTTTTCTGATTACTTAACACATTATTTTGTAAGCGAACTTTTTACTGGGTATTAAGAAAGTTTTACCCTAACTGTTGATAAATAGCTGATCGTACAGTGTGGTGTATTTGATGATTAAGGGCGCTGTCGTCTATATGGTGGTATTTACATTGCAATATTGGCGTATTGATTTGCAGTTGCTGGTTTAGGTGCTGCCTAGTTTTTAGAGTTGTCATCTTCTGGTGGGTTTTTGCAACATATGTTGGTGTATTTTCTCTCGCTGTCTTTGTAGGGTCAAGTGGGCGTGCACCAATCGAAAATATGCAAATATTTATAGTCCATACTTAGCACCGAGTAATTAGGAAATTACTTTGAAATTTTCATATGGAAATCGATTCAGTAGTTTAAGAATCTTTAGAGAACAAACAAACGAACGGACTTCCATTTTCATATACGTAAAAAGATAGATATAGACATTAAAGGGCAACTGTTTGTTTGTGTTTGTTGCTGATGCTGCTGTATTTACGTTAATACTATTTTATATACTTAATATCACTACTACCTGTTTCCTGTCAAGTTAAAAATTAAAGCGGATACAGTTCTTCTAAGATTTTGTTTTCCTTTTATTCTCGATTTTCTTTTTTAATAACGTCTCTTTCTGTCTTTACTTTTCCTTCAAGATTGTATTAAGGTGATAAACTAATAAAAAATTGCCAGCGAAAAAGTGAAAATAAAAAAAAAACAGTATTAGAACAGGAAAATTCATGAAAAAAATGTTCATCCGTTTTCTTTATAAAAAAAAAACAAAAAAATCTTTAAGATATAAAGAGTTTAAACTTAATTGAGTTGAGGTTAAAGAGCATTGATTATATTTCTGAATAAATGACGATGAACAGATGAGAAGAATATTTGTGCTGCCACGAATTCACAAGATTTTTTGAGAAAAAAAAAAACTTTATTAAAATATTTTAAAGTTTTTTGTTTTTAAATATTTATTCATTTATTTATAAGTAAAAGTCTTGCGTTGAATAAACGAAAGTTAACTTTTTCCTTTGCAAGAAGTAAATATTTTCTAATTGTTACATTTGAGAAAATTTTTAAAAATCTTCTTGCTAAGTTAATGTAGTGAGTATTTATCCTAGATTTAAGCACCTGACAAAAAGTTTTCAAATCACACTCCTTGAAACATTCCCGCTCGCTAACCGAAATCAATTTCTGTTCACTTTCTTAATCAACTCAACATAAGTGAAATATTATTAGTTTTTATTTTCACTTCCACTCAAATTTGAGTGGCGTTTGAAGGGAGAATGGTTTTGCTTTAAATTATGATGGCTGAGTTTCAATACACATTTTTTGCAATCAAAGTCAATAATGTAACAACAGGTTAAACGATGCACAGTTTGCTTATTTTCCAGGAATCGATAACTTTTAAGTATACTTTTGGACCGATGTGGAAAATAATTACATGACCGACAGTCTTATGACCTTATATCATGGTGGATATTAACCCCAGAGTTTCAAGCAATGGGCTTACCAACCGCCCCTAAGTGAGAAAGCAACCCACACAAAGAGGTAGCAATTTTAATGCATAATCCGGCAAGATTATATACTCATCCTTAGCTTAGGAGCTGAAACTGTCTAACTTCAGCTGCTTTTGGAAATATGTTAGCGACATGTAGTGAGTAGCAGCAGAACCCAGGGATCAACCGTTCCTCTAGCAAAATCTTCCACAAGTGGTAATAAACAGCCTTGAGTTGGTTATTAATACGATTTCCGTATGACGTGCTAAATTCCCAATTTTTCATATTTATTATTGAGGCTTAGGCCAGCTCCTCAGGAAACCTTTTCCAAAGACTTTAGAAAAGCCAAAAATATTAATCAAATCAAAGTTATTTTTGGGAATACAAAATTTATTATTAATAAGATTTCTGTATGACGTGCTAAGTTCCCAATTTTTCATATTTGATAAATACACTGAGATTTATTGTTGAGGGAAAGCTAGCTTCTATGCGCATTTCACTGGTTGCTTAGGCCAGCTCATCAGGAAACCTTTTCCAAAGATTTTAGAAAAGCCAAGAATAGTATACAAATAAAACCCTAAAAGCGAATAAGTCTTACTTGTACCAATATCAAAGCTTAAACAAAACACCAACAATAAACAGTGAGTTTATCTTTTCTAACATTCCCCTACAATTAGTTGGCTCTTTTCCGACTCGAATTGCAGTTGTAAGTTGGTAAAAAGAAAAAACAAATTGCTTCATTTTATTGTCTTCGTAAGAAAACAAACAAAAAAACAATTTGCCAGTTCAGTTTTTTTTTTTTTTTTTTGCACGGGCATATGCAAGTATATTATCAAAGTTATTTTTGGCAATACAAAGTTTATTATTAATAAGATTTTCTAAAAAAACTTTGGGCACCTGCCATATGGCCTAATCTCATTGTGGATCTTAACTACTGAAAGATTCATTTACGCATTAAGCAAATGCCCGCATGTCAACGAGACAAAAATTAAACAGTCGCCCCTTGTTTAGGAGCCGGAGCTATGTAATCTCCACTTTCTTGGAATATCTAGCAGCATCTGTCGAATAGCAGCAGCACCTAGGGTACCTCCATATACTGAACTTCTACACAAGTGTGAAAAATCTGCCTTCCGTGTGGAAGGCGCCCTTCCCGTGGTTTTGGATATTAAGTATGCCAAAGTGTTCCGTCGTAAAGAAAGTACCCCTCTGTTGCCAGAAATGCAGCTCTCCATCAGAAAAGTAATGCTTTCGCAAAGACAATCTTTATGAAAGACTGAAGCATTTCTCGCAATAAATACCTTGCACTCACCGGGAGCTACCGACTACCGTAGCACCAGATAACAAGGTTCTCTTGTGTGTCCCCAGTCTCAAGAAATTACGAAGACCTCATGAGCGCTGGGATTTGGATGTTTGTTGCCTCCCAGGTATGCATACACTTGATATGCCAACAAATTCTCAATCTCCAAGGACTTATTATCAACGGAACAGAGAACTGTCATGTTCCTCTAGCCTATCAAGTATATCTCTCTTAAAATAACTCCATGGCAGTACGACTATAAAACGAAAAAGATTAATCTTCCGATACCACCTGACAGCTTTTTTATATCCTCTTGACCGGCACTAGCACTATTTCAAATCCTTCGGATTCAGGCATTGAACAAACTTATTTTACTTAGTGGAACACTCTTGGAAAAATGTAATTTCGATTCTTAAGAATACCTGCCATACTGCCTGATATCATGGTGGATCTGAACCACTTTTTGCTTTATATATGCACATACCAAATCCACACAGTTCGAGCGCAGAATCCTATAAAATGTATATATCCACCCCTTGTTTATGAGCAGGAGCTATATAACCACCACTACTAAGTTAACCAAAGCAGCTTGTGTTGAATAGCAACAGCAAGTAGTAACTTTCCACAGACCAAATATTTCTACGAGGGTGAAAAATCAGCCCTCTATGGAGAACAGTCCCTTCCCGAGGTTTGGGTTTTAGACACAGCCACTTTGTTCTCCTCAAAGTACCTTCTGAAAAAAGGCCAAGGTTTCCGCTCGACAATCTTCCTGAAACAGAAAGTATTTCTTGCAGAAGCATACTTACGGAGACCTCAGCTAATAGTCAAACCATTACCGAATTACCAGAGGCCTACTGATTTCTGTAGCACCAGATTACAACGTGGTGCTTTGGTGAGTACCTACCCCGGAATAAAGAAATCCGAAAACTTGAAGAGCCTTGTAATTTCGGATGTTTGTCGCATACTATCTATGGATGCACCAATTTTAAATTGTATCAGATATAAAGTATACCAGTACATTCATTGCGCAAAGTCAGTTAAATGAACCATAGCAGATTTACAAGGAAGAATGTAACACCAAAAGTTGAAATTTCCTGTAGATGATCCCTACACCCACCGGCACTTTGGGACGGCAGTATGCATTTGAAACAGTGTTCGAAAATATACAGAGCATTATTAAGCGTTCGGGTCACACAGCCACGAACGATATCCATTTTTTTAGTGTTTGTGTTAAAGAACACAACGCTTAATACCGTTCGTAAGTATTCGTTAAAAAACTGAACAATTGTAGTGATACTGTAGACAAACATTTCAATGTTCTATTATGTTTCTTTTTTTACGAACGAACACTTATGGTTTAAGAAAAAAAAAATCCGAGCTGAAATAAATGTTCTCATCACTTATTTAGTTGGATAAGAACAGTAATATTTTTTTGTTCGACAGATAACAAACAGGGAAACGTTATTTTTTTTAGCGATTTACTACACACACTCTGTTCGCGTTTGGGTTTAACACAAATCTACCGAACCGAATACTAAGGACCGATATTTAGTGTGTATTTTCGAACACTGATTTACTGATTTAAAATAGCTATTTGCTTTGCAACAAGTCTTTGGAAGTCAGCCATATATTAAGCTCTGTTTATAGTGTACTTTTGAGTTCAAGTCGAAAAATTTAAGAGTGAAATTAAACTAAGAAAAAATCACCACTAAATTTAATTTATAGTAGAGTTAAAAAAAATGTTAAGTAGGTATGGGTTAGAATTAGAATAGAGCTAGAATAAAAACAGTTAAAATTAGAAAAGAGATAATGATAGAGAAGAGCTAGTGTTCAGATAGAGCAGAGTTAAAGCAGAGTTAGAGGAGAGAAGAGTAGGAACAGAGTTAGATAAGAGTTTAAGTAAAGTTAGAGTCAGCACTAGGGTGCGAGTTAAGTTACATTACAGTTAGAGAAGAGTTAAAATTGTGTTAATGTAGTCTGGAGTTAAACTAGGGTTACAGTAGAGTTGGAGTATAGTTACGGTAGAATAAAACTAGAATTAGAATAAAGTTGGACTTAAGTTAGGACACAGTTAGAGTAGAGCTAGACAGGTAAGTAGGTAAAGTTGTGGTAGAGTAGATTTGGAAAATTTGACTTAGGCAAGCTTTAGAGTTGAATTGAAATAATATCTAAAGAAATATACTTATCAGTTCTAGTAGTATACATTTTAAAAACTGATTAAAATTAGGTTCCTATGACAAAAAAAAATATTAAAACTTTGCTCAGCAAGAAAAAAAAAAGTAACTCATGTGGAATTTACCAAAAAATCTTTTTGCTTTCTTTTCGTTGACATTGTAAAAAGCATAAAGTAATTTCCGTTTCAACAAGCTTATCTCATGTTCTCCTAAAGCCAATTGATAAAGCGTGTCTCGGAAGTTTTCAGTTTCATGTGCTCGAAAACTCTATAAATTGCATACATTATGACATAATACTTTAACACATCAACAACACGTGTATTAAGAATTTTACATAAGTTTTTGATTTTATATTACTTTTTGCTATTTTCCTTATACATATGTGTGTATGTAGTATGTATCTTCTACGTCAGGCAAATGTTTAAGTCTGAATTGATACTTAAAATGTAAGTATTTGTAACACTCATACTTAAATATTTGTACAAAAAGACAAGTATCAGCAAAGATTTTTTTTTAAATATGGCTTTTTTATCCAGGCTACTGGTGTTTAACATTGAAACGCACACACACTTGTAAAATAGAGTGAGTTTGAATGTACAGCTCACACTTTTACATAGTATATCCTTGTAAAAACATTGTTTTAAGACAAAGCAACAGACAGAAGTTTCAACAAAGAGAAATAATATTGCATAGAAAATTTTTATTTTTGGTCAAATTGAATAAGAAGTTTTTAAAAAGAAATTGAGAACAAGTTACTACGCAGCACCCTTACACATACATATCTCAAAAAATAAAATAAAAAATAAAAATGTGCAAGTAAGGACTCACGTATGTAAATTTGCAGAGATTTTTTTTTTTTATTTTAAATCACTCCAATTTAAGTATGGGTAACATCCGGTTTTCTTTTCAATTCAAGTTGTTTGTAATATTTGCCGAAAAAAGATTTTTTGTTGTCATTGCAAAAAAAAAAAAAAGGAACAAGAGATTTTGTGAGGGTAATTTTATCTTCTTAAAGATAAAAAAAATCTTTAAGTTATGAAATTAATAACATTGATAAACCAGAGTTCACACTGAATTCGAGTTAAGATCCAGACTAATTAAGCCAGGAATTTAGAAAAATGTTATTAATTAATAACAACTTGTGTAAAGTTCGATTCGAGATCAAGTGTTACAAGTTAAGAGTTAAGTTTGATTATAACAAAAGTATAAAAGACCAAGTCAAAAATAAACCAAACAGTGATCTATAGTTAGAGTAGAGTAAGAGCAGACTTAGAGTAGAGTTACAGTAAAGTTAGAGTAAGAGTAGAGTTAGGGTCGAGTTAGAGTAGAATTAGAGTAGAGTTAGAGTAGAGTTAGAGTAGAGTTAGAGTAGAGTTAGAGTAGAGTTAGAGTAGAGTTAGAGTAGAGTTAGAGTAGAGTTAGAGTAGAGCTCGAGTAGGGTTAGAGTAGAGTTAGAGTAGAGTTAGAGTAGAGTAAGAGTAGAGTTAGAGTAGAGTTAGAGTAGAGTTAGAGTAGAGTTAGAGTAGAATTAGAGTAGAGTTAGAGTAGAGTTAGAGTAGAGTTAGAGTAGAGTTAGAGTAGAGTTAGAGTAGAGTTAGAGTAGAGTTAGAGTAGAGTTAGAGTAGAGTTAGAGTAGAGTTAGAGTAGAGTTAGAGTAGAGTTAGAGTAGAGTTAGAGTAGTGTTAGAGTAGAGTTAGAGTAGAGTTAGAGTAGAGTTAGAGTAGAGTTAGAGTAGAGTTAGAGTAGAGTTAGAGTAGAGTTAGAGTAGAGTTAGAGTAGAGTTAGAGTAGAGTTAGAGTAGAGTTAGAGTAGAGTTAGAGTATAGTTAGAGTAGAGTTAGAGTAGAGTTAGAGTAGAGTTAGAGTAGAGTTAGAGTAGAGTTAGAGTAGAGTTAGAGTAGAGTTAGAGTAGAGTTAGAGTAGAGTTAGAGTAGAGTTAGAGTAGAGTTAGAGTAGAGTTAGAGTTAGAGTAGAGTTAGAGTAGAGTTAGAGTAGAGTTAGAGTAGAGTTAGAGTAGAGTTAGAGTAGAGTTAGAGTAGAGTTAGAGTAGAGTTAGAGTAGAGTTAGAGTAGAGTTAGAGTAGAGTTAGAGTAGAGTTAGAGTAGAGTTAGAGTAGAGTTAGAGTAGAGTTAGAGTAGAGTTAGAGTAGAGTTAGAGTAGAGTTAGAGTAGAGTTAGAGTAGAGTTAGAGTAGAGTTAGAGTAGAGTTAGAGTAGAGTTAGAGTAGAGTTAGAGTAGAGTTAGAGTAGAGTTAGAGTAGAGTTAGAGTAGAGTTAGAGTAGAGTTAGAGTAGAGTTAGAGTAGAGTTAGAGTAGAGTTAGAGTAGAGTTAGAGTAGAGTTAGAGTAGAGTTAGAGTAGAGTTAGAGTAGAGTTATAGTAGTAATTCTAAAGTAATATAAAGTAGCATACAAAATATAATTAGAGTAAAGCTAGAGCTAACAAATAGTTCGAGAATCCAAATGGAGCAAGTTATTCAAAAGTGAATGTGAAACTACCCTCATATTCAAGCACAAGTTAAAATAAATAAACTTAAAAAAGAAAGTTGCAAATTTATGCAGAATATACACATATAAAAGTTATCTAAAATAAAAGCAGTAAAACTGTTCGTTAAGTATTTTAAATGTATTTTTTACTCTTTTTTTAATTTTGTACTTTTGAATGAAAAAAATTTTTGTGTTTTTTTCTTAATACTTTTACTATATACATATCTCCAGTGAAAAGAGCTTGTTAAGTACACAATTTGAATATATTTTTTTCTCGAGCAAAAACAAAAAGAGTAAAGAAATAAAATCTTGCAAGAAACGCACAACCCCGTTAACTGCTACATACTTATAAGAAATTAAATACTACAGCAAAAAAGTTTTGTACGAAAATTGATTGAAAATATTTATTTAAATTTTTCATTAAAACATGAGTCTTTTTTCAATTTTGTTCGCCAGCTTTTGCTTTTCGCCCAATAACGGCAATAGAAAGGAAAGCTGTAGATTTATGCAGTAACATTGATTCATTGTTTACAGTTAAAATGTATCTGTAAATTTCAAACATGCTCTACTTGCAATAGATTAAAAGCTTTAATCTACAAAAGTTTATTGCATCTTTCCTTCTATTTTTCGCATTTTCTTATTTTTTGTTTGCAAAATGTAATAGTTAAGAAAAAGTTTATGGTTGTTGTTCTATTTTATATTTGTTATTTTTAAACTGTTTATCAATGTAAGCAGGATATAACATCCTGATAAAAACATGCAAGAATATATGAACGCTTGTGCAAAGGCATACATTTGCTTTTGTTTTATACATTTTAAGAAAAAAATTGTCTGATATTCTGGTTAATATGAATAAATAATATGTGACTTATAGGTGAAGGTAACCTATTAATTTTTTTGGAGGAGAATATATAAGTGATCAGAAAAGCGTAAGAATTAAACTCATTAATAAAAGTTTTAATTTAGGACAAGTTCTTAAATAGTATATTTCGAGTTGCTATGTAAATGGATTTCCAGATATATAAAGAATTATATTGTTCATTTGGGTTTTTACGATGCTGTCATCTGCATGGTGATATTGACATTGCTATGTTAGCGTATCAATTGTTGCATTCTGTTTAGGGTGCTGTCATCTACACACATGAGTAGTGGCAAAATGCAACAAGATAATTCGAATTGATACATATGTACGTATCTAGCTATTATTTTTACTTAATCTAAACTAAATTATCATAAAAGTAATGATATTCTGATGGTATAACATGCTTTAAATCTTGTAGATGTTTCCATTTAAAAGGCTGAATTGGAAGTTGGCAATTATATAAAAAATGTATACCATCTGAAATGTTGTTGGTCCAAAAAAAGGACAGTCTTCTCAACCAAAGGCACGGTTTCTTATGAAGAAAAAATCTTCATCGTTTAATATATATTTTCAAAAGCTTGATAATGAAAAGCGCTTAAAGGACTCTTAGATTTCGATAGAGAATAAGCTTAATGGAGATTTCGAAGCCGAAGCTTAGTGGCAAAAGGTATTCCAACTAAAATATATGTTTTCAATATTTCATAAAGTAATACATTTTATTTTATTTTGCCACTTTCAAATGCTTTAGCTAGGAGAATATTTAGCGCACTTGACAGACTGTTAACTGATTGAAGAAGCAGACTGTTATTTGAAACTATAACACTTAAAATTGTCAAAAATAGCACAAAAATATAAATTTGTTTCAAAAGGCCAATAAATGGCATTTATTTTTAAAACTGTTTTCGGTTGTTCTCACCGAAACGCATTTTGGAAGTCCAATATTAGGCTACATTTTCGAGCATTTCTGGCCGTATGTTACGAATAACACGAGCAATGTTGGCCTGCGAGGCGTCCATATCAGTATAAGAAATAATCTGTAGGTGTAAGACCGCATAACCTTGGAGGCAAATTGACAGGTCCTCTTCTCGATATTTACCTTTTGGACACTTTTTTGAAAAAATATGGTCCAATAATGCCACCAGACTATAAGCAGCACCAAACGGTGCATTTTTGTTTGGATGTATTGGTGTATGGATATGTCTCACTTCTTATGCGGCAGTTTTGTTCATTAACAAACCTGTTCAGATAGACGACTTTGTAAAAGTAGCCTTTGAGTTGCGCGAATCGTTGGCTGATTTTTAAAGTCAAAAACTTAAACAACTTACAGATTGAACGAGGATGTATAAGAAAACAGTACCATGAACTTTTTTGTAAATTCTTTTTTTATTTTTAATTGTGTAATATTGTTTGAATTCAAAAAAAAGTTTGCTATCAAAAAGTGACTTTCAAAGAACTGGTTCATAGCTGGTATTTAATGTAGGCCGTCGATGTTTAGATTTTAATATATGTATATCTGAAAAAGTTTTAAAAACTAAATATTAATTTAACTAGATCTCGACTAAAATTCGTTTACAATTCGAAAATGATTATAACGAAGTTTAATTAGAAATCGATTAAGAGCTTAGTTAGCGTAGTCGTATGTATACTTTACTATCAAACGTTTGAGAAGAGTTCCAGCGGTCAAGTGAAGAGAGCAAAGCTTAAGAAGAATTTAGGTGGAAATTAAGTAGAGTGGAATAAGTATAGGAATGAAATTCGATTAAAGTTGAATTAAAGTTCGCGTAAGCCCGAGTATCGAGCCGAAATTGGGTTGAAGTAAAATTTGTACATTTAGTTTGAAGAATTGCATTAAAGTTGGATGTTAGTTTAAATAAATTTGCACTTAAAATTTTCACATTTATTTACGAATTATTATGCGCCTACTTAAGGCAACATTCCTTTTCATCCAAACACATATTTCCCATTATTTCTGTTTATTTTTCGCTTTACCCACTTTCAAGTCTGTGTGTTTGAAAACACCTTTAGCAAAAACACTTCGCAAAAAAAAACAAAAGACAGCACTGTGTGTTATCATTATAACGCACACAATATTGTCTCATTTTGTTTCAACATTTTTTATTTTTCTGTATTTTATATACTTTTACTTACAAAAAGTAAACTAAAAAATAAAATACGACAAAATATAAAATGCTTGCAAAAAAAAAGAAACTTCTCTGTGTAAAAAATAAAAAAAAATAAAGGAAAACTTTACATTTGAAACTTATTTAACTGTTGTATGCTCTCTTACACATACATGTACGTACGTATGCATACATACACGTGCAAGTAAATTTACAAAGGATCCCAGCGGTAACTAGAATGAGTAAAGAGGCCTAATAGAAGGCCTTATTTAGCAGTCACAAGCAGTCAGAAGCCCTTCTTGTCGCATTCCATACTTATTTATTTTTTACACAGGTTGTCATTGGTCGCAAGGCCTTCAACACTTCCTTTAAAAACAACTTCGATCCCTTCCTAAAGAAGGGAGTAAGGAAGGTCACTAAAAATAAAAAGTAAATAAAACTGAACACCTTCCTTTCTCCCTTCTCAAAGAAGGGAGTAGCGAATGTGTACTGAATATTTCAGAAGGTCTTTTAAAAATAAGTTTATACCTTCTAGAAGGCATACTTCTGAAGGCAGGATATCATGCGAAGCGAATCTTTTAGAAAGGATAATAGAGGTCTTCAAAAAGGCCTGCCACTTGCGGTCCTTTCAATATTTACCGCTGAGATGAGACTAGCACACATACACTTACTCGTATTTGTATTTAATGGAAACTTTTTCTTTTCTTTTGGCTGAGTTTCGTGTTGTCTTTTTGCATATATACACATATTTTACTTTGAATTTAGTATTCATAAATAGCAAACATTACCCTGCGAGCATTTGATATGATGAAAGTTTTTAGAGAAGGTATCGAAAATCCATCTAAACCCTCGCCAACCATATCATCTAACTGTTGTTACTCCAATATTGCACTTCAGACTTGGAATTTTTGTTGCTGCAATTTTTAAAAATCTAATTTGAAAATGCATTAGTATCTAGATTATGAAATTCTAGTCTTGCAATTTTTGTATTTTTATATTGGTTTTCTCTTCTTCTTTTTATATTTTATATATAAATACAAATACACCTACAGCCAATTTCAAGTTAAAAAGTGTAAAAATAACAAAACTAAACAGATTTGCAGAGCACATGAAACTAAGTAACCCCTCGCTAATCTTTTCACCTCTCTCACCAATAAACTCAAGAATATATCGAGCCTTTGGTGCAATACCGTAGTAATTCAAAAAATCGTGAACTGATAAAAATGCATTTGAAGTTTTCAGCCATCTTTTTAATAGTAGTTCCGTTTACTTAAGTTATTTTTTTACACGTTTTTTAATAAAGAGGAATGTTTTGTAATGAAAAAAAGGTAAAAAATTATTAATTATATTAAATATTTTTTTTATATTAATATAAATATGGTTGAAAATAGCTAGAGGCAATAAAAACATTTTTAGCTGTAAAATCTGAACAGTAAGAGATAGAACCATAATCTTTTTTTTCTTAAGATAGATATTTTCCCAAAGATCAATTCTGCATACCCAGCTCAAAAAATTCAAATTTTGAGTTACTACGATCTTGCACCAAAGGCTCGATATGTATGTACATTAGTGTGACCTCAAGTTATATGGGCAATTTTTTTCGTATTTTCACTTGGCAAGCCCCTTAGAATGATTCCAAATTAGAAAAAAAAATATATATAAAAAATTTAAGATCGTTTGCATAGTTTTTAGCCGTGCCTTGAGCCCACAAAGTTTGCTAAAATGATATTTTTCTCACAATGGGTCGCTTAAATTGTTGATAACTTCCGTAATATTTAGTTTAGAGAAAAACCTTATTTACAAATATTCTAGGGCTATATCTTATGAAGAATGTTGCACTGTATTAGTTTTCCTTACCATGAATATTTTATCCAGAAAAAACCAAATTAAAAATAACACCGAAATGTTCACATATCTTCGCATTCTTTGCCTGGTGTAAGTAAAACTTTCCCCTGAAACCGAATATGAAGTCAGAATTGTCAGTTTTGGTGATATTCCATGAGTCATGTGTCATAGAATGGCAGAAATAAACTGGACAAAACTTCAAACTTCATTATAAATTTTATGATTTTGTTCAATTTTGCTCTTTTCAAGTTATTGTTTTTAAACTAATGATTTAAAAATCCTAATGTCTTATTGCATGCAACATTAGATTATATTAATATGAACAATTTGCACCCAACAAGACAAAGATTGGTACAAAAATGACAAAGCTACATTTAGTAAATGTACCCACATAGAAATTCAATAGCTTTAAGCTATTTTTAATATTTATTTTTACTAAAAATTTAGCTTTGTATATTTGAGGCTATCAGCGCAGAAGTGGTGTAACCCCAGTCTACTTATTATGATATAATGAGGAGTTAACACTACTCTTGCACTATAGTACTTGGTTGTAACGGCTGAAAGCCTCATTTATTTGTTGTGTTTTGATACAAATCGAACGGTGGGTTAATTCAATTAATCTTCTGTAACTATGTAATTTTTGCACCGATCTGGATCCTATTTGGCACAAAATGTTCGTATTGAAATAGGCTAATGTCGTAAGTTATAAAACTTAAAAAAAGTTTCATGTTTTGGTTTAAAAAACAACTTGAAAAGAGCAAAATTGAACAAAATTATAAAATTTATAATGAAGTTAGAAGTTTTGTCCACTATAACTCTGCCATTCTATGACTCATCTTCAAACGACCCATGGTTATTTAATAAATGTTATAACCTGTCAATAAAAAGAAAGAAATACATAGTCCGTTCAAAATTGTTGAAGATATTTGCATTTCAGTCACATCATCTTTTTTAAAAACACAAATAACGGTTCTTTTGGAATATCTCAAAAACTGTTTACTTTTGACAATTCTGACTTCATATTCGGTTTCAGGGGAAAGTTTTACATAAAGATTAGCTGTCAGAATCATTTGGTCACGACTTTATTGAAAATTTGTCACGTAGTGTAATCATCAGGCAAAGAATGCGAAGATATGTGAAAATGTCGGTGTTATTTTTTAATTTGGTTTTTTCTGGATAAAATATTCATGGTAAAGAAAACTAATACAGACCAACATTCTTCATAAGATATAGCCCTAGAATATTTGTAAATAAGGTTTTTCTCTAAAATAAATATTACGGAAGTTATCAACAATTAAAACGACCCATAGTGAGAAAAACAGCATTTAAGCAAACTTTGTGGGCTCAAGGCACGGCTAATAACTATGCAAACGATCTAAATTTTTTTATATATATTTTTTTTCTAATTTGGAATCATTCTAAGGGGTTTGCTAAGTGAAAATACGAAAAAAAAATAACGGCCACCTGGCCACATTGTACATGTTATGGTTTGAATTAACTATAATTTGCACGATATCAATAATAATATGGTCGAAACTAACCAAAATTTCGTTAAAATTAACCATATTTTGGTAAATATTAACCATAATACGGTCAAAATTAATTCTCAAATTATAGAGAATGTATAAAATCTTCTTTCTAGCATATCGATTGTGGAAAAAAAGTTACTCTCTGCCGCTTTCATCTTTCAAAAATCCCGCAAATATTTTCAGGGATATGTATGCATACATATATTTTGTGTTGTGTGTATATGTGAGTGTTTATATTCGTGAGTTTAAATGTTTATTTTTAAACGTGTGAAAGAAGGCGCATGTTGGTTACATAAAAATTCATTTAAGACCAAACAACAAACACAACAAACAGCAACAATATTCGAATAAAAAACTGAAATAATAAAATAACAACAAAAAGTTTTCATAAGTATTGTTGCCTAAATGTGTTGATATGTTTTCTTATTGACTGACTGCATCTTTGGCTTTACTTCTCATTTGTAACGTTTGATTTTTTCCCCTTGAAAAGCTTTTAAATCATAAAGAATTGGCTCTAAGTAGTCTGAATCTAGCTCTGTGTGCTTTTAATCGTTATACCCTTCTTATTTTACTTTTTAATTAACATAATAATTTAAGTAGAAAGAGAACAATTATTTCCTTTTAGATGGCATACAAAAAGCTTCTAATTCCCCAATTTTTTCTTACAGCTGACACATATACCAAACGCAAAACCGGAAACGGAAACTCTACAGCTTAAGCAATGATCTGTGTAGCGGTTACAAAATATAGGCTTGTATGTTTTTGTGTTAGTTAGTATTTATGTGCCTTGCATTAATATCTGTGTAAATGTGAGCGGATAAATGTGTAAGTAATACTTGTATTTAAAAGCTTTTTAATGTTTTGTAAGTGAGTTTATTTTACATTTAACTTACATAAATAAAAAAAAGAAAAACCGAGTAAAGCAGAAACCTTAATTTTAAAGATAATATTTTTTTTTTTTTTTTTTTTATCTAAAAGAAACGTAAGTGTGTGTGGGTGTGAGTATAAAAAAATCTTTCTTATGCTATAAGTTATATCAGATTGAAGATTGAAAAGTGTAATATCTATTACATGGCTAAGAGCTAGTTTTTGGTGGATTATTTCATCTTGTTTCCAAGTTTAAAAGCCCAAAGTTGGCGGTTTAAACTTGCGACAGAACTTTCAAAAGTACGAACAGCTTATAAAAGGAAATTTTTTTTTTATTTAAAGTTTTATTTAATTTTCCACCTCGTAAGATAAAATATTGCTTGATTATTTTGCTTCTTTTTCGATTTCATTTATTTTTAAATATATAATATTATATAACACAATACAAAATTCTCGCCTTTTCTTCTTCTTTTTCACGTTAAAAAAAGTAATTTGAGAACAATTTTTGGCATTTGTTTTAAACTGCCATACTTATACATAAAAGTATTGTCAATTCATATGGCAATGCTAAAAGCTTTAATATTTCACCCAAAAACGCCAAAGAGGATTAAGGCTAGATTAATTGTATTATAAGATTAACAAATCTTACTATTGATCCTGGTTTAAAGTCTAAGTAAAAACCCCGCTCTAAGAGTATTTTGCTAAATTTAGTTCAAAGAAAATTTATATATATAAGATTGATTTAAATGGACTTTAACTTCATTTGTACATTCGAACAAAGGTTATTTTGAATTCGAGTAGAATTGAAGTTTAAGTCAAGTGAAGTTTTAAAAGTTTTCTCATAACATCGAACTCGAGCACTCCTAAAATAGAGATCGAGAATATTTTAAGAAAAACTTAAGCATATATTGATTGGGGTTAGTAGCAGGAGTGTAGTGGGAGAAAGATTTGAACAAATTTCTAGTGTCTATGTTGAAAATTCAAACAAAACTAAGTTCGTAAAGATTTTCTGTAAATTTTAAGAAATTTCATTTAGTTTAATTAGAAATTAAACTTAGTTTATGCAGAGTTTAATTTAAATTTTATGTATAAAAATTTTGTTAGAATGTTTGCGTAAAATTCGAGCATTTCTTAAATGAAGTCAGAACACAGTACACAGTACTGTTTCAAGTTTGCTGCATTAATAACTTAATGGGCACAAACATTTTTTGTGCTCAAAGTGGATTTTTATCAGTTTTTCTATATTTTAACACGGTTAAAACTAGGTATACCGTACGGAATATCTCGTTTGTGTCTGAAGAAAAGTTGTAGATTTTGAATAGGAAAAAAAAAGCCGAACAAACCTACCCGAAAAAGGCAGAAAATCGCAAAAATGCCAATTTTTTACAATTTTTCACCATTTTTGCTCAATAACTGGATTATAAATCCACAATTATGCTGTTTTTCATCAGTCAATTGGTTTAACTATTGGTTTAACCAGTGAAATGCGCATAGGAATGGCTTATCCCATCAACAATAAACTTCAGTTTGTCAATAGTATGAAATGGGAATTTAGCACATTATAACGAAACCTTGATAATTAATTTTTGAATCCCAAGAAAAACTTTGATAACTAATATACATGTGGCAGTGTAAATAAAACTGAACTGGCAAAATAAAATAAAGAAATTTGTTGTATTTTTGTTTTTTCTTTACCCACATACAACTACTTTTAGAGTTGACAAAAAATCAACCAATTGTGGTCGGGATTGTAAGAAAAGATAAACTCACAGTTTATTGTTGTTGTTTTTGTTCAAGCTTTGATATTGTTACAAGTAAAACATAAGCTTATAATTCTTATTCGCTTAACAGTTTTATTTGTATAATATCTTTGGTTTTTCTAAAATCTTTGGATGAAGTTTCCTGACGATCTGGCCTAAGCAACCAGTGAAATGCGCATAGGAATGGCTTATCCCATCAACAAAAAACTTCAGTTTGTCAATAGTATGAAATGGGAATTTAGCACATTATAACAAAACCTTGATAATTTTGTGTTTTGTTTTACTCATTAACTTGAAATGGTCGTTGAAAATTTATATCAGCGTTTTTTATCAAATTTTATGGACCTTTACTGTGTCATAAGCGTGTAGGTATTTCTTACAGGTACAAAACGCACGAAACGCCATCATAAAGAAGATGTTTTTTGAAAGTAAAATAAACATTTTCGTTTCGGAATTTACATTGAAACGACAATAAAAAACTAAAATTTGTTTTTGTTTTCAATATACATAAGTACCTAAATGAGCATTTTTATTTTAAAACAAGTAAGATAGTATAGTCGGTAAAGCCCGACTATATGATACGCTACACCACAGTAATAAAAAACGAATCATGCTTATTAGACTGGTCGGAATTTTTTTTTTTTTTTATTTAATTGTTTGCGCTGCTTAAAATATGAGGTTTGGTGTAAGAAATCATGATCTAATTTTTCAGGTCAATCCGACGGTGCCTAGCCGTGCCGGGTGTGGCCCAAAGTTCCCCATATTATAAAAAAAAAACATCTTTTCTATCAGATCTTTATAGTTATACTAGTTGAAAAGCCGAAAATAAAAAATATGGCTTCGTTACGATCTTTCGCAGAGAAAGTACTTCAAGTGTGCCAAATTTCAGCTTCCTATGTCATCAGATGGCTTCAGAAAGTTGCGGAAAGAATAGGACATACATGCAAACATCCTGACATACTAAAAAATTATATATTGGGAGACAAGACCGAATGCAGTAATTTCCGAGGTATTTCTCTTCTTAACTGTGGCTACAAAATATTCACAAATATTTTATATGAACGCTTAAACGCATATGCAGAGGATATAATTGGTGAATACCAATGCGGATTCCGAAGAAACCGTTCAACAATCGACCAGATCTTTGAAAAATGCTATGAATATAACATAGACATTCACTGCCAATTCATTGACTTTAAACAGGCTTTTGATAGCCTACATAGACAGCAAATCGGCATACGACTACTTAAACTTGGAATACCAGGTAAATTAGTTAATTTAATTAATATGACTCTTACCAACACCATTGCTAAGGTTGTGATACAAGGTGAACTCTCTGAACCTATTAATGTTATATCCGGTGTTAAACAGGGAGACGCTCTATCCTCCCTTGTATTTAACCTCCTACTGAATACCATAGTAGATGATGATGACCCAGGCAGCACAATATTTAACAAATCCACTCAAATTGCGCGTATGCTGATGACATTTTAATAATATCTAGAAAAAAAATCCTGTCTTAAAGATACATTTTACCAACTTGAAAGAGCTGCTCGCGAAACTGGTCTGGAAATTAACATGAACAAAACAAAATATATGCTAAGATCCCCTTAATACGGGAATGCAGCAGATCTTACCTTTGAACCGTACACATTTGAAGCCGTAAAACAATTTAAATATCTTGGTGTGATATTAAGCTCTCACAATGACACAACTGCTGCAATTCAAGACCGAATATTTAAATCAAAGCTCCTATCACGTCATAATAAAGTTAGACTTTATAGATCTCTTATAAGGCCAATTTTAACGTACGGTTGCGAACTATGGACACTCAAAGCATTTGATGTGAACCAGCTGCTATGTTTCGAACGTAAAATACTTCGTAAAATTTTTGGTCCGATAAGAATTAGTGAAGACAATTATCGAAGACAGACGTAGTAAATGACCTGAGAAAGCTTAATGTCCTTAACTGGGTTGATAGAGCAGCAGATAGAAATAGTTCGCGAAATCTCGTAGCAGAAGCAATTGTCCATCTCGGACTGGAAAGCTGAGAAAGTAAAGTAAGTATATATTGTATAGATAGATTAACATATGTTCGCGCAACTCAAAAACGCTTTAGCTTATTGAAAAACTAAAAAAACCGAAATTCCGCAATAAAATTTACTTTAAGAAAGTTAAAACTTTTTTCTTTATGTTGGCTTTGGTTTTCGAGATATACCATTATTTCGAAAATTAAGGAGGTTGCACAACATATGTTCGCGAAAGTCCAAAACGCTTTAGTTTATTGAAAAACTAAAAAAAACCGAAATTCCGCAATAAAATTTACTTTAGGAAAGTTGAAACTTTTTTCATTATGTTGGCTTTGGTTTTCGAGATATACCGTTATTTCAAAAATTAAGGAGGTTGCACAACATATGTTCGCGTAACTCAAAAACGCTTTAGTTTATCGAAAAACTAAATAAACCGAAATTCCGTGAATACATAAAATCAAAAGTTGTTAACAGATTTTAATCATGTATAGCTTGTATTGTTTGCAATGTTGTTTTTTATATGTCTGCATAAAATTAGAAGCATAGCTGCATTTTTAAATTTTTTATGAATTTTTAAAAACAAAAATTCCGAAATTTTAATAAAAAAATTATTTTTTTTTCCAGAAAAAAAATTATGTTTCTTAAACGACTGCGCATATAAGAAAAAGGTTTTACCTTTATTAAAGTAAATTTTATTGTATAATTTCGGTTTTTTTAGTTTTTCAATAAGCTAAAGCGTTTTTGAGTTGCGCGAACATATGTTAATCTATCTATACAATATATAATTTCTTAGTATGTCAGGATGTTTGCATGTATGTCCTATTCTTTCCGCAATTTTCTGAAACCATCTGATGACATAGGAAGTTGAAATTTGGCACACTTGAAGTACTTTCTCTGCGGAAGATCGTACCGGAGACATATTTTTGATTTTCGGCTTTTCAACTAGTATAACTATAAAGATCTGATAGAAAAGATGTTTTTTTATAATATTGGGAACTTTGGGCCCCACCCGGCACGGCTAGGCACCGTCGGATTGACCTGAAAAATTAGATCATGATTTCTTACACCAAACCCCATATTTTAAGCAGCGCAAACAATTAAATTTAAAAAAAAAATCCTATATAAGATGCGACCAGTCTAATGCTTATATGTCCATATATGGATTTATCTATGTTTATAAAAGTCATTAAAATCGGATTAAAAAGTTGTGAGAGGCAGAAATTGCCCCCTACCTCCCCTTGTTGTCCTATTTTTGAAAAACTGTATAGCTTATGTGTCCATATAAATATGGATCTATCTATGTTTTGAATTTCATTAAAATCGGTTTGAGAGGCAGAAACTGGCCCTATCTCCCTTCGTGGTCCTATTTTTAAAAAATGCATCCCTTTTGTGTCCATAAAGATATGGTTCTATTTATGTTTTAAATTTCATTAAAATCGGTTTGATAGTTTCTAAGAGGAAGAAATTGCCACCTTTCTTCCCTCGTGGTTCTAGGCTTTGGCCAATTTTCAATACGCTTGGTCATTGTGCCAATAAGAACCTATGTTCCAAATTTTATCAAATTATCTCCAAAATTGCGACCTGAACTTTGCGCACAAGGTTACATGGACAGCCAGCCTGTCAGCCGGACGGACATCGTTAGTTCGACTCAGAAAGTGGTTCTGAGTCGATCGGTATACTTTAAGGTGGGTCTAGGACCAATATTTTAAGGCGTTACACACATCAGCACAATTGCATAATACCCCCTCCACTATTGTGGTGTGGGTATAAAAACAGGCAGGTCTGTTATTGTTCATCGGATTTTTAAGCAGTACAGGTAACAACAATAAATAAATATATATGTATATGTATATATTAAAGACCTGCATGAATACATTTACTACATCCATAAAAAATATCGACAAATTAAAAGAATGAACACACACACACAGATCGAGAGTACGATATTTGTCAGCAGCGATGTAGTGAATTGATGGGGGGGGGGGGCTTTAAAACCATGTGAGATAAGGCAATGATGGCTTTATTGCTCAACTGAATGGGAGATAAAGCCATAATGGCCTTATTACCCAATCATTGAGAGGTAAGGTCATATTTAACATTTTGCGAAATGAGAGATATAGAAATATTTTTTTTTCGCAAATGAGAGATAAAGCCATATTTTTTTAGAATATTGTTATGCATGGTGTAAACATTCTGTTAAAGGGAAAATCCATAGTTATCATCGAAAAACATTTTTTTATTCTTATGACGAACGCAGGGAAACTTTATTCAGCGAAGCCACTTGCCGCGTCCAACTGGAGGAAAAAACCCCTAAGCACGGCCGCAGGCCTCCACGCAGAAAAACTTTAGTATGCGAAGCCAGATTTCTATACTTAGCTTTAGTGCCTCCGGAACTGAAATGCGAGATAAAGCCATTTTCTAATATTGCTAATGTGAGCTAAGGCCATGATGGCTCTATCTCCCATTGAAATGAAAAAAAAAAAAAACAAAAAAGGCTTTATCTCCCTATTGAATGAGAGATAAAGCCATCATGGCCTTATTTCACATGGTTTTAAAGCACCCCCCAATTAATGAGGTCCCTCGTTGGGCGTGGTGGCGGTGGAGTTTCTTATGATTTGTTTTAATTTATGAACATGACGATAATTCGCTTACTTCTTCTTTGTAAGATTTTGATTTCGTATTAAATTAAAATTTTGTTTGTCAAATAACGTTGGTTTTTATAAAGTTAATATAAATCTGGAATTTATGTGTGGTTTATAGAACTCGAGCGCAAAACTCGTCCGATCAACTTACATTAAAGTTAAATTAATGTCTGTTTTCATAACACAAGTGATTCAACTTGTAGTAAAATTTATATGAAACACTGAGTGCTTGTCATATACAATTTCATTCACTTTCAATCATTTGTGTTGTGAATACAGCACATGAGTTATCCTATTGTTGATTATATTTTAGGTGTATGTAAAACGTTTATTTAGCTTAATAAAAATCAGTTTCTGCATTTGTTAATTTTTTTCTCCATTGTCCCCTTTAGGAGCCAGATGGCTTCCACAAAGCATCTTCATCTTACACGATTTGTTGCAGTTGTTTTTGTGTGTTACCATGTAAGATTTCACTGTCCTTGTTCTTGGAGTGGCGATCCATTCAGTATTGTTAATTTGCCTTTTATCAGTTTCGTAAATCGGTTATAGGAAAATGGGGCTGCCATCAGTCGTTGTCTAGAAACACGCCGTCCGCCTATTTTGGTAAAGAGGCTGGCAGCTGCATGAACTTCCAGGGGTTTGGTGGGATTTCAGGGGGCTGTCGATAGATTGCTTGGAGTGGTACTGAAGCCACTTAATTTTAAAAACTTGAAAACCATGATGGATATTTTTTTTTTAATTATGAAAATTAAAAACTCTGGAAACTCGTTTTCTCTTACAAAAATTTCAAAAATAAATTGTTTTTATATTAATGTAATATCCTTAAAATTTTATTTCTTGTTGGGTTGATTTTATTTTAAATTTTTATTTAGCGAAGCCACTAACCATGACTTACCTTACACAGGACTTCGAGCTTAACAGCAGTGTTCGAAAATAAACACTAAATATCGCTCCTTAGTGTTCGGTTCGGTAGATTTGTGGAAAACAAAAACGCTAATAGTGTTTGTGTAGAAAATTCTTAAAAAAATAACGTTGCCCTGTTTGTCATCCTTTAAACACAAAAATAATACTGTTCTTATCCAACTCATAAAAATCAAACATTTTTAACAAAAACAAAATGCACATACTAAAAAAAAAACAAAAAGCCAGCAAAAATATTTTACACCATGCACACACAAGCTGTTCGTTGCTGTTGTTGGTTCAAAATATAATGTTTGTCCACAGTATCACAGTATTCTGTTTTTAAACCAACAGAACACTTTATAACGTTCGGCTCTTTCTTAAAAATAGCTACGAACGTTAATACCGTAATTAAAAAATGTGCTCCAAAAGGAGCAGGTTTTCTGTATGAATTCATACCTGCTGATGGGATGCCTGGTTTTTGTATGGGGTGTTCCCGGTTCCCGGACTATTGTTGACAATAAGCGCCTCTTTTTTAACATGCAAACAAAGCACTCTTAAAGTGTTTTTTTAATTATATTAACAAATTCATTCATGTTTTGCTTTTTCTTGTTTAAATGCCTTTTTCCACACATTTTCGTAAACCATGATATATTTGCATTTTTTCGCCTTAAAACCTTGTTCGTTTTCATCACTTAAGTAGCAGCTTCTTTTTATATTTTATTATTAGTCATTTACTGCTGTATAAGAGCTCTCTTATTGAAGCGCTCGACTATGCGCTTTTTCTCTTAAGTGCTTCAAAAAACCCAATTTTTTTTTACTGGAAAGGGTTGTGTTCGTCTACAGAAACACTAAAAAAAGATATAACGTTCCTGTATGTGGGGGCATAACGCTAAAAAATGTTTTGTTTATTTTCGAACACTGCTTGAAAAGCCAAAATTTTTTCATTTTCATCTCAAGAATCCCACAATTTCCTCATAAATCATTTTCAGCAAGTAACCTTTTTAACATTCGTCTTCTTCCCGTTTTTTTTTTTTTTTGTTTCCTCAACTTAAATGTATTTTTCTTAAATTTAACTAACAACAGCTGCTTTAAGCATTGCCACTTCTGGAATTTTTCTTTTCATTTACAGGGTGCACACAACAAATTATTATTAACCCACTTTTAAAATTCACTTAAAACTATTTTCCAGTTAATTCATTTTAAATTTAATTTGAAAAAACCCTCACTTTGCTGCACAACAACATTAAATGTTCACTCAAAAATTTATGTTAACTTAGATTGCAATTTTGTTTTTTCTCTTTTTTTATGTTTTTTGTTGCTGTTTATCTTCAATTTGCAAAATTTTTAATAACTTTAACTGTATGCAATATTAAAAAAAAAAAAAAAAAAAACACTAAAACTCAAAACTAAAAGTTGCTTTAAAGTTGTTCTGCTCCTAGTAGTTTCAAATTTTCACTTTGTTCTAAGGTTTGGCGGTTAGTATAACAATTTGTTTATTAAAAGCAAACTATAGTTTGTGCTCGTAGTCTCACTTGCAACACAATGCATAGTGCATGATGTTTAGCAGCAGAAGTAACATATGTGGCAAACAAAAACTTCGAATTTTATAACATTTTTCAACAATCGCCAAAAAAAGAAAAACTGAAACAAAAAACAAAGTCAATATGAATGAGTCCTGGTTACAGTAACAAAGAGTGATAGTTTTGGTTAAATGTATTTTTAGGGACGCTTCTTTTTCAAAATTAAATTGAGTATTTAGGCGAATTGCTTAACTGCGACATAGAATTAATGATAGATGAATATTTCTTGTATGGACTGACAAAGTTAATATGCCTTCATTCATGGCTAGTGGGGAACCAAAATTGCCCATTGAAACTCAATGAAAGGCTATCGCCTTACAAAAAGCCTGCTAGAGCTAAATAAAGGCGACAAAATTTGGTACAAATTTGTTTATGCACAAATTTCAATTGGCGTCCTTTGTTATTTCAACAAGACACCATACAAATTATTTCCAGTCCTCGATCTTAATATTTTCAATATTTATAGTTTTTTCCGCAGAAATATCAAATTTTTTTTCAAGGTACGCCAACAATTACACTGTGCTCGAAATTTACACTTTTTTTAGACAAGCCGGGCACATGGCGTTAAAGCACAATTCGGGTACGCTGAATCTAATGGTGACCACCGTTTTTTTAAGTTAGCTCTTTTTCGAGATATACCGATATCTGGAAAATGAAAGAGGTTGCGCAACATATATTCGCGTAACTCAAAAAAGGAGATTGAGTGGTTGCAATCGAAACATGTCACGGTAACCTGCCGGCCGGGGTTCGAGCCCCAGCCACGTCAAGAATGAAAGATTATCAATAACAATTTTAATTAATTTTCATGTTGTAAAATTCCTTTCTTCATAAAAATAATTTAATGAAAAATTAAATTTCATGAACTTAAGCCTAATTAAAAATATTAAAAATTTGTATTAAAAACCATAAATAGTTCAACAAAATAACCACAATACTAATTATTGTTAAAGCTAAGGCACGAGCTCTATGTGTACATTTGTCCTTCAAGTTGTGCTGAAAAAGGTCAACAGAAAAGAAAAAGACAAAATGAAAAAACAAAAAATGTACTTGGACTTCAAGAAAAATTCTTGACAAAAGTACGGAAAAACAGAAGTAAGGAAAAACATGTAAAATCAATTAAAATGGATGATCATTCAGGAAAGCAAATTTCGATCTACCAAATGTTAGAATACAATTTGGTTTAAGGATTGATGTTTGACTATTGACGTCAGCAGTCGTCGATGGCTGCGAGTGTAAGACGGCAAATCCATCTGAGGAGATTGAGTGGTTGCAATCGAAACATGTCATGGTAACCTGCCGGCCGGGGTTCGAGCCCCAGCCACGTCAAGAATGAAAGATTATCAATAACAATTTTAATTAATTTTCATGTTGTAAAATTCCTTTCTTCATAAAAATAATTTAATGAAAAATTAAGTTTCATGAACTTAAGCCTAATTAAAAATATTAAAAATTTGGATTAAAAACCATAAATAGTTCAACAAAATAACCACAATACTAATTATTGTTAAAGCTCTATGTGTACATTTGTCCTTCAAGTTGTGCTGAAAAAGGTCAACAGAAAAGAAAAAGACAAAATGAAAAAACAAAAAATGTACTTGGACTTCAAGAAAAATTCTTGACAAAAGTACGGAAAAACAGAAGTAAGGAAAAAACATGTAAAATCAAATAAAATGGATAATCATTCAGGAAAGCAAATTTCGATCTACCAAATGTTAGAATACAATTTGGTTTAAGGATTGATGTTTGACTATTGACGTCAGCAGTCGTCGATAGCTGCGAGTGTAAGACGGCAAATCCATCTGAGGAGATTGAGTGGTTGCAATCGAAATATGTCATGGTAACCTGCCGGCCGGGGTTCGAGCCCCAGCCACGTCAAGAATGAAAGATTATCAATAACAATTTTAATTAATTTTCAAGTTGTAAAATTCCTTTCTTCATAAAAATAATTTAATGAAAAATTAAATTTCATGAACTTAAGCCTAATTAAAAATATTAAAAATTTGGATTAAAAAACGGTTAAGTTTATTGAAAATACTAAAAACAAAGCGAAATTCCGCAATAAAATTTCCTTTAACCTTTATGTGCTCGGGATTGTAAACTTACGTCGGCGGTCGATAGTCTACATTTGTAGCAAATATGTATTTGTATGGAAAACAATGTCCACATATGAAAAAAAAACACTAGTAAGCAGAGTTTTATACGTTAATGGATATTTAGAAAATCTAATATGCAGTCTACAACTGACATGAAATGCTTAACTTTAACACTAATATGATGTTAGTGTTAAGTATAGACTCATCATGTTAGAAGTTGTCTCATGTTATAACACGGTTGTTAATGGAAATGTTTTAACAACGCTTTTAAAACTTCAAGTTATAACAGCAAAACATGTCAGTTGTAGACGTTATAAAGTCAAATATGCAAGCACCAGCATACCAGTGCTGCCAGGAGAAATTAAAAAAATCCTTAAGTGTCTAAAAAATATCCTTTTTTCCATACGTTATAAATTTATTGTTTTTAGCAGCAGGCAAACAAATATATATTTTGTTAACATTATAATAAAAGCATTTACTAACAACAAGAAAAAAACCTTAATAAATAAGTAAATGCCCTAGACGCACATATAAAAATTCAATTTCAAAAATAACACTATCACAAATTTAAATTTGGGCAGAAATACATCTATATATCCTTTAATCTAGAGACAAAACATAGTCAAATTTCGTATATGTTTTTTCATTTCATCTTTTTTCACTTTTCAAGAATACTTATTTTAAATATGTTTTTAATATTATTGCCTATTTCCGATATGCGAAAGAATTCTTTCTTTCGTATAATTTCATTTGAAACAAAAACAAATTCGAATTTCTTTCGCACATCGGAAATAGGCTATAAGTACCAAATAATTTTAAGCAAACTTGGGGTACCAAATAAAAGGGAAGGTTCTGTAAAATTTAAAAAAAATGAAAATATGAGGAATATTTCCTTTTAAAAATATAACCTTTTTTTAAAATTCAAAACTGTATTTTTTGATTCCTCTTAGTTTAGAAGGTGCGACTATTTTTTTTATTAAATATTCGCCTTTATTATTCGCAAACATTTAAGCGAATGTGAGTGCGTATGCAAGTAGCAAAAATAAGAGAATAGTTCGCAAATGCGAAACCGAATTTTGGTTTTGGCAATTGCTGTAAGGACTTGTAGTATGTACTTAAATGCTATTGTATATGAACAATTTTAATTTATAAATGAAAATAATACGAATATTTACATATTTTTACACAGTATATTGAAAATGAGGTTATATTTTGAAAATTTCCTCATTTGCCTTAAAACTAAATATCTGTCCTTTTTCGGTACGCTTGAAATTTTCCGAAAAAAATCCCTATTGTTGGCATCACTGATGGATAAATAAACGGGAACAAGAAAGCAAAAGGTTACAAAAATACTAATGACATTTCCGACATGCCGCATTCAAAAAATTTTAAGTTAAGTAAGAGAGTGATGTGAATTTCCATACATTTTATATGGTGTTTACATTTGTAGACTACCTGCCAGGTGCTGGTCATTTTGAAAAGTAGGGTCTGGGGGGAGCTGTTAATTATTTTTTTACGTGTAAGTGGCGAAAACTGCTAAGAATTGATTTTGAGGAAGCTACTGAAAATTTCGGACCATGCTGTTGTGGAAATTATTTTTTTATTCAACTTTTTTTGCAAAAATGCTACAAATGTAGACTACCGAGCACATAAAGGTTAAAAATTAGAAAATGTTATCAAAATGTCGAAATTTGTGTTTTTTAAAAATTCATAGAAAATTGGAAAATGCAGCTAGACTTCGAACTTTCTGCAGACATTTAAAAAACGAAGCTACAAACAAAACAAGTTATTTGTGATTAAAATCTGTTAGCAAACTTTTGATTTTATTCACAAAAGTCGACAAATTTTAATTAATTTAAGAATTTCATAAAACGCAATATTTGTATGGGAGCCCCCCTAAGAAGTGCTGATAAGGGGAAAGTATGTCTGGAGAAAATGTTTAAGACAAAAAACTAAGTGAGGTCGGTCATACATTTTATCTCATTAGGGGCGACTCCTGGGCATTTATGGGACTTTTTTAAATATATTTTTAGTCTGCATTGAACATTTTGTATGGGAGCCACCTTAAAGAATGGAGATAGAGCGTAGGTATGTTAGAAATAAATGATCGAGATAAAAAATAAAGTAGGGTTGGCCCATCTAGCGGCATCCTAGGCGCTGCAGGGGCCAAATTTAAAAATTTTATTGAACCGCCATATATGTTTGGTTGAAATTCCTAAATTTGGCTGCTGCAGCGCCTAGGATACCTTGCATATTTAAGTATTTTTATCTGAATATAATTATTTTGTAAACCAAATTTTGATATATTAATTAGGCTAAAGTTCATCAAATTTAATTTGCATTAAATTATTTTTATGAAGAAAAGAATTTTACAACATGAAATTAATTAAAATTTATTAATAATTTGACTGAAGCCGGGCTCGAACCCAGGCGTTTTTACGGACAGGTTACCCTTACAAGTTTCAATCGCAACCACTCGATATCTTCAGAGGGATTTGCCGTTTAACACTCACAGCCATCGACAATTGCTGGCAGTCAATAGTCAAGCATCAATCTTTAAACCAAATTGTATTTAACACTTGGTAGATCGAATTTTGGTTATTTTATCTAGAGGTCTTTTATTGCAAAATCTAATCGAAAAACCATATTAAAATCATTTTGCATCCCAATTTTATAAACATTTTAATTTACTAAATTTTATTAGTTCTTTGAAAGTCTCTTAATAATTCCAATATTTTGTTTTTTTTATTGATTTCTTTTTTAGCAGAATATTGCGGAAAAAAATCTAAATTTAGATCTTGACTTTCTATTTACACTATCAAAGGCTTAAAATCTTGATGAAAAGGAGTCAAGGATACTTCAAACAAATTTTATGAGATTTTAAGCAAATATTTAAATAAATTACAAACGAAATGAAAAAGCCAATATATGGCGAAGACTTTAAAGCAGGATGTAAAAATGGCCACAAACTATGAACAATATACAAAGTGTTTTGAAAATGAAAATTTTACTGCAGTTTTTTTAAATATTTGTTTGTTTTTTTAACTGCCAACACAAATACAGGCACAAAAAGAAATGCGTAAGAATGCATACAAATTTATTCATTGAAAAGAAAAAATCAATCCATCTGTACTTTAACGAATTTCTTTAAATTTAGTACAGAATGCTTGATTCAAGTACGGATTATGTAAGTGACCCGTACTTAAATGGATCCAAAAAAGGGATAGGCTAAAGTAAAAGTAAGATAAAAATTAATTTCAAATTGTAATTTATTCTAGAATTTCTAAATTGTTTTTATCCCGAATTCGTTGTCGAAATAATCTGTAAGTGAGATTCTAACAGTGTTAGATAGAAAAATTGTGTCTGTAACATTTTTGTGAGAAAAGTTCCCGCTTTGAACTATCAAAAAAAAACTCACGAATAAAAATGGAGTGAGAAAAAATTTTTAAATTTTCAATTTTAGTAAATTTTGGTCGCCGTCAACGATAAGACGTAAGGACTTTCTCAACGTCTGCAATGTCACAACGGCTTCGAGTGCAATGTTATGACATTTATAACGTTACGCCGTTATCACTTTTGATAGTTTTCGAGATGAGTTACAGACACACTTTTCGAGAAACGATGGAATATTTTGTTTCACATCTTTTCGATGCGAGAAGATCTCACAAAAGTTACAGCACATTGGTACAGGGGGATTACCCTGGCAGTCGTGATAGAATACAATTTCCATTCGAATGTAATTTTTTCTGATTCCTTTTGACGATACTGCACGAATCGAACTTATTTTTTCAGTGTTGTGAAAACTCTAATAAATGCTTTGCAACACTGATTTCGATTCGTTTTGCATCGACTGAGATAATTAGAAATTAAATTGCTTTCGGATCGAAGAAGTATTCGAGCACGACTTCCAGAATCAGCCCCCTGTAAAATTTTAATTTCCATATTCTTTTCAGCAGTAAGAATTTCAGCTTCAGCTTCTGAAAATGGGACCATATTTTTTTCAAAAATGAGGCCAAAACGTTGATTTGGAGAAGGGGACCAGTTGATAAGCCAACAACAATGGACGCCTCGCATGCCAACATTGTTCGTATTATCCGTAACATACGGCCGGAAATGCTTGCTAAAATTGGACTTCGATAATCGGTTTCGGCCAGAACAGCCGCGATACCCATATGCCGAAAATATTTTTAAATATTAATGCCATGAATAAAATTTATATTTTCAAAAATTTCGAGTCTTATAAATAGTCTCATATAACAGTTCGCTTTTAAATCAGTTTTACAACTGTCAATGGCCATGAATATTCTCCTAACTAAAGCATTTGGAAGTGGCAAAATAAAATAAATTGTATTACTTAAAAAAGATTTTGTTATTCGTGCCTAATTCCCAATTTTTATTATTGATAAAAACACAGAAATTTATTGTTGATGGGATAAGCTATTCCTATGCATTTCCCTGGTTGCTTAGGCCAGATCATCAGGAAACTTCATCCATAAAGATTTTAGAAAAACTAAAGATAATAAAGCAAATAAAACTGTTAAACGTATAAGAATTATAAGCAACAGTTCTGCTTGTACAATATCAAAGTTTAAACAAAAACATCAACAATAAACAGTGAGTTTAACTTTTCTTTTATTGCCCACCACAATTGATTGGAATTCTCCCAACATTAATTGTAGTTGTAAGTAGGTTAATAAAAACAACATGAAAACAAAAACAACTTGCAAAAGCATGTTACAAGTAAGGTTTTTTTAGGCCGTGCACTGCCAGTTTATTATCAAAATAATTTTTGGGAATACAAAATCCTAATTTAAAAAGATTTTGTTATTCGTGCTTAATTCCCAATTTTTAATATTGATAAAAACACTGAAATATATTGTTGATGGGATAAGCAATTCCTATGCGCATTTCACTGGTTGCTTAGGCCAGATCGTTTAATATCTTTAGTTTTTCTAAAATCTTTATGAATTAAGTTTCCTGACGATCTGGCCTAAGCAAACAGTGAAATGCGCATAGGAATTGCTTATCCTATCAACAATATATCTTTATGGAATATTGGAAACATATATTTTAGCTTAAATACCTTTTTCAAATAAGCTTCGGGTTCGAAATCATTACGAAGCTTATTCTCTATCGAAATCTAAGAGTCCTTTTAGCGCTATGCTTTATCAAGCTTTTGAAAATCTATCTTAAACGATGAAGATGTTTTCTTAATAAGAACGGTTTGTTTCTTTCTGATCTTGATGGAGAGACTGTGCTTGTTTGGATCAATATTATTCTAAAAGGTAAAAACTTTTTCTGTGAAATCATACGAAAGAATTTCAAATTACACATGATCTACACCTAATAGCCTTTTTACACTGATCAACATCTAACAGCTGCTATCAATTCGCCACAATTTGCGAAGATATTAAAATCTTTCCATAATAAATACATAGGGCTAAAAACTAACTCCTCTCAACATCTTTTAAAGATTTTCCTATCTCATTTTATTCCATTCAACATCTTCCGATTACTTTACATTAGAAAAGTGGCAATAAGTTCTATTATTATTGTGGCATCACTGACAAAAAAAAAATTTTTTTGAAAGCACCGTTATCGTTTATCGGTTTTTCTCTTTAATTTGCAATATTTTTTTGATAAGTATTTTTTTATATTTTTAACAAATGGAACTTCAAATACATTTTTAAGACGGCAAATCCATCTGAGGAGATCGAGTGGTTGCGATCGAAACATGTCATGGTAACCTGCCGGCCAGGGTTCGAGACCGACCCACGTCAAGAATGAAAGATTATCAATAACAATTTTAATTAATTTTCATGTTGTAAAATTCCTTTCTTCATAAAAATAATTTAATAAAAATTAAATTTCATGAACTTAAGCCTAATTAAAAATATAAAAAAAAAAAAAAAAAACATTATTATCAAAGTTTTTTACGGGAATACAAAATTTATTATTAAGATTTTTGTATGACGTGCTAAATTCCCAATTTTTTATATTTAATAAATACACTGAAATTTATTGTTGAGGGAAAGCTAGCCTCTATGCGCATTTCACTGGTTGCTTAGGCCAGATCATCAGGAAACCTTTTCCAAAAATTTTAGAAAAGCTAAAAATATTATAAAAATAAAACCCTAAAGCGAATAAGAATTTTAAACACTCAAAGTCTTACTTGTAACAATATCAAAGCTCGTTCCGACTCGAATTGTAGTTGTAAGTGGGTAAAAAGAAAAAACAAAATTAAAAAACAAATTGCTTCATTTTATTTTCTTCGCAAGAAAACAACAAAAAAAAACCCCATTTGGCAATTCAGTTTTCTGCACGGGCACATGCAAGTAACATTATTACTTCATACCCAACTAGCTTTTTCAATTGTGTAAGAGACACTGGGAATCTCATGAAGAGCGTCTTTGATTGTCGATGACTGCACTTTTTAATCTAAGAAGATGCCTCGCACGGGAAAAACTGTAACATGAAGGAGATTCTTCCATAGCATAGCGAAAGACGCTTCTTCAATCGTTGTGGGAATCGCTTAAGACATGGGTAAAGATAATCTAACGAGACTTTCATGTCAAGAATCGTTTGAGACTTATGTAGATATTATCTTACAAATCGTGATATGTTCGCCGTATAATTGTTGAAATTATGATTTATACAGAGAGTCTTAAAAGTTTAATTCGATGGTGGTTTGACCGAAGATAAACAAAGTGTAACATTGTTGTTTTTGTACTCTGAACATAATCAGTTAAATATTTTCTTGCGTATTACAGCCGCACCTTAACAAAAGCGGCACGCCTTTGCAATTGAAAACCCCGATTTTGACAGCTCGTTAATAGAGAAGTTGGCTGCTATTGTTAATTAATAATGGCAATTTAGCAATTTGTTGGTCAATCAAGCGTTTTAATCTCTATTTTTATTTATAATTTGTGGGTTTTATGAAATAAGAAAGCGGTTCCAAGAAAATACAGCTGTTCCAAGATTCCAAGATTAAAACACGAACGTGTCAGAAAATTTAATGTTTTATTCAGACTTTGAGGACTAAAAAAAATCGTCACTTTTAAGAAAAAAAATCAGCAAATTGGCACTTTGCTAATTTCGTAACAAAAAATCGTCAAAATGACGATAAATCGTCAAATTTTGCAGCCCTGGTGAAAAGCCTATAAAAGAAATTTCCCACGCTCTACCCACGAGCGCCTAAATTACACCCAATAATTATGCCATCGGCAACCTATGCTATTACATTTTGCGATTATATGCGCTGTACGAATTTTACATATGTTCTTGTTAATGTTGTTAAATTCTCTGCAATGTGTGTGCATATGTAAGTAATAAAAGAGCATACATGAGAATAAAAGAGAAAAGAGAAAACGCGGCGCCCTGATTTTGCCGATGCCAGATTTAAACCTAAACACTTACCCCAGAGAACCAGAGAGAGATTGTGAGAGCATTTTATTATATTATTTTTATAAGATACCAGCAGCAAGTCCGATATGGCTTTCTTAACCTTTAAACTTTGACAATTGGAGTTATTTAACTAAATAATTTTAACAAATAGAATTCGGGAATTTTCGCTTCTTCTTTTTTCAGCAAAGAACAAGCAAATCGTTTATTTTAACTATTTTTTGTGTTGTTTTTGTATTAACAGCAATTTCTACAAGCTCTGGCTAATGCGCGAAAAGAAGAGTTCAAGGATTTTGAAAGTTATCCCATTTAAGGATTGTAATGAATACTTTAAAGTGCTATTCGTCCTTAAATTTTTAATTACGCCTCGTATTCAGTAGAAAAAACTTAATTTTTGTACGAGATTTTTCTTTCTGTGTACACACACAAAAACAGAAGTAGAGAAATAGAAAAATTACCAAACTCCTCAAACCACGCACAATTGAAAACTAAAATAAATACACTTGCACACACATGGCTATAAAAAAAATTGTCCTGTTATATAAGACTATATATGTTTTACACTTTCCAACAACAAATTTAAAAAAAAAAATAAAAGTTTTGAACAAAAATCATGTTGTTGGTAACAAAAACTAAAAACAAAAAGAAATTAAACCTAAAGAAAAAATGTTTTGTCAAGCATTCTTGTAGTTTATATTATTTAAGCAAACACAGTGACAAATATGCAAATAAAGCATACAAAAATTTACAATGTGAAAAATGGATGAACAACGAGACGAGAAAAAGAAAAAAAAACTTACACAAAAATGCATACACCCCCACTCTCATGCACTTGCGTCATATATGTACATTAGTGTGTCCCAAAAAAAAAAATTTTTTGAATTTTCATGGGTGCTCAAGCATAATTTAAGAGCTTATAGGGTAAAGAATTTTAGAGATTTTTTTCAGATTTTTCGGAAGAGGTTAGAGGTTGCTTAAGTTGAATTTTTGCCAAAAATCGGATCTGCCGGCCTTTTTTTAAGTTTTTTTCATAACTTTGTCAAAAACCACGACTCTCTTTAATTTTATGGAAATAATTTGAAAGAAAAATGTACAAGCTTTATTTAAGTGTACAAAGACTATAAGTTTTTGCAACGCATTTGCTCATTTATGCACCCTACATTAAAATTGTTCGTAATTTTTTCCATACATTTTGTAAGTAACGCTTTATAACTTTTTAAAATTTTTATGAAAATGAAACAAATCAACAATACAGTTTGAAAGTTCAATTTATTTTAAATAACTTAGAACAAAATATATATTTGAATTCGCTCTTACCGTTCCTGAGTTCGTTTGGATTTCAGATTTGTACCTATCTTATGATATTTTTACTCATACCCAACAAACAAATTGAAATCAAACGTTTTATTTTGCTTTGTTCAAAAATCAGAAAAAATCAAAAACCTGTTGCAGAAGTTGTGACATTGAAGTTAGTGTTAGCCAAAGCCACACCTCGTTCTGCCACATCATTAACTACTTGTAAATTAATCCTTGAATTATTCTTTGCATTAAGGTAGCCAATTTTAGGGTACAGTACCACTGATGATGTAAAAATGTTTTTAACATGGCGCGTTCAACTGCTTCTTATTAATTATTATTAATTATTAATTTTGTTGTTATACAACTGCTTAATAAGACTAAGATAGTTTAGAGGAGCGTATCGAGGGCATTGAGTGAAGTACCAGTTTTTGATATTTATCCTTAAAATAAATGAACTAAATTCTAGGCAAGGCATCGAATTTTGAATTGTCCTTGCAAGATTGCAGCAATTTCGAAAAGTGCGTATAAAACAAATATATAGTTTTCTTTAACCAGCAAGCCCGATTAATAGCTTCTACTGTGGGATAGAGCTTAGATCTATCACCCAAAAATTAAGAATCAAATAAAGAAATTATTAATAATCTTCTATTGGTTGCATGTCTTCAAGCTGGTCTTTAATAAAATCCTCAAAGCGTCATGTATTGAAAACGGATAAAACTTTCATCAATATCGCTACTTCTGAAACTGAATACAAGAATTTATTGGAGGAATTAATTATTTGTAAGCAAAGCAAAAGCAAAACGTTTGATATCTATTTGTTTGTTGCAGAAGAGTAATAATATCATAAATTAAATACAAAGCTGAAAACCGGTATAACTCAGAAAACGGTAAGAGCGAATTCAAAAAGAATTGTTTCTAAGTTATTTAGATAGAATTGATCTTTCAAACTGCATTGTTAATTTGTTTATTTTTTATAAACATTTTAAAAGTTATAAAGCGTTTTTTACAAAATCTATGGAAAAAATACAAAAAATTTTAATGTAGGGTGCATAAATGAGCAAATGCATTGCAAAAACTTATAGTCTTTGTACACCAAAATAAAGCTTGGATATTTTCTCTTTTAAATTATTCCCTTAAAAGTGGAGAAAATCGTGGTTTTTGACAAAGTTATGAAGGAAACTTAAAAAAAGGCCGGCAAACCCGATTTTTGGCAAAAAATTTGACTTGAGCGACCTCTAAACCTATTCCGAGGAATCGGAAACAAATCTCAAAAATACTTTACCCTATAAGCTAGCTTTTCCTCAACAATAAATTTTAGTGTATATATCAAATATGAAAAATTGGGAATTTAGCACGTCATACAAAAATCTTAATAGTAAATTTTGTATTCCCGTAAATAACTTTGATAATATACTTGCATGTGCCCGTGCAGAAAACTGAATTGCCAAATTGGTTTTTTTTTTGGTTGTTTTCTTGCGAAGACAATAGAATGAAACAATTTGTTTTTTTATTTTTTTTTTTTTTTTTTCTTTTTACCCACTTACAACTACAATTCGAGTCGGAAAGAAACCAACCAATTGTAGGGGGATGTAAGAAAAGATAAGCTCACTGTTTATTGTTGGTGTTTTGTTTAAGCTTTGATATTGTTACAAGTAAGACTTTGAGTGTTTAAAATTCTTATTCGCTTTAGGGTTTTATTTGTATAATATTTTTAGCTTTTCTAAAATCTTTGGAAAAGGTTTCCTGATGATCTGGCCTAAGCAACCAGTGAAATGCGCATAGAGGCTAGCTTTCCCTCAACAATAAATTTCGGTGTATTTATCAAATATGGAAAATTGGGAATTTAGCACGTCATACAAAAATCTTAATAGTAAATTTTGTATTCCCGTAAATAACTTTGATAATATACTTGCATGTGCCCGTGCAGAAAACTGAATTGCCAAATTGGTTTTTTTTTTTGTTGTTTTCTTGGGAAGACAATAGAATGAAACAATTTGTTTTTTTATTTTTTTTTTTTTTTTTTCTTTTTACCCACTTACAACTACAATTCGAGTCGGAAAGAAACCAACCAATTGTAGGGGGATGTAAGAAAAGATAAGCTCACTGTTTATTGTTAGTGTTTTGTTTAAGCTTTGATATTGTTACAAGTAAGACTTTGAGTGTTTAAAATTCTTATTCGCTTTAGGGTTTTATTTGTATAATATTTTTAGCTTTTCTAAAATCTTTGGAAAAGGTTTCCTGATGATCTGGCCTAAGCAACCAGTGAAATGCGCATAGAGGCTAGCTTTCCCTCAACAATAAATTTCCGTGTATTTATCAAATATGAAAAATTGGGAATTTAGCGCGTCATACAAAAATCTTAACTATAAGCTTTTAAATTTTGCTTGAGCCCAAAAAAAAAAATGTTTTTTGGGACACACTAATGTACATATGTAGTGTTAAAATTAAAACTACATGAATATAAAACACTTGCCGCATATTTGGTTAATACCACTTTCTACAACATGACAAGTAAGCCACTACTGTATTGTTTATTATTATTATTATTTGCGAAACATCCCACCCAAATAAGATACAAAAAAATCGTTGACATACAGACACAAACAGCTATATAAATGCATGCATACAATATTATGGGCGATATATAAGTCTTAAAAATACACATGACATATACAAATTGCCAATAGTTCATTTCATGTTGTGTTCACGGAACAGATGAGTTGTGGAAAAGCTGTTGCTTTTTTTTGTAGACACAAAAAGTACCCAGAAAATCTTTGTCAAATTTGATTATTTAAAAAAAAGTATGCTTCTAATAGAAAATTTTAAAAACAGATTGCAAAAGTTTGCTTTTTATAGGAAATTTTGAAAAAAAAAATTGTTCTTTTTTAGAATATATTGCAAAGAATATAGACAATCTTAAAAATAGTTATACGAAATTTTGGAAAAGTTTGCTTTTTATAGGAAACTTTGCTTAATATATATTGTAAACATTATTGGACATTTTGAAAAAATTATAGGAAATTTTGAAAAAGCTCGCTTTTTATAGAAAATTTTTGTTTTTTTATAGGAAATGTAAAAAAAAATATTATTTTTTAGAATATGTTTCAAACATTATAGAAAATGTAAGATGAGATAAACCCACAGATGTTTATTGTTGATGTGTTTTGTTTAAGCTTTGATATTGTTACAAGTAGAACTGTTGCTATAATTCTTATACTTTTAACAGTTTTATTTGGTTTAATATCTTTAGTTTTTCTTAAATCTTTATGGATGAAGTTTCCTGATGATCTGGCCTAAGCAACCAGTGAAATGCATAGGAATAGCTTATCCCATCAACAATAAATTTCAAGTGTTTTTGTCAAGAGTAAAAACTGGGAATTAAGCACGAATAACAAAATCTTTTGAAATAAAAATTTTGTATTCCCAAAAATTGAAATTACTTTTTGATAAACAGGCAAGTGCACGGCCTAAAAAACACTTAATTGCCAACATCTTTTGTAAGTTGTTGTGTTGTTTTTATTTTGTTTTTCTTAACCTACTTACAACTACAATTAATGTTGAGAGAATTTCAACTAATTGTGGTGGGGAGTGTAAAATGAGATAAACCCACTGTTGTTTATTGTTGATGTGTTTTGTTTTAGCTTTGATATTGTTACAAGTAGAACTGTTGCTATAATTCTTATACGTTTAACAGTTTTATTTGGTTTAATATCTTTAGTTTTTCTAAAATCTTTATGGATGAAGTTTCCTGATGATCTGGCCTAAGCAACCAGTGAAATGCATAGGAATAGCTTATCCCATCAACAATAAATTTCAAGTGTTTTTGTCAAGAGCAAAAACTGGGAATTAAGCACGAATAACAAAATCTTTTGAAATTAAAATTTTGTATTCCCAAAAATTGAAATTACTTTTCATTATAGAAAACTTTAAAAAAGTAATTCGAAGTATTGGAAAAGTTTGCTATTTATTGAAAAATGTTAAGGGTTGCTTTTTATAGGAAAGATAAGAAAACTTTGATTTTAACAGAAAATTTAGCTATTTTATTTTATATTTGCTTAGAATGTATTGCAAACATTCAGGGGTGTCATAGAATCCAAGTCGGTTTTGCTCATTGTCGGTTTTGCAAACCAATATTGGTTTCTTTTGGTGTCATGAAAACAAGTCGGATTTTTTATTTTCGAATACAAATAAAACCGATATTCGAATCAGCTGTTTAATGTTTTGGCTCGTGTGTTTACAGCGTTAAATGCAATTTTTCTTTTAACAATTTTGTAAATTATGAGTTTTGCGCTAAAATATTGTAAAACCTGTGTTTCTATTAAAGGAAAATTACGGAAAAGACAATAAGAAGTGGTAATACATACAGTAAACATATGGAATAAATGCCATCGTTGTATTACATATGTATGTACTTGCATTGCATTTGTTGTTTACATTTGTGTAATTTTATTGTTTTGTAAAAATATGTAGGTATAAAGCGAATTTATTAAAAATACATGTTAGGCTGTGCCGAATCTTTGAAACCTTCCACCGATAGTTCGAATGTTTTGGGAGTAACATCTGTATGATGTCTATTTATTATTCGTATCTTTATAAAAACAGACATCTGCATTAAAATGGGTAGCGGCTTAGACATATATACAATTATTGACCGACAATCAGAAAGTTTAATGCTTTTTTAAGCTATTTTAAATAGCTTGAGTTTGATTCGTAACAGTTTAAGCTGAACTTGAATGATTTTCAGGAGAGCAATTTATATTGGAGCCATGGTAAGCTATGAACCAATCATCCCAAAATTCTGCAGAGTGATTTCTGTTATCAAAAAACATAAATTTCAATACAGCGGAGCAATTAGTTTTAGCGTTTGCAGTGAATTACAGAAGGCCGCTAAAATGGAATCTAAGGTAAATTATGGACCGTATATCACAAAATTGCACATTTTTGTTGGCCATATGAAGCTAAGCTAGGGGAAAGTTTACCGCAAAATGTTTCTATATCTGCTACGGTTTTAGGCGTATTAAATTATCTTACCAGTGTGGGCTTATTAAATTATCTTACCAAAGTGGGCTTTAAAAAACTGTGATGTACCAAATTTTGGTATGATAAACTCTTTTCCGAAAGTAGAGTTAATATGAAGCCTAGGGCAAATTATAGACCGATCTTTACGAAATTTGATAATCTTATTTCTTGTCCAACAAAACTGTAATGCACCAAATTTTGTTATGATATCATTATTTTTTATTGTTTAAGGCGTACTAAACTGTTTTCTGGGAGTAGGGTTAATATGGGGCCAAGGTTAAATTGTGGACCGCTCTTCACGACTCTTTACGGTGTAATTTCTTGTCCTATTAAACTGTGACGTGCCAAAATTTGTTATGATAGCATTATTTTTTACGTATTAAGGCGTACTAATCTGCTTTCCGGAAGTAGGGTTTATATGGGGCCTAGGGTAAATTATGAACCGATCTTCACGAAACTTTACAATGTCATTTCTAGTACTATTGACGTGCCTAAATTTGTTAAGATAGCATTGTTAATTGTGGTTTTAGGCGTACTTTACTGTTTTCCGGGAGTAGGGCTTATATGGGGCCTAGGGTCAATTATAATCCGATCTTCACGAAATTTTACAGCGTGATTTCCAGTCAAATAAGACGAACTTCTGCAAAATCTTATATCATTTTGTGCATTTTTCCACCATTTATGTTAGTTTTTGTAACAAAACTATACATTTTTTTAGGTGGTGGTTCCACATTTTGATTCATAGCTCTGATCCTACTCAACCCATTTTGCTGGATTTCAATCCCAAACTGCTAAGGATAACTACAAGCAATTTAACACCAAGTTTGTTTATTTCTTTTGAGTTTTTCGAAAGTGACCGTTTTCAACAGACGGACATGGCTAAATCGACATCGAATTACTTAAGGACCCAGAATATATATACCTTATGGGGTCTGAGATGAATAATAAAAAAGTTTCACACGAAATGACAAAGTTTGTATACCCTCTTCACAACTTATTGTGGTGGAGGGTATAATAAACAAATTTGTTGTTTAACCGTATAAATAAGTAAAATGACCTCTGCTGTTGTTGCATATTTGCTGTTTGCAGAAAAAGTGAGAAGAAGAGTTTCGAATTTGCAGCAGCCCGCTGCCGGAGAATACCGGAAACATACAAAAAAAGGACTATTTTACCAAATTATCAATTTTATTTACTTCTATTTTCGGAAAAAACTTAACTGTTGAAAAAAATAAAATAAAAAATTAAGCTTTTAACAACTTTATTTATTTCCAATAAAAAAAACAAGAGCTGTAAGCTGCTTGGTTTATTTTCAATAAAACCCCGATAACATTGGTTTCTGTGACACCTAAAACCGACACAAATTTTAGTTCGAACAAAAAACCGACAACATTGGATTTCATGACACCAACGTATTTTTTTTGTCGGTTTCAAATCCAATACCGATAAGATCGGTTACTATGACACCCCTGATTATAGGAAATTTTGAAAAACATATAGGAAATTTACAAAAGCTTGCTTTTTATAGAAAATTCCGAAAAAGTTTGCTTTTTATAGGATTTTTTGCAAAAGTTTTATTTTAATAGGATATTTTGCAAAAGTTGGATATTTATAGGAATTTTGGAAAAATGTCGTTGGTGAAATTTTATAATATATTTTAAAAAATTTTGCTTTTTATAGGAAATTTGGAAAGGATTCCTTTTAACGGGAAATTTTTGACAATTGTGCTTTCAAAAGGAAATTTAGAAAAAAAATTTTTTTTTTTTAAATATATGCAAACATTATAGCAATTTTTAAACAAAGTTATAGGATATTTCGAAAGGTTTTCTATTTATGGGAAATTTCGGACAATTCGGGTTTTAACAGGAAATTTTGCAAAAAAAAAAAATTTTAGAATATGTATATGCAAAAATTATAGCTTCATATAAAAAAAGTTATAGGAAATTTTAAAAATGTTTGCATTTATAGAAAATTTTGCAAAAGCCTGCTTTTTAGAGGAAATTTTCTAAAAGTTTGGTTTTTATAGGAAATCATGCAAAAGGTTGTTTTTTATAGGGAATTTTAAAATTTTGGTTTTTTATAGGAAATTTTGAAATATTATTTTATTATAGGATATTTTGCAAAAGTTTGTTTTTATAGGATATTTTAGAAAGGTTTACTCTGTGCGGGAAATGTTTAACAATTGTACTTTTAAAAGGAAATTTTGAAACTTGCCTTTTTTAGGAAATTTTGCAAAAATTTGCTTTGCTTCGAATATATTCAAGCATTATAGCAAAATTTAAAAACAATTTATAGGAAATTTAGAAAAAGTTTGCTCTTTGTAGAATATTTTTAAAAGTTTGCTTTTAATAGGAACTTTTAAAAAGAAGCTTTTTATAGGAAATTTTGGAAAAGTTTTCCTTTAAAAGGAAATTTTTAAAAGTTTGCATTTTATGGGAAATTTTGCTTTTTATTTTACATTTTACATAAATTTAGTATTTATAGGAAATTTCACCAAATGCTTGCTAATTTTAAGAATATACATATTACAACCATTATAGTACATTTTGAAAAAAGTTATAGTTTTGCCAAAATTTATTATTTTTTAAGAAAAATGCAAGAAAAAATTATTTACATGGGATTTTGGAAAAGTTTGCTTATTATAGAACGTTTTGGAAAAGTTTTCTTTTTATAGAAAGTTTTGCAAAAATTTGGTATTTATGAGAAATTTTGCAAAAGTTTTATTTTTATAGAATATTTTACAAAATTTGATTTGTTATACGAAATTTTTCAAAAGTTTTCGTTTATAGAAGTTTGCCTTTAATAGACAGTTTTGCAGAACTTTTCATTTTATATAAACAGTTTTTACAACAACTGCTTTAATCTCTAACGCAATCCAGTTCGTTATGCAACAATTTATCTTTCTTTGAAACTTTCTTATAGAAGTGCTATACATTGTGTTTACAGTGGAAAAATTGAAAAATGTTTTAAGCTGTGTACAAATTTTAATGGGCGCTATGGCAGAACGCCCAAGGGCGTAACGCCCAAAACCAAAAATGTCATAACACCCAAAAGTTTTACCGTTTTGCCGTTTGGGCTATATGACATTGAATTTGGGCGATATGTCTTTTCAAATTATAGTCTAGGTCATAACGCCCAAAAGAAAAACTGTCGTAAGGCCCAATAAGTAAAAAAAAAACTAACATTGAGTCCTCGACATTTTGACAACAAATGGGGCATTTTATTATATCCTGACCTCCTGCAATGGCAACTGCCTGCAGTTTAAGCACGCCTTGTACAAGGAGTACCTCCTCTATGGTATATTTAAGAAAATGTCACAAGTTTAAGCACGCCTTGTACAAGGAGTACCTCCTCTATGGTATATTTAAGACGCCCAAATAAATCTGCTTACTTTTCAAAAAAATGTCACAACGCCCAAACTTTGTTATTTGGGCGATATGACATAGCATTTGGGCACTTTGTCATTATATTTTTTTTTTTGGGTTTTGGGCAATACAACAAGATTTGGGCGTTATGACATTTTTGGTTTTGGGCGTTACGCCCTTGGGCGTTCTGCCATAGCGCCATTTTAATGTTTAATCTCATATTGAGCACTTATTGAAAGTAAATATAAGCATATTGCAAGCGGATGCATTAAAGGCTACGGAGTTGTTAGGTTGCTTATTGGAGGCTCGTGTAAAGAGATCGGGTTTCGTTAAGCCTCAATTAACTCAACAATTGAAGCACAGCCGCGAATAACGTTGTAAACGCCACATTTTGCAAAAACTGTTTCTTTGCAGATAACCGTTGACCTTACTCTCTTTCACAGTTTAAACATCAAATCAACCAAAACTATGCACCTTAACGCCTTTAAAATGGCGTACAAAGTGTCAGCCAGTGGCAGAACATTGCAAGTTACTACCAAAATGATGAAACCGAAATGGTTTTGCAGTGCGGAATAATGTTTTAAAAGCCTTCTGCATCTTTATTTTTAATAATGGAAAAAAAAAATAAAACAAATATTGCTGCCTGTCAAAAAAGTTTTTTTGCTCTCCTGAAAAATTATTATTTTGTAACTTAAAACGTTATTCGCGGCTATGCTTCATTTGTATTAAAGTTTATTAAATCTGTGGCTTGGTGCTAAAAGGGCTAATGTAAATACTTTGCTGTTTTGAGTTAATCCTTTCATTATGTGTATTATTTTACTCTCTTTTATTTTTCTATATCAGCCGATGTCTAAAAAACCTCATTAAACTGTTCTGGGTTAACTTAGACATTGGCTGATACAGAAAAATAAAAGAGAGTAAAATAATACACATAACGAAACGATTAACTCAAAACAGCAAAATATTGACATTGGCTTTTTTAGCACCAAGCCACAGAAATATGCCCTTGCCGGCAGGAAAGCTATTTGGCTTCACGGGACTAGGCTTGCTACTAAAAATATTTGTAAATGTATTATAAATATATGCAAAATTGTAGAAAGTGGTTGTATAATTTTTATTTAGAATAGTACTTTTTTATATTCGCCACATTTTTTATTAAGTCCGCCAACATGTAAATTGTATTGCAAATAATCGGCAAAGTGTTGAAAAAACAAAAAAAGTGCACAATGTGTCGCATAAATGTATGACACTTTAAATTCCATGTTCTTATGGAAATTGATCAAATATAAAGTGAATTTTTTTAAATATTTAGGGCAAATGATTTAAACCTTTCGTTTTTTGTTCATTTAAGTAAACGCAAGGGGTAACATTTTACAAATTGGATTCAACTTAGCTGAATATTGTCGCAGAATCGTAAAAAGAAAGTCAGTTTAATAACAAAAAAAAAGTTTTTCACAATTTTTATTAGTTGTTTTAGTCGAAAAAAATGCATGAATGAGTCCTTAATTAAATGCTCTTGGTGTGTCATATAAAAGGCGGATATAACTTTTTACATATGAACAGGCGAACAAAGAGAAAGTTTTAAAAGTGACAAAATGGAAAAAAACTACTGCCACCTGGCAACCATTGCCAAAAGCAAATATTTATTTTTTTTTTAACAGGGTAGAGCAATTTGTTTGAAAAATAGGCGGCTGCAGGGATAACACATAAATTGATTTTTTGTATTTATGGGAAATTTATTTAAAAATTTGATATTTTTAAAAAAATTTTAAAATTTATTTTACAAAAATCTATCTTTTAAAAATTTGTTGGTCTCCCTTTATATATTTTAACAAATTTTAAAGTTGTTCATATTTTAAAAATTTAAGTTCCCCTACGACGAGCTTCTCAAGATCTATTGATTATTATGAGCTTTAACACTTAATTAATACCAGCCAGACACATAAATAACACTAAACGTTTTTTAAACAGCAAAGAAAAAGCTTCAAGGACATGTTCTCTGAGCCATAAATAACTATCACAAAAGCCCCTCAAGTAACACAAATGCCTCTGCCTGAAACGAGTATAAAAACTATAAAGTTATTCCCTCACAAAAAAAAAACCAAATTTCCATATTTTTCTCAACACTTATAACACTGTGTAAACACTTATAATTTTATATTTCCTTTTTTTGTACTGTCCTCCGTTTTTTCACAACTTTTTTGGCGTTGGCAAAAATGGTTAACAAATGAAACAAAACTGTCACTACAACTAAAACTAAACTGCTGCTTTTTACACACATTTCATTCAACAAATGTGTTGGCATGAGTGTTTTTTATGAGCCATTGTAAACATTTTTTATTTTATTTTCCAAAAAAAAGTGTGTCTATTGACACTTGACATGTTTCTACGACATTTATTAGGGTCATTGCCATATCTTTTGCCTGAGCAGCTAAACGTAGGTTGAAAATGTATTGAATGACAAAAAATATAAAATAACAAAGTGTTAAAAACAACAACAATTCTTATAGACACCAACATATATATCTGTGGCCATGTGTATGTATGTGTTAACAATGAACATGTTCGTCTTTTTGAAAGTTCATTTTTGTCTATGGCAAATTTTTTTTTATTTTTTTTTGTTTTAGCATCCTTTATGATATTGAGAAAATAAAAAATAAAAACCTGAAATTGAGAATGTTTTGCGGCCTGTGGTTTTGGCAAAATTGATTATTTTCTGCAAAAAAATTTGTAATTTAATAAGAAATTTTAAGAAAATTTGGTACTTAATACCAAATAAAAAATGGAGCTTCCAACGAAGCAGGTTTGTAAGGGAGAAACATAAAAGTTTCGCTTACCATAGCGCTTACGGAAGACATGAATTTTATATGGCAAGTTCCCACTTTGAAGCAATACATTTTTGACACAATAACATTATTCAGCGCATATAAAAATTGTTGAATGTAACGATCAGCTTAATACACTGAATGTTTTTTTTACAGTTATTTTTGATGCTCTTACAAACCTGCTTCGTAGTAAGGGAGTGCCGTAGCACTTTAAGGGCCATTATTATAACTTGGCGTTAGCTGTTATCCGACAGTTAACAGAAGCTTTTTGACAGATAACACATTATTATCTGTCAATTTAATCTTAACTTTAGCTAACTTCAAGTTGTAATAATGGCCCTAAATGTTATTTTTTTTATTAAAGTTGTTGTCAGTTCTTTCACTTACTTTACTGCATTTCTGTATGTCTTACTGCGTAGCGCATAATTGTGCGCTTATATTTTTAAATGTACCATTAGTGCTTCGCAAAATGATAAAATGTTTTATTGGGTAGGAAATTCGCTGAAGTTTACGATTTGATAGGAAAGTTTGCGAAAATTTCTTTATTTATGTGGCTAAATGAATAAATTTATTACATTGATTTTTTTCGCTGATATTCTTGATTAAAAGCTATGTTCCATATTGAAAAAAAGAGTGGTTCAACCATAATGTCGATGTTAACGTCAAGTTTTTTGCCCAACTGAATTTGACATTTCTTGGTTTCGGTGTTTGACAAATTTAACCATGGAGAAGTAAACAATTGTTGAAGCCATTAAGGAAAAAAAAATTTTAATGCATTTCGTGAACTTCGTGTGTCCACAATCGGGAGAATTTTACGAAAATTTCTGCAAACCGGTTTTAAAGGAAATGTGAAAATAACTATGCATGCTCGTTCAGTTCGGTCTGCGACATCGGGCCGTACTTCTTTCAAAATGAGATCGGCCAAGCAGTTATCATAAATTGTGTTCGCTGTCGCGAGATGATAACAAACTTCTTGTGGTCAGAAATTGAGAATATGAAACTGTACGATATGTGGTTCCAACAGGATGGTGCCACTTGACACACAGAATATGACGTAGAAGCCGTGGCAAGCTTTTGAACGATATTTTGATTCGCTCATAAATGTCATAAATATTTCCATAATAACAAAAAATATTAAATTAATTTGAAAACTTATTAGTATTGTGGTTATTTATTGAACTATTTATGGTTTTTAATCCAAATTTTTAATATTTTTAATAAGGATTAAGTTCATTAAATTTAATTTTCATTAAATTATTTTTATGAAGAAAGGAATTTTACAACATGAAAATCAATTAAAATTTACTGATAATTTTTCATTCTTGACTCAATCTGGGCTCGAACCCAGGTGTTTACGGACAGGTTACCCTGACATGTTTCGATTGCAACCACTCAATCTCCTCAGAGGGCTTGCTGTTTAACACTCGCAGCCATCGACGACTGCTGACGTCATTAGTCAAACATCGATCCTTAAACCAAATTGTATTCAACCTTTGGTAGATCGAAATTTGCTTTGAATGATTATCTATTTTAATTTATTTTAACATGTTATTCCTTTACTTCTGTTTTTTCGTACTTTTGTCAAGAATTCTTCTTGAAGTTAAAAGTACATATTTTTTTTTTTTTTTTTTTTTTTTTTTGTTTTTTCATTTATTGTCTTTCTTATTCTTGTTGACCTTTTCAGCACAACTTGAAGGACAAATGCAAACATAGAGCTCGTGCCTTAGCTTTAACAATTATTAGTATTGTGGTTATTTTATTGAACTATTTATGGTTTTTAATCCAAATTTTTAATATTTTTAATTAGGCTTAAGTTCATTAAATTTAATTTTCATTAAATTATTTTTATGAAGAAAGGAATTTTACAACATGAAAATCAATTAATTAAAAATATTAAAAATTTGGATTAAAAACATAAAAAAAATTTCTTTTTAAAAAAACAAGATTCGAACCAGAGAACTAACAGCTTCTAACTGAACACACCCCCTAGACAACTAAACCATGAAGGAACGTTGTTTGAATATCATTTAAATGAAATATGGCCCGTTTAATGTTCACTGTGTTGAGTTGTAATTACTTTTGATGTTTTTGTTCACCACAATAGCAAAGTTGTAAGCCATAATACTTGTTGGAGTTGTGAACCGAAATATGGAAATATATTCACCAAAATAGTTTGTGGCATGTAAGTATGTGTGTTTGTTTTCTTTTATCTTTTTGGGGAGTTTTTAAGTAGGAAAAAAACACAAAAATTCCTAGTTTCGATTTGTGAAAATTGTTTCGTTAAATAGATGAAATAATAAAGAAGGATGATAACGAAAATCATATTGGGCATTATGCTAGTATTTGTAAACAAATGTGAAGGGGTGGGGGGGGGGGGGGGGGGGAAGAGACGGACAACCGGATTTGAATGGTTCCCGAAAGTCGGTATTTAACAAAAAAAGAAATTTAATTTTGGTCATAACTTTTTTGTATCTGAACCGATTATTCCGAGTTATAAAAATATGTTCTACTAAAAATTTCCGATATTTTGGTATTTAACTCATATCCATAGGACGTATGGCAGCCCTAAAAATTTAGGTTTTTAAACAATTTTAAATTTTTTTGTACGGGAGGTACCACGCCCACTTCTCCAATTCCTCCCACATTTTGTAGGATGGTGTGTATTGGCAACCTAAATGTGTGTACCTAATTTGGAAACTTTGGCTTTTGCCGTTCCCCAGATATACAGCAAAAAGTTATAAAAATACAACAAACACAAGGGATTTTTGTAAAAAATTAGAGGTAGTCGTGGTTTTTTGCTCATATCTCAGCCATTTGTGGGCCGATCTGGCTGAATTTCAATAGCAAAATTATAATAAGAATACCTGACATAAAGATACCCCAACCAAGTTCCCATCATATCTCGGGGCTTTGGAAAACCCATTTCAACAGACAGACGGACAGACGGACAACCAGATTTGAACTTCGCTTTTCATAAGGACCCAGAATATATATACTTTATAGGGTGTAGGATCAATATTGTAGAAATTACAAACGGAATGACAAAGTTATATATAGCCTTTTACCTTCGGTGAAGGGTATAAAAAAAAGGAAAACCCCCTTAATAAATTTTTTATTTTTTTTTTGCAAATAGAGGAAAAGGTGTTTGAATGCGGTGTTCGAAAATAAGCATTATATACTGTTCTTCAGTGTTCAGCTCTGTAGGTATGTGGAGAACACAAACGCTTAAAGTGTTTGTGTATTAAATCATTAATAAAACTCGGCTGCCATTTGTGATGTTTATATAAAAAAGACCATGTTCTGAAACCGAAAACAAATGAAGTTTTAATCAATTGAGGTTTTCCATTATTTTTTTTTAATGAGCGTAGTTTTTCTTGATTTAAAGAGTATTGAAGATAAGTAGTATTTAAAGTAGGAATTGCGTACAATCATGAGAATCGATTTCAGAAAATTACTGAAAAATTACACAAAAGTCGTTTTAGTGTTTCTAAAACTTGAAAATAAGTTTAATGTTCTGAATTTAGATTATTTACAGAAGTATATTTATACAAATATTAAAAAATACACATAGGAATTTTACAGATTATTCAAAATTACATTGATTTATCAATATAATTTTTAAATTTATGGAATTTTCTTTAAGAAAAAAAGTCTCACATAAATAAAAACTTTAAATTAAGTTTCTTGTCATTTTTTAATATGTAAAAGAAATACATTTCCTGTTTTGTTTTCTTGATTTATAATTATTATTTTACTATAAAGTGCAAATAACCTTTGTATTACAATGTTGCTTGAAATAAATTTTAATGATTTTTGGCATGCACACCGGCTAATCGGTACTGTACACCTTCTCACTTTAGCTGCCCCCTAGTGGATAGCAGACAGAGAATTTTCAACCTATGAGAACAACCGTACCCCCCATGCACATTCCTAAGCACAGCTGTAGCGCTTCCAATCTCGCCAAATGTCATAAAATATTTCCAATTCCTCACACAGTAGATTGATTATGGCGACCCTAATGCTTGAAAGCTGGCCACGTTTGACCCACCACTTTTGTAGTTAGTTTTCACTATTTCTACGCATTCTTCTGTTCTTCAACTATCCTTTATCATTAATCATTAATGGCTAACCTTTCACTAAATAAATGACACTTTGAATTTGAACTATGGAAAATACACAATCGGGTAACGCGTTATTCAGGCTTATTATGAAAATGGGCGTTCAAATCAAAATGCATATCGTGCACTTCGTAATTTTTTCAGTCAATTTATCGTCCAAATGTGCATACAATCGGAAAAATCGTGCAAAATTTTGACCAAACCGGGTCTGTAGCATGTCCAGTGCATGCTCGTACTGCAGAAAATATTGCTACTGTTCGTGATAGTGTGGCTAAAGAGCCGTCCACCTCAACTCGTCGTGCCCTCTCACTCTCGACGTTGATAAACATGATGCATAAAGACTTGCAATTACACGCTTACAAGGTGCAACTGACTCGAGAATTAAAGCCTCTTGACCATTCCAAACCTCGTCAATGGTCAGAATGGTGGCGAGAAATGGCAGCAGTGGATGATAAATTTTCGAAGAAAATCAGCTTTGTTTTTTTTTAATGACAAATTCAATGGCCGTGTTATCTCACGTGGTGGCGATGGCCACCAAGATCATGTGATTTGACACCGTTGGAATTCTTTCTTTGGGGTTATTTGAAAGAAAAGGTGTACGTCGATAAGCCAGCAACAATTCAAGTGCTTAAGGATGAGATAATTCGGCACATTAACGGCATAGAACCTCAACTATGCCCCAGCGTCATCAAAATTGTAGACCATCGGATGGAGGTGTGCCGCCGAGATTGCGAAGGCCTATTTGCAGATATTTTGTTCAATACATAATTGAACCATACCAATGTTATCATAATAAAAAGATATGACAATAATTTCTTAAATTATTTGTGTTTTATTCAAAATAAGCTGACCTGACAGACGTTGTCCTGTCTAAATTAGGAAAAATGTTTCCATTCGATTTTTAAAATCCGTTAAAAAGATACGAAAATTTGAAAGAAAAATTAGTCAAATCGATGGAGCCGTTTTCTAATTTTAGGTAAATCGAAAAAAGTGGGCGGGGCAAAATTTTCTTTCTGTAAAAACCTAAGTTGGACAATGGCAATCATTTAAAAAAAAATCGTCCAAATCGGTCAAGCCGTTCTCAAGCTATGCGCTCAAAAGAAAAAGTGGGCAACAAAAGTGATCAACATTTAACATCTACCATAAATTTGCCACCATTTGCGAAGATGTTAACATCTTTCCATAAGAAATATATCGGGCTAAAAACCAACATCTTTCAACATCTTTAAAAGATGTTCCTATCTCATTTTATTCCATTCTACATCTTCCGATTATTTTAGTGTCATCACTAGAAAAGTGGCAATAAGTTCTATTATTTGTATGGCATCACTGAAAGCAGCGTTACCATTTGTCAAGTTTTCTCTTTTATTACAATGTTTCTTTGGTAATTATTTTTTATTTAAAAAATAATTTCAATATTTGGGAATACAAAATATTAATTTCAAAAGATTTTGTTATTCGTGCTTAATTCCCAGTTTTTATTCTTGATAAAAGCACTTGAAATTTATTGTTGATGGGATAAGCTATGCCTATGCGAATTTCACTGGTTGCTTAGGCCAGATCAGCAGGAAACTTCATCCATAAAGCTTTTAGAAAAACTAAAGATATTAAACCAAATAAAACTGTTGAACATATAAGACTTATAGCAACAGTTATACTTGTAATAATATCAAAGTTTAAACAAAACACATTAACAATAAACACATTCCCCACTACAATTAGTTGAAATTCTCTCAACATTAATTGTAGTTGTAAGTAGCTTATGAAAAACAAAATAAAAACAACAACAACTTACAAAAGCATGTTGTCAATTAAGTGTTTTTGTAGACCGTGCACTTGCCTGTTTATTATCAAAAAGTAATTTCAATTTATGGAAATACAAAATTTTAATTTCAAAAGTGGGGAATGTAAGATGAGATAAACCCACTGTTTATTGTTGATGTGTATTGTTTAAACTTTGATATTGTTACAAGTAGAACTGTTGCTTACAAGTCTTATACGTTTAACAGTTTTATTTGGTTTAATATCTTTAGTTTTTCTAAAATCTTTATGGATGAAGTTTCCTGATGATCTGGCCTAAGCAACCAGTGAAATGCGCATAGGAATAGCTTATCCACTCAACAATAAATTTCAAGTGTTTTTATCAAGAATAAAAACTGGGAATTAAGCACGAATAACAAAATCTTTTAAACAAATTGAACTTCAAATACATTTTTGAATTTTCTTTTTAAATTTTAGCACTTTTGTGAGAAAAAAACATTTCTAATTTAAAAATTTTTTTTCTCAAAAATGGTGACATTTTTGTTTGATGGTAGATGTTAGATGTGAGCAATGTAAGCGAGTGTTTCACATTTTCTACATCTTTGATGGTAGATGTTAGATGTTGATCGGTGTAAAAAGACTATAAAAGTAGTCCTGGTAAATTTTTTTCTTTCGATGAAAACTTTAAATGGATTAATACGAACATTTGAAAAAAAAAATTTGCCAAATCGATGGAGCCGTTTTCTGATTTTAACTAATTCGAAAAAAGTGGGCGGGGCAAAATTTTCTTTTCGTATAAATCTAAGTTGGTCCATGGCGATCATTTTTAAGAAAAAATCGTCCAAATCATATAGATGACATTGGTGGTGCAATATGAAAATTGGATTTTGCCACGCCCCTCCGCGCCCGGACCGAAAATCAAAAATCAGCCTTCACAGTGTCACCCGCCTGAATATTCTGAAGATTCCCTGAAAGTTTCATCAAAGTCGGCCCAGCCGTTTTGGAGTCCATACGTTACATACATATACACATCCTGTTTTATATACATATATAGAAGAAGATAGATAACATCGGCCCTTAAAATTGAACCACCCTTTATATCACAAAATAACAGTTATTTCTGCTAATTAAATTAAATATCAAGGAATAACAACAATTTCTACTAAAAAAATAAAATTTAATTAAAAGGAAAAAGGTCAACCGAAAAGAGAAAGACAAAATGAAAAAACAAAAAAAAAAAAAAAAAAATGTACTTGGACTTGGACTTCAAGAAAAATTCTTGACAAAGTACGAAAAAACAGAAGTAAGGAAAAAACATGTAAAATCAATTAAAATGGATAGTCATTCAGGAAAAGCAAATTTCGATCTACCAAATGTTAAAAATACAAATTTGGTTTAAGGATTGATATTTGACTATTGACGTCAGCAGCCTTCGATGGCTGCGAGTGTAAGACGGCAAAACTATCTGAGGAGATCGAGTGGTTGCGATCGAAACATGTCATAGTAACCTGCCGGTCAGGGTTCAACCCCTAGCCACGTCAAGAATGAAAGATTATCAATAACAATTTTAATTAATTTTCATGTTGTAAAATTCCTTTCTTCATAAAATAATTTAATGAAAATTAAATTTGATGAACTTAAGCCTAATTAAAAATATTGAAAATTTGGATTAAAAACCATAAATAGTTCAACAAAATAACCACAATACTAATTATTGGAAATACAAATATTTCGCCAAAAAAACTCTGAATTAAAAATTAACAAATTAAAAAATAACAATTTCATGTACATATGTATATTGATTTAAATATTGAATTTCACAATTGTTACGATCCCTGATTTTGATATTTAAATTTTGTTCATTAAATTGTATTTCTTACAATATTTTTGTTGTTGTAACATTATTTTAAACATACTCCTTGCTAACCAAGTAGTTATTTACTTTTTGTATTTCTTTTGTTGTTCGTTTCTTTTTTTCTCAATCTTATGTTTGTCAAAAAATTCCCCATGGTTTTATAGCACTATCCGAAAAAAATCAAAAAAAAATACAAAAAAAAAAAGAATGAGTTCATTTTAGTGTGTAACAACTTAAATAAATATAACATATTGTACTAAATTTTTAGAAGAATGGGTATAATACACGTTGTAATGCATTCCATATACCATACCGAGCAGCTTGGTTGAATGTATTATGTAAACAATAGTTTTCCCTAAAAACTAATAGATATTTTAGTCAATTTCATGCATGGCTAACAACAGATCTTAAAATTTATTCTCTTACACTTGCTTACGGACTACAGAGACACATGAATATTTTCGAAATATATTTTTCTTGGTAGTTTAGTGTATTACAGATATTTTGGTTTTGCCTAAAGTAAAAGACAAAGTGGTCATTATTTTCATAGACGTTCATTCGTTGGTAAATGTGCTGCCTGCCGCTCTGTTCATGTTCATGATGAAACATGAGAATATTTTGTTAGAAAATATTTCACAACAAAGTTTAAAAACCTTGGGGAGTTTTATTTTTTTATAAGTTTTATAGGAAATATTTTTATTTTATGTTTTGTCAACACTATTTCCGGCAATAAATCTGTGAAATTGTAAATGTGTCTGGGAAAAGTGTAATTTTAAAGGAGTGAGGCGAATATCTTAAGTGTGAACTTTAATTTAGATTTGATGTCTTTTCCTTTTTTGTTTTTTTTTTTTTTTTTTGTTATTTTTTTGTGGGAAGTTGAATTAGTAATAAATGTCTGTTTTGAAGGAAATATTAGCTTTTGTTTATTTGTAAATTTGTTTTTTTTTTTTCTTTCTATAAAGTGTTATTTATTGTAATAAAAAGCATCAAGGCGTATGATTGTTTTTTTTTAAATTTTATTGCCTGTACTTACAAATAAATTTAACTGACTTTTAGTAACTAAATTTTAAAATGCTGGATTTTGAGCGCTAATGTTAAACATTGGTATAATAAAAGCTTACTTTACCTTTCTCTTTCTTTATGGCAAAGTATGAAAGCAGCGTTAATATAACTGTTAATTATTTTGAGCAAAAATTTATCAAGTTAATTTTGCATACTCTGTTCTGTTGCACGGTAGTCGGATAAGGCAAGATCGGGACTTAGGATGAAATATTACGGCTGTATGTATAGTTGAATTTTTCGTCCATTTTTTTAACATATGCCTGCTTCCAAGGAATCAGCTACTCTCGGTACAGGTTCCTTGTGATCATGTTGCTTATATTCAATAGCTAATAATATATTAAAATTAATTTCTTAACTGCACAGACCATCAATCGCACGTTGAGGACAATGACACATATTCAAATTAAGCTTCAATCGACTTGCTTCCGGTGCAGTTTTTACAGTGCAAGAAGTGCTTTTTTACAAAAAATTCAACCTTTTCGACTCAAAACAAATTAAGTTTTTTGCATTTTTTCGTTCAATATTTAAGTGGAAAAAACTGACATAAGTAGGAATGGTGGTGTAAAGTTTTTTCATTCCTCCACCAAGAGACCAGTATGGTCTAATTTGAAACGAAAAACATATTGGAAAAACAAACCTAACAAACATATCGACCCATATGCGCGAAATTATCGCAAATCCCAATTTTTTTGAAATTAAGTTTTTGATGCAATCTTGTTCTACATTCAAAGAGACGTCGCCTGACAAAATATTATAGGCGAATTCCACTTCGTTGCTCCAAAAATTGAATGTATATTTTCATATTTATATTGCAAGTGATAGCAGAGAAAAGTATTAAAATGGCTCTCCTGTAAAATTTGGTTTTTGTAACATACGATAATTTCGCGCAAAGGGGTCGATATAAGGCCCATACAAGGCTTCACTCTAGTTTGCAGCTGTCTATCATACAGCCAGGTCATACCCAAAACGAATACCGTCAGAATACCCAGTTAGCAGATTTATCTACTACCCAGCCTTATTATGCTTTTCTGCAACCTTGGGGACAGTGACCAAGAATATGCTTATCCATTTTTATCTTCTCTGCGTTCTCACATATATTTGTTGCTTTTAACTCCTACAAGGAGCATGGGGCCGTAACAAGATAATTCCAATATAATCGATCGGATGCACGATGTTTTATGTCATTCCATCGAAGATGAAGGTGTGCTCTCACCGAACCTAAAGTAATTCGACGAATCAGATTCCAGAATCACCGGCATTCTATCTATCATACAGTTGTGAAAAGGATTTGCACGATTACCTGCCATTTGGCTTAACGCAATGGTAGATCTAATTCTCATTAGGAGCAAACTATGAGTTTACCAGCCGCCATCGAATGTGAGAGGCATCATCGCACGCAAGTAGCAATTTGAGTGTTTAATACAGCAATATTATACGCTGGCCTCTTATCAAGGAGGGTGGCGTTATCCTTTCACAGGACATACTCTCCCACAAGTGGTGAAAAATCGGCCCTCTCACAGACTTTTCAGTACTGTCCCCAAAGGTATCCTGTCAGTGGACAGGCCAAACTTACTCAAAGACAATCTCACTGAAAGACAGGAAACATATTCGCAAGAAACCTAACAACGGACGTCTCATTAAATATTCATACCGATTGCATGTCACGACTCCCAAATTCTTTGGTTTCAGTCTTCGTACTTTATTTAAAAAAATTGTTACTCGAACACAGAAAAAATTATTGCCGAATTATTTTCAAGCAAACGCTTGTTTGAAAATTTTTTTGATTTCTACAAATTTTTTTACTGATCCAATTAATATTTTTGTTTGATTTTTATTTAACCAACAAAAATGTTGACAACTATTCAATAATATAATATACGCGTTATTGGTTTCAAGTTTTCATAATTTTGTATGAAATATTTAACGTTCTTTAATGTTGTCGTCTTTTTGCATTTTTTTATTTGATCGTAAGCAACATTTCTTTATGTGAAATATAAGAACTACAACAAAAAACACATGCAGTCTATTTTTGGACGCTTTAAAAAAGTACAGCAATAAGAAAAATGATAAAATAGCGTGCCGAGGTTTGTAGTAAAAAAACAACAAAAACAATAGCAGGTAAAAAAAACGTTTTACTCTTTTTAAACAACAGAAACAACAACAACATTATAAGAAACAAAATAAATTTTTGGTTGGTTTCAAAGTTGGTAAAAAAAAAAAAAAATCCCGTATTAAATTTTTTCAAACTGTTTGCTTAAATACATCAAATACAAAAATAGAATGATGACGAAAAACATATCGAGTCGATCTGCCGCCGTTTTTGGTTACATTTCTTCTTCATTAGCAAAAGAAAGGATGCTTCAGCAGTGAGTAATAAAATGATTGTGTGTAGGTATAAATAAAAATAAGACTTCGTTCAAAAATTATTACAACAAAAAAATGTGTTTCAAAGCCAGCCGGCCGCTCTGCTCTGCTTCATCTTCACCAACAGTGCTTGCTTGTATGCGCGTCATTGCTTGTGCAAAAACTCTTTTGTTTGATTCAGCAACATTTTTTGTTTGAAATTTATATGAATTTCAGTAAACCTTTGTTTGATTCAGTTAAATTATTTGTTTGAAGAAATCGGTGTTTTTTTCAATAAAAAAAATGCAAATAAATTGTTTGAATATGCGAATTTGTTTATAGGGCCGATTTCAGACAAAAAATTTTTTGTTTGAATTGGAAAAATAATTTTTTCTGTGAATGAATATTCCTGAGTTAATAAACAATAAAATCGTATTTAAAAGGTACCAGCTTGTTTTTTACGTACTGTGGGTAAAACAAAACAATTTTTCGTTTACGCGAAATAAATTATTCGAATTATTCGTTAATCGAAAATAAGAAATTTTGAGTAATCCCAACAGTTAATCGCCCAAAATTATTCGAATAATCGAACAACGGTTAATTGTTTGAATACCCTTATATTTAATCTTTTCCCATCTATAGTCATACGTCCAACATGTGTAGAGTATATTAAAAACAATGACATTTCGTTACTGCACTGTAACTCAAAATGAAGCACTTTATATTAATATTAATCAAAGCTTTTAACTAAACAACTATAAATTTAATTTATCGAAAAACTACGAATTAAACTATGTATACGTTATATTATTTCTATACCCAATAAATTAAATAAGTCATACGCTATGTACGCCTAACTTATATCTAAAAAGTAATATGCAAATTTTCCGAAATTTTTCAAATAAAACTGTTTAAATTTTAAAACGAATTCTAACATATTGACCCAAAAATAAAGGAAAGGCAAAACCGACATTTGCACAAATGCACATGCAATAATGATTCTAAAGCACACACACATACCCATTGATATATATTGAGGCAATAAAAACAACCGCAACATCAACATCACGTCATATCATCATACAAAAAAAATACACACATGGCACAGAAAATCTACCGAAAAACCAAAAGCGAACGAGAACTGAAACAAGAAAACTCAAAAGAGAAATAAAATTGCACAAAATGTTAGTGCAAAATTAAAACAATATTGTTTTTAGATGCAGTAGTTGTAGAGTAAAACAAGTTGAACATACTAAAATGAAATTTTAAAGATTTTATACAGATACAGATGGCGTCGTATAGATACATGGAGACGGTTTCAAATAGTCAAAATAGCTTATACATATACACACCTTTTCAATGTTTGCCCAAAATTGCAATAAATATAGGGCACAACGCAATCAGCTACACAGAATTATCGTTATCATCATTATCATTGGCGGCTGTAGCAAAACAGAGTATCCAATAAAATTTGAACTAGTCATCATTCAGCATCAAAGTCATCATCATGGTTATCATTGTTATTATTCGATGCACCAGTAAGTCAGTCACAATTTTATTGTTTTATGCCAAAGTCGAGCATTAAATTAGTAACAAACGCACCATCCTGGTCATCAACATTATTATCATCTTTTTAGGCCACCTTATCACCAGTATCATCATCATGTGATCAGAATTATTTTCTGCAGAAACCAGCATCACCAACAAAAAAATATATTAATAGTGGTACTGTGGGCAAAAAATAACTTGAATGAAGAGTATTAATATTTAAAATTTTGTAAAAAAGAATTAAAAGAATTGTTGGTCGTCCAGATTCCCTGTGCTGAACCAAAAGGAAATAGTAAATAGAAAACCAAAGTAACTAAATTTAATATTGTTAAAATTAATAATATAAATAACATGTCAAAAATTAAAATAAGCAATATATTATAACTTTATTAAGGCCTTCAGCCATGGACTTCGGTGGGTATTGTCGAACACACATACCTCACACTATTAGACTATTATATAAGTAAAGTCTTCATTTTGATAAGTGCCAATCTAGTTTGTAAATCAGTGTAATTGAACGAAATTGAAAACATTAAAATTGATATAAATTGATATAAAGGAATGATTACATAAGCGACTCTTTCTACAATTTCATTGGTCGAATATGAGATTCTTGTATCATTGGACTTGGTATCGTTATTTACAAACATACCTATACACCTAGCGATAAGTTATATTATGACAAAATGGAATGTGCTACAGAATCAAACTGAAATACCAAGAACACAATTTCTAAAAATACTTAAATTTTGCTTTAATGATAATAATCAGCGTTTATAAAACTGCAGTCAAAGTCGAAAAACTGCAATAAAACCCTGATAATAATTATTTTTTGCATGGTAACAAAATTTCTTCAGGGAATAAAACCAAAGATGACACATCTGGCAACGCCAAATATTATAGTCTACCGTTTATTCCAAGACTAACTGAGAACAACAAACTGAGGGAGATAATAAAAGACCAACAAATAATATTTGCACATAAATGATGAAACAGAACTGAGTCTTCAACTTCAGGCAAAAATTTTAAAGCCCATAATTAAAACGTCGGCAGTAACTTCAAATTCTCTCTCATTTCTTTCGTTTTCTTTTGTTCTAATTTTTCTTTGTTTACAAAATGTATGAAATTGAATGAAAGTATGGTAGCATTGTTAACAGAATAAGTGTCTATATGTGAGAGCATTAGAAAAAACGTCCTCAAAATAAAATTGATTTTATGATGAAACAGAACTGAGCCTTCAACTTCAGGCAAAAATTTTAAAGCCCATAATTAAAACGTCGGAAGTAACTTCAAATTCTCTCTCATTTCTTTCATTTTCTTTTGTTCTTATTTTTCTTTGTCTACAAAATGTATGAAATTGAATGAAAGTATGGTAGCATTGTTAAGAGAATAATTGTATTTATGTGAGGGCATTAGAAAAAACGTCCTCAAAATAAAATTGATTTTATTTCTCGACCGCATTCTCTGGCATAATTGTATGTCAAACTGTATGAAAAACATCGTTCAGCCCCAGTTCTGTTTCATCATTTTATTTCTCGACCGCATTCTCTGGCATAATTTTATGTCAAACTGTATGAAAAACATCGTTCAGCCCCAGTTCTGTTTCATCATTTAATCAAACTTAAACAAAAATAGGTTATAAGTATTTTAAATATAACTTTTTGGCTTTCTCTGATTGGTACAACGAAGAGACATCTTGGCGTGAGAATAGATGAACATAAAGCTGATATAAAATGAGGAAAACAATCAACTGCACTTTGAAAAAGTGAATTTTTAGTAAAAGAGAAAAGGGAAAATAAGACATGCAAAAATACTACATTCGATATCGATCGAAGTTCCCATTTAAATTGTATTGTAGTTTCAATGGATATCGAATGCCGTAATTTGGCCCCCTGTTTTTTTTAAGTTTTATATATAAAGTATGTAATCTAGTCAAAATATTAGCTTTACAAAATCAATACGATTTATTTTTAAATGAATACGATAAACAAAGCAATGCATTTGAAGGTACCGAGAAAAGTTTAAGCAAAAGACAATGTGACTGTTTTTCGTTGTTGTCTTGTCTATTTTTTTTTTTTGACGAATTTTATTTCATTTAACTGCATTTATTGCTCCTTATACTGTACCTTTGTTTTTCAGCAGTTTTTTTTTATATCAACCAATTTAAAAGCCTTCTTCATGTTTGTTTTTACTTCTAGGAGGGATATTTAAAAACGACCTTAAATTGTATTTCAATATATAATGCAGATATTATTATACAAAAATTCAGGGACCTATACTAGAGAAATTTTTGAAAATGGTTCTTGTATAAGAGGGATTAATAACCGTGTGTTTATATAAATATTATTCGTTCAGAGTTTTGTCACGACTTTGGAGATCTTTTTTAAAAAGATTCCGTCGTGGACACAAAATTGTTTGAGGTATTTATGGAGTAAATCCTGTACGACCTTGATAAGGATGTCTTTTTAACTGATAATTATTGATTACACTGCTTTACAAATTTTTAATTTGGAAAAATACCAAGAACGCCACCTGCATAGATAAGTTAATTGGGACCTCCGGAACACGAAAAACGCTGTAATTTTCTAAAATAAAAAATTAAATAAACTATTTGTTTAAAAAATAAAACATTCCATATCTTTACTATAACGTAGAAAAAAACGAAATTAAAATGAAAAATTTTGAAAAAAACGTAAAAAATAGGCAAATTTTGAACTTTGAGGTGCCATAACTCAGCCTTTTCTAATCAGATGGAAATTTTCAGCAAATCGACGGAAGAGGCATTCAATTAACTTTCCAACGATATGCCATTTCGGTTGGGCTCCACAAGGGTTTGAGTGGGACCATACACCGAAAACACACAAAAGTACCGTTATCTAAAAAACAGTACTTAGAAAAAAAATTACAGCATTTTTCGTGTTCAGGTGGTCCCAATTAACTTATCTAGGCGTGTGGCGTTCTAAGTATTTTTTGGCTGTAAACCAGTGCTATGAATCTGTGTCTTAGCTTTGGACTAGGTTAGTTTCTAAAGCGTAAGTATCATAACTGGTGGATCCTTCTATTTTATACATTTAAAAGTATAAGTGTTCAACAGTGGTATTTCATTTTAAATTTCTTATTCAAATTTGTATAATAAATAACAAAATTTAACAAACTTTAATTTCATATAAATATTAATTATTAAATTATTATTATGACTAACACAGAAAAAATTATTTTTCCAATTCAAACAAAAAATTTGTAGAATCAAACAATTTTTTGTCTGAAATCGGTCCTATAAACAAATTCGCATATTCAAACAATTTATTTGCATTTTGTTTATTGAAAAAAAACACTGATTTTTTCAAACAAATAATTTAACTGAATCAAACAAAAAGTTTACTGAAATTCATATACTAAATTTCAAAATCAAAAAAAAAAGTTTTTGCACAAGCAATGATGCGCACACAAGCAGGCACTCACTGTATTAGAAGATGATGGCAGAGAGAGCAGAGCGGCCGACTGGCTTTGAGACACATTTTTTGATGGAATAATTTTTGAACGAAGTCTTTTTTTATACACACAATGTTTTTCGTCATCACTCACTGTTGCTGTATCCTTTCCTTTGCTAATGAAGAAGAAATGTAACCCAAAAACGGCGACAGACCGACTCGATATGTATTTCGTCATCATTATATTTTTGTATTTGACGTATTTAAGCAAACAGTTTGAAAAAATTGAATACGGGATTTTGGTTTTTTTTAACCAACTTTGAAACCAACCAAAAATTTATTTTGTTTCTTATAATGTTGTTGTTGTTTCTGTTATTTAAAAAGAGTGAAACGTTTTTTACCTGCTATTTTTTTTTTTACTTCAAACCTCTCATCTTTCTTACTGTTGTACTTTTTTAAAGTGTACAAAAATAGACTGTATGTGTTTTTTGTTGTAGTTCTTATATTTCACATTAGGAAGTGTTGCTTACGATCAAATGAAAAATGCAAAAAGACGACAACATTAAAAAGCGTTAAGTATTTCATACAAAATTATGAAAACTTGAAACCAATAACGCGTGTATTATATTTTTGAATGGTTGTCAACATTTTTGTTAGTTATATAAAAATCAAACAAAAATTTTAATTGAATCAGTAAAAAAATTTGTAGAAATTAAAAAAATTTTCAAACAAGCATTTGTTTGAAAATAATTCGGCAATAATTTTTTCTGTGTAACCGAGTACTCCGGGTGCCAAATAGTGTCGATAAAGTTGTGCATTAACAAAAGGGCTAGTATAAATAATAGTTGATATTGCCCACATGAACATCACCCTCCGTAATACTGGTTCTGCCATGATGCCATACTTAGAAATTGAGTCTTTTAATAAAATATTTATCACCCTATTATTTTGCACTTTTATTTTTCTCTCTCTCTCTCTTTCTCGCACTCTCTCTTATAAATGTACAACCGGAATAAATATTTCGCCTGCTAATGCCCCCAGAAGATAAACTAGATATATGAATCTTATATATAATATTCACACTACCCTCGTATATAGGTGTTTATTTGTCCAATTGTCTATGTATTGAGAGCCCACTGAATAAATGAATATTTTAATATGCCAGTATCTATCTATGTGAGTGTTTATATTAGTCAACGTGAATGTGTGTGTGTTGTCAATTGTATTGTATAATTGTGCGTTTTTATAAAATTGTATGAGTGAAGGAATAAAAGCGTATGTGTTTCTTAACATGAGTGTGTGTATGTGTGTTTGCGTTTCGAGTCTGATAAATACAGAGAAGTGTGATGAAAATTACCACTGAGCTATTATGGTGTGCGCATTTAAAACTATTTTGCGATACAATAAACGTTTACTTACCACAAAAGTGAAGCAATGGAGCCAACGATATCGCAGCGAATAAATGAACTATTGGAATATTGAGTTTTGCGTTACAAAAGTATACGTTATAGAACAAATCTGGGTCTTTCAAATACGTGAAAATGAATGTGTGTCTTTTTTTGTTTTAGGTAAAATTGTGTTTGTAGATAAGTGTGAGGATGTATGTGAGCTACTGTTTATACAAAGAGGCAATCAATTTTGACAGTTCCGTGTATAAATGAATTGAGGTTTTTGTTTTTGAAAATTTTTTGGCTGCATCTTTTGTTGCATATAAAGGTTTCCATTTTATTTGTTTGAATTTCTATAATCCAAGGCAAAACGTATTGCACATTGATTGATTAAATTAAATAGCTGAATACAATTTAAGGACATTTTTTTAGGCAAAGAAAATTCTTTCTGAAAGCGGCTTAAAGCCTAAGCTCTTTGCAGAATTTTGAAGAATTGAAAATCTTTTAACAAAATGAAATTTATGCATACCTAAGATGGAAGAAATAATTAAAAAAGTGTATTAAACCTTCAAAATATTTAATGAAATATTAAAAAAAAAAATAACTTTTTCCATAATTTAAGCACATATTTTGACACAAAATTCTCTAGATTTTTGGCACTCAACCATGTGTTATCAAATGAATTTAATTAGAATTTTTTCCAATAAATTGCAAGACTTCCAAAAAGAATATCCAAAAACTAGAAAAGGAAATCATACCACAGACACCAGAAGAAAAAAGTTGTTGAAAATAAGGCAATAAAAGAAACTCGGAAAAGTAGGAAAAAAAGTCAGTTATGTTGTTTTTGTTGGAAAATGAAACATGCATCTTAATTTTTTTCTTAAACATATTCTAGTATCATGTACATCCGCTCAAAATCTGGCAAAATTTCTTTTTGACTCCACTCCCAATCATTTTTTTATCTTGTTTTTTATTTTATTTAATTTTTTTTTTTTTGCCAACTTAAAACGTGTCATTTTGTTGTAGATTTCTTTTTTTAGTTTTATTTAGTTTAACTAAAGTTTCGTTTTTCTATCTTGTGACATGTTTTAGTTGGTTGATTGTTGAAAACTTGTAGGAGAGGGCAAAAATTTAGAATTTCCAGCATGTGGGAAATTGTCTTTATTAAACCCACCCTGCTTAATTTAAAAGAAAGTTATGACTTTCATAAGAAACACATTTTCTATAGAAAATTTTAATTTGGGACAAATTTTTCTAAGGAAAATATATCTTTTTGCATTTTTTTCAAATGAAGATTTTTATAGAAGTTAGTTTTGGGATAAAGTTATTTTGTATTGAAGAAAGTTTTTAAAGTAAGATTTTAAAAGCAGATTTCTTTGAAGCCAAAGTTTTTTATATAAAAAATAATTCTATGAAAAATGCGTTTTGAAATAAAGTTTTTATGGAAAATTTATTTTTTGGAAAAAATTAAAACAAATATTTAATTGCAATAAAAAATTTGAAAAAGTTGTTGTTCATAAAAGGTTAGTTTTGGGACAAAGTTTTTAATAAAAAATATGTTTTGGAACAAAGTTTTCTTTAGTAATTTGTTTAAAAATTTTAAGTTTTCTATTGTAAATTGTTTTTTGGCAAGATTTTTTAAGCAAATTTTGTAAGAACAAATTATTTCGGCCACATTTTTTTTAAAGAATTTGTCTTGGGACAAATTTTTCTATAGAATGTTTTTTTGCACAAAGTCTTATTAAGAAATTTATTTTCTTACAAGAGGAAAAATGTATTTTAGTTCATAGAAAGTTAGTTTCGGAACAAATTATTTAATAGAATATATGTTTTGGAACAAAGTTTTCTACCGTACAATATTTTTTTTTGGCAAGATTTTTTTTAGAAAATTATGTTGGAACGAATTATTAGGGCCAAATTTTTTTAAAAGAATTTGTCTTGGGACAAAGTTTTCTATAGAATTTTTATTATGAACAAAATTTTATTTAAGAAATTTTTTTTCTTACGAAGTGGGAAAAGTTTTTTTTAAACCCTCTGATTAATTAAGCTTTTATTTTAAAAAAGGTTTTGACTTTCTGAAGAAACAATTTTTTTATGAAAAAATTAAGTTTGGGACAAACTTTTCTTAAGAAAATTTAGCTTTCTGTATATAATTATTTTTATATAAAGAGTTTTATATAAATTGGATTTGGGACAAAGAAATTTTTTTTTTTTTGGGACAACATTTTTTAAAGACTTTTTTTAAAGAAAAATTACAGACATTTAAAAGAAAACTTGTAACTGGTACAAATATTTCATTAGAAATCTTGTAATGCGAAAGAAAGATCGTTTTGGAGACAAGAAATAAAGATTTTGATAAAATTTGACAAGGAAAATTATTATCAGGATAAATTTTTTGTCAAAAGTTTTGTTTAAAAAAACTAGATTTCAAGTCAATATTTCAGGCAAAATTTTGGGGAACAATTTTCAATAAATAAGTCAAAAATTTCTTTCGGGGTCCATAAACTAAAAACATCGTGAACCTCTGTAACAGTTTACGTCACGCACTTAACTTTAATTTTCAGTAGCATACGAACCACAAAAGTTGTAAAATTTTTTGTAAAACCTCAACAAAATGTTCTAAAACTATTTTTTAGCAATAAAATATTTTGTAGTTGGTATTATGACGAATGCACTAAAATTATTTAAAAAAATAAGATATGGACAATGAAAGAGAAAAATATTTAATTATAAAGATAAACAATTCTTTGATCCTTAAGCAAATAGGGTCCTTCCAATTCGTTATATATTATTTCTTTTTTTTTTTCTTAAGTTTTTCGAGTAGTTTTGAAGAAATCTTTGTGGTCAAGAAAATCTCTAAGTTTGTAGCTTTTTTTGTATATATTGTTTTCTTATTTTCAAACAAATATTAAATACCACAATAACAAATCTAAACTGAGTTTGAGAGAAATAAAAATTGTTATAAAAATACATTCCTCCAGCATAAAAAAATTCTTATATTTAATATGAGATGATAGCTGCCTGCAATAAGGAAATTATTTCAAAGGTATGAAAACGTCTTAAACTTTTCAAATTTATTGGAACAACACAAAAAATTTCACTTTGGGAGAAAGTTTTATTTGGAATTTGGTTACAGAAACTTTAAAAAATTTAAATAAAAATTGTAATAAAAATAATTTCCAACAAAAATTGTAGTACTTAATATGGGATGATAGCTGCATTAAGAAAATTATTTCAGAGATATGAAAACATCTCAAACTTTTAAAATTTGCCAGAAGAACACAAGAAATTACACTTTGGGACAAACTATTATTGGAAATTTGGTTAGAGCAACTGTATTATTTTGGCACAAAGCCTGCTATTACAAATTTATTTTGGGTGCAAAGTTTCTTTTTTATGAAATTTATTTTGGAGTAGTTTTTTTATATAAAAGCATTTGGGACAATTTTTGTTTATAAAATTAGTTTTGAAACAAACTTTGTCTTATTAGAAAATCTTCAGCAGGACAGTGGGTTTGGGACAAACTTTTTCATAAAAAATAATTAAAAAGAAAGCTTTTAAAATCTCTTATTTCTTCAAATCATATTTTTTATTTTTTGGACAGATTTATTTCAGAAATTTATTTTGAAAAAAAGTTTCTTATAAGAAAGTGCATATATGAGACAAACGTTTTCTAAAGAATTTATTTAAAATCAAAATTTTCTGTTGATTTTTTTTTTTTTTTTTTTGGGACAAAGTTTTTAAGAAATTTATTTTGGGACAAAGTGTTTTTTAAGTATTTATTTTTGGCTAAAGTTTTAAAAAGAAAATATGTTTTGGGTCAAGTTATTTTATATACATTTTTTTGGGACAAAACTTTATATTAAAAAATTATTTTAAGGAAAGTTGTTTTGGTACAAAGTTTTCTACAGAAAATATGTTTTAAGATAAAGTCGTTGCAAATTTTTTATAAAATGTGTTCTTGAACAAACTTTTTCAACAAAAAATTTGATATCGAACCAAGTTTACTACAACAAAATGGCTTTCACATAATAATTTCAATAATTAATTTTTTAATATCCTGAGACTCCTTCCCTCAGTTTAAATTGCTTCACTTTGAAAGCTAATGGAAAAAATCTTTTACATTTAATTCTCATGGAATTGCTCTCAATTGCTGTGTTCTGCAAGCTTTTTGTCATTCATGCTGTTCACTAATGAACAATACGAAGTTTTTTTTTTTGGGTTTTAACTTTTTTATTTTTCTCAAAGTCCGTTTACAAACCACCGCCCTCAAATCTGCAGGGACAGACTCAAGAAAAAAATATGAGTTACAGTTCCTAAAAAAATAATGAAAAAGATGTGTAAAAGTATGTGAGTAGGGAAAAAACTTTATAACAAAATGTAAGTAATACTGTTGTTACTCATGCACAAGTCTTCTAGCCGCTGTATTCCAAAAAGGGTTAAAATGTAACTATCATGAAAAAGTTTTTATTTTTGTCTTGAACTTTTCTTCTGTGCCTAGCTTACTGCTAAAGTAATTGAAACGTGTCTGGATATTTGAGGAAATAACACTGATAGATTTAGATATAACTTTTCAAAGTACGTGCTTAAATAAATCAACAAAAAAAATTTTAGTAAACAAAAATTCGTCAGTTACTTTATAAATTATCGTTTTAGAGAATTTAAGGCAGAAGGATTATATTAATTTAATTAACTTTTTGGGTTTCGTTCACGTTAAATCGAAAAATTTATTTAAATGATGGATGTCTTTACAAAAATATTTTTTTAAATGAAAATTTTTTTATCAAAGTAATTTTTGGGAATACAAAATTTTCAATAACCAAGATTATGTTTGTCGTGCTTAATTCCCATCAACAATAAGTTTCAGTTTTTTTATTATAGGGAATAAAAATTAAAATAAAGCACGACAATCAAAATCTTGTTAATTGAACATTTTGTAGCCACAGGGATTACTTTGATAATAAACTGGCAGGTGCATGGCTTAAAAAACTAAGCTGGCAACATACTTTAGTTTTTGCGAAAACAATAAAGCACGTTGTTTATGATTGTTGTTTTTGTTTAAGCTTTGATATTGTTACAAGTATAACTGTTGCTTATAATTCTTATTCGCTTAACAGTTTTATTTGTCTAATATATTTAGTTTTTCTAAAATCTTTGGATGAATTTTCCTGATGATCTGGCATTAGCAACCAGTGAAATGCGCATGGGAATGACAAAATGAATTTCAGTGTTTTTATCAAAAATATTTTAATAGAAAATATTATTTTAGATGAAGTTGCTTATAAAATACAAAGTTTTGGACATCATTTTCTAAAACTAATTTTGTGACAAAGTTTTTCAATTAATTCAAATTTAGTTTTTAATGAATTGGTTTTAAAAGTTACATTTAACCTGATTAATTGTTGTTTTAGAACTATCTTAATAAAAACAAACTCTTTCGAAAATTATAATAAATTTGATTTAAAAAAATTTTTTTAAGTAAATTTGTACAAATATTTTTTAACAAATTTTCACTTTAGACAATATCAAGGCGAATTCATACAAGGTGGTCTTATTTTGGAAACGTTTTACAACACTGTAAAATATTTTAACGTTGTGTCAAAAATTTAAACAAATATTTGATTTTGTTTTTATATTAAATTGTGTTTTTTTTTAATGTTATAACTTAAAAAAGTTTTTAATTTCACAATTTTAATCGAAAATTATAGAATTAAGTTAAGATTCCCCAGAACCAACAGGACGGTATACCATTGTGACACAAGGTTAGTAATCAGCTGTTGCTTACGTAGCAAGATAAGTTCACCTGGTGTAAATTCGCCTTGGACATTATTTTCCAAATAAATTTTGAGAAGTTCTTCTAAAACACAATTCCCTTACATTTGACATGAGTCAAAATTTATATTCAAAACATTTTCTATAAATAATTTTGGGACACAAATACAAAATATATTTAAAAATCAAACCAAATCTTAAGAAAATAAGATCTAATATACAAAATTTGATTCATGACAAATTTTTTTTTTTTAAGTAAATGTAAACAAAGAAAAAAATAAGCAAAGAACTAGATGATTTAAATTGCAATAAAATAAGATTGGACCAAATTTAATCTAAATATCAACATAATGAGATGGTTTCTTAGGCACAATGACTTTATTTGGGAAAGAAGCTTGTAATTATCAATTTTCAATACGCTTAGTTTATGTGCAAATTATAATCGATGTACCACGTGGTTCTAAGTCTATCGGTATACTTAAAGATGGATCAAGAACCAATATTTTAAGATGTTCAAAACATCAACACTACCGCATTATACCCTCTCCCCAGTTGTGGTGTGGATATAAAATTTAATTTTGTGGAAAAATACTTTTTAGGAAGTTAACTTTGGAACCAAATGTTCAACCAAAATTTGTTTAAGCAGATATTTCTATAAAAATTTTGTTTTTGGACAAAGGCTTTTAATATCATTTTAATTGCGACAATGTGTTCTATACAAAATTTTTTTTGTAGTTAACTTCTCTTTACTTATTTATGCTCGTAGTTTTCTTTATAAGTTTTGTTAAAAGAAGATGTTATCAAATATTAATAAATTTTCGAGCTTAAGGTATTTTTTTATAAAAACCGTTTAACGTTTATTTAAAACTAATATTTCGACACTTCCTTGAGTGCCTTCTTCAGGGTTTTAAATAAACGTTAAAAAATTTATTAATATTTGGAATAATAAAGGTCGAATAAAATACATATTATATTGTTACGAAAGTAACTTTAGTTAATAATTAAATCAATTTATAATTTATCTTGTATTGATTAGTTACTTAGTATTTGTTAGTTATTTTTTAGTTAAAATTGTTATTGTATAAGTTATGCACACTTCTAGTGTAAAAATCAATGTACAGATGTAATGTTAAAAAGGTTGTGCATAATTGTACTTCAACCCCACTGAAAATACTAGAATGTTCGTTATTTTAATTCCTAAAAGTATGCCTTAGTTTTTGATGCCTAATAACTCAATTAATTCATCCATATAGATAGTAACTATAGCTGAATAAATTTAATTAACAAAATAGCCGTTATGAGGCGAACTTTCTAGAGCCTTCTAGACGTTACTAGTATCATCTACACGTCTGGGCCAGAGTACAAATAGAATCGCAAGAGATGGCATACGATCATTTTAAGTTCAGACTTTGTCAATAACGCATCGCGCGGAGAAAATTATAAACATTGTAGTGAGTTGTGAATAAAAGCTGCAAATTACGGTTGTTAAATTGACTAAGTTCTAAATAAAGCTGTGTAAAAATTAATTAATAAGTGTTATAAATTAAAGTGTTGTGTTTATTTAATTTTGTTAAAGTGCAATAAAGAAATCAAGAGTTTTATTATAAAGGAAATAAACCGAAAACGTTATTGAACAGTCAGTAACGTAACAGTATAGAAGATGTTTTCTATAGAAATATTTGCTACACAAAATTTATTAAAAATATAACCTTTTCGGTAGAAGAAGATCATGTTACCTTAACGTCCAAAGTCAATACGTATGATTAATGTTTATTTCAATCATATCCTTAAATAACACTCATACGTATTGTTTATCAAACTTATAAATAAAACGAAATACCATCCTAGCGGTAAATATTGAAAGGACCGCAAGTGGCAGGCCTTTTTGAAGTCCTCTATACTCCTTTCTAAAAGATTCGCTTCGCGTGATATCCTGCCTTCAGAAGTATGGTTTCTAGAAGGTATAAACTTCTTTTTAAAAGACCTTCTTTGAGAAGGGAGAAAGTGACTTTCCTTACTCCCTTCTTTAGGAAGGGATCGAAGTTGTTTTTTTAAAGGAAGTGTGGAAGGCCTTGCGCCCAATGACAACCAGTGTAAAAAATAAATAAGTATGGAATGCGGCGAGGAGGGCTTCTGACTGCTTGTGACTGCTAAATAAGGCCTTCTATTAGGCCTCTTTACTCATTCTAGTTACCGCTGGGATTACATTCTCTACACTCAAAAGAAAAATCAATCCATCCGTACTCAAATCAATCAGAAGCGGTGTTAATAGTACGGGGAGTACGGATTTTCTTGAATCAAGTGCAGAAAGATTGGTTCAAGTACGGATTTTCAATCACAAAATACTTAAATTATCCATATTCAATCCCAATTTCGTACTTGAAATAATCCGAAAATGAGATTGATTAAAGTCTGGGTATACACTATGAAAGTTTTCTTTCAGAAAGTCTCAGTTTTTTGATGAGAGAGGAGAGAATATGCCACTTTCCTTTCCCCTCTCTCTAACAAACTAAGATTTTCTGAAAGAAAACTTTCATAGTGTGAACCCAGACTAAGTAAAACTAAGATTGAATCAATCTCCAAATGCGCTTGATTCAAGTAATATAACGTTGATTTTAACCCGAATAAGAATCAAAAAATATAATGATTGATTTACTTACTCGTATAACATCTTACAGATTGATAAAACACCAACATCATGCCCGATATGGTTTTTACCTTAGAAATCTTTTGTAAGAGTTCAAATTTACTTTTTAACCCTTCGTAAGCCGGAGGGTTAAACAGGACGAAGAGTTTAATCTTTATTTTACTTGATTTAAGAATTTTATACTTATTTCAAGAAATTCCAGGATGAATTTTCGAAAGTTATCCCATTTAGGCCCGTTTTCACAACTTACCGATAGCTAAAGGTAAGATTTTATCGGCCGTATAAAAAGTGTTCCATTATAACAACTTTACTTTAACCTACCAGGTAGGATTAACCTTAATCTACTTTATTGCTAGTTTTAGGTTAAAGTAAAGTTTTAATAATGGAACACTATTTAACGGGTCATTTAAAGTCTTCTTTAAGCTATCGGTAAGTTGTGAAAACGGGCCTTAGGATTGTTTCGAGTACGTTTAAGTGTTATTCGTACTTGAATTTTTAAGCACGACTCGTACTTAAAGTAATCATAACTTGATTTATCCCGAGTCTTTTTCTTTCTGTGTATATTTTTTTAAGATCCTTCATTTAATTTATTCTACTATTCGTTCATATTATTCATTTATTTTTCTTTACCTTGATTAATTCAATTTACAGATGAATCAAATTTACCTCAAATATGCAACAATTAAATGACTTTATGCATTCCATTTGAATTTTTATGGTATTCTATTGTATGGAATTTAAAATATACAAATCTTATTTCTACTGCTGATAAAGCTGCAAAACAAATGTATTTTTAGCCATAATATTGAAACAAAAAAAAAAAAAAGAAAACAAAAAAGATTTATATGTAAAATTGTTATTTTTGGCTGGTTGATGTAGTTTCACTCCTCATGAATATGTGCGAGTTTTCAGTATTAGTTTAAAATCAATTTTTATTTTACATTCTACCAACCATGTTTTCAATTTGAATTTGAAATTTTATTTTTTCTATATTTTATTTATTTAGTTAAAACTCTTTGGAGTGCCTTTTTTTTGTCATTGTATTTTTATTTTGAAATCTGTTTGACAACAGATTAGCAAAGGATTTATGTAACTGTGTGTAGATGCTCTTTTGCACAAATCATACCTAATATGTATTTATTCGAAAATAGGATTTATTTAACAAAATAGAAAAAAAAAAAAAGAAAACAATTTATTAGGAGTTTAGCAAAAAAAAAAAAATAAAATAAATCCATAGAATAATAAAATTATAACAGAATCGAGAGTGTCAAATGTAAAACAGGCGAATTAACCTAAAAATATTCAAGTGAAAGTAAACCAAATTTTGATGATATTTTTTACAATATTTATGATTTGTGTTAAAAAAAAGACACGTTAAGAAGATATTAATATAACAAAATTTTGTTTTAGAAAAATATTTTTTTAATAAACTTCAAAACATTGTCCCAAAGTAAATTTGGTATAGGAAACATTTTCCAAACACAAAACTAAAAAAGAAAACGAAGTTCCACAATAACATTCATAAAGATCAATAAAAATTCGTTAATATCCAAATATTGTTCTGGAAAGAAACAAAATTTTTGTCCCGAAAAATTAAAAGATTTTTTTTCAAAATCAAAATTCCTTTGGAAAACTTTACATTTAAACAAATTTTCTATAGAAAACGTCTTTTTTGAAAAAATCTTTTAACATTTTTTCTAATAAAAACTTTGTTTCTTAACAATTTTTCAATTCGATGCTTAACAAATTTTCTATAGAACACTTCGTTTCTGAAGAAATTTTTTATATAAGAATTGATTTCTCAGAAAATTTTCAATAGAAAATAATAAAAACTTTGTTTCTTATAAATTTTTGAATTAAAAATTTGGTTTCTTAACAAATTTTCTATAGAAAACTTCGATTCTAGACAAATTGTTTATATGAAACTTTGCTTCAGAAGAAATTTTCTATAGAAAACTTTGTTTCTAAACAAATACTCTATGAAAAACTTTGATTCCAAACAAATTTTCGATAAAAACTTTGCTTCTAACGAAATTTTCTTTTGAAAAATTTGATTTTAATCAAATTTTTAAAGAAAACTTCGGCGGCATGAAATAAACCCTTAAAAAATAACCTCCCAAAAAAATAATGAAGTAACCCCCCAAAGCGTGGGGCCTTATTACATTTGCATTAAAGCCCCAATTTTGAAAATGAAATTAGCTCCCAAGGAAATGAAATAACGCCCCAAACATAAATAAAATAATTGGCGGTGCGCAAAATGACCCCAGGAAATATGGCCCCAAAAGGAAAATGAAAAACGGCCCCAAAATTTTACATGAGACACAACAACACGCAATTTTGGCGCAATTTTTTGGTTTTTTTTTGGGGTTATTTTTCATTTTTTCGTTAGGGTGTTTTTGTATTTTAAGTGGAATGAAAAATGACCCCAGTATCAAGGAATGAAAAATGGCCCCAAATAAAATACCCAATTTTTACTTTGGGGCTATTTTTCGTCTACTAAAAAAAATGCAAATTTTAAGAAATGAAAACTCACCCCAAACATTTTTACTCAAATTTTATAAAATTCTATGTAAAACTTTCTAGGGTTAGTATAAAAAACCCGAATTCTTAAACCAAAGTAGAGAAAATCCTTGCCGGTTATGCAGAGATGGTTTAATTAGCGAAGCCGGTGTTTGTTATACCATAGAGGGAAAAATCATTGAGCCCGGCCGAAGGCCGGTTATTAAGAGAAGCTTAACTGAGCGAAGCCGGAGTTCGTTATACCATAGAAAAGCAAATCCTTGCGCCCGGCCGAAGGCCAGCTATGTAGTGAAGCTTAAGTGAGCGAAGCCAGTGTTCGTTATACCAAAGAGAAGAAAATCCTTTCACCCGGCCCAAGGCCGGCTATATAAAGAAGCTTTAGCTAGCGAAGCCAATATTCGTTATACCATAGAAAAGAAAACCCTTGCGCCAGGCCGCAGGCCGTCTATAACGTGAAGCTTTAGTAAGCAAACCCAGTTTTCGTTATACCATAGAGAAAAAAATCCTTGCGCATGGCCGAAAGCCCAACCATGCTATCAATCGTACGATTTTCTAAATTTGTGATTTTTAGTTTCGGGCATATGAACTCCACCGAATATGTTTAATGTAACTTTCTTTGTGTTCTTTTTTGGGGTTAAAATTCATTATAAATTTTGAGGTGATTTTTCATAATGAAGAATAACATTAAATTTAGGGTCATATTTCATTTTATTTTTAGGGTTATTTTTAATTTTTTTGGGTTAATTTTTCATTAAAAAATGGGGCCATATTGCATTATGAAAAATAGCCCCAAATTTGGGGTTAATTTTAATTTATTTGTTTGGGGCCTTATTTCCTGGGGCCATATTTCGCAGCGCCAAATAATTCCCTAATTTTTGGGGGCTTATTTCTTATGAAATAAAACCCCAATTTCTGAAATGAAAAAAGAGCCCAATATATGTAATACCATTAATTAAACAGTTTTGCTTTAAAGAATTACGCGATAGATATCATGATATCGTCCCTTCAATATAACAATAGCGTATAATTTTGTTGGGGTTTTTAACAAATTCTACGCATCCTTTAAGACCATAATTATGACATTCAAAGTGCAAGTCCTCCATATAGGCTACATTATTCTTTAAGGAATTCGTATGATGTATCTAATACATTATTTTATTTTGTATGGTATACGCTGTTTTATTCAATAATTTTACGGTATTATTTCCTTTCAATAATTTTTCAAGCTTAAGGTCCGTTTTATATAAAAAATATTTATATAAAATTTTTCCAATATTTCGCTATCTCAATGGATAACTTCTTCAGGGATTTTTGGTTTTTTATATTTCAAACAATTTTCAACAAACAAAATTAAATAAAACAACAAAATTGTCAATTATGAAAATTAACAAAAAATTATACACAGGAAACAAAAATTATTCTATTACATTTTTATAAACTTATTTAATTTCCTATCTTATTCTTATAAATGAAATGTCTGTAATTTTGAGCTACATTGTCCGTATCTGTCTTAAAATTAATTCTTTGTTCCATTGGTATGTTTATAATTTGCAACATTTCTAACATGTAGCGTCGTTTGTAGTTTGTTTCTGTATTTAAAACTGTTGTATTTTCAAAATCTGGTGTATGATTGAAATTGGCACAATGCGATGACAATGCAGTTTTTTGAGAAGATATAGTATGTTTGTATTTTTGATCAGATCTATGTCCTGCTAATCTAGTTCGTAATTTGTTTTTTTTTTGGAACCTATATATACTTTACCACATACTTCATTATCCTTACCCTTACAAGGTATCTTGTAAATAATATTAGATTTATCTAATTTTTCTGTCTTATCTTTCATTTTACTGAATAATCTATCCAATGTATTAAATGTTTTATGAGCCATCCTATAATTATTCATATCATAAATATTAGAATTTTGCAATCGTTCTGAAAACATTGGTACATAAGTTAAAGACTTATAAATTTTAGGTTCAGTTACCGTATTCACACTACCTTCCCTATATCCTTTGTACTGTTCAATCAAATTACAAATCAATTCCCTTGGGAAATTATTATCCCCTAAAATATTTTTAATTCTCTTATTAATACATCTGGTTCATCCAAACAATTTCGCTTCTCTCCACCTTGTTAGTTAAAGAAAAATGACTGCGAGCCACGAGGAATTACATTCTTCTTGCACAAATTTTGGAGATCATGCCGCTTTCGATGGTCGGAATGAAACTATTTCTCAAACAATAGTGTATATTATTATAAGCTATTTTATGAGTTAAAGTTTTCATAAATTGTATACACTATTATTCTTTTAACAACTTTGCAGTGGCAATTTCAAGTAAAATAGCGCATATGAGCTTACACACTTATTGAAGGAAATTTTTTAACAAGAAATTATACACTATTTTTTCCAACGACATTTTGACCCACCTTTTGGAAGTAGAATTTGGAGAAATTTTGACCAGACATAAAATTAATGATGGAGATTCTAAATATGCAATAAAAAAATAATAGCGTATGAGCAGAAACGCTATTGTTATATTAAGGGGACGATATGATATACAAAACACAAGCTTCGCCAACTAAGGCTTTTCTGCATAGCCGACCTTCGGCTGGGCGCAATGACTTTTTTCTCTATTGTATACCAAACACCGGTTTCGCTTACTAAAGCTTCTCTGCACGAAATTTAAATTAAATCAAATATCCTTCTTGAAATATGTTATCACACAAAATTTCCCAAGATATTTTAATCGTAAAAGAAACTATCTCTAGAAAATTTTGTTCTTAAGCCAGTTTTCTATAAGAAATTCCATTTCAAACAAATATTCAATTAAAAAATTTATCCTAAACTAACTGCCTATTTCACGATGTCACTCGAACGTTTACGTTCGCACAAATAACATATAAAACAAAAACAAAATTAAGAAAATGGTTTTTGGTTTACATGTTATTTGTGCGAACATAAACGTTCTAGTGACATCGTGAAATAGGCAGAAAGTTTTTTCTTTTCCAAACAAATTTTGTCTAGAAAATTTATGTATGTATGTTAAAAGAAATTGTCTTCAGAAAATTTAGTCCTAAACAAAAGTTTATCCACAAGTGCTCAACAAAATTTTTTCTAGAAAATAATGTTCCACACAAAGTTTTGTTTTAAACAACCCAATAAAAAATTGAGCTTCGAGCGAAGCTCGTTTACCATTGCGCTTACGGAAGACATGAATTTTATATGGCGAGTTCCCACTTTGAAGCAATACATTTTTGACACATAAAGCGCATTATTCAGCGCATAAAAAAATTGTTAGATGTAACGAACAGCTTCACACACTGAATGTTTTTTACAGTTATTTTTTAGTATTCTCCCTTACAAACCTGCTTCGTAGTAAGGGAATGCCGTAGCTCTTGAAATTTTATTTATTTTTTATAAAAATTGTTGCGAGTTATTTCACTTAATTTACTGCATTTCTGTATGTCTTAGTGCGTAGCGCATAATTGTGCGCTTATTTTTTTAAATGTACCTTTAGTGCTTCGCAATATGATAAAATTTTTTATTGATATATATTGCCTAAATTCAATTTATTGCTAAGCAATTAAAGGTTAAAAATACAGGGTGGCCCAACCATAATGCACAATGTAAATTGTAAATAAAACAAAAAGTATTTAGCGAATTATCTGAATATTTTTTATTATTATAAAAGGATCTGTGACAACTATGTGTGAGACAAATTATCGGCCAAATGCTCGTCGCGGCTTCGGTTGCATACCTTGTTCTATGGTCCATATTTTCAATGGCTCTGAGACATTATTGAGGTTCAATGTACTTAATGTGTCAAATTATCTGTCTTTAGCTCTTGAATTTCTTCTTTCTTCTTCTTGGCTTATTGACGTACACTTTTTATTTTTAATATTACTAAAGAAAGAAGGCAAACGGTTTCAAATCTTTTGGAACTACTTATCGTTTAGGTCCATATCCTCCATTTCCATGGCAAAAATAAATCCATTATCAGCTCGCGATTGCGAACACCATACCTCATTTTCGAAGAAGTAAGGCCCGATGATGCTGCCTGGCTATAAACCGCGCCAAGCATGCAAGCACAGGCGTTTTCACATTTCCTACAGAGCTGGTTTGCTAAAATTGGCGCACAATTATCCCGATTGTGGACACATTTGATCGATTATGCTGACCAAAAAAATCAAGATGAGCACAAAATGTATTTTTTATTTGACCGCCAATTTTCGTAAAAGGCTTCAGCAATCTTAACGCGCTGCTCAATGCTGAACCTCTTCATGGTTGAATTTGGCACTGATACCAAGAAATGTCAAAATAAGTTGGACAAAAATTTGACGTTACGGTGTGACTCACAGTTACATCGTGCAATTTTCAATATTGGTCAAACACGTGAATGTAGGTTTTTAATACCTTATTTTGACTTATATCACACAAACTAAAATATATATCGCAAAAAGTGGCGTATACGGCAAAATTGAAAATTTTTTTCGGACGTGACAATGGCTATAACTTGAAAATTTTTTTCTGTGACTTTGGATATTTTTACATAAATCGATAAAGAACTTCAAACACAATATCTGACAAAAATATTGGAAGACTTTTTTCACGTACATTTTTGTGTATAAAAATTTGAACCTTAAAATTCGATTTCCCAAAAAAAAATTTTTGTGATATACGGCAAGATAACTTCGGCACGACGATTTTTCTGTGAACCTGCTCTAACCACTCAGCCATTATATAGCTAGTCATCCATGCTTTCTTGTTATGTTTCCAAAATGCTGGTAAATCTTTGATGTTCACGTTTTTGAATGCCCGAGGTCGAGCTGCTTTGCCAATCACCAATAACATATTTACGCAAAACAAAATTGTAAGCCTCTTCTTAGACAATTTTCCACCAAAACACTTTTCTGATTTTAACGCCATAGTTTTATCTGGTAGAACACGGAAGAAAAGGCCACTTTTATCAGCGTTGTAAATATCTCTTGGTTCATAACTGGACACTATAGACTTTAAACTCTATCACATCAAACTGATTTACGCTCGAAGCTTCTCAAGAAATGCACTTAAAGTTGATAGAATGCCTTTTACGCCACTTGTCCAGCCATCCATCTGAAGCGGAGAAGTTATTATAACCGGATTTCGCAGCTATCTCTTTCGCTTTTGCTTTTATAATTGGACCAGATATAGGAATACTTAGACTTCTTGCTTGAACAAATTCAAAACACCTTTTGTCAACAAAAGAACCTTTTGGGTTTAAATACCACTTTTTTTCTGATCGAATAACTTCTCCATTTTTCGAAATTCCTTTAGCCTGGGTTTTTCCAATATAAAATCTATAAAACAAAATTTATTGTGCCTTTTATTTTCTTATTAAACTAAATGTGAATTACCTCTTTGCTTATTGACGCAATGATATTTTTTCTTTTTCCAAAGCATTTATTATTTCCATTCTCTCTCTTAATGACAACAATTTTCTTTGAGGCGACATTTTAAATTTGTTTAAGTTCTCTCAAGTAAGTTGAATTAATTGTGAACATGTACACAGATTTATCACATTTCAAATCTCAAAAGGGGAATCACAAATTTTTTTAAACAATTTTGCAACTCTGTTAATGTGACTCTGTTTTATCATTTAAATTTGGATTAGTAGTGCCAACTTGGAGATTATTTTGTGTAATATTTTACATATTTTTGTTTTAAAGTGTCCGCTAATTAGAAATTGTTGCCCAAAAAAAGTGGTTTTTTGATGTCCGCGACCGGCCATGAGAACGTCGGTTTAAGGGAATGTACTTTCTTCAGGATACTTAAAACGGTACCAAAGATTTCAAGAATTGTCCGTTCAAAAGAGATGTCCGCTTTTAAGAGATGTCTGCTTATAAGAGCTGTCACCTAAGAGAACTTTAACTGTATTTTGCTTGAAATTAAATTTTCTCGAAAAAGTTTGTCTCAAATAAAGTTTTCTATAGAAAACCGTTTGCGAAATAAAGATTTCCTTACAAAAACTCACCTCAAAACCTACTTAAAAAAAATTTCTGTTCAAGACTTTTTTTGTGGACAAGTTTTTGTCCAACTATGTTCTCTTAATTTCTTTTACTGCTTAAAATTAATATGAAAAAATTTAAATTTTATAATTTTGTTTTTATGGTATATTTTTCTATAAAAAATGGTAACAAATTTCCATTTTAATATGAAAAATTTATTTCCCAATATTATTTCCTTTTAAAGATTCCATGGAAAATAATATTTAATGGCGTGGATTTAATTAATTTTAAAAATAAACCATGCTACAAATGTCTCTGAATATACACATACATATATAAATATTTAGAGTTTTTGACATTGTAAACATCCTTTTTCTTTTATCAGCTGGCAATCAAAAGTGAAGAAATGTTTAATTGACCTTTTCATTTCCCAGTCCGACCGGTTATAAAAACCAAAACAAAAATGTTAGCCACAAGCTAAATATTCAGAAAAAAATAAACAAAAAATTCCTTTAACTGCGTGGACAATGAAACAAAATGTAAGAAGAAATAAGGACTGCAGATGATATACAAAAAATATGGGTGGAAAGGACAAAAGTTAGTTATACAGAGCAGAAAAAAAGCATTAACAAATAAACACCAATGTCAATCACCACCGCCTTGCCCTTTAATCTACAACCAACAATCTCATATAGCCGCTTTATAAAAATAGTGACAATGAAATTATATTGAATATTATGCGAAAAAAATAAAACACCGGAATATAAAATTTCATTTATGGATAATGTGTCTGCTTATGGTTCTCCAGCCGCTATCAATTTGTTTGAATTGATAAAACGTTCGGAGGGTATTGATAAAGTCTGTTGTTAATATTACACTCAATCTAAAAGACAATATTGTATTCAGGCCATTGAGGGATGTATGGAATAATGCTCGGCTGTTGTTAAAATGGTTTATAATGTCACTAAATGATGATGAGTTTACAGAAATTTTTTTTTGAAACAAAATTTGAACTTAATTTAAGTTTAGGTTAAGGATAATAATGCCATAAGGCTGTTTTTTATTATATAATTTTTTTTTCGAAATTTCTTTTATTTAAATTACAAACAAGAACTGTTTATTTTTAATACAGTAATCGATATTTGTATTTCTTTTATATTGGGTCATCAAAGAGTGATTTATTAATTTGTAAATAAGTTGAGCAGAAATTTTGAAGGGGAATTTTTTTGGAGAAAATAACATTTATACAAATTGATATTTTGGTATGTTAATGAATTGGAGAATACTTAAAAATAGTGGTTTAAGTTAAACATAGGACGTAAAACAAGCAAAAAATAAGTTTAGGGTGTTTCACTTTTGTTGACTGTGCACAGTGGTCCCAATGACAAATTTAGAACGAAAAACTGCATAACCCTTTTTATAAGTACATATAAGGATAAGAATTTGAACGAGCAAATGACTTGCTATGGAACGATCTTACGCCAAAAATTAATGGATTCGATTGCGTTGATGTTTCGCTTTCCATATAAAATTAACTGATATAAAACCTAAGAAATCATTTCAAAATACAAGGTAACAAGGTTTTTATTGATTTAGAACTAAATATTGTTTTTAAGGTAATTTGGGACGCTGAATCCAAATCTGCACTTTGTTTTTTTCTATCAGATCGATTTTTCGTGATATACCGTTATGGCCGAAATTAAGGCACTTCCGCTACATATATTGGAATAACTTGCAAAGGCGTCACTATATTCAGTTCAAAAAAAATTCAAAATTCGTCAGCAATAATATCTTAAGGCCGTGCTTACATTGGTTTTTATTTGACCAGTAGTTTCAGAGATATCGTTAAAGCTAAGAAAAAAAATTAAACTAAATTTCAGTTATGTATTTTATAAAGCTTTTTTGTAATAGTCCTATTCCTTAAATTTTTCAGATATGACTTTATACCAGTGATAACCACTCCATAGAGCCAGTCAATAATCGTATTTTTCACACAGACACGGTCGGCAATTCACTTGTATATTACAACTTTGTTCGTTTCAAAACACTAGACTATCATCAGTCTCTGCGACCGCACACAAGCACATAATATCTTTGTGTGCGTGCGTTCGGGGCTTTCTTAGTTCGGGGCTTGGTTATCACTGCTTTATACGCTACCAGACTATTATATTGTATTTTCTTGTTACATTTTACCTTAGCTTTCCTTTGGACATCAATGAGGATTTTTCTGTACATACAATAAAATTTACAATTATTAGACAACAGTTCAATTTTGTTCCGCTGTGTAATCACTGATACTTCGTTATGTTGATTTGTGTTTTTTGTATATATAAAATGTTTAAGTACTCACTGCAAACACAAAAAAATTATAAATTGTCAATAAAAACACAAGAGGAGCGCTTCTTCACTGCTATAAGGTATTATTTCTGTAGATGGCGTATTTAACCATTTTTTTTATTTTTAGTGACCTTTCTGGAGAAACATCTATGGTTCTAACAACGTCTGCAGCAACTCTTTTGCCTGCTTTATGAAGCCTACTTGCAGCAGCAAATGTTAACTTTTCTTGGGAACAAGTGTTCACAAGAGACTTAATTTTCAGCTGCTTTGATATTTGCCCTCCTTTTAAAAACGTTTTGGAAAGTCGTCAGGTTTTGATGGTCCTTCCTCCGAGTCTTATTCCAAAAAACTTGGCGAGGCTTTACTGGGAAACAGAAAAGACTCATCCAGCCAATATTTAAAGATTGACTCGAAAACATTCTTTGCTCTGTGTGCATGCAACCACTTCTTCGATAGTTTGCTAAGAAAATTTTAAGCTGATGGCTTTACTTCATGCTTATGGTCATCATCTTTAACATTTTCTATACCACGTTTCATGAAAATGTAGTGTATGACAGCGTTATTTTTTTTTCTTCTGTTCTTTTTCACAGCACCAAACATTGAAAAATTCCCTTTTAGTGATGGACATTGCAACCTTAAGCCTGCTGATAGGTTAAGCCCATTTGGTCCAATTTGTTAATTGTTTCCTTTGGAATTTTTGAACAGTGATATATACATATGTATATACTGACTTAGTTTTTTAGCTCACGTGGTCTTTTTATAAAACAACGTTTTTTACAAAAATTCAAGGTTCTGACTTAAAACAGGACTGAGAAAAATATAAATTTACGAATCATAGGCTAAGGGACCATTTGGTCCATAGTATATTTTCTTTGGTTTTCTTTGATTTTGTTACATTTTTTTTTTAAATACGTATTTATTAGTTTAATTTATAACAATTGATATTGCATGATTAACAAAATGTTTTTTGGTTAGTTTTCCAAATGCAAATGCAGTATTTTATGTCAGACTTAGACTTACAGTAACTACAAATTCTACGCTCTTGAACCCCTGAGTAAGAAGTATTATTATTAGAAAAGGCCACTGGAACCATACATGGTTATCGTATTTCAGCCAATGACTGAGCTGAGAACTCTGGTTAAGGTTATCTTGTCCGTTTCATCATATACTGCTTAATCAGGGAAAGTGCTAGTTAGTTGCCGCAAACATTCAAATCTCCGGCGATTCCGATCAGCTGGAGCCCATGAAACGTCGATTTGAGAAAAAATTATTAACGCATTTAAAGCGGGTATATCCAGTATGTTTGCATATACAATGTTTGGCCATCGATTTGTCTTGCGTTTTGTGCTGTAGGAACCAACCATTTGATCAGTAGTATATACGCAGCCCTAAAACCCTTCATATGTAAGTTTCTTTCCGGAATTTTTTTTTTTAACTCAAAAGTTAAAAAACGATTGTCGCCCGTTATATTTTGCCCTTTCAAGCCTTCTGTCAAGTTTAATACAACGTGTTTCCCTTGCTTCTTTTCAGGCTGTCCATTTCTGGGCTTACTAAGGTATGGTTGTATTTTCAATACGTAAAACATGAAAATAAGTTGTTGCCAATGGTCCCACATTTCAGGAATAGCAGCAAATTTTTCTTAACTACGCATTTGTCTTCGACTCAGAACATCGTCGAAGCGGATGGCACTATTAATCATATGAAATTTATCTTCAGACATAATCGAGTGGTACTCCAACCATTTTATTTTGAGCAATAAAGAACGGATCAACAAATCTAGCTGCACGGGTTCCCGTTCAGTATCTGTTTCAGAAGAACTGGTTTTTGAAATTTAATCTATTTCTGAGTCTAAAATATCGAAGTCACTTTCTGCATTGAATAAAACACGTCGGAACTATTAAAAACAACACACAAACTGAACCAAGTAGTGAAAATATTTGTGTTTCTTGAAAACAAAAATCAAAAACGGGGTTGTTACATATTCAATCTATGTTGATTAACAAAAGCCAAAAAAAAAATGGTATCCCATACTTGTTTTTTACATTAGCTGTTTATATGGACCAAATGGTCCATTATCCTAACATTCGTAAGTTTTTTCTAACCTAACAGCAGGTATAGAGGATAAAAGCCCAAAAATAGCAGCGACAGCTGGTGAAAGTCACATTTAAAAGTCTATCACAACTAACAATTCATATTAAATTCCACAATTATACATTTTAATTTGAATACATATTTTTCTAAACAAAATGCCAAATCAGCGGACTATTTGAAATTTAAAAATATATAACTCTATTGTATAAATAAAACCAACAAATATTACAGAAAACGTTTTCACTTTACGCTGGGTCTCCACGTAGCAATTTTTATTGCTAAGTACAAGCAATAACGTCGGCAGAACAATGACAGAACAATGGAGCAATGATTGCTGATTATATTGCTGGAGAACACTTGTTATTGCTTTGCCATAAATTTGCAATTTTCACCTCGAGTAGTTGTATAAAGTTTTGTGGCTGTATTTATAACAAATGTTTTATGTTGTGCTTTGAAGTGATTGTTAAATTTTCTTTTTTAAATTAATTAATTAAATTAATAAAATAATTAATTGTAATTGTCGTAGCTGTGTTTTGTATTGCTTTTTTGTTTATTTGCGTATGAAAAAAACCTAAAACTTGTATTGTTCTATTGAGCAAATAAAAATATACAAAAAAAACAAATTCGTCCTTTGCTTTTGTTGATATTGACGTTTATTTAAAAATATAATATATAAAATCTTTTTCTGTATTTTGTTGAAGTATTTTTTCACTTGCTTTTTTAATAAATAAACACACTAATAAATAATCAACTGTACAGAGAAATGAAATGTCAGATAAATTACAACTGATTTGACAGCAGATTGCTAAGCAATAATTGCTCAAGCAATAAGAAGAGCAATCATTGCGCAATGGATTGCCACTCATGGCAGTATGCGGTCTATGCGTCGCAAATTTTATGGAGCAATCAAATTTGACGTTTGCCGCAATAAATATTGCTACGTGGAGACCCGGGGTTATTTTATTAGCTCTCGAAACCACATACAATTATCTACTGTTATTAGCAGTGAAAATATTGCAAATATTCCAAAAATATATATACCGTTATGCAAGGTGGGGTCTTGTCATAAAAATACGAACAAAATTTTTTACTCTGGCACCATTCAAAAAACGAGTTTTTTCGCTCTAAATTTGTCATTGGGACCACTGTGCTGTGTGATTATTTATTTGTTTCGGCTTAAGGTCTAAACTTATATTCAGACCTGACAAATATTTGAGGAAAAAATCAAAAAAGAGCGTGACCAGTTAATTTATCAATGTTTAGCTTTATTCACTAAACTCAATTTGTTAGATGATAATTGTATAATGTAATTTAGAAACTGCAGGGTGGTGTGTGATCTCTTGAAATGCTGAGCCCTATGCTCCTTATAGGAGCTAAAGGAACAAATATATTTTTTGAATTTATAAAGGGGGATTTTTTAAGAGCTATAGGAAAGTTTAAAAAAAACACAAAATTCAAAAAAATGCATGAAATCTTTATTTGATTGAATAGTACGGTCCATATAATTTAATTTTTAAAGATTATTTCATGCAAATGTTGACCGTGACTGCGCCTCAAATGGTTTATCCGCTTAGTCCAATTTTGGCATACTCTTTTCAACATTTCGGCCGGTATCTCATGAATAAATGCTTCAATGTTGTCTTCCTATGCGTGAATTGAAGTGGGCATGTGTGTATAGACATGAGCTTTAATATAGCCTCACAAAAAATAGTATAAAGGCGTTAAATCGCACGATCTAGGCGGCCAATTGACCAGTCTCGAACGTGAAATAAAAAAGTGGATCTTCGGTCAACTTTAAAGGAGCCCATTCACCAAAAATTCTACGTTGCGGTAGGTTGTTCGGCTTCAATTCTTGCACCAGCTGTATTTTAAAAGGCTTCACAACTAAATCATTACGCAAAATTTTCCATGTTGTTGAGTAACAGAGGCCCAATTGCTGCGAACGGCGACGAATCAATAATTGATGGTCATGATTAACACTGACCGATACAGCTGCGATATTTTCTTCACTTCGCACTCTACGTAAGCGTGTTGGTGGTTTAATGTCCAACAATGTAAATTTGGTGCGAAAATTATTCACAATAGCCCGAATAGCCGCTTCAGTGGGTTGATTAAACTGACCATGATTAACTTTCTTAACAGAGCACGCATTTTGATAATAAAATTCAATAATTTGCAAGCGTTGTTCGTTTGTAGGACAATTCATGGTTAAATTATAGACCAAACTGAAGATTTTTGTGAAAGAAAACACGAAACGTGCGTCAGCTGTTTAAACCAGTGTTGCCAAAAAGATAATAGCAAAATAATCACCCGATATTTATATCTAAACGCTTTGTAAAAGCAAATAATTTTTTAACAAAACGTGTAGGACGTCAAATATCTATATATATATATATAATAATAACATTTTATTTGGCATCGGTCGAAAATATTTTTAGTTAGATAGATAAGAGAAGTATATAGAAGTCCACAAGCGCTTCGACCCAGAGGATTTTTTGTGCAGCCTTTGTATCTCTCCATTTCAGGTTCAGGCTACGTATTAAAACTATTACCCTGCCTGGTAAAAGATCATAAATTTTAGTTGGGCTCCTCATTTGTCCCCCGAAAAATGTCCGCCTGAAGTCCCCAAGGCGGGACAGCAGCTGAGCAGATTTTCAGACGTTTCGACAGCAACCTCAAAAACCCAATTTTCACTACATTTTCGATTGTTTCGGCTCGAATGTCTTCAATGGCAACTTCTATCTCATATAATAATAAAGAAAATAATCCAAAAGGCTCAAATCACAGCTCTGAGACGGTCAATTGACACAATTTCGGCTGATTGTTTGAGTAAAAAAAAAAACCAACGCATAAAATATCGATGGTTTGTTGGCTGTGTGTGTGACATGTGGCCCCGTCTTGTTAAAATCAAATGTCGTCCATGTCATTCTCTTGAATCGTTAGAAACATAAATTCTTTGAGCATGGTACGGTAACGCTCACCTTTGACGGTAAGGGCGGCTCCTTGCCCTGGCTCACTGATGCCGCCAACCCAAAATCAACACCAAACAGTGGGACAAGACAAACTGATGCTGTTTGGCTCTTGCCTACATATCATCTAGTTCATAATCATCAATTGCAGCCAAAAAAAATAGTCGGTTATCAACTGGCCATAGCGCCCCAATTGGCGGTCAAGGATCTTCGATGATGCACAGGCATGAACACATCTATGACACTTTCATTCTCTTAAATTTTTGTTAATAATTTAGCCAATTCCTTGCACAGTAGGTCGATTATGACGAACATTATCAAACCGTAAATCGACAATTTTCAGGTATGATGTGAATTTAGATGCAAATAAATATGGCATCACTTCCCTTGATTCGTCGACCACTTATTATGCACGAGCTGAAGATATAGGCAGCAAATAAGTTTACCTACTTAGAAAGCCAAATAACAGCAGAATATAGTTAAAAGCTTTTGCTAGCCTGTATAAAATCTGGCGCCTCTAATAGAATCAGCTTCAGAATGAAAATTCGCCTATTTAAACGCAATGTTTTTTCTACCCTGCTATGTGGATGTGAAATAAGGCTTAATTCAACAGAAATCAACAACAGGCTTCAGGCATTTGTCAATAGATCGGTGCGAAATATTCTTCGGATATGGTCGAAGGCCAGAAAACTTGGTATCAAATGCTGGACTTCACCAGAGATGTTGAATAAAACCAATAAGGATGCAAGCAGTGTTCGAACATTATTTAGCATACGCAATACACACCCAGAAACAATACTTATTTTTAAGTGTTTTTGTTTAGCACACAACCCTCAATTCCGTTCATAACTATTAGTAGTTTTATTTTACCGAAACCCGAGCGCAATGAAATGTTCTCATCTTTATGTTGAGTTGAGAAAGATATTTACTACTAATAGCGTTTGTGTTTTCCATATTTTTACTGTTCCGAACACTAAAGAACAATGTTTAATGTAAATTTTCGAATACAGGATGGATGTTCGTAAAAGAATTTGAAATTAAAAGGCTATGGTTTGATATATCCGCAGAGAAGCATTCGATTGGAACCCTTAGGGCACAAGAAAACGTGACTGACCGTGAGGCAGTTGGCGAATGAGCAGAGAAAGTAAAATAATAAAAACTAAGATTGGGAACCGAAACGAATCTCGGTATCGGTATTGAAGAATTTGTTATTTCAATATTGGTATTTTATAGAAATAGAAACTGCTTTAACGGTATAGATATCAGAGAACTGCAAAAATCACAATTTTTCTTGATTTACTCATTCGCTTAAATTAACATCAATTCTATGCCTGCAAAACAAAATTCAACGGTGGTAATATTGACATCTTTTCGTAAACATTTTATTTGTGCATGTGGGAATTTGATGATTGAACGTGCTTTGTTTGCATTCAGTGATGAGAACGCCATTACACGATTGCTCCAAATCAAAACGCAGGTATTCATTATGCTTTTGAATTCAAGTAGTCATTGTCCACTCGATGAGACAACAAAAACCTAAATGAGCATGAGTGTATGACTTTGCTTTATTTTTTCAGTTTTTGTATTAAAAACGCAAAAAAAGGGAATATTTACAAAAAAAAAGTTGCAACAAAAAGGGGATTAACGAAAAAAGTGGCACCTGTTTTAAAACCAGAATAAGTTCAACAAATTATGTTTTTTCAGCGTATTTTGTTCAATTTATTTAAATTTAACGTAATATTTTATAAATGGCAAAAAACATCACAGAAAACATTATATAATAAAACTAGTCAGCAAAAACCAAAACAAGTCGGGAGCAATAACCTTTTTATGTGATTTAAATTGACTTTAGCGTGCCAAATCCAAGTCTGATCACAGATTTGTGCGCTAAACCAATATTTCGCCCAAAATAAGGCAGTTATGCTAATTAATTTTATCATAACTTGTAGTAGCAACAACGATAATGCTACTATTATATTAGCCCAATTCACAATCTTGTGCAAATGGTCTTGCATCGTAGCATTTGCAAAATGGTATAGTGAATACTGTAGTATACTTTTGGGATTATAGTAAATACTATAACATGTTTCAGATCGGCTTGGTTCACTGAGTGTTAGCTGTCGTTTTGCAATCAACTCGAGTAAATATAAACTATTGGTTTTAGGCGTTGCATATTTGCAAAAGATTAGCAAGTGCATTGGTGTAGAGTAAAAATATACTAAACCATTTTGCAAATGCTACGATATATAGTTATGGTTTTAACCATAATCCCAAAAGTATGCTATGGTATTTACTATTCCATTTTGCAAATGCTACGATGCAAGACCATTTGCACAAGATTGTGAATTGGGCTATTGTTTTTGTATGTGTACCTATCCCAGTAAAACATGTGCTCCAAAAGGAGCAGGTTTTGTGTATGAATTCATACCTCAAATCGCTTCAAACCTGCTAATGGGATGCCTGATTTTTGTATGGGGTGTTCCCGGTTTGGAGGACTATTTTCTGCTGACAATAAGCGCTTCTTTTGACATGCAAACAAAGCACTCCTTAAGTGCTTCTTTAGGGGCTAACTATATTAACATATTCATTAATGTTTACTTTTACTTGCTTAAATGCCTTTTTTCAATAATTTTCGAATATTATTATTTTTTCGGTTTGCAACCTTCTTTGTTGTTGGCACTAAAATAGCAGCTTTTTTGTATATTTTATTCTATATCATTTACTGCTGTATAAAAGCTCTTTTATTGAAGCGCTCGATTATGCGCTTTTTCTCTTAAGTGCTTCAAAAAACCCAATTTTTTTCACTGGGATGTAACTGCTGAATAGTCCGGGTTCACACTATGAAAGTTTTCTTTCAGAAAGTCCGAGAACATGCTGTTCCTTTTTCCCCTCTCACCCATAAACTCAAACTTTCAGAAATAAAACTTTCATAGTGTGATCCCATAGGCATCAGAGCAATGATTGTTTGCTTTTTTCTTTTTATATGCTTTTTACCAAAACCAATCACTGACGAACGAAGCTAAACAATGGTATGAATGGCAAAGCCAATACGCTGTGCATTAGTTGAATGAATTTAAAAACAGCAGCGAATGTGTGTGGCTGAGAAAGTTTGATTACTTGAACGCAAATGAGCGTATTTGATGGTGTTCATAAAATACGAATTGTATACAATCACACAAAGCCGTTCTCTGATAGATATATCCGTTTTACAATTTAATAACCCAAATCAAACAATAATGTCAAAAGAAATAGAATGAGCTTACACGACTTCGATGCCACATTTAAAAAAAAAATATAAATTTGCGAAACGAAACGAATTACGGTATCGATATCAATATCGGTATTAGAGTACTTTGTCATTTCGGCATCAATACCGGTATTTAATTATTTTTTATTTCGGTATTGATACCAACTCAACCACGTGAAATGATATTTAAGCGGTATCGGTATTTATAATGGTATCAGTTGCCAACTTTTTTATGAAATTTATTACTTGACCAAAAAACTAAACTGGCCAAAGGCTTTATTTTTTTCGAAAACAATAAAGCAAGTTGTTGTTTGTTTTTTATTTTGTTTTTCTTAACCTACTTACAACTACAATAAATGTAGGAAGAATTCCAACCAATTGTAGTGGGGAATGTATGAAAAGATAAACTCACTGATTATTGTTGTTGTTTTTGTTTAAGCTTTGATACTGTTATAAGTAAAACTGATGCTTATAATTCTTATTCGCTTAACAGTTTTATTTGTTTAATATCTTAAGTTTTTCTAAAATCTTTAGATGAAGTTTCTTGATGATCTGGCCTTAGCAACCAGTGAAATGCGCATAAGAATAGCATATCCCTTCAACAATAAATTTCAGTGTTTTTATCAAAAATAAAAATTGGGGATTTAGCACGACAAACAAAATCTTGTTAATTGAAAAATTTGTATTCCCAAAAATTACTTTGAAAATTCATTAATTTAATTGTTTTTATCCCTTAAAGAATGCAATTTCCTCTTTTATTTATTTCATTTAAAAACATATTAAAATTTTAACCAATAAATTAAATCAAAAAGTAATTTGGCTTTTAAATAAATAAAAGAAATAAATAAAAGTTTACAACCCTCTTGACGGGTGGATGTCATTACCAAACTTACTTAAAAGGGGCGATATTGAATAAATTAAAATGAGTTCTTTTCTTAAATTTTTAATTTGTCTGGTTTTTATTCAATATTTATAAAAGTTAACTGAAATTTATTTTAGCTTGGCTGTAGAACTTTTAATCAAATTTGTTAAAAGACTTGCATTTCTACCAGGGTTTTTTTTTTAAATGTTTTAAAAAATTACGTAATAAAAAAGCAAATCTGTATCAAATCTTTAAGATTCTTCATCATTAATTGAAAAAAACTGATTAATATGGATAAGTAAATCATGTTTTTTTTTAAATAAACTGTAAAGAAAATGACAAAAATTGTGACCAAATTACAAAAAAGTCCTTAAATTATATTGCGGGCAGCTTCATCCTTTAATAACTAATAAAAAATTATTTAATGTTAGGTTTTTTACAATTTAAATTTTGAATATGTATTTATTTTAGAAAATAGTGCACATAACTTATTACATTATATAATTTCCTAAAGTTTCTACGTTATGTGGGAAAAATAATATATTCAAGTCAAGGAAATTAAACGGAAAGAAGGGAATGGATTACTAGGGTGGCCCTTAGCTATGTATATGGCATATATTTTTCCGTCTTTTTCCATTCTCACTCCCCCATTTCTCATAAAATAATAATACCAACAAAATTTCAGGTGAATAAGGTGCCGTTAAGACGTGCCCCAAGCCCGCTAATATTTGGGAAAAATCATATTTTACAGAAAATTTGATTTTGATGTACTGTAACTTGAAGGCTATTAATTCTACAACAAAATTTTGAAAGAAAAAATTCTTCGTTATAAGGTTTTCAACATATGTTACTTGAACAAGTTTGCTCCTTATCTCACATTTTAAGACTTAAATGAAAAGTATTGAATAAAACCAACAGCTAAGAAAATTTAAAAATTTCAAATTAATATTTTTCCGTTTTTTGTAAAAATTTTGCCATTAAATAATTACTTTTGCTATTAAATGTAAAAGAATCGAAATGTGTACGTAATCATCGTTCGAAAGAAATATAAAAGACAAAATTTGGTTAAAAAATGTTAAAGTTATTGAAATTTCCCCAGGCTATTAACGTGTCTCAGCCCACTTGAACAAAAAAAAAAGGAATAAATTTTACATATTACTCCCGCTGGGGAGTAAACCATATACAAAAATAAGAGAGAAAGAATTGAATAAAATACCCACCGGGAAAATGAAATTAATAGGAATCGAGAAAGTAATACATATCTTGTATGATATTTGATTCCAGAATTCATTATTCTTAACACAGACCATGTCCTAGGATTGTAATAAATTATTTTAATGTATCCTGCGAATGAATTAAATAATTCATTCTTTGGAATAAATTATATTATTCAAAAGTCTTATAATAAAAGTCTTCTCGAATGCCGTTTGGAATACATTTTATAATACCTGTTTACTTTAAATAACCTTGACCCACAGACATATAATTTGTGCTTTGACCGTACGCTTTCAAACACAAACTGCGACTAAAATAAAAATTATAAGTAGGCGACATACAGGCAGCAAAAAAATAACGGATTTTTATTAAGGAAATATGTATTTAAAGCAAAAACACGAATAATTGTTACTAACAGAAACAATACATTCCTTGTTCTGCAAATGTGGGAATATACGTGGTAATCAGTGCTTAAATTTTGTGTCTGATGAAATTACCTTCTCGATTCCAATGAATGCATTATTATTCTTTCGAAAATAATGCATTATTTTTTTTTATTTATGTAATCAATTCCTCATTTCCCCGCTGGGTCTTTTCTTATATTTTTAAATGTTTAATATTGTTGCACAACACTTTGAATAAAGGCAAACAAGTGAGTTATTCAAAGTAGACCTCTAGTGTGCAACAAGTACGTCGATTCGGCTCGTTAGCCAAGCTTGAAAGATTATCCTTTGCAGTTCTGATCATCGTTATAAATTCATATTTCATCACCAGTGATCACTCCATGCTAAAATAACTTCTTTCAGTGCCATTAAATTAAAACTTCAGATTTTATTTATAATTATACTTTCCGTGACTATCGGTGTCAACTCGTATCGTAAATTATTTCTTTACTTTTAGATGAATCCTCCTGCTAACAAATGTTTTGATGATTTTGCAGGATCGCAAAAATCTTCATAGAGTAGAGTCACGAGTTCATCATAGCAAAAATCTTCATAGAGTAGGGTCACGAGTTCATCATCTTTTAAATTCAATTTTTTTAGCTCACATGGGCGACCTGTGTCTTCCGTGTAAAAGTTACTAGTTTTGAAGCGCACAAGCAATGTTTCGCATATTGAAACCGATTAAATATATTTATAGTCAAGCTTTCTTATGGGAAGCTATGAATGTGTATAGTCGGTCGTTATTTAGCAGAGAATAAAACGGCAAATAATAATGTTGAAATAAGTTATTAAAGACACAAACCATGTGTTAAAGATACTCAATCTTCTGTGTATTAATTATTGCAATTCCTACGATTGAGGCATTAAATTAATTTAACTTAAGGAAAACATTGTTTACCCAGCAGTAACAAGAATTATTTAGTAAAGGGACCTAATAAAGGGCCCTGCTAAGCAGGAACAAGCCCTTCTCCACGCATTCCAGACTTATTTATTTTTTAAACAGGTTATCATTGGAAGCAAGCCCTTCCACACTCCCTTTAATAACAACTTCGTTCCTTTCCCAAAGTTGGGATTAAGAAAGGTCACTTAAAAAAATATTAAACTGAACAACTTCCGAATGTATACTGAACAGTTTGGAAATTCCTTTATAAAGAAATTTGTACCTTCTAGAAGGTAAGCGAATCTTTAAGAAAGGAGAACAGAAGCCTTTTAAAAGGCCTGCCACTTGCGGCCCTTTCAATATTTACCGCTGGAAGAATTACTGTAGTTTGAAGTCTTCAATCATTAAAGATTGTTAATTTGGCATCATAAATTTGAAAGAAAAAGCGTAAAAAATTTTGTTTTTTATTGAATTAAGAGCTTTTAAAAGGTTTTCGATCTATCACTAGTCCAGGTAAATGTTAAATTATAATCAAGTTCATAGTGCAGTTCATATTGTGTTTAAATTTTTATTAAAAAATTTTCATTTTAATAAGTTAAAAGTTGTTTTTTTTTTCATTTTAAGTTGAAATTTTATCCAACATTTTTTTGAAATTTTCTTTTCTTCCATTTATGCTCTGGTTTACAACTGTGCATAACAGTGTGTGTGTGTGTGTGTGTTTTTGTTTACATTACTTTGTCCCTGTGTATGAGTGTGTTTATGAACGTTTTGGATATATTTTCATTCATGTGGTAGACCCTGTTTTCCACGTCATGTACATAATAATCATATAACCATGCATACGTACATGTGTATGTATATAAGTGTTTGTTGGATTGTATCTGGATCAGTGTTCGAAAATAAACAGTACATTATTTAGCGTTCGGCTCACACACCGAAGAACGATATCTATTTTTTTAGTGTTTGTGTAAACATAAACAAACCTTAATACCGTTCGTAACTATTTTCAAGAAAGAACCGAACATTATATAATGTTCGGTTCTTCGTTAAAAAACGGAACAATTGTAGTGGTACTGTAGAAAAACATTATATTTTAATGTTCTATAATGTTTTTTTCGTGTGTGTATTTTGTTTTTGTAAAAAATTTTTGGTTTTTTTTTTATCAGCAAAAAGCGACGAACATTAACGAGCCGAACCGAACACATTGAAGTTCGTGGATTTTCAAAAAAAACCGAACGGAATTTAATGTTCTCATCATTTGTTGAGTATGATGAAAACAGCATTATTTTTGTGTTCGGAAGATGACAAACAGGGAAACGTTATTTTTTTTAATGAATTTCTACACAAACACTATTAGCGTTTGTGTTTTCCACAAACCTACCGAACCGAACATTAAAGAACGATATTTAGTGTTTATTTTCGAACACTGATCTGGATACAAGGTAGTAGTGTCTGTATATGTGTATGGACATTTTTCAAATGTTCGCAGATTTTTATTTTTTTTTTTTTTATTTTATTTTGATTTTTTGTTTTGTAGTTGTTGTTAGTTGTTGCTGAATTTTAGTAATTCTATTTTCTACTTTTTTCCTACAAATACTTATACATACAAACATTTAGTTGGTTTAACCGTTAATGCTAATTAAAACTCACTGACCGTGTTTAAAATGCTTAAACAACATTGAGCGCCATAATGGGAATGAGAGTATAAATGACTGAATGAATAAATGAATGACTGACTAAATGCATGAACGTACGAATGAGTGTGTGAGAGTTTAGAATTAAATCAGCATTAGTTGAATAGATTTTATATAAACGCAGAAAAGAAAAATAATCATCACTATAACAACATGTGTAGATGAACATATAATGACTTTAAGCAGTTAAGGTTAAATAATTAGCATTAAATAAGTTTGCTAAATATAATTGTATTTCTTATAAACCATCTAATAAGAATATTTTTTTAAATGTTATATTAAAAATTTTTTTTAAGATGGCAATTATGCTATTTTCCTTAGCATTTCTGTATTTTTTTAATATATGACTTTTTTACGCCCTCACCGCTGTAAAACTCATTGGGAATTTTAAATGTGTTTAGTAAATAGTAGATTTAAATCCAGCCAATAGTTTTATATGAATGAGTTCATGTATAATTACATCAAGTATCATGCGTAGCATAAAACGTATTTAAATTATAATTTTTTTCAAGGGATTTATTGTGAAAAAATTATATTAAGCAGGATTAAATACAACTTGAACCAACTGCAACCACATATTTTAGGTCAATTGAATAAGAATTCATGATTTTAGCAAACAGTGGGATACAGAAAAAAAAAACATTAACAAACTAAAACTATGTACGAATAAAAACCAAAAATGTTTATTTGTATATAGAATCTACTTAAAGCAGAAGTTCGCTTTAAGTAGATTCTACATATTAAATTTTTAGCTGAAAGTTTATTTCAAAGGAAAATTTACTGGCATAAATTTGTTTCTATAGAATCTTTAGAAATTCTCGGTATAAGACTTTTTTCTTAAGAAAATAGTATCTGGTATAAGACTTTCTTTTATAGAAAAGTTTTTTTATTAGACTGTTTTCTATATAAAAATTTATCTTTAGGACTCTTTAACTACAGTACCCTTTTTTATAGAAAATTTGAGACTATAGTCAATGGAAAATTTTATATGTGAGACTATTTTCTATAGAGAGCTTTCTATATAAGACTATGTTCCTAAGCTTATTTTCAGTATAAAACTTTTTTATGCTAATTATCTGTTTGATACTGATTTTTACGGAACAATTTCTATACCGGACTATTTCCGGTAGACAATTTTCTACATTAAATAATTTTTTAAGACAAATTCTGTAAAAGACTTGGTATTTTCTTCTATAAAATTTTTTATTACAGAAATGTGTGTAATAAAAAATTTTTGTTTTGTATTTTATTTTTTCTTTTTTTTTTCTTTTTGCATATTTGCACAGTGTAATCGCAAATTTAAACAAGCTGAGTACGCAGCATTCAATTCGCGAAATTAAAAATTAAAAATTTCAATACTAAAATGTGCTATAAAATGATATTTGTATTACTTTTGGCAGAATTAGGGAAGAAACGATACGAGTAAATACAAGTACATATCGATACTTTTATATAAGTACCAAGTATATTTGTAATCGATACTTAGTAACCGAGTAACAAGTAGTATCGATAAAAAAAATACTCGGTATCGCACACTGTGGTAAATCACAAATCTAGGTGGACAAAATAAAAAAAAAATGTCTGGCAACATTCCTTCTGATCGTTTAGTGAGCTTCTCAATACAATAGGTAACTGTAATTCATGTTTTGTTTTTGTTTGTTTTTAGCTCTGATTAGGATAAATAAGCGTATTTTTTGTGTGACTTCGGTTTATGATTAAAAAGGCTACAGTGCTTTTATTGTCATAATTTTTTTTCATTATGATAAAGCTCTATTTCAAGGAAATATATTACAATTTTCATTCAATTATTTCCATTGTAAGTATTAAATAAATTTTTTTGTAAGAAGTTTTCTGAAAAAAAATAAAATATTTCCTTTTTTCAAGTAGAGTTAAAGCTGTTAATGCCGCATAATTCCGGCGTAAAATTATATTTGGGTTAATCTTTTAAGTGTTCACTTTAAGATAAATCAAAAACATCTTGCGCGTTTTTGCGACCGCCAAACATTTTTTTTCACTTTTCCAGTATGACCTCCACTCTTTGGCGAAAGGAAATTTTTGAAGAATGGGTAAAAACTCCCAAAATACATCGGAAAGACGTATTATTGACGTTAATAATGGTTAGATATGCCCTTCAAGATATACTAGAAGTAGAGTTTTTTCCCGGCAAAGCGGGAATTTTTTTTAAAATTTCCCGGGATCCCGCTTCGTATTCATTTATATATTTGATCTCATTTTTTATTTAATTCAGGAGTGAGAAGTGAACCTAACGCGATTAATAAATTTTGTCCAGCTAGATTTGCGATCTACCACACTGTGTATCGGTCAAAAGCAATCGTTTCACTTTGGTATTGAAATTAATCTTAAATTATTGATTATTTTCCAAAGCTGGAGCAGCAGTAACGGTGTCAAGAAACCGTTTGACGAGTTAACACCTATAAACCACAAATCTTCTAGGTCCATTTCCTAAATTTATGGCTATAGGAAGTCCGTTATCATCTCGCGATAGCGAACACTATTCACGTTAATTGCTTTTCTGACCTCATTTTCAAAGAAGTACGATAACGCCTCCAGCCGCCGAACTAACTGGGCGAGCATGTACATTTGTTTTTACATTTTATTGAGACCCGCTTGACTGAAATTTGCGCACAATTCTCCCGATTATAGAAACATTTGGTCGATTATGCTGACCAAAAAAATCACGATATGCACGAAATGCATTTTGAATGAACGACCATTTTCGTAAAAGGCTTTAACAATCTTAACGCGCTGCTGAATTGTGTACCTCTCAATAGTAGAAGCTCTCAAATACTGAAACAAAGAAAGGTCAAATAAAGTTGTGCAAAACACTTGACGTTAAGGTGTGACTCACAATTAACAACGTAGATTATAGTTTTACCACACTTTATTATATGTGACCCGGTCTATGAAAAGGTGGCTTATGACTCAAAAAATTATTTTCCACCCTTTTTTTGGTTCGAATAGTTTTTGACACGCTCTTTAAAGCCCTAACTTGATTAGAAGTGTACTAAAAATGTAGAGAAAGAAGAACACAAATGAAAGAAAAACAGCTGATTTTTCGAAATTTTGTTTTTGAGTCATAAGCCACCTTTTCATAGACCGGGTCACATATATTTACCAATTTAAAAATAAAATACATATTTACATTTTACAGTGACATTGTTGATTTTTGGAATAAAAGGTGAAAGAAGGATGTTATCCTGAACATTCTATAAAATTTCGTTTCCTAAGATAAAAAAAGACTTTTCGGTAGGGCATTTGTACTAGGTGGTAACAAAAAGTGGTCTTAATTTTTAAACTTTTCGTTTTGCACAAAAATGTTAAAGGGTCGTAGTTCTTATTGTATTATATAGTACTAAAACACTAATAAGAATGTTTATAAAAGCTTTTTTCTATTCTTTCATCATAAAAACCGATACAAGTAAGTATCGATCCTTTTTTTCGATACTGAGTAGGTATCGATACTTTACGAGCGATACCACATCGAGTAAATGTATCGATACCTAAGAGGTATCGTTTCATCCCTAGGCAGAATTGTTAAATTGAAATCATTTCAAGTCGTTTAGCTAAAATATTTTCGTTATCAAAGTAATTTTTGGGAAATACAAAGTTTTAATCTAAAAGATTTTGTTAGTCGTGCTAAATTCCCTATTTTTATTCTTAATAAAAACACTGAAATTTATTGTTGATGCGATAAGTTATTCCTACACAGAAAAAATTATTGCCGAATTATTTTCAAACAAACGCTTGTTTGAAAATTTTTTTTGATTTCTACAAATTTTTTTACTGATTCAATCAATATTTTTGTTTGATTTTTATTTAACCAACAAAAATGTGGACAACTCTTCAAAAATTTAATAAACGCGCTATTGGTTTGAAGTTTTCATAATTTTGTATGAAATATTTAACGCTCTTTAATGTTGTCGTCTTTTTGCATTTTTTTATTGATTGTAAGCAACACTTCTTTATGATAAATATAAGAACTACAACAAAAAACACATGCAATCTATTTTTGAACTCTTTAAAAAAGTACAGCAATAAGAAAAATGATAAAATAGCGTGACGAGGTTTGTAGTAAAAAAAACAACAAAAACAATAGCAGGTAAAAAAAAACGTTTAATTTTTTTTAAACAAAAAAAAACAAAATCCCGTATTCAATTTTTTCAAACAGTTTGTTTAAATACATCAAATACAAAAATAGAATGATGGCGGAAAACATATCGAGTCGGTCTGCCGACTCATTAGCAAAGGAAAGGATAAAGCAAAAGTGTGTGATGAAGAAAAACACTGTGAGTATAAATATGACTTCGTTCAAAAATTATTCCAACAAAAAAATATGTGTCAAAGCCAGCCGGCCGCTCTGCTCTGCTTCACCTTCGCCAACAGTGCTTGCTTGTGTGCGCGTCATTGCTTGTGCCAAAACTTTTTTGTTTGATTCAGCAAAATAATTTGTTTGAAATTTATATGAATTTCAGTAAACTTTTTGTTTGATTCTGTAAAATTATTTGTTTAAAAAAATCGGCGTTTTTTTCAATAAACAAAATGCAAATAAATTGTTTGAATATGCGAATTTGTTTGTAGGACCGATTTTAGACAAAAAATTGTTTGATTCTACAAATTTTTTGTTTGAATTGGAAAAATATTTTTTTTTTGTTTATGCGCATTTCGCAGGTTGCTTAGGCCAGATTGTCAGGAAACTTCATCCATAAAGATTTTAGAAAAACTAAAGATCCAACGTTAATTTTAGTTGTAAGTAGGTTAAGAAAAAAAAGCATGTTGCCAATTAAGTTTTTTAAGCCTAGCACTTGCCAGTCCTGACGATCTGGCCTAAGCAACCAGTGAAATGTGCAAAGGAATAGCTTATCCCATCAACCATAAATTTCAGTGTTTTTATCAAGAATAAAAATTGGGAATTAAGCACGACTAACAAAATTTTTTAAATTTTTTTTTTTTTTTTTTGAGAAATTTTTTTTCCGATTTTTGAAAAAAAAAATTTTTCTTATTTCTTCTTAATAGTTTTCTAAGTCCTATTGAATATAAATATTAAATAACATAAAATTGCAGTTGTTATTTGTATAAAGTATTGCTTAAATTGCAAGTCAAAAAAAAAAAAAAAAAAAATTCGGAAAAAAAATTAGCATTAAACAAAACTTATAGCTTCCTTAAAATTTGTAATCGCGAAAACGCTTGTTAGAATTTGCCAATAACATCGTGTATAACTCTAATAAGGCCCGTTTTCACAACTTACCGATAGCTAAAAGTAGACTTTAACCGGCCTTATAAAAAGTGTTCCATTATTAAAACTATACTTTAACCTAAAGTGAGCGATAAAGTAAATTAAACCTGGTAGATTAAAGTAAAGTTGAAATAATGGAACATAAAAATGCCGAATACGTCTTGTAATGGTCAGGACGAAACGCCAATACGTTTCGTGGAGTGTGGACGGTATATAGGGGTGGATTTGGGCTACAGCTCCATAATACCAGCCAAGGATCCAAACACCTTGGTATATTCCCCCAGAGAACGCCGATTGCGTGGTCCGGGCGAAACGCCGATACGTTATGTGGAGTGTGTAGGGTGGCTTCGGGATTTAGCGCGTAAATATCAGCCAAGTATCCAAGCAACTTGATAATATTAATAAGGCTAGAAAAGAAGAGTTAAAAAAAACACAGATATCACTACGTGACAAAATTTCAACAAAGTCGTGACCAAATGAGTCTGACAGCTAATCTTTATGTACAATTTTCCGTTGAATCCGAATATGAAGTCAGAATTGTCAAAAGTAGTACAGTTTTTGAGATATGTTTTTAAAAAAGATGATGTGACTGAAATGCAAATATCTTCAAAAATTTTAAACGGATTATGTATTTTTTTATTTTAAGTGAAAAGTAATAAAATTTCTCAAATAACCATGGATTGCTTGTGAAGAGTAGTCAAGAAATGACAGAGTTACAGGGGACAAAATTCCAAGCTTCATTGGAAATTTTATGATTTTGTTCAATTTTGCTCTTTTTAAGTTATTTTTTTTAAACCAATGATTTAAAAATCCTAATGTTTTATTGCATGCGACATTAGATTATTTTAATATGAACATTTTGAGCCCAACAAGACATAGATTGGTAAAAAAATGCCAAAGCTACAAAAGATTTAGTAAATTAACACACATAGAAATTCAATCATTTCAAGCAATTTTTGTTAATAAAAATTTAGCATTGTATATTTATTTGTTGTGGGTTAATTCAATTAATCTTCTGTAACTTTGTCATTTTTGCACCGATCTGGATCCTATTGGGTACAAAATATTCGTATTGAAATAGGCTAAAATTTTATTTTTTGGATATTTGCATTTCAGTTTCAGCAACTTTTTTAAAAACACAAATAACGGTTATTTTGGAATGTCTCAAAAACTGTTCTAGTTTTGACAATTCTGACTTCATATTCGGATTCAGCGGAAAATTTTACACAAAGACTAGGTCTCAAATTCATTTGGTCAAAAAATTGTCACGTAGTGTATTCAAAAAACACAGAAAGCACTTTTAACCATATAAAAACACTTTCCTCTGGATTATTTTTCAAAACGTTATGAAATTCTATTTATTTAATGGCAAAATTGTAAATTACCAAACAATTTTAATACATATGTACAAGTTTATCTTATACAAAAGTTTGGTTTCGTTGCAATTTAATTAAAACGTAAAACTTGCAACTCAATATATGACCGAACAATATGGTGGTAAAACAACGATTCGACTCAGAAATTTTACAAGTTAAAAACCTAAACTTAACGAATAATACATAAAAAAGTAAAATCCTTAATGACGGTGGCGCCACAAGTTGTCAACTCCTTTCACATACAATACCAATCTGGGATGGGAAAACCGCTGCCCTCAGTTTAGACGTAAACAGAACACTTTTTAAATGGTCGATAAAATCCTACCGTTAGCTATCGGTAAGTTGTGAAAACGGGCCTAAAACTAAATTTTGTTAATGACCTCAAAAGTATATAAAATATCGTTTTATGGTAAAGAAGTATAAAAGTTTTCAATAGCGAATATCGCGAAAACGAGCGCTTACTTCAAAAACCACTAGCACCATTGAATTTAGCGATCTTAAATTAATTTTACTGCAAAAAAAGTGTAAAATTCGTGCAAAAAAAACGTACACAAAAAGACGTATACTACATGCGTATAGTGTGCGTCGCACAATTCGTATCATATACATGCACTGAATGAGAAAACACAAATAACACACACAACACGAGTTGTTTAATGAAAATTTAATGAATATATAAATATAATACCACGAAACAAAAAACAATTCATCAAATGAATTCAAAAAAAAAATGTCAACTTATTCAAGTCATTGTGAGCAAACACACAGAACAAACAATTTTCTGCTTCTTCATATGGAAACCTTAGGAAGTCGTACTGTACAATACAGATGGGATTTGTGGTACAATTGTACCAAATTTGGTACAATCGAAACTTTTTTGGTACACTGGTACAATTTATACCTTTTTGGTACAATTTAAAAAAAAATTCGGACGAAGCTGAATCCCTTCTTTGTGTTGGATTAACTCACTTTTCGTTCTAAAGTCGAAAATGACTGATGATTCGGGAGCAAATAGTACCCCACTCGCGATTCTTCTGAAATAGTCTCGTGTTTCCGATCAGCCACCCGCGACCAGGGTTGTCAGATCGATTTTGACCTTTTTCGCCAAATTCAATGTCAAAAATCGCCAAAATCGCCAAAGCCTTTATTTTTACCTTTTTGACAATAAAATATAGAGAATTTAAATTATTAAAAATATTTTTTATAAATCTTTTAAAATAAATTTTATTCCAAGTCGCTAAAATCCGCCAAAAATTCAAAAAAAGTCGCCATAATATATATTCTGTTTAGTTTTTATTTAGAAGCAAGTAAAAATGATTAGTGAAGACAAAAAAGGAAATTGCACTATTAAATAATTAATAGTAGTCAACTAAAAGCAGCAATATTGGATTTATGTATGTATGAAGTTGGAGTTCTACTATATATCTACACTTCAGCGCCAAAACTCTCTTTGATCTTCTTTTTTGAAATACATTGTAAGTGAATTAAATTTTTTCAACGAAGGTACAAAAAAAGTGCATCATGTAGTATTAACATTCATATACAGTAGACGCTCGCTTATATGATTAATTTAGACAGGGCCTGTTCACTAAATGGAAAAGTTCACATAATCGAGACAATATAAAATAAGTATTTCAAATCAATTTTAATATGTCTACATACATAACCTATATTAAGTTTTTATTTTATATTAGTTTGTTAATAATAAATGCACATGAAAGTAGTCGGTTATATTTTTTTTGCTTTAAAAGATTTCTGTAATGCCTTGTCCCTGCATTTTCACAATGCCAAATATCATTATCAGATATATTATTTTCACTCCAAGCAATAACTTAACAAACGCCAACCATCTTATAAATTTTCCTTTGCATTCGTATAAACACATTTACTAGCTTTTTTTTTGGGGAAGAACAGATTTATAATAAAGAGTGTTTTTTATAGAGTGACACAAGTTTAAATCATAATAAAAAAAGGAAATATATTTTTAATATAAATTAAACGGGCTTTATTGGAAAGAAAATTTTATGAAATTTAAATATGATTCCTGTCATGTGGCTGGCGTGTAGAAGGCGCCAATTTTCAACAACTTTTCTTATTTTTATCATCAACGTTTTTGAAGACATGTGGGCCAATGACTCAGCCAGCCCATAAAGCGCACCAAACAGTAATATTTGCGGATTTAATGGTCTTTCGACAAATGCTTGTAGATTCTACTCACTAAAAATGCGTCAATTCTGCTTATTTACTTACCCATTCAACCACATATTGGCTTAGTCGGAAAATACAATTTTGAGTGGAGATTCAAAATCAATATCAATTTGTGCTTCAGCCCATTCGCCGAATTATTTGATTAAAAATGTAAAATATTTGCGCGTTGCTCGATAAGTCGATTCATAATGAAATTTCAAAGCAAACTAAACCAAAAGCAACTATCAGCTGTTAAATGGGTGCTCAAATATAGCAGTGATGCCAACTCAAAGTTTTGTTACTTAAAAAAAACACCCTTTACAACAAATAGTTTCAAAAAAATCAACGGTTGCAAGTTGTTCATAAAGCAGAGATAGGTCGTGCTCACTCTTTAGAACCTTATGTGTAAAAATTTTGTTGTTCACTATTCTGGCTGTTCATATAACTGGGTATTCATATAACCGAGCGTCTACTGTAATTTATAACTAGTAACAACGCGTCAAGAACTGCATTCTACTAAGAAGGAGAGTTTTAGTGAAGTTCATTATTGAAAATACATTTTTAGCACAGTCATTACTAGTTGGATTTAGCACCATATAATGAACAGCCAAAGCAAGTTCTTTAAAATGGTACATACCTGACGTGTCCTAATAGCATAAGCTTTTGGCGAAAACTGATTTAAATAAGATGAAGTATCATCCAATTACAAACGGTCATTTTGTCCATTGTGTTTTATAAACATCCAAAAGTACGTTACGATTCATTAATATCTTTAATAACAACGAATTTGGTTGTGATAAGAATTTGCCACATTTTACAATGGAGAAATGTTCGTAAACTTGAAATTGCTATATTCATGCTTTTTAATTCTTTTTTAAATATGAGAAACAATTTTCTCCTGGATTTTCAATGTATTCATCTGCCATTTCAACATAACATAATTTAGTTTCAAAAACATACTGACCATAAAAGCCTAAAATGTCATACATAAAAATACTAGAATAAAAATAATATAATTTTTTCGTATTGAATTTAACGACTTTTAAAACAAATGCATGGCTCACCAAAAATAGCCAACAAAATCGCCAACTATTTTAAAATATCGCCAAAAAATCGCCATGTCGCCAAATCGAAAATTAGGTCGCCAATCAAGTTTGAAAATCGCCACGTTTGGCGAGAAATCGCCACATCTGACAACCCTGCCCGCGACTCATGATCAATTTATGATTGCGCCCATTCTGTACATTTTGTTTTTTAAGGAAGTTACTTTCTAAGCATTTGTGAAACATTTTCGAGTCTTCTTTTAAGCGCAGAACAGATTAACCAGAATTTTATCATCTAAGATATTCTTAAAATACTCAGTTTGGTGATTCGATCTTCCACAAGCTCACTGGGCCTATAGCTCACTATAGAAGCCTAAGCTTAAGTGTCTCAAAATCGCCAATTTGTCGATTGTTTTGGTGACACTGTCAACCAAGTTCCTACATTTTAGTCTGCCTGTGAGATTTTTCTTAATTTTTATACCCACACCACAATAGCGGAGATGGTATGCGATTGTGTTGATGTGTATAACACTACAAAATAATGCTTTCTGATGTCCATCCGTCCGGCTGTCTGGCTGTCCACGTTTACGTTAATTCGATGAAATTTTGAACATATGCTTGAATTCATAAGAAGAAAGTCTACTAAAAATGGTGAGAATCGGTCTATAATTTCGCATGTCCATATACAAAATTCTTTCCGGAATAGTGTTAGGGCCTATAAACCATCCTGTTACGTTGGTATTAAGACTAAATTTGGACCACACTTATTGCAATATAACCTAGGGTTTACACTTGCAAGTGCAAATTCGAAAAACTCAATACACTCACACATTTTTACTAACACCATCACATTTTTCGTACTTGCAGCCCAACTTGCAAGAGAATTTGCTTGCAAGTATATTTTTGACACTTGCAGCAAGTAAAATGACAAATGAAGAAACAGTGTTACCATGGATGACTTTTGTATCAATTTACTTGTACTTGATAATATAAAAGTTATGTTTATAGCGGATTTTCTGTGTATTTATAAAAAATAACACGTAAAAAAGAGAACAACTATACAACAACCCATCTCAATGGTAATTTTATCATAAAATTCAAGCATTTTGAAAAAAAAAATTGTTAATGAAAATATTTTCTCCGTAATATTCTGAAATCGCCACTACGGCAATACTGGAGTCAGAAATTTTATAAAATAAACATAATTTTTTCATCAAGATTTTTTTTTTTTTTTTTTTTTTAATTTATTTTTATTATTGAATCTTTCTTATCGAAATTTACAATATGTATTCAAATCTTAATTCTACTTGTTGTTTATTAGTTGTTACCAGTGTAACCACTAACTGCTGTATTCAAATTTTAAAAATGTCTTCTAGTTACGCTCAAAGTATCGGTTCTTTTTAGCCTCTGGTGACCTTCGAACTGAAGCAGATCCCGAGCGAGGTAGTTAGGGTGGGCCATTAGTTTATCGATGTAACTTATTGAATATTTTTTAATTTCCTCCTGGATAGTGGGGACGTTGAGATCTCTGTGGATATTTATCATTACGTATATACCATGGGGCGCAGACAATTTGTCGTAATATTCTAGACTGTCTTCTTTGAAGCTTTTGGATGTTAGATGCGCATGCAGTACCCCATAATTGGATGCCATATGTCCATATTGGTTTTATGATGGACTTGTATAAGAGAATTTTGTTGTCTAAGGACAAGTTTGAGTTTCGACCGAGAAGCCAATGTAGTTGAGCTGCTTTAAGTTTCATAGCCGTTATTTTCGCTTCAATATGACGCGACCAGGTCAAGCGTCTATCTTTATGAATTCCCAAGTACTTAACATGGTTTTCTACCGGAACAGTGATGTTATTTATTTTTACAGCTGGGCACGTTTGTCTTCTGAGCGTGAAAGTTAAGTGAGCACATTTAGCCGGGTTAACCTTTATTCTCCATTTTTCTAGCCAGGCCTCTAGTTCATTGATGTGGGACTGCAGATTTTGCGATGCGACTTTTGGGTCATGGTTAACACTAATAAATGCTGTGTCGTCTGCAAATGTAGAGGTATGCGTGCTCAGGTTTGTTGGCATATCCGCTGTGTATATTATATATAGAAGCGGTCCTAATATGCTGCCTTGGGGGACACCAGCAGTAATTTTCTTGAGGGGGGAGTATTTATCTTGCGACCTTACTATGAATGATCTGCCTGTTAGATAGCTCTCCAGAAGCTTGTGAGTGTTTTGAGGAAGCATTCGTGTTATTTTGATGAGTAGCCGGCCCATCATGCCAAACTTTGTCAAAAGCTTGGGAAATGTCTATAAACAGTGCTGAGCAGAATTGCTTTTTCTCAAACGCCGATCTAATAAGGGTGACAATTCTATGCACTTGTTCTATTGTACCATGTTTCACTCTGAATCCGAGCTGGTGATCCGGGATGATGTCGTGTTCATTTAGATGAGGAGTTATACTTAAAACGAATATTTTTTCGAAAAGCTTCGATAGGATTGACAATAAGCTAATCGGTCTGTACGACGCAACCTGGCTAGCATATTTTCCTGGCTTGGGAATCATCACAATTATAGACCTCTTCCATGAGGATGGGAAGTATCCGACTCTTAATATAGCGTTAAAAATGAGCAGCAAGATTCTGGAAGCAGACGATGGTAGGTTTCTTATCATTGACCCTGTGATGCGGTCAGTTCCGGGAGATTTTCTAATATTCACTTTTTCTATTGCAGATTTTACTTGAGTTATGTTAAATTTTAATGGATGGTTTACCTTATCAGGAATGATTGGACGACAGGAACAAGTATGTGCATCATGTGGCGTGAAAACTTTCTCAAGGTGGCCCGCGAAAGCGTTTAATTTTTCATGTGTGTTTTTGGCCCAAGTGCGGTTTTCCAGTCTTAATGGAGATTCTTGGGTTATAGGGTATTTCATATGCCGTACAGCCTTCCATAAGCTATAATTGGAGTTTTTTGTGGCGTCTAGGCTGTTTAGATAGCCTTCTATTGCAGACTCGTGGTTCTGTCTCAATTTGTTGCGAAGAGTGGTCAGGCATAATTGTAGTTGGGCCTTAGTGGTTGGGGAACGACTGTTTTTGCCATTGTCTTCTTAACTTCCTTTTTTCTCTGATAAGGGTCTCTATATCCGTCGGTGTATTGTAAGGAGCACGTTTATTTGTCCGCTTGATTGGGGTTGCATTTCTTGCTGCAGTATCCAAGACTTCTGTAAATCGGTCGACAGCTATTTGGATGTCAGATGAATTTTTTAGGGGAATGCACTGTGATAGGTGAGAGCTCACATACATTTTATACTTTAACCAATTTGTGTTTCTGTTTGGATAGGAAATAAAGTTTGCAGCTGCAGCGTCAGAGTTACCTTTTAAAATGAGGATTGAAGGTGAATGATCAGACGAAAGGTCATAGGAGGAACTAACTAGTACCTGATCGCGCTTGATGTTTTTAATTACAGCAAAGTCAATAAGGTCTGGTAGCTTATTGAAGTCGGTTGGCCAATAGGTAGGCTTACCACTCGATACCACATCAAAATTAATTGCAGTTACGGTATTGTATAGCTGATTACCTCAAGGACTAATAAGTCTGGAGCCCCAATATGTATGTTTAGCGTTGTAGTCGCCAGCAGCAATGAATTTCTGGCCCAATGTGGAGAAGAAGTTGAGAAATTTATCGTTTACAATTTTGTGCCTCGGGGGACAATAAACGGATGTTAACGTTAGATTGAAATCAGTAAGATTTATAGATGTGGCCTGGATACAATCTTCTTCGAACTCTGGCAATGGTAAGTGTCTGATGTTTTTGTGCACAATTATGGCTGTGCCACCACAAGCTCGTCCGCTGGGATGTTTTGTGTCATACGTAAGGTATCCATTTACCCTAAAGCAGTTTTTATGAGTAAAGTGTGTTTCAGAGACAAGAAGTACGTCGATTTCATGCCTATGAAGAAAGTTTGCAACTTCGTGTTTATGTTGGGATAACCCGTTTGCATTCCAGAAACATATTTTTAACTGGTTCATTTTTTGTTGAGTAGAACTTGCAGTAGCATGTTCTGGTTTCGCATCATTTCCTGAAACATGTTCTGCATAGTGGCCATGAAGGTATTCATAGTTTGAATTAAATTTTCGATTGAGGTAGGCATATTTCCAGAAGGCATTTGTAGACCTTCCCTAGGAACATTAGCGTTTGGAGGTTGCTTTGCGTTAGAAGTACTCGGGGGATTTTTTGCATTAGGGTTTCCTTTTAAGACTTGGGCATATGATTGGTTTTGATTGTTTGTTTGTGAAGTTCTAGCAATAGAGCCAGCGGCTTGGCTGGGCGCATGTGACGGACCATATTGGGAGTGAGTATATTTTTGAACTAAAGCAGGTTTTTTTAAATGCAAGAAGACTCTACAACCCCTCTAGTTTGCCGTGTGATTTTCGCCACAGTTGCTGCATTTCTTTACATTCGGGTCAGCTTTAGAACGATTACATTCGGTGGTTTTATGAGCGTCGCCACAAACCACACATACGTGAGGCAATTTACAATATGATTTTGTATGCCCATATTCCTGACAGTTTGTGCATTGGGAGGGACCCTTTCGTTTTAATGGCTCCTCAACAGTTATTCTTCTATTGAGTAGGTAGCGCAAGTTGTATATGGGATGAACTGAATTTTTGGTATTGAGAACCGATGAATCAAACGATATTTCAACGCGGTGCATTGGTTGAGGAACTTTATTCCTGTTCAAAATGTTATGAACAGATTTTACCTCATACCCCTCTAGCTCTATGGCAGATTTTATTTCCTCTGTAGGAACAGAACTATCTATGCCTTTTATGACAATAATCAATCCCTTAGCACTTTTTAATTGATATGTATAGTAACTTTTATTTTCTGCGTCCAGGTGACTTGATATAATACGAAAGTTCGTTTCTGTACTGGCTTGAATTTTGGTTTCTTGAATTTGCCCGCGTCGTATAGAAACGACGTAGAAATTATTCTTACCTACCAGTTGAATCAACATGTTGACTATGCTATTTGATGTTTGCTCCCGCAGATAGATAGGGGGCGGTTTAACTTCTTTAGTGGCTGTTCCATGTGCTGATTCTGCTTCTTCATCGTCAGGTATGGATAGTACAGAGAATCTGTTACCATTTGTTGGCAAAGAGAGTACGTTAGAGCCTTTGTATTGTTTGGCCATGCGTTCCTGTTGGGTGGACCTAGGGCTAGCCTTTCTCTTAGTTATTGTAATATATCTGTCCATGCCTGTTTGCACTTTAGTACTTTTTTGCACAGCTCCTGTATTTATTAATGCTAATCGTGATGTTCCAGGTTTTTCGTTATTATTCCTCTGGTCAGACGACTTCACACTTTGAACCACATTTACGGTCGGATCAACACACTTGCTCAGGTTGGGCACACTTGCACTTAAATTGCTGTATGAAAAACCAGTTGCGCTGGCAATTTTTGCACTTAAATAATTTTTATTTACTTCTGGGTATCGAATGTTTTCATTGCTCAAGCTCGGGTAGCTTACCACAATATACGCATTTCTGCTATTTGTGCTGGGCCTACTCTCCTTATTGGGAGTATTTGTGAGGCTCATTCACAAATCTCTTCGGGCACCTTAGTTACTGTTCTTTTTTTCAGCTATTACAAATATTTTTTTTTTTTTCACTTCGAATTTTTTTATTTTTTTTTTTTATTTTTCTTACTCACTGATACACGTCCGTACTCGTCAAGAGCTGGCTCGAAACTCGGACTGGCTCGAAAGATGGACTGAAAATTAAATAAAGAAGGAATTATTAAATTTATTTTGTTATAACTTGTTAATATTTTTAACATGGTGATGTTGTTAATCCGAAGAACAAAGTTTTTTTTATAGGATGTTTTCGCTTCGAGAACATTTGAAAAATGAACTTTCAACTGACTGTTTAAACACTCAAGTTACTTGCAAGACTTTCGGCCTTTTCTTCGACTTTTTCGTTGATAATACGTATATACTACTTGCAAGTAATTACTTGCATGTGTAAAGGCAGGGTAAGTCATCTTACCATTTTGTATTGAAATCGGTCCATATTTGACGACTACCTTATAAATGCTGGTATTTATATTAAAATTGAACTTTTACGATAGCCACAAAATATTGCGCTGGAGGGTCCAAAATCTACCATAGGTCCCATATAAATCCCCTTCCTAAAATCACTCATAAATGAAGATAATTTTAGAATTGTCAGATCCCAACAGTGCTGTACAACATTTGCGCCTTCAAACGCATAGCAGCAAGTCAATTGAAAAAACCTCAATAAATGTAAATGACTTGTAAGTGGTATTATTGCAGACCTCTCTTATTTATTAAATCATCATACATAAAATGTGAACTAGCAATAATCAATCAAATCTTATTTTAATTGTTTTTTTATGTCCTACCAGCGCCGGCCAAAAATTTTCTTCATTACGGTTTCTATTCGCAATAATGCCAACTATGTCATCATCAATAGCACTGTGAGCACGTAAAAAAAAAGTACAAATAAAAAATATTGCGACTTAAAACGCACCAAGCTATTTATTGTTAATGTTTTTAAAAGTTATCAAAAGACAGCTAAGGGTGCAATGAAAAGGTTGTACACGGATCTATAAATTTTCATGTTTTTTTAATGACTCTAATAGTAAATCATTGTATCGGGCATCTATTTCACAATTACAACAAATGCATTTTTTGCTAGTCTAAGCTATTTTTTCAACGTTGAATTATCTCCCAAGTTTTCTATATTTATGCTTCTCCATCTGATGGAAAGCCCTAATTAGTTGAGAAACTTAAACAAAAAAAAAATTCATAAAGAACTTATTTTTAAGAAAAAAAAAGTAAGAGTTTTTTACGAATTTAAAAGAAAGTCTAAAGGCGTTTCCGAATACATACTACTCAAAATAAAAATGTTGATAATAAGCAATTTGCTTAAAAAAAATTCAGTCGTATTTAAATAATAGTAGTCAAATGTTTCAACAGCAAAAATTTAAAAAGCATTATAAATTTGACAAAATTTCCGGTTTTTGAAAAGCAAAACATCACACGAAAATATCTAGGCTGAGTTTGGAAACCACTTGAAAATTTATTTTGACGCCTTTGAATTCTTAGAGGTCGAGACAGTACCCTACATTAAATACCGTAGCACCAGATTGGCTGTAAGACGAAGATGTATGTTTGAAATTTGCAATCTAGACTAAGGACAGAGTTTCTTCTAATTGCTTTGAGTTTCATTTTGAACTAATTTTGCCTTCATATGGGATTTCCACCATAAACGGCGATCTAGAAGTATGTCGACATTTTTATCATTGATGTTAGTAGTGGGCAGAATTCTCAACGCATAGTAAGTGTTATATGTACCAATTTTTACACATGATCTTTGTCTTTTATTGCTTTTACCATATTTGCAATTTAAATATATGTTTCTGTAAATAACGAAATTCTGCACGACAGATTTCGTCCACGCTTAGAAAAGCTTTATCGTTAGCGACAATAGAAGTTCCACTGTAGTTGTTTATTGGCATGTCCGAAATATATACTAAGTAGAAAGTAATAGAAGGCCAAAGATGCTTCTTTGCTGGACTCCAGCGTCAATTAGCTAAGAAGAACTTAAGAAATCGCCTTCTTTAATAATAACTTTTCGTCTGACTTAGGGGGTTTCTAATAGCTTGTGTGTGCTTACTGCTAAATCTAGCTCCAATTTATGTAATGAGCCTTTTTGCAAGACTTTCTCATAAGCTTGAGCAACATGGACGAAGAGTGCAAAGTAATGTTTTATTTCTTCAGAGGCATTTCTTATGACATTTACTATTTTTTGGGTTTCTTCAATCGTGCTGTCCCAGTATAAACTTCGCCTACTTTTTCCAAAATAAATAGCTTTTTTCACTCATTCTTAAGTAGCTTTCTTTAATAGCTACTTCTTTGTTTTTTTATGTTTTTTGATTACTGAACACAGTATTTTGTAGGCGAAGTTTCACTGTCGTGTTTGCTTTTAAGACCGAGTTGATGGTTTGGAATACATCTATTTTCATTTAACCCTTAAGCAAACACCAAAATGATTTTACGCAAACGAACCCCAGGGCCTGGCTGGGACTGATGTATTTTTTATGGAGCTTTTTGTGGCTATAGAAAAACTCACACTAACGAACCCCTGGAGCCTGGCTGGGACTACTTTTATATGTATGGAGTTATATGGCTATAGCAGGAACATTTTGTTGGGAAATAGAATAATTCTTCGAAAAAATAGTAAAGAAAGAATTCTTATGTGTTGCGTATGCTTTTTGAAACGTTTCATTTTGATTTTATTTACTGCAGTACATATATATTATGTCAGGGCCTGGCCAGGCCCTGGTGGATACAATATGCACAAAATTTTTATTTGGCCAATTGCTACGACCACTGTGTTTGAATTTACACTTTTTTCTCATTTTCTTGTAGAAAACACTTTGATTGAGGAAAACATAAAGTTTCTTTCTAAAAAAAAAGTCAAAAATTCCTGGTGTTCGCTTAAGGGTTAAAGTCGGGGTTAACTTTAACTCTACTAGTTTCCCAAATAGCTTTGATATATAAGGTAATAAGCTTAAAGGCATATGTGACTAAAGCTTTGTGTGCTCTTTTCCTGGCTTTGGTATCATGGTAACTACGGAAACCTTCCTTTCTAGAGGTTAATATTCAAGACGTAAAATAGCATTAAAACTAAACAAAATGGGGTTTTTGCTAAGCGAGGGAGCTCCAAAAGCATTTTGTACTGATCTTATCAATATCAGCGTCTTTCTTGGGGCTTAAATCACCAATAGCCTTTTTGTTTTCTCTTATCTCGAATCGGCTGATATGTCGTTAGATAAATTTAGGGTCAAAACGTATTTCAAATGTTTAACAAACAGATATCCTTTCGCAATGTCATTTCTTGAGCAACTTCCATTCAAGTTTCTTTATGTAAGACTATTTTAAAGGAAACCTTGCTTTAAAACTTTTTAGTAAAAAACTATTTCCTATTGAAAATTTTTTCCATTTTTCCACTGAAAAGTATCTTTAAATAAATTTACGCATACGACTATTTTCTTTAAAACACTTTCTATATAAAACCATTTTTCTGTAAAAATTTTGCAATTTTATATTAAATATTTTCTGCATAAGACTACCTTCTGTAGTATCCGTCACATCTGTTTGAGTGTTAAACTATTTAAAGGATTTTCAAATAAAAAAATAAGATATTTTATTGTGAATAACATCCAAGAATTCCCATAAATTTTAAGATCAAACTTTATTTGTTCGTACATTTTATGCTATAAACCAATAAAAACACATTGTGACAATTTGTGTAATTAATGTAAGCAATAATTTGTTATAAAGAAAAACTTTTTTTATTTAAAAACTTATAAATATTGGTTAAGGGAAACAGCAATTTGACATTGCTAATATTATTTACTTTATGTAAGGACTATTTACAAGGACAGGAATCGTAACAATACTACGATCTAGTTCCTCTAAGATAGCAGTTGTTCTATGAGTTTAATTGGCTCCACGAAAAGCCCCCCAATGAAATAACGCCCAAACGAGAAATGAAATATTCCCCAATTTTGTTTCATACATTTTTGGGTGTCTCTCCCCATTCATTTGGGGTTTTCAAATTATGAAATAATCTCCAATGAAATAACACCCAACAAATTTTTAAAATTCGGGGCTTGTTTCATAGCGTGTTTAATTTGGGTGTTATTTCATTTTTAATCCGGAAATTATTTCATCTGGTTTCGCATACAAAATTTTTCTGCGTGACGGCCTGCGTCCGTGCTTAGGGATTTTTTCCTCCAGTAGGACGCGGCAGGTGGCTTCGCTGAATGAAGTTTTCCTGCGTGCGTCACAAGAATAAAAAAATGTTTTTCAATGATAACTAAGGATTTTCCCTTTTACAGAATGTTGACACCATACGTAACACTATTCTGGAAAAGTATGGCTTTTTCTCTCATTTGTGAAAAAATATGGCTATATCTCTCATTTCGCAAAATTTTAAATATGACCTTACCTCTCAATGATTGGGCGATAAGACCATAACGGCTTTATCTCCCATTCAATTGAGCAATAAAGCCATTATGGCCTTACCTCCCATGGGTAAAAAGCACCCCCCCCCCCTCCGTGTAAAGGCCAAACGTAGAAGGCAAATTGTCTTCCGAACTGCAAAAATAGAGCAGGGCTACAAGGATCTACGGGCGGGTAAAATAACTGCAGCAATATTTTTGAACCGAATATATCCTTATTATTAAGAAGACACCTGCGGGCCTCCACACGATTCATTTCAATAATTTTGCGACTTTGCTGTTGATCCATATTGACTTCATGAAATCCTTGGTGAAACTGACTCTTTTATGAATTTTGGGCACAATTTCATTTTTGTTGCTGATGTGGTTAATTTCATTGGGGGTTATTTCATTTTCATCATTGGGTGTTATTTCATATGAAATAACATCAAAATATTGGGGGTTGTTTCGTTTTCGTTTTGGGGTTTATTTCATTTATTTTTCGATGTTATTTCATTCACTGCTTTTGGGTGTTATTTCCTATTTTTTGGGGATTATTTCATTGGGGGCTATTTCCTGGGCGTTATTTCATTGGGGGCTTTTCGTGGAGCCGTTTAATTTACCATTAGAAGAATTCAAATCTTTTTTTTTTTGGTTTTTTTTAAATTCGAAACTACTCACTTTCTGATTAAGGAAACAAAACACTTAAAATTTACTTTTTCTCCCCATTAACATTTAAGCCAGGAACATCCGCTAAGTTTTTTCATTCTGTTGTTACCCAAAAAATGGCCATAAGTTATAGCGAAGCAACAACAGGGCAAAAAAAAATCTAAAATACAGCCAAGCAAGATGGGATAAAAACAATTACGGTATTTAAAAGCTAAAAACATAACAAATGTAATGATTTGTCTTAAGTACAAAGCCAAAAGCTCACATGTGTTGAATAGCTGTTTATTCGGTTGGTTGCCCGAATGGCTGACTATCAAGGGAATTTCCCCATTCCACAAAAGTAACTGAATCATTTCTTTTGGGTTAAGCATAAAACACACAAGTCTGTTTGAGTATATGTTTTGAGTAACATTAAAAATGTATGTTAATGTATATGTTAAAACACATGTGTATTGTACAGTACACACAAACAACACATCTTACACATGTGTTTGTATGTGTGTGTGTGCTTAAGAGTTTGTGGTAATACTTTTAAAAGTATTTTTTAATGGATTTTAAGCAGTAATTTTTACTAGTTGTTGTTTTTTTTATTTTTTCGCTAAAACTGTGAGAAAAAAATAGGAGGGGAGGGAATATTTCTAAATGGAAGATTTTTGTTAGATATAATTGTAAAGTGTAAAACTATAAATTTTAGAAAAACTTGACAGATATTCTACAAATTTTAAGTGCCGTTTAATGGGTTTTGCTTTTTTTTGTAGATTAAATAAAATAAATTAAAAATTTTATTTTAAAGTAATTTAATAGAAATTATTTAGGCAATAATAGTATCGCGTGGGATAAAAAACGCAAGAGTTTCTATGGGAAATAAATTAATATTAATCCAAAATAAGTTATCTATATGTCGGAAATTTTTGCCAAAATTTGCTTTCTATAGAAAATTTTGCTAAAATTTGCTTTCTGTAGGAAATTTTGCCAACATTTGCTTTCTTTGGGAAATTTTGCCAAAATTTGCTTTCTTTGGGAAATTTTGCTAAATTTGTTTTCTTTAGGAAATTTTGCCAAAATTTACTTTCTATAGGAAATTTTGCCGAAATTTCCCTTCTATAGGAAATTTTACCGAAATTTTCTTTCTATAGGAAATTTTGCCGAAATGTACCTTCTTGGGAAATTTTCCTTCTATAGGAAATTTTGCCAAAATTAGCTTTCTATAGAAAATTTTGCCAAAATTTGCTTTCTATAAAAAATTTTGCCAAAATTTGCTTTCTATAGGAAATTTTGCCAAAATTTGCTTTCTTTGGGAAATTTTGCCATAATTTTCTTTCTTTGGGAAATTATGCCAAAATTTGTTTTCTTTAGGAAATTTGGCCAAAATTTTCCTTCTATAGGTAATTTTGCCGAAATTTTCCTTTTATAGGAAATTTTACCGAATTTTTTTCCTTTAGGAAATTTTGCCGAAATTTTCCTTCTATAGGAAATTTTTCCAAAATTTGCTTTCTATAGGAATTTGACAAAATTTGCTTTCTATAGGAAATTTTGCCAAAATTTGTTTTCTATAGGAAATTTTGCCAAAATTTGCGCTCTTTTTATAGGAAATTTTGCCAAAATTTGCTTTCTTTATATAGGAAATTTGCCAAAATTTACTTTCTTTTTATAGGAAATTTGCTAAAATTTGTTTTCTTTTTTTTAGGAAATTTTGCCAAAATTTGATTTCTTTTTATAGGAAATTTCGCCAAAATTTGATTTCTTTTTATAGGAAATTTTGCCAAAATTTGCTTTCTTTTTATAAGAAATTTTGCCAAAATTTTTTTTTTTAATTTTGTAATTCTCTATGCTAATCCTCGCGAAGCTTGACGCTTGTCTACAGGAAAGAAACCAGAGTCTCTGGCGGGAATCGAACCCGCAACCCGGGGGTTGATAGACTAGCTCACTATTAGCTAGCCTACCGGGGCTTTCTATAGGAAATTTTGCCAAAATTTGCTTTCTTTTTATAGGAAATTTTGCCAAAATTTGCTTTCTATAAAAAATTTTACCAAAATTTGCTTTCTGTAGGAAATTTTGGCAAAATTTGCTATGTATAGGATATTTATTTAATAATTTCCTTCTTACGAGTATAATAAATTTAAGCAAAACTAAATGTTTATAACATTTAAAATCTAAAGTTTATAGATATTAATCCAAATTTTTAATATTTTTAATTAGGCTTAAGTTCATGAAATTTAATTTTAATTAAATTATTTTTGTGAAGAAAGGAATTTTACAACATGAAAATCAATTAAAATTGTTATTGATGATCTTTCATTCTTGACGTGGCTCGGGCTCGAACCCTGGCCGGCAGGTTACCATGACATGTTTCGATCGCAACCACTCGATCTCCTCAGATGGATTTGCCGTCTTACACTCGCAGCCATCGACGACTGCTGACGTCACTAGTCAAACATCAATCCTTAAACCAAATTGTATTTTAACATTTGGTAGATCGAAATTTGCTTTCCTGAATGATTATCCATTTTAATTGATTTTACATGTTTTTTCTTTTACTTCTGTTTTTTCGTACTTTCGTCAAGAATTTTTCTTGAAGTCCAGGTACATTTTTTGTTTTTTCACTTTGTCTTTCTCTTTTCTGTTGACCTTTTTCAGCACAACTTGAAGGACAAATGTACACATAGAGCTCGTGCCTTAGCTTTAACAATAATTAGTATTGTGGTTATTTTGTTGAACTATTTATGGTTTTTAATCCAAATTTTTAATATTTTTAATTAGGCTTAAGTTCGTGAAATTTAATTTTTATTAAATTATTTTTGTGAAGAAAGGAATTTTACAACATGAAAAAACAGAAGTAAAAGAAAAAACATGTAAAATCAATTAAAATGGATAATCATTCAGGAAAGCAAATTTCGATCTACCAAATGTTAAAATACAATTTGGTTTAAGGATTGATGTTTGACTAGTGACGTCAGCAGTCGTCGATGGCTGCGAGTGTAAGACGGCAAATCCATCTGAGGAGATCGAGTGGTTGCGATCGAAACATGTCATGGTAACCTGCCGGCCAGGGTTCGAGCCCGAGCCACGTCAAGAATGAAAGATTATCAATAACAATTTTAATTGATTTTCATGTTGTAAAATTCCTTTCTTCACAAAAATAATTTAATAAAAATTAAATTTCATGAACTTAAGCCTAATTAAAAATATTAAAAATTTGGATTAAAAACCATAAATAGTTCAACAAAATAACCACAATACTAATTATTGTTAAAGCTAAGGCACGAGCTCTATGTGTACATTTGTCCTTCAAGTTGTGCTGAAAAAGGTCAACAGAAAAGAGAAAGACAAAGTGAAAAAACAAAAAATGTACTTGGACTTCAAGAAAAATTCTTGACCAAAGTACGAAAAAACAGAAGTAAAAGAAAAAACATGTAAAATCAATTAAAATGGATAATCATTCAGGAAAGCAAATTTCGATCTACCAAATGTTAAAATACAATTTGGTTTAAGGATTGATGTTTGACTAGTGACGTCAGCAGTCGTCGATGGCTGCGAGTGTAAGACGGCAAATCCATCTGAGGAGATCGAGTGGTTGCGATCGAAACATGTCATGGTAACCTGCCGGCCAGGGTTCGAGCCCGAGCCACGTCAAGAATGAAAGATTATCAATAACAATTTTAATTGATTTTCATGTTGTAAAATTCCTTTCTTCACAAAAATAATTTAATAAAAATTAAATTTCATGAACTTAAGCCTAATTAAAAATATTAAAAATTTGGATTAAAAACCATAAATAGTTCAACAAAATAACCACAATACTGTTTATAGATATTTTAAATATATTTTTCTTTAAATATTTTCCAATTCACTTTCAACATGCGATCAAATACAATACAAGCCCAAAGTAGACTCAGCCCCAAAAAATATCAATGTTGCTTAAGTACATGTAACCTCTAGGCTTAAACAATAGCTTTTGTATCTTTACTTTTAACAATGTGTTTGTTTTTTTTTTTTCTTTTCTTTTAAGATTATCATATAAAATAAAAATAAGAAGCAAAATCAACTTACAAACAAACTGGGTAAATATTTTATAACAGTCGAAAAAAGATTTATAAAAATCAAACGCAAAAGAGTTGTCGTCATATGCTACATTAAAAGACGCTTTGATATTTTTATCTTTGGATCTATGTTTTCATCTTTTAGCAATATTTGTATGTCATGTTAACGTACTTTGTGTATCATTTTCTTATTTTTTTTATCTGTTTTTCAGTTGTGTTATCTGTTTTTCAGTTGTGTGCCAGTATGAAGATGTGTAGTTTTACTTTTTAGTACGTTAAAAATTAAAGTAGTAAAAATGATTTTAGGATTTGCGTTTTTGTAAAATATTTTTCAAAATGTTTTTATAAGAAACAAATTCTAACAAAATATTCTTTTATAAGGGTAATCACGATGGCCATTGTGCAAATTTGTAGTGCATATTATGATTGATCATAAGCATCCACTCTTATTTTTTTGCAAATGAGCTATTTTTCTGGCAACACAAAAGACTTCTGGCAGCATTGTTAACAATTATACACAAGTATATTAAAATAAATTTTTTCTAATAATTAGTATTGTGGTTATTTTGTTGAACTATTTATGGTTTTTAATCCAAATTTTTAATATTTTTAATTAGGCTTAAGTTCATGAAATTTAATTTTTATTAAATTATTTTTGTGAAGAAAGGAATTTTACAACATGTAAATTAATCAAAATTGTTATTGATAATCTTTCATTCTTGACGTGGCTCGGGCTCGAACCCTGGCCGGCAGGTTACCATGACATGTTTCGATCGCAACCACTCGATCTCCTCAGATGGATTTGCCGTCTTACACTCGCAGCCATCGACGACTGCTGACGTCACTAGTCAAACATCAATCCTTAAACCAAATTGTATTTTAACATTTGGTAGATCGAAATTTGCTTTCCTGAATGATTATCCATTTTAATTGATTTTACATGTTTTTTCCTTTACTTCTGTTTTTTCGTACTTTCGTCAAGAATTTTTCTTGAAGTCCAAGTACATTTTTTTGTTTTTTCACTTTGTCTTTCTCTTTTCTGTTGACCTTTTTCAGCACAACTTGAAGGACAAATGTACACATAGAGCTCGTGCCTTAGCTTTAACAATAATTAGTATTGTGGTTATTTTGTTGCACTATTTATGGTTTTTAATCCAAATTTTTAATATTTTTAATTTGGCTTAAGTTCATGAATGGCGCTTAATATGTCAAATGTTATTGTTTGCAACTGAGCAAATATGCACTACTAAGTTTGCTCATGTTTTTTTTTAGTGCAAACGAAGTAAAAAAGAGCATATTACAAATACGTACATTTTGTTGTTGTGTTGTGCAAATGTGTGTCTCCTTGCACGCATTTGCATCGTTTCCACACTTAGCACTACCCATCGTGATTTCCCTTTGTGTAAATACGTTTAATTATACACTTTAACAAAAAGCAAATTCGTAAATGTAGAAAATAATTCAAAGATTTCGGCTTAAAAACAGTAATGATGATGAATCGCACAAAGAAAAATGGGTCAAAAAAAATAAATGAAAAATCGCCCAAAAAAATTCCATGTAAAATTGGGCTTGAATTCATATGAAAAGTGACCCAAAATTTTTGGGCTATTTTTCGTTATTATTGGGTGATTTTTCGTTTTTTAAATTTGGTGATTTTTCATTATGAAAAATTACCCAAAAATATTATATGAAAAATAGCCCATTTTTTCGGGGCATTTTTAAAATTTCGTCAAAATCTTACATACTATTTGTCTAAATCATTCATTATTACTATACGTCGAATTCCTAAATGTTATTTATAAATATTTTGGACACATTGCAAAAAGGTAGCATGTCATAACGTCCAGTGTCATAGTGTCATAGTGTCCGTGGACAAACTCGAAAGCATAGCTTACAAACTTGAAAGCAAAGCCGGCCTTTGGCCGGGCGCAAGGATTTTCTCCTCTTTGATAAAACGACTACCGGCTTCGCTAACTAAACTTTCTCTGCACAGCAGGCCTTCGGCCGGGGGCAAGGATTTTCTCCTCTATGGTACACAGAAAAAAATAAAAATTGATTTTAATTAAAAAATTTGTGATATTAATTAAAAAATTAATTTAATTTGCACCAGTAAACAAATTAATAGTATCAATTAAACCAGTTAATAGTATTATTTAAACGTTTAATTTACTTGATTAAACATTTAATTCACTTGATTAAATTTTTAATTAAAACTGATTTTATTTTTGATTAATGCTTTAATTGGTGAACAATTTTGGAGAATTTTTTCTGTGTAAAACAAAAACCGGCTTCGCTAACTAAAGCTTCTCTGCATAGCCGGCCTTTGGCCGGGCGCAAGGATTTTCTCCTCTATGGTAAAACAAAAACCGGCTTCGCTAACTAAAGCTTATCTGCGAAGTCGGCCTTCGTTCGAAAACATAGAGTAGAAAATCGTTGCGCACGGCCGAAGGCCTGCAATGCCGAGACGCCTTAGTAGAGCTTCCGGTATTTGTTACACCATAGGGGAGAAAATCCTTGCACCCAAAAGTGTTTTCGTTATATGTTTAATATATGCATCCAGAGAAAAAACAACAAAACCATTTTTAAACAAATGTTGACCATATTATGTTTAATTTAACCAAATAATTGTCACCGAAAACCATATTATGGTAAAATAAGTTTCTTTAAAAATAGTTTTGTTGGGTGTGACCATAATAATGCATGTTTTTCTCAGCGTGTATGTAGATCTTTTTTTGTATTTAACATCTTTAGTAATTATGGACCTTATGACATTTTTAAAAATGACATAATGTCAATTTGCAAAGTGTCTTAATGCCCACGGACGTTATGACATTTTCAAAAGTGTCACAGTGTGCACGGACACTACGACACTGGACTTTATGACATGCCACCTTGCAAAAAGCTATATTCTGTTTTGAGTAATTGATAATAACTATGCAGTGATTATTTAATATTTAACTATTGAAGAGTGCACAAAGTTTGGCGGATGGCTCAAATAAGTATTACTGTCCATACTGCCGAGCAGCTTTTGAAGATACAATGCAATTTTTAACATAAAACTTACATTTGTATTTAATAAATTTATATGAATAATAAACACTCTTTTGCAGGCTCCACGAAAAGCCCCCCAATGAAATAACGCCCAGGAAATAGCCCCCAATGAAATAATCCCCAAAAAATAGGAAATAACACCCAAAAGCAGTGAATGAAATAACATCGAAAAATAAATAATAAATAAACCCCAAAACGAAAACGAAACAACCCCCAATATTTTGATGTTATTTCATATGAAATAACACCCAATGATGAAAATGAAATAACCCCCAATGAAATTAACCCCATCAGCAACAAAAATGAAATTATGCCCAAAATTCATAAAAGAGTCAGTTTCACCAAGGATTTCATGAAGTCAATATGGACCAACAGCAAAGTTGCAAAATTATTGAAATGAATCGTGTGGAGGCCCGCAGGTGTCTTCTTAATAATAAGGATATATTCGGTTCAAAAATATTGCTGCAGTTATTTTACCCGCCCGTAGATCCTTGTAGCCCTGCTCTATTTTTGCAGTTCGGAAGACAATTTGCCTTCTACGTTTGGCCTTTACACAGGGGGGGGGGGTGCTTTTTAACCATGGGAGGTAAGGCCATAATGGCTTTATTGCTCAATTGAATGGGAGATAAAGCCGTTATGGTCTTATCGCCCAATCATTGAGAGGTAAGGTCATTCATATTTAAAATTTTGCGAAATGAGAGATATAGCCATATTTTTTCACAAATGAGAGACAAAGCCATACTTTTCCAGAATAGTGTTACGTATGGTGTCAACATTCTGTAAAAGGGAAAATCCTTAGTTATCATTGAAAAACATTTTTTTATTCTTGTGACGCACGCAGGAAAACTTCATTCAGCGAAGCCACTTGCCGCGTCCTACTGGAGGAAAAAATCCCTAAGATTTCAATACTTAACTTTAGTATTAAAAATGAAATAACCTCCGAATTAAAAATGAAATAACACCCAAATTAAACACGCTATGAAACAAACCCCGAATTTTAAAAATTTGTTGGGTGTTATTTCATTGGAGATTATTTCATAATTTGAAAACCCCAAATGAAAAATTAAATAATTCCCAAAAAATATGAAAAACGGCCCAAAAAATTGGTAGTTTTTTCATATGAAATAACACCCAAAAATGTATGAAAAAAAAATTGAGGAATATTTCATTTCTCGTTTGGGCGTTATTTCATTGGGGGGCTTTTCGTGGAGCCCTTTTGCAAATTGGGTAATTTTTAATTTTTTTTTTTTTTTGGGAAAAAACTCGTTTTTGCTTTTTGGGTAATTTTATATATTTTTTTTTGGCCCTTTTTCGTTTTTTTAGGCAAAATTTCATATATAACTTTTTGGGTCATTTTTCATGTTCTATTGGGCGATTCTTCCTTTGGGCGATTTTTAATTTTTTTTTTTTTTTTTTTTTGCCATTTTTCTTTGGGCGATATTTCCTACAGCCAGATTTCGAAGCCTTCGCTATCTGCCTATCTAGAACCCCCGGTATAGAATCTTGTTTCCTATCAACTAAAACCGTTGAAGGTTAAGGCAAATATATTTTATACTTGTCGAAGCAGAAATGTTCTAGACAATCGTTGGTTCCTGCCTGTTGGTCCAACCTCACGGTGAGACACATCGCACCACTGTGTAGACACCAACACACAGGCAGCAATTTAAGAACATACTTGCTTAGACGTTATATACACCCCTAGGAACTGAAGCTTTTTGAAGCTATTTTTCCATTCTTAAGCAACCACTGTTCTCTAACAAAAATTCAAAAACATTCAGGCATGCTTAAATCTGCTTAGTGTTGAAGGTGAAAATCAGCCACAACCCCCCTTTTGTCCCTCCCCAAAATTTATATTTAAACCACAGCAACCGTGCGATCCCTAAAGCTCCCTCACTAGTAATTGGTTTAGGATATATACAGAATCTAGCGACGGTTGACAATCGTTAGGTGTCGTCAAAGCTAAGATGTATGTACTTCATTAGATGCTTTCGCGCAACCCCAGGATACAGATTCGTCAGGTGATAAGGTTTACTAAAAGGACTTGGTAATGGGGTCTGGCTAATCCTGTCTGTGCCATACTTTATTTTCTTTAGGAATTTATTCACCTTCATCTTTTCTTTAGTGTTTGTAACTACGATGTGCTCGTCTCGGCATCTTGAGTATTTTAATATGACCACCACTTTAAGATGTTTAGATAAGGTTTAACTTTCGAAAAAAGTAGTTTTTTATCAGCCGATTAAATGCCGATTTTAATGGTCCCAAGGTCTTTACTATGCATTAAGTCAACTACAAAATGTATTTACATAAGTAATTGAATAAAATCTGGCAAGAATAAAGAATATATTTATTTCATCAAAGAAAGCTTTAATACGTATGAGTGATTTTATATGAATATTAATCATACGGCTTTATAAATCTCTAATTACATCATAATAAACTAAAATTCATAAAAATCATTACTTTAATTTCTAATTAAAAGCACAGAATTTATTACAATTAATTATTTTGTGTTGTTAAAAGGCAAAATTATTTGCTTATAATTAAGCAAATTTGGCCTCTAACATGCATACATCTATTTAAACATTTTTTTGTTTTTTGTAAATAACCGTGTCAGTGCTAATGTTCATCCACACAAGCAAAATTTTAATATAATAAAATAAATATAATGTAATAAAATATAAATAAATATAATTTTAAAATGCGTAAATCTACAATATATTAGCATATTTAATGAGCAATCAATAAATTTAATTTACAAACTATTGTAAAGTTTAAATAAATAAAAGTAAATAGAAATAGAAATATTTACTAACAATGAGACAGTGAGGAATGTCAAATACTATTTAGAAAAATATTAAACAAAATATCATAAAAATTGCAAAATATTTTGTAGAAAACTAATTTTTAACCAAATTTGCGTAAAATTTTTTTTGAGACGCAAACTTTGCTAACCTTTTCTATTAACGGGTAATTTGCACAAACAGTTTCTATGCGCATTTCACTGGTTGCTTTGGCCAGATCATCAGGAAACATTCTCCCAAAAAATTATAGAAAAATATATTAGCAAACAAAACGTCAGAGTGAATGAGAATTGCAAACACTCAAAACGTATTACTTGCATCGACAGCAAAGCTTATCGGTTTAAACCAGTGTTATCCAAATCTTCATTTTCTGTGCACAATAGTGCTACAAAAACAATAAAAACAACTCACACCGATGCTTGTTCTCTTTTATTTCAGTTTGATTTCACTTGTTAATTGAGTGTTGATGAGTACACATGTGCGGATGCTTACGGTTTTTTTTTTCAGCTTTATTGTTTTTTCAGCTTTGATTTTATTTCAATATAAACCAGCAAACAAAATAGTATGATGGAAGACAAAAATTTTTGTTTTGTCATTAAAAATGCTTTTGGTAACATGCAATGCATTTTATGTTACCAAACATTTAAAACAAAGAAAACATTTTCAATTAAAAGGCATTTTGACCTTTTTCACATAGAAATAAATAAATTAAACGAGGAAAAAAAGAAAATGTTTTTTCTTGAGCAAAAAAACCTTTATATGCAAAAAATTAAAGAATGGGTTCTGCAAGAAGAGCAAAGTGAGGAAATTTTGCAAAATAAAAAATTAAAAATAGAGATTTAGAGCCAAATAAGCTTGAAAATCGCTCAGCAAGGCAGACCGTTTATTGATGGAATGCTAGTAAAAAATATTTTACAAAAAACTTTTCAAACGTTAAATTATAAAACAGATTTCATAAAGTTCATTTCACTTTTTTTTATATTACCTATCAAACCTGTGTTTTTTCCTACCATTACACTTGCCCCGTCTGTGCAGACACCGACAATTTTGTTTACATCAACAATAGCAAAAAGTTTATCACTTACAACTTCCATCAAAAGCTTTCCCGTTACATGCCCATGAAAGGTTTCTAATGTCAACATTGATTCAAAAACATTAAAATGTTCATCAATGCATCTTACACAGAAAACCAGTTGACAAAGATCATTAATATCTGTACTTTCATCTTAAAATAATAATCATAAAATTCATTGCATTTGCAATGGTTAGTTTTGTGTTTGCTGGGCAATGTTATGTTATCCAATACAGACGCATTTCATTTAATGAGAGTTTTGGTTAACTGTGGTTTAAACCAACAAAAAAACAGTCTGTTTAACTTTTCTCACATTCCCCACTACAGTTAGTTGGAACTCTACCAACTCTCAAAAAAATAAAATAAAATTTTTGGCAAAAATGTTTTTCTAATTTGTGTTTCATATAATAAAAAACCATTTTTTAAATCTACCTTAACTCTGCTGTTTTGCAGATTTATAAAAGCTTTATATTTAATACAAAATTAATTAAAAATTTCCAAATAATTTTTTTTTTTTTGTTTTTTCATAAACCAACAAGCTCTTTCTATTGCCTTTAAACAATTCATTATTTTCAATGATAAATTAAACAAATTTATTTATTTTCAATTCTATTTACACATTTTCTATTCATTTACATATTTTGGTTTTTATCTGAGTTCATTTAAAAATTAAATCCCCTTTAAACAAATAAAATTCTTTTGCATAATTTATACAAATTAGCAATAATTAATAATAATTTTTGTGGAATTCAGTAAAAGTGATTATGTAAATTTAATGATCAATTTGTTAAAGAATTTTCAAATAAATTATGAAAACCCCAATAACAAAAAAAAATAAAAATAAAAAATCTCTATGTTTTAGTGTTAACGCGCACAAAAGTATGCAATAATAAATTAAAAATAGAACAGCAAAAAATTATGCATTTATTTGCAATTGAATAACTTTAAGCCGAAAATTTCAATTAACATATTTTTAATTATAATTTTGATAATATTAACAATAAGTGGAAACAGGTATTTGCTTTAAAGTTGTAAAATTAAAATTATTATGAAAATCGTATTAAAATAAACGAATGTAGAAAATGATGCTTAAATAATTTGAAATATTTGTTTGGCTCCTTTAAGCAAAAGTGGCCAGTAGAAACTACGGGCACTATAGAAAAACTCGCGTTAGACAGCCGTATTCGATTCTATTCTTCAGCACCAACTGGCAACTTTAAAATGCGGTATTCACAACAAATGTCCTACCACTTACAAATGGCTTATGTTTCTAATAACTTAAATGGTATTTTGGAGGATTAACATTTCTCATATATTTACACTATTCAAAGCGTCAACGAAAATGTATATCTTATCCTCATTTGCAAGTACCTTTTCCTTTATTTCTTAGCAATTGACTACGATTTTAAGGATATCCCTTTCACGATTTTGGATAGTAAGCCAAACAAATTAACAAGAGTTTTTTTTTATTTAATATCACATTTTATTTTAGCTCTTTAGATACTTTCATTTATTTGATTGGCAGTAATTTTCAATTATTAGCTGTTTGTAACACAAATTTAAATTTGTTTAAAAGATTGCATACTTTTTTCTGCTGAATTTTCTCGCTTGTATCGTTTTGTTGAATCCATTCCTCAACCATTCTTTTAAAAGCCCTTAAACAGTATTTTCGACGTGTGAAATATGTGTTCGATATCTGTCGGCTTTACTTCATTTGGTACCTAATTTTCATACTTTTTCATTCCAATACTTTTGAAAAATATCTTGTTGTGTTACCTTAATAATTCTGGGTCCTTATCAAGTAACATCTTCAGTTATAAATTCTCAAAAATTTGTAGCTTTCCTTAGACGAGGGCTAGACGTTGGGTAGAAAGGGAAACTAAAAAAAAAAACTAAACATTTTCAAAAATTATTTAAAGTGAGTGCTGTTTTACAATGACGATATAAACGATCTTCGAGCAGTTTTATCTAGCACTTATGTTCTTAGCCTCAAAATATGAGCAGTTGTTTAGGCGCAAAATCTATAGGTTTCCTTAAAAATTAGAACAAATCATTTCCAATAATTTGAATATATTTAACGTATACTGATTTTTCACAAAAGTAGCTTAAAATGTTTCTCTAAATTTTCATTTAAATCAACTTCGCTCTTCATTAGAACACAGAATGTATGTACTTTGTTGTGTCAAATATCAATATTGTAGAAATTACAAAAGTTACAATTCAAAAAAACACATCAACACTTGATGTTCCATTTATTTGACCCGCCATCCGTTCTACGTTGATTAAAATCAGTGTTTGAAAATAAACACTGAATAACGCTCCTTAGTGTTCGGTACGGTAGATTTGTCTAAAACACAAACGCTAATAGTATTTGTGCAGAAAAGCATAAAAAAAAATAACGTTTCCCTGTTTGTCATCTTTCGAACACAAAAATAACACTGTTCTTATCCAAATCAACAAAAAGATGAGAGCATTTTATTCCGTTCGGTTTTTTTAACGACAAACTTCATTGTGCTCAGTAAAGCTCATTAATGTTTGCTCGTTTCTGTTGTGTCCAGGCGCAATTTTGGCTGGCAAAAAAACCAAACATTTTTTACAAAAACAAAAAACATTTACGAAAAAAATAACAGAAGACCCAGCAAAAATATTTTACACAAACAAAACATATACACAAGATGTTCGTGCTGCGGTCGCTGCTAAAATATTTTGATTGATCAAATCTTTATCAACGTAACAAAGAATTATTATAGAACATTTAAATAAAGTGTTTGTCTACAAGATCACTACAATTGTTCTGTTTTTAACGAAGAACAGAACACTATATAATGTTCGGCTCTTTCTTAAAAATAGTTAAGAACGGTATTAATGATTGTGTTCGTCTACACAAACATTAAAATAATAGATATCGTTCCTAGGTGTGTGAGCCGAACGCTAAAAAATGTTCTGTTTATTTTCGAACACTGATTTAAATAAAGTTCTCTTTTATCCTTTATTATCTATGTATGTATGTTTTAAAGAATTCTCGTGAATATTATTGAGAACAAATCAATTATCTTCTAGTTTAAGTGATAGATAAATAATTTAATTAGCTTTTTACTTTAAATAACCCATAATTGAAATAAATAAATATTTTTATGATGGCATAAAATGAAAAGTGAAATAGCGAATTAAATGTATAAAAGAAATAAATATTAATATATCTATTATATGCCAAATAATAAATAAATTCTAAATAGTTAGGTTTACAATTTAATCCGAAGTTTGCCAAAAAAATATTTTTTATTTTAGAGATAAAATTGTAATGTTACTATGTTACTAACTAGAATGCGTAAAGAGGTCTAATAAAAGGCCTTATTTAGCAGTCAGAAGCACTTCTCGCCGCATTCCATACTTATTTATTTTTTACACAGGTTGTCATTGGGCGCAAGGCCTTCCATACTTCCTTTAAAAACAACTTCCCAAAGAAGGGAGTAAGGAAGGTCACTAAAAATAAAAAGTAAATTAAACTGAACACCTTCCTTTCTCCCTTCTCAAAGAAGGGAGTAGCGAATGTGTACTGAATATTTCAGAAGGTCTTTTAAAAAGAAGTTTATACCTTCTAGAAGGCATGCTTCTGAAGGCAGGATATCATGCGAAGCGAATCTTTTAGAAAGGAATGTAGAGGCCTTCAAAAAGGCCTGACACTTGCGGTCCTTTCAATATTTACCGCTGGGTTACATTACAATTACTTACACACATATGTACGTACGTACATATAAAAAATATTAAAAGTTTAAAACATTTACATACATATTGATGGCTTAATATAAAAAGTCCTAACTATATTGTTTTGTTTTTTTACAGGGGAAGAAATAAAAAACTTAATAAAATCCGTAAAATCGAGTTACGCCTTTTTTATATTAAGCCATCCAAATGTTCTTTTTCTCTTATTTGTATCAAGCTGCAAATAATAAAAATGATTCATCAAAATTATCCTTTTCAGAATAAAATATAACAAATACTTACATTAGGGCGGGTCGATTTATTTTTCGACAATTTCCCTATGATTTCCGTATTCTATGGGTTATTCCATGAAAATTTGCCAAAGGAACCATACCCCTATCGTTAAAATCGAGTCCCCTACTTTTTGTTGGTAGATTTTTTCCCAAATTGACGTTCGTATGAAATATTACCTACACGTTCACATCCATAACTCAAAAACTATCGATAGGGTTTAACCGCCAGTAGGCGCGTTGGAAAAATAAAATTTACAAAAAAAATCTCTAACATTGGTCCAACGGTTCAAAAGTCACGGGCATTTTTGTCCAAATTTTGGAGCATTTTCCATTTTTTTCAAAAAGTTGGTTTTATGTGTTATTTTGTTTTAGCAATATCGCATGAATTAATCAACCGAATTCGACCAATTTGGGCTTAAACTCTTCGTTTTGAATTGTAAATTGAATTAAATAATGGATTGAGCCAAAAAAAATGGCCATGAAAGTAATATTCTTGGACAAAATCATGAAAAAAATGGAAAAATGGTTCAAAATTTGGACAAAAATGCCCGTAACTTTTGATCTTTTTACCAACAAAAAGTAGGGGACTCGATTTTAACGATAGAGGTATGGTTCCTTCGGCAAATTTTCATGGAATAACCCATAGAATACGGAAATCATAGGGAAATTGGTGAATTTTTTCACTCCCTACAAATCGACTTACATATATTTTCAATATTTTTAATCAGGCTTAAGTTCATCAAATTTAATTTTCATTTAATTTAATTTCATTTTTATGAAGAAAGGAATTTTACAACATGAAAATTAATTAAAATCGTTATTGATAATCATTCATTCTTGACTGACCTGGGGTCTAATCACCGCATACGATATCGAGCAAAATTGATCGAAATTATTTATTTTGGTATCATAAAACTCGATATCGAATGAAATGTATTGAATTTGAAATTAAAGCATTCGATATCGAGTAACTCGACATGACATTTATCGAGTTTTCATTCGATACGTCAGTGTCTATCGTATGCAACAAAATTCGAAAGTTTATTCGAGATTCGAACCCAGGCGGCTGGTTACCCTGACATGTTTCGATCGCTACCACTCGATCTCCTCAGATGGATTTGCCGTCTTACACCCGCAGCCATCGACGACTTGCTGAAGTCAATAGTTAAACATCAATCCTTAAACCAAATTGTATTTTAACCTTTGGTAGATCGAAATTTGCTTCTCTGAATATTTAACCATTTTTAATGGGTTTGATATAAAAGTTTGCCACCAGACACCCTGTATGATCGATTTTAAAAGGTTTTCATCCTTGTTACAATTAAAACGTATGCCCTAAATTTCATCAAATCATCTCCAAAGTTGCTGCGCTTGACCAATAAGTCAGCCAGCCAGATAGATAGACATAATAAATGTCTGTTAATTTAATATGGTTAGACCGGCTCAGAAAGTGATTCTAAATCGATAAATATATTAAGAGGTATACTAAAACTAATGCTTAACACACATTATTGCTTAAGCAAAATGCCCTTTATGTACCTCAATGGTTGTGTAGGGTACAAAAATGGAGTATTCATAAAATGTTTTCCTGAAATTAACTATTGAGAATAAATATTTAAAAAATTTGCTTTTTTTAAAAATGTTTAGAAAGCTTTAATGTTACTAAAACTTAAATTTGTTTGCTCTATTTTTTCTATAAACAAATTTTCTAACAGTTGTTTCTTTACATGAATATGTTAATAATACTTTCCATTAATTGAATTCTAATTTAAAAACCTCATATATCTTTATCACATCAAAAAGCTAAACTAAATATGTAAGTCATTTTGAGTCAGGCGATATTTTTCAGTAAACTCTGCCTTCAAGAATCCGTAACAAAAAGGCACAAAGTGAAAAATAAATGTAAAATATTAGTGTAAAAATGTTTAAAACATACAATTTAATACACGTTCAATTTACAAGATTGTTTATGTCTAAAAATATGTTTGTTTGCATGAAATCTTTTAGCAGAACTTTTCATGTTGGCACCCTACAAATGAGCATTGGGATGATGAGTTAACTTAGAAATTTGTTTGTTTTCAAATATTTTTTTTATATTTTTAAATTCAAACAAAACTAAATTAATATTCTTTCAAACAAAACTTTCTTGCAAGTTTTTAGAAGATATCAGCAATTGATCAAATAAAGAAAATAACACAAGGGAACAAGGTCTTTGTTGATTAAGAACTGAATATTATTTTTAAGGTAATTTGGGACGCTGAAGTTTAAGTTTAGTTTTTTTCTAGCAGTTCCACTTTTCGAAACGTACCGTAATGTCCAAAATTAAGGCACTTCCGATGCATATATTGAAATAACTTGCCTAAAATTCAATATTCTTCAACGATATTATCTTTAATTCGTGTTTACATTGGTTTTTAATTTGCCCAGTTGTCTTAAAAATATTGTTGAAGTTAAAAAAAAAATTAATATAAAAAAAATAAAATTTTTGTTTTTTTTTTTTTTAATTCATAAAAAATTAAAATGCGACAAAAATCATAGTATTAAAAACATTTAGTTAATGTTATGGCTGAGTTCCTAAACATCATAATACTTTGCAGTCAAAGTCAAAAAGGTATCATAGAGTTTAACTATATCTAGTTTGATTATTGTGTACGCATCGATATTGTTTTTAGTGAACTTTGGCACAGATAACATTGTAAAATTTTTCACGGTTGCTTGGTAGAAAGCACTTAAAAAAGCGAGATGCTTTGCAACTGATGTTTTGGAACTCACCCTATATTCAACATTTTTTTATTTTTTCGAATTTATTCTATAAAGTCATTTCTGATTACAAAAAAGCTTTATAAAATACATAACTGAAATTTAGCTCATAGAAAAATAAAAAATGTTGAACATTTAGTTAAAGATATTTTGAATCAAATGAACTTTACTTCATTGTAATCGGTGCACAACTTTTGATTTTGTTCACAATTTACTAAGAAAACTCAATTTTTATCCATTGAGAGATGTTTAAAAAAAATAAACGTTTTTAGCTTCACTTAAAAAGGAGGTACCTTCAGTTAATCTATATATCTACATATATATATCTGTCTATATATATAAAACAGGATGTGTGTATGTATGTAACATATGGACTCCAGAACGGCTGGGCCGATTTTGATGAAATTTTCACGTAATCTTCAGCATATTTAGCCCGGTGACACTGTGGGCGGAGGGGCGTGGCAAAATCCAATTTTCTTATTGCACCACCATCGACATCTATATAATTTCGACAATTTTTTTTTTTTAAAAATCGCAATGGTCCAACTTAGATTTATACGAAAAGAAAAGCTTGTCCCGCCCACTTTTTTCGAATTACCTAAAATCAGAAAACGGCTCCATCGATTTGACAAATTTTTCTTTTAAATGTTCGTATTAATCCATTGTAAGTTTTCATCGAAAGAAATATTTACCACGCCTACTTTTACGCCCACTTTTTCTATAAAGCGCATAACTTGAGAACGGATTGACCGATTTAGACGATTTTAAAAATCAACGCCATGGTCCAACATAGGTTTTTACGGAAAAAAAAGTTTGCCCCGCCCACTTTTTTCGATTTACCTAAAATCAAAAAACGGCTCCATCGATTTGACTAATTTTTCTTTTAAATGTTCGTATTAATCCATTTTACGTTTTCATGTACCACGCCTACTTTTACGCCCACTTTTTCTATTAAGCGCATAACTTTAAAATCATCGCCATGGTCCAACTTAGGTTTTTACGGAAAGAAAATTTTGCCCCGCCTACTTTAACTTTTTTTTCTTTATTTTACGTAAACACACATTTCTCAGCCATTTTTACGCTGATTTTCAAACAATTGATTGTTAACTACAGCTTAAAAAAAAAATTCGCTAAGTGAAGAGTAAAGTTATGATTTTTTGGACTCTTAATTTTTGGAAAAAGTCATAAATACGATTAGTACCTGTAACTTAAAAAATGCGAGCTAATGGAGAAAAAGGAGATTAGATTTGAAATCAGCGACCTCAAATTAGTAAAAAAAAATTGCATCAAACCTTTAATCAACACAAAAAAGTGTGTAGTTAAAGAAAGTACCCAGGAAAAACTTTTTGATTTTTAGTAATAGGTGGTAGTTATTTCATACATTACCTGGTAAGTAGTTGTCATTACAATTGTCATTATTCTGAATACTTCAATAAGTACTTACTAGTAATGACCTCAGCAACTACTTATTACTTCTGTTATTTTCACTACTGAATATTTGCTTACTGGTAACGCACTCAATAACAACTTATTAGGTCTATTAACTAGTGATTTTTTGGCTTCTGGTAAGTTTATTGTAAGAACTTACAATTCAACTTACTAGTAGTTAAATAATAACTAGGTATTCTAGTAAGTGTATTTTGAAGGTACTGTATTCTTTGGACCCCTCGAACAAAAATAAGTAGTTATTCAGCCGAAAAATAAGAAGTGTTTATTTTCTCCAACATTATTTGCTAACTTACCAGGTAAGTAAAGTTTTTGCTGGGTATGTCAATAAAGTTGAAACTCTATTTTCACGAAGATATTTTTATACAAGACTTTTATAAAATATACAGTCTGGTTTGGCCTTATTTCAAGTAGTACCAAATCTTAATACTTCAAATTTAGCTTAAGGCGTAGGGCTGCAATTGTTTTACAGACCTTCTAAAGAAAAGATTGATTTCTATACCCATTTGACTTATTTCCGAAAACCAACATTTGATATATTTTAAAACATTTTTGTTTCTAACTTCATTCCTACTATTACTTTCCTCATGATGGCTGTACCTTTTTTTTACTTTTTTCCGTGTTTAGTTGATAAATTAACAATCATATTTAGGCCTTGTTTCTGATCTCGTTTTTTACTTCTATTTAAATACGAAGTGAAATTTTTAAATAACTTTTTTTAATGACACATTTCTTAATTAAAGTCAATCGAAGCTTCTACTGTGTATTTACTTGCTTATGTAGGTGGCATCAACACACTACAAGCAAAGCAAAAAACAATCCTTATTTTTATTGAGGTCACCTTGTTAACAAATCAACTTAAAAGTTTCTTATAGCTTACCAGCTGTTTTATTACATAGAAGTGCTACCAGACTTTTATCTTATTAATAAATTTTAATCAAGTATTACTTTAAACTATTTTTAACTACAACAAAATTAAATTTGACTTTAAATTTTATTTTAAATGCGTATTTTAGTACGAAGAAAAAACTGGCCATTAGCATGTTTCTTATTCGGCTGCTACATATGCCAAAAATCGTCTCTTCTTCAAATCTTCCTCCTACCATTTCACATATTTATGATTTTCAACCTTAAAGGCATAATAATAGCAACAGCTATAAATGAATCAAAAAAAAAAATAAGAACAACTTAAACACACTCAAACACATCAGATAAGAGTGTTGGTACTACGAACAAACACACTGACACAAATACGTTCTCTCTCTCTCCTGCTCATACGTTTTCCCTAAAATACTACAAAATCTATAGTATAAAACCAGGCAAATGCAAAGCAAAAAAAAAGTTAAACATTAACTTTACAAAATATGGCAATTGAACACGTTTTTAAGGATTTGTTAATAGGAATGAACGTACCGACGACTAAACAAGCCCACATTTTGGTAACCAACTACAGGGGAAAAGCCACAAAAGACTTAAATACAGTTTTGTGTTTGTGATTTAAAACTAGTATGTTGGAATTAACAACACTTGAACATACACATTCTTAAATATACAAATATACTTAAGAGCATTTCAGTACATCCAAAGACTGTAGACTATTGAATAATTTTAAAGATTATTCTTTAAGGTTTTATAGATTATTTTGTTTGGTAAATATTTATTTTCAAAAATTATATTTTTTTCTGTTTCATTGAGACATAATTGGAAAATTGATTAATGAAATTATTTGTGGTACTGATTATGGAAAATAGTAGATGTCCAAAAACAAAACAAGTTAAAAAGTGAAAGGGATATATTCGGTTGAACCGAATCTTTCATACCCTCCACCGAAAGTAAGAATGTTTCAGAGTTGGGGTTTATATCTAAGAATTATAAGAAAATATTAATAAGAACTGACCTCAAAGAATTATAGTTCGTGTGATTTTGTGTGACAGCCACAATCAGTGTTCGAAAATAAACACTTCATATCGCTCCTTAGTGCTCGGTTCGGTAGATTTGTGGAAAACACAAACGCTAATAGTGTTTGAGTAGAAAATCATAAAAATAAATAACGTGTCCCTGTTTATCATCTTTCGAACACAATAATAATACTGTTCTTATCCAACTCAACAAAAAGATGAGAATATTTAATTCCGTTTGGTTCAAAAAAAAAAAAAAAAACACAAACATCATTTTTTTTTTTTTTTTAATTCTGTAAACTATTCCCGCGAAGCTCTACGCTTGTCAGCAGGAAAGAAACCGGAGTCTCTGGCTGGAATCGAACCCGCAACCCCGGCGCTGATAGTCTAGACCACTACCAGCTAGTCTACCGGGGGCCACTTGTGTTCGTTTCAGCTCACTAATGTTCGTTCGTTTCTTTTGTGCGAAGCAACCTTTTGGCTTGTAAAAAACACCAAGCATTTTTTAGAAAAACAAAATGCCAGAAAAAATTTTACACAAACCAAACATATACACAATACACACACTAGCTGTTCGTGCAGCGGTCGTTGTTACAATTTTTTGTTTGTTCATTTCTTTATCAATGTTAAAAAGAAACATTTTAGAACATTAAATTATAATGTTTGTCTACAGTATCAATCTAATTGTTCTGTTTTTTTACGAAGACCAGAGCACTATAATGTTTGGCTCTTTCTTGAAAATAGTTATAAACGGTATTAGAGCTTGTGTTCGTCTTCACAAACCCTAAAAAAAATGGAAATCGTTCCTGGGTGTATGAGCCGAACGCTAAATAATGTTCTGTTTATTTTTGAACACTGTAGCTCTTTTCTGTATTTCTCGCATCGTAAAATGTCTTACATGAAGTGTGAAACAAAAAATTCCATCGTTTCTCGATTTATGAGATAAAAGTGTTTCTGTATTTGAATGCGAAAACTGATACAACAAATTCTGTTTATACTGGAATATTTCCAGTAATTAAGTGTCAAATAAAAGCGAAACGTCAACAAAAGAAATAAATATAATAAAAACAACGCTGCCAGATTTGACGAGTTATCGTCATCTTGACGATTTTTTGTTTCGATATTAACAAAGTGACGTTTTGATGATTTTTGCTAAAAAAGTGACGAAAGCAAAAGCAAAAACAAAATCAAAAATATTTTATAATTTTTTTGTTACTTTCTATAGAAATTCATCTTGAATTTTTAAATTTCAAACACTTCTATTTTGTGGCTTTGAAAATTGAAAAAAAAAATTTAATATGAATGTCTGTAGAAAGCAACAACAAATTTATAAAATATTTTTGATTTTGTTTTTGCTTTTAATGAAATTGTTGGCGTTGCGTTTTACACTTAGTCTTCGAAATAAGATAATTGTTTATATTTCTATATGTTTGTTTATTAGAAAAAAGATATCTTTAGAAACAAGGGTTTAATTTTTATATTTATCCCTATTGTGAAAATTGTCCTCGAAATTGTTTGTCTCTTCCCTAAAAAATGTATCGGCAAAAGCAAAATTTCGAGGGAAAGTAATAGACCGACTTGGCTTATTTTGAAGATTTAATACTTCTTATATACATATACAAAATATGATTGATATTTGATATTCTTATCTTTTATGTACACTTTTGTGCCAAAACCTTTTTTCCGGCAAGAAAGAAATTTGTTTGTCTCCCAGTAAAAACTTTTTCAAAATGGATAGCTTCTTTCACTCGTTATTTAGTAGCTTTCTTCCATAAGAACTTCGATAACTTCTTTTTTCTGGTTGTATTTAGATAAAAAAAAAATTACTTACTTTTGAATTTGTTCATTTTGGCATAACCCTTGTAAAATTGATTAGTTTTTTCAGAAGAATAGTATGTAGTGTTTTTATGTGTTTCTGATTACTTAACATATTATTTTGTAGGCGAAGATTTTACTGGGTCCTTAACCCGTTTATTTAAGAACCGATTTTTTTAATTTTAACTACCAGGTCTACTAAGTCTATTTCAGGTAAAAAAGAAAAAGATTACAGGAATAGGTAAATTAAAGATTTATATCTCAGCCATTTGTAAACCGATATAGTTAAATTTCAATAATATACTATTTCGGAATACATACGATATAAATATAAAACAACGTTGTCACTATCAATTCCATAAAAAACCAGAATATTTATAATACTGTTATAAAAGCTGATTTAATTTAAAAATGTTCCATTTTGATCTCGGTTTTTGTAAATATGTATATATCTATTTTTAAAAAGGATGTTTGTTTATTTTATTAAGCTTGGTTTCTTTTTGCTTTTGGAAAAATATTTATTTTATTTTTTGTTTAAAATTATATTTTCTCATGCCTTTGTGTAACTTCTCCAGGGAAAAATAACAATTTTAAATTGTTATCGGATTAAAGAAAATAAATAATTTTTTTAAAAAATAATCCTCCAGCTTAACAAAATAAATATACAAATTTAATGAAATTATTAATAACATGAACTTGAACTATGTTTTTGTTTGATTATTTTATAATAAAAGTCGAAACAAATTTGTTTAAAATTGATTTTAACTTGCACGATTCTTAAAACAAAATAGACGATCTTTTTTATTTTTTTTTTTTAGGAAATTGACGATTTTGACACAAATTTATCTGGCAACACTCATTAAAACCAAAACAAGACAAGGCTAAAAAAAATTTTATATAACAAAATATAACAATTGTTATTTGTTTATTTTTATCATATAAATTATGCATTCATCATTTATATTCCTTCTATTTTTTTATTTATTTTAAAAAAATGGTATATAAACTTATTTTAAATTCAAAATATCTACATTTTGTTTTTCTCGCCACCAATTTTAAATGTGGCTTATTTTGACAGTTGTTGAAAGAAACTTTTCGCAAAATATTGTTATAGAAACACTTTTTCTCACATCCTTCCAATAATTGCTGGAAAATTATTTAAATGACAGATAATTCTCGCAAAGAAAAGATACAGAAACACTTGTGTGAGAAAAACCATTTTTTGTTTCATTTCACACTATTTTTGTTGCAATTCACACGTTTCATGCGAAAAGTTTTACGATGTGAGAAATACAGAAACGGGCTACTGGTCACAATACATTTATAATAAATTTTGTTAAAGGCACTAGTTAGTTTCAATGGACGCCCATTATAAATTTATCCTGGAAAGATCTTTCATGAACGTTCATCTGCAAATCAGCTTTGGGCGTCCCGGTCTTTTGCTTCCTTGTGGATTTTCCTCAAGAGCTATCATAGGAGTTAAACCTTTCGGCTTTCTCAAGATATGATCAAGCCATCTTCCCTTCTTTTATTTTAATTGCGCGTCTACCGGTTCTAAACTTAATTTTTCAGCATAGTCGAAATCGTCCAACGGCCTTTAAACACCCCAATATATACATCTTTTCTTTGTGCACTTTTTTCTATGTGCACTCATTATGTTGTCAAGGGCTACCGCAAAAAGCAATGGCGAAAGCAAAAGTCATTGTCTTACACCAATTTTGGTTGTTAAGTTTGTCATTTTGATGTTGACGTTTTAGGCTCATCAAATTCTTAACCAAAAGTACGCTTTATATGGTACCTATAATAAATTATGAACCAATCTTAACGATATTTGACAGCGTGATTGTTAATCAAATAAAATTATGACAGCCCAAATTTTATTACAATAGAATTATCAGTTGCGGCTTATGGTATACTTAAGGGTTTTCCGAGAGTGGGCTTTAAAAAGTGTCTATGGGAAATTTTTTATAAAATGTATAAGTATTTATTTAGGACGAATTAGTGCAAATTAATTGTGAATAGGTGTATTCCGTCACCAATTTATGTTAGTTTTTTTTATAAAAAATAAAACATTTTAGGGAGATTGTTCACCATTTGCGTTTACAACTTATATTTTACTGAACCGGTTGTACTGGACTTCAGTCCTAAACTGTTTAGGAGAATAAAGTACAGTTTGACACCAACATTTCTCGTTTTTGTTGAGACTTTCTAAAGTAAAAGTTGAAAACAACAGATGAACAGATAGACTGACAGACGTCCACGGAATCACATATGGGCTCATAACTCTTTTCCTACTGAACTGCTTGTGCTGGATCTCAAACCCAAACTGTTAAGGAGAACTAGAAAGCGTTTTACATAAATGTCTACTGTTTTCAATTTCTTCTTTTCCTTCGAAAGTGAGCATGTTTTCAACAGACGGATAGACAGACGGACATGTTTAAATCGACTTAGAATCAATCAAGGACGAAAAATATACGTAGTACATATAAACCATTTCTTTGTTAAACCAAACGTTTGGTGACCGTATTATATCAAGAAATGGACCTGTGAATTGGCCACCTTGTTCATGTGATTTGACACCTTTTATTTAAATTCCCTAAGCTAATCCTGCGAAGCTCTTTGCTTGTCTGCAGAAAAAAAACAGAGTCACTGGTGGGAATCGAACCTGCAACCACGGCTCGTAGACTAGACCACTACCAGCTAGCCTACCGGGGCACTTTGGACTTCGTTTTTTGGGAGTACATCCAATCACTATTCTATGCTGATAGCCCAGCAACGACTGACCATTAACAAGCCAACATTCCAACCACTATTGACAAAGTATGCTTGAAAAAGTTGTGCGAAATTGGACCAACAGGATGGCGTTCAGAAATTGTCGCGGAGGCAGAATTTATTTTTAAACATTAAATGCCATGAAATTTTTGAGCTAACAAAGCTAAAATTTTCGTCATTCTACTAAATTTTGTTGTGTGTTATTTTTAAAAAAGTTAAAGGCCACTAAGGGAAACTTAAAAAGAACATCATTAATTTTCTTTTTTAATTTAAAAGCAAAAAATTATTTTTCTCTGTTCATTATGACACTGATGCGCTTTTGCATAAAATTTTTATTTTTAAACAATTTTTTCTCAAAATTTGGTTATTTGTATAGCCTTTTTACTCTTCATCATCTAAAATCTAACATAAACCATCAATTTGGGAAAATGTTAACATCTTCCCATAAGAAAAAAAATAGCGCTAAAGGCTCAGTTAGCCGGAAGTAACTGTAACTTTACCTTACCGTAAAAAAGTATGATCAATCTATTTCCTAATTGAGACATCTTACTGCTAACTTACTGCTCATATATAATTATTTGTATAATATTTTTAGCTTTTCTAAAATCTTTGGAAAAGGTTTCCTGATGAGCTGGGCCTAAGCAACCAGTGGAATGCGCATAGAGGCTAGCTTTCCCTCAACAATAAATTTCGGTGTATTTATCAAATATAGAAAATTGGGAATTTAGCACGTCATACAAAAATCTTAATAGTAAATTTTGTATTCCCGTAAATAACTTTGATAATATACTTGCATGTTCCTGTGCAGAAAACTGAATTGCCAAATTGGTTTTTTTGTTGTTTTCTTGCGAAGACAATAAAATTAAGCAATCTGTTTTTAATTTTGTTTTTTCTTTTTACCCACTTACAACTACAATTCGAGTCGGAAAGAACCCAACCAATTGTAGGGGGATGTAAGAAAACATAAACTCACTGTTTATTGTTGGTGTTTTGTTTAAGCTTTGATATTGTTACAGGTAAAACTTTGAGTGTTTAAAATTCTTATTCGCTTTAGGGTTTTATTTGTATAATATTTTTAGCTTTTCTTAAATCTTTGGAAAAGGTTTCCGGATGATCTGGCCTAAGCCACCAGTGAAATGCGCATAGAGGCTAGCTTTCCCTCAACAATAAATTTCGGTGTATTTATCAAATATGGAAAATTGGGAATTTAGCACGTCATACAAAAATCTTAATATAATCGTTATAATTTCTTTACATACAACAAAATGAAGCAGCTGTTACTGTTACCCCCGGCTAACTGAGCCTTAAATTTCAACATCTTTGCAAGATTTTTCTATCTCATTGTATTCCAACCCACATCTGTCGATTATTCTAGTTTCATCACTAATAAAATGACAATTGTTTTAAAAGCAGCGTTACCATATAAAACTTTTTTTTTAATTTTTTAATATTTTTAAACAAAATGAATTTCAAATGCATTTCAGTGTTTTATTTTAAAATGTTAAATGTTACAAGTGTGAATGCATGTTTAGATTTGTTTTAACATCTTCCATGCATTTCTCCAAAGTGTATGCAAGTGTGAAAAGGCTATAAGTAGTAAAGGCTAGTTAACACTATTATACTTTTTATTAATACATGTCAAAAACTCGAGTTATATGTAAAAGTCTGATAGTGTGAATGCATGTGTGTCCCATACGACTTCATCGTTTTTTGAAAAATTTCTAAACAATAATACTTTTCATTTTGTCAGGGTTGCATTTTTGTGTATACAGTTTGTATACTTTGTGTATAGAGTTTTTTGACCAAATGAAAGACACTAGAAGAGTTTTTGAGATATTCCAACATAACCTTTATTTGTATTTTTAAAAAAGGTGATGTGACTGAAATTCGAATATCTTCAAAATTTTTAAACGGATAATGTATTTTCTTCTTTTTAGTGAAAGGTTGTATAATTTCTAAAATAACCATGGGTCGTTTGTGAAGATGAGTCAATAAATGACAGAGTTATAGTGGACAAAATTTCAAACTTCATTATAAATTTGATGATTTTATGCAATTTTGACATTTTTAAGTTATTTTTTTATTAACCAAACAACTAAATTTTTTAAGTTTTATCACTAACGATATCATCATTTTTCAATATGAACATTTTGTCCGCAGTATGATCCAGATCGGTGCAAAAATGACAAAGTTATAGAAGATTAATTGAATGAACCCACTTTTCGATTTGTATGAAATCAAAGAAAAACACAACAAATAAATATACAAAGCTAAATTTTTAGTAACAATAAATATTAAAATAACTTTAAACTATTGAATTTCTATGTGGGCTAATTTACTAAATCTTCTGTAGCTTTGCCATTTTGTAACAATCTATGTATCTTGTTGGGCGCAAAATGTTCATTTAAAATAATCTAATGTTGAATGCAATAAAACATTAAGATTTTTAAATCATTGGTTTAAAAAAAATAACTTGAAAAGAGCAAAATTGAACAAAATCTTCTATTGACAATTCTGACTTCATATTGTCAGATTTATTTGGTCACGACTTTGTTGGAAATTTGTGACACAGTGTAATCAATTGCATCATAAATTTTTTTGGTATTTGATAATTTTTTTTTTTTTCATAAAAAAGATATTGTTACACTGCGGGAAATTTGTGTCAATTGTTATTAAAGCACTTATCCCGTGACCAGTGAAAACAAAATTATAATAAAAAGGAACGAATTGTAATAGGCGAAAACAAGACATATCACTTTAACTGGTGATAAAGTGTAGTTACTCCAAACGGAAGGTAGTTGAAACAAAACTAGTCATGTGACTTGATTTTGTGCGGGCTGATATTATCTGGTTATATAACTTTATATAAAAGATACAGATCTATCATGTTTGCATAGTTCGTTCGGGACAATTTCTGAAACAGGGATTATTTTACCCAAAAGTAAATGTATCCATTTAGGCTATTTCAGTGACCTGCTACAAAGAGTCAAATTAGCCCCCTCCTAGGACATCGGTATGTTTAAGTGATAACTCCCCTTCATAAAGAGTGTAAGAACTAGAACCGTTCCCTACCAATTTAGAACTGTTTATTAACAAGTTTGTTGTTGGTTCTCTTTCCCCTAGTGAAGTAACTAAAATAATATATTTTTTAAATTTTCTTTTGTAATAAAAATGTCAATCGTTTTCCAAATCGAATTTATATTTAAAAGGTAAGTTAATTAAGACAATTGTTAACAAAAATTTATTACGCCAAATTTATAAATGACAACCACTTGAATCCTTTTTCTTTAACACGGGTTTGAAACTGAAAACATTTTCGCATTAACATGAAACTACATGTAAGTGTACGTGTATTGGTAGCTATGTTTTTTCACTGATTCAATTATGTGACGTTAAATTAACTAAAATACAAGTATGTGTTTGTGTTAACATACACATTAACTCAATATACATGAAGAGTAGAATAAAATATAAAATAAATATTTAAAAAAAAACGCAAAATGACAGAAAAAAAACCAAATAAAAGAAAAAACGTTGGTGAACTGAAAAATAAAATTAAATAATAAAGAAATAAATAAGAAGGAGTGTATGCATTGGTGTGAGTAAAAACTACATTCACACAGTTAAACATGAATGAATGAATAAACGAAAGCGTGCGTGAATGTATGCAACACATTCCCAAGCACACGCATACACATGCAAAATAAGTTATAAATGAAATAAATTTTAAACTTGGAAAAAAAAATTAAAGGAAATAAAGAGGTGAATACTCACATTTGTAGTAGCACATGCACATTTGTACTCAAATGTATTTACATTCATACAGGAAAAGAAGTGTTTATTTAACTGTATGAGTTAAATATGTTTGCATACGTTTGTGTGCGTGTGTATGTCCATGTGTATATGCTAATGTATATTTGAATACTCATGTATAAGTGTATAAAAAATAGTGCAACTCGTATGTGAACTTTATTTTAAAACAACATAACAACGCAAAATAATGTAAAAAAAAGTATAAAAATGCGCAAAAAACGTGCACTGCAAACTAAAAAAGTAAATAATAGGAATTTTTTAATAAAGTATTAAACAATGAAATGAAGAAAATATGTCTGAACATTAAATACAACTTCTGCATACCCACCATCTACTCGCATTATTAGGGTTGAATTCCTATAAAGAGTAAAATATTAAAAGGTTGTTTTGTTAAAAAAAATTTACTTAAGTTTTTAAGCCGCGGACAAAAAAGGTGGCCAACCTTTTGGTATTTGAAAATTTAAAAAAAAAATCAAGTCAGTTTTATAAATTTACACCGATATTTTCTGCCACGGATATTGAAGAGCAAAAGATGAGGAAATCAAAAACCAGGCACGCAGTTTGACCAAATTTTGTCCCTAGAGTAATAGACGTTTTTCTACCAAATAGGAGAAATTTAAATTTGTCACACGTGACAATATCGAAAACTGTAGTGCGATTCTCTATTCAGTTTTAACATAACTTAAATTGTTAAAAATATTTAACAGCAAAGTTTACGTAAATTGTATTCAGTAACTTTTTTAACAATAACGTTTACTGCTATGTTCTACCTTTACGTCAGGCATTTAAGTTATCTTAACGTCAAAATATTTTTCATTGTTTATTTTTAAATTCGTAGTTATTTTTCAAAAAAAAAAATTTTTGGCAAATAAAAGCCACATTAACAGTTTTAAAATGCACGTAATTTGCATACATTTTGCAAAAATAATATTAAAAAATTTGTTTTTTGGAAATTTATAAAAATCATTAAAAATGATCAAAAAGTAATTTCAATTTTTGGGAATACAAAATTTTAATTTCCAAAGATTTTGTTATTCGTGCTTAATTCCCAGTTTTTATTCATGATAAAAACACTTGAAATTTATTGTTGATGGGATGGCATAGGAATAGCTTATCCCATCAACAATAAATTTCAAGTGTTTTTATTAAGAATAAAAACTGGGAATTAAGCACGAATAACAAAATCTTTTGAAATTAATCATTAAAAATATTACAGTTTAGATGCAGCTTATGGAAATCACCAGGGAAACCGTACATATGCAATTGCATGCTTTTCTTTGTGCGACCAATGAAGTCAGAAACAATATATTTATTCGTTTTCGAGATTTTTATGAATTTTGGCATCGATTTGTTAAGTGCATATTTTTGCAGATAGTACCGTTTGCAGCATTTTTTTTGCATAATTTAGTTAAAAGAGCCTTTTTGCAGCATTTTTTAAGTGTATTGCGCATATTTTGCCTTTTTAAGGCATATTTTGATACATATTCAAGTTTTTTTAGATGCCTACATTTAATTTTTACTCCTAAATTGTAAGACAAAGCAGGTTGTCATTAACCCATTAAGGACTGATGGGTATTCAAATACCCAAAAACAGAGCCTTCGTAGAAAAATTCTGGCTACCTTCATGTAAGAGGTATCGGAAATTGGTTTTTACAGATAGATAAAGAAAGGATAAGACTCCTTAAACAAATTTTTGAAATTAAATTTTGCCCCATTTTATTGGGTAAGTTAGCGGCTTACAAGTTAGCAATTTTAAATATTTGGAATAAGTGAAAGACAACAGCTCAGGAAAATTGGGAGAGTGGAAAATCGGAAAACCCTCTTGGTGACTTATAGCTCTGCTTTAGAAAAACATATTAGCTAAATTGGGCCTATAATGTTGACTACAGGTTAGATTCCATGACATGGGTATTTAAATACCCACTTCGCTGTCAGAGGGTTCAAAGCACATAGTTTTTTTTTAATTTTTGGCAAGTAAAAATGCGATGTTTTATGTAAAATAAACTATTTATTAGTAAGAAATAAAGAAATAAATATGACAACTGTGGTCGATTATTGAGATAATTTTATATTTTTAATGTTTTTTGGGACACCAGCATGAAAATGTGCAAAACAAGCCTTTGGGTGTAACTAAAATTTGCATTTTGTACAACCAAACTCAGTTTTGCTTCACATTGTCCAAAACGGTCAAGCTGAATAATATTGCTTATCATATGGTCAAAGCTCTCCATGCGCTTTGCCATTTCTTGTCCATTTGTGACAACTTTTTCTCTTAAACCAATGCTTCAACAACGCTCACATGAAATAAAATTGACTCATGATTGGAGATCCTTCAGGTTTTCTTAGCATGCAGTGTAATTTCCTGGCATACACCATAGCAGCATCCAAAGCATAAGTAAGAAGGCCTTGGCTCTTTCGTATGAAATATATAACATTCCACATTCCCTTCTAGGACAACAGCAAAAGCAAAAGAATTTTTTTTTTTTTTTTTTGATCCCGTTACCATTCTTATGTAACTGCAAAAGAAGGGAGAGCAATGACAACGTGTATAAAAAGATATTAGAGTCGAATAAAGCGAGCAAGCCTTGTAAAGGGCCAATGTTGAATGTGAACCTCACCTTATTATGGCTTATTATTAATATGGGCGTTCAAATCGCACATCGTGCACTTCGTGATTCACTGATGAGGCACATTTTCACCTCAGTGGATTCGGCAATAAATTGAATTGCCGCATTTGGGCGAATGATAATCCAAAAGTGATTGTCGAAAAACCAATGCACTTACAAGAGTGACTGTTTGTTTGACTGTGCGGCTTATGAGCTGGCGGCATCCTCGGGCCGTATTTTTTCCAAAATGAGGCCGGTCTGGCAGTCACTGTGAATGGTGTTCGCTATCGTGAGATGATAACGAACTTTTTATGGCCCGAATTGGTAGATATGGATGTGGACGACATGTGCTTTCAACAGGACGGTGCCACACAGCTAACGAAACATTAACTCTTTTGCGCAACGAATTCAATGACCGTGTTATCTCACGTGGTGGCGACGTCAATTGGCCGCCAAGATCATGTGATTTGACACCGTTGGTCTTCTTTCTTTGAGGTTATTTGACAGAAAAGGTGGACGTCGATAAGCAAGCAATAATTCAAGAGCTATAGGATGGGATAATTAGGCCCATTAACGGCATAGTACCTCAATTATGCCTCAGCGTCATCGAACATTTAGACCATCGGAAGGAGGTGTACCGCCGAGGTTGCGGCGGCCATTTGGCTGATATTTTGTTCCATAAATGATTGAATCATACCAACATTTTTATAATAAAAATAAATGACAATACCTTCCTAAATAATTGGTGTTTTATTCAAAATCAACATCTTCCCTTAAAATGTTACCATCCTTTTCATCCAAAAGAAGGAATACAAAGTGAAATAAGCACACAACACACACATCAATGCATGCAATAAATGAATTTTTTAATTTTTGGTTTTCAAAAAATCTTGTGTTTTAGAACTTTTTAATAGCGAAGTGCGTAGAAAAATACCCATGGTCTAGGGGCCAAGGTTTGACAGGTAAAAATAAAAAAAAAAAATGCAATGTCAATATAAATGCCCATAACATCAAATGTGTGAAATTTCATCAAAATCGTACCACGAAATCGGGGTTCAGTCTTTAATGGGTTAAGGATAAATGCTATGCGATGTGTATCTAGACCAATCTTTCAGTGTACCGATGGACCCGGAATCACTTTTTAAAGTGATTTAACGATGTTGATCCGTCCGTCTGGCTGGTTGTCTCTTCTTGTTAGCCTTGTGCGCAAAGTGCAATTTCCAAAATTGTTGAATATTGTTTCTTCAAATGGGCCATTTTTAAATTTAAGGGCATATTTTTAACATTTTCAGGGCATATTTTCCAGTTTTTACTGCATATTTAATGCGCATAAAACGCGTTTTTTAAAAGCATATTTCTGGTTTCCCTGGAAATCACAAATAGTGTTTTCTTTTTTACACAAAAAATAAGTGGTAGACTTTCCAATCATGCCGATGTTAGCAAATTTTTGCGAATTTCCCCTTATAGCCATACCTTATAGTTTTAGTGACTTGAAATCAATTTTATGGTTTCTTCGAAATATTAAACTATTTTGCGAATTTTCGTTATTTTTGCGCAAAAAATTTTTATATATTCCGAAAATTTGTTGTTTAAGCGATTTAGCGATTTCAAATAAATTTTACGTTTTTTTGCAAGTTTGCAATTTTTCTTGAATTTTAGCCATGTTCTTTAGAGCTTTAGCGATTTGTAATAAAAAGGCGCTGTTTGCAAACTTTTGCGAATTTCCGCTAATTTAACAATTTTTACCGAATTTTTCCAATTCCTTATAGTTTTAGCGACATTTTATCAATTTTATGGAAAATATTAAAAATGTTCGCTATTTTTGCAAATTTTGCGAACTTTTGCAATTTTCGCTAAACTAGCAAAACCTAAATGGGATTTTGTTAGTTTCGAAAGTACTCTAAGTCATTCCACACGAGAAGTAGTTTGCACTCGATGACAGTGTTCGTTAAATATACAAATTAATTAAGCAATAAACTGTGCCGGTACGTTAATCGTTAAAAGTTAGAGAATTCCTCTACTGATGGGCCAAATTTGAATGAAAAAATGGTTATGTATTTTCATAATAACCCCATAGAGCCATAGAGCTGATTCTGGCTTTAAAAGGATCTGCGGCTGAAATTCTAGAAAGTGTACCAGTAAGTTGCAGAAACAATTACGATGACATTATGGTAGCACTACAACGAAAGTATGGTAGTGAACACAGAAAAGAAATATTCAGAATGGAATTACGGGGAAGAGTACAAAAGGCAAACGAGACGCTACAGGATTTCGCATTAGAGATTGAGCGCTTGGTGCAGCTTACCTATCCAGGTGAAAGTCATCCATTGCTAGATCATTTTAAGACCGAGGCATTTGTAAACGGTATACGGGATGCTGATGTGAAACTAGCGGTTTGTGCATCACAGAAGCCATCATTTGCCGAAACGGTATCATTTGCCCTAGCCCAAGAAACCGCAAGAATAATTTCAAGGCCGCAAGCGTATAAGGTGCGAAAACTTGATTTTGCCGCTGAAGAAGAAAGAGATATTGTAAAGGACATAAAGGAGGCAGTGATGCAAGCTTTAAACGAGAAGCAAGGTAAAAACAAAGTAAAATGTTATAATTGCGGTAAGATTGGCCATATTCAGCGAAACTGCAAGGCACCCAAACAACGATCAAGTTCTGCTTCGCCGCAAAGGAACAAACGAAGAGCATGTCAACAATCATCGCGGGAGCCACCGCTTAAGCTGAGAGGAGCTAGCAGTGCAGAGGAAAGGGAAGGTCCCACAATAAATTTAGTAGTGAAAACGAGTAACAGAAATATTACGACCTGTGGTTACATAAATGGTGAAATCCGCATTTTGACTATCGACACTGGTGCAGAACATTCCATTATAAGAGCTGATTTGATAAAGGGAGCTGTCGAGCCGCTAAGTGGTGTAAACTTGCGAACAGCTACGGGAGAGCCTGTTTATTGTCTATGGTAAAGCAAGAGTGGAAATAAGAATGGCTGATATGATCGTTTTTGATGAGTTTATTGTGGCTGAAATTATGGACGAGGTCATAATTGGAGCAGATGTTATGATTCGTCAAGGCATTAGTCTAGACATGGGACGATAAATTATGAATTGGCATGGTCTAGAAGTACCCCTTAACGTTGGGAATGGAAGTGAAGCCCTTGTAAGACAACTAGTCACTAGTGATCATAAGAAAGTGTCCTCCCAAAGAAAAGATGAAAAACGTGGGAAAGCGACCACATATTCAAGACGGCCCAGTAAACATAAAAGCAAGCACGGTATAGAGTCTAAAAACAAGAAACGCATAAATGAGATTCGCTCATTAGATGTGGAACCCAGCGAAGACTGGTCAACGGCGCAGAAAAGTGACCCCTTATTAGCGCAAATTATGATGGCTAAGAAAGAAGGTGAAAGGCCGACTCGTGAAGAAATTAAATTGAACGGTCCACTAATGAAAGCGTATTGGGCGCAGTGGAGTAGTCTGCGGATGATAAATGGTTGCCTATACCGTACATGGGAAAGTACTGATGGCAAAACTGTTAAAAACCTTATTGTAGTACCGACTTCTAAAGTATGTGAAGTTGTGAAGAAATTCCACGAAGGTACTGGTGGTGGGCATCTTAGCGTTACGAGAACCATAAAGAAGTTAAAAGCAAGCTACTATTGGGTCGGTTGCAAACAAGCCGTGATTGATTGCGCAATTACATGCCCACAGTGCGTTGCAGACAATGGTCTGATTGGAGAAAGTAGAAATCCGGTCCAGCAGTACAACTTTGGTGAACTATCCGTACCAGCGAATAATAATGACTCTACCCAAGAGTAGAAAAACGAGTTAAGACGAAGGCGTGTTATTTCATTAAATGACCAGATGAAAGCCAGATATGATCGAGCGGCAAATTCGGAAGGCTTCAAAGAAGGCCAGTTGGTTTTACTTTTTAATCCGCAACGAAAGAAAGGACTATCTCCAAAGCTGCAGACTCATTGGGATGGCCCATATAAAGTAATAAAGAAATTGAATGACGTGGTGTATCGGATCCAGAAATATAAGAGCCCAAGATCAAAAATGAAAGTGGTACATCTAGAACGACTAGCCCATTATGGAAAAGGAGAATCTGAGCCTATTCGGGACGAACAGGCTTAAGTGGAGGGCAGTGTTACGAAAGTTGAATTATCTAGGAATTATTTATAGTTATAGTTATAAGTTATCTTGTAAGTTATAGTTTTATGTTACTTAAAATTGTCATGTATAATTTTCAACACAACTGTTATTTTAAAAATAATTCCTATATAAATTTCCCAGTAATTTCTAGAAATGGTTATAGAACATAATAAATAGTTTTTACGGGAAGGTTCAGGAAAAATCTAGAAATAATTATGAAATATAAAAAGGGGTGACTCATGTAAAATAAGTTAAGTTTGTTTTGGAAAACGGTTCTGTTCGTAACTAACAATTGTGAACAAAATAATTAATTTCAATAAAGTTTGTTAAGTTGAATAAGTGTGTGTATTTATTTTTTTATTTGCAATTAAAAGAACTCAACGGTTTATTATAAAGGGAGTAAACCGAACGCGTTTATTAAAGGAAAAACGTAACAATATGTTTCCAATTCATGGCATTTGTTAAAAAAAATAATAAGCACAACAAAGATGGCACTCAGAAGATAAAAGTAATCGATAAGTAGAATGGCAAATTTTGTTCTTGTTAAATTGTGCTAAAAATGAATTTTAATGTATTTTATTCATTAAAGATTATACAATCTTTATAACGAAAGCTTTTTCTCTTATTAAAAACCTTTTTTAATGCAAAAACATAGTAAAAAGTAATTTACCACACAAACATATTTATCGATAACATTGAAAATAAAATATGATTTGCCATCCATGGCCATCAATAACAGCTGACTTTTTTCACCACACATGCGACGGATACAAAAGTAGAAAGTAAACCTACTTTCATGCGTTGATGCGTCTATGCATTCTCTGCATTTTGTTGTGTAACTTGTCATATACAATTACACTGATTCAACTTTTTTGTCAAATGCATAAAAAGGACAGACGCATTAACGCATGGTGTGGACCTTCAGCTTTAGTCATTCCACACGAGAAGTAGTTTGCACTCGATGACAGTGTTCGTTTAAATACACTTATTAATTAACAAAGATGCCACTTGAATGAAATATTGATAAAATTGAGTTACTGAATTGCTGTATTGTTACCGTAAGCAATAAACTGTGCCGGTAAAATTAACGTTAACGTTTATCGTTAAAAGTTAGAGAATTCCTCTACTGATGGGCCCAATTTGACTGAAAAAATGGTTATGGGTTTTCATAATATCGTTCTCCAAGCAATACTCAAATTAATGTTGAAAAATTCTTTTAAATACATCATCCTTCGAAAAGGATCATGAATTACATTATTTTATTTAGTCGAGATATAAAAACTTTTAACATAATAAAATTATATTTTAAATGAAGTAGACTTCTTGAAACATGTTTATTAGTTTTATTGTCAATTAAAAACATTGCTTGAAAAGTATTTTAATTTTAATAATGTGTTGATTGAATCATATATATTTTGAACAAAACCTAGAAATAAATGTTTGATTTAATTGATATTTTAATTATTTTCAAAATAAAGTTTAATTAAAATATTAATTAAATAAATTAAAACCTTAATTGAATTTTTTCTTTAAAATAAAATAGTGTATTATTTATATTGGGAATTGTCAAAACTGATTTTTTCAAAATAATTTTTAATTCAATAATATGATTTTTTTTTTTTTGGAATACTCGTAAGAATAAACGATTATTCGAGTTTTCGTATACATATCTTTATATCTTCTATATATATAAAACAGGATGTGTGTATGTATGTATGTAACATATGGACTCCAAAACGGCTGGGCCGATTTTGATGGAATGTTCAGGGAATCTTCAGAATATTCAGGCGGGTGACACTGTGAAGTCTGATTTTTGATTTTCGGTCTGCGGGCGGAGGGGCGTGGCAAAATTCAATTTTCATATTGAACCACCAATGACATCTATATAATTTGGACGGTTTCTTCTTTAAAATGATCGCCATGGTCCAACTTAGATTTATACGAAAAGAAAATTTTTCGAATTACCTAAAATCAGAAAACGGCTCCATCGATTTGACAAATTTTTCTTTCAAATGTTCGTATTAATCCATTTTAAGTTTTCATCGTAAGGAAAATTTACCACGCCTACTTTTTCTATTAAGCGCATAACTTGAGAACGGCTTGACTGATTTGGACGATTTTTTCTTTAAGATGATTGTCATGGTCCCACTTAGGTTTTTACGGAAAGAAAATTTTGCCCCGCACACATTTTTCGATTTACCTAAAATCAAAAAACGGCTCCATCGATTTGACTAATTTTTCTTTTAAATTTTACGTTTTCATCGAAAGAAAAATGCACCCCTTTGCATTTCCTGATGGCCGCGTCCCATTTTCAATACCTGGCACGAGCCCACAACACCATTATGTAAAGTATCAATAACGCGAAAAACATCACCGGCTTTAAAAGCCATTTCACCTTTAGAAGGACTATCGCAATGGAAATGAGTCTTAATGTGAAACGAATCACCACGTTGATTATTTACCACTTCATCATATTCTTCCTTACAATATTGGAAAATTAAATCAATACGATATTGTAGGGAAAGTAAAAAGAGTACCGCTTCCTCCCTGGTAACAACATGCATATTCATGTAATTGACCTTTAAGATCTTATCACCTGGCGTGAGACCTTGTAAAGAGGCTGGAGAACCTGGTTGTACAGCGGTAACAAAAATGCCAGCCTCATAGCCACCCGTCAAAAGTATGCCAACACTGCCTTCTTTTTGGAATGATATTTATAAGCCTGGGTTCGGCCGATTGCCGTGATCTCGCCAAAGGATCTTTGTCATAGAGTTGTCTGCGAGAACTATAAAAATCTTCACTATTACCAGGACCTCGTGGTGGGGGTGGTCTAGGCGGTTCATCTATGCGCGAACGTGGTGTAGAGCCATTTGGTGATGTAACAGGTCTATCTAACTGTTGCAGTGATACTCCCTCCATAATAAGACCCCTAGATCTGCCTCTTGGGGTCAAATTACTTTTTTCATCATTCAAACCATTTGGTGGACAATTATTGGATGATCTGGTTGGAGGTTGAACGTATAGATTTTGTGACGAATATGTTGCACCGCCATTCAAATATGGATCATCCAAATTATTACTACAATTTAATAATTGAGGTTGATGTGTGGCATAGATATTCTGAGGCTGAATATTGGAATTATTTAACTGGTTCACTATAGTCGTAGGCTGATTGGTAATGTCTCGCAAAACCACCAAATTTAAACGTTCCTTACAGCCATCTATAATCTTTTTATCCTCTTTTAAACTCATGGTATCCGCACAATTGGTATTGTGCATGCGTGTTACAACATCTCCTTCCTGTAAACTGTAGCCATTAGCGGCCAATTGATCACGGGCCTTAATCGAAATCTCTTTGATAAACAAACGACAACCTAAAACGATGCCATAATCATCTTTTTTCTATTTTTTTGCTATTTTTTGTCCTGGCTGACCATTCTGTTGAATCAGGGAGGAATTTAAGGAATTTGGTTGACTCATTACAATAGGATTTGTAGGATTGACCACCATGGCAGTACCATTTGTGTTTGGTAATGAGTTTAGACCCACGTTACTCATGCTGTGCGAATGTTGATGTTGATTATTGGTACTGACTGTATTAAGGGGTACTCGACGTTTAACTACTAAAGTCACTGTATTACCGCTGTCACGTAAAACTTGAACAGCAGTGGCGTATTCAACATTTTCGAGAGAGACACCGTTAACAGAGATAATGCGATCGTTGACTCTGCATATAAATAAAAGAAAAAAGGAGAAAGGGAAGATATTAATAAACATAAATAGGAGATTTTTTTAATGTTTTTTTTTTCGTTATTTTAAACATTTTTTTATAAAAAGAAGAAAAAAAATTTAATTTCTTTAAAATTATGAGATTAATGTTTTTGTTTACTGATATTAGGTCTTATTTAAGTGAACAAACTCGTAACATTTGTGTATTTTTTAAACAAAATGAGAAATGCATCATCACTTTCTAAACTTATAGTCAGATTAAAACAAAATATCGATAGCGGAGACATCAAATAATAAAAAAATGGGAAAATAGGAAAAGTTTATGTCTAAAATTAGATTTAAAATATTCACTTTGATTCCATGACATAATGATTACCATTTATAAACGCTGAACAAAAATATGGTTGGGGGTACCAATATTCTAAGAGCAACATACTATGGTTGAATTTTAACAATGCTAATGTTTGTAAAAAGGTAACCATATTGTTGTTAAATATGACCACAACACGTTTCAAATTTAGTATCATAGTAATTTTTGGGAATAAAATTTTTTTTTATTAATAAGAATTTGTTTGTCGTGCTTAATTCCCAATTTTTATTCTTGATAAAAACGCTGAAATTTGTTGTTGGGCGATAAGCTAGTATCTATGCACATTTCACTGGTTGCTTAGGCCAGACCATCAGGAAAAATTCTCCCAACAAATTTTACGCCCACTTTTTCTATTTAGCGCATAACTTGAAAACGGCTTGACCGATTTAGACGATTTTTTCTTTATGGTCATCACCATCGCCCAACTAAAGTTTTTACGGAAAGAAAATTTGCCCCGCCCACTTTAACGCCCACTTTTTTCAATTTACCTAAAATCAGAAAACGGCTCCATCGATTTGACTAATTTTTCTTTCAAATGTTCGTATTTTTAACCGGATCTTAAAAATATAACGCAAAAATTTTTTCTAATTTTGACAGGACAACGGCTGTCGGGTCAGCTAGTTAATCTTAAAAATTGAACTTTTTTATTGTAGTATGTGTAGGTTTTGTTCTAAAATACATTTAGGGCATTAACAGTCTCATTAAAGTTAATTGTGGTTCGAGTTCTTCTTTTGACAATAATAACATTTTGTGTTGATACCGTGCAATCGTCATCAGTTCTTTTGAACATTTCCTTCTGGCTGTTGTTACGTCTACGCAATATCCTTTGAGGATAGTCTTGCGCAAGTTGATTGAATTGTATATTAAGTGTCATACAGAAATTGAAAACTATTTCTTCTCTTAGAGATATTATAAAGTTTCTACTGCAAAATTAAATAGTGTTTCAAAATGGTCTGGTTTTAAAAACAAGAAAACTTCTGAACACGAAGAATGGTAAAACAGATGTTATACACGAAAAACGTGAGGAAATATACAAGATATCACAGCAGCCTCCCATAACCCGATACCAAATAGCCAGATTAGTAGCAGGCAAATCAATATAGATTCTAGGGTATTCATTCGGTTAACCGTTAACCGGTTAACCGATTAATTACTACCCGATTAACTGATCGGTTAATTTAAAATTGCGTTTTTTCGATTAACGATTCAACCGGTTAATTTCAGTCGATTAACCGATTAACCGATATAACAAAATTTTGAATTTTTTGTAGTATTAAAACAAATTTGTTTGTGTTTTTTTATTATTTGTTTCGTCTCATATTCAAAAGGTATGTGTTCAGAAAATATTTTTTCATACAATATATTTTCTTCTAGCAATACATTCTTAAGATACAGTACAAAAACAGAAACTAAGGGATTCGGAAATAAACTTTTTTGCTGAATGTGCGGTGCTGAGCTATGCCAGATGATGGCCTGACAACAGAGACTCTCGATAGTAACCGAAACAATTAGAAGTGATCAAAATTTTTAAAAATTAAAACAGTACTTTAATGGCATAATGGGAGATTTTATATGTTTAGAGAAATCCAGGAAAAAGACTGAGAAATTAGATATTCTGTATTATGGATTGCTTTGGATTTCTCTAACATTTTCGTTAAATGCAAGAATTTTTCTCCAAGTTTAATTAATCGAGCGATTAACCGATTAAAGCAAAAGCCCGATTAAATGAATACTCTAATAGGTTCTCAACAAAAGCAAGCTATTTCTTAAAAATCCGAAAGCAAGATGAATATAATGCCATGCTGCATGAGAAACAAATTACAGTTTTCAATTTCTACAATTTTTAGTAATCAATATAATCATTTTGGTGATAGGAGCAAATTCAACCAATTGTTTACTTGATTTTATGAATTCGATGATTAAAATCAATTTTTAATTTTTTCTATGTACACACAAGTTTATGTTGGGTTTAAATTTAAAAAAAAGTTTTATTATAGAAAAAGGTTTTTTTAAAGAGTGTACATACAAATCTTAAAACTAATCTAGGACATATGTATACGCATGTGTCTTATCTCTGCGTGTGGTAACTATTCACACCGTTGATAAGGGCACTTATCGCAGTCGTGATTAAGGGTTGTTTTTTTACAATTCTTTCTAGTTCACAAATGCTTATAAGATAAGACTTATTCTAGACACAATTGGGGTATTCACAAAGTGTGCTATCATGTTATATTGTCATAATGGTCTAACATTTTACAATGGTTTAAAAATATTGTTGTTGTTTTGTAAACAAAAAGTGTCTTAAATAAATAGAACTTTGCTATATTTATTGTGCTGTCGTAATTTATCCGAAGAGACCTGCGCTGAACGGCTGAGCCTAGCCGCATTAGTTTTTGTAAGCCGTCGCCGTTTATGGTAACATTTCATCCGGCTAACATCCGAATTTAACCTGCGGCTAGCAGTTTATGCAGCAAATCACTTGCGGCGTCAAATTAGATCGGCTTAGGACTCTGATGTTTGGTTAACAAACAAAATAAAATTTATTTCTGATTTGCGTCTGAAAAATGGAAAATAGTCAGGTAGGATCTAATTTAATTTATTAATTTATGGATTATAATTAAAAAATATTTTTATTTTTCGTTAATATTTATTTTTATATTTCTTTTAAATCAGCTGATAAAAATTCAAAATAGCACACTGGTTTATAAGGGGTTGTTCACAACAGTCGTATGTTTATCATGTTGTTATTTTAAGACATATGACTTTATGACACCTTGTGAATCCCCAAATGCTTGTAAATAATGCTTATCTTTTTAAATTACTTACCTCAGTAGAAAAATTAAACCATATTAAATTTTATGAAACTAAATACATGTTTAGTTTTGATCACCCGATGTCTATATTTAAAAATTGCCTGATTTATCGATATTCTGATAGTTTTTTGACTAAACTGAATTCAACCCTTTTAAACTGCATTAAGTCAACTTAAAAGCGACACTCTGTTAACCTCCAGTATATTTGAATAACCTAACAGAAATGCTTACAAGCTTTTATTATTTCGGCGATTGTAATTGATATTTGACATGTGTCGAAAAACAACATGGTCGCCTTTAGGCAAGGGTTCCGAATTTTTAAAAACATATTTAACAGAATTTCACAAACTCCAAAAATATACAGCTTTTATCGTTAGACCATGCAAAAAGAAACAATTTAAGTTGACCGTATGATATCCTACACTACAGTATTAAAAACACATTTTTAAACGTGTATCCTATTTGGGACCCATGGGCACTGATGGGCCCTCCAGAACAAGATTCTGGTATGAGATAAAGATTTATGTAAGAGTTATTTTTGCCAAATATTGTTTAAATTTCTACCTTTATATGAATGAGATTTGATTGTCTTAAAAAGTTTTATACTAGAAATTATGGAACAGACAGTAAAAGTTTTTTAATTTCATATGAAAAAAACTCCTTCTCCACTTCATTTTCTTAACAACTCCGAAACTATTAAAAAGATTAAAATACACAGGGATTTAATAGAAATGTAATCGGTTCACAACTTTTGCTTTATTCACAATTTACTAAGAAAACTGAATATCTGTTTTCTTATAAAAAGGAAAAAACATTCATGATACACACACATTTAAAATATTATTTTTGCATGGAAATATCGAATCGAAATATCGATTGGGAATATCGAATTCAGTTTTCTCAGCAAATTGTGAATAAAATCAAAAGTTGTGCGCCGATTACAGTGAAACAAGCCTCACTTCATTCGAAATTATAAATGTTTTTAGACTAAAACAGTGATTTTTATCGCATTTTTATTTTTATGAATTTTTAGAGAACAAAAAACTTGTTTTTTTCAAAATTTTCCTTTATTTTAATTCAACGATATCTCTGAAACTACTGCGGAAATTTAAAAACAATGTAAGCGCGGCTTAAAGATAATACTGTTGGCAAGTTTCGGATTTTTTTGAACTGTATATTGTCAACCGTTTTCAAGTTATTCCAATATATGTAGTAAAACTGCCTTCATTTTGGACATAACGATTCATCTCGAAAAGTACAGCTGATAGAGAAAAATGGAGATTAGATTTAAAATCAGCGACTTCAAACTAGTAAAAATTTGCAATCGAATTCCAGGCCGCACAAAAAAGTTCAAAGTCCAAAAAATATTAAGATAATTCTCTGAACACTTTTTGTTTTATTTACAATTAACATCGTGCGTTTTGTTTGGACCACCCTTTATATAAATTTTTATTTGAGAAACAATTTAAATTGCTTGCTGGCATAATGTGAATGTGGAAACCACCCTCTTAATTCTATGAAATTATTACATATATTGTTTCAAAAAGGATTTTAATGCAGATGATAACGCGCTAAGGAGTTAAGATTGATCTATAAGCTTTCTCAAAATACAGCCACCTTTTTAAACGTCTTTTTTTACAAATACATACTCACTTTAACGAGTCACATATTTAACATTTTATCCATTTAACATTAATACTATGCACAAATATACTCACAGTTATATAACACACACACGCTCACATCAATCAACCTCTAAAGCAGTCACAGAAGTACTGTGAACTTGAGTAAATGAAATAAACTCTACAGCAAAAAAAAAATATATAAGAGAAAAAACATATTTTATTCGCATAAAAATAATAAAATTTTGCAATTCTATAGAATAAAATAAAATAAAATTTAATCAAATAAAAAATTCGTATGCTTAATGCACATTTCATAACAAATGCATGCATACAAGTACATACAAAGAACTTTCAGTATACCCAAACCCCTACAAACAACAACAGCAAGAGAGCAAAAAGGATATAATACAATTTTAAGTTAGTATTAAAATAAACTTTTTATTCAATAAAATACCAATACATACCCATTAAGTTTACAAAAATTGTATCTGTGATTACATCAGTATAAGCACATATTTCATAAACTTTACAAAAAAAAAAAAAAAACATAATAAATAATATCAATGAATATATTAATAACAAGCAAATTAGTACCAAAGCAGTCAACGGTCTTAATTGATTTTAAAAGCTGTTAGGGTAAAATACTGAAATGTTTTTGTCAAATGAAATTAAAAAAATAAATAAATACATTAACAGTGAAATTGCTATTAACGAACAACTTCTTTAACTGGAGATAGGCGGACGATTTTCTTAGTGCCTCTTCTCTAAATTCCCTATTTCCTAACTTACCTCTAAACAGTTTAAACCAACGATCCGCGTTGACATATATCTACGTTCACTGGACAAAACTGCGGTTGGTGTCCGCCTCCGGTAGCTTAGACTGTGCACACAGAGCTCAAATTTAGTCAACATCGGCGATAACTTTATATTTTCTTTTACTACATCAACCGAGTAACCACTAGAATAACTTTAACTTTTACCGGGAATCAAATACATTTTTGGATTAATTGTAAAAGTTTTCTATAATAATATGGCTTTTTTACAAGGTTGGCAACCGATACGGATACTAATACCGTTTGAATACCGTTTAAATTGAATGACCGATACCAAAATTAGTTTTTTGCATAAAATACCGGTATACATTTTCCGTTTCCCTTCATACCGGTACAATCGTTTCGGTATTAAAAAATACTATAATTTTTCAAACAGAAAAACATAAAACTTTCAACAGCTATGCTAATGAAAATTATGTTTGTTAACTTGACGCTTTATAGTTGCAAAACTGATATTGTTTTGTTACTTAGTCTGAGTTCATACGGCTCTTGTCTTATTGAAGAGATTCTTCCTTTTTCTTCTTTGAACATGAATTGGCGTTTAAATGAATCATGTCATGTTGACGACATGTTTTTTATTTTGTTTTATTTGATATTAAAAACAAAAACAAAATTAAACAACGATTAAGAAAGCAAAACGTAAAGACAGTACATGCATCTGTGTACTCGTTTCTTTTCCCCTCGTCCCTCTCGCCTATAAAGTAGCAATCTTGTCAATAAGACATGAGCCGTATGAACACAGACTTACTAAGATAAAATCATAGAATATAACATAAGTTCTACAACAACATATAAAGGAAATTTCTAGGTGTAGTGTATGATAGTTTAAAATACAAAAGTTCAAGTATAGAAAAACATTCCGTTAGCTTTCTGAAGGGCCAAATACACTTATAAAACTACTCATCAAGCATTGTGGTACACAGAAAACAAATCAATCAATCCGTACATAAAACAAGCCGAGGCGGTGTCAATAGAACAGCCAGAGAAAAAACATGTTCAAATATGGTCACCTCCAACAAAACTATTTTTAAAGAAAATTTTAAACATATTATGTTTCATTTAAACAAATTGTTATCACCAACAACCATATAATGGTTGAATTAGTTCTCCACAAAGTAGCCACAACCATATTATGGTTGCCTCTGAAAATATTATGGTAAATAATAACTAAAATATGTTTAACACTTATAATAGCATGGTTGGTGTTCAATCATAGCATGTTGCTCTTGCAAAAGAGGAAATTACTATTGTTAATTTTAAAACAAATTATTGTCATATTTAACAATAACATTATTAGAGGCAACCATAATATGATTGTGGCTTCTTGATGGAGGACTAATTTAACCATAATATCGTTGTATGTGACAATAACATGGTTATATTTAACATAATATGCTTAAAAGGTTCTTTAAAATAGTTTTTTTGGAGGTGGCCATATATAAACATGTTGTTTCTCTACATGTACGGTAAGTTCGGATTTCCTTAAATCAAGTACAGAATGCTTAGTTCAAGTATGAATTATTCAAGTGGCCCGCACTTAAAATAATTTGAGATAAAATTAATCTCTGTTCATAATTCAAGAATTTCTAAATTGATTTATTCTCGATTCGTACTTTTAATTATCCGAAAGGGAGTTGAGATTGATTCTAATCTAAGCGCTTACCACACAGAACCACAGATGTCAACATCACTTTTGTTGTATTCCACCCTTTGTTTACAGAAAAATTCTCAATTATGAGACACCAGCAGTATGCCCAATATAGTTTTTGTAATCGTTTTACTTTGAAAATTTGATGTATTTAACTAAATAATTTAAAAAAAAGAGTACGGGAATTATTGCATCTTGTTTAACGTTTTAAACATGAAAATAATCTATTTCTTTTTTCTTGTGGTGGTGTTGCTACAACAAATTTTTACAAACACACGCGTATGCACGCATTTTGGTTTTCGAAAGTTATTCCATTTTGGATTGTTTAAAGTACTTTTAAGGCTTATTCGTACAAAAAATTTTGAGTGCGACTCATACTAAAGTAAGTAGAAAAACTTTAATTGAGTACAAGTTTTTTCTTTCTGTAAAGCGCTAGTAAAAATGCACTAAAATTCAGTTTACTGATACCGATATAATTAAAATACCGATACCGAAAAAAAACTTTTTAATACCGATACCGGAATTCGTTTCGGTACCCAACCTTGCTATTTTACTGTTGAGGCTCATAGTTTACGTGTGTGTTTATGTACAAAAAAATTGGTACGTCTCACAGTGATCCCAATGACAAATTTAGAGCGAAAAACTCGTTTTTTTCAAATGGTGCCAGAGTAAAAAATTTAGTTGATTTTTTATTGACAAGACCCCATCTCTACCAAATAATGAGTTAAAGAAGCTATTCGTTTTGAAAAAGTAAGCGAAGTTTTTACTGGGGAGGTAAATATTTTTTAAATATTTCGCTGATTTAGCATTCCGTTTAGAAAAATATGTTTCCAAATTAAAATGTATACATTAATTGCGGAATTTAATATGTATTGTTAGTTGTGATAGACTTTTTAATGTGACTTTCACCAGGTGTCGCTGCTATTTTTGTGTTTTTATCATCTTTAACATGTGCATTGTTTAATGTTTAAGAAATTAGCTGCCTATTTTTGCCTAAACACTTTCTATCGTATTTTTAGGTTGCAAAGTCTATCACTAAAAGGGATTTGTTCAATGTTTGGTACTCTGAAAAAGACCAGAAGAAAACAAAATAACGCTGTCATAAATTACATTTGTATGAAAAGTGGTATAGAAAATGATGAAAATGGTGACCATAAGCATGAAGTAAAGCAATCAGCTAAAAATTTTCTTATCAAACAATCGAAGAAATGGTTGCATGCACACAGAACAAAGAATGTTTTGGAGTCAATCTTTAAATATTGGTTGGATGAATCTTTTCTGTTTCCCCGTTAAAGCCTCGTCAAGTTTTTTGGAAGAGGAATCGGAGGAAGGACCAGCAAGACCCGGACGACCTTCCAAATCGTTTATAGAAGGAGGGCAAAGATCAAAGCAGTTGAAAATTAAGTCTCTTGGGAACACTTGTTGCCAAGAAGAGTTAACATTTGCTGCTGCAAGTAGGCTTCATAAAGCAGGCAAAAGAGTTGCTGCAGACGTTGTTAGAACCATAGCTGTTTCTCCAGAAAGGGAACTAAAAGCAAAAAATTGTTTAATACGCCATCTACAGAAATAATACCTTATAGCAGTGAAGAAGCCATGTACATTGATGGTAAATACTCAAAAAGGTCGTATGTTCTCTATACGTGCTGGCGTAAAAAAACGTAATGCTGACATATATCCATCTTATAAGAATCTTTTGGTTGCCAAAAACGATTGTTACCCTTGCAATGCTATAAGAATTCAGAAACAAACATTTTTTTTTAAATTTTTATTTTTTTATTTTAAACATCAACGTATCTCTGAAACTACTGGTCAAATTTAAAACCTATTTTAAATTTTTTTGGAACTGAATATGGCAACCCACTTTTAAGTTATTCCAATATTTGTAGCGGAAGTGCTTTAATTTAGGCCATAACGGTATATCTCGGAGAATCGTGCTGATAGAAAAAAACTAAGTGCAGATTTGAATTCAGCGTCCCAAATAACCTTAAAAGCAACATTCAGTTCTTAACATAGATGGGCATTTTTCAGTACCAGTACTTTTTCAATATTTTTTTTTTTTTTTACTGATTACTGAAAACAAAAATCAGTATTCAGTAAAAAGTACTGATTACTGAAAACAAAAATCAGAATTCAGTAAAAAGTACTGATTACTGAAAAAATAAAACATTATTCAGTAAATTTTACTGATTTGTGTTAAAACAAGTAAGAGTGCTATATTCCGCTGTGCCGAATCTTATATACCCTTCACCATTGTGCGAGTAGAATAGAGAGCAACTAAATAATTTTTACATATACGTACATACATATTTACAATACTTAAAACTTCATTATAAATTAAATTTAAAAAGCGAAAACTGGTAAATATTTTTTTTAAGTCGTTTTTAGTTTCTATTTGTTAAAATTATTTTGTTAAATATATGAAATAACAAAGAAGGATGATAACGAAAATCATATTGGGCATTATGCTAGTATATGTAAACAAATACGAAGGGTGGGTGAGGGGATTGGAAGAAGAGACGACAACCGGACTTGAACTTCGCTTTGCATAAGAACCCAGAATATATATACTTTATAGGGTGTAGGACCTAAGGTGAAGGGTATAAAAAACAAACTTAATTATAAAAAAGAGTAATTTTTGGGATTTCAGTATTTTGATCATAACTCTGCTATTTCTTAACCGATTTGACAGATTTATATACCGACGTGTTAAAGAAGAAATTTGCCAGTTATTTTGGCTATAAAACTTGGACTCGAGAAGATCTATGGTTCCAGAAAATGGGTATTTTTTCAAAAAAAAAAATTAATATTTTGGTCATAACTTTTTCGTATCTGAACCGATTTTCCCGAGTTTTTCAGAAAATATTTTCTATTAAAAATTTCCAATTTTCTGATATATAAGGCGTAACCATAGGTCATATTACAGTCAAAAAAATTCAGGTTTTTATAAAATTTTTAATACTTTTTGTATGAGAGGTACCACGCCTACTTCTCCAATCCCGCCCACATTTTGTAGGATGGTGTATATTTATAACCTAAATGCTTCTACCTAATTTGAAAACTTTGGCTCTTTTCGTTCTCCAGATATACAGAAAAAAGTAATCAAAATACAACAACCACAAGGGATTTTTTGGAAAAATTAGAGGCAGTCGTGGTTTTTTGGTCATATCTCAGCCATTGTTGGACCGATCTGGCTGAATTTCAATAGCAAGAAATGGTGGACTATATGTGACATAAATGTAAAAAAAGTAGTCGCTATCATGTCTGGAGTCTCCGGAAAACACATATCAAACGTAAGACGGACAGACGGATGGACGGACGGACGGACGGATATCTTTAAATCAACTTCTCTCCTCATAAGGACCCATAATATATATACTTTATAGGGGTAAGATCAATATTGTAGAAATTACAAACAGAATGACAAACTTATATATACCCTTTTCCACCAGTGGTGAAGGGTATAAAAATACAGTAATCAGTAAATGATTGATAGTAGATACTGTATGTTTTCAAAATGATATGTACAGATTGCGCACTTGCATGAATAGTGGCATAACACAAAAACTGCATTTCGAGAAAAATAGCTTTTTGTGTGTTTCACATTTTTAACTATTTAAAAACGAAATGTGTTACCCAATAAAAACTGATTTATATAGCTGAGACTTCGAATTATTTAATTTTTTCACTATTTGAAATTTTATAAAAACGAAATACTATGTTTTATAAATTTTTTAATAAGATGTTTTTGATATTTCTGTGGCCGCATGGAAAAACTAGTTAACTTCACCTTTTTCGAATTGAGATAACACCAAAAATAGAAAGCGTGTTTCATTTACTATCACTCTGTCAGATCGAAATTTCGGTATAGTTTCTCATTTAATAGTTATTTGAAAAACAGAAATCAAACATGATTACTACATATTTTTGCACAAATCAGTAAAATTTACTGAATACTGATTTTTGTTTTCAGTAGTCAGTACTTTTTACTGAATACCACTGTGCGTCTATAAAATAAAATTAATTTAAATTGCTTAAATTTGCAAATTAAGTTTTTGTGCTTGTTTGTTTAAAGTAAAAAAAAAAAAAAAACAAATAACAAAAAGAGGTCATCCCTTATCCAGTCGTTAAACCTTCATTCGTTAAACTCCCTAAAATATTCAATCGTTTATTTAAAACTTCTTGTTGGCTTTCTTTTTTTTCCTGTTACAATTGTGTTGTAGCCTCCATTTAAATGGGGGGAGTATAGTCTACCAATTTTTCACTTCATGCGCCAATTAATGTTAAAAGTAAAACATCATATTAGGATGGTGCCTATCAAAGGTATTATTTTACGTGCTTTTAAGTTGGTAGTGGCCAAACATGTATTAAGGAGTATTAAGCTGATCAAACCACACATCTATACTAAGCATATGCGTATTTACATCGAAAAGACTACTTTTTGTCACGTTACGACACCAACCATTTTAAATTGTTTCTTAAAGAATAATGAATAGATTTTTAACTTTTTTGCATTTTAGTGTACAGCGCAACTAGCTTTACATTAAGTGAAAGAGAGGAAAAATTTGAACAACATGGTTCTAAAATACAAGATTAATTGCTTGGTGGCGTAACGTAACAAAAAGTCGACTTTTCTGAAGAAATAACCATATGCATTTGTATGTGTATATAAGAAGTTCCTCAAAACCTCTTCATTATTGCCTATGTTGCAACTGGCTGTACGAAGAAGTTAAAATAGTTTTCAGCCATAACCAAACTTGTAAGTATAGCCAGTAAGAAAGCATATTCGGTCAAGCCTGGCCATTTGTTACCCTTTACCACAGTGTATAAAGACATATTTATGAGAATTAACCCCATTTGGGATCATAAGCCCGCCAGCACAAAATTTTGTTATGAGGTTAAGATTCATGTAAAAGTTATTTGTGCCAAATATTATTTTGATATCTTCACCTATATCAAATTTGTTTCCCTTTAAGTGATCTTAGGAAGGGGGTTTATATGGGACGTTTTGTTAATTTTCGACCTGCCAGTACAAAATTTTTTCATGACATAGTAGCCATCGTAAAAGCTTTTGTTGCCAATTTGTATGTCAATAACAACATTTATAAGGGAGTTATGGCCTTAAGGGTCATAATAACAAATTAAAAATAGTTATTTTTAGGATGTTATCAGACAGACAAATGGTTTTTGGTTATTACATGCTAACATTAAACCAAAAATTAACTGATAAGCTAACAGAAGATTTATTCTTATGGTAACTTTGCAAGTAAACTTGAAAAAATTGAAGCTGCCATATTTTCTGGCGAAGATATGGGAACTTCAATGACAGTCTCAGAATTTACCTTTACCTTTGCCTTTTTGTTTTTTTTTTTTTCAATTTAACACAATTAACCATTACAAACAAAAATTCCTTTTGCCTTCAATTTAAGAATTAAACAAAGGTCGGACGTTGCCACCACTTATTTCAAACAACCATAAGCTGCCGGCATCTACTGCAATGTTGCCACAGCATATAAATTACATTTTTCATTCTATTGGACAGTTCTAGTAATGGAGAAACCTTATTTGTCACTTTATCGTTCACGATAGCTTTTGTTCACGTTACCTTTTAGTAACTTTATCATTAGGTTATATATATATATATATATTTATATATATATGTATATATATTCCGGTGCAGAGCGGGATTTTTCAAATAAAAATACTGGAACATTTTGTTAATAACTTGACCCCCGAGCTATCTACTGGGTCAAAATTTTATAAGGAAACTAATTTTTGCTTAATAAATATATTTTGTGAATATAAGCCAAATGGTACCATAAATTAAATATCGCGACAACAGAGCAAGCCACCAATCGGGATTAAACAAACACAAATACAAAAAATTTGTCTTTTTTCAATTATCAAATAATAAAAAAATAGGGTTATCATTGTTTAGAAACCGGTTTTCGAATATTTCGACTTTATAAATATGGGAAATTGAATGTGATCGTTTTTAAATTTGCTATAATAATGAACTTAGAAACGTAGTATTATAGGTACAGGGTCCTGAGTGATGAAAAATTTTGGTACTTTTTGTTTTTCCTTTGGTACGTTTTGAATTTTTGCTAATATTCGACCTACATATAAAGATAAAATTAATAGTGCATGGTCCTTGGGGAATAAGAACATGTAAGGGGAGCTTTTTGGTACTTTTTCATTCATCATCTGGTACTTTGATTAATTTTCGTTAAAATTAGTCATAGAAAAATAAAATTTATCATACAATGTCCTGAGTGACAATCTATTAAGGAGATTTTTTGTTTTATCAATTCTGATTATATTGAACTTATAAAATTAAATTAACTCATTTGGAAGTTAAAATATGAACCGTAGGGAGATTGTTCCCTCGCCAAATCAATCTACTAATATGGAAAAAAGGCTCGAAACGTGTAAATTCATATATACATAGATGTACTATGTTTTCTTCATATGAACATGAAAATTTATGGTCGAATTTTGACCACACTAGTATATTTAATTATATAACTAAAAATTTTAATGAAAAAAAACTTTGTCTTCAACGCAAAAAATAATCCTCTTTTAGTAAAGAAAAAAACAAACAAATATTAGAAGTGTTGTGCAGCCACAGAAAGAATTTATGAAAATAAATCAAGTTGATATTGATAACTGCAAAAGGTAAGTTAAATATTCAGATATTGGCAATAATTTGAAAATATAACAGAATATTTTAGATTTGCTTAATTTAACAATAATTTTGGCTGGGAAGTTAAACAGTTTGATATCAATTACCAAATTTGTTTTTGTTTTAAATGTAAGTTGAACGGACGAGTTTTGCGCTCGTGTTCTATAAATCACACATTAAGCACAACAACATGTAATAAAATAAACAAAATCATAACAAAAGAAAAAACTGAAAAATATGTTTGCTTACAAATTTTGCTCTTTCCAACATTTACTGTTTCCTTCTATCAATTCAATGAATAACAAATGTAGTGGCATAAGGGCTTAAGAAACGTGGTATGTACCTGCTTTGGGAATCTTAAGCGCCCATTAGACGGTCATACTTGGTATGTTGAGAGAGAGTACCTCGCTATTAATCTATCATACCAAGAATGTCATACATCATTACAAAACAAACATTAACAAGTGTAGCTTGTCTATATGATGGCGCGTGAACTAGTTGCTGCTTTGGAAATTGGTGGGTTATTCGCGGACGACAACTCAATGTATTTAGAATTTTCTTTACTCTTAATTGTTGCTTCCGACTGAATTGTTTTTAATTTTTCTAAATTTAATTTTCATAACCTTTTTGCTTTAAATATCTATTATGGTATGGTATAATTTTTTATTCCATAATTCTGGGAGTGTTTCTTATTCCTCAAAAAAACCTTTTAAAAATGCGCGCTCTAACCAAATGAAATTTATAATGAGTATGTAAGAATTGCGATTACACAAGTTTGATGATATGATAGCATTCCATTATCACATATGTACCAAGTATGATCATTTAATAGGCGCTTTATAAATGACCTTATCATGTTGATATTTAATTATTATTAAGATATAAAAGAACAATTCAGGCTCAACTGAGTTGAGTTGTGAACCGTAATAGGGGCTTAAATTTCACACTGTATATACAAATTCTATAATTAGGCATATCGACAGTATTCAGCTGTAAGATACGAGATTATTTCTTCCTGAATTCAATTGCTTTAAACTATTTATACAAGGTTATTGCTCATAATTTTTAAATTGTCATATTAATCGAATGTGTATTCTAAGTCAAATTACAATTAATAAAGATTTCATACTTTAATGGTCTTATTCCTTCAATATTTTCCAGGAATATTTTCTATGCACTATCAGAATTTTTGTTTGTATATTTCTGTTCCTAGGCTTACTTAAGCTATCCTTTGGTTAGCAATGAAGTAAATTCTACAGAAAATGTATACAACTGTTAGATACCAGCAGAATGTAATGCATTTTCTGACCCTCTACGGCCTTCGTCTGCATTCTTAGTATCTTAAAACTGGGTAGTGCTTATTGTTAATTTTGTCTGCCGAATTCATAAAAAATTCAAACGGATTTGAAATACATTTAAGGAAAAATTTTTATGTTTTTTTTTTTTAAATATGGCAGTATGTATTTAACTCAATTATTTAAATAAATAGAATTTGGGAACTTATTTCTCATGGCGAGTAACATTTATTATTTTAAAATTTTGATATTAATTGAATCCCAGTAAAAAAAAATTGGGTTTTTTGAAGCACTACAGTGAAAAAGCGCATAATCAAGCGCTTCAATTAGAGAGCTCTTATAAAGCAGTAAATGATAAAGAATAAAACATACAAATAAGCTGTTATTTTAGTGCTGACAACGAAGAAGGTTTTAAAGCGAAAAAATAAAAATATATTATGGTTTACGAAAATGATTGAAAAAAGCCATTGGAACACGTAAAAGCAAAACATTAATGAATATGTAAATATAGTTTGCCCTTAAAAAAAGCACTTTAGGAGCGCTTTGTTTGCATGTTAAAAGAAGCGCTTATTGTCAGCAAAAAATAGTCCTCCAAACCGAGAACACCCTATACAAAAATCAGGCATCCCATCAGCAGGTTTGAAGCGATTTGAGATATGAATTCATACAAAAAACCTGCTCCTTTTGGAGCACATTTTTTACTGGGATGTGAATTCCAATTTTTTTCGTTAAAAAGGGTTTTATTTAAAACATTTATTTTTCCTGTAACTTGAGATTTGAGTTGGTTATTTTAACATACCGTGAAACCATAAATTACTAGCGATCTTCAATCTTCTATTAAAATACCAAAAAGTCTAAGACAAACCTTCATAGCACAAGTTGTAAGCTGAGTCTCTTAAGTACAGCAAATATATGACAGTAGGTCTCAATGTCTCCAGCTCTGTTCGTCGAATAAGGATCTTGGTCATTTGATCTGCATTAGCTAGAAATGCTTATAATAATAACCCTAATATACAAACTCCTACACACATACATATACAAAAACACCCACTCACATTCACTTGACTATCCACTTCATTCAGTCATGTATCGACGTTGCTATCAAAAACAACTAAAAAAAACAGCACACAAACACATTTACACAAATAACTGCAACAAGGACGAAAAGGATAAAAAAGATTTGTTATGCAGTTTGTTTATTACTGTGTACTCAGTTTTGCTCAGTTCTGTGTGTTCTTATTTTTAGTTCTCTGTTAATTTTTATTAACATTTTTCAATTTTTTTTTTTTTGTTGTATCCTTCGCTCATACATTTTTTATCTCAACTCAAGTATATTTACATGTTGCTCAAATAACATTTAAAATAAAAAACAAAAATAAAAACAAAATGTTTCAATCTAAATAAAAAATTGCATTAAATTAAAAAAAAAAAAAAAAACAAGCAAAAAATTAAAATATAAAAAAAAATATAACAAATTTGTTGACATTTAACAAGTTTGCAGTTCTGTTTTTAAAATGGCATAAATTTAATTTATTGTATTTTTTGTCCCTTTTTCAGATACTTGTGTGTTGTAGATGCACTCAGTGCTTAAGTAAATTATCTGAAGGGAAATGAGAATTTATTAAACAGAAATTAACTTGATTTGTTTGTTTATTTATTTATTGAAAAACTAATTATAAACAAAAAATAAACTTAAATCGATTTTTGGTAAAATAGCTATAGCACAAATTTGTAAGCAATTTGACTAATACCACCACAGTAGGATATTAGTTCTTATAAAGTAACACATACCAGACAAAACAACCACAAAACTGTCTTTTTAACTTGCTGCGACAAAACATTGGTTGCAGAAAATACAAGTGTTGTGATACAACATAACCATACAGAGTAACACAAAATAGACTGAAACGAACCTCGTTGCACATAATTGCGCGCGTTCTTATCAGGGTTGTGAGATTGTTTTGAGTTCCATCGCCAAACCAGATGTCAGGAACGTCAAATTTGTTTAGTTTTCGTAAATTTTTTTTTTTTTTTAATTATTTTTTGCATACAAAAAACTAGTATAATATTTCAGTAAAAAATCGCCAAAAACTGAGAAAAAAATACGAAAAGTCGCCCAAAGTAAATTTTGTTTAGTTTCTGTTTTTTTTTTTTTTAATAACATAAGAGTTAGATCATATATTCAGTTAAAAAACTAAAATTAAGTTCACAAGTCTATAAGAACGATTTTCTTATTGGTGTTTTGACTATTTTTTTTAGACGTAAACGAATTAAATAACAAATTTGTCAATGTCCCAGTAAAAAGACAAACAGTAAACAAGTATGCTTAACTTAACATCGTGCCATTTGAACACAGTTTTTGCTTCAGATGTGTTGATCAAACGGAAGTTCAAAAAAGTGTCTTTGGCATTAAATCAAATGCTGAGGGTCTAGATGGCATAAATCCTAGATTTTTTAAGCTTGTTTTTGACATATTTGTTTAATTCTATTTTTACTAAGGCAGTTTTTCCTGATACGTAGAAAAAAGCCAAAATTATTCCAATTTCCAAGAATAACAATGATTTCAGACCCATTGCAATACTTCCATTCCTGTCAAAAGCTTTTGAAAATATCATGAAAAGTAAAATTTGTGAATATCTGAGTAAACAAAAGCTATTAACTGATTATCAATCTGGTTTTAGACAGGGAATGAGCTGTATTACTGTTCTAATCAACGTGGTGGAAGAACTTAGGTCTTAAATGGACAATGACATGGTCTCTTTTCTTGTACTCTTAGATCATAGTAAAGCTTTTGACACTGTTGAACATCAGATCTTATTATCTAAGCTCCAAAAGTTCTTCAATTTTTTGGCCTACAGCTAGTAAACTGATTTTTTCGTATCTCCTAAATCGGAAGCAAACCGTTTTCCTGAATGGCTTAATGTCTAATTGCCTTGAAGTTGACAGAGGGGTTCCGCAGAGTTCTGTTTCGGGTCCCCTTCTGTTTTCGTTGCATATAAATGATCTGCCTGAGGTATTAAGTCATTGTGGAATACACATGTATGCTGATGATGTACAATTGTACTTAAGTACCGAAATAGACAGTGTAAGTACTTGTATTAATCTCATAAGCCAAGATCTTAATAGAGTTCATCACTGGGCGTGCATGAATGGTTTGTGCATAAATCCATTGAAATCTAAATGCATTTTCATATCCAGTAATAAAAAGAAAGGACTTAATAACAATGCTTCATTATTAATCAACAACGATAAAATCGACTTTGTGACATCATCATCAAATTTAGGAATTACGTTTAATTCTGAACTTTATAAGTCTAACCATATCTGTATTATTGCAGGAAAATTACACGGAATGCTTAGGAACTTATGGGCTATTCAATCTTTCACTCCATTTTATATAAGATTGTTACTAGCTAAAACTTATCTAATACCGGTTTTACTATATGGATGTGAAATATTTGCCAATTGCGACACCTCCGATTTTCATAGACTTGAGGTAACCTATAATAATATAGCTAGATATGTATTTAACCGTAGGAGAACTGATAGTATTTCGTCGTACTCCTTTCAGCTTTATGACATGAGCTTTAGGAATCTACTAAAATTTAAAAGCCTCCTCATGATGCATAAAATAATATATATATACTAGCTGACCCGGTCTACGTTGCTGGCCCTAAGTAAACATTAGTTTTGTATTACCACACGACTTAAATTGAGCATTTAACGAAATTTACGGCCTTTAAAATAAAAATCCATGGAATACCTATCATAAATTTTTTTTAAAAAATAACTTACATATGGTGTGGATATGGGCTCAATCAAAAAAGAATAAGTTGGACCATGGCGATAATTTTAAAGAAAAAATCGTCCAAATCGGTCAAGCCGTTCTCAAATCATGCTCTTAATAGAAAAAGTGGGCGTAAAAGTAGGCGTGGTAATTTTTTCTTTCGATGAAAACGTAAAATAAATTAATACGAACAGTTAAAAGAAAAATTAGTCAAATCGATGGAGCAGTTTTTTGATTTTAGGTAAATCGAAAAAAGTGGGCGTAAAAGTGGGCGGGGCAAAATGTTCTTTCCGTAAAACCCTAAGTTGGACCATGGCGATCATTTTAAAGAAAAAATCGTCCAAATCGGTCAAGCCGTTCTCAATTTATGCGCTTAATAGAAAAAGTGGGCGTAAAAGTAGGCGTGGTAAATTTTTCTATCGATGAAAACTTAAAATGGATTAATACGAACATTTGAAAGATAAATTAGTCAAATCGATGGAGCAGTTTTTTGATTTTAGGTAATTCGAAAAAAGTGGGCGGGGCAAAATTTTCTTTCCGTAAAACCCTAAGTTGGACCATGGCGATCATTTTAAAGAAAAAATCGACCAAATCGGTCAAGCCGTTCTCAATTTATGCGCTTAATAGAAAAAGTGGGCGTAAAAGTAGGCGTGGTAAATTTTTCTATCGATGAAAACTTAAAATGGATTAATACGAAGATTTGAAAGAAAAATTAGTCAACTCGATGGAGCCGTTTTCTGATTTTAGGTAAATCGAAAAAAGTGGGCGTAAAAGTGGGCGGGGCAAAAGTATCCTATGTCCGTCTCCTGGCTCTAAGCTACCTCCCTACCAATTTTCAGCCAAATCTGTTCTGCCGTTCTTGAGTTATAAGTGGTGTAACTAACACGACTTTCTTTTATATATATAGATACAGGAGCCCGAAAATCTATTTAGAAGAATTATTTTTGCCAAATCTCCACGCGGTAAAAATTTGATTTCTCAAAAATATAGATATCTTATCTCTTCTAGACAATTTTTTAACTACACAATTAGTCCCTGGAACAACATCACGTTTTCAAACACAAAGCAACACTTCGGCCTTTAAGAAGGAATTATTAAAGTATTCCAAAAATCAAAAAGTAATTTCAATTTTTGGGAATACAAAATTTTAATTTCAAAAGATTTTGTTATTCGTGCTTAATTCCCAGTTTTTATTCTTGATAAAAACACTTGAAATTTATTGTTGATGGGATAAGCTATTCCTATGCATTTCACTGGTTGCTTAGGCCAGATCATCAGGAAACTTCATCCATAAAGATTTTAGAAAAACTAAAGATATTAAACCAAATAAAACTGTTAAACGTATAAGACTTATAGCAACAGTTTTACTTGTAACAATATCAAAGCTTTAACAAAACACATCAACAATAAAAAAGTGGGTTTATCTCATCTTACATTCCCCCCTACACTTTTTTATTGTTGATGTGTTTTGTTAAAGCTTTGATATTGTTACAAGTAAAACTGTTGCTATAAGTCTTATACGTTTAACAGTTTTATTTGGTTTAATATCTTTAGTTTTTCTAAAATCTTTATGGATGAAGTTTCCTGATGATCTGGCCTAAGCAACCAGTGAAATGCATAGGAATAGCTTATCCCATCAACAATAAATTTCAAGTGTTTTTATCAAGAATAAAAACTGGGAATTAAGCACGAATAACAAAATCTTTTGAAAATATTCCAAAAATCTTTAATATAGCTTAAATATATTTGTATCCATTAAATTATTAATTGTTTTTATTTATTATTTATTTATTTTATTGAATGTATTGTAAAACTTAATTTATCAATTCAATTTTTATATGTTAAATTGCCTTGTAACTTACTATCACTGTAAATTATAAGATTTAAAACTTGTTGTGATAGGTATTCAAAATAAAATAAAAATAAATGTTAAATAGTGATTGAATATAAAATTCATTTAAAATTATAACAAAAAAAATTCATGTGAAAGAATGTTGCCAGTTTTTTTTTTAAATTATTAATAACAAACTGTTAAAAAAAAATCGCGGAAATAATATAAATGGTAAAAATAGCCAAGTAATTCGCCAGTTACATTAAAAATCAAAAGTCGCTAGTCGCCTTATGGAAAATCCCACCGCTAAACACTTTTCAAAATCGCCACGTTTGGCGAGAAACTGCCATTTCTGACAGCACTGGTTCTTATGATGTAACCCACGCTAATTAAGATAAATAAAACAAACTAAAAAAGACAAAAACTTGATAAGACGATAATTTTTTTTTTGGTGTGGGTTAGCATCAAACAAGCAGCTTTGATTTAAAAGACTAGAGCGTTTTGTGTTTTTTTTGGTGCAAATTAAATATTCTATTATTAATAAGATTTCTCTATGACGTGCTAAATTCTAGTTTTCTTAATTAAACTTATATTTACAATATAACAAGCGATTAAAGATGTTCTTGATTTTCTTAAAAAAAATATCTAGGGGGAGGAATTGAACACTGTAATGACGGTGGTTTATAAACAAGACAAACACCTTTCATTGGGGGAAAAGTTTACAATTCCAACGGAGAGGGAGAAATTTTCATTATTAATAATGTAAGTTCCCTGGATCAGGGGAAGCCTTCTTGTTTAATGCTCTCAAATCCCTCCACGAAATCTATAAAAAGTAGGTGGAGTTCGGAGTCAAATACCACACACTGTTCAATAACTATGCGTAGGGTAACAATGTGATCTGCGGCCGAATATCCACTGCGAAATACTGCTTGACATGAGCTAATGTTTTGTTCTAGGTGTTTCCTTATGCGATTGAGGATTGTTCTTGTTATTCATTTTTCGATTGTTAGCTAAAATGCAAAAAGTCGTTACTAAAAAATATATAAATCCAAATTTTTAGGCTTAAGTTCATCAAATTTAACTTTCATTAAATTATTTTTATGAAGAAAGGAATTTTACAACATGAAAATTAATTAAAATTGTTTATTGATAATCTTTCATTCTTGACCGTAGCTGGGGCTCGAACCCTGTCCGGCATGTTACCATGACATGTTTCGATCGCAGCCACTCGATCTCCTCAGATGGATTTGCCGTCTTACACTCGCAGCCTCCGACGACTGCTGACGTCAATAGTCAAACATCAATCCTTAAACCAAATTGTATTTTAACCTTTGGTAGATCGAAATTTGCTTTCCTGAATGATTATCCATTTTAATTGATTTAACATTTTTTTTTTCTTACTTCTGTTTTCTCGTACTTTTGTCAAGTATTGTTCTTGAAGTCCAAAGTACATTCAGGAAAGCAAATTTCGATCTACCAAAGTATAAATACAATTTGGTTTAAGGATTGATGTTTGACTATTGACATCAGCAGTCGTCAATGGCTGCGAGTGTAAGACGTGAAATCCATTTGAGGAGATCGAGTGGTTGCGATCGAAACATGTCATGGTAACCTGCCGGCCAGGGTTCGAGCCCCAGCCCCAGCCACGGTCAAGAATGAAAGATTATCAATAACAATTTTAATTAATTTTCATGTTGTAAAATTCCATTCTTCATAAAAATAATTTAATGAAAACTAAATTTGATGAACTTAAGCCTAATTAAATATATTAAAAATTTGGATTAAAAACCATAAATAGTTCAACAAAATAACCACAATACTAATATTTGTTAAAAAAAAAAATATATCATTAAACAGGAGAAGCAATTAACTATAAACATGTCAAAAAAACATGCATTGATAAGTCGTCCATGGAATTCTTAAAACAATTTTTAAAGGAAACCATTTGGCGATATTGTCTTGCTTTCATTCCTTAGGGAAGGATGAAAGGAATTCAGCAGTAAGGGTTGGGTCGCATTTATAAATTTGAGCAGGGATACAATTTGTACTAGCTGCCTTACCATTGGGTACTTGTCTGATGGCTGCTGTAATTTTCAAAAGACTTGATTGTGCAGTACTTATCCTAGTGTTGGTAGTGATGACTGTGCTTGAAGGAAAAGCACAGTATATTTCGTAATTCTGCTTAGTGCGGTGAGAAAATGCTTGTCCATCTTTTTTGTTGTTTGTGATATGTTGTCAGTAATTTGCCCGCGAATAGGGAGTTCAGCTCGCATTTTGTGCTCAGCAAGTTTTCTTGTGATCATGAAGACTGTGCGTGTATCGCCAGAGCTAGCTGCTCTTTCCGCCTCTTCTGCAAAGCCATCAATCTTCTTCTTGTTTCCCTCCATACTGCACGCTGCACATTTTTATGGAGTTCCTATTATTCATTTTTCAGTTAATCTGTCTCCTCCAGGTTCTGGGTGGCATAAAAGATTTCCTTAACATCATTCCGCGCAAAACAATTGAACCCCAAGTCACCTCAGACATTCACGATTCTTTTCCCTAAGGGGCTGGTCCAATGGTCTGTGGATAATTATAATTCTAAACGTGTGTAAGTTAAAATGTTCAATTCTTTTTTTTAAGATGCTAATGTAACTTGTAGTAGCTTGCGATATATAAATAAAGATGTAAACGAAGATTTACTACAATTATGTGGGTCTCTGCACTGAAATAAGAGAAAAGCTGTAAAGACAAGTATGTAATATTGTTTTGCAAGTTGTAATTTTTGATAAATATGTTAAATAACTAAATATACATCATAGGTTTTAAATGGGTTGAGTTCAGAATGTATTATTCTCTCCTACACTCAGAACAATGTGTCGTCGAAATGGCAACTGAATGTTGTCAAAAACGAAAACAACATGTTGTCGGATTAACATCTTTATGGTGATAAAATATTAACAGTTTGTTGTCAAAACGAAACCAAATGGTGATAAAATGACAACGAGGTGGTTAAAAAATTGTGACGCCATCCGTTTCAATTTGAGGACAAGCGTAATTGGCTCACTTTTGTCCATTTTGGTATTTTTACACCGGATTTTTCTCTCTGTGTTTCCATTGTTCATATAAGGAGAATAGGACTTCGATGCAAACAAAGATTTTTGGGGTAAATTAATTATCGATTTTTGTCTTAAAAAAAATAAAAATAAAGAAAATCTAAAGTTATTCAAACATTTTTTTTTAGTTTTCATGTTACCAGTACCCATGTTTTGTAAGTTAAGTGAGAACTTCTTGCATCGAAAAGATGTGAAACAAAATATTCCATCGTTTCTCGAAAAGTGAGAAAGAAGTGTGTCTGTAACTCATGTCGAAAACTATCAAAAGTGATTTCGTCGTTACGTTGTAAATGTCATAACATTGCACTCGAAGCCGATGTGACATTGCAGACGTTGAGAACGCCAATCACATATGTATATCGTTTCATTCAGCGACGGCGGCGAAAATACAACCTTCGGCTAGGCTTGAGTTCATCAAATATAATTTTCATTAAATTATTTTTACTGAAGGAAGGAATTTTAACAACACGATATTTTATTAAAATGTATTAATAATTTTTTTGGCTGAGCTGGGTTTCGAACCTGGGTTGAATTTAGATGTTTCAAGAATCACCACATTTTTTCATCAGAATTCCTTGAGTTCTAACCACGGCGCCACCGCGGTGCCTGCCAGCAAACAGTAAAACTTCAATCTTTAACCAGTGTTACTGGTGGTTCGAAACTGGCTGTAATTATAATTTTCCAATTAATTTACATGTTGCTACCATAATGTTTGTTGTTTGCAAACGAGCTTGGAAACATTCGGATATTTCATAAAAATTTTAAAGCAAAATAATTCAACAATAAAAAAATGTCCCGAGAACAAAATATTATTTTTATTTGCATTTTTAATAGGTTTTTTAGTGTTAAAATTTTTTCTCGCCCCGTTTTTATTTGTGAGTTTTTTTTTGACAATTCAAAGCAGGATCTTTCTCCCAGAAATTTTACAGATACACTTTTATATTATATAACACCGCGGTGCCTGCCAGCAAACAGTAAAACTTCAATCTTTAACCAGTGTTACTGGTGGTTCGAAACTGGCTGTAATTATAATTTTCCAATTAATTTACATGTTGCTACCATAATGTTTGTTGTTTGCAAACGAGCTTGGAAACATTCGGATATTTCATAAAAATTTTAAAGCAAAATAATTCAACAATAAAAAAATGTCCCGAGAACAAAATATTATTTTTATTTGCATTTTTAATAGGTTTTTTAGTGTTAAAATTTTTTCTCGCCCCGTTTTTATTTGTGAGTTTTTTTTTGACAATTCAAAGCAGGATCTTTCTCCCAGAAATTTTACAGATACTCTTTTTCTGTAAATTGACTAGTTATTTCCTTACGTGACAGTTAATACTCGCCAAAAATGTAAGTTAAGTGAGAAAAACAGTTGTTTGTTTCAATTTAAGGCATTTTTGTTTCATTTCTCACATTTCAATCGAAAAGTTTCTCGACGCGAGACTTACAGAAGATGGGCACAGTTGAGGAAAATATAAGGCTCCTTTTCTCAAAAAGATTTGAGAATATATAAAACTATAGCACTATTTCTTTAATAATATAATTTTCATAATTTAAACAGAGAAACTTTTAATTTTATTTTCCTTTTTTCACATTAAATGCCATTAATTAACTTAAATGTGATTTAAGCGATTTGCCTTTAAATGAAACGAGCACAAAAGAAAAGTTCACAAATTCCATCCATCATATTCATTCATTAATATAATAATTTTTACCTTTTAGCAGCAAATAAATAAAAATGGTTGAAAAACCATATATTTTTTTTTTATTTACATTCAATTTTCTAGTCATAGAATACGTTAAAAAAAAAGAGACATAATAACAGTGGGGAATAAAAGTTTTAAGAAAAATATAAAGTTTTATATACAAGATAATCAAATTATCCATTTTTATACTATTAGCAATTATATATGTAGCTTTGCCCTAGGGGAAGAGAACAAACACCAAACTTGTCACGTGACAGTTCTAAAGTGGTAGGGACCGGTTCTAACACTTAATAAATATAAAGGGGGCTTGTCACTTTAAGATGGCGATGTCCTTGGAGGGGGGGAGGGCCACATTCAATTTCGGTTAAAAAACAAAGTAGCCTTTTTTATTTTTTTTTTTTTTTTTTTGGAAAGTGAATTTCAAAAGCTGAATCATTTTTGATTGAATATAAATTTGAATTTTTAAAATGTTAAGAATAATATTGTATACTGGATAGTAGAGAAGCAAAAATAGTTTAATTAGTGCTGAAAGTCAGTCATTTTTTAAAAATCAGTTTCTACCAGGGACCGAAAATAAGAGTCATATTTTAAATCAAAAAAAGTATATAGAATTAAATGTCGAAAAACTGATTCAAGTATAACATATTGTTCCTTATGCACTTGTCAATGATTAAATGTATTGATTTTTAAAATTTTTTTTATATTTTCGATCAAACTTTAGTTATTTTTTGATTTTAATTTTTTAAACAAAAATAACTGTTATTTATTGATTTTAATTTTTTCGATCAAAAATAACAGCTATATATTGGTTTTTATTTTTTCGAGCAAAAATAAAAGTTATTCTCTAAAGAAATGTACGTGTTTTAATAATTTAGTTGACTTTAAATTTTTATTTTAATGTGTAATTATCATTGGAATTTCTTAAGGCGCCCGTACACGACATATATTTGTCATCTGACATGTCAAATTTTCAAGTCACATGTAATTGTTCGTGTCTGTCAAAATTGCTGTTTTACATAAGGTATATAATATTCGGTTACAAACGTACATGTAATTTGCTTCTGACATTGTCTCTGTTTTTTTTCGCATTGTTATTGCAGAAATCAAAGTAGTTCTGGGTCAAAATAGCTTGCTGCCGCCACGAAAATATTTATTTGCGCCGTAAAATAATTTAGCCATCTAAACATTTTTTTCTTTTATTTTAAAGATACCAATTTAGAATTTTATAATGAAACGGTTTTTATGTATATATTTACATAAATTATATTTAATGGTGAGATGAGCATACATATCTTGGTATTGTAAAATATTAACTTCAGCCTGCTAATGACTCCGTCAATAGTTGACGCCGCTGCCAGTTTCTTCCCGGCATAGATTTCTGATGTCAGATGGTTTGTCAGAAGAAAATAGAGCACGCTCTAATTGAAATTTTGTCAGATGACTTTGCGTCTGATTTTTACAGAAGCAAAGTTAAAAAGGTAACACACGACATGTATGTGTTTTGCAGTGGGAAATTTGACATGTCAGATGACAAAAACATGTCGTCTATACGCTCCTTTATGGACATTAAAATAATTATTAAGAGTCAACTAAATTATTAAATTACGTACATTTCTTTGGAGAATAACTTTTATTTTTGCTCGAAAAAATAAAAATCAAAATATAACTGTTATTTTTGTTCAAAAAATAAAAATCAACAAATAACTGTTATTTTTGATCTAAAAAATACAAATAAATAAATAACAATTAGTATTGTGGTTATTTTGTTGAACTATTTATGGTTTTTAATCCAAATTATTAATATTTTTAATTAGGCTTAAGTTCATGAAATTTAATTTTTCATTAAATTATTTTTATGAAGAATGGAATTTTACAACATGAAAATTAATTAAAATTGTTATTGATAGTCTTTCATTCTTGACGTGGCTGGGTCTCGAACCCCGGCCGGCAGGTTACCATGACATGTTTCGATTGCAACCTCTCAATCTCCTCAGATGGATTTGCCGTCTTACGCTCGCAGCCATCGACGACTGCTGACGTCAATAGTCAAACATCAATCCTTAAACCAAATTGTATTCTAACATTTGGTAGATCGAAATTTGCTTTCCTGAATGATTATCCATTTTAATTGATTTTACATGTTTTTTCCTTACTTCTGTTTTTTCGTACTTTTGTCAAGAATTTTCTTGAAGTCCAAGTACATTTTTTGTTTTTTCATTTTGTCTTTTTCTTTTCTGTTGACCTTTTTCAGAACACTTGAAGGACAAATGTACACATAGAGCTCGTGCCTTAGCTTTAACAATAATTAGTATTGTGGTTATTTTGTTGAACTATTTATGGTTTTTAATCCAAATTATTAATATTTGTAATTAGGCTTAAGTTCATGAAATTTAATTGTTCATTAAATTATTTTTATGAAGAAGGGAATTTTATTTAAATAAATAACAGTTATTTTGGTTCAAAAAAATAAAAATCAAAAAATAACTGTTATTTTTGTTCAAAAAAATAAAAATCAAAAAATAACTGTTTTCTTCTGACTTTTATGAAAAAAGGAATAACTGTTACGGTTCCTGGTTTCTACTTAATACTATTAAGTGTATTTTCCAATGTGGTTTACAGAGCGAAAATAGATCGCAGTGTTGTACAGTTTTTGACTCGATTTTTCAACGAAATAAAAACAAATATTTTATAAGCGTTACTTAGACTATTTAAAAAAAAAATTAAATATTCACCTAACATTTTTAAAAGCTCGTGAGTTTTATATAGAATGGAAAACGAATCGTGATAAGAACATAAATTTAAAAAAGTTATTTATGTAATGACATTATTAAGAAAACTGTATTAACTTGGAATATTGGATATTTTCTGCGAACTCTAATTTATATCCAATTTGAATACAACTTTTGTGATATTTATCCTTCACTTCATTTATGTCGAACTTTACATTATGTTTCGAATAAAATCGAGAAAACATTTTTACAATATTTTTAGTTATTTATACAACATAAATCAAGCTTATAAAAATTTACTTACTTTTGAATCAAATTCTTTTTCTCATTTTGTTCCAAATCGATTTTGTTTTTTTTTGGCAAAAATTAAAAAAAAAAAATTTAAAATAGCTAAAAAATAATTTATTGTTTAATAGCAACACCCTTAAGTAATCAAGAACATATATTAAAAGGAAACAGTTGGCAACACTGGCAGTCTTCTAGGCTTTTAAATTTGAAAGTTAAAACACGTGCTCTTAAATACGTGTGTCAACATTGCTACAATTGAAGCCCAGCCGCGAATAACGTTGTAAACGCAACATTTTGCAAAAACTGTTTTTTAGCAGGTAACCGTTAACTTTACTCTCTTACACAGATTAAACATCAAATCAACCAAAACTATGCACCTTAACGCCTTCAAATTGACATACAAAGTGTCAGCCAGTGCAAGAACATTGCATGTTACTAACAAAATAATGAAACCGGAATGGGTTTGCAGTGCGGAATAATGTTTTAAAAGCCTTTTGCATAAAATTTTTAATTATCATTATTTTTATTACTAGAAAAAAATTTTTTTAAAACAGATAATGCTGCCTGTCAAAAATACGTTTTTTTTTTTGCTCTCCTGGAAAATTATTATTTTGTAACTTAAAACGTTATTCGCGGCTGTGCTTCAATTGTATATCGTGCAAGCCTTATAAAAATGCCAGCAGTCGTTAATGGCTTTGAGTGTTAAAAGGCGAAACCCTCTGAAGAGATTGAGTGGTTACAATTGTAACATGTAAATGTAACCTATCCGTAAAAGCCTGGGGTTGAGCCCTGCGGCAGTCATGTATATAAAATTATCAATAAATTTTAAATAATTTCATGTTGTAAAAAGGAATTTTTCATAAAAATAATTTAATGAAAATTAAATTTAATGAACTTTAGCCTAATTAAAAATACCAAAATTTGGATTAAAAACCATAAACAGTTCAACAAAAATAACCACAATACTAATTATTCTTAAAAAACAAAGTTATAAAGTATTTCGAAAACAGAAAATGTAGCGCAAGGTTACACAGAAAAAATTTAAAATTGTCTCGAATGACCAAATTCATAGAATCAGGTAACCAATTTGTTGATTTTGCACCAATTTCCAAAATGATCATATAAACTATTGACATTTTATATTATTATTTAACAGCTCTGATCACTGTTGCCAGAAATTTTTTCTAATAAATCTGAAAAAATCTGGAAAAAAAATTGTTAAAATCTGCAAAAAATCTGGGAGATTAAAAAAATTTATTTTGGGGTTGATTTTGTTTTTATTTTGGAATTTATGCAACAATCGAAAACTAAAGCCGATATTTAAATTTTTCTTGGTACATTAATATTAAAAGTTAATATGTTAAGAAATTAAATTTATATAAACAACATAAAAATGTATATTCAAATACATTTGGGGGACTCACAAGGTATTCATAAAGTTGTAAAGCCATATGTCTTAAAATAACTACAGGAAATATATATGACTGCTGTGGGCAACCGCCTATAATTAAGATTTCTACTGTACAGTTATGACGAATCAATGAACACAGCATTAAAATTTTTATTTTGTTTGAAATACAACAATATTTTTTCAAATAATTGTAAAATATTATTTAGGTCATTATGACGATATGTCTTGATAGCACACCTTGTGAATCCCCCAATTGTGTTTACATAGTATCATATCATCGAAGATATTTAAAATAATTTTATGAATTTATTAATTGTAAATTTCAGAAGTCATTTATACTAAAATTTCATTTTGTATTGATTTATTTAATTTAAGGAAGTCTTTTGTGTACAAAATTCCTTCAAGCGATTGTTTATCTAAACGTTTTTTGTGCTTTGCTCTATTTAGATACACTTACTTAATATTTGTTCCACATTAGGTGATGAATGTTGTAAAAAAAATTTTTTAATAAAAAGGGACAATTTTCAGAATAATATTCTTGAGTCAAAACTTATAATTTTACATTTATTTTTCTTATCTTATCTTATCTTATCTTATCTTATCTTATATTATCTTATCTTATCTTATCTTATCTTATCTTATCTTATCTTATCTTATCTTATCTTATCTTATCTTATCTTATCTTATCTTATCTTATCTTATCTTATCTTATCTTATCTTATCTTATCTTATCTTATCTTATCTTATCTTATCTTATCTTATCTTATCTTATCTTATCTTATCTTATCTTATCTTATCTTATCTTATCTTATCTTATCTTATCTTATCTTATCTTATCTTATCTTATCTTATCTTATCTTATCTTATCTTATCTTATCTTATCTTATCTTATCTTATCTTATCTTATCTTATCTTATCTTATCTTATCTTATCTTATCTTATCTTATCTTATCTTATCTTATCTTATCTTATCTTATCTTATCTTATATATCTTATATTCTTGAGTCAAAACTTTTAATTTTACATTTATTTTTCTTATCTTATCTTATCTTATCTTATCTTATCTTATCTTATCTTATCTTATCTTATCTTATCTTATCTTATCTTATCTTATCTTATCTTATCTTATCTTATCTTATCTTATCTTATCTTATCTTATCTTATCTTATCTTATCTTATCTTATCTTATCTTATCTTATCTTATCTTATCTTATCTTATCTTATCTTATCTTATCTTATCTTATCTTATCTTATCTTATCTTATCTTATCTTATCTTATCTTATCTTATCTTATCTTATCTTATCTTATCTTGTCTTATCTTATCTTATCTTATCTTATCTTATCTTATCTTATCTTATCTTATCTTATCTTATCTTATCTTATCTTATCTTATCTTATCTTATCTTATCTTATCTTATCTTATCTTATCTTATCTTATCTTATCTTATCTTATCTTATCTTATCTTATCTTATCTTATCTTATCTTATCTTATCTTATCTTATCTTATCTTATCTTATCTTATCTTATCTTATCTTATCTTATCTTATCTTAAACCGATCATATATGGTTGTCATTATCAAGCAGTACATTCTATAATGTTAAACAAACTAAAAAGTAGATAATTTTTGACCCCAAGTTTAACTTTATAAAACTGGACAGGATCCGCTAAGCTTGAGCAAGCTGATCTTATTTTATTTTCTCCATCATCTGTGTTAACTTCAAAGAAATCATTCATTTCAGTTGGGATACCTTCCTTTTTCGTGGTCGTAGGGTATAGGTATGGTTAAATTGACTATTTTTGTTTTAAAAGTAATTTGTATGTCATGACATCGTTATTTTACTTTATGCCAAAAAAATCGATTCGGAACCATAGTAAACTGGTGAAAATACATTTTTTTCAGAATACAATTTATTCTGTGGCATTTTGACAAAACATCTTATGTCGAGATAAGACAGCACAAAAAGTTTTAAAAAAAACTTGACGAAAAAATAATTTTTGTTAAAAAATAAAATAAACCGAAATTAAAGAAAATTTTCGTTTATAATACAAAATTTTAAAATCGTAAACGAAAATGTTTTTTGATGGAAAATTCGGATAATTAACAGCATTTTTTCCAACTTTTTAAATTTGACTTAAGATGTTTTGTCAAAAGGCCACAGTATTGTTCTCACAAGTTTTAAGATACACATGTTTGTATGTTCAAACTTTAAAAATATAACAATATAAACATACTACAAGAAAAAAGCTTGGAGTCTGCTCCGAAAGCTAGGAGCAGCCAACCCTTCCATCAATCGAAGACCTCAAATTGACACAAACATCATCGCCCGTCACATGATAAGCGTATCTAAGGCAGATCCCGACAAACCATTTACACGAAAGATCAACTCGGAACTTAAGGTACTAAGAAGCAACACATTTCCGAACGACTCTTACTCCTATCCATTCTCGGATATCGAAGTTTCCGAAGGGCTATCCAAAATTAAAAACGGCACAGCAGCAGGAGTAGATTGCATCTACCCTGAGTTTTTAAAACACAGTGGACCCCGCACTAAGATATGGCTTGCTAGATTCTACTCAGATATATTACACTCCGAAAACCTTCCTGGCATGTTCAAGAAATCGAAAATCATAGCCCTGCTAAAGCCTGGCAAGAACCCAGAAGACCCATCCAGTTATCGTCCCATCGCCCTACTTTCGGTTTGCCTTAAACTCTTTGAACGTTTAATATTAAGACGCATAGAAGAGCACATTGAAAGGGTGATTCCACCTGAGCAGGCAGGTTTTAGAAAGGGTCGCAGTTGCACTGAAAAAATCCTAGCCCTAACGAATTTCATTGATGATATTTTTAATGCTAATAAACGGTTTTGACCAGAGTAAAAACAACAGCAGATACATTTGTGGACCTAACAGCTGCTTATGATACCGTATGGAAAAAGGGCCTCATCCGCAAACTGACCAAAGTTATCCCATCCAGTAGAATTTGCAACATTATCCTGAACATGCTCAGCGATCGGCTTTTTAACGTATTCCTAAACGACAGCCAAAGTACCACCCGAAAGCTCAACAATGGCTTACCACAGGGTTCCGTTCTAGCCCCGGTTCTTTTTAACCTCTACATCAGCGATCTTCCGAATTCTATATCCCGCAAATTTAATTACGCCGACGACCTGGCTTTTGCTTATCAAGCTTTGAAAATCAAGAGAGAGTACTGGAAACTGACCTACTTAAAATAGCATCATACTGCAGCAAATGGAGACTTAAGCCAAGTCCTACGAAGACCGAAGTATGCTGCTTCCACCTCACCCATAAAGATGCTGATAGGAAGCTATCAATACGTTTTAGTGGTACATACCACCCTTTCACACAATTTTTACCCGAAATATCTTGGTATAACCCTAGACGGAACGTTAACGTATAGAAGTCACCTAGATAAAACCGCTCAGAAAATAAAGTCGAGAAATAACATCATGCAGAAACTCACAGGAAAGAGATGGGGTGCTTCTGCAAATTTCCTACGAACTTCTGCAATAGCGTTAGTCTACTCGACTGCCGAGTACGGCGCTCCAATATGGTTGAACAGCCACCACGTAAAAAGAATAGACACGCAGTTAAACACGACGATGCGAATAATATCTGGCACACTAAAAGCTACACCTGTCGAATGGCTGCAAATGTTAGCAAACCTCTGCCCCCCTGACCTAAGACGAAAGCAAGCACTTCTTCGGGAGTACACCAAGATCAGCACAAACCCGCACATTCATCTCAACTCTGACCTTTCCACCCAATACGATGCAAGATTAATATCTAGAAATCCACCCCTGCTCTTAGCTAAAAAACTACGTGACGAAAACTTTAATTTAAACTCCGCATGGTCATCGCAGTGGAACGACTCGGGTCGAAGCAGTCCCTTATTCAACCCAGACGATAGGACCACCGATTTTGATCTTCCACGCAAAACCTGGTGCAATTTAAACAACTTACGCACATCTACTGCCAGAACTATGGATTCCCTAACCAAGTGGGGACTTGCTAATGACGCCAGCTGTCCATGCGGCCATCCTTTACAAACAGTCGACACATAATTCGAAATTGCCCACTCCTGTCATTTTCAGGGAAAACTGAAGAAATCAAGAACCTAACACCCGAAGCCATATCCTGGCTAAATTCTTTAAACTTGTAAAATAAATTTATTATCATAAAAAAAAATAGATACATATGCATACTTATATTGTCTCTGTATTTAAAATCCATACGCTTAATACAAAATAAAAAAATAGTAGAACAATATTTTTCGTAATTGCTAATAAATCACAGAAATATTAAAACAAATAAAATGATCGTTATCGTGTGAAATAGTATGCGATTGTGGTTAGAGCAAATTAAAAACTTTAAGCCCGCTTATCTCAAAATGGACTTGAAGTAAATGAGCGATATGTAGTCCTTCTTTATGTACTAAGCAAACAGCAAAGCTATATGTAGCTTTTTTGGAGGTATTTAGAAAACAGCAATGCTCAATAAATCTTTAGTTTAGCAACAAATAAAGCAGCAATATTACAAAAAATTTTGCTGGAGATATTAGGTCATATCAATGCCTAAAGGAGTTTTGTTATTATATGAAGTAAAACTGCTTTATAAAGACTTTTAAAGCTACTAAGAAAATATAAATGCTATGTGGAGCTTTAAGTAGCTATTAAATTAACATCAACTCTAAATGTAGAGTATTACTGAAACTCCTAAGCAAAAAAAAAACAACGCGTTTCTTTATTAAAAAAAAAAATATGATAATTTTTTCGGATTGTTAAAAAGGTTCACGCAGGGATCGGGTTGAAGTGTGTAAACAACCATTTTATTTCACGGACATTTTAAAAAAATACATCTGATATTTCTATATATTTCTATACGTATTACTTGAATGCTATTTGGAAATGTATCCACTGCTTTAGATTTAAAAAATTTTCCTACGTTTTACAATTCATCGCGGTTCAAAATTTCTTGGAAGATTTTAGAAATTTGCTTCCCTGCGTGAGGCTTTCTTTCGCAAATAGACGGGAAACAGGTGTTTTCATTACTAAAACATTGTTGGACACTCCGTGGTACTATGCCAAATATTTGGTTATAGCCCTAATGCACTGCTACTGTTTAAGCATTTTTGAATAATGTTTTCTTGAATTTTGCGCCTTACTGTATTTTGTTGTACACTTTAGTAAATTTTAAAAGCTTTATGAATTTTTGTTTTTAGCTAAATCTAATAAATGCATCAGTGCTTTAGCATTTTTTATTCCTTTATATTCATATTTGTGCCATTTTTTTCTGCTAAACAAATTTTTTGTCAAAATACTATTCAAAAAAAAAAAAAAAAAGAAAGGATTTTTAGGTTTTAGTATACAAAAGAGAAAACTTAAATCAAAATATTGTGAGGCTGGTAAATTATTAGGAAGATACACAGTTTAAAATTCTAACTAGAATAATTCTAAAAAATTAGCAATAAAAAGGTAGCAAATAAAAATACAAAAATATGAGATACATTTTCAGAATGACGTAAAGCAAATATTTTATCCTTGGGAATACACATGGTCCTTAAAAAATGTATTAACAGGGTAACAATCATTTCTACTCCACTTTCCTTAATATGTAAGTTAAAATTTTACGTTTAAGGTTTTATTTTATGAGGAATAATCTAATATTATATCTTAATCTAGAAAATCTTTAGAATCTCCCTAATAAAAGTATGTGCTCTTACCGTTCACTATTGACTAGTTTAACTTTAAAAAATGCATAACAATTTCACAATGAAAAATCATTGCACCGTATGACATTTTATTTATACAAACTAAAAAATAAAATCCCACACAAGTAAATTTATAAAATATGTATGCGTTTTTGGCAGTCAAGTAAATAGGACTACTGGCAAAATGCTCAAATATTTTGTTAGAAGGAATAGTGTTTTGAAAGTAACAAGCTCTGTCAGAGCGGTTGCAAATATGTTGTCTTGAGCCATATTTACATTATGCAATTGTTTCCGCAAATGTCATCGTTCTGACTTGCAATTTTTGTTGCAGCAATTCTTGAGTTTAATGGTGAGTGATGTGAGAAGAGTGGGGAGGGGTTCTTAGTTTTATGTACTCTGCAATTCTGTTTTGTTAAGTAAATCTCAAACTTTTCAACTTGAAATTGACTGTAGGTGTATTTGCATATACTGCTTTTACCACTTCTTCAGTTGAGAGATATTTAATATATGCATCCTATGGGAGGTATTTTTCCCCTGCGCCTACCCGCTTTATTTTTATTTTCAAAAGTTTATTTTATTTACAAAGTTTGAACATTTTAACTATAACAGTTCTTAAGATATCCGATATTAAACATTGGCGTCCTATGGAGGGTAAAATTTTCCCGCTGCTATTTTATTTAAATTTTGAGGCTCAAAAGATCCTACTACCAAAAGTTCAACAAAATGCGTGCAGCGGCTCTTGTTAATATTTCTATATATGAGGGGTACTGCTCCTACTCTGTCTACCCCGCCCATTTCTATATTGAAATTTATCGTTTACCATAATAGTAGCTTTAACCACGTTTGAAGAGTCTCCTTTTAATAGTTCTTCAGTTGAGCTGTATTTAATATTTGTATCTAATGGTAGATATTTCCCTCCCTGCGCCTACCCGCTTTATTTTTCAATAGTGTAGTATACCATAAGAGTGACTTCTATAAAGTTTGAACATTGTCACTATAACAATTCTTAAGATATGCGATATTAAACATTGGCGTCCTATGGAGGAACCACTTCCCCCGCTGCTATTTTATTTCAATTTTGGGGCTCAGAAGATCCTACTACCAAAAGTTCAACAAAATTCGTGCAGCGGCTCTTAGGATACGCGATATTTAATATTGGCATCCAATGGGGGTACCAATTCCCCTACAACTATCGAAAAATAAGTAGCATATTTGATTTTTAGGGCTAACGTGATGTTACTGTAAAAATTTCAGGAAAGTCGGTTCAGTAGTTTAGCAGTCTATAAGCCAACAAACAAACAAACATTTTTCATTTTTATATATACATATATAGTTAAATATGTAGATAGGTAGATATAATAAGCAGTAAAGGAAACCAAGATAAAAATACAAAAATTGCAAAACTATAATTGCATTATCTGTGCCCTTGTTCTGTAACTGTTGCGTCGAGAAACTTTTCGATTGAAATGTGAAAAATGAAACATAAATGCCATAAATTGAAACAAACAACTGTTTTTCTAACTTAACTGCGTCTCTAACATTTTTGGCGAGTAGTAGCTGTCACGTAATGAAATTACTCGCCCCTTTACGGAGAAAGTGTGTCTGTAAAATTTTTGTGAAAAAGCGAAAAGAAATTTTAACACTTAAAAACATTTTAAAATGAAAAGAATAATAATAATAATAATATTTTGTTCCTTGCAGATATTTTTATTGTTTAATTATAATTATTTATTATAAAAATAATTATTTTGCTTTTTAAATTTTTATGAAATATATGAATTTTTTTAAGCTCGTTTGCAAACAACAAACATTAAAGTCGCACTTTACATTATTTAAGGCTCAGTTAGCCGTGAGTAACAGTAACGTTGAAAATCAGCAGATTCATTTTGTTGTATGTAAAGCAATTAGAACGATTACACCCAGTAAAAACTTCGCTTACTTTTTCAAAATGAATAGCTTCTTTAACTCATTATTTAGTAGCTTTCTTCTATAACTACATCTATAACAACTTCCATAACTACTTTTTTCTGGATGTATGCAGGTAAAAAAAAATGATGACTTTCTTTTTAATGCGTTAATTTTTGGACTTCCCTTGTAAAACTCATTGGTTCTTTCAGTAGAATTGTAAGTAGTGCCTTCATGTTTTTCTGATTACTCAACACATTATTTTGTAGGCAAAGTTTTTACTGGGCAGTTAGCAGTAAGAAGTAACTTCTCAATCTGTAAGAAATAGATTGGTCTTACTTTTTTACTGTAAGGTTACTGTTACTATTACTCCCGGCTAACTGAGCCTTTAGTTGTATTTTCAATTTAAGTAAATTTTGGTCGCAGTCAACGAAATGTGTGACTGGCGTTTTCAATGTCACATCGGCTCTTTTGATAGTTTTCGACATAAGTTACAGAAACACTTTTTTTCGAGAAACGATGGAATATTTTGTTCAAATATTTTCAGTGCCAGATGTTCTCACTAAAGTTACAGAACATGGGAAATTTTAAAGCAGGATTTAAAAAAATTACAGATAAAAAAATTTAAAGTCTGTTCGATGGGTTTGTTATTGTTAACAAGAAAACGTCGGCAAAATTAGCGAAAACATTTCATAATGATAAGTGGGGAACAGAATAGTCGCTGAAAGCTGTCAAAAATTAAAAATGGCAGTTTCAAAGTAGTGTCAACTAGTGCTGGGAACTATCGATAGTACTGTCGATATAATCGATAGTCTCAAAATATCGAAATTATCGATAGGAAAAATATCGATATTATTATTAAAATACAGCTATGCAGACATGTAACAGCAGTTTAGCCTGGTACTCTGTTCAACATTTCACGTGAAATTCTGTCAAAACGCATATGAAAAAAACTTGTGCGGAATATCTATGAAATAATGTTGATTGAAACAGTTGTACTCTGTTCGTTTTGTGAAAAAGTTCCAAAATGTTTCTGGCAACATTTTTTTACAACTGCGAAATAATGTGAGCTGCACTTATTTCACGTGGAATTTTGAAGCAAAAGCAATAAAGTATGAACTGATTATTAAATAATAAAAAAAAAATTAAAATAACACAACCGGTTACAGTTTTTTATACATATTTACTTTCTTTTTTATTAAATTTTTTATTAAAAAAATAGTTTTTAGGAAAATACATGTGGGGTTTGTTTACATACGCAACACTATGTCGCATACATTGCAGGAATAAAACGTCAAATTGTACAAACCCGCATGATGGGTAACATTGATACATGTCAAAATTTTCGTGTGAAATAATTAATGTTGCTCAACTTTTTTCACAAATTTGAACAGAGTACTAGGCTTTATACACAAACAGTTTTTTGGCGCAAGTTTTTACGTGCTAATAATTCGCGCGGAATTACAGTAATGCACATATGTATATGTACAAACAACAAGAATGGCAGGTGGTATGGATTGCTTAGCTGTTCTGTTTTTGCTGCTACTTAAAGGCTTTTATCTCGCAATTTGTATACATATGTTCACATAGAGACTGAAATGTCAAATTTTTTGTAGTGTTGTAAAAAAAATGCAAGTGCAATTGCGAGCATAGGACAGTACATTGAACGACCATTAGTGGAAAAGGCCGATAGGTGGATTACATTTTGGGTTGAGAATCAAAACCAATTTAGAACATTATCTAAAGTTGCAATAAAATATCTTTTAGTCTCTACTACTTCCGTTCCTTTACAAAAATGCTTATCAGCAGCACAATTTTTCATACGTTCAATGTAGTGATAAAAACAACGAACTGTAGCCTGATAAAAAAAAACTAGTTAAAGTTTTCCTACTCAAGTACAAACATTCAGTCGATAGTAAAATCAATAGTATCGATTTTGAAATCAGAACTTTCGATAAATATCGATAGTAGAAAATGTCGATAGTAGCCCAGAGTAGATGACGTCACTTAAATGCAAATATCTTAAAAAATATTACACAGATTATAGATGGCTTGTAAAAATTGGTCAAGAAGTTATAGAGTTACAGTGGACAAGAGTTCAAAATTCATAAAAAAATTTTATAATTTTTTGCAATTTTGCTCTTTTTTAGTTAATTTTTTAAAATCACAATAGGCAAAGCAATTCAACAGCTTTAAGCCATTTTTAATATTTAATGTTACTAATATTTAGCTTTGTTTAGCAAGCTGTTTTATTTTTTGATTTGATATAAATCGATCTGTATCCTATTGGGCACAAAATGTTTGTATTAAAACAAACTAACTAACGTAAGTTATAAAACTTGAAAAAATTGTATTGTTTGGTTTTAAAAAAATAAGTTAAACAGAGCAAAATTGCAAAAAATCTTTAATATTATTCTGAAATTTTAACCCCTGAAACTCGGTCATTTCTTGAACAATGTTTACAAGCGACTTGTGGTTTTTAAATCATTCTATTATCTTAAAAAAAAGGAAATAAGAAATGTTCTACTTTTGACCATATCAATTCCATATTCGGATCCAGCGTTGATCTTTACATAGGCATTTTAGGTTTCATATCCATTTGGTCACGACTTTTTTGAAAATTTGTGACACAGTGCTATTGTTGCTTTTTTGTCAAAAAGCAAAGTAAATGTCAACAAATAAACTGTTAATAAAACGTGTCGCCGAGTACCGAACATAAAACCCGTACTCTCTACCCCACCCATAATATGCAACTAAACTAAATGTTTCCCTTCCAAATGCTTTCCTGTCTAAACGGTGACCTGGCTGGTACCCTGCAAATAATAGGACCAGTCCAAAGCGCGTGTAAAGTGAAGCCCACAAGGGAGTGTGACTAGTTCTATTTAACATTACGATGTTCTAGGGCAGGACCATATAACCCAGCTTTGGACTACAAAGAAGTAGTCTTAAAACCACTCCATGGTATACTCAAGAGGATTAGTTTTGAAGTCGTTATAAAACGAATACATGTCGTCTCACTTTTTAACAATGGCATGGTCTATGCTTGCATTACATCGGACCAGTTCATGGAGAAGTCGATTTTATCAAAATGGATCAGGTGGTCAAATATTATTTGCAGGGTTATAACAAAAATACTAATTCAAAATTACGAAAAGGAAATGACCAGTAGTGGTTAGAGATGGGCAAATTTAAAATTATATCGATATATATCGAATCGGTATTTTATTAGGATCGATATTTATTAATTAAAAATACTGATATTTAATATATCGATTATATTGCATATAATTCCATCGTAACTTCTCATATTGTTATTATATTTGAAATTTAATTCTAAAATAACAAAAAAAAAATCAATAAAAACAAGGATACAAAAAACCCGGTTCGTTAACTTCCAAGAGCACAACTTATTTATTTACCATATGAATTAAAAAAAAAAAATATTTACGCAAACTTTAAATTGGATTAAGTCACGGAGGGAAGTACCAACTAACCTTAAAATTTTAATTCCACTACAAAAAAAGTATCAACTTTGACTAGCAATATTGTAGTCAAAGCAGTACTCGTCAGGTATGGACATCAAGAGCACTCTCTGTTTTATGTGTTCACCTGTTTATCTTCTTTTATTCGGCACTGCAAAATCCACAGCCTAAGTAACCCTTCTTACGATACTAAGAAAGCCGGCAGATCAAAAGAACAGTCGTGAAATGTGTATAATTCACACAAAACTTTACAGGATGCGAGTTTCCTTTTAAAAGTTTTGTATGTCTTTCTATATAAATTGTAGAAAGATGTTCTTAATTTGATTTTTTTCTTGAAAACCCTCCACAAAGAAAACATATTTCGTTACACAAACCATATATTGTTCACCAAAACTCCATAAAAGAAATTTTAAAAACAGGGTTTAAAAAACTGCAGTTGAAACCAAAAACTGTCGAATAAAAACGAAAAATCTATATACATCTGTTCGCTTTTTGAGATGGTTTGACAGCGACTGTTTACATTAAATGAATTAAAAGCAACCGTTTCTTGTTGGCTAATGACAAATACAAAAGTAACAGAAATGGCAGTTTTCCACTTTAACTGCAGTTTTTTTAACGCTGTTTAAAAATTTTTTTCGCCTTGACTATGTAAAAACTATGAAAATGTACAAAGGAAAAATCTCGTGTTTTTTCTTGCTACCAGTTATACATACATATACGGTAGGCTATACCATAGATTCTGGTCTGTTTCACTAAAACGGGCTGAAGGTCTACCTTACTATTGCTTGGTTAATTACGTTAGAACATAATATGAAATTGTATTTGTAACTTATTAAAAAAAAAATTAAATAAATAAAATACAAAAAAAAAAAACAATAGTATTTTAAGCAGTTGATAAACGACTAAAATGTTTCTTGTAAAGAGTTTTTTTTCGTAATTAAATATCGATAAATGGGTCTTTTATATTTCCGCGAAAAACCGTTTATATTTTTATATATCGATATATTGATATATCGATATTTTTTCGCATGCTATCAGTGGTGATACATTCATATATAAATGCATGCATACAAACTCATGTATCTATGTAATTATTTGCACAAAAACCGATACATACATACATAATATGTATGTATATATACATAAATATATAGATATACCTACATATGTACATACCCTGAAGGAAACCTGGGTGCAAGTGTCTCCAAGTCACCAGTTTTGTCGACTATATTGGTGACATTGTCAACGAAGTGTCTACACTACATTACATTTGCCACTTTATTTGGCTTTAATACGAAAAAGATTTTATCAATAACAACTGAGAAATACAATTCATATAAAAGTTGAAGAAATAATAAAAAAATACTGTTATGATTTCGTGTTCTTACTACTTTTACTAAAATGTACTTGCGATTCTCTGGTTCTAATGTCTACATACGTTCCCAAAGGAACTACCTAGTCAGTAGTAGATTTCCAATGACACGCACATGCTAAATGTCTATTGTAAATACCATTGCCTTGGGTATAAAAAGTCACTAAAACTGGTGACTGTGTCAATAGTGAATCAGTACAGATTCACTAGTGACATTTCCTGCAGGGTATTTATACCTGCGATCGGCAACCTATACCATTACATTTTGCGAATGTATGCGTTGTATGAACACTGCAAATAATAGGACCAGTACAAACACGCGTGTAAAGAGTAGTCCACAAGGGACCAGGACTAGTCCAAAAGTAAACCAAACGTATGGAAAAACCTGGTCTATTTAACATTACGATGTCCTAGGAGAGGACCATATAACCCACCTTTGGACCACTTAGTAGTAGTTTTAAAAATACTCCATGGTATACTCAAGAGGATTAGTTTTGAAGTCGTTTAAAAACAAAATCATGTCGTAAAAAAAACGAAGACATGTCGTCTCACTACAAACACTTTTTAACAATGACATGGTCCATGCTTGCATTACATTTGACAAGTCCATGGAGTAGTCCATTTTATAGAAATTGATCCGGTGGTACAATTTTATTTGCAACCTATACCATTACATTTTGCGATTGTATGCGTTGTATGAATTTTATATATGCCCTGCAAATAATAGGACCAGTCCAAACACGCGTGTAAAGAGTAGTCCACAAGGGACCAGGACTAGTCCACAAGTAACCCAAACGTATGGAAAAAATCTGGTCTATTTAATATTACGATGTCCTAGGAGAGGACCATATTACCCACCTTTGGACCACTAAGGAGTAGTTTTAAAACTACTCCATGGTATATAGCCCACCTTTGGACCAGTAAGGAGTAGTTTTAAAACTACTCCATGGTATTCTCAAGAGGATTAGTTTTGAAGTCGTTTAAACACGAAAGCATGTCGTTAAAAAACGAAGACATGTCGTCTCACTACAAACACTTTTTAACAATGGCATGGTCCATGCTTGCATTACATCGGACTAGTCCATGGAGTAGTCCATTTTATCAAAATGGGTCAGGTGGTCCAATTTTATTTGCAGGGTGTTGTTAAATTCTCTTCAACCCAGCGGGAAAAAGAAGGAGTACGGAGGCCTTCCAGAAGGCCTCTTAACCCCATCTTTTAGATAAACAAGGCCTTCTCGCTCCATTCCATACTCATATCTTTTTTACATGCGTTGTCATTGCGGAGAAGGCCTTCCGCTTTCCTTTCTTCCTTAGAGCTTCTTAAAGGCCTTCAAATAAATGGCTCTTAGAAGGCTTTCCAGAGAATGACTTTCAAAAGGCCTTAGCAAAAAGGTTATCTTGAAGGGTTTTTAAGAAAGGTATGTTAAAAGGCCTTTCAATTAATGGCTCTTAAAAGGCCTTTCAGACCATCCTTCTACAAATGCATTAAAGGTCATATTGAAGGGGTCTAAAACATTAAGGAATATTTCCTCAACTCAACTCAACTAAAATTATTTATGTACATTATTGTTTTTATTTTGTATTTTAGTGCATATTAAAACTACTTTGTTACTTTGTTTTTATAACGGGATCTGAATTCTTTCGCTTTGGCGAAAAAAAAAACAAAACAACAAATTTTACTCTTTCTCTTTTCCACTTCAGCTAAAATGATTTACAACAAATGTTACTTTGTTTTTGTAAAGGGATCTGAATTCTTTTGCTTTTGCTTGTGCAAAAAAAAAACAAAACAAAAAATGTTGCTCCTTCTTTTCTCGCTTCTCATACCAAAGAGCTGAGGCCTTCTATTAGGCATTCTTTAGCAGTTACGTAAGAATAGTAATTAAATCAAAAAAATTTTTAAGAAGGCCTGAAATAAGAAGGTCTTCTGAGTTTTCTCGCTGGGAATGTGTGAGCACTAGGCCTGCCATTCCTGCTTATTTATCGGCATTTTGCCGATTTTTGCCCCTAAATTATCAAAGTGCCGATTTGCCGATTTTTTGAATAACACTTAAAAGACGATTACTTTTTGTTTGTTTGATGATAATAAAGGGTGGTTAAATTTTAAGGGCCGATGTTGATTTTGAATAAAACACAAACTATTTAGGAAATTATTGTAATTTTATTTTATTATGTATGGGACAAAATATCGGCCAAATGGGCGCCGCGACCACGGCGGCACACCTCCATCCGATGGTCCAAATTTTCGATGACCCTGAGGCATAATGGAGGTTCTATGCCGTTAATGTGCCGAATTATCTCATCCTTTAGCTCTTGAATTGTTGCTGGCTTATCGACGTACACCTTTTCTTTCAAATAACCCCAAAGAAAAAAGTCCAACGGTGTCAAATCACATGATCTTGGCGGCCAATTGACATCGCCATTACGTGAGATAACACGGCCATTGAATTTGTTGCGCAAAAGAGCCATTGTTTCGTTAGCTGTGTGGCAAGTGGCACCGTCCTGCTGAAACCACATATCGTCCACATCCATATCTTCCAATTCGGGGCATAAAAAGTTCGTTATCATCTCACGATAGCGAACACCATTCACAGTAACTGCCTGACCGGCCTCATTTTGGAAAAAAATACGGCCCGATGATGCCGCCAGCCCATAAACCGCACCAAACAGTCACTCTTTGCGGGTGCCTTGGTTTTTCGACAATCACTCTTGGATTCTCATTCGCCCAAATGCGGCAATTCAATTTATTGACGAATCCACTGAGGTGAAATTGTTCCTCATCACTCATCGCGAAGTGCACGATATGCATTTTGATTTGAATGCCCATTTTCATAATAAGCCTGAATAACTTTAACGCGTTGCTCGATTATGTATCTTCCATGGTTCAAATTGAGTAAGTCTGAAATAGAGAAATGTCAAATAAAATTCGGAAAAAAACTTGGCGTTTAGGTGTGGTTCACATTCAACATCTTACCTTACAATTTAACCAACCTTTATAATAACTTTAAGCGATCCTGAAACAGTTGTAACATTGAAAAGATACATTATCAAGTCAGCGCTTATACAAAGAAAAAAGGGTTAGTTTTATTCAATATTAAATGCAGTGCAAGGCCTTTCCAATAGGTCTGCTTACTTCTACAACAATACAACAACAAAAAATCAACAGGCACTTTGCTTGTGTAAAATTCTTCGCCATTGTCAAAATGTTACTACTACAAAGGCGAAACAAAAGGAAAAATGTGTTTTGTGTGCATGGATGTGTGGGAAAAAAACAAAAACGTAAACCAAAATATAAAAGTATAAGGAAAATGTAAACAACTTTTGACATCGTTGAGGAATAAACCAAATTAACATCTAGCTTCTTGCGCAGAGCTATTGGATAGACCTTGATACATTTTAATACATTTTTATTTGAAAAATATTCCATTATGAAGATTTAAAGACCTAAATAATTCAGTTAAAATTTATTTTTCTATTAGGAAAATATAAAACACTTTATGTTTGTGTTTGAAAATGAATAGATATGTAAATATTTACAAAAGAATAAAGGTAAACTAAATTTATAATATCAATGAATATAATTTAAATAATAATTACTTTGATAATTAAATAATTTTTTTTTAAGATTATAACGCAATTGAGGACGATGTTAGTACATAGATTTAATGGCCAATTTTAATGTAAGGAAAATTAAATAAATTTGCAGACTTTTTGGCAAAAAATTTCAGATTTTTAACGTGAATATTTTATGGCAGCATTTGGTACAATTTTTGGTCCTTCCACATTCTTCCGCAAATGTGGAAAGAATTTTTTAATGATACAGAGTTTTGATGTTCACTGGAAAATTTATCTTTGCAAGTTATTCTTTTTTTAAGATAATTAAAAAATTAATAATTTAAACTGTTTTGATGCTAATATTAAAACGGATTTAATAAAAATGTCAAACTCAAATATTTGTATATGAAATACCTATACTTAAATATAAGAAAGTTATAAAAAAATTTTATATTAAACTACAATTTCTTTGTAAAACGTTTATTTTGACTAATTCATTTGAAATTTCATAAGTTATAAACATTAGTTAATTTTGAATTCTTTTCTATTTGTAAGTAAGAATAGGTTTTATTGTATTTAAAATAGGTAGGTATTTTTGATTTGCCAATTTTACTAACTTATTTTCAACTGCTACGAACTCAAAGAAAAATTGGAAAATAATTCGTGATATTGGTATCGGAAAATTAAATAAAACAGACTCTTCGGAAATTAATGTTGACTCACTCAACGCGTTATTTACTAAAATTCCAAACATAAACATTTCTCCTAACTATTATTCTAGTAGTGCCAGTTCATCATTTAATAGCTCCGCACCACAATTTTCTTTTCACTGTGTTTCTCAGGATGATACCTTTATTGCCATGCTTCGTATTAAATTAACTAAGCTTTTCCATTTTTCCTCTTCAGCGGCTGATCTCATTTCATCATATCTTAGTAACCGCTATCAGTATGTAAGTTCAAACAATAAGCAATCATTGCCGTTGCCTGTGATCAAAGGTGTTCCTCAAGGGTCCATATTAGGTCCTCTACTTTTCACAATATATATAAACGATTTGCCAAAACAGTTATCACATTGCAAAATTCATATGTACGCCGATGATGTTCAGGTTTATATATGTAGTAAACCTGATAAGACTGATGAGTATATTTCAAGATTAAATTTTGATCTATCAAAAATTGAAGCCTGGGCAAAGGCAAATGGTCTTTGTCTGAATCCCGCTAAATCTAAGTGCCTTGTAATTTCCAGAAACAATACACAAATAACTGTTGAGCCCAATATAATATTAAACTCGCAACAAATAGAAATTGTAAAAAAGACTAAAAACCTTGGCATTATTTTTAATTCTTCACTTACGTGGTCAGATCATATAAACGCTGCTGCAGGAAAAGTATTTGCGATGCTTCGTTCGCTTTGGGCAAGTCAGCACTCAACACCGTTCAACATACGTATGCTTTTGGCTAAGACATATCTTATTCCAGCTTTAATATATGGCAGCGAGGTTTTTGCAAGCTGTGATCAAAAAAGCACCAGGAAATTAACTTCTACATATAATGCCATTCTGAGATATGTCTTCAACTTAGGACGTTTCTCACATGTTACACCCTATGAAAGTAAACTTTATGGAGTGCGTTTTTCTGACATGTTAAATATTCGATGCCTAACTCTTCTGCATAAAATAATCTATACTGGCATGCCGACTTATCTATTTGAACGTGTTACTTTTACGCAGTCAAGAAGAAATAACAATCTGATCCCGATAAGATTCAAGAAGTTAGTTTCTGAATGGCAGTTTTTCGTTCACAGTATTCGTCTTTGGAACACACTACCAGCAACTGTTCAATTTACTAGTAATGCAACGCAGTTTAGGAAATGTATTTTTAATTTTTATTCCCGTACTTAAAAATGAATGTCTTTATGTCTAAAATTGTTTGATTTATTGCTTTATTGTATTAATTTCTTTTATTTTAATGTTTATTGTTATAATCTTTTATTGTGTGACACATAAGAAATTGCTACGAATTGTTTATCCTGTACTATAATTATAGGACTTTAAGTCCTGTTGTATAGGAATACCAATAAATAAATAAATAAATAAATTAAAGTGCCGACAAGCCGATTTTTTATCAAAACTATCTGGCACCCCTGGTGAGCACACGTACGTAATAGAAGAGTATAAAAGAGAAAAGGCGGCGCCCTGACTTTGCCGATCGCATTTATATACATACTGAAATTTAATAAACAAATTGTTTTTGCTTTTCATATAAAATGTAACAAAGGCAAAGTACAAAAATAGTGGTGTTTTTGTTTTGCACGCAAAAATATCATCGGTACATTTACATTATACGATTTTTGTCGCAGTTACTTTTGTCGGTTCTTCTTTAAAATTGCTTTTGTGTTAGCAATTTGCACCAACATTTTCTGTACCACTTAAATGCATTTTTCGAACGAACAAAACGAATCGAAGAGCACACTCGCTTGTGTACCCATTTTTATTCCTCTCTCCCCTCATGCCATTCGTATTTTGTAAACAGCAGTGTTGCCATTAGGATACGAAAGATAAATTTTTCGTATCTATTGATGGCTTCACGTACCATGTATGATCCTGACATTTTTCGTACACAGAAACAATTAAAAATTGTCTCTAATCACCAAATTTGTTCGAAATTCATATAATCAAGCAACCCATTTGTGGATTTTGCACCTATTACCAAAATGATTATATTTTTAATTTTACTTAAAATTGTTAAACTTTAATATTTTGAATATTTTTTTCTCAATAAATGATATTTTTAAATTTAATTAAAAAATGTTTAAAAAAAACTTTGCCGTTTCAAACAATGTGTTGATTGATTTCGACAATTTCCAACAACAATTTCACAAGTTTGAATTATTTTGTTTTAAACGAAATAAGTTTTTGTTATTTAATTAATTTTTTAATTCAAAATTTATTTCAAAACAACTAAAATGTTAATTAAATCAAAATTATATTTTTAATTTTCATTCAACAAAAAAAAATAATTGATTCAATTCTCACATTAATTAAATTTAAATACTTTTTAAATAATTTTTTGATTGATAAAAAACTACTAAAAAATTTTTCTGTGTATCTTTGGAATCCGTATGCTAAATGTACTAACACTTATGAAGACTGATCATCGTAACCGAGTCAATATTTATACAATAGCAGCTTTCGTAATGGTGAAAGAAAACATTGAGAATGTTTCATCATACGATTCACCTAAATCGAGGATTACAAGAAGTGCGAAGTTGTTCGGAAGAAATATGAGCATTTTTTTATTTTCGCCTTGGTATAAACGCCTTAACTCGTATTTTAATTTAGTAAAGGTTTACAAAACAAATTTTGTATGAAAGTTCTCTTGATAAACGTTTGTAAAATTTAATAATCGTCTATAAATACGGGGGCTAATATTTATGACTTACGGGCCTGTTCTGAAAATCACGTGATTTAAAGTCACGTGTTTTTGAAATTACACGTGTAATTTTCTGGTGTTCCGAAAGTCATACCTTTTTTGCATTTCGCGGTGTGCTTTCTGCAATTGAAGATCACACCAAAACAGACAAGAACGGGACACTAAAATATCACACGTGTGATTTTAGTAGGCACATGTGATTTGAAATCGCGTGATTTGAGTAAAAGTGATTTGCAGAACAGGCCTGTTAATTAAATATGAAAATGAATTATACGATATCATTTTCTTTATAACATTCATTTAATATGAAATAAAAATGAAAAAAACCCATAAATAGTTCAACAAAATAACCACAATACTGATTATAAAAATGTAATGTTTATAAATGTTAAACTTTAAAAGTGGCTTAAAATTTTTTTTCAAAATGAATCTTTTTGGAAAAAGTGTATCTTTTTTGAAACTAAAATGTTTCTCTCTCGAAATTTCACAAGCAACACTGGTAAACAGGCACTTAATATAGCGTTTACATTTGCCAGTACTGGCAAGACAGTAGCAATTCATTCAAACTTTTTCACTAATACATAAACACTTTTACAGCTATTTTGTTTTTGCATTGTTTTGCCAACTAATATGTATATGCTTACTGTCTTGCCAGTACTGGCAAATGTAAACGCTGTGTAATAGCCGCAATTGTTCGTGCTGCCATTGGCAATAGTTGGTGCTGATATTACTGCCCGTCTACAACTGACATGATTTGATGTTATAACTTGATGTTATAAAAGCGTTGTTAAAACATTTGCATTAACAACCGTGTTATAAAATGAGAAAACTTCTAACATGATGAGTCTATACCTAACACTAACATCATATTAGTGTTAAAGTTAAGCATTTTATGTCAGTTGTAGACTGCATGTTATATCCTGTTGCGCAGCCACAAACCTACATTTGTTTTTTTTTTTTTTTGTTTTTTAATATTTTTGTTTGTTTCATTCTTTTGCCTGCACGTTTCTTTTAAAGTATGTATGTACATATATACATTAATAATTGCAGCTGCTTTTTGAGTTCCCTAAATTAAGAAATGTTTGAATTGTAAAAATGGCAAAAGTTTGGCTCTTGCCCTTCAAAAAGTTGTGTTTCAAAAGCAGCGTGTTTATTTTGCTATTGATTTTGTGAACACTTTTTTTTATTAATTTTTTAATTTTTATTTTATCTAAGAAAAGGCAAAATTTTGCTGCTTTTGCTAAAATTGTTATAGCATTTTAAACACTGGTATTAACGGCTAATTTTTTTTTACGACTCCTAACACTATTTATTATACAAACATATACATAGGTACATAAACGTTTTATAATATTCTTGAAGAAAACCGGCAATAAATGCCGATCATGATCATGAATGCTTTATTATAATTAAGGGATCAACCAACAAATATGCAAGACAAGAAAGAGCATGCAGGATCATGTTTACTTAATTTTATATCAGAGTCTGCCAAACACCTACATTCACTTTTTTTTCTTGTTTCTCTTAGTTATTTATTTTTGAGCGTAATTGGTTTTGTTTGTTCCAAGGTATATTTATAGCAGGTAGTCTCGGAAAGCCAGCTGGTTATTTTTTATTTGCTTATTTTGCGATACAAACTGTCAAAGTTGTATAGTAAACAAGTAAACAAGTTTTTTGTTTTTATCTTTTGTCTCTTTTCAACCCCTTTGCTGTTTGACAGTTCGTATCACAAAACAACAATAAAAAGCCCTGTTGTTTGTTTTATTGTACAATTGTTGTCATCTCGCGGCTACCTGCTATAAATATACCTTGGTTTGTTCAGTGTTCTCTAGTAAAAATACAAATTATTTTCTCATGCTCTCTTTTTAATGTGAGATCATTCGCACATGTGCGGTATTTTGCAGACCTCTGTTTTATATACACTGTGCGTATGTTCAGCGTTACCGTTATGCGACTAAAGTCGCATTTTTGCCCCTTTTTTAATGCCATGCCACTTTCCTCGCCCCTTTATTTTAAATCCCCTTTTGTATCATTTTGTATGTTTTTGTGCCCCTTTTGCCCCTTTTTGAACTTCCAGCTTTTATATGATTGTATGTTTTTACTTTACCGCATAGAAGTGCATCCGCTAAACGGATTTTTTTTTTAAATTAGCATTATAAAACAATAAGTGGTCCAATAGACTGAAAGTTGATACCCGGCAGTCCATGTTGAAATTATTAATAAATATATATAGATGCATATTTTCGGAAATTAGATACTTATATAACAACTAAAAAAACAGCATATCACTGTAATGCATTAATAAAAATCGTACCAGTACTAACTTCTCCTAATAAGAAATATCAGAACAAAATTTGGTCCACCTATCACTCATAATAAAGGCGCTATTGTGCCAAAGCCCTTATTTTGGGAATATTAACGTGGTTATAAGTCTATTACTAAGTCAATTAGTAACCGATTTTGTTAAATTAAAAATGGAACGACAAACTTATATAATAACGAACTTATATATTTCCAGCTGTGGTGAAGGGTAAAATTATATGCAACAGTTCATACACGTTAACTTGCAAATAAGACGTGTTTTTTCACTGTGTATATATACATTCGAACATCTCTATAGTGAAGTTCTATAAAATGAAGCTTTCTATATAATGAACAAATTTAAAAATTATTATAATTTGATCTCCTTACACACAAAAAAAAAATCATAGGTAAAATTACCTAAAAATATGGTATACAATTAACTAAGCGCAAAGGTAGCATGGCAGTATCTTAGTTTCTTGATAACAATTTTAACAACAGTCGCTCGTTTTAGTGGACAAAAATGTAGCAGAATTTCTTTTAAAATAAATTTGATCATTAAAAGTTAAATAAGCAGCACAAACGGTTTTTTAGCCTAGCAGAATATTTTCCAGCACTTTATTTCTTACAAGCAATTAAACACTTAACGCAAAAGTCTTCAAACTGTTCCTTATATGGATATTATTGAAGCAAATGTTAATAGATAATCGAACTAAAATACCAGTTTTTATAAACAATAGTAAAAAAAATAATAGTTCTGTATAATATAGGGAAGTTCGACTATATGTATATGGATGTGTCAAATGCTAAAAGGCCTTACTCCACAAAATAAAGACTAGAGAAAATTAGCATTGTTTGAAAAATGGATTTTTAAAATTTAAAATGCTACAAATAGAAATTTGCCAAACACGCGCAGCTTAGCAATTCATATTTAAGCAATATATAATGGCCTAATTTTTGTATGTATATTTTCCTTTTATCTGGCTGGTAGCTTCGGAAAAAATCATATAAGATTAAAACCCTATACCAATTTTTCATATTTTTTAAAGGAAAATATTTAAATTATAAAAGAACCAAATCATTTTCAAAGAGTTCACATATAATTAGATAGTAATATAACAAAATTGAGAAATTTTCGAAAAGTGGAGTTAGGCCTTTTATTTATACATAAGAAGAGGCTTATTTTTTGTAACGTTTATGTTTTCCGTGAAAATAACTTAATAAAAATGAAAATGGTCTTATTTTTAAAGTTGCCCCTTTTTTTCTCAGAATTCCCCTTTTTGTGCCACTTTTATTTTGAAAATCCCCTTTTTGTGCCCCTTTTTGAAAATTTTGAACGGTAACGCTGCGTATGTTAGTAAGTAAGAAAACAAAACAAAATTGAGCATGCAGAATTAAGAGTACTTATTTAATATACATTAATATGTATATATGTACGCGTTACCCAACAAACACAAGGTTTGATTCCAAATATAATCGTTTAGTTGAAGAAAGACAAGTAAAATACGAATGCATGGCAACAGCAATAAGAGAACACACAGGATATTTAAAACATGGCACTTTTTCTTTTACATAGCGTTTACATTTGCCAGTACTGGCAAGCTAGTAGCAATTCATTCAAACTTTTTCGCTAATACATAAACACTTTTACAGCTATTTTGTTTTTGCATTTTTTTGCTAACTAATACAGTATTTATCGGATATAAGAAACTTAAAACATCCACACAAAAAGTTTCTTATAAGCGTTTCTTTCTTATATACAATTATTTTATATAAGAAACTTATTTCTTATATAAGTAGCTATGGCCATAATACTTTCATATTTTGGTTTTCTGTCTCTTTTTTTGTTAACATTTCTAACTTTTAAATAATTATTTTCTATGTCTTTTGAGTTTTTCACTATTTTAGATATTTTTGCAATTTCGCTTCTCTTTATACCGCTTTGTATTTCTTTAAAAATTTTAACTTTTGTTTTTATTGGCAAAAAACACAAAGCTTCTCATGAGTACCAGCTCGCTTGGTGTAAAACTGTCAGAAAACAGCGTTGTCCATGCAAACTACATAAATTCTGTGTTGCCGTTGGAAGTTTCTTATATAAATTCTTTTTCTATACATTTTGTGGTTTTGGTGTTTAAGAAAAATGTTCTTTAATCAGTTTTTTTCTTATAAGCGTTTTTCTTATATGAAACCTTTTTTGTTAGAAAAATAACTAAAAAGACATGGTGTTTTTGAAAATGTTTCTTAAAAGCGTTTTGTTCTTATATGAGATGTTCTTATATCCGATAAATACTGTATGTATATGCTTACTGTCTTGCCAGTACTGTCAAATGTAAACGCTGTGTTATAATAATTTAAACCTTTTACTTGTCAATCATCAATTTTTATGGTTTAAAAAAATGACGAAAAATAACGAAGATAACTTCTTTGATACACCAATAAGATCTACACTGAAAGAAAAATGCTTCATATATTTATTGAATAAGTTTTATAATTTTCATTGTCTAAATGTAATTTCATAGTTATAATGAAGTATTTTCGTTAAAATCGCTTAATTAGATTTCGTAATTACGTTAAACATTTTCATTGGATATATGAAAACTTAAGTTAGCCAAGTTAAACAAAAAATTTTAATTGGGAACATAAAAATACAATATACATACAAACATAGCTATATTCATAAATTAATACAAAATTATAATTTCCTTAAAAAAATGTTTAATTGTTAATTAAAAAATGTAAGATTTAATTATTTCCTACATCTTATGTAATATGCCATTTAATTTATGAAATCAAAAATTTTTTATAAAAGCAACATATTTCAATAATTGCCTTCATTAATTAAAATGTTCATTATGACAATGAAAAATGTCATTATAGTAAAGAAACAAAAACTTTCAATCAACGTTGTTATTGTTGTTATGGACAATTTAATCTCATATTTACGCTCTTAGTTGAGTTAAAAACATAGTTTTTTTATCCAAAAACTACACTGCCCCGGTAGGCTAGCTGATAGTGAGCTAGTCTATCAACACCGAGGTTGCGCAATCGATTCCCGCCAGAGACAGAAAAAAATAAAGTAAAATAAAAAAAATTAAATAAAAGAAAAATTAATAAAAAAAAATTTTTTTTTACTTTATTGAAAGTATTCATCCAATGAATAATATTCATAGATCTAATGTAATGTTTCATTAAATACATTTTAATGAAACAGGTTTCCTTGATCAAACGAAGCGCTGCATAGGTTCCTTTTTAATGGGATTAATGTCAAAATTCATTGGTATTGCGAAGAAAATTCTTTCATTGTAGCGACCTAAACATACAAATGTGTAGTTCTCTTTATTTTTCCAAAAAAACCTTTCGCTATTCGCTTTCCGATAGTGTTATAAAATTTGAAAACTCTGATGGTAGTTTTATTTTATCTTTTCCATTTATAATTACATTCACATAAACAATTCGGTTTGTTGACTCAGTTTTTGAGTCGCTTTTTAATAATGGACTTTAACGAAATTTTCGAACATGTTGTGGATACTTCTGCGATTAAGAAAGCGTTAAGTATAACATATTATAACATTTATTAAATTATTTTATTCTTTTATTTAAACTTAAAACAAAACATTCTTTAAGAATACGTAAGACTTGTGAGATAGTGTAATCTAGCCTTAAATAATAGCCATTTACGGGTCATGTTCCTTTGATTTTTTTATTATGGTATGTCAAATAATGTTTGAAAACTTTTTATGTACGTACTTATGTATATAAAATACATACATATGTTTATAAAGACTGAAAAATATTTGTTTTATAATTTTAAGACGTTTTATGTTCAATAAATATTTGATTGTTATTTTTTAATCCGTTTGTTCTATTGATATGATGTGAATTTATAGTGAAGAATTATATAAAATAAATAATGTATAAAGATATATTAACTAAAAAAAAAACTAAAAAAAATTATTATAATTTAAATTTTAGCATTATTTTTTGGCAGTTTAGTATTTTTTTTTTAGCATTATTTTAAAGCCGATTTAGCAGTAAAATATTTTTGAATATGGCCACACTGATTAAAATTAAGCAAAATCAAGAAAAAACTTGCCGAACAAAATAACTTCTCTCTCTCTCACTCTCTTTCAAAAGTGAGATATCATCATAGTTGCCAATTTAGCGCCTTTGGCGCTAGATTTAGCGCTTTTTAACTGTCGAAAAGGCGCATATTTTTTCCTTAGCGCTTTTTATAAAAAGAGCGCTAAATTAGCGCTTTTATTGATGCCCAACATTTGATAAATGATAAATCAACTAAATTATAATTTATACAATTGTTGCGTTCTCGAACATCACACAATATGTGATTGCAAACTATTCGCTGATTTTTGTCGTATGCACAATATCGTTCGCAAGTTATGATAAAATGTATGTAGCATAAATGCCTTATTTCGGTCAAAATATAAGTCTAGCCCATAAAACATGATAGAAAAAACTGAAAACGGATTTGAATTTAGCGCAGTAGTGTCTTTGTTTTTCATATATTTTTATTTAAAACGATTTTTTTTGACGGCCAGTGTAATTAATAAAACTTGGTTCTTAAACATTTCAAGATTTGTATTTAAATTTTATTTAGCGCTTTTTGATTATAGACACGGCGCTTTTTGATTAGAAATAGTTCACAACCCTGGATATCATACTCCACAAGGCGAATTGACTAGTCAATTCGCCTTGATACTCCATATAAAAAAAAATTTGTCTGGAAAAAATATTGTTCGGAACGCATGGGGAAGGCTCAGTTATGCGAACGTTGCTGTACCGTATCTGTACTGTTTCTGGTGGATTTAGCCGCTAAATCCACTTGTGAGAGTAAATTACAGTCTTTATTATTACTCTCAGAGAACTTTTCTCACTTATCAGCGTATATGTATGTGCACACGAGTGTGTGTGTTTATGTTTATACATTCCCTGCAAATAATAGGACCAGTCCAAACACGCGTGTAAAGAGTAGTCCACAAGGGACCAGGACTAGTCCACAAGTAACCCAAACGTATGGAAAAAACCTGGTCTATTTAACATTACGATGTCCTAGGAGAGGACCATATAACCCACCTTTGGACCACTAAGGAGTACTTTTAAAACTACTCCATGGTATATAACCCACCTTTGGACCAGTAAGGAGTAGTTTTAAAACTACTCCATGGTATACTCAAGAGGATTAGTTTTGAAGTCGTTTAAACACGAAAGCATGTCGTTAAAAAACATGTCGTCTCACTACAAACACTTTTTAACAATGGCATGGTCATGCTTGCATTACATCGGACTAGTCCATGGAGTAGTCCATTTTATTAAAATGGGTCAGGTGGTCCAATTTTATTTGCAGGGTTGCATTTAAAAAATAAAAACAAACTAAAAAGAAGTCTGGTTTTCTCGTTGAAAACACATTTAAATAATAAAAGATGTTTTGTTTGCATTCCATTTCTGTGCAAATAACCTACGTTAAACCAAATGTGACAGATTTTAATTGTAGGACAATAATATGTGTTTTATTGTTGTACAGATGAAATTATATCGATTCGCACCGAAGTTCAAATGCTGTTATTGTCTAAATTGAAACAATTGTAGGCATATAAAAAATAATTTTTCTGAAAGAATAAACTGCTTTGTTCATAAAAGATATTTTATATTTTCTAAAGCGACATGGCCACACATTAACATGCCTCATCAAACTCACAATTTTGTAATTGTGTTAGTAATAAAAAACTCACAAGTATGGTTCAATGTGAATTTGATGATAATCAAAATACTTTTAATTTTCATAAAAATTTGCCACCAGTTTGATGTGTATGAACGTAATTTCTTTCAATTTTATTTTTATTAAAATTGTATTATTTGAAAAATTATTAAATCGTTTCCGCAGAAAAATCCAATTTTATTTATTATCACAACAAATTATTATCACAAATTATGCAACAGGTTCAGGCTTTGGAAGTTTGTGTGCTCCTTCCGTCTTACTTTTTGAAGTTTGTAAAATTCTTTTAAGGGTCTGCAAAAATGTTTTTACAAGATAAGATAAAGATAAGATAAGATATATGCGTCATAGTGGCATATATGTGAATTAGCCTTATAGTCACATTAGCGATATAGTCCACGTTATGGTTGCAACTAAAGGATGTGACTATAAGCGAAAAGTACTGTATTTTTAAAATAAAAGCTTGGCCATTGCGATGTTGAATTCGTGAACAGAAGGGTTTTTACAATGGCCACCTTTGGCGCGTACATATGAAAATACGTGGTTAAAACGGCTGGTTAAAATGGTAAGTAAACAAGAATTTTCTTGTTACATTTCCTCGGTTAACGATAATATACCACTGGTGGTTTCGATTAGTCCACTGATGCAGAATATTTTGTTACCGAAATATTCAACTTGCCTTATGTACGAAACTAGCTCTTGTAGTACTTCCCAAGTTTTATTAGTAAGCCTTAACCCACGCATCAGCGGGTTGGGATCATTGAAATTTTTACTATTAAAACAGTCAAAGTAGCTATCGAGTTTTTTTAGAAGATACTCAAAGTACTGGCAGTACATCAGAGAGTACTCACAACCCTGAAATAGAAATCGCAGATATGTATATTAGAGTGGGTCAATTTGTTCGGGCCCAAAAAAAGTGACAAAGCGTATAGCAAAATCGTAATCTACGCAAAATTCTAAGAACTTTTCCTAAAGAAACCATGGTTCGAAAATCAAAATCGAGCTTCCGGTTTTTGACTTGAATATTTGGTGCTCAGGAAATCTGAAAAAAATAATACTTTTTTGGAAATATTTATTGAAATTGGTGAATAGTTGGCCTGTATCGCTGAAAGAGGGCTTGTTTAAAAGAAAATTCTCTCAGCTTTCTATATCTCTGCTCATTTTTAGACAAATCTGTACATCAATAATTGGTTAAGAGGTTTTTGTCAAAATGATCATAGTCAAGCTAATAAGAAATCTAAAACTGTTACAATTTTGATACATAAAAGTTAAATAAAATAATTTAACTAAATTTTAATTCAAAGCTGATTAAAATAAAATAATTCTGCGGCATTTTGACAAAACATCTTAAGTGGAGATAAGAGAGCAAAAAAGATTTTAAAAAAACTCGGTGAAAAAAGAATTTTTAAAAAAATAAAATAAACCGAAATTAAAGAAAAAATTTGCTCATAATACAAAATTTTAAAAACGTACGCAAAAATGTTTTTTTAATGAAAATTCGTACGATTAACACAATTTTTTTCAACTTTTTAATTTTGACTTAAGATGTTTTGTCAAAATGCCATAGAATTGATTAATCAAAACTTAATACAATATCTTTTTTGCATCCATTCGTGGTATTCTGTTGTGGCTTTTAATAGTAACTGCCAAAATATAATCTCGATTACATTCTATTGCACGTGGGAAACATTGGTAAGCAATTATACAAATCGCTCAGTTCCCTGAATATGGGCCGGTAACCCTAGATCAGTAAACGGTAGATGCTTGTAGTAAATGGCGGGTCAGACAAATTGCTATCGTCCATTTCCAATTTAAAAAATTGTATTAGCCATAAAAACAGAAATTTTTGAAATACAATTGGACACTTTCAGAAGTTACAATTGGAAATTTTTTAAGTTAAATTGGAAATTTCTGAAATACAATTGGATATGGTGTAGTAAGAATCATAGACCCTAATTATATAATTCGCAACGTTACGCCAAAGAATTACATTGAAAGCAAAAACAAATCATATATATTATTTCTAAAGCACTTTTTTTTGTCGGTTGCAAATATCTCCCATACCACCGCATAAAATTTAATGAATGATATCTCATATTAAAGCTTATTTCTAAAACTAATGACGAAAAATAATTAGAAATTGAAAAATTAATATTTTCATTGATACAAATTACGGTGCGAAATATTCGCACGGGTCATCTAGTTCATAAATATTTTGTAATTTTGTTGGTGCTTTCTACAGAAATTCTTTTTGCGTTTTAAAATTTCAAACGCCTCATTACTTGTGGCGTTGAAAATTTGAAAACGGTACATGAATTTTTGTAGAAATCTATAACAAAATTACAAAATATTGATGAATTTGTTTTGCTTTCAATGTAATTCTTTGGCGTTGCGTTTTACATAATAAGGGCCATAATTTAAAAACAAAAAATAAATAGGTAATGAGAAACTGAAAAGTTTGTAATTCTATCGTTCACACAATTTAAAGTAAAACTTCTCACGTTTATTCCATTTTAGAAATGTATGGTAAGCAAAAATAATTTTTTTTTAATAAAAATTTTCACTTTTTTGGCGCGTTTTCAAGAATAGCCAGCAATATTTAAAAAATGTACAAAAACTCGTATTAAGCACATAAGTTAATAAGTGCTGTGATGGTTTAAAGGTTATGTTGGGCCTTGTGACCCAGGATGTAATGTATTAATTTCTGGTTTGGCCAGTATTTTTTCTTTTAAATACAATTTTGTTGAAGTCGTAACCCAATAAAAAATGGAGCTTCGAACGAAGCAGGTTTGTAAGGAAGACATGAATTTTATATGGCGAGTTCCCTCTTTGAACCAATACATTTATGACACATAAAGCATATAAAAATTGTTAGATGTAACGATCAGCTTTACACACTGATACAGTTATTTTTTAGTATTCTCCCTTAAAAACCTGCTTCGTAGTAAGGGAATGCCGTAGCACTTGAAATGTTATTTTTTTAAGTTGTTGAGAGCTCTTTCACTTACATATTTTACTGCATTTCTGTATGTCTTATTGCGTAGCGCATAACATTGCGCTTATTTTTATAAATGTACCTACCATTAGTGCTTCGCAAAATGAGAAAAATTTTTTTTGGGTAATTTTATTTTATTTTTTTCATTTAGTTTCTTTTTTTAAAAGGTAGTGAATTTAAAATAGAAAATTGGGTTAAAAAAAAAATAAAATACATTTTTTTTCCAAGTTGACTATGAACATTTTGACAAAAATCTCTTAACCAATTATTGATGTACAGGTTTTTCTAAAAATGAGCACAGATATAGAAAGCTGAGAGAATTTTCTTTTAAACAAGCCCTCTTTCAGCGATACAGGCCAACTATTCACCAATTTCAATAAATATTTACAAAAAAGTGTTATTTTTTCAGATTTCCTGAGCACCAAATATTCAAGTCAAAAACCGGAAGCTCGATTTTGATTTTAGAACCATGGTTTCTTTAGGAAAAGTTCTTAGAATTTTGCGTAGATTACGATTTTGCTATACGCTTGGTGGGCAAAAAAATTGACCCACTCTAATGTATATACAATGAAAATGAAGAATATATTTATGAAGATGCTGATTCTTTTACATCCAACAATGTGCCAATAAAATTAACATCGAGTCGATATTTTGTTGGTTACTTAGCACAACGAATATCATGCGTTAAATGTCGTATGGATATAATAAAACCAGCGCAAATTTTGTCATATCCTTCAGAAAAGTTTATTCATGCAAAAAATTATTAAAAAGAATCCGACTTTGGAGGTTTTTGTGTCCCCTCTGACTTATTTTTTGAAGTTTGTAAAATTCATATACATAAAGGTCTTTGAAAAAATATTTTTACAAAATAAAGAAATGAAAGGCATAAAAAATTTATTGTTGAGCAATGCGTGAGTTGTACCAAAAATTCAATTTATTCTTTTTGGTTTGAGGAGAATGACGTATGTATGTTATAAACACAGGATGGAGATGCTTAATTTACTAGTTCTTATAATTATTACGGAAGCATATCACATGGAAAACTTACAAATACAAATTATTAAGTACTGAAAAAGTTAAAATTTTAAACCATTAAACTTGTAAAGAGCTCATACGTAAAATTAATAAATACTCATAGTAAATAGTAAGAAAAAAACTCTCTTTTTATTAAACCCTTCACCACAGGTGGAAAAGGGTATATATTATGGTGTTTTCTTTTCTACAAAAAAATGTGACATTTTCTTTAAAAAAATGCAATTTGGTGTCTGATTCTTATAAATTTGGTGTTAAAAAGGGTGGCTTGTTTTATTCTAAAAAAGTCACTTTTTTCGGGAGAAAAATGTTTAAGAAATAGACACGAAATTGCATTTTTTTTAAATAAAATGTCACATTTTTTTGTAGAAAAGAAAACACCATAAGTTTGTCATTCCGCTTGTAATTTCTGCAATATTGATCTAAGACCCTATAAAGTATATATATTCTGGGTCCCTATGAGGAGAGAACTTGATTTAACCATATGAATATAGCACTCTTACTTGTTTTTAAATTCGTTTGATATATGTATACCAGGGCGGGTCGATTTTTTTTTAAATCGTACAGCAAAAACGTAATCTACATACAATTTTGAGAAAATTCTTCGAAGAAACCATGGGTCTAAAATAAAATCCTAATCCGCGCCTCTTGACTTGAAAATTTATATGCCCGCCTTTGCAAATTTTTTTTTTTTAAATAGCTTTTTCCAAAAAGAAATCGAATTTTTTGAATAAAATTGTTTAGTAACGAAGTTCTTTTGCACTTTTTATTTTTTTACACTCAAAATTTGTTTTAACATTAAAAAAAATTTTCAGCCAAGTAAAAAAATGTTCAAGTCGAGAGGCGCGGATTAGGATTTAATTTTAGACCCATGGTTTCTTCGGAGAATTTTCTTAGAATTTTATGTATATTACGTTTTTGCTATACGATTTTTAATTTTTTTTTTCATCCATACAAATCGACCCGCCCTAATGTATACATACTAGAGTGGGTCAATTTGTTCGGGCCCAAAAAAAGTGACAAAGCGTATAGCAAAATCGTTATCTACACATGATTCTAAGAACTTTTCCTAAAGAAACCATGGTTCTTAAATCAAAATCGAGCTTCCGGTTTTTGACTTGAAAGTTTGGTGCTCAGAAAATCTGGAAAAAATAATACTTTTTTGGAAATATTTATTGCAATTGGTGAATAGTTGTCCTGTATCGCTGAAAGAGGGCTTGTTAAAAAGAAAATTCTCTCAACTTTCTATATCTGTGCTCATTTTTAGAAAATACTGTACATAAATAATTGGTTAGGAGACTTTTGTCAAAATAATCATAGTCAAGCTGATAAGAAGCCTAAAACTGTTACAATTTTGATACACAAAAGTTAAATAAAATAATCTAACTAAATTTTAATTCAAAGTTGAATAAAATAAAACAATTCTCCGGCATTTTGACAAAACATCTTAAGTGGTGATAAGAGAGCAAAAAAGATTTAAAAAAAACTCGGTGAAAAAAGCTTTTTTTTCAATTAATAATACCTATAACCAGAATTAAAGAAAAATTTTGTTTATAATACAAAATTTAAAAAACGTAAGCAAAAATGTTTTTTGAATGAAAATTCGTACGATTAACATCATTTTTTTCAACTTTTTAATTTTGACTTAATATGTTTTGTCAAAATGCAATAGAATTCATTAATCAAAACTTCATTAAACGAAAATTTCTTTAAATAAAATTTAAGCAAAAACTGAAAATAAAAAAATTATAAAATAAATATTTTTATTCTATTTTTTATTAAAACGCAATTTTTTTTTGAAAATTCACAACAAAAAAAAAAGGAACCGATTAAAATAAAAATAAAAAATTTATTAAAAAAAAAATACGGGCCAAGCCGGGGGTAAATAAATAAAGTTTCGGCCTATAGCTGCAATTTACATACAATATATTTTTTGCTATCCATTCGTGGTATTCTGTTGCGGCTTTTAATAGTAACTGCCAAAATATCATCGCGGTTACATTCTATGGCACGTGGGAAACATTGGTAAGCAATTGTACAAATCGCTCAGTTCTCTGAATATGTTCCGGTTACCCAAGATCAGTAAACGGTAGATGCTAAATGGCGGCTCAGACAAAATGCTATCGTCCATTTCTAGTTTGGAAATTTGTATTAGTTATAAAAACATAAATTTCTGAAATACAATTGGACACTTTCAGAAGTTACAATTGGAAATTTTTGAAGTTAAATTGGAAATTTCTGAAATATAGTTAGAAAATTCTGAAACACAATTCGAAATGGTGTAGTAAGAAACATATGTAATTCGCAAATTTGTAATTTTGTTGTTGCTTTCTACAGAAATTCTTTGACGTTACGTTACGAATTACATAATTAGGGCCTATGTTACTTACTACACCATTTCCAATTGTATTTCAGAATTGTCTAACTGTATTTCAGAAATTTTAAATTGGTACATGAATTTTTGTAGAACGCAACAACAAAATTACAAAATATTTATGATTTTGTTTTGCTTTCAATGTAATTCTTTGGCGTTGCGTTGCGATTTACATAATAAGGGCCATAATTTAAAAACAGAAAGTTAATAGGTAATGAGAAACTGAAAAGTTTGTAATTCTGTCGTTGTATCACACAATTTACCGTTAAAATTCTCACGTTTATTCCATTTTAGATATGTATGGTAAACAAAAATAATTTTTTTTTTATAAAAATTTTCACTTTTTCGACACGTTTTCAAGTATAGCTAACAATATTTAAAAATGTACAAAAACTCGTATTAAGAATGTAATGGTTTAATTTCCGGTTTGGACAGTATTTTTTCCTTTAAAGACATGTTTATTGAAGTTGTTACCCAAAAAAAAAATGGAGCTTCGAACAAAGCAGGTTTGTAAGGGAGAAACATAAAAGTTTAGCTTACCATTGCGTTTACGGAAGACATGCATTTTATACGGCGTGTTCCCACTTTGAAGCAATACATTTTTGACACATAAATTCTCCCTTACAAACCGTTGCACTTGAAATGTTATTTTTCTTTAAAGTTTTTGAGAGTTCTTTCACTTACTTTACTGTATTTCTGTATGTCTTATTCCATAGCGCATAACTTTGCGCTTATTTTTTTAAATGTACCATTAGTGCTTCGCAAAATGAGAAAAATTTTTATTGGGTAATTAAATTTTTTTTTTTTTTTTCATTTAGTTTCTTTTTTAAAAAGGTAGTGAATTTTTAAAATAGAAAATTGGGTTTTAATAAAAAATAAAATAATTTTTTTTTATTTTACCAGCTTGACTATGAACATTTTGACAAAAGTCTCCCAACCAATTATTTATGTACAGAATTTTCTAAAAATGAGCACAGATATAGAAAGCTGAGAGAATTTTCTTTTAAACAAGCCCTTTTTCAGAGATACCTGCCAACTATTCACCAATTGCAATAAATATGTATATCCAAAAAAGTATTATTTTTTCCAGATTTTCTGAGCACCAAACTTTCAAGTCAAAAACCGGAAGCTCGATTTTGATTTTAGAACCATGGTTTCTTTAGGAAAAGTTCTTAGAATTATGTGTAGATTACGATTTTGCTATACGCTTGGTGGGCAAAAAAATTGACCCACTCTAATACATACACACATGGTAAGTACGTAATTAAATAATCTAAAAAATGGAATTATAATTCGGTGCAAATCGATATAGTTTAATTTTTACAAAAATAAAACACATACTGCTGCCCTACAATTACGCAATTGGTCCCTCTTACGTAGGTTATTTGCACATAAATTGTTTGAAAACAAAACGAAATCAATTAAAAAAAATACCAAAAACCGGTTTCAACGAAAAAAAAAACACAAGCACACACACAAGGTATATTTATAGCAGGTAGCCGCGAGATTACAACAATTGTACAATAAAACAAACAACAGGGCTTTTTATTGTTGTTTTATGATACGAACTGTCAAACAGCAAAGGGGTTGAAAAGAGACAAAAGATAAAACAAAAAACTTGTTTACTTGTTTACTATACAACTTTGACAGTTTGTATCGCAAAATAAGCAAATAAAAAATAACCAGCTGGCTTTCCGAGACTACCTGCTATAAATATACCTTGCACACACACTTTGGCTGCCAAAAACAGCAAACATGTGTATGTATCAGTGTTGCAAAATTGAAATTTTGAAATAGTACTGAACTTCAACTTAAAGAGTATTTTTCCCACCAAATGGTACTTTTTGTTAAAAAAAAAAAAACAATAATTTATGAAAATAAGAGGAACAAAAAATATTTTATTAAAATTCATTTATCTAAGTAAATAATAATGCTGTTATACATAAGCGTCAAGCGCCCCATCCATTTCCAATATTATTGTATATGTTATTCGCCATATTATTTCTATATGGCCACATATTATTCAATAAGTGGCACAATGGTTTCCATTAAAATATGGCGCAACCCTATTAAAAAAAAACACAAACTATAAAGCAAAACAACATAGTACATTGTTGCAAACTCATTTCACATATATTGCACTTCTTTTCTGATTTCGATTCTTGCCAATATATTGTGCCACCTTCGAATATAGCCCATTGGCGATAAAATTGAACAGTTAGGTACTGCCTGTTTGAAGAACGCGAGCGCAAAAGTGACTCGTTCAAAATTTCAAAATTTGTTTTTGTTTTAAATGTAAGTTAAGCGAGTCACTTTTGTGCTCGCGTTCTACAAACAGGCAGTTATTCTGCAAGTGTATGAGCCGCTTAAGGTACGTTTTTTCAGTTTTTTCTAAAAAAATATTTGAAATAGTTCATATATTTATGAATAAGTAAGTAAGTTAAAGATTTTATTTCTGCCAACATATTGTATCTACAACAGCAACTACCAGTTGATTTTAATAGAAATTTAGTTTTAATCAAACTTGAAACAGTTTCTACATGTAATCGATTTCATTCTTTGCTTTTTACATCATTTTGCATTTGAAAATGTGCGTTCAATTGATGCTCAGAAATGTGGTATCGATAAAATACCAAAAGAAATATATGAAATGTCAGCAAACATTAGCTTCGTTCTTAATATTGGATATATTTTTCCAAGAAATTTAAATATATTCAGTTCTGAAATGCTTTATTTTTGAAAGATCCGCTAGAACACGGAATTGAGAATTGATATTTTTATAGTTTTCGTTTGTAAATAACATTTTTTTGGAAACAATAATGTTTTTGGATTGAAGCTGATTATTACTTTGAAGGTTTTATGTTCAAAACAAAATTTAGGTTCGCACATTGTCGAATAAAACGATTTCCCAGTTTCTTTTACTAAATAAACCATTTCCTGTATATTGCATGTTTCTATAAATATGGTTTTCATTTAAATTTTCCACTAACATATTATCCAATTCTGGAAAGCAAAATATGAATCCTGGCGTCCACGCTTTGCATTTTAATATAAACGTCGTTAATCATTTTTAAAATACAACATTATAAATTTTGCAACAAACATATGATAACCTAAGCCTGCTATCGAAATGATCACATCAAAGTTAAAAAGCTCTTGGGATAAAAAGTACTAAAAACTACGCGGGGGTACTGCGGTATTTTTAATATGAAAAAGTACTGAAAAAAGTACCAAAGTACTGAATTTTTCAACACTGCATAGTATGTATTAATGCATGTGGTTTCTTGCTCTCTTTAGTTCTCTGAATGTGAGCACGAAGTTTTTGCTTTCTTGTTACTTCCCCCCCTCATCATTAAGAAGCACAACATTTTTGAAAATTTCAAATGTACTAAGTGCAACATCTTTATATATTTATAGTCTTTGACAAAAGCTTACCGAAATGCAATGTACCGTAGTTGCTACGTACCAATCTATATAAAATAGAATTTCATGTTGTTACGTGACATTTGTAATACAGTGATGGGCGGCTTGTATGTTACATTGAATGCGGGTAATTTTGCTCTTTTTTTTTGTACTTTTTTTAGTATATCTATGGAATTGCGACAAAACAACTTACAATACAACAAATTTCCAAATATACAAATATACATATGTTTAGATGTTTAAAATAAACAAATGCATATACACATGCAATGAAAAAGGGAAACATATAAAAGGCTTTAAATGGTATCAATATATGTATGCTAAAAATGTATATATGCTTAAATACAAATTTATTTATTGTAAATCTATAATATAAATATTAAATTATTAACATTTTTTACATGCACAAAATACTGTTTTACTACCATTTAAATCACGTGGTACCTTTTCTGCACAACGGTCACCATTTGAACATTTTTGATTCTCATAACTGTTTGTTTTGTTTTATGTATAGGTACTATTGCTTTTTGTTTATGTATGGGAAAACATATGACACGTTTTTAAACGTTCTATCCCTGCAAACAATTTCCATCGCCGAATCATCGCCCGCGAATCGCCGGCAAGCTGTCTTACATCGCCGCAATGCATCGCGTGGAAGCTAAATGCGAATCGTGAAAACGTTCGCATGTGTCAACCACGCGAATCGCATACGGCGATTCGCGTGAACATCGCGTACCGCGATTCGTGTAGACATCGCGTACCGCGATTCGTGTAGACATCGCGTACCGCGATTCGTGTAGACATATACCGCGATTCGCGTGAACATCGTATGCCGCGATTTGCGTGAACATCGTGTGCCGCTGTACACGAATCGCGTGGTTGACACATGCGAACGTTTTCGCGATTTGCCAGAGGATCGCATTTAGCTTCCACGCGACGCATCGCTGCGATGTTAGACAATTTGCCGGCGATTCGTGGGCGATGATTCGGCGATGAAAATTGCTGTCAGGGATATATTAAATATTATTTAAATGAATTACAATAACACACCTTTCACAAATCACTTGCTCAACTGGAATGACAATTTTGCTAATTGCCCTTGAAACCAAATATTTATTTTCCCGTTACAAAACAACAAGAAAAAAAATTCTATCAAAAGTTAAAAAAAAACACTGATGATTGCCGCTACTTGTGTGCGCTCGCATATTCATCGCCGTAGGCGATGGTTATCGATTCGTATTCCCTGAGAAGAATCGCGTAATCATCGCCAAACAAGCAATCGCCAAAAAATTTCAAAAATTTTTGAAGGGATAAGTGCACCAACGTGCTTACAGTACGGTGCGTTTCATTACGTGTACAGCAACGTTCGCCTAAAGGCTCAGTTAGGCGAACGTTGCTGTACCGTATCTGTAATGTATCAATCAGCTGTTCGCTTTTTGTTATATGAAAACCAATACAAAAGCTTACCGAAATGCAATGTACCGTAGTTGCAACGTACCAATCTGTATAAAATAGAATTTCATGCCGTTGTTGCGTGACATTTGTAAGACAGTGATGGGCGGCTTGTATGTTACATTGAATGCGGGTAATTTTGCTCTTTTTTTTTGGTACTTTTTTTAGTATATCTATAGAATTGCGACAAACAACTTACAATACAACATATTTCCAAATATACATATGTTTAGATGTTTAAAATAAACAAATGCATATACACATACAATGCTAAAAATGTATATATGCTAAAATACAAATTTATTTATTGTAAATCTATAATAAAAATATTAAATTATTAAAATTTTTTATATACACAAAATACTGTTTTAATACCATTTAAATCACGTGGTACCTTTTCTGCACAATGGTCACCATTTGAACATTTTTGATTCCCATCACTGTGTGTTTTGTTTTATGTATACTATTGCTTTTTGTTTATGTATGGGAAAACATATGACACGTTTTTAAACGTTCTATAAGTGCACCAACGTTCTTACAGTACGGTGCGGTACATTACGGGTACAGCAACGTTCACCTAACTGAGCCTTAACTGAGCCTTGATTCAAGCTTAAAAGTAGTAACATATTTAGTTTTTAGGCTGTAGAATCATGTACCTAATTAATATAATTTTATTATGTACATGTGAATTATGTGAAGATCATAAAAAAAAATTCTTTTTCACGATACTTTTGGATTTTTGTAAAAAAAAATAATACTAAGTCCCCTTTTAGACAGGCAAAGTTTACTTTGCAAAGTCTTGTGTAGTTCTCTTTTAAACTTTGTTTAGTGTTTAGACACACAAAGTTTAATTTGACAAATTTTTGTATACAGGGTTGATAAATGGCATTTTTTTAAATGTACTTAATACCGAAAAAAATTTACATTTTTTACGCTAATTGTACTTAATGCCAAAAAAATATTTTTTACAAGTTTTATTATTTGCATTACAAAAAATTTACATTGAAATGCACTTGTGCTATACATTTATATTTGAAATATACCTTTGGCAATTAACAAAAAGAAAAATTAAGTGAATAATAAGGAATTTAGAGGAAGAATCTTAAGCTTGTTTTTTTAGATTTGAAAGTGGAACAGGTTAAAAAAATGTTTAACCTACCCAGTTAAAACTTCGCCTGCAAAATAATGTGTTAAGTAATCAGGAAAATGTTAAAATACTACTTCCAATTCTTCTGAAAGAACCAATGAATTTTACAAGGGATGTCCCAAAATGAATGCATTTTTATGTAAGTCATTATTTTTTTCCTACATACATCTGAAAAATAAGTAGTTATAGAAGTAATTATAGTAGTTAGAAGAAAGCTACTAAATAATTAGTGCAAGAAACTATTCATTTTAAAAAAGTGGGCGAAGTTTTGCTGGGTAGTAATGCCCGTAATTTCTACTAAAAGTATCTAGCTGTGTATAGATATCTATGGTTCAAGGAATTTTTCATAATTTTAACACATATGACTTGCTTAGTGGTTAAAGTGTATTATATGTTCCACCATCGATAAAAATACAAATGTTGTCATATTTAAAAGAAAACTTAAAGGAAAAAACTTATATGGGCATTTCCTCAGAATGGTCTACCAGGATGAAAAAATAAAATGTTGATTATCATCGTCTTTTATTGTTTATTATTTTAAAAAAAAATTCTATGTTTTTTTAAAAGAATGGTTTCATAGCATATCTCAGCTATTTTACTTGAGGAAATTACGCTGCAAGCTGGAACATTCTATATTTTCTAAGTATTTAAGCTACTTCTAAAGACATTTTTATATACTAATTTTACATGCAAAAAATATGTTATATTTACACTCGTTCTTCATAATCTCTCCATTACAATCAATTGTAAAAGGAGTATTAAGATTTTTAATAAGAAAATTTGAAGATATTTATGGTAAAATGCATGGTGATAATAATAAAAAAACATATGGAAAAATCATACGTTCGCGACCCGTACGTTAGCGTCCGGTACATAAGCCAATTAAAAAAAAACCAAGAGAGATATTCTATTTTGTAAATACTGGATGGAGACCTACATTAATACACTCTTAAACTAAATTAATCGCTTTTGAATATTACGATCCATTACGCAGATTTTTACATTTCACTACTGTCAGCCAAAGTTGACTTCTATTTTGCGTACGTTCGTGACCACATGTTTATAACTATGTATTATTATAAAAAATTTAAACTCGATGAATCCATCCATCTTTTGCACTTAACTTAGAGCTACCCAAATGCTATCGAATCGCCAAAAAAAATTATAGGAAAAGGTTTTCTATATTATTTGTACATCAAAAGCGTACGAACGTACGTTAGTGACCCCAAGAAATGCCCATATATAAAATATTTAATTAAAAAATTACAACAATCAGGTATATTAAGGAACATAAAATTATTATTTTTAAAGAAGATGAAAGTTCGGTTGGTGTATGAAATTAGTTTTGTAACATATTTCTATTTGTAATTTTTTTTATTTTAAACTATAGCAACAAGATTCATAAGACTGTAGCAATAATTTGTTTGAATTAAATTCGATATAGTATTTACATAAAGGCGATTTCTTTGCTTTGTTGTTATCATATTTTGGTAGGAAAAAGCGTTTGCAATTTTTTAATTGTAGTAAATTTGCATTGGAGTACTTTATTACTTTTGCACTGCTAATAAATAGTAGTAAAAAAGTACAATTGTACTACTAACTTTATCATCCCTGCTCAGAAATAAACTACGAACGAAAAACAAAAGGAATTTGCGAGTACAGCAAAGAGCGTACTCCCCCGCTATTCTCTTTTCCCCTCCCTTCCATAAACTCAAGACTTTGCAAAGTACTTTGCCTGTCTAAAAGGGGACTAAGAAATTACAAAAAGAATTACTTAAATGCCAGATGTCTCACAGAATAAACTGCGATATGCAACCTATACTAGAAGATTTTGCAATTGTATGCGTTGTATTAATTCTGCATACATATATGTATACTTATGTTGTTAAATTCTCTTCAATTTGTGTGCAGCACACGTACGTAACACAAAAGCGAAGAGAAAACGCGGCGCCCTGTTTTTGCCGATCGCAGCAATAAAGATTGTAAATATAAATTTGTTTCTCTTTCTTATGCTAAAGTATTTTTTTGTTGTATTCTGTGTTACTTTTAAGGGTCTTAGGTAGATTTATTTAGGTATTCTACTTATGAGGAAACTTCTAAGAAATGTTTTCCCAACAAACAAAATGTAATTGTAAAAACCCAGACAATCATTCCCGCTACCTGTTTTTAAATCCGTAAGGGATAGAAATGTTAAAAACTCTTCTGGCAAAACTGTGGGTTATAAATGCCTGTTCTTATCTTAAAATAATTTTAGTTGAAGAAAAACTCTAAAAGTGTAAAGACGTTAAAACAAGATAACAAAATTGTTAAATAAAAAAAATAGTAAAACACAAAATTTAAATTGTTTTAAAACAAAAAAATGCAAATAAAAGTGAAAAAATGTTGCCAAAAACGGTTTTGATATTATGCTATAAATAATTTAATTAAAAAATTTAATAATTGTTTAAAATTCGAAAACCAAAAAATATCTTTTCTGAAAATAATATAAAAAAATTTCAAAATGACTCATACGTATAGAATGGAATATTATAAAAACTACTAAAAAAAAAGTTGTTCAAAAAAATATTTTCGCCGGAAGCATTTAAAAATATGCTAAAAAAAAAAAGTATAGTAACACGTTTTTCTTAAAACTCAAACTGTGACTAAAGATGAAATCGAATTGATTTTTAATCGACACAAAAATTATTAAAAAACAAAAAAAAATAATTTACAATAAACAAAATAAGAAAAATCCTAAATGCAAATTGAATACAATTTTTTTCTAATAATGACATAAACTAAACTCTGAGCATAAAAGTTTTAATTGTATCTTATTTTTTTTAATCAGAGATGGGTAGCAGTGAAATAAATGTAAGTATTAAAAAAAAAACAAGTTACAAATATAATGAGATCTTTGTTTATTTAAGAAATTTTAATTTTTAAGTTTGTGGTACAGTTTTTTTTTTTGTAACTTTAGTCTGTGTTCGGATGGCTTTATGTCTTATTAACATGATTGCTTATTTGTTGGCGTGAGAGACGAGGGGAAAGAAACGAGTACAACGTTTCATGTACTATCAGCACGTTTTGTTTTCTCATTTGCTATGTATTTGATTTCTTATTCGTTTTGAAAGACTATGCAAAAAAACATGTCGTCAACAGCGTTGTCAACTCGATGCGTTTCTCATCATTTTGGGAACGTTTTTTAATTTCGTTTGTGAAAAAATTCCTTTGTTGGTGCGTGGAGCGATTTTTTTAAATTTTGGTGCGTTTTTTAATTCAAATTCAACACAACTTTTTGTTAAAAACCATTTCATACAACAGTGCAAAAATTTTACAGACCACAATAAGAACAGCATTTAAGACGTACCAAATCAAAAAATTAAATCTTTCTTTTTGTTGTAGATAATTTGTAATATGTTAAGAAAAAGGAATATTTCATTATATGAAATTTGCTGTATTATTAATTTTAAATCCATACTATTAATCGTTAATCTCTTTTTAAAAAGTTTTGTACAGAATTTATGAAATTATTATCTACACAATATTTCATTGATAATGTGAAAATTCCAGATGAAATTTAAAAAATTCCAAATGAATAAGAATACCTATAATACAAATTTTATCAGGGTTTAAAAAACTGCTGCAGTCGAAACAAAAAACGAAAATTTATGTAGAACTTTTCGCTATTTAAGTCGATTTGACAACAACTGCTTGAATTTATTGAATCAGCAGTAAAAGCAACAGCTTTTTTTTTGTTTGGTCAGTAACTAATAAAGAAGTGGAAGAAATATCAGTTTTTCTACTTTGACTGCAGTTTTTGAAACACTGAATTTTATTGTTATACACTTTTGCAGTAATAACCAAGCCCCGAACGCACGCACACAAAGATATTATGTGCTTGCGTGCGGTCGCAGAGACTGAAGGCTCAGTTAGGCGAACGTTGCTGTACCCGTAATCTACCGCACCGTACTGAAAGCACGTTAGTGCACTTATAGAACGTTTAAAAACGTGTCATATGTTTTCCCATACATAAACAAAAAGCAATAGTATACATAAAACAAAACAAACAGTGATGAGAATCAAAAATGTTCAAATGGTGACCGTTGTGCAGAAAAGGTACCACGTGATTAAAATGGTAGTAAAACAGTATTTTGTGTATGTAAAAAATGTTAATAATTTAATATTTATATTATAGATTTACAATAAATAAATTTGTATATAAGCATATATACATTTTTAGCATACATATATTGTAAATGTGCATACACCAAAAAAGGTTTTGATACCATTTAAAGTCTTTTGTATGTTTCCCTTTTTCATTGTATATGCATTTGTTTATTTTAAACATCTACACATATGTTTATTTGGAATTATGTTGTATTGTTAGTTGTTTTGTCGCAATTCCATAGATATACTGAAAAAGCACAAAAAAAAGAGCAAAATTACCCGCATTCAATGTAACATACAAGCCGCCCATCACTGTCTTACAAATGTCGCGTAACAACGGCATGAAATTCTATTTTATACAGATTGCTACGTTGCAACTACGGTACATTGCATTTCGATAAGCTTTTGTATTGGTTTTCATAAAACAAAAAGCAAACAGCTGCTGGATACAGTAAATACCTATGCTGTACAGCAACGTTCGCCTAACTGAGCCTTGATGATAGTCAGTGTTTTAAAACAAACAAAGTTGTTGTATAAATGTGAATTGCCGACCTTGTCTGTGTGAAAAATACGATTATTGAGTGCCTCGCGAGGCTATGGAGTGGCTATCACTGATTTGAAATTAAAATTTCTCAATTTAATTTCGAATTTTCTCAATTTCAAGATAAAATTCTCAATTTCATTTGCAATTTTCTCAATTTCGAGTTAAAATTTCCCAATTTCATTTGCAATTTTCTCAATTTTAAGTTAAAGTTGTCAATTTCTTTTGGAATTTTCTAAATTTAAAATTCGCAATTTAAACTGGATTTTTTTTAATTTCAAATTGAAATTCTCAGTTTTACTTGTAATTTTCTCAATTTCGAATTTAAATTCGCATTTTCATTTAGAATTTTCTTAATTTCAATGAAAAATTGTGTAGTTAAATGAATACAAACAAATTTAATTAGTTTTTTTTTTTTAATTATTGTTAGGTTTTTTTTCTAAAAACCCTGAATATTAAAATACTGTTATTTATATCTATTTTCAATACAAAAATTATAATTTTTATGCCAAATTAACTCATTAGCGATTTTTAATAAAAAAGTTGGTGCCTTTTTAGAAACGGCGCGTGTTTACTACATTTTGGTGCGTTTTGAATTTTCAAAGTTGACAACGCTGGTCGTAAACAATAGAATTTAGCGTTGCCAGAATGTTGATTTTATCATATTGTTGATTTTTTTTTTACCAAAATATGATTTTATGATAATTTTTTCTCATATGAAGTTTTATTTTTATTTTAGAAATTATGATTTTTTAGTTTGTTTGTACAAAATACAGCTGCCTGTTTAAAATTTATATTGAAACCAAAAACAAATATGATTTTTTTTTTTTATAATTGCTTCAATATAAATTCCCAAGCGAAAATTTTTATTTTGTTTTGAAAAACAGGCAGATAAATTTTTTTTACAGTTTTTTAAACAGTCGATTTTTTAAACAATAAATTTTTTTGTATTAGTTAACTATAGTTTTTCATATAATTTTATTTTTATTGAACATGAAAAACGAATTTTAAGCATAAATTAATATTTAAATAAATTGGTGAAATCGGCCATAAAAAATTTGTAAAAATTAGTTCTCCATTAATACAAATTTTTTTTTCTATATACATATTCAAAATTTCGATTAAATTCGCAGTTGTACGGAAATTTTCAACGCATTTAAAGTTATTTTTTATATTAATTTGAATGCGTATTATTATAATTACAATTTATAAAGCTTTCATACTTTAATATTCTTGTTCCTTCAATATTTTCCAGGAATATTTTTCTCACCATGAGAACTAAATTCCCAGATTCTAATTGTTAGTTTTTATCATTAAAAAAAATACTCCTTTTGCTAAATCTATGTCCTTATCATAAAATATTGGCTGCAGATCATTTCTTCAATTTTCTTTTAAAAACGCATTCGTGTCTAAACAATGAAACGTTTGCTTTGCATAACATTGCAGCCACAAGATCAAGATTTTCTTGATAGTCTTTTACATATACTGTTTGTCAAAATATGCAAAAAGTGGCAGCTGTGACATAGGCTGCACGCAAATTGAAAGCAATTTACTTTCGAGATGGCATTAAAAAAAATGTATAAAAACAAACATGTAATCAGCTGTTAAATTGAAAGTAAAATTGCCAAACAAATGGAAAGGTGAAATTGAAAGCCATATCATGGTCAATTTTAAAAGTGTGAGCGTGTTAGTAAAAAAGTGAGAGTGTACTGCAAATTGAAAGGAATTGAAAGGCAAAACTTGATCGTGTGGCTGCTATGTAACTGAAGGCTTTTTTTATGCCTTTTCTCTTTCTTCTTCATCCTCTCAATAACAAACTCACAAAACCTGCTTTTCCATTCTTCTTTGCTCTTTCACCATCAAACTCAATTGTGTGGCAGCTTATGTTTTATAATAATGAACGAAGGCTAAAACAAAACTAGTGGTGAAATTTTTTTTAGTTTAGTTTTTAAGTGCCTGTTTACATTGTGCGATTTTTGTCGCTTCAATTCTTACTTTATGTTTGAGAGGGGAAATGGGCATTAATTCCGCACTTTGACAAAAAATATTTTTGTAATATAATTGCACAATTTTCAAAATATCCGTTAAAGGTCCTGCCCATTAGTACCATTCAATGTCGCACGAATTTAGATTTATGACAGACTTTCAAGGAAATTGCAATAAATCGGACAAATCGTTCTCAAGTTATGTTGAAATGTGTTGCCTTAGTTCGTGCTCCATATTAGTTATTCCTGTATATTTAATTAAATAATTTACAAAAGGTCCTATAAAAGTACCGCGGTTTAGTACCATTTATCACGACTTTATATTTATGCCAAAGACTTTCCAAAGAAATTACAAAAAAAAATTCTACATAAAAATGCCCGAGGATATTTTTTCCCCGAATAAGAAATCTTGATATTTTAAAACTCTGTCTTACTAGTGGGGGGGGGGGGGGGGGTCCGTAAAAGTCTAAATCTACAGTAAAAAGCTAAAATATTTATTTAAGAACTAGTTTTGTTTTTCGCTCTTTTTGAAATAATATGCAATTTTTTGGTCTCAAAGCCATTTTAGTGCTCAAAATTATTAATTTGTCGAAAACTTTAAAAAGGAGTGCAATCCAAATTCAAAACACAGAGAAATATTGTCCAAATTTGATACACATACCTCGTTTATAAATACACAACTTCTTTTAAAATATTGGTGGGTTTGGAGAAGTAGGCGTAGCACCTCCCGTAAAAAGACATTATAGATTTCCCTACATCAGAAAAATGGCAAGAGCCAAACTTTTTGGTACAAGGATCTTGGTTTCAACACACAACATCTGCCAAAATGTAGGCTGGATTAGAAAAGTGGGTGTGGCACTTCTCTTATAAAGACTTTATAGACTTTCTGAAGAGCCAAAGGAGCCAAAGCTTCTAAGCTAGGTACAAGCATCTTGGTTATAATAACAGAACATCCGACAAAATGTGGGCGGGATTAGGAAGTGGACGTGGCACAAAATAGATTTGTTTATATCTAAAGAACGATATTTATATAATCTTCTGCTCTTATCGCTCCATGGCACAGTAAAAACTTTGCTTACTTTTTCAAAATGCTTTCTTCTATTACTTCTTCTATAGCTACTTCTAAAGCTACTTCTTTCTGGATGTGTTTAGGTAAAAAAAATAATGGCGTACTTTTAAATGCGTTCATTTTGGAACATCCCTTGTAAAGTTCATTGGTTCTTAAATTAGAATTGTAAGAAGCGCTTTCAGTTTTTTCTGATTACTAAACACATTATTTTGTAGCCGAAGTTTTTTACCGGGGATGTAGGGTATATAAGATTCGGCATAGCCGATTAAAGGACTCTTACAAGTTTATTTAATTTTTGATTATTTATCTATTATCTTTTTGGCAACACTGGTTTAAACAGCTGACACACGTTTCGTGTTTTGTTTCACTGTCAAACATCTTCAGTTTGGTCTATAATTTAACCATGAATCGTCTGACAAACGAACAACGCTTGCAAATTATTGAATTTTATTATCAAAATGCGTGCTCTGTTAAGAAAGTTCATCGCGCGCTTCTTGTGTTCAGCGACGAAGCTCATTTTTGGCTCAATGGGTACGTTGATAAGCAGAATTGTCGACTTTGGAGTGAAGTTCAGCCAGAAGCATTGCAAGAGCTACCAATGCATCCTGAAAAAGTCACAGTTTGGTGCGGTTTATGGGCTGGTGGCATCATTGGACCGTACTTCTGCAAAGATGATGCGAATCGTAACGTAACTGTGAATGGTGAGCGCTACAGTGAGATGATAGCCAACTTTTTTTTCCCAAAATGCAAGAGCTTGACTTGCATGACATGTGGTTTCAACAAGACGGTGCCACATGCCACACAGCAAGTTTAACAAGGGACTTATTAAGAGGAGAGTTCGGTGAACATTTTATTTCTCGTTCGGGACTGGTCAACTGGCCGCCTAGATCGTGCGATTTAACGCCTTTAGATTTTTTGTGGGGCTTTGTTAAAGCTGATGTCTATACACACATGCCCGATTCAATTGACGCATTGGAAGACAACATTGAAGCATTTATTCATGAGATACCGGCCGAAATGTTGGAAAGAGTATACCAAAATTGGTCTAAGCGGATGGACCATTTTAGGTGCAGTCACGGTCAACATTTGCATGAAATAATCTTCAAATAAAGATTTCATGCATTTTTCTGAATTTTATGTGTTTTTTTTTTTAACTTTCCTATAGCTCTTAAAAAATCAGATATTTTAAATCTCTTAATTCATTCCTCGAACTGCTTTGGGCGGGAAAGCAGCTCGCGCAATTTTTTTATTTTTTATTTTTTTAAATGTACTTTACTGGTCATTAAGCCCATTTATTTATATATACATATGTATATATTGTTTAAACTCCATGTGTTAGTTTAAATAGAGTTTTCGAAGTTACATGCCAAGCTGTAGACTAGATTAACAATCGAAAATTTATTTTACTTTTTCAACAAAGATACTAACGCAACGAAATGCAATACAGTCCTTAGGTCTACACTTTCTAACTTTATTTTCTTATTATAATTATTTATATATTTTTAATTAACTGTTTGTTTATTTTTTCAGTTCAACATTTGTACCCGTCTTGTGCCTTGAAAAGGGCGATATTGGAAATGTTTACTGATAGTGAAACGTCCTAAGCAAACCGTCCAGACTATTTATTGTTATGTTTGCTCAAGAACAAAACGTTGCCGAAATTAGCAAAGCACAATTCTTTATCTTCTTTGATGCGGGGAAAACGTATGGCACAAAAACCCATATTAAAAGCAACAATGACAATCAAGATGGCGTTTATTTATATGGCAATACAGCAGAGATGTTAGACATCGTTGTGCAAACAGTGCTTTTAACAACACTGTTTTAACAAGAACAAAATATAGACAACCACAGTCTTCACCATCCAAGTGCATAAGTGCACGAGAAATTGTTTGTTGTTTTAACACAGCGATGGCTAATCTAAGCGGCATGTTAGGCTGCTCGATTTCTGACTATAACGATGTCAACGTATTTGAACATTTACATCACAATTGGAACTCTTACAAAAATTCTCGAACAATGGAACAAGTTATCTGCAAAACAAGAATGGACTTAAAATATAAACATGTTTATGTTTATCATATAAATTGGTAATTAGCTCTAAGTAAAATATAATATTTTTTATTAGGAATTAAATTTGACAAATTGTTTAAAGCTCAGGGTCTCAATTACATTCTAAAAAATCCTATAACTATATTTAACGAGTAGAGAAGCTACTCCCAATTACATATCAATTTAAAGTGATAAAAAGGTACGCCAAAACCAACAACTGCATCTACTTATAGTTGAAAACTTTGTTACTTGCACTTTCAATTCTTAGCCATTGTACATCCTATGAAAGTTAATGTAATTAAAAGTGAAAAAAAATTAAGTAAATGTAGTTTAAAGTTTTCAAAAATATATTTAAGCCATTAAATTACAAATTACTTGTGAAATATATTAAATTTTTCATCATTATAAATAACATAAATAAAAGAACTTTTTTTCCTTTGAGCTCGAGGTCCTAGGAAAAAAAGTTCTTTTATTTATACATTTTAAAGGTCGAATTAAACAAAATATAAGATTTATTATAAATAACTGTTAAATAGGGTTTTTATATACAATTCCAAGTAATTGCAAGTGAGGTTTTTAATTGCGACTTTTCGGAATTGATTTGAGTTTTTAAATTCCTTAAAATAAAAGTAAATGTTATTAAATTCAATAATCCAACTCAAATTTCAATTAATCAAATTGTAAGTAAAATTGTTATAATTTTTTTTAAAAATCAATTACAAGCACTCATTAAAAGCAATTCTTAATATCCCAATTCTAATTAAATTTAATTAATTTACTGTTATATTATTTAAATTCTATATATTCTATATATAATTCTGTTTTTTTTTTAATTCATTTTTATATTGATCAAAGAAAAATTATGATTACAAAAAACAAAGCGAATGGATTATTTTTTTAATAATATTTTTTTTTTGTAATTAAATGTGTAATTAACTTAATGTAATTGAGACCCCCATATAGCCGCTATTAATCAGAACAATATTTAAGTAAATTGAAAGGATAAATTTCTTTGAACTTTAAAAAATCACACAGAACTTTTGAATTAGCAAATTTCAAAAGAACTCAATATTTGTAATCAATTAACAATATCACATGTTCATACATAAGTATATCAGTCCGAAGGACCAAAAATCAACAGCAGTTATATTTTTATGTTACGACTGTTTGGTTTTTTTTTTAACATTTACCCCTGATGCAAAAAAAGTCTTAAAGTTCACATAAGTTAACCAATACATTAAGTCCAGCAAAAATTTATCTATGGGTTTAATGTGTCGGTTAACTTATGTGACCTTGAACTTATTTTGCATAAGACTGGTAAACACAGGCTTTTTTTAACAATTTAACCCCCGTATTCATAAACGATTATTGCATTTAACAAACGCTTATTAAGGGAATTTTCATAGAAAATTTGTTTTGTAAGCATTTATTAAGTAAAACATAATTTTATGAATAAAAGGCATATCTTTAAATTGTGCCGGCAGGATATTGCATGGAATTGTAATGTGCTCTTTAGATTGTTTGCAGATTTAGGAAGGTTTTCCGCTTCTTCTTGTTTGTTATTACAGTAGTTTTCATACAAATTCCTTTTGTTTAAGCATCACTTTCGACTTAACTGCACAAAATTAATTAATTTTTGTCATTGTTCTTTAAAATCCCATACAAATTTGTGTCGTAAGTGCCCTTTTTCTACCTGTACAATTAAGATAAATGCCCAAAATTTTTGGCATTTTTAAGCTATTTTCATACAAAAAATTTGTGTTGTATGTGCAACATACATATTTTTTTTGTAATTAATCTTCAAAACCATTTGTCCAATTTTCAAGCTCGTGGTAACGTCGTATTCGTTGTATGATCGTTTAATCGTATAATTTACAATATTTCTTGTTGGTAATTTTCATACAAAAGTGTTGTATCATTAAACGCTTCATTTTATTCTGTTCTGAAAAATTTTGTATTCTTACCAGGCCTGAAAATGTTCAATTTGGTTGGTGAAGTTGTGAAAATCTTTTTAGAATGTGTAATCACATAACAAATTTCATTCATTAAAAATTTACCAAATCACATGAAATTAAAACTCCCATACCTGGTTTAATTTCATGGTATCGAATAATGTTAATGCCAACTTTTATTAAAAAAGAAGAAAACGAAAATCGTATTTTTTAAGCGATAAGCCAAACTATAGATGTATACCAAGTAAATGCAAGTGATCAGCTGTTCATCTCGATAGTGTCAAAATTTGCTAACATTTTTAGTGCGCCATGATTTTTTTTTTTTTTTTTGTTTTGTTTCTGTATTGCTGTTTGCCAGTATCAAGAGTTTTTACACAAACAAAATTAATGTTGTTTTTTTATTGTTGATTTGTTTTAGACTTGCTTGTACTTGGTATAAATATACTTTGCGATAAGCTATATGATAGAGCTTGTGAGTTGCACAATTGTTTACGTGCATTTTTATTACTTTTTGGCATTTTTTATATTTTTGCATCTTAAGTTGTTTATATACTACAAATCGCAAGTTGTCACCCAAAGTGAATTTATAACAGATCAACTCGAGGGATCATTTGACTTATTTTGCTCCGTGCATATTTTTATAGTTTGTTAATTAAAGTTTGTTTGTACATGCGTATATTCTTCATCTTGATTTGATAAGCATTGAATCAAAAAGAAAATTATTTATTTTATTTTTTTGCAACACTAAATGTGTGCATTCTTAAGACTAACTTATAAAGGGGTTCTCAACATCTATTTATACTAAGAATTTTGTTTACTTTTTCATCTTTGTTAGTTGTATCTCGAAACATGTTTTATTTATGTTTATTATTCGTTATGTTATTCTTTATTGTCAGTTAAAAATATGTTTTGGGTTTTCTTTATCTATTGGTAACCAAAGAACCAGAATAAAAAATAACACTCACAATCCACTATCAACTATTAAGCTAATATCACACTATCGGCGCATATAGCACAATCTATGAAGGTTTTTATCGTGCTTCATTGGCTCATATTTCTCCAAATTGCACAATTCATTTTAAATATGCGACTGCGTTATTTATCTAAAGTAATCGAAGAATTTTTCAATCTTCTCTTAAAAAATAAACAAGGGCACAAATTTCTTTGTTCTAATTCTTACATCTTACATGTCTGTTTTTATTTGAATTATTAATGTACATATTTCCCTAGGATGTCTTTCTTTGTCCCTTATGTAACATGTGTTTTTTCATTCTTATACATATTTTCCTAAACCTACTTATCTACTTTTGTGTTTAAATACCCAAGTACTTACTTTCCCTATCACTTATGAAAAACCCTTATCTACTTTCGCCTTAAAATAGTAAATCAAACAACACAATATTGTCTGTCACAGGGGTCGTTTTCATGTCGTTTATTTCCAACTGTACATGAGCGTCTTTAACAGACGTTGTGACGATTTTTTTTCCGCGCATATTGGCTGAACCAAAAACGAGATAATAATCGGTACAATATGGTCACACTATCGTGCCATGTTGTGTTTATTTGTTATAAGCAGACATCATATTAATACCCTACAAGAAATGAATGAGCGACTTGTCACATTTTTAATTTTGGTGCTAAGAAAATGATAGAAAGAAATGACCGAAATAAAGTTTTCAGTCACATTCGGTCATCTCTTTCTATCATTTTCTCAACACCAAAATGAAAAATGTGACTACTCGCTCATTCATCATTTCTTGTAGGGTATTTTTAAAATGGATTACGTTCCAAAAAGAAAATTAAAATAATATATGTTCATAACAAGTAACTTTAACAAAATTTCGAATTAAAAGTATATTTGAACAAGATATCCTACCATAGTTAATTGTAGAAAAATTTCCTTTCAATGATAAATTTTAGCAAGTTTTCCTATAAAAAGTAAATTTTATCTAAATTCCATTAAATATTAAATGTTTACAATATTTTTTATAAAAAGTCAACTTTCGCAAAATTGTGTAAAACTAGATAATTTTATCAAAATTTCCTATAAACAGTTAATTTTAACATTATTTCCTATAAGAAGTTAATTTTAAAATTTTCTATTAAAAGTAAATTTTAGCAAGATTTCATATAAAAAGTAAATTTTAGCAAAATTCCCTATGAAAAGTAAATTTTAGCAAAATTCCCTATAAAAATGAAATTTTAGCAAAATTCCCTATGTATAGTAAATTTTAGCAATATTTCCTAAATAAGTTAAATTTAGCAACATTTTCTATAACTTAAAAATTTCCTATAAAAAGTTAATGTTAACAATATTTATTTTCAATAAAAAGTTAATCTAAGCAAAATTTTCTATAACTATGTAGTAAATTTTTTACAAAGTAAAAATAAAATTTAGCAAAATTTTCTATGAAAATTATATATCAGCAAAATTTCCTATAAATAGTAAGTTTTAAAAATATTTCCTTTAAAAAACAAATTTTAGCAAAATATTCTAGAACTAGTAAATTTTCTACAACTATTTAGTACATTTTCACAAAAATTTCCTATAAAATGCAAATTTTTACAAAATTCCCCATAATAGTAAACTTTAGCAAAATTCCCTATAAACAGAAAACTTTAGCAAAATTTTCTATAACTTCAAATTTTTAGCAAAATTTCATTTAAATAGTATATTTTAACAATATGTGGTTCCAATAAAAAGCTAATCTAAGCAAAAAAATCTATATCTTTTGAATTTCAACAAAATTTCCAATAAAAAGTAAATTTTAGAAAAACTCTCCACAAACATTTTAAATTTTAGCAAAATTTACTAAAAATAGTAAATTTTAACAATATTTCCTTTAAGAAGTTAATTATAGCAAATTTTTTTTTTATACCTAGTACATTTCCAAAAATTTCCTATAAAAAGTAAATTTTAACATAAAATTTCCTATAAATAGTAAATATTTCCTATTGAAGGTAAATTTTACAAAAATTCCCTATTAAAATTAAATTTTACCAAAATTCCCTATTAATAATAAATTTTAGCAAAATTTCCTATGAAAATTATATATTAGCAAACTTTCCTTTAAATAGTAAATTAAAACATTATTTCCTATAAAAAATTAATTTTAGCAAAATAATCTACAACTAGTAAATTTTTTAGAAAATTCCGTAAAAAAGTAAATTATAGCAAAATTCCCTATCAAAATTAAATTTTAGCAAAATTTCCTATTAATAGTAAATTTAAACAATATTTCCAATAAAAAGTAAATTTTATCAAAATTCCTTAAAAAAGTAAATTTTAGCAAAATTCCCTGTAAACAGTGATCTTTAGCAAAATTTTCTATAACTAGAAATGTTTAGCAAAGTTTTCTTTAATTAGTATATTTAAACAATATGTATTTTCAGTAAAAAAATTAATCTTAGAAAAATGTTCTATGCCCAGTAAATTTCCACAAAATTTCCTATAAATAGTAAATATTAACCAAATTCATAGAAAGGTAAATTTTAGCAAAATTCTCTACAAAAATATATTTTACCAAAATTCCCTACAAAAATTAATTGTAGCAAAATTTCCTATTAAAAGTAAATCTTAGCAAAATTTCCTATCAAAAGTAAATCTTAGAAAAATGTCCTATCAAAAGTAAGTTTAAACAAAATTTCCTATAAAAAAAGTAAATTTTAACAAAACTTTCTATACAAAAAGTAAATTTTATTAAAAGGCCTATAAAAAGTAAATGTTAACAAAATTTTCTATATAAAAAGTAAATTTTAACTAAAGTTCCTATAAAAAGTAAATTTTAACAATATTTCAGTAGTATGTTTATGCCGCCACGTCCCCACTTTTTTCTATACAAAGTTCGGTGTATGCAGCCAATGCTAGCCAACCTTTTTTCATGTGGGCATTCGCGATCAAGATTTTCATATGCCGCTACGTCCCCAGTTTTTCTATACAAAGTTCGGTGCATGCAGGCAGTGCTACGCAACCTATTTTCGTGTGGGCTTTCGCGATCAAGATTTTCATATAAAGTTGAGAACATGCATACACTCCCGAGAAATATGAATAAGTGCAATATTTAAACAAATTAATATTTTTGACATTTAGTTCAATTTATGCTAATGATACAGTTCATACGGTATATATTTATACCTTATACATGCTAATACAATGAAATTTCTATTTTAATAACCATAGTTCATGGTTTATTTATTGTTTTGATAACACTTAGTAAAATTTTGTATATAGTATAAAATTTAATTCGACTATACCATCAGAATATTAAATGATATTGAAAAAGAAAATCTCACATTTTACAAAAATCAATAAAGATGATAGAATAACATATGGTTTTTTAATACTTAATGATGAAATGATCATTGCATATACTCATAGTTATCAGTTAAGAATTTAAAGATAACAGATTTTTTCTCATTATTACCGCTTTATATTTTTTCTGGTTTAAAACCTATATCTTATACATTTTTTCTTATACTAACATTCCCATGTTAAGTCTTTGTCCTAAGATCTTAGTCTTGATTTAAATCTTAGTCTTAGTATTGATCTTGGTAGTAGCCTTATGGTCTTGGTTTTATAGTTTCGGATCTTGACCTTAGTTTTATAGAGATATCTCATTTACAAACCTATTACTTCAATCTCATTAAACTTATCACACAAAGCGATGGTATATTATCATTTTAATTTTTATTAATCTTATAAATTATATACAGTTATCACACCATTTATCACTCATATTAATTATGTTCAATTTTCCACACCACTATTAAAAACATAGTTTGATTTTTACTTGTCTACTGTATTGAAAAATAGTTCATTAACATAAATGAAAATTTAGTTTTATATTAAATAATTTGATTATAGGCTAATATTTATTTATTTTTCCATCTTTAATTTGTATATATTAGGTAGAAACTTTCTACTAGAAAGTTAGATCTGAATGTAGTGTTTTGATAAGAATGTCTTTATATTACTTTATATGAGGTCTCTTATAATACAGAGGTTTTATATGAAATAATAACAATACTTTTATTGATTTCAATCTAATATCATTTATATATTTGTTTATATCCATACCCATTTTTAATAATATAAAGCAGATAGATATTTTTTAATCTTTTAACATAAAACAAATATATATTTTCGATCTGATTACATAGAAAGCGAAAGAAATAATAAAAGATTTAAAAAACAAGTGAAATATTGTATATTATACAATATCATACAATACATAATCATTAACAATATATTCAACATGAACTAGTTGTAAAGAAAATATAAAACAATTCTTAAATATGAAAAATGTTGATAAGAGTTAAGATATCGAAATAGTGAAGTCTAATTTTCATAGTTCACTTAAAACACCTGATGAAATGAAAAAGTTAGAACTGAATATTTTTTGTTTTATAATTATCAATATAGAAAATATACAATTTTCATTACCATAATATAAAACCCAAATATCATGAAAAAATTAATATTAACACAAACAAAAATTATCCAATTGTCTCGATAATTTTTCTAAACTAAATGACATGAATCTAAATAAATCAAGAAAACGCAATTCAATCGTTTTCTTTTAATTTACCGATATCTTTTTTGATATAATAATTCCTATTGTATAATTCCTTATTTAAAGGAATTATATTTATATGACCTTCAATTGATGACAGTTATCGTACAAACAAATGACAATCATATGCCGAAAGATTATGAAAAAATATTGGAATGAAACTGGCGATTTGATACTCTTAATTACATTTATTATGAGCAGGACCTCTCTATCCGCCAGTTAGATGGCAATGGTTAGCTACTCTATCTTCAACAGATAACAATTTATTACAAATGCGACAATTTATGTCTTCATTTTGTCTTATCTGTTGAAGTAGTGTCAAGGAATTCATTGGCTTGACTATACTTAAAAATTTATTATAAATATCTATCCTCGTCTCAATTTTGTTGCACTCGCCTTTGTGCTTAATTAAGGATTCCTCTGTGTGAAAATGTATTAAACAAATGTTGCAGATATAAACTTGGTCTTTATGTTTAGTTAGTTGACTACTTAGAAATCTGCAATTTAATAGGAAAACAACAGCTGGAGCAGCTCGGTGTCGTATTTATTTTCTTCTATAAATTCTTCCATCATATAGGTACATACAAAATACACAAATTAGCTCCTTAAACTTTATTTTTTATTATATTTGTTTTACTTCACAAAAAACTGTAAACACTTTATCACAATTTAAATTCCAGTCACCACTAAGTTTAAATGTTTTACAGAACTTACGAACATTTTCAAAAATATCACATAACAAAAGAACATTTTCTTTTGAATATAAAAGTAAATAGTCCATTTAGGTTTTACATTGAAATGTAGACCAGTCTTTGTCGGCATGATTATAATCATCCTCCCTACACTTCTCATTAGTAAGCTTATTGAAAAATACTGAACGGGATGGTAATTCAGTCTCTTGAAGACGATTCACAGAATTTAAGTAGTCATACGGAAAGACATCTTTACGTTTCATAAAACTAAATTCATTGTCATTTGTTAAATTAGATTTTATCAAATCATCATCGGTTAAATAACTCGATCTAAACTAGATGGCATGAATCTAAACGAATCTAGAAAACGCAATTCAATCGTTTTCTTTTCATTAACCGATATTTTTTTTGATACTGGAATATTTTATTCCTTATTTAACGGAATTATATTTACATATATCACCTTCAATAGATGACAGTTCTCGTACAAACAAATGGCAATCATATGCCGAGAGATTATGAAAAAATATTGGAATGAAACTGGCGATTTGATACTCTAAATTACATTTATTATTAGCAGGACCTCTATATTCGCCAGTTAGATGGCAATGGTCAGCTACTGTATCTTCAACAGATAAAAATTCATTACAAATGTGACAATTTATGTCTTCAGTTTGTCTTATCTGTTGAAGAAGTGTGAAGGAATTCATCGGCTTGACTATACTTAAGTAATTATTATAAATATCTATGCTATAACTAACTAAACTAGTGAAAAAATGTTTTGGTGCATTATCACTACTATAAATTCTAAAAACATCTAAATTCGAGTCAAGTGAACACTAAATAGAATAGCTATAAGCAAATGGAATATGCTTTTGTGTAGATTTTACGTTCGTAGAATTTTGAATGTTTACTGTTTCCAGTATACATTTAAAATCCGCGTATACAAAAAAAGGCACATCCATTTGCTTTTTGAAATTTTTATAACTCACAATACTTTTTTCAGCAGAAGGCATCTTTGTTACAATTTTATTGCACTCACCTTTGTGCTCAATTAAGGATTCCTCTTGATTAAAATGATACGGTCTTCTTCATTGCGAAAAGACAAATATCTTTTGATCAATTCAAATCGTTTGAAAATCATTGTGGCGTGTTTGCCCCAATAACTCTCAAGATTCGGATAACGGTAAATTGACATATATAAATGAATGCCAATGTATTTATAAATGTCATCAACATTTATCGAGAAATTTGTATTGATGTCCTGACTTACAGCACACCGGTTCGTTTCTTCGGCTACAATACTCATTATCTCTGGGGTAAAGAAATAAGTGAATATCTGGGCACGTGTATCGAGCTCTCTTATTTGTTCAGGTAGTGTTGAATTACCACGAAATACCACTTCATTCACACACAATTGCATGTGCTTTTGACGCCAGACTATCTTACTGAATTCAGTTGAATCCTTGCCGATGTCTTTCTGAAACAAATAAATACAATGAAAAATGATTAGTCTTGTGTTCATAATGTAGAAGTGATATTGCTCAAAATGAAAAACTAACCTGCACCGGTAAAACCACCATTTGACGGTGCTACAGATGGAAGCGTGGGATCAAAAGTTGGCAATGGTGATCGTAAAAGTTTTTTTGAAGTTGATCTTGGTGGAATTGCCTGTACAGCAGTTGATGTTGATGCTATTGGCTCTACGACGCTCTCCATTACCACCGTTTCATTTTCTCCAATTTTACCTGTTCCGACCTCTGGTAGTGTTCCGATAGAAGACAGATTCAATGAGAGGCTGACAGCATCAATCATCGATCCGAATTGTGATGGGTCGACGTTTATTAAAAATTCTGGATCACTGAGTATTTGATTGATGGTGCTATCATGCCCATATATGGGATCAAGTTCGTAATTCGGATCATTCAATTCATCGTCTGAAGAAAAATTGCCATCGTCTTCCGACCCAGATGTCACCGAATCCATCACTTCTACGATTTCCTCGTCAGATAAATTCGATAATTTAATTCGTCTACTAGACATTTTTTAATCTATTCACAAATTATGGAACACACGTAGGTAAATCATAAGAAAGACAATAGAATGACATAAAACCGCTAAAAATAGGGAAATAACTGCAAGGGGGGAAAAAATGACGTAAACCGACAATTATGCCTTGAGGCATAAAAAAAATCCAAAAAATTCGCACAAAACACTTTTTTTCGTATCAAGATATATATGAAATGAAAGTTGAATAAATTACCTTTATGGAAAAAAAATTTCCGACAATAAAAACTTGACCGGTTCGAAAGATTTATTGTTTTGAAAATCCCTACTTTTTTTACAAAATGTGGTGTTTATTTGACGGATGCTCCCACACCAATGGCTAGAGATGCCAAACTGAACGTCATTTGCATATGCTGTCTGAGAGAGAAATGTACTCAAATGTACTACCAACATTACTATACTTATATTGATATTATAAAATTTTCCTATGTGTTTAGAAAGTGACTTTTGTGAGGTATGCCTGGAGGCCGTGTGGAAGGTTAGAGGGTTTCTAATCTACCGAACATTGTTTCCATAGGAGATTGTCATTTGAATTTTTATTTAAATAAAACTTTTTTTTTATACTTGTACAACAGCATTCTTTAGTACATAATTTTTAAAATATTTGTTTAATCTATAAATTAAATATATTGTAGTTAATATACAAAGTAGGATAAAAGTATCTATTATAATAAGACTGCCTAGTTCCATGTATTGGTTGTTGCTGATGGTACCACCGTTCATGTTCTCGTTAATGGTTACTTTTTGTTCTTCTCTGGACTGTGTTTTGCCCATTGTTCCACTTGGCAGAGTTTCTTATACAGTTGTCGCTTTTCCTCGCCAGAAACTATGCCCATCAGGCGTCGGATGTCCCTTTTTTCGTTTTTTAAACGCAGCTTTTTCCCTCCTCTTTTGGTTTTCGTTGGGGTGTTTATTTCTTGTGGTGCTGGTTTCGATGATGTTCTCCTTTTATACTCCTCTATGGTTATTGACTTAGGGCCGTAATTTGCCGGTGTTGGAGTGTATTTGGGGTAGCCTTCTGTACCTCCTTCCGTAATGTACTGTTCTAAATAATATTAAGAAAATATTTCTTCTATCTCCTTTTGTGACGGAGTTGTTTCGAACGACATCAAAGTTCAAAAAATTTTAACGTAAGAATAAAGAAATTGGTTGAATTATAAATTATTAAAAGAAAAAAATTTTAGACTTCGAAATTGGCAGCATCGTGATCTGGCAGGATCGCCATATGATGTATTATTATTAATATTGCTAGATTTTTGGAATGTTGCTTCTAGCTGCAACACGTTTTAATTCTTCTAAGCACTTTTTGAGTGCTCGGGTAGAATATATGAGAACACCGGTTAATTTGTTTAAACTAAAAAGTATTCTGATTTTTATTTCAAAATCTTACAACTATTTATACAAAATTTAAATTATTTACAGTTCTTAATTCTATGTTATGTTCTATTCTCTCTAACCTACGGTGTGGCTTATTGAATCAAAACACTAGATTTTGATTGGTAGATGTTTTAACTCAAAATTTGCTTAATCTCTTATTTTCATTTTCATTCAATTTTTTTTTTACTTTAATGTTTACTTAAAATATTACTCAACTATCAAATGCTTGCATTTGTGTTTTGAAATATTATCCATTGTAATATTCCAAATGCAATGCATTTAGTTAATTTGCTTGCATTGACATATTTCTAAAGTGCAATGCCTTTTGCTTGTACACATAAACATTGTCTTATATGTGGTCTCACTAAAGAATGTGCCAAGTGGTTTTATGTTGCAGTAAAATCAAATAAAGAATTTAGGTTGATTCCATTATCCAGTGTAATAACATCATATTCAATATTTCGAATTTTATATGATGGACATCTTTCTGTACGTGTAGCTACTGGCGAAACTACTGATATTATTGCACACTTAAAACAGTACTCGTCTTTATTTTCTACGTTGATGCATGTTTTCTTCCTCAATATCAGCATACACAGTGAACGGAAGATCCATTTGTCGCTCATTATGGGAAAACTTTTTAACTGATTTTTCTCCCTCTGGCATCTTGGAAATGCATTCTCCACATTCTTTCTCTTTATGGATTACCGTTCTCTCCGGTATAGTTGTTTGGTAAAGGCATACATTGCAAAATATAATTCTTCTATCATGTGCTGAAATTTGATTTGAAAGAAGGCTACAAAATGAAAAAAAAAAAAATTAATTAATTTAATAGAATAGATTGTTTCTTATAAAGTTTTATATTCATTTTATACTTATTACCTAGAAATATTCTTTATTAAAATATAGTGCATTTTACTCCCACATTCACTTTCCAACAGCAACAAATTTATATGCACTTCCTGCTCTTTTTTCCATTGTTGTCATGGATATATGTTTGCATATATCACAAGGTATATGAATTTCAGTGTGTTTTTTTAAACTTTTTTTATTTTATAAAGATTTTGGCAAATTTCACAAATAAATACACAAGCCATAATTAATTTTAAAATTTTTATTCCTTTTTTTATTTTTAAAATCACAAACTTTCTTAAGCAAGTATACTTAAGAAACTTAATGAATAGAATATATTTAAAAACCTTATATACACTTGAAATATTCAAAAAACTCAATAAATTCATAATTTATAGATAGAAAAAATGTTGACCTACATTTTCTAGCGTTTAAAAAATGTTGGCCTACATTTAATAACGCTTTTAACACATGTCAACCGCTCAATTAATTTTTACAACACCTAATTCATTTTTTCATTTCCAATGTATTAGGTATTACAGATGCAAACTCGATGTTCACAGTTCGTTGGTTGACTACGCACCAATCTGAAATTAAGTGAAAACAAGAAAATGATATAAATTCATATAAATTTTGAATATTGTAGCTGGAAGCTAATTAATGTTTTAATTATTTTATTATTTATGGGGTTTTTAATTATAGTCTGGCTCTGAAGAGACACTTAGGTCAGCTTCGGTTCCTAGACAATCCAACGTCCACAAGGGCCTTTAGTCCACAAGGGTTAGTTGGGTTTTTTTAATATTTATATTTTCTGTAATTTTAATGAAAAGCCGAGGAGATCTTTACTGCTCGAAAGCCAAATTCAGAGTGATTTTTATTTAACAAAATTCTTATATCTAAGTTAAATAAGAACAAAGCAAAAAACAAAATAAGCGATTAGACAAACTACAATTGACTTTCAAACTATAATCATATGTCACTCACAACACAGGGTTGTATTTAAACAAAAGTACATGTCTTTTATTACAGACCGTTAAATTCAAATTAATTAGGTAAATTCAAAATAAGTAAATAAATAAAATCATAGTAAGTCAATATTGTAGTGTAATTCGAATTAGTGTAAAGTAGTATATAATAATCAAATATATTAATATGGCTGTGCTACAATATACATATATAAATAGTTTTGTAGATATTATGAACAAACCGGTATATATTTTTGATCCATACATAATGGAATCTTTCACCATCCTTTAGCAGTAATAAGTTGAAGTGTTTGGATTTCTCTTCTTTGGTGTAGTAGTATGGCTCCACTACGGTATCACCTTCTAATCCAAACACATTCACACTGATAAGAGGATTATTTGCCTCAAAATCTCTTATTTGGCTTACCGCTAAAGGAAAATTCAAGTTTTTGAAATTTAGGTTGATTCCATTATCCAGTTTAATAGCATCATCTTCAATATTTGGAATTTAATATGATGGACATCTTTCTGTATGAGTAGCTACTGGCGAAACTGCTGATATTATTGCCCACTTGAAACAGTACTCGTCTTTATTTTCTACGTTGATGCATGCTTTCTTCCTCAATATCAGCATACACAGGTTCTCTCATTTGTCGCTCATTATGGGAAAACTTTATAACTGATTTTTCTCCCTCTGGCATCTTGGAAATGCACTCTCCACATTCTTTCTCTTTATGGATTACCATTCTTTCCGGTATAGTTGTATGGTAAAGGCATACACTGCAAAATATAATTCTTCTTGATTTGAAAGAAGGCTAAAAAATGAAAATAATTAATTAATTTAATAGAATAGATTTTTTTTTTATAAAGTTGTATATTCATTTCATACTAATTACCTAGAAATATTCTTTATTAAAATATAGTGCATTTTACTCCCACATTCACTTTCCAACAGCAACAAATTTATATGCACTTCCTTCTCTTTTTTCCATTGATGTCATGGATATATGTTTGCATATATCACATGGTACATGAATTTCAGTGTGTTTTTTTAAACTTTTTTTATTCTTATAAAGATTTTGGCAAATTTCACAAATAAATACACTAGCCATAATTAATTTTTAAAATTTTTATTTTTTTTTTTTATTTTTAAAATCACAAACTTTCTTAAGCAAGTATACTTTAGAAACTAAATGAATAGAATATATTTAAAAACCTTATATACACTTGAAATATTCAAATAACTCAATGAATGCATAAGTTGACTGGATGATGGTATAGTCTACTTTTAGTTAATACTATATATAATCTTGTACTGAGTGTTATCAAAACATTGAATAAACTATGTACTATGGTTATTGAAATAGAAACTAAATTCTTCACAAAACTCACATTGTAGAGTATCAAACTATAGAAAAATTCTTTATTAAACTTATATTCTTGAGTACTAAACTAGAAAAAAACATTTAAGGTGATAAACAGTGTGTAACAGTCAAACTAACTGTAAATGCTCTTAGAAAATGTTTATTAAGTGTTATCAATAAAAATTATATGCTAACTTTTCTATTTTTTTATTGGCAACATAAAACGGTACGTCATTATCGTAGTCGTGTAATGTGGGTGGATATTCTAAATCTACTTCCAATTTATAACCTCAGCCAAAATCTTCTTCAATGTTAGCGATATTAAAATAAATTAAATACGTCTATAATCACTAATATATTTATTGTTAGCAACGGAGTAGTGTGTTTCTAGGGATCCTAATTCACTTTCTCCATACAAATTTGGGAGCATGCCAGTAGGGGTGGTGAACCACTTTTTTTATATGGGTGGTTCTAATTCAACTTTTTGCATGTAAATTGGTAACATCCCAGTAGGAACGTTCACATTTTGTGAACCTCTTTGAGTAATTCTATAATAAGTTATAATAGGATGTCTACATATGGAATAGATGAATTTATTATAAATTTTTAAACATATATTACATATATAATGACTGCAACTTTATAATATTATATTAAATCCTATTTTATAAATTAAGCATATATTACATTTATATTTTTTTCTTAAAAGAATTTAAAGGTGTATCAAAAACAATATTTTTTTCATTAAGAAAACTTATAATATTTTTTTTTTATTGATTTATTTTAATTTTTTTTGGCATCTTTTAAAATTTGTGTATACTTTTATATATTTCCCATTTTTTTCTTACTATCTTTCCATCTTTTTCTCTATTTGAAATATATTTTTTTAATAATAATTATTGTAAATTTGTACACTATCCTTAACTAAACTAGTGAAAAAATGGTTAGGGAATTATCACCACTATAAATTCTAAATATATCTAAATTGGAGTCGAATGAACATTTAATATAATAACTATAAGCAAATGGAATGTGCTTTTGAGTTGATTTTACGTTTGCAGAATTTTGAATGTTTCCAGAATACATTCAAAATCCGCATACACCTAGCATCCTAGTCACAATTTTGTTGCACTCGCCTTTGTGCCTTATTAAGGATTCCTCTTGACGAAAATTAATGAGGCAGGTATTACAGATGAAAACATGACGTCTGTGTTTAGTAATTTGACTATTTAACAATCTGTAATTAAGTGAAAAAAAGAAAATAATTTTTGAATATATATATATAAATAGTTTTCAAAATATTATGAACATACCTTGAAATATTTTTGATCCATACATAATGGAACCTTTCACCATCCTCTAGCAGTAATAAGTTGCTTTATTCTTGCATGAGGGTGATGCCAGATCCCTTTTTTTCATGATTCCGGCTTGGGGACAATGGCTAATCCTCCTCTTCTTCTCCGTAAAAAACAGATTTTGTCAGGAGTTCTGCTATGGTTTTCGCCCGGGATGCTCTGATATCTCGGGAGCATGCTCTCACCTTGGCTTTCATCCGCCAAGTCAATTTCCATTCGTTCGACTCCATAAATGCGAACCACTCATTGATGTCGGAGGACAGGGGCTCTCGCAACTCATCATGGTCTTCCTCTAATTCTTCTACATCATTGACCTCTGCTCTCAGTGCCCTTGCATTAGTTACCATTGATTCAAGTGTTCCTTCCATCTCCACAAATGCTCGTCTCTGTTGGACGCTTGTCTGAAACACACAGCCTACCCACTGTGCATTGAAGATGACACCTTGAACATCCTCTTCAAGTAAAAATGTGGCATTTAGTGAGCGTGAGTTTCCAAACATTGCCCCCAAGATGTGGCAGTAGGCATGGACTGCTGGATTCATCCTGGCGGAGAATGCACTCCTCGGCACTAAACCTTAATAGGGAAAATAGGAATTAATCACCCCATCCTCCTCCTCCTGACATAACATAGCTGCCATTTCCACACTTATCGTGTAATTGCTGGTCCAATCTATGAAGTCAGATATGTCTTTCAATCCTAAGATTTTTGTCGCATGAAGAAGAGATGTTAGTGCAGCACAATCTCGATACCGAGAGCCTATTGTGGCTACTCTGATGTTTGCCCATGGATGTCTGTCATTTATAAAAAAAGAACCATTCCACACACGCTACAATTTTTCTATAATCAGTAGAATTCACCCATGTAGCGTGGGTTATTAATGCCTGGTGAAATCCGCAACTATCCGGATATCCGGCTATCTTTATCTGATCCGTGATTGTTTTAATCAGTTGCTAAGTCGGAGGCCCTCTCTAGTCTGTATAGTCCTAGAATCCACAAGACTAACCATTTATCATAAGCCTCAGTGGGTTCCCTAGATGACTTCACCGCATCTGCCACAGGCTCTGCGGTCATATTGATAGTTACCATAAAGAATGGGTTAAGGTCATCATTGACTTTGGCCAACTCTCGGTCATACGACTTGATAATCACAGGCGATTTTTCTTTAATATTTTTCAATATCATATATAAATAGGAAATCTATGGATACTACTTTTCCGTCAACTGCCGACATAATCTTCTTTCGGAGGGTTGCTAGGTTACTACATTCCGGCACATTAATTGTGGGCTTAGCTCCAGGGTTGTTGCGGAACCACACGCTTGGATAATCTGCCGGCTTTTTTTCGCCAACAGTGGGCGTATATAAAATGGACTCGGTGTTAATGCAGAATCTTTTCTTAGACACTCGATTAGCCATATTTGACTGATTGAAGTTGAGATATAATTAAATGTTGTAGTTACTGTTCATTTATTATGAGCAGGAGCTCTATATTCGCCAGTTAGATGGCAATGGTCAGCTACTGTATCTTCAACAGATAAAAATTCATTACAAATGTAACAATTTATGTATTCATTTTGTATTATCTGTTGAAGTAGTGTCAAGGAATTCATCGGCTTGACTATACTTAATTAATTATTATAAATATCTATGATATCCCTAACTAAACTAGTGAAAAAATGTTTTGGTGCATTATCACCACTATAAATTCAAAAAACATCAAATTTCGAGTCAAATGAACACTTAATATAGTAGCTATAAGCAAATGGAATGTGCTTTTGTGTAGATTTTACGTTCGTAGAACTTTGAATGTTAACTGTTTCCAGTATACATTCAAAATCAGCGTATACAACAAAAGGCACATCCATTTGCTTTTTGAAATTTTTATAACTCACTAAACTTTTTTCCGCAGTAGGCATCCTAGTTACAATCTTATTGCATTCAGGTTTATGTTTATTTAAGGATTCCTCTTGATGGAAATGAATAAGGCAAGTATTACAGATGAAAAGTTTACGTGTATGTTTAGTAATTTGGCTATGTATCAATCTGCTATTAAATGAAAAAAAAAGATTTGATTTAAATTAATATAATTTTTGCATGTATAAAAAGTTTATAATATTATTTACATACCTTGAAATATTTTTAATCCATACATAATGGAATCTTCCTCCGTCCTCTAGCAGTAATTAGTTGAAGTGTTTGGATTTCTCTTCTTTGGTGTAGTAGTATGGTCCTACTACAGTATCACCTTCTAATCCAAACACATTCACACTGATTTGAGGATTCATTAACTCAAAATCTCTTATTTTGTGAACTGTTAGAAGGAAATTTAAATTGGTGAAATTTGACTCGATTCCATTATCCAGCAAAATTATGTCATCTTCAATATTTTTAATTTTATACGATGAACATCTTTCTGTATGAGTGGCTGCTTGAGAAATTGCAGATATGATTGTCCATTTAAAACAGTACTCTTCTCGATTGTTAACGTTAATACAGGCTTTTTTGTTTTGTATTGATGGTGGTAAAGGAAGGTATTGTGATCCTTTGATGGAGCTATATTTATTTATATTGATTTCGAGATGCGAGATCTCTATTGAGGCCCATTCACTATCGCGCTCCTGAAACTCGCTCATCTTTTTCATAGCGATGTTGAAATGGTCATCATAAAGCCGGTGAATTTCATCTGTTGTTGTTGCTGTGTTTAGGATGACCATTTTCGTTTGATGAGGCTTGACATCGATAGTGCATGAGTCCTCTTCTTCCTTTACCAATACGTACTCGCAAAATAGTCCAATGTTGAATTTTATTGCGGTATATTTTTGAATAATATTCTTCATCAATTGAACTATTTTGGGTTTTATTTCGCCTAGCAACTTTTCTGCTATTAAATTTTTTGTATCCTCGTTCTCCAGTAGATATGTGGCGATGCGGTTTTTTAAAGTAGTCTTAATGCAGCTCATATAATTACTGTCTTTAGTTTTATTAGAATTAATTTTATGTTTATTTGTTCTCAAATGATTTTGATATATGTGTATTACACGCATCGCAATAAACATCCTTAGCTTCACTCATTTCTTTAAGATGTTCGGTTAAATGATAATGCTTATGAAATTCATCGCGATTTGCAAATTTCAAGTTGCATATAATACACTTCCATGATGTGGACGGACCATCATGAAATAATCTAATATGACGCGTTAAGTTTTTGTTTTGTGTAAACACTTTTTCACAATAGTTGCATACAAAAGACGCCATTATTATTTTAGCACAATATTTTTTTTTTTTTTATTTAATTAATTAAAAATATAAAGTTCACTTTATGATTTGTCAAACAAGACTGGTTTCGATTGAGAAATAATAGTGATGGAAGCAGATAAGACTCGGGGAATGTGAAACGACGGATCTCGGGCAAGGGTTTGGATCTGGATATCAAAAGAAGATGGAACGGGCCATGCGTGTCGACGAGGCAGACGGATAGGGTGGTGTGAGTGTTAGAGATGGAGTGCCAAGTGAGCCACTGATTGGCGGCGAGAGGTTGTTGATAACTGCCGCTTTTCTTTCCTTCCAGGAAGTAAAGAAGATTAGAGCCCACAATGGAAAAGGAATAAAGATCAGGGTTCACAGACTTGATTTGCTCAAGACTCTCAGCTGGGACGACCAAAGATGCATACAAACTGCGAAGATTAGGGGACTTCTCGAAGAGGTCCAAAATCTGAGCAGGATTGATGTACATGAGGGCGTCGTGCATGAAAGTCTTAGTGGTGGTGACAGGGCCATGGCAATTTTCCTTGTAGCGAACGAGATCTTTCGGTGTGTGGATTTGATTGATGAGGGTAGTGAAATTTGAATTAAGACGTTTAAGTCGATCAAATTTTGTTTGCTTCATGTACAGAACGGTAGAGGGCTCATCAGCTAAGTGAGACCAGGTGCAGTTTAACATGAACAGTTCATAGGTCTTGTGAACTGGGTGTGGATGGACCTTATGACCCGAACCAGAGACCGGAATACCGATGGCAAGAAGAAACTTGGCACCGCTTTCAGGAAGGAGATAAGGGTAATTGTCCAGTGATTTGCGAAAAGCGGGAACGATAGCATCAGTTATCGGGGCGGTTGCGGCGCACAGAGGGATTTGTCCATACAATGTTTGGCAAAAAATATAAGGAGTGCTCGTAGAATGTTGAAATTTTGCTCTGAGCCTTTGGTTAGCTCAATTAAGAAAAATATAAAGTTTCATCAAAATTGGCCACGCCCTCCACCCCCCGCCCATAGAACCCAAAATTTTTTTTTGGCCCAAAGTTTTTGAAATTTCGCTCTGAGCCTTTATTTAGCTCAATTAAGAAAAATATAAAGTTTCATCGAAATTGGCCACGCCCTCCACCCACCGCCCATAGAACCCAAAATTTTTTTTTGGCCCAAAGTTTTTGAAATTTCGCTCTGAGCCTTTATTTAGCTCAATTAAGAAAAATATAAAGTTTCATCGAAATTGGCCACGCCCTCCACCCACCGCCCATAGAACCCAAAATTTTTTTTTGGCCCAAAGTTTTTGAAATTTAGCGCTGAGCCTTTATTTAGCTCAATTAAGTAAAATATAAAGTTTCATCAAAATTGACCACGCCCTCTACCCACCCACTCTACACATTTAAGAATAATTTTATTTGAGTATAAAAAAAATGAGTAAACTTTTAAACTCATTTTAAAGTTTTTATTCATCAATTATCATTTCTTTTACTACATCATCTAGTTCCAAAATATGTTTACGTGGTTGACGTCTTATACTACTTATATAGGGATCAGATGATGCAAGCAAACGATGCAAAACATCAGTATTTGTTGCAGTTCTACTACATTTTCTGGAAAACATTAATCTATAATTTCTGTAATCCTTATTACGTGCTTCTTCCGCTTCCTCGGAGAGCATGCCTATAGGGAGCACTGCTGCTTCAATTATGTCATTTCCATGTATCAATACTTTATGGACAGTAGCTGGCATGAAGTACCAATTGTATTTACGAACGAATAGCTCAGCAGTATCCCACGAATATTTCTTAAACTTCCCCGTATCAATTTTTTGCCCACATGTAATTATTTGGAGAATAATTCGGAAGCGATCTATTAGTTCTTCACTAATACCTGTTATATCTGCTACGAGAGCAGGATTCGAAAAGAAACGCCTTGAAGTATTTCCGTCATTCGACGACCCAGTTCCTTGTTGTACAGTATCCACTCGCAAGTTCATGCGTTCTTTAAATGCTGCTTGAATACGCTGTTTGTTTTCTTGTTTTAATATCTTATTTTTGGATTCAATTGCAGACCACTTTTGAAAAGGCATATTATAAGATATATGGAGTATGCACTCCATAAACTTTATTCGAGCGTGTAATGATGAAATACCTAATTTAAAAGCTTCACTATCAATGGTTTTTGTTGATATTATATCCAAATGGTTCATTTCAGAGGGCTTCGCTTTACAAATATAGCATACGGCTGCTGAAGCAGTATTTGTAACTGTCTGAGCCGTTTTGCCATCTAGCATCGTGAACACTAAATTGTGTGTTACATTGAATTGTTTGCCGCATACTATAACAGTCGTATTTCCTAAAGCGGTAATTTCGGACTTTATTTTCTCAACAACAGTTAAGACTTTTTCTTTAGTCTCCTTAGCGAATTCGAAAGAAATTGGACGACAATATCTTGTTGATGATGGACTACTGTTACGCCAGTATTCATGTTCAGAGGTTGCTCGTAAACTTAAGGGCACCATCGATACTAATAGCAGGTTCTTGTCAGTAACATCAGGTACTAAACTTTGATTGTACTCTGAATGTCCAGAAGAGCCATCGCAACCCCATTTTGACATAAGAGTGCAATTCAAATTGACCATATTATTAATATTTTCGTGTGAAAAACTTTCAAATAAACGCTTAGTGGTGTGATCCATTAAACTTTGCAAATTTACTGAGGCTTCTTTTTCTGATATTTTAACTTCACTAGGATAACACTTTTTCTTCTCATCTAGTACCTTTGCATACGGAGGTAAAATATTGTATCCCTCTTTATGCAAAACATATTTTAAAGTTTCATACTGATACTTTGTTAACTCTGCATCTAGTAACAACGCCAGCGCAGTTGCGGGAGGAATATATGATTGCGATTTTAAATTTGAGCCTGCTAATGCACTTGCCATTTCTAAATGTTGTTTGCTGTACTGGGACGCTAAATCAGCAGCTTTGTACCTTTTACTACGATCAGCGCAATCGCCGAATTCCTTAGCTGGCCTTCCAATTTTTGTTGAACAACTAGGTTGCTCATCAGCAAGCGATACTTCAAATATATCTAAAAATTTTCAATTATATTCAAAGTACACATTAATTATTTTGTTTTGAAACGTACTTTTTAGCCAAGTGTAATTTTTCTCAAAGAAATAAGATTTGTTTCTGTGGGATTCGGCCCAACGTTTAAAAAAGTGACTAAGAAATCGCTTTTGAACTGATTTTTTCACAATTTGAATTTCATTAATAGTAAGCACCATGTTTTTTGTTTTTATGAAATCAGTTAATAAATCCACATTATTATTGCAATTTATAAGTTCCTTGCACAATTCACTATATGAAACACAAAATGAACCCATTTTGAAAATTAGTTACGTTTAATAATTTTCTTAAACTTTTTTTTGGCAAATATTATTATTTAAAATAATCATATGGTTTTGTTTTTCTTTTTTTGTTATGCACTTTTTCGATATTGCTGTCAATCAGTTATTAAAAAGTAAAGTAAAAGTAAAATCCTAAAAGTATGCAACACCTTTTATTGTAAATATGCATTGCAGTTATTGTAAATATTCACAAAAAATACGTGAGTTTTATCACAAAATTTATAAGTTTGTTCAGCGATCGCAAAAAGTCGCAGAATTTTTTTACATAAAATGAAAGAAAACATTCCAAACTTTCATTTAGTAGTACTACCAACACGGAGGTAGACCGAGCTAACTTATTTTTTTTCTAATGAAAACTGCAAATGCTAAATTTTTTGGAGTAATTTTGATTTGCTCAGATCTCTTAAACTATATATGTAATTTAAATAATTTTTCTTTCATATTAAATTTAAAATACTATATTTTAATAACAGTGCTCTAAATCTATTGGTAGTTAAACCATATTTATTGTATAAACAACTGAAATGTAGTAAAATTTTCATCAGTTTTCGTTGTATAATATTTAGATAACTTTACCACACTTTTTTTTATACAAAATTTTATTTTTTTCGAAAACAAATCATGGTTTTCTTCTAATGAAACAGTTCTCTACAGAATTGCATCATTACATTTCTAAAAAATAACTGTAAAAAATTGGACTTTTTGCCAAAAAAATACCACTGTGCGGCGTCCCGATGGATGGTACCGGCGAGGCTTTCGACGGTTTTTGCGAATAATGACATTTCTGGTCGGTTATGATAGCGGTAGCCAGCAGAGCGGACTATTTGTTGACGAAAAACTATAGAAAAATTTTTCATTAAACTGACATTGTAGAGTATCGAACTATAGAAAAACTTAAACTTATATTCTACAGTACCAAACTAAAAAAAACATTTAAGGTGATAAGCAGTGTGTAACAGTTAAACTTACTCTAAATGCTCTTAGAAAATGCTTATTAAGTGTTATCAGCAAAAATAATATGCTAACTTTTCTATTTTTTTCATTGGCAACTTAAAACGGTAAGTCATTATGGTAGTCGTGTAATGGGGATGGATATTCTAAACCTACTTCCAATATATAACCTAAGCCAGAATCTTCTTCAATGTTAGCGATATTAAAATTAATTAAATACGTCTATAATCACTAATATATTTATTGTTAGCAACGGAGTAGTGTGTTTCTAGGGATCCTAATTCACTTTCTCCATACAAATTTGGGAGCATGCCAGTAGGAGCGTTCACATTCTATGAACCACTTTTTTTTTATATGGGTGGTTCTAATTCAACTTTTTACATGTAGATTGGTAAAGTCCCAGTAGGAACGTTCACATTTTGTGAACCTCTTTGAGTAATTCTATAATAAGTTATAATAGGATGTCTACATATGGGATAGATGAATTTATTATAACATATATTACATATATAATGACTGCAACTTAATAATATTATATTAAATCCTATTTTAAAAATTAAACATATATTACATTTATATTTTTTTCTTAAAATAATGTAAAGGTGTATCAAAAACAATATTTTTTTCATTAAGAAAATTTATAATATTTTTTCTTAATTGATTTATTTTAATTTTGGCTTGTTTTAATGTTTTTTTGGCATCTTTTAAAATTTTTTCATTTTTATACAATTCACTTTTATCAGTAATAAGTTGCTTTATTCTTGCATGACGGTGATGCCAGATCCCTTTTTTTCATGATTCCGGCTTGGGGACAATGGCTAATCCTCCTCTTCTTCTCCGTAAAAAACAGATTTTGTCAGGAGTTCTGCTATGGTTTTCGCCCGGGATGCTCTGATATCTCGGGAGCATGCTCTCACCTTGGCTTTCATCCGCCAAGTCAATTTCCATTCGTTCGACTCCATAAATGCGAACCACTCATTGATGTCGGAGGACAGGGGCTCTCGCAACTCATCATGGTCTTCCTCTAATTCTTCTACATCATTGACCTCTGCTCTCAGTGCCCTTGCATTAGTTACCATTGATTCAAGTGTTCCTTCCATCTCCACAAATGCTCGTCTCTGTTGGAAGCTTGTCTTAAACACACAGCCTACCCACTGTGCATTGAAGATGACACCTTGAACATCCTCTTCAAGTAAAAATGTGGCATTTAGTGAGCGTGAGTTTCCAAACATTGCCCCCAAGATGTGGCAGTAGGCATGGACTGCTGGATTCATCCTAGCGGAGAATGCACTCCTCGGCACTAAACCCATATCCACTTAATAGGGAAAATAGGAATTAATCACCCCATCCTCCTCCTCCTCCTGACATAACATAGCTGCCATTTCCACACTTATCGTGTAATTGCTGGTCCAATCTATGAAGTCAGATATGTCTTTCAATCCTAAGATTTTTGTCGCATGAAGAAGAGATGTTAGTGCAGCACAATCTCGATACCGAGAGCCTATTGTGGCTACTCTGATGTTTGCCCATGGATGTCTGTCATTTAGAAAAAAAGAACCAATCCACACACGCTACAATTTTTCTATAATCAGTAGAATTCACCCATGTAGCGTGGGTTATTAATGCCTGGTGAAATCCGCAACTATCCGGATATCCGGCTATCTTTATCTGATCCGTGATTGTTTTAATCAGTTGCTAAGTCGGAGGCCCTCTCTAGTCTGTATAGTCCTAGAATCCACAAGACTAACCATTTATCATAAGCCTCAGTGGGTTCCCTAGATGACTTCACCGCATCTGCCACAGGCTCTGCGGTCATATTGATAGTTACCATAAAGAATGGGTTTAGGTCATCATTGACTTTGGCCAACTCTCGGTCATACGACTTGATAATCAAAGGCGATTTTTCTTTAATATTTTTCAATATCATATATAAATAGGAAATCTATGGATACTACTTTTCCGTCAACTGCCGACATAATCTTCTTTCGGAGGGTTGCTAGGTTACTACATTCCGGCACATTAATTGTGGGCTTAGCTCCAGGGTTGTTGCGGAACCACACGCTTGGATAATCTGCCGGCTTTTTTTCGCCAACAATAAATTATGTTATAAAAAAAAGGCCAAAGTTTAATTAAAACTAAAATTCTTTATTCGCAACCTAACTCTTCCAATATTCAAGCGCAACTAACTAAATGTAAAAATAATTTAACTTTAACTAATCCAAAATTGAAGTAGATAACAAATTAACGGATCTTATAAAAAAAATATATGTATAAAATATTATGTACATTGTATATATGTAGCTTGTATTACGCATCAATTTAATTATTAAGATCATAACTTGAATACCGTAAGATCGTAAATTTACTTTAAATCTCTTTTGCTTTGATTTTACTCATTAAAAGCTTTATAATATAAAATGATGAGAGCAAATGATTGTTTCTTGTTTGTCGTAGTTAACTTAAGCTCAAATTTGCTTTATAATAAACTCACTCAAATTGACTTAAAAATATAGTTACAGTAAGTTGCAAAATTAGTGTACAGTAACAAAATATAAAATAATTTGCGTACTAAATAAAATAGAAATATATTTTGTAACATACTCCTCCCCAAGAACGACAGTTCTTAAATCAGTTGAAATATAGGCTTACCGGTGGAAGTATTTTAGTCGAGTCTTTTAGACTCCGCTATGCTTCTACTCACAGCGAAAATTGTAAACCTATACTTTGTTGTTGGCATCGCCCTTATGGTGTTCTTCCAAAGATGGTTTGAAAACGTTATCTGTAGGAAGTAGACCATTTCAAGACATTTATATGAACCTTGTACATAATAATATTTATCTTTCAAAGGTTCAAAAATTCTATTATCTTAAGGGCACCCAAACGGGGGAATTTTCGTATTAACCAACGACCATTTATGATGGGAATGGTGCGCCATTAAGTTGGAAACGCTGTTTTATCAGCGTTTGGCTGTAACCATAGCAGTGACGATATCACTCCTAAAGTTGCGAGCGTCCTGTGACGTAGTCACAAAGACTTTCTGTTTGTATTGAATAGGTAGATTTCTCCTATCATTACGGTTGGTTGCATAGTCCGGAAATTCTACATTTCCTGGCAATGGTTGGTCTGGACGGGTTAAGCACAGCCAGTTAGGTTCTGGTTCTGACTTTTCCAGTTGGAAAGAGCAATAGATCGCACTGCCATAGTGTGAATCCTTCTCTTTAATTAGGCATTGAGGCTGGACCTCAGCGTTTACGTCTGGTCCTGGTGTAGCCTCGGATGTCCGTTTTGTTTCAATTATTTGAGTCTGTGACCCATTGACGGACATGGTTGAAAAATTCACGTGTGTTACACGGAATGTTTTCGTTCCGGCGATTATGTCGGATATGGCGTTAATAAATCCTAGATTTATTGACGTGTGGACGCGCGATTCTAAAAACTGATTATCAGTTATGTCGAATGCAAAAGCTAAATCTTTAGCTTCGTTGCGTCTGTTTTGCAAACCTTTGAATCCGAGGAGATTCTGGTTTACATTGATGTGCGGTTGGTTCAATACGCTTGGTCTAGTTCCAACGGGATGGTTGGATACTGCATATTGGACAGCTTCCGCGAGGACCCCAAAACAGGGTATTTCCTCATATAGGTTGTGGTTTTCTACGGATACTGCTCCATAGAAACCTGTCTTTCCTCCAACTATAGTTGTTGGTAGGCTCGGAAAGTCAGGGTACAGGTGTTGTCCTGTAAGTGTGACAATATTGCCGACTCCCCGTAAATATACGGAAAATGGTTCGAGCAGGCTATACTCTCGGTTCCTGATTACATCAAGAAGCCATTCCTCTTCCGAGGTAAGAACTTCCTGATTCTTGTTCTTCAAATGGACTATTCGTGCCCACACGCAGAATGTGTGGTAATAATCCAGATATTCAGGAGTCAACTGCTTGGTCAGTTGAACATCATCCGTTTTAAGCTGTTGGTAGATGGAGCGGGATATCTCCACGGATGCCACGAATGATGGTGTAAATGTGGTACGTGAATTGTATTCACGTACGGACAATCCTCGTCCGAATATAGATTCGGAGAAAGAATCTCCGGTGCGGTGATTCGTTGTTGGGGCGCCGAATCTTGTTTTGGTAGAGGTCTATCTACCGGTTTCTTATCCACGGGTTTAGATGGTGGTTTGTTTGGCTTAGCTTTGTGAGCATTAACGGCTTTAGCGTCTCTCTGGTTTTCTGGTTTGCCAAGATAAACTTTGTCTTCCATGATAAGGTTGGTTTGGTGGGAATTATTATTTAAAATAATTAAGGTTATAAATAGGTTGGGTGGTTTGAGTACTCCTCAACTGCATTTAGTCCTAAGATAAAATGGCCAAAGTTTAATTAAAACTAAAATTCTTTATTCGCAACCTAACTCTTCCAATATTCAAGCGCAACTAACTAAATGTAAAAATAATTTAACTTTAACTAATCCAAAATTGAAGTAGATAACAAATTAACGGATCTTATAAAAAAAAATATATGTATAAAATATTATGTACATTGTATATATGTAGCTTGTATTACGCATCAATTTAATTATTAAGATCATAACTTGAATACCGTAAGATCGTAAATTTACTTTAAATCTCTTTTGCTTTGATTTTACTCATTAAAAGCTTTATAATATAAAATGATGAGAGCAAATGATTGTTTCTTGTTTGTCGTAGTTAACTTAAGCTCAAATTTGCTTTATAATAAACTCACTCAAATTGACTTAAAAATATAGTTACAGTAAGTTGCAAAATGAGTGTACAGTAACAAAATATAAAATAATTTGCGTACTTAATAAAATAGAAATATATTTTGTAACATACTCCTCCCCAAGAACGACAGTTCTTAAATCAGTTGAAATATAGGCTTACCGGTGGAAGTATTTTAGTCGAGTCTTTTAGACTCCGCTATGCTTCTACTCACAGCGAAAATTGTAAACCTATACTTTGTTGTTGGCATCGCCCTTATGGTGTTCTTCCAAAGATGGTTTGAAAACGTTATCTGTAGGAAGTAGACATAATTTTGAAATAGGTCTCTTAAAAATTTTTTGTTTAGCTAAAATTGATGCAACTCTTACGCGTCCATCCTGGCCAGGATGGATTTCGTGAATTCTTCCTAGACACCATTGTCCTGGTGCACACCGTTCATCTTTAATAATAACTAGATCGCCTACCTGTACATTTCGCTGATTATTCAACCATTTTGGACGAGATTGTAGGCGGTTTAAATATTCGGAACACCATCTTTTCCAAAAAAGTTGTTTCATTTTTTCTAAGGCTTTCCAGCGAGATAAATGTTGAGTATTTACGTTAAGTAAACTTTCATTTTGAACACATACAGTAGGTTCCCCTATAAGAAAATGTGCGGGTGTTAATGCGTCACTATCAGTAGGATCGCTAGAAAGAGGGCAAAGTGGTCTTGAGTTAAGACATCCTTCGATTTGACATAACAAAGTAGAAAGTTCCTCATAACTTAAAACACGGTCAGTCATGATTCGCTTAAGGTGATATTTAACGGATTTAACACCAGCCTCCCACAGCCCTCCGAAATGTGGTGAGGCTGGCGGTATAAAATGCCAATTTGTCCCAATATATGAAAGATTATCTCTTAGTTCGTCAGGCAAAGACTTTCGACTTCTCTGGTACAGAACTTGTAACTCTTTTGCCGCTCCCACGAAGTTAGTTCCACAATCAGAGTACATGTCTGTACAACCACCTCTTCTGGACACAAAACGCCGAAATGGAGCCAAAAATCCATTTGTGCTAAGATCTGATACTGCCTCTAGGTGTATGGCTTTTGTAACCATACAAATAAATACACAAATATACCCTTTGGATAAGACTGCCGATCGCAACGTTGAATTTTTTAAGACAATAGGTCCAGCAAAATCTACGCCACTATGCTTAAATGGTCGAGTCATATTAACTCGAACTGAAGGTAAATTTCCCATAATTTGCTGGGAGGTTTTAGCGCTGTATCTAAAACAACGAACACAATTACTTATTATCTTTTTAGCTATTTGATTACCTGAAATAATCCAAAAGTTACGATTTACGTATGACATAGTCAATGACAAGCCTCCATGTAGTGTTTTCTGGTGAGAGTCCAAAATAATCAAAATTGATAATGGGTTAGTTTTACCAAGTAAAATTGGATGTTTTAGGGAAACTGCTAAATTTGAGTTTTGCAATCTTCCGCCAACTCGTAAAATTCCAGCGTTGTCCACAAAAGGCATTAGTTTTAAAACATGTTTATTTTTGACAGGCAGTCCAGAATTTAAATATTTAAGTTCAACATGAAAATCAATTAACTGGGTTTGTTTTATAAGCGAAAATAATGCATTTTGCGTTTCTCTAGTAGTAATAACTCCCAATATTTTAAATTTATCCTTTTTACAGTTGTTGAAAAATCGTAAGCAAAGTGAGCAAATGCGTAACAACTTATTCAAAGAAGAAAACTTTGCCAGTATATCGGGATACGTTAATTCACGACAAACGTGACTGACAATTTTTGACTTACGCTCTTCTAGCAATGTTTCAACATTACAAATATTTGTTGGCCAACAAGAAGGAGGTCCCTTTAAAAATTCTGGCCCATGCCACCACATCCGGTTCTTCACTAGATCCTCAGGTAAAATGCCCCGGGAAGCGACGTCTGCTGGATTGTACGCTGACGGAACATATCTCCATTGCTGGGTATTGGTATGTCGCTGTATGTCCGCTACACGATTTGAAATATATACGCTCCATCTTGACGGATGCTTTCTTATCCAGCTTAACACTGTAGTGCTGTCGGTCCAGTAAACAACGTTTTCTATCGCGATATCTGATAAAGATTCCTTAACCCTTTGAGCTAATTTAACTAAGAGAGCTGCTGCGCAAAGTTCCAGGCGAGGTATAGTTACAGTCTTTACTGGCGAGACCTTAGTTTTTGCCTGCAATATATTAACATATATATTATCGGAACAACATACCTTTATATACACTACTGCGGCATAGGCATCAGTTGATGCATCGCAAAAGCAATGCAGTTCCACTAAAGACCTAGGATCGTAATTAAGCCACCTTGATATTTTTATCTCCTCAAGACATTTTAGTGTCATTGTGTATCTCAACCAAGTACTCTTTATATATTCCGGAACCTCAGAGTCCCAGTCTAACCCCTCCAGCCATAACTTTTGAAAAAGAATTTTTGCAATTATGGTTGAGGGTGCAAGCCATCCCAAAAGATCAAAAAGTTTGGCTGATTCGGATAGTATTATACGCTTCGTAACTTTATTAGTTAATGGAATATTGACCCTAAATGAAAATGCGTCCGAAATAGGTATCCACTGAATTCCCAATGTTTTTACCATGTTATCGCGATCGAATTCCAGTGAAACTGAATTCTCTCTACACTCATCAGGTATTTGCTGCAAAAGTTCGGGAGAATTAGTTATCCACTTTCTAAGATTGAATCCCCCACTACTAAGCATTTTACATAAATTTTTCTGAATAGAAATGGCATCATCCAATGAGTGTGCACCAGAAATAATATTGCGACGTAGGAATCACGTGTTAAAAATCTAGACTCAATCGGAAACGAAACAGAATAATCTTCAGATAATTTTTGCAAAACCCTAATTGATAAATAAGGTGCTGGAGTAGTTCCGTATGTAACGGTATTCAACTCGAAAATTGAAATCTCATCAGAAGGACTAAAACGCCATAAAATTTGTTGAAAACGTCTATGATTTTGGCAAACTTTTATCTGTCGAAACATTTTCTCAATGTCTGCACAGAACCCTATCCTATGACGTCTCCATCGTATTATTATCTGGGACAAATCGTTCTGCAAAGCGGGCCCAGAACATAAGCTTTCATTAAGGGAAGCTCTTCCCGCTATGTGGCTACTGGCATCAAAAACTACCCGTAATTTAGTTGTTGTGCTCTCTTCCTTTGAAACCCCGTGATGAGGTAAGAAATACGAGTTCCGTTGAACCTGAGCTGGATAACTACCCATATTCCTCATGTGACCCAATACTTCGTAATCCCGCATGAAATCCTTATATCTTTTGCAAAACAATGGCTGACTAGCAAAACGTTGTTCTAGTTGTATAAATCTTTTATAAGCATTAATATGATTGTTATCCAAATCAATGCACGAGAGCCCACTAATTACCGATTTAAATGGTAAATTAACGATATACCGTCCATCACTGTCGCGTCTCGTAGTATTTACAAAATACTGCTCACATGACAATTCCTCCTCAGTCAACTCCCTTTTCACCTCAACTTCCTCCTGCTCCCAAAACAACCTCAAAGTCTTGTCCAAGTTAACCGTATGGACCAACACAGTGGGATGCGGATGTTTCTGTGTGGGTCCAGAAAATACCCAACCAAACAACGTATTCTGGAAAAATAAGTTTTTTAATTTAAAAGAATTTCCAGGTATTATAATCGAACTTAAAATATCCGAGCCAAGAATAATATCAATCTGGTCAGAATGATCAAACTGAGGATCAGCTAATGTTTCCACTAAACCATGGGGTATCGAAAATTTGCCAGGAAGAACGTTAGGTGTATAATTCGTTAATTTACGAAGAACTAACGCCGCACATGAAATTATCGGTCTGTCACCCATAGACCATAGATCAAGAACAACCCATGATTTACAATTATCAACTAGGGACTCACCTACACCCTGTACTATACAATTAGATTTGTGTCTATTAAGTCGTAACAGTTGTACTGTTCTCTCCGATACCAAAGTACCCTGGGATCCTGGATCCAAAAGTGCCCGAAAAGGGAATTTTCCGTTTTCACTATTTATCATTAAACGAATAGTCGAAAGGATTACGTTGCTGAACAAATTTACGTTGTTGGACGAAATTTGTGGATTCATTGAAGATGCGTTTGCATCATTCTTTGGAATTGCACCCGAATTGTGAGAACTAATAGAACCATCCAAGTTATCCCTATGTAAAATGGTATGATGTAGTTCTCTGCATATATTACAACGGTATGTAGATGGACAGTTATCGTGGTGATGACCAGATGCAAGACAGTTGCGGCAGATACCACTATTATTAACAAATTCTTCCTTAGAGTTGACAGGAAAAGCAATAAATTTGTAACATTTTGATAAAATGTGTTGTTTCTTACACAATGAACACGAAACTGGTTGCCTTTGTGTTACCTGATTCGTATGAAAAACAGTTTTCTTTGACCTTGATGGAGTCTCTTTTTGATTACGGTTATTCATATTTGAAAATGGGCTTTCTTCATGTAAAGATTCGAGAGTTCTAAAAGTCCTCTCAAGAAAATTAAACATTTCTACAAGACTAGGTACACTGGTCGATGATTTAAGAGAATGTTCCCATTCTTTACGCGTCGATAAATCTAGTTTTTGACCAATTATCGGAATTAAAAGAGGATTCCATGAAGAAGTATTGAATCCTAAATTACCAAGTGAGCCAATACACTCTTGCGTAGTATCTAGCAATGTTTTTATGGACTGAAAACTACCGTCAGATTGTGGAATATTTAGAATTCTTCTAACTAAAGCATCTACAATTACACGTTCATTATGGTATCTCGATTTCAACGTAGACCATGCCAAATCATAATTGGCCTCGGTTGCACTTATAGTCTTAATTAAGTTGGCAGCTTCCCCCGAAAGGGTGCCCTTAAGATAATAGAATTTTTGAACCTTTGAAAGATAAATATTATTATGTACAAGGTTCATATAAATGTCTTGAAATGGTATCCATTCCATGTATTCTCCGGAGAATTTCGGTAAAGAAATCTTCGGAAGTTTTGCATCAATGCTTGCAGAAGTATCTGCATGAGCGGAAGGTATTGCAAAGGTACTTGCATAAGCAGGAGAAGATATTGCCCGTTCAGGAAGAGCATCAAGTATTTCACCCTTGAAGCGCAGAAACAAATCTGAGAAAGTATAAAAACACTCTTCCTGAATGTAAGGCACCTCAAGTACATTCATAGAGGTTTCGAGGATCATATTTCCAATCTTCTCGTGATTCTCCTTAAAATGAAGATTAAGGTCGTCTATTTCCTGAAGTATACTAGTAAGATAACCCTTAGTCTTCTCCTCCTTCAACGAAAAGCGAGAATGCAGTTTGGTTAACTGCCCTATGTAGTCACGTTGCTTCTCAATAATTTTGTGCAAATCAGACATGGTACTAATCTGATCACGGGAGAATTTGAACAGAAGGAGTTGTCTATACAAAAAAAGGAAAAAACGTATTAAATTAAAACAACCGTAAACCAAATTAATTTTAAGTTGACATCAACCAAAATTTAGAATTTGATGCAACACGAAATATTTAAAATTCTTCTAAATTATACTCTTTAAAATTAATACGGTGGTACTTCACGACTGTTTTACTTAACACATTTAATTCCCGGGTTTCGGCACCAATAAATTATGTTATAAAAAAAAGGCCAAAGTTTAATTAAAACTAAAATTCTTTATTCGCAACCTAACTCTTCCAATATTCAAGCGCAACTAACTAAATGTAAAAATAATTTAACTTTAACTAATCCAAAATTGAAGTAGATAACAAATTAACGGATCTTATAAAAAAAATATATGTATAAAATATTATGTACATTGTATATATGTAGCTTGTATTACGCATCAATTTAATTATTAAGATCATAACTTGAATACCGTAAGATCGTAAATTTACTTTAAATCTCTTTTGCTTTGATTTTACTCATTAAAAGCTTTATAACATAAAATGATGAGAGCAAATGATTGTTTCTTGTTTGTCGTAGTTAACTTAAGCTCAAATTTGCTTTATAATAAACTCACTCAAATTGACTTAAAAATATAGTTACAGTAAGTTGCAAAATTAGTGTACAGTAACAAAATATAAAATAATTTGCGTACTAAATAAAATAGAAATATATTTTGTAACAGGGCGTATATAAAATGGACTCGGTGTTAATGCAGAATCTTTTCTTAGACACTCGATTAGCCATATTTGACTGATTGAAGTTGAGATATAATTAAATGTTGTAGTTACTGTTCATTTATTATGAGAAGGAGCTCTATATTCGCCAGTTAGATGGCAATGGTCAGCTAATGTATCTTCAACAGATAAAAATTCATTACAAATGTAACAATTTATGTATTCATTTTGTATTATCTGTTGAAGTAGTGTCAAGGAATTCATCGGCTTGACTATACTTAATTAATTATTATAAATATCTATGATATCCCTAACTAAACTAGTGAAAAAATGTTTTGGTGCATTATCACCACTATAAATTCAAAAAACATCAAATTTCGAGTCAAATGAACACTTAATATAGTAGCTATAAGCAAATGGAATGTGCTTTTGTGTAGATTGTACGTTCGTAGAACTTTGAATGTTAACTGTTTCCAGTATACATTCAAAATCAGCGTATACAACAAAAGGCACATCCATTTGCTTTTTGAAATTTTTATAACTCACTAAACTTTTTTCCGCAGTAGGCATCCTAGTTACAATCTTATTGCATTCAGGTTTATGTTTATTTAAGGATTCCTCTTGATGGAAATGAATAAGGCAAGTATTACAGATGAAAAGTTTACGTGTATGTTTAGTAATTTGGCTATGTATCAATCTGCAATTAAATGAAAAAAAAGATTTGATTTAAATTAATATAATTTTTGCATATATAAAAAGTTTATAAATATTATTTACATACCTTGAAATATTTTTAATCCATACATAATGGAATCTTTCTCCATCCTCTAGCAGTAATTAGTTGAAGTGTTTGGATTTCTCTTCTTTGGTGTAGTAGTATGGTCCTACTACAGTATCACCTTCTAATCCAAACACATTCACACTGATTTGAGGATTCATTAACTCAAAATCTCTTATTTTGTGAACTGTTAGAAGGAAATTTAAATTGGTGAAATTTGACTCGATTCCATTATCCAGCAAAATTATGTCATCTTCAATATTTTTAATTTTATACGATGAACATCTTTCTGTATGAGTGGCTGCTTGAGAAATTGCAGATATGATTGTCCATTTAAAACAGTACTCTTCTCGATTGTTAACGTTAATACAGGCTTTTTTTGTTTTGTATTGATGGTGGTAAAGGAAGGTATTGTGATCCTTTGATGGAGCTATATTTATTTATATTGATTTCGAGATGCGAGAACTCTATTGAGGCCCATCCACTATCGCGCTCCTGAAACTCGCTCATCTTTTTCATAGCGATGTTGAAATGGTCATCATAAAGCCGGTGAATTTCATCTGTTGTTGCTGTGTTTAGAATGACCATTTTCGTTTGATGAGGCTTGACATCGATAGTGCATGAGTCCTTTTCTTCCTTTACCAATACGTACTCGCAAAATAGTCCAATGTTGAATTTTATTGCGGTATATTTTTGAATAATATTCTTCATCAATTGAACTGTTTTGGGTTTTATTTCGCCTAGAAACTTTTCTGCTATTACATTTTTTGTATCCTCGTTCTCCAGTAGATATGTGGCGATGCGGTTTTTTAAAGTAGTCTTAATGCAGCTCATATAATTACTGTCTTTAGTTTTATTAGAATTAATTTTATGTTTATTTGTTCTCAAATGATTTTGATTTTGATATATGTGTATTACACGCATCGCAATAAACATCCTTAGCTTCACTCATTTCTTTAAGATGTTCGGTTAAATGATTATGCTTATGAAATTCATTGCGATTTGCAAATTTCAAGTTGCATATAATACACTTCCATGATGTGGACGGACCATCATGAAATAATCTAATATGACGCGTTAAGTTTTTGTTTTGTGTAAACACTTTTTCACAATAGTTGCATACAAAAGACGCCATTATTATTTTAGAACAATATTTTTTTTTTATTTAATTTTTTAAAAATATAAAGTTCACTTTATGATTTGTCAAACAAGACTGGTTTCGATTGAGAAATAACAGCGGTATTTATACAAAAAAATTTTTCACAATTAATCATATTTTTGGTACAGTCCCGTCATATTTCATTAGTTAAAAAATTTATAAATTAGGGGCGGGGCTTATTTTAGTAGAATTAAAGAATTTCAGAAAACCAAACATGTTTAATTACCCCATAAATGATATATATATATATATATATATATATATATATATATATAGTTGATTATTAAGATAAGTTAAAGGGAACAAGTTTAAAAACATACCGTCCCCCGGTCCTTTTATCAACAGAAGTTAGCCATTTGATAATTTCTCTACATATTGCAAATTTATTATTATTTACTAATTTTGGTAAGCAGCTCTTGCAAGCATATGTGTTGCAGCTTGCGATAAGCATATTATTTTCCTACTATGTCTGATAAACAAACTACACACTTGAATTTTGTATAAGCACTCAAGTGAAATTCCTGGACCTTCTAATTCACCCTTCTCATCGCCATAGTGATCAGATAGTTGTTGTGGATAAAATAAATGTATCTCTTCACTCTCCTCATCGCCCGATTATATCTCATACAATGTTGGCCCTTGGGGATGGTGCCAGTGGTGTTATTGATAAGATGATAACGGTATAGGATAGGATGTGAAGGAGGTAAATCAAGTATCTCCGAGGATCTGCCTCTGAGAACCTAGCACCAACTGTGCTAAAAAATGCCTGAATTTTAATATTATTTCCCTCGAAATCTCGATTCCATTATCTAAAAAATTTTCTGGCATTAAATTTTCAACATTCTCTAATATATATGTGGCATTTCGATTTTTAAATGTTGATTTAATGCACTTCACATTATTTTCCAGGTCCAATTCTTTTTTTGAATATTTTCTCCATAATCTTCGCAATATATTTTCTTCATCTTCTACTTTGTTAAAGTGATCGGTTATATGCACATGATGTTCATATTCATTTTGGTTTAATTAAAATTTTATGTTCACTGGATGATGGTATAGTCGACTTTAAGTTAATACTAAATATAATATTGTACTGAGTGTTATCAAAACATTAAATAAACTATATACTATGGTTATTGAAATAGAAACTAAATGTCCAGGTCGATGAATGATGTAGGCTGTTTTGGTGAAATGAGAGTCGCCGATGCGAATAACTCCATGATTTGATTTTATCACAGCTTTGAAATTGAAGATGGAGCAAAGAACCTCGCGATGGTCGGTGGAGAGGCCATTGCGGATAATTTCAGGTGAGACGAGCAAAGAGTCGGGAAGGACTTCACACAAACGGGTCCATAGTTCATCAGGAGTGAAACCGAGGCTATCATGGATGGCGGTAAGCAAGCAACGAAGACGAATCATTTTTGGGGCTGGAGCCGTGGGGAGACGGCATCTGGTGTTCCAGTAACCCTCGTTCGGCCCCATTGGGGTCAAATCCCGAGCGAGCAAAACGGAGTCGTAGGCAGAAGGATCGTTGGTTAAGGAAGATTGTTTATTTCGATCGGCCACCTCTGTTTCGGATGTATTGGCATCAGGGTGTGAAACTACGTCATAGGGGCGATGGACCACGCGTGATGCAGAGGAAAGAGTAGGGACTGGGGTTTCCTGAATCACTGATTTCGAGACGGGCGGAGATGGTTTGGCTGATTGTGGTTTTGGTTCAATATCCTCTGGAATGGGCGATAGAGGCTGTTTCTCCTTCAACTCATTCAATCTGGTGAGAAGTTCCGCGTGTGAGAATCCAGGTTTTTCATCATGTGGTGACTCCGGAGTTGGAGGATCTCGAACAGGGATTTGTTGATCGGAGACGGGAAGCTCAGGACTGGTGGGAGTTGCGTGAGAGATTGGAGAGTCAGGAGGGAGTGGATAACAAGGAGAAAAGTAAGTCTTGCCCGAAACAGGGTCCTGTTTCAGCTGAGGCTCGCGAGTTGAAGGCGGGATATTAACGGCAACTTCCTGAGGCTTGGAAGCAACAACAGCATTTTGGGGTGGAGCAGAAGTTGAGGGGGCGTTGACATAGATGCGTTTGGAAGCGGGACGATGAAGAGGGAGGTCGGGTGAGGAAGAGGCGGAAGAATCTTCAATGGACCTCTCTGTGCAAGAGTTGGTAGGCAATGGCAGAAGGAAGAATTTTCCTTTAATCAAGGAGATATGACCAGTGGTTTGGACCTGGAGTTTAAAAGTTTCGGCGTGCAGAAACGACTGGTATCTATCGGAGAGGCATTGTAAAGTAAATCTTCTAGTGATAAAAAACAAGGCAGCAGCGGCCCCCATGGCCAAGACGAAGAGAGCGGCACGATCCCAATAACGTGGGGGTAGGCGAAGACTAGGGAAACGACGTTGGAGAAAAGACGGGACGAACTGAAGGAAGAATTTCTTCGGCTGGAACAGAGGCTCAGTGCGAATTCGATGACGGGTGAGACCTGTGATGAAGACTGGGAGGCGATAGTAAAGACGAATGTAGGGATTGGTTGATTGATTGATGAAGTTATGCCCGAAAAGACGGATCAACGACAATTTGTGGTCCTGTCTCCAGTGCAAGGAAAAGGCTAAGAGATTAGACAGAGTGATAGCTGCGAGAGCCTTGATCTTGCCGTCGTTGTTGATTAAAAAAGAGAGGGCGCGAGACCAAAGGCTGTTGTGCAAAGGGAAACGGTGGATTGGTCGATAGGCAGAAGTTTTAAGGGCAAAGTCGGCTAAATATTCCCAAGCTGCTGGGTGAACCCATGAGTATTCGGGCTTGTTGCGCTGTGTGCGAATGAATATTTTTGACTCAGAGTGCACTGATTTTGTTGATTTATGTGTATTTTTGTATCATTAAGAGATGCAAAAATTAAAAGCTTTCAATTTAACTAGCCAGCGTATACGAATTGATTTGTGTGTGTGTATGTGTTTTGTTTTAATACCATGTAGGTAAATTACAGCTCTTGAGTTAAGAGCGCAATCGCTTTTGCCGTTTGGTGTGCATGTGTATGTGTGTTTGTTTGTTTTAAGTTGTTATGATAGTGTAAATGCATTAATATATTAATCAAGTTAAGAGTTCTTCTTTTTGAATTTTGTATGGTTTTGTATATGTTGATGTGATTTTGTATGTAGGGGGATGATGCGATTATGAAAAATATTGTGAAAAAACAAGGGAGGGGAACAAAGTTACAGAGTGGTTTTTACTTGAAATGTTAATTACCTTATTAACTTTCTTGCAATTTCTGCTGATTAATTTTCCTTCTTCTTTCCGTCGAAGTTTATGTGGATGATGGATTTTTCTCTTTAATCCTCTCTTGCCGTCGTTATTGCCAGGCATTTTTTTTTTCTTTGTACTCTTCACTTTCCACAAATCTTTATTATATTTTTTTTTCTCTTTCTTTTAATATACTTTTCCCGTCTTCTCTTTATTCTTGCGGCACTTTTATGTTGCTTATTTTCTTATTTCTTACCAATCTATGTACATGGTACTATGGCGATTTTACTTACATAGATACAGTTTTTTGTGGCATTTTGCCATTTTTTAATTTCACACACAATTTTCTTCTTTACGTCTTCTTTTTTAAGATTAAATATGGCGATTTGCCACTATTTTCAATTTTTTCTTTTTGGCTTTTATATGCCTTTGCAAAAACGGCGATTTTTTTTTTCACTTTTTCACAATTTTTTCTTTCTTTACCTTTTCTCTTTGCCGTATGTAATATGGCGATTTTTCGCGCCTTTTTTTCCAATTTTTTTTTCTCTTTATTAACAAATTTTTGATAAATTTTTTGCACCTTTTTTATATTTTCCTCATGAATTCTAACACACTTTTTACCCACTCACGTTTACAACACTTTTCTCTATATATTTTTTACCATTACACACATTTTCTCTGATATTCAGTTTCTTCGTATTAAATGTTATAAAAATTTTCTTTTGGTACTTACTGTTTAATCACTTTTTTCATACTGACTTCTTTCGATTTACCTCATGTCTTTAATTGCCTTGATATTACTTGAGAGAACTAATACGAGCTTTTTGATTAACTTCTCTTCCTTTTTTTTGTTCGGGGTGACCAGATTGTTGTTCTTTCCTTGGTTACGCTACTTTTAGCTCGTAAGGATCCGTGACGCGAAGAGTGCGGACAGCACGAACGTAATTGAACAAGGCGTCGTAAACCTCCTTCGGGACTAGTCGTCTATTTTTTTTGAAGTCAATGTCGATTGGTGATGGAAGCAGATAAGACTCGGGGAATGTGAAACGACGGATCTCTGGCAAGGGTTTGGATCTGGATATCAAAAGAAGATGGAACGGGCCATGCGTGTCGACGAGGCAGACGGATAGGGTGGTGTGAGTGTTAGAGATGGAGTGCCAAGTGAGCCACTGATTGGCGGCGAGAGGTTGTTGATAACTGCCGCTTTTCTTTCCTTCCAGGAAGTAAAGAAGATTAGAGCCCACAATGGAAAAGGAATAAAGATCAGGGTTCACAGACTTGATTTGCTCAAGACTCTCAGCTGGGACGACCAAAGATGCATACAAACTGCGAAGATTAGGGGACTTCTCAAAGAGGTCCAAAATCTGAGCAGGATTGATGTACATGAGGGCGTCGTGCATGAAAGCCTTAGTGGTGGTGACAGGGCCATGGCAATTTTCCTTGTAGCGAACGAGATCTTTCGGTGTGTGGATTTGATTGATGAGGGTGGTGAAATTTGAATTAAGACGTTTAAGTCGGTCAAATTTTGTTTGCTTCATGTACAGAACGGTAGAGGGCTCATCAGCTAAGTGAGACCAGGTACAGTTTAACATGAACAGTTCATAGGTCTTGTGAACTGGGTGTGGATGGACCTTATGACCCGAACCAGAGACCGGAATACCGATGTCAAGAAGAAACTTGGCACCGCTTTCAGGAAGGAGATAAGGGTAATTGTCCAGTGATTTGCGAAAAGCGGGAACGATAGCATCAGTTATCGGGGCGGTTGCGACGTCCCGATGGATGGTACCGGCGAGGCTTTCGACGGTTTTTGCGAATAATGACATTTCTGGTCGGTTATGATAGCGGTAGCCAGCAGAGCGGACTATTTGTTGACGAGAAACTATAGAAAAATTGTTCATTAAACTGACATTGTAGAGTATCAAACTATAGAAAAACTTAAACTTATATTCTACAGTACCAAACTAAAAAAAACATTTAAGGTGATAAACAGTGTGTAACAGTTAAACTTACTCTAAATGCTCTTAGAAAATGCTTATTAAGTGTTATCAGCAAAAATAATATGCTAACTTTTCTATTTTTTTCATTGGCAACTTAAAACGGTAAGTCATTATGGTAGTCGTGTAATGGGGATGGATATTCTAAACCTACTTCCAATATATAACCTAAGCCAGAATCTTCTTCAATGTTAGCGATATTAAAATTAATTAAATACGTCTATAATCACTAATATATTTATTGTTAGCAACGGAGTAGTGTGTTTCCAGGGATCCTAATTCACTTTCTCCATACAAATTTGGGAGCATGCCAGTAGGGGCGTTCACATTCTGTGAACCACTTTTTTTTATATGGGTGGTTCTAATTCAACTTTTTACATGTAAATTGGTACCATCCCAGTAGAAACGTTCACATTTTGTGAACCCCTTTCAGTAATTCTATAATAAGTTATAATAGGATGTCTACATATGGGATAGATGAATTTATTATAACATATATTACATATATAATGACTTCAACTTAATAATATTATATTAAATCCTATTTTAAAAATTAAACATATATTACATTTATATTATTTTCTTAAAAGAATTTAAAGGTGTATCAAATACAATATTTTTTTCATTAAGAAAACTTATAATATTTTTTCTTAATTGATTTATTTTAATTTTGGCTTGTTTTAATGTTTTTTTGGCATCTTTTAAAATTTTTTTATTTTTCCCATTTTTTTTTTACTATCTGTCCATCTTTTTCTCTATTTGAAATATATTTTTTTAATAATAATTATTGTAAATTTGTACACTATCCTTAACTAAACTAGTGAAAAAATGGTTAGGTGAATTATCACCACTATAAATTCTAAATATATCTAAATTGGAGTCGAATGAACATTTAATATAATAACTATAAGCAAATGGAATGTGCTTTTGAGTTGATTTTACGTTTGCAGAATTTTGAATGTTTCCAGAATACATTCAAAATCCGCATACACCTAGCATCCTAGTCACAATTTTGTTGCACTCGCCTTTGTGCCTTATTAAGGATTCCTCTTGACGAAAATTAATGAGGCAGGTATTACAGATGAAAACATGACGTCTGTGTTTAGTAATTTGACTATTTAACAATCTGTAATTAAGTGAAAAAAAGAAAATAATTTTTGAATATACATATATAAATAGTTTTCAAAATATTATGAACATACCTTGAAATATTTTTGATCCATACATAATGGAACCTTTCACCATCCTCTAGCAGTAATAAGTTGCTTTATTCTTGCATGACGGTGATGCCAGATCCCTTTTTTTCATGATTCCGGCTTGGGGACAATGGCTAATCCTCCTCTTCTTCTCCGTAAAAAACAGATTTTGTCAGGAGTTCTGCTATGGTTTTCGCCCGGGATGCTCTGATATCTGAGCATGCTCTCACCTTGGCTTTCATCCGCCAAGTCAATTTCCATTCGTTCGACTCCATAAATGCGAACCACTCATTGATGTCGGAGGACACGGGCTCTCGCAACTCATCATGGTCTTCCTCTAATTCTTCTACATCATTGACCTCTGCTCTCAGTGCCCTTGCATTAGTTACCATTGATTCAAGTGTTCCTTCCATCTCCACAAATGCTCGTCTCTGTTGGACGCTTGTCTTAAACACACAGCCTACCCACTGTGCATTGAAGATGACACCTTGAACATCCTCTTCAAGTAAAAATGTGGCATTTAGTGAGCGTGAGTTTCCAAACATTGCCCCCAAGATGTGGCAGTAGGCATGGACTGCTGGATTCATCCTGGCGGAGAATGCACTCCTCGGCACTAAACCCATATCCACTTAATAGGGAAAATAGGAATTAATCACCCCATCCTCCTCCTCCTGACATAACATAGCTGCCATTTCCACACTTATCGTGTAATTGCTCGTCCAATCTATGAAGTCAGATATGTCTTTCAATCCTAAGATTTTTGTCGCATGAAGAAGAGATGTTAGTGCAGCACAATCTCGATACCGAGAGCCTATTGTGGCTACTCTGATGTTTGCCCATGGATGTCTGTCATTTAGAAAAAAAGAACCAATCCACACACGCTACAATTTTTCTATAATCAGTAGAATTCACCCATGTAGCGTGGGTTATTAATGCCTGGTGAAATCCGCAACTATCCGGATATCCGGCTATCTTTATCTGATCCGTGATTGTTTTAATCAGTTGCTAAGTCGGAGGCCCTCTCTAGTCTGTATAGTCCTAGAATCCACAAGACTAACCATTTATCATAAGCCTCAGTGGGTTCCCTAGATGACTTCACCGCATCTGCCACAGGCTCTGCGGTCATATTGATAGTTACCATAAAGAATGGGTTTAGGTCATCATTGACTTTGGCCAACTCTCGGTCATACGACTTGATAATCACAGGCGATTTTTCTTTAATATTTTTCAATATCATATATAAATAGGAAATAACATGATCTATGGATACTACTTTTCCGTCAACTGCCGACATAATCTTCTTTCGGAGGGTTGCTAGGTTACTACATTCCGGCACATTAATTGTGGGCTTAGCTCCAGGGTTGTTGCGGAACCACACGCTTGGATAATCTGCCGGCTTTTTTTCGCCAACAGTGGGCGTATATAAAATGGACTCGGTGTTAATGCAGAATCTTTTCTTAGACACTCGATTAGCCATATTTGACTGATTGAAGTTGAGATATAATTAAATGTTGTAGTTACTGTTCATTTATTATGAGCAGGAGCTCTATATTCGCCAGTTAGATGGCAATGGTCAGCTACTGTATCTTCAACAGATAAAAATTCATTACAAATGTAACAATTTATGTATTCATTTTGTATTATCTGTTGAAGTAGTGTCAAGGAATTCATCGGCTTGACTATACTTAATTAATTATTATAAATATCTATGATATCCCTAACTAAACTAGTGAAAAAATGTTTTGGTGCATTATCACCACTATAAATTCAAAAAACATCAAATTTCGAGTCAAATGAACACTTAATATAGTAGCTATAAGCAAATGGAATGTGCTTTTGTGTAGATTTTACGTTCGTAGAACTTTGAATGTTAACTGTTTCCAGTATACATTCAAAATCAGCGTATACAACAAAAGGCACATCCATTTGCTTTTTGAAATTTTTATAACTCACTAAACTTTTTTCCGCAGTAGGCATCCTAGTTACAATCTTATTGCATTCAGGTTTATGTTTATTTAAGGATTCCTCTTGATGGAAATGAATAAGGCAAGTATTACAGATGAAAAGTTTACGTGTATGTTTAGTAATTTGACTATGTATCAATCTGCAATTAAATGAAAAAAAAAGATTTGATTTAAATTAATATAATTTTTGCATATATAAAAAGTTTATAAATATTATTTACATACCTTGAAATATTTTTAATCCATACATAATGGAATCTTTCTCCATCCTCTAGCAGTAATTAGTTGAAGTGTTTGGATTTCTCTTCTTTGGTGTAGTAGTATGGTCCTACTACAGTATCACCTTCTAATCCAAACACATTCACACTGATTTGAGGATTCATTAACTCAAAATCTCTTATTTTGTGAACTGTTAGAAGGAAATTTAAATTGGTGAAATTTGACTCGATTCCATTATCCAGCAAAATTATGTCATCTTCAATATTTTTAATTTTATACGATGAACATCTTTCTGTATGAGTGGCTGCTTGAGAAATTGCAGATATGATTGTCCATTTAAAACAGTACTCTTCTCGATTGTTAACGTTAATACAGGCTTTTTTTGTTTTGTATTGATGGTGGTAAAGGAAGGTATTGTGATCGTTTGATGGAGCTATATTTATTTATATTGATTTCGACATGCGAGATCTCTATTGAGGCCCATCCACTATCGCGCTCCTGAAACTCGCTCATCTTTTTCATAGCGATGTTGAAATGGTCATCATAAAGCCGGTGAATTTCATCTGTTGTTGTTGCTGTGTTTAGGATGACCATTTTCGTTTGATGAGGCTTGACATCGATAGTGCATGAGTCCTCTTCTTCCTTTACCAATACGTACTCGCAAAATAGTCCAATGTTGAATTTTATTGCGGTATATTTTAGAATAATATTCTTCATCAATTGAACTATTTTGGGTTTTATTTCGCCTAGAAACTTTTCTGCTATTAAATTTTTTGTATCCTCGTTCTCCAGTAGATATGTGGCGATGCGGTTTTTTAAAGTAGTCTTAATGCAGCTCATATAATTACTGTCTTTAGTTTTATTAGAATTAATTTTATGTTTATTTGTTCTCAAATGATTTTGATATATGTGTATTACACGCATCGCAATAAACATCCTTAGCTTCACTCATTTCTTTAAGATGTTCGGTTAAATGATTATGCTTATGAAATTCATCGCGATTTGCAAATTTCAAGTTGCATATAATACACTTCCATGATGTGGACGGACCATCATGAAATAATCTAATATGACGCGTTAAGTTTTTGTTTTGTGTAAACACTTTTTCACAATAGTTGCATACAAAAGACGCCATTATTATTTTAGAACAATATTTTATTTTTTTTTTATTTAATTAATTAAAAATATAAAGTTCACTTTATGATTTGTCAAACAAGACTGGTTTCGATTGAGAAATAGCAGCGGTATTTATACAAAAAAATTTTTCACAATTAATCATATTTTTGGTACAGTCCCGTCATATTTCATTAGTTAAAAAATTTATAAATTAGTGGCGGGGCTTATTTTAGTAGAATTAAAGAATTTCAGAAAACCAAACATGTTTAATTACCCCATAAATGATATATATATATATATATATATATATATATATATATATATATATAGTTGATTATTAAGATAAGTTAAAGGGAACAAGTTTAAAAACATACCGTCCCCCGGTCCTTTTATCAACAGAAGTTAGCCATTTGATAATTTCTCTACATATTGCAAATTTATTATTATTTACTAATTTTGGTAAGCAGCTCTTGCAAGCATATGTGTTGCAGCTTGCGATAAGCATATTATTTTCCTACTATGTCTGATAAACAAACTACACACTTGAATTTTGTATAAGCACTCAAGTGAAATTCCTGGACCTTCTAATTCACCCTTCTCATCGCCATAGTGATCAGATAGTTGTTGTGGATAAAATAAATGTATCTCTTCACTCTCCTCATCGCCCGATTATATCTCATACAATGTTGGCCCTTGGGGATGGTGCCAGTGGTGTTATTGATAAGATGATAACGGTATAGGATAGGATGTGAAGGAGGTAAATCAAGTATCTCCGAGGATCTGCCTCTGAGAACCTAGCACCAACTGTGCTAAAAAATGCCTGAATTTTAATATTATTTCCCTCGAAATCTCTTATTATTTGGCTTACCGCTAGAAAAAATTCAAACTTTTGAAAATTAGCTCGATTCCATTATCTTAAAAATTTTCTGGCATTAAATTTTCAACATTCTCTAATATATATGTGGCATTTCATTTTTAAATGTTGATTTAATGCACTTCACATTATTTTCCAGGTCCAATTCTTTTTTTGAATATTTTCTCCATAATCTTCGCAATATATTTTCTTCATCTTCTACTTTGTTAAAGTGATCGGTTATATGCACATGATGTTCATATTCATTTTGGTTTAATTAAAATTTTATGTTCACTGGATGATGGTATAGTCGACTTTAAGTTAATACTATATATAATATTGTACTGAGTGTTATCAAAACATTAAATAAACTATATACTATGGTTATTGAAATAGAAACTAAATTCTTCACAAAACTCACATTGAAGAGTATCAAACTATAGAAAAATTTTTCATTAAACTGACATTGTAGAGTATCAAACTATAGAAAAACTTAAACTTATATTCTACAGTACCAAACTAAAAAAAACATTTAAGGTGATAAACAGTGTGTAACAGTTAAACTTACTCTAAATGCTCTTAGAAAATGCTTATTAAGTGTTATCAGCAAAAATTATATGCTAACTTTTCTATTTTTTTCATTGGCAACTTAAAACGGTAAGTGCACGCAGAGAAAAAACATGATTAATGACTGGTCACTACGATAATTTTTATTCATATTTGCCAAATATGTTTACCATAATACATTTTTTATAGTGCTCATCTAACTTGAAAACATATTTTTTGTCGTAAACATTTTTATATTCACTATTATAATATAATATGGTGTTTTAGATCTAAAAAGTAACTCCGATCTAGCTAAACATATTAAATAATGTGTGAAATTCTCTAAACGAGCAAACATTTATTGTCAAAACAAACAGTGTGTGTTTATAAAGACAATCAAATTTTCTCCCACTTTATTTCTGTCCGCGAGCGTCAGTTACATGGATGATAACAAAAGAATTAAGACGTTTTTCGGGAAGAAAAAGACCATGCTGCCTTGCAAATTGACGAAATAAAAAACTACACGTTTATTAAAATAGGTAAGTTATTTATATATGTATAGGTAGTTATAAAAATAAATATAGTATATTAATGTTGTCTTTCTTGCAGCCAAAAAAAACCTACAATATTGAAACCGGCATATAAATTTTATCGTTAGCCCAAATAAAATAAAAAGTGGCTGATGCGTTGTGGTAATTCGTAGAGCTTCGCCACAAGATATTGTGGACTTACCAGAAATCCCACCAGCAGATGATAAAGTACTTTTTTAGGAAGAGACTTTTAACAACATATCACCGAACTGCAGATATATGAGATGGTTGCAGGAGACGTTTTATATGCAGACATTTTATATCAAACAGAAAAACAACCTTCAACTCAATTAAGTAAGTATATGTAAAAATGTATTTATTTAATTTAATTTTTTAATATATGACATTCTGTGTCGGTATATATAATACAAAGTGTACGTACATGTAATTTTAATAAAAAAATAAATGTTTGAAATTAAATTCTTATTGGTTTTATTTGTGAGAATCATTTAACATATTTAAATAGGCATTTTACATGGTGATAGGAATCTGAACATAATAATATGTTTGAGACAATAATTAACTATTAACATGATGTCTGAACATATATTGTTACTTAAGACATGTTTGACACAATCATTACTACAAACATTAATGATAGTTTGCGATTGTGATTGTATCAACCATGTTTTTTCTTTGCGTGTGATTATGGTAGTCGTGTAATGTGGATGGATATTCTAAACCTACTTCCAATATATAACCTAAGCCAGAATCTTCTTCAATGTAAGCGATATTAAAGTTAATTAAATACGTCTATAATCACTAATATATTTATTGTTAGCAACGGAGTAGTGTGTTTCTAGGGATCCTAATTCACTTTCTCCATACAAATTTGGGAGCATGCCAGTAGGAGCGTTCACATTCTGTGAACCACTTTTTTTTATATGGGTGGTTCTAATTCAACTTTTTACATGTAGATTGGTAAAGTCCCATTTGGAACGTTCACATTTTGTGAACCTCTTTGAGTAATTCTATAATAAGTTATAATAGGATGTCTACATATGGGATAGATGAATTTATTATAACATATATTACATATATAATGACTGCAACTTAATAATATTATATTAAATCCTATTTTAAAAATTAAACATATGTATATTACATTTATATTTTTTTCTTAAAATAATGTAAAGGTGTATCAAAAACAACATTTTTTTCATTAAGAAAACTTATAATATTTTTTCTTAATTGATTTATTTTAATTTTGGCTTGTTTTAATGTTTTTTTTTGCATCTTTTAAAATTTTTTTATTTTTATACAATTCACTTTTATCAGTAATAAGTTGCTTTATTCTTGCATGACGGTGATGCCAGATCCCTTTTTTCATGATTCCGGCTTGGGGACAATGGCTAATCCTCTTCTTCTTCTCCGTAAAAAACAGATTTTGTCAGGAGTTCTGCTATGGTTTTCGCCCGGGGTGCTCTGATATCTCGGGAGCATGCTCTCACCTTGGCTTTCATCCGCCGAGTCAATTTCCATTCGTTCGACTCCATAAATGCGAACCACTCATTGATGTCGGAGGACAGGGGCTCTCGCAACTCATCATGGTCTTCCTCTAATTCTTCTACATCATTGGCCTCTGCTCTCAGTGCCCTTGCATTAGTTACCATTGATTCAAGTGTTCCTTCCATCTCCACAAATGCTCGTCTCTGTTGGACGCTTGTCTTAACCCAAACCCTCCGGGAGGGGGTCACCGGTGACCCATTTTACCTTTGAAGTCAAATATCTCCGAAGAAAATTTTTTTTTCAGTGATCAAATTTTAGGATAGCTATCAACAGCATATTTTAAAGCGTTTTTCGCTGGATTTAGGCTACTAACGTTTTTGGACTCCGGGCTGGAGTGCGCCAAAGTCCATTACCCCTCAACCTCCGGGAGCGGGTCACCGGTGACGCGTAATGGCCACCATACATTTTATATGAAAATAATAAATAAGAACACAGTTTTTATTTCTATTTTGTATTTTTTTTTATATTTTATTATTAAATATAGAAAATTATAGGTTGTAATAAAAAAAAGAGATATTCATTGTGGATATAAATACAAAATTAGTTGAAATTTTTTTATGGAAATTCAAGAATTTGGACCAAAATTAAAAATTGGCTGGTGGCCCGCTAATAGAATGCCATACAAATTCAACAATTTGGGCCAGTACAGAGCGGTGGCAAGCTCTTGGTATGGGTGGCACACATTGTGCGTTTGCAATTTGAGCATTTTGTACGACCTTTCCGGTCCGATTTCGGATCATTGAAAATGCAAATATAGCAACGACCCTTCGCAACTTTACGACCATCTTTTGTTTTCATCTCAGGCTCTGGTGCTGCTGGTCCAACTACAGGCAACTGGAACTGGAACTTGTAAAAATTATACAATAACAATAACAATTTTTAATAATAGTTTTCAATAATTTTCAATATTTTCATAATTCTCAAATATTTATATTTGTTAAGTTATATTAATTTATTTCTTAAGTTTTTTATTTTTCTTCTCACGTCCTCGCTCTCTTCTCTGTTAGTCGCTAATGTCAACCTCTTATATAGCACTGCCAGTTGTTTCCTCTCTTGGAACTTCTTGCCAGCACGCTTCCTTTTCTTAGGTGCGTTGTTGGGTTGGTTGGGTTTCTCCTCCTTCTTATTTGCCGTCCTTCTCAAATATTCTTCAATGGTAATGGCTTTCGGGCCTGCATTAAGCGGAGTTGGTATGTAAACGGGTGCATCTGCTGGTTGTGGTTCAGAAATATATCTTTCCACCAAGTATTTCTCCCAGCGCTCAAAAATGTTTTGTACCTCTTCCTCCATATATTGCAGCTAACAGTCCTAATACCCTTTGCATAATGCTGTGACCAATCAGAATGCATGAGTGAGAAATGTACTCATTAGACAATAAAAATTGTGTCACTCACATTCTGATTGATCTGCTTTACCATTGTATTGACTCATGTGTTCGAACACATTGAGTCATTGGGTAAATGCCGTTATTTGTTTCTTTGTGTATGGCATTTACCCTACAGTTATTCGGGTGGCATGTATACATTTTAGGTTGGTTATTGGGTAAGCAGTGGACGCTTAGCAGGTACACTGCAGGACATGGATCGTTATGACTGTAAAACTTTTCATAGAATCCACGTAAGGCGTAGACGACGTCTTTCGGACAGCGGTAAGTCACGTCAAGTCCTGGGAGGGCAGATGCAATCATGCTGGGCAGAGGAACCTGTAATATACCAACGTGGAGGCGATCGTGGAAAGGAATTTGACTGACATCCCCTACCATTATGACTCGGTCAAGATTCGGATAAGAGAGGGTGGCATAGACGATCTGACCTGGGTGAACCATGGTGGCCTCGTCGATGAAAAGGGTACGGACATTCTTGTCGGTCCGGTTGGTCAACATAGCACTAGCAATTGTGCGGACACGAGTTTCGACAATTCGCGAGTAGTCGCGCTTAACGCAATAAGCGCGAACGGATCGGACATTGAGTTTCTTGAGGAGAGACTGGCGAACCTCTGCGGCACCGGCCTTCGTTGCGACCAAGACAGCGGAGTCTTCGGGGCTGAAGTTGTCCTCGAGGAATCGAGTTTTTCCGCAACCGGGAGGACCATTGACCCAGTAAAAAGGTGTTAATTGATCAGTCTGTATCTTGATGTTCTTTCGGTGGTTCAGGAACATTTCGTCGATCATCAGCTCCGTATCGGGACAAATTAAGACGTGGTATGCCGCAGGACCGGAAGGATTGGTCAAAACAAAGGTATTCGTCTCCTCATCATACGGTAAGAATGCACCGTTATATGCGTATTATACCGAAGAAAACTTCACTAATAAAAAAAAGAAAAACCACAAGAATTTATAGTAATTTATTGTTTACTAATTTTTTTATTGAGCAATTATTTTATTTAAAAGTATTAAAATGAGTATAAGGGTTATATCCTTTCGTAGGAGCAGCCGTCTTAATTTCCAGCTTATAATTAATGGTATCCTTTTCGTCATCTAAAGGAATCTTTGAAATGATATATGAGCCAGTTGATAGGTACCCAACATTGTATTCAGTCAAGGCATTAAACCTTTTAGGAAGATAAAGCATAGCTCCATCCAATTCCAAGACTATACATCTCCATATTTTGTAGTTACCCGTTCAGCTCCTGTAATAGGATAGTCCTTTCCATCTACCATATTTTTTACACTTAAAATATGTTTCATATTTAATTTATTGAATGAAGCAATTAATTCCGCGTTAATATTCATAACTCAATAAATTCACAATTTATAGAATAAATTTCTGGTTACACATAGTTTAAACATATGTTATTTGCTATAATTCTTTAAAGTTATCGATAATGTTTTTTTTTTTTAACTTTTTTACCCACCACACCCATTGTAAAACAAAATAAAATTTTTACCCACCACACCCATTGTAAACAAAATAAAATTGTTTACTTTAAATTTAAATAGTTTTATTATATGTACATATACATATGTATATATTTTTATAAAATAATTTTATATATTTTCATTAAAACTAAAAATCGAATTCCCTGATATAGCGATCGCCTTCTTCATCTGTGTAAAATTCATCATTTATATTTAAGATGATGACATCTCCCTCTTCATCATCTAGGAAATTTTCAATTTCTTGGATTTAACAAGAAATTCTCTAAAGCTGCGTCGATTAACGCATTTATGCGTGCCTGTGTATTGTCCTCTACAGCTTATACAGAATTTTCGTCCAAAAATTCAAATATATTCTGACTCGAATTTATGTTTTAATCTTTAGTGTTAAAATTTAACTAAACCTAGTTTTCAGAAAAACATTCCACTTAGCCGTTTTACTTTTTTAAACTTATATTAGAAAAACTCCATGCAAACTGTTCATCTAATAAATTTCCACCAAAAAGGGCTTATCAGAAATGTGTGTTTTTCTCCCAAAAAATGTTGACCTACATTTTCAAGCGTTTAAAAAATGTTGACCTACATTTACTAGCGCTTTTAACACATATCAACCGCTCAATTAATTTTTCAACTTCAAGGCTTATCAGTAATATTTTCATTTTCTAATTTCTTCCTCAAGGTCTGTCTGTCCGTTTATCTGTCTGTCCATACAACACACACAAAAATAAAAATTAAAATTTCTACCAAACTCTCAGCTTTATTGCTATCCTATAAAATTTAACGAGTTTTTCATTACTTTGAAATTTTATTAAAAATTTGACCTACTTTTACACTTGCTCATGAATTTCCCCTGTCCATGTTCAAAACACACTCCTATACAATACCCTAATCATCTCACACCCCATAAATTACACTGCTCAGCAGCGAAATCCTCCGTTAAATAAAACTTTATGGACTATATGGATTTTGATGCGCTGAACTCAAATCCGTTCTCGGTTTTTTTCCACCAGATCTGCATTTTGTTTAATGGGCGTGGCAAATTTTTTGCAAAATTCGTAATATTTTTCAATTTAAAAATGGAATTCAAAAAAATATAAAGCAAGTATTCCACATTTTGCTGAGAGCTACTTATCTTAAAAATAAAAGAAGCCATAAACCATAAAAATCGGTTAAAAAATTTAGATTTTATTGTCAATTTACCGCAGGTACCCAATATTGACCAAATATGTGTAATGCAGCAAACAACGTCAGAGTGAGCGCACTAAAGCGCCTTGTAGCAGCTGTAATGATAATCGATGGAAAAATGTATGGAATGTGTAGTTTGTAATAATAAAAAAAAAAAAGTTTTAAGTATTATCTTAGCACTTCTGCCGCCTTTTGCCGAGCATTAATATGCACGAAATTTTTGAGAAGTAAAACAAATCAAATTAGAGTTGAATTAATTCTGATTTTATTAATACAAATTAACAACTTATATACTAATTTATTTTAGGGTCAGCATTAATGTGGCACAATAACAAATCAATAGTAGATTTGTTGTTCCCACGGGAATTAGCAATTGTGACAAATATTGTTGGCGCGTGAAAATAATTATTCCAATAATATTCAACAAAAAAACTCAATACACATTTATGCTGACTAAACACAAAAACAATTATAAATATAGTTCATTGCCTTTATAAAATTTGTAAACAAAAAAAATTAATTGAATTTCAAATTCAATGTCATGCTTAAAGTAAATTAAAATTCTTACATTGCTACAGTGCCTTAACTAATTATAGGTACACTACACCCTTACCCTTTTAGGTTTGGGTATTATTAAAAATAAAAATATAGAATTATTGCATTTATGTATTTATTATTGTAGGTATTAATATGTTTGTAATAATTTTTATGATCTAAAATTTCTTAATTTCACTTATGAAATAAACTTTTTTAAATTATTTTTATGTACACTTTTTACTTTTGATTTATCTATTTCTATAATTATGTTTAGATCGTCTATATCTAGTATTTTATATGGACCTTTGTATGGAGGCTCGAGTTTTTTCCTATTCTCGGCTTTTACTAAAACTAAGTCTCCTATTTTTAGTTCTATTTTGTTCTGTTTTCTTTCAGACTCTAGTTTTCTTTTATTTTTAACTTCTAAAATTATGTCTCTTGCTTTTTGTAGTGAGTAACGAAGTCTAATTTTAAGCTCATTCAAATAATTGTCTAAGTTGTAAATATTTTTAGGGTTGCTTAATTCGTCACTTGGTAACCTAGGAAGTTTTCCATATACCAACTCAAAGGGTGTATACTTAGTATCTATGTTTGGAGTTGTGTTAAAAGCGAAAGCAAAGTATGGTATCCATTCGTGCCAATTGTTGTCTTCTACGAAATTTAGAAAATATTCATTTAGAACACGGTGATTGCGTTCTACTGTTCCCAAAGTTTCATGATGGTAGGGCGTCGAGAAATTCTGTTTTATTTTTAATAATACACAAATCTCTCTCATTAACTCATTAGTAAATTCAGTACCTCTGTCCGTTTTGAGAATGTTAAACAAACCGTATTTTAAAATAACTTCTTCTACTAGCGTTTTTGCCACTGTTTTGGCATCTTTTGATTCTATTGGACAAGCTATAACATATTTTGTCAGTTCACACTGTATTGTGAGTATATATCTAAAGTTTACTGACGGTCTAAGTGGTCCGACTGTGTCCACTACTACAATGTCAAAACTACTTGATGGTGTATCTGTTATAGTAAAAGGTTCTTTCGTATGTTTAGTCTGTTTGTTCTTTTGGCACGATTCACATGTTCTTATATAGTTCTTAACCATTTTGTTCATATTTTTCCAAATAAATCGCTGTTTTAATTTTATTAATGTTTTTCTTATTCCGAAATGTCCACTATGGGGTGGGTTATGAAATTCTTCTATAAGTCTGTATTGTTTTATTACGTTATGTACTCTTTTTGGCATTCTGTATATAATTACATCGACGTCATTGTTTTTGAATTTATTGTATTCTTCTTTCAATTTCTCTACCGGTATATATTTAAAAATTTCATCATTATCATATAGTACGTACTTTTTATTTTTAAATTTCTTTATTTTCAATAAAAGTTTCTCCATAAATGTTTCTGAAAACATTGGATTTTCGCTTCTATTGCATATCACGCGAGTAATTTTATCATTATATTCATTCTGCAGATTATTATTATCGTTATTTTCATATATAAATTGTATTCTCTGAAGCTTCTTTATATCGTTTATTGATATACATTCCCACATATGGAGGTGATCAGTCTCCTGTTAAGAAATGTAATTCTTTTTCTTGTTCTTGATTTCAATTTCATCTTCTTTATCTTTAGTATTCTTATTAAGCATGCTACGTGTTATTGCCAGAGTTTTTCTTTCTTTTTCATCAATACAGAGTGGAATCATTTCTTTTAATATGTTTGAATTAATTTCAATGCGAGATAACGCGTCTGCGTTAGTGTTATTTGCTCCTTTTTTATATGTAATATCAAAGTCATAGTCTGATAGTTCAAGTCGAATTCTGGTCAGTTTTGAGGATGGATTTTTATGCGAAAATAGTGCAATGAGGGGTCTATGGTCTGTTACTACAGTGAATTTTCTACCATATAGGTATGGTCTAAAAAACTGTATGCCCCAATGAATTCCTAATAATTCTTTCTCAATAACTGACTTATTTCTTTCATGTCTATTCAAAGATTTACTTGCATATGATATAGGAAGGTCGTTACCAATTTCACCTTGTGAGAGTATTGCTCCTAAAGCTACGTTTGAGGCGTCTGTGGTTAGTACAAATGGTTTATCAAAATCAGAGTATTGTAATATAGGTGGGTTCTTAAGTCTGTTTCTTAAAGTGTCAAATGCTGTTTGGCAATCTTTTGTCCATTCGAATTTGACTTTCTTCTTCAATAAGTTGTTTAGGCAGTTTGCTGTTTTAGCAAAATCCGGAATGAATCTTCTATAGTAATTACAGAAGGCTATAAATCTTCTAACTTCGTCCGAATTTTTTGGAATAGGATATTGTTCAATAATTTCATATTTTGTTGGATCTGTTTTAATACCGTCTTTTGTAATAAGATGACCTAAATATAAGACTTCTGGCTTTAAAAAGCAACATTTTTCTGCATTTAATTTCAAGTTGTACTGTTTAAGTCTTTCAAATACTTTTATGAGATTTTCATTGTGGTGCTTAAGGCTACATCCAAAAATAATAATATCATCTACATATAGGAATGCTTCCGATTCCAGACCAGACAATGCTATCGTTAGCATCCTCTGAAAACTGTTTGATGATATTTTTAGTCCAAAAGGTAGTCTATTATATTGATAGTGACCGCTGTTAGTGGAAAATGCTGTCATTGGTCTTGATGCTGTATCTAGTTCTATCTGATGGAAAGAACTTGTCATGTCAAGAGTGGAAAAATATTTTGCTCGACCTAGTTTGTCTAAAACATCTTCTAGTCTTGTTAGGGGGAATTTGTCGTTTACTACTTTACCATTCAAACGTCTGTAATCTACAACTAGACGCCATTTCTTTATGTCATCTTGTCCTTTTTTAGGAACCAATAATAAAGGAGAGTTGTATGGACTAATTGATGGCTCTATTACATTTTCTTGTAATAATTTCTGTACTTGTCTGTCTATTTCATTCAATTGTGATTGTGGTAAACGATAATTTTTTGTATATACTGGGGTTTTATCGTTAAGTTCTATTGTTTGTTTGTAAAAATTATTAGTGGTTAATGATTCTCCCTCTAGATGAAATATTTCTTGATATTGTTTTAATATGTCGTATAAGGTTTTCTGTTTTTCGTTATCAAAATCTTCGAATTTTATTGTTTTTAGTAATTTCTGAAACCTGTTTTCTAAATAATGTTCGTCATCTAGATGAGTGGTTCTATAAATGTTATAGTATTGTAAAGGTATCGTAGCTAGTTTAAGTTGCGACAATCGTATGGGTGTTTCTAATGTGTTTAGAATTTTAATGTGGCGATTACCATTTTTTGGTATTATCGTGTTTGCAATGAAAACTCCGTTTTCTATTTCTTTATTGCATACTACACTATCTTCACCTATTTTAATGTTGATTTTTACTATTTTTTCACTTCTTGGTGGTATGATGACGCTTGTTAAATGTTTTGTATTAGTTTCTATAGGAATTGTGATACTATCTTCATTTATATAAGTACTTATAGTTTGTGTATCGTAGTTTATTATACAGTTGTATTTACGGAAGAAGTCCATTCCTAAAATTCCGTCTGTGTTTACTGGAAAGTCACTGTCTACTAAGTAAAATTTATGTTTTAAGCAATGTTCTCCAAGTACCGCTTCTAATTCAGTCGATCCAATAGTCTCTGTATAGTGTTTGGTTATGCCATTCAATCTAAGAATATCTTGTTCATTTACATTATATCTCTGTGTAATATTTTCCTTGCAAAGGGATATATCAGAACCAGTATCTATTAGGAAAGTCAGTTTGTAAGTCAGGTTTTTGATAGAAAGATATATAAAGTTCGAAGTGTTGGGATTTATTGTGTAAGTCTGTAATTTTCCCTTTCTGGAGATTCGTTCTGAGTCTCCAGGGCTTCTTCGTTTCCCTGTCGATGTATTGTGCGTACGTTTGGGTTGTTATTTCTTTGATTTGTATGGTTGTTATTGTTATAGGTGTTTCTATTATTTCTGCTGTAAGCATTATTTGTGTTGTATCTACTGTTGGTGTTATTTGAATTCCTATTATAATTATTAAAATTTCTACTATTATTGTTGTTGTTATAATTATTGTTGTAGTTTCTGTCATTTCTGTTGAAGTCTTGTCTTCTTTGATTGTTGTATCTGTTATTGTTGTAGTTGTAATTACTGCGTCGATTTCTGTCATTTATATGAAAGATCTTAAATGTATTTGTTGCCTGTAATAGTCTTTCCTGTGTGCTAGCTATTTCAAATGCTTGTGTTAGCGATTTAGGTTGCGCTGCTATAACTGCTGTTCTTATGTTCTCTTGTAAACCTTCTTGGAATGTTTCGAGTGCTAATTTTTCGTTCAACATTCTAATTGTAGATCGTGCTATTTCATTTGAACTGTCTTCAAGGTCACTGAATTGTACTATGGTTAATTCTGAAATCAATGTGTTTATTTTTTCTCTAAAACTTGACACATTACCTCTCTGCTTAATATTTCTAATTTCCGAATGAAGACTACTGGCTGTCTTTGTTGACTTGAAATGATTGGAAAGTGTTGATTTTAGTTCGGTAAATGTTTTTGGTATGTCTTGTGTCATTAAAATACTTCTAACCCTATCGCTTAATTTCATGGCAATAATATATTTTATTAAATTATTTTTCCCTTGTTCGTTAAGTTCATCGTGAACCATTTCAACCATTGATAGAAATATACCGAGGTGTGTAGGTTTTCCGTCAAATATAGGAATTGTGTCCGAAGCTTTTTTGCTATCGAAGTTTGACATGTTTGAGCTGTTTGAATCGGAGTGTTCTTTCAAAAGTTCGATTGCGGTTGTCTTTAACGTTTTAAATTCTTCAATTTTTTGTTGTCTAAGTGGATTTGATAAATAGCCTATAAGTTTTCCAAATTGTCTACTATATTCATTTATTAAGTGATACTTTTCTTTTATTGTTTCTTCTGTATATTTTCTACCTTTTGATTTTTTAGCGTTTATAATTAATTTCTGTAGTTCTCCAATAATTTGGTCCATAAGTATAAATATATATATATTTTTTTTTTTTTGATTGTTTTTATTAATTTCTTACAGCATTAATCGCTGTGTGTTTTTTTATATAATTTTGTAAAAATTTCCATAATCCTAACAATATAATTATAATAAGTAAAATTATAACTAGTTCTAAACTAATAGTTACTTTATTATCATTTATAGCATAGGCATTAGCCTGTCCTTGGACTGTAGCATCTGCTATTCCCATTTTTATATTTTCGAGTATAATTTCTTGTCTTTCCTTTTCATTTATCTTGATTATTTCAAATGTCATTACCTTATCATTTCCAGCCGTCTTCTTTCAATTTCTTTAGTTTTTTAATTAGTTCAGTTTTTTGTGTTCCAAAGCTTATATTTATTATTCTTTGTAAGTCAGCGCATTCTTTTTGGAATTTCCTTTTTCTTCCTCCTCTTTTTTTTGCCTTGTATAACCCTTGTGGTTCCTTGGACACACACAATTTACTCTTGTATTTGGCCTGTCTTTCTCTATACTCTTCTATAGAGATAGGTTTAGGACCAGCAGATTTCAGTTGAGGGGTATACTTCGGTGGATCAGGACTGTTGCTGCTCACTGGAGTGGGGACATATTCCAGTAATTCTTCCCACTTCTTAAAAATTTTATCTATTTCTATCTGGGACATTAAAAGATTTATGCTGTGCGGGATTTAAGTAGGACCGTATCAAAAAGAATTGACAATTTATGTTGTGCAGGATCAAAAAGAAATTAATTTATGTTGGGCAGGATCGCCATGTAATGATAATCGATGGAAAAATGTATGGAATGTGTAGTTTGTAATAATAAAAAAAAAAAGTTTTAAGTATTATCTTAGCACTTCTGCCGCCTTTTGCCGAGCATTAATATGCACGAAATTTTTGAGAAGTAAAACAAATCAAATTAGAGTTGAATTAATTCTGATTTTATTAATACAAATTAACAACTTATATACTAATTTATTTTAGGGTCAGCATTAATGTGGCACAATAACAAATCAATAGTAGATTTGTTGTTCCCACGGGAATTAGCAATTGTGACAAATATTGTTGGCGCGTGAAAATAATTATTCCAATAATATTCAACAAAAAAACTCAATACACATTTATGCTGACTAAACACAAAAACAATTATAAATATAGTTCATTGCCTTTATAAAATTTGTAAACAAAAAAAATGAATTGAATTTCAAATTCAATGTCATGCTTAAAGTAAATTAAAATTCTTACATTGCTACAGTGCCTTAACTAATTATAGGTACACTACACAGCAATGAATGGCAACTCTTTACTTCCATCTATTTTCGTACAACAAAATCAAATACAAGCAAAAAAGGTTGCCAGATTTGTAATTTTGTAGCAACGCCTCGCTTAAAGCACACACCCTGTCGTCACCCGTAGATGACTTCAAATTAAAATAAAAAATTAAAATATTTACCTATATAAAGGGTGGTTAAATTTCAAGGACCGATGTTGATTTTGAATAAAACACAAACTATTTAGGAAATTATTGTAATTTTATTTTATTATGATATATTGGTATTACTCAATTATGTATGGAACAAATTATCTCATCCTTTAGCTCTTGAATTGTTGCTGGCTTATCGACGTACACCTTTTCTTTCAAATAACCCCAAAGAAAAAAGTCCAACGGTGTCAAATCACATGATCTTGGCGGCCAATTGACATCGCCACAAAAAAATTGTTCACAACAAATATTTCCAAATATTTTTAAATATCAGCGCTTTGAAAAATTGTCCACAACAAATATTTCCAAAAATCAAGTGCTTCTACAAGTACACAGTATGTCTGTCTTTCTGTCCATCCAATAATTTTCTCGTCGATCGCTAGTCGATCACCCAAACAAGCAAAACAACAACAACATCTCACCATCTGGCTACCCATAAACACACAAAAAAAGGGCTTGTCAGAAATGTGTGTTTTTCTCCCAAAAAAAATTCATAAATACACACAAAAATAAAAAAATATTTTTCCCATTTCTTCCGTAAGCTCTGTCTGTCCGTCTGTGTATCTGTCCATATTCAAGACACACTCCAATACAATACCCTTGTCCACAAAAATTGTCCACAAAAATTTTTTTCAAAATCAAGTGCATCTACAAGTACACAGTATGTCTGTCTGCCTATTGATCTACATGCATACATATCCACAAAAACTAAATCACATCTTTCTCAAGTGCATCTACACAGTAAGTCCGTCTATCGATCACAACAAAGGAAAGGCTTCAACAATGCACCCAACACTTGTGCATTGCTCCCCAACATTTTTTCTAAATCTCAGCTTTATTGCTATCCTATAAAATTTAACGACTTTTTTACGAATTTGTTTTGAAATTTTTTAAAAAATTTGACCTACTTTAACACGTGTACATGAATTTCCCCCCCTAATTTTTCCAAATTCTCAGCTTTATGGCTTTTTTTTAAATTAACGACTTTTTTACGACTTGTTAAAAATTTTATGACATTTTTATTGCTTTAAAAACCAACGATGACCTTTAATGGCTTTTATTACTTTCCCCCATACTAAACCTATAGGAAGTTGACCTTTTAATGGCTTTAAAAAACAACGATGACCTTTAATGGCTTTTAATACTCTCCCCCATACTAAACCTATAGGAAGTTGACCTTTTAATGGCTTTTTGTTCAAAGTGAAATAGAACGCCCAATATACATATACTAACTTCCTACCCCAAAGGTCAGGGAAGCGTAGTTGGCAAGTGCGGACGTCGTTGATATTGAATCCCGCGCCGGTGTGTTTGATTACGTTGACCCCGGAAAGGAGTTCATCGTACACGGTTTTAATCGACATTGCAGTGCTACACGGGTGCGTTGCTGGTATAAATAAAACTCGGCAGCGGCCGACGAACGAAGATCGGTCATGGTGGAAACAGAATACGGAAGGAGATTGCCCTTGAAAATGTCAGGATGGATGGTCTGTTTCGGGAAAGCGACTCGGTTGAGGGCATCGGGACGAGAGATATTCCTTTGGGAGTTTAACAAACAAACGGCAGCGCTGAGAGCTCGGGTTTTACTGAATCCAGGAGTAGCAAAAACTATTCTTACGGTTGTTAAACCGTATAACGCGGTGCTGAGCAGCTCGTAAACAGCGTCGGAAGTTGGGGCGACAAGAACGCGGTCTCGGCGAGGTGTGGAACGTTCGTCAAAAAGACGAATCAGAGCAGTAACACGACGAACCCAGTCGGGGTAATCTGAGTTAACGATCACGACAGGGATGTCGTGACCTGAGCAAGAGTGGATGAAAACTCGATTTCCAAAAGGGTCGACTATTTCCAAACGTCTCTGCTTGGAAAATACACTGGGGAAGTGGTCGCGGAAAGCGAGAATGACCGAATACGTGTAAACGCCATGACGAAGTACCATTTTCTTCGGGAAATCTAGAAAAAAATTACGTTTACTACATTGTACAATACCTCCCCTAATACCCCGGAAAACAAAATTATACATGTTAATATCAGTTTGCAATTGCAACTCAATTTTGGTTGTTTTTAACATTGCATCCCATGATAGACCAGGGATATAGCGAGGGGTCTAAATAATAAATGTTTTTACAGAACTTAAGAACATTTTCAAAAATATCACATAACAAAAGAACATATACTCTTAAATTTAAAAGTAAGTAGTCCATTAAGGTTTTACATTGAAATGTAGACCATCCCTTTTCGGCATGATTATAATCGTCCTCCCTACACTTCTCATTAGTAAGTTTATTGAAAAATACTAAAGGGGGTGGTAATTGAGTTTCTTGAACACGATTCACAGAATTCAAATAGTCATACGGAAAGACACTTTTACGTCCCATTAAATTAAATTCATTGTCAATGAAACAAGAAAACGCAACTCAGTCGTTTTCTTTTCATTAACCGATATCTTTTTTGATATTGAAATGTATAATTCCTTATTTAACGGAATTGTATTTCCATTTAATACCTTCAATAGATGACAGTTCTCTTACAAACAAATGGCAATCATATGCCGAGAGATAATGAAAAAATATTGTGATGAAATAGGCGATTTGATATTCTAAATTACATTTATTATGAGCAGGAGCTCTATATTCGCCAGTTAGATGGCAATGGTCAGCTACTGTATCTTCAACAGATAAAAATTCATTACAAATGTAACAATTTATGTATTCATTTTGTATTATCTGTTGAAGTAGTGTCAAGGAATTCATCGGCTTGACTATACTTAATTAATTATTATAAATATCTATGATATCCCTAACTAAACTAGTGAAAAAATGTTTTGGTGCATTATCACCACTATAAATTCAAAAAACATCAAATTTCGAGTGAAATGAACACTTAATATAGTAGCTATAAGCAAATGGAATGTGCTTTTGTGTAGATTTTACGTTCGTAGAACTTTGAATGTTAACTGTTTCCAGTATACATTCAAAATCAGCGTATACAACAAAAGGCACATCCATTTGCTTTTTGAAATTTTTATAACTCACTAAACTTTTTTCCGCAGTAGGCATCCTAGTTACAATCTTATTGCATTCAGGTTTATGTTTATTTAAGGATTCCTCTTGATGGAAATGAATAAGGCAAGTATTACAGATGAAAAGTTAACGTGTATGTTTAGTAATTTGGCTATGTATCAATCTGCAATTAAATGAAAAAAAAAGAAATGATTTAAATTAATATAATTTTTGCATATATAAAAAGTTTATAAATATTATTTACATACCTTGAAATATTTTTAATCCATACATAATGGAATCTTTCTCCATCCTCTAGCAGTAATTAGTTGAAGTGTTTGGACTTCTCTTCTATGGTGTAGTAGTATGGTCCTACTACAGTATCACCTTCTAATCCAAACACATTCACACTGATTTGAGGATTCATTAACTCAAAATCTCTTATTTTGTGAACTGTTAGAAGGAAATTTAAATTGGTGAAATTTGACTCGATTCCATTATCCAGCAAAATTATGTCATCTTCAATATTTTTAATTTTATACGAGGAACATCTTTCTGTATAATGCTATGTTCACATTTGGGTTTTTAAACGCGTTTAAGCAAAATGTTGATTTAGCTAATCAAAGCCGTTCACATTACATTTGAGATGATTAAGATGACAGACGATTAAGAAAAAACACACACACAAGCACACAAAAAAACAACAAACAAATTTAAATTTCTTTAAAGTATTAAAAATGGATAAAAACACTTTTATAAAGTTATCAGAAGATTATTTTAATCAATTTAATGATGAAATTGTGAAAATTTATGAATTATTTAAGGAAAAAAAAAATAAAAACATTTAGCAGACATCTTGGCCGGTTGTACACAATCGAGCGATTCTACATTATTAGGGTATGTTCAGTGGATTCTATGTGGTTTATGAAGTGATTTAGTTGTAATCATGTCGATTTGAAGTGATTAACAAATCACTTCAATGTATGGGTAATCATCTCGATTTTGAAGTGATTAGAGCTTAATCACGTTCGAACTGCTTAAACGCGTTTAAGAAGCCAAATGTGAACATACTATAAGTCGCTGCTTGGGAAATTACAGATATGATTGCCCATTTAAAACAGTACTCGTCTCGATTGTTAACGTTAATACAGGCGTTTTTGTGTTGTATTGATGGTGGTAAAGGAAGGTATTGTGATCCTTTGATGGAGCTTTATTTATTTATATTGATTTCGAGATGCGAGATCTCTATTAAGGCCCATCCACTATCGCGCTCCTGAAACTCGCTCATCTTTTTCATAACGATGTTGCAATGGTCATCATAAAGCCGGTGAATTTCATATGTTGTTGTTGCTGTGTTTAGGATGACCATTTTCGTTTGATGAGGCTTGACATCGATAGTGCATGAGTCCTCTTCTTCCTTTACCAATACATACTCGGAAAATAGTTCAATGTTGAATTTTATTGCGGTATATTTTTGAATAATATTCTTTAACAATTGAACTATTTTGGGTTTTATTTCGCCTAGAATCTTTTCTGGTATTAAGTTTTCGGTATGCTCGTTCTCAAGCATGTATGTAGCAATGCGATTTTGAAATGTTGATTGTATACATTTCAAATTATTTTCCACTTCTTGTATGCAATTATTTTTGTGTTTATTAGTCCTCTTATGTCTGGACCAAATATTTTTTTGAATATATACTTTACACTCTTCACAATATTATTTATTTTCTTTCTCTTCTACACTAGTAGAGTGCTCGGTTATAATCAAATGATGTTGATATTCATTTTGGTTTGAGAAATATAAATAACAAAATGCATTTTATTGAAGTGGATGGTTCTTCATGCTGCACTCTTACATGTCTTCTCAATGCTGAACTTCTCTCATATACTTTTTCACAATAATTGCACATAAAAGCAGCCATTTTATATTCCAATTTGATCTTTTTTTTTAATTAAGATTTTATTATTCACTCTATAATATCTCAAACAAGACTGATTTCGATTGAGAAATAACCAGTGTTTAAATACATACATTTTTGTTATTTATTTATGTTTGTTTTATCAAACAGCACAATAAAAGTGAATATGTTTATTCATTGTATATGAGTTTGATTTGAAAATAGCGCGGCGTAAATGGAGATTGTTTTAAATGCTGATCTTCATTGCAATCGGATTTTAGATCTTTAACCTTTTAAAATTTTTCTTTTTAATTTCAATAATACTTGTTGTGGAAATTAATTGTATACTCTATTTATACATGGATATGTTCAACCATTAAAAATTATTTTCGAAATGTGATGCAATATTAGAAATAATTATTTTACTTTTAATAGTTTTTTAGTAGTTATATTTTATTTAATAATTACTTAAAAGATGAATAAAAATAAGAACTAAATTCACATCTATAAACTTAAATCAAGTTCCCTAATGAAGCGATCTCCTTCTTCATCCAAATAAAAGCCGTCATTCGCCTTTAAAATGATTCTATCACCCTCTTCGTCTTCCAGAAAGTACTCAACGTTTAAAAAAATAGAGGTAAGCCATTTGGTTGTTGGGGATCTCATCCATAGAATTATCATCGACAAATTCAATTTCATACTCGCTCGAATCCATTGTTCAAATGTAAATAAACCTAGTTTTCAGAAGTATACTCCACTAAGCCTTTTAAGAAGGGCAAGAAAACAAACTGCAATTAATGTTTTGTTTTATAAACAAATTATACATTCTAACACGCTCAATCATATTTATGCTTCTTAAGTATAACAAAAAGATTTCTTCATCAGATTAATGTAAACAACCATGAAGACACATCGTCAGCATTTTATTACAAAATACAAATTGTTTTTAAATTTTCTTAGGAGACGTTATACTATGAAAGTAAAAAGGTGGTAATTGATCGGTCTGTATATTGGTGTTCTTTCGGTGGTTCAGGAACATTTCGTCGATCATTAGCTCCGTATCGGGACAAATTAAGGCGTGTTATGCCGCAGAACCGGAAGGATTGGTCAAAACAAAGGTAATCGTCTCCTCATCATACGGTAAGAATACACCGTTATATGCGTATGATACCGAAGAAAACTTCCTACCCCAAAGGTCAGGGTAGCGTAGTTGGCAAGTGCGGACGTCGATGATATTGAATCCCACGCCGGTGTGTTTGATTACGTTGACCCCGGAAAGGAGTTCATCGTTGGTTGGTTAACTTTGAATCCGAGGTGTGTGCTGGCGGCTGTTGTTCTCTATAACCTCAGGAGACGAGTAACACATAATGGCCTCCAGCATCATCTTCGCTAGGGCGTCGTCGGGTGCGCGGGAGTAATAAACCAGGGTTTGTCGGTGTCGGGAAATAGCGGTAATCGCCTGGTTGAGGTTTCGGTAAATCTCTATATTGTTTCCCTGTTCTCGTACAACAATTGAATGGTCGAATGTGAGTCCCTGGGCCTCAGTTATGGTGAATAATTTAGCCCCGGGAATTTTCGAGATGTATGGGAGAAGGGCTTGTTTCTCAGCGCGGGTGAAGGTCATATACAGACCCCCTTCAACCTTCGCGATCAGTCCGGAACGAACTATGGACATGGATTTGGTCACATCGTTATGAGTGTAAAACTTTTCATAGAATCCACGTAAGGCGTAGACGACGTCTTTCGGACAGCGGTCAGTCACGTAAAGTCCTGGGAGGGCAGATGCAATCATGCTGGGTAGAGGAACCTGTAATATACCAACGTGGAGGCAATCGTGGAAAGGAATTTGACTGACATCCCCTACCATTATGACTCGGTAAAGATTCGGATAAGAGAGGGTGGCATAGACGATCTGACCTGGGTGAACCATGGTGGCCTCGTCGATGAAAAGGGTACGGACATTTTTGTCGGTCCGGTTGGTCAACATAGCACTAGCAATTGTGCGGACACGAGTTTCGACGATTGAGTAGTCGCGCTTAGCGAAATAAGCGCGAACGGATCGGACATTGAGTTTCTTGAGGAGAGACTAGCGATCCTTCTCTTCTGAATTCATCGCTTTCAAATCCGATTTTCGATATATCTTCAGTTGTATTAAGCAATCCCCAACTTTGTCTCCCGACTTTGATTTGTATAATATACCGTTCTTCTGAAGACAAGTATATTGTGAGATGTTGGAGGTAAATTTCTGTGAGCTCTGTGGTCCATTTTCCATTCCGAGATCTACGTCTGGATTTAATAGGGATTCCATGGATAATGCTGCACCTACACTGGGAGTTATAGTAGTTACAGTCGTGGATAAAGTGGAGATGTTCCCAATTTGTTTTGAAGTGTTTGGCAAGGATATAAAATCCTCCTGAATAATTTCGTCCTCTGTTTTCAATGATTGTAACATACTCGCAAAGTTCTTCCACATTTCGCATCGGGACAAATTAAGACGTGGTATGCCGCAGGACCGGAAGGATTGGTCAAAACAAAGGTATTCGTCTCCTCATCATAAGGTAAGAATGCACCGTTATGTGCGTATGATACCGAAGAAAACTTCCTACCCCAAAGGTCAGGGTAGCGTAGTTGGCAAGTGCGGACGTCGATGATATTGAATCCCGCGCCGGTGTGCTTGATTACGTTGACCCCGAAAAGGAGATCATCGTACACGGTTTGTAATCGACATTGCAGTGCTACACGGGTGCATTGCTGGTATAAATAAAACTCGGCAGCGGTCGCAGCGGCCAACGAACAAAGATCGGTCATGGTGGAAACAGAATACGGAAGGAGTTTGCCTTTGAAAATGTCAGGACGGATGGTCTGTTTCGGGAAAGCGAATTGGTTGAGGGCATCGGGACGAGAGATATTCCTTTGGGAGTTTAACAAACAAACGGCAGCGCTGAGAGCTCGGGTCTTACTGAATCCAGGAGTAGCAAAAACTATTCTTACGGTAGTTAAACCGTATAACGCGGTGCTGAGCAGCTCGTAAACAGCGCCGGAAGTTGGGGCGACAAGAACGCGGACTCGGCGAGGTGTAGAACGTTCGTCAAAAAGACGAATCAGAGCAGTAACACGACGAACCCAGTCGGGGTAACCTGAGTTAGCGATCACGACAGGGATGTCGTGACCTGAGCAGGTGTGCATGTAAACTCGATTTCCAAAAGAGTCAACTCGATCCAAACGTCTCTGCTTGGAAAATACACTGGGGAAGTGGTCACGGAAAGCGAGAATGACCGAATACGTGTAAACGCCCTGACGAAGGACCATTTTCTTCGGGAATTCTAGAAAAAAAAAATTTTTTTTTTTTAAATATTTTAAATTACACTTGCGTTGCGTTTTTTTTTTTTTTGATGGATCTTCGCGAATGAGGAACCAACAATAGTCCGCCATCATTTGTTCGTCCCACCAGCCTTTGTAACGTCTCTCGATTTTTGCCATTTCTTGGTGAAATCTTTCACCTTGTTCATCACTTTCGGAGCCCAAGTTCGGGGGGAAAATATCCAAATGACTGAATAAGAAGTGTAATTTAGGTGTCATATTTGAACCTAAAGGTTAAAATGAATAAATTTTAAATTATAACGGCCTTTTTGATATACATGTTTTCACACAACGCTTACCAATGGCATTGAATTTTTGCAGTAATGTATCGATTTTCTCTGCGTAATCAGGACTTCTGTAGTTTCCCAAAAAGTTGTGAACGATGTCCTGGAATGCTTCCCATGCCTCCAAATGAGCTGGACCTAAACACTCATTAAATGCTTGGTCACCGTACAGAGCCCGAATTTGAGGTCCATCAAATATATCAATTTTGCTCGCTGTGGCTCTCGGAAATTTTTGTTTAAGGTAATTCATGGCAAGACTGTCTTTTGGCAACGTTTTAACAATATTTGTAAATAACCCAAGCTTAATATGTAATGGATGAAGTATTATCTTCTCCAGAGGAATGAGTGGGTCATTTTTGATATTGTACACTCCTTGCGTACGTCCACTGCGCTCGGGCCAAACTTTTCGGGTGTAGTGATTCTGACGGTCACGGCTGTCCCATAGACATAGAAAACAGGGAAACTTCGTATTGCCCCCTTGCAATCCAGATAGTATGGCAACTAATTTAAAATCAGAGCAAACTTTCCATTGATGTTGGTCATAATGTATGAGATCGAGAAGTTCTTTCATTGCTTCATATGTTTCCTTTATGTATTTTCCATATCCGATTGGAATTGATGGGTTCGTATTCCCTTTATGAAGCAAGACTGCCTTCAAACTATCCTTTCCTCCATCCATAAAAAGACGCCATTCCTCTGGGTCATAATTTTGTTGGAGAGCATTAAAAAGACCACATATGTTGGCACAAAAACAAAAGTTTGCCGTTTTTGCGAAGAAAAGTGCAAGTTGTTTGCTGCGATCAAGGTAATATGTAACACGTGTCTCAGGAGCACAATATCCATACTCTTGTAATCGTGATGCAAGTAATTCAGATTTCGATTTCGGCAAATACAAATCTCGGCACAAATTAAGCTCGGCCTGAGTAAGTTAATGGAGTTTCTTATTTGATTGCATTTCTGATTCACTCCACTCATCTGATGAATCATTTTTTATTGTTCTTTTTCGTATTTCTGTAGGACCCGCTACAATCAGCTGCGGTTTGGGGCACGATACTGAGTGCGGCACTGGTAGCGTCACCGAGCTAACAACTGGATAAACTGGTTCAATTTTACGTCCGCTAGACTTTTCCGTTAAACAGAAATAACAATCTGTTTTATGGTTGATCTGGTTTCTCCATTTCATTGGCTCTCCAAAAGTAAAGAAACACTCTTGACCCTTACCAATTTTATTTAATATTATTCGGCAATTGTTACATGCACTATTCGGTTTCCACGGTTTGTCGAGAGACGCAGGTCGAAAGCCGAAATACTTCTTATACGCTTCTGATAAATTTTTCGTATTCATTTTTCGCATCAAATGTTGTGATTTCTTTTTCACAAGAACACCACAAACATAACAAAATTTGTTGGGATCGAATGAACACATCTTATTTTTTGCACGTACAAAGCCAAACTGACATGTTTTTACACAATGTGTTTTTTTTATGGGAATGTAAATTTCCAAACGTAAATTCCCAAATTCCAAAACTGATGGACGCCGAATATAGTGTGTGAGCAATGAAGATGAAAATATTGTCGTTCCACAAAATCCTTAATTAAAACTTTATTTTTCATCCGATTTTTTTTAAATTACGCTTAAAATGTTGGTAATTAAATAAACTATTTGGTTAAAAAATAAAACATTCCAGATATTTACTATAAGGTAGAAAAAAAACGAAACAAAAATGAAAAATTTTGAAAAAATCGTAAAAAATAGGCAAATTTCGAACTTTGAGGTGCCATAACTCAGCCAATTCTTATCAGATAAAAATTGAGTGGGACCATACACCGAAAAACACAAAAGTACCGTTATCTAAAAAACTGTACTTTTGAAAAAAAATTACAGCGTTTTTCGTGTTCAGGAGGTCAAAATTAACTTATCTAGGCACGTGGCGTTCTTGGTAATTTTCCAAATTAAAAATTTGTAAAGCAGTGTTATAAGAAAATTGGCAGGATCAAGATATGCCGGATCGGAATATGCAGGATCGCCATATAATAGTTGAATTTTAGGTGTGTTTATTATGTGTGTTTTGCTAAGTTGTTTATGATGCTATGCTTAGCCACAGTACGTTTTACTTCTTCTGAGCACTGTTGAAGGTGCCTGGCTAGAAGGTTGAGAACAAGTTGTATTTCAAAAGTTTTCTAGTATTTATTTGACAATTTATCTGGTAATTATTTTAATTTTTCTATTTACAATTTCTAAATCTAATTTTTTGTTTTTCTCTTTCTATTGCATTGTATGACCTATTTAATTAGAACACTTAGTTTTCATTGGTCAGTATTCTACTCAAATGTTACTCAATATTCTGTTTGAGTTGCATATGGCATGACCCAAATATTACTGAATATTTTGTAAGCATTGCTTATGAATTGCGTATGGAATTGTATGCATTGTAATATTTCAAGTGCTTTGACCCTTTGTTGAATCACAAGCATTCAAACATACTGTTTGTGTTCCTGTGTGGTATGAAATATTATTTCAAGTGCCGCTTTAAATGTGTCATATATTGCTTTCGATTTAAAAATGTTTAGTGTGTCACTATTGTGTTCAAGGTTTTATGTTACAAAAATATAATTTGTGTTTAATTTTGTTATTAATTTTTGGGTAGTTGTAATGAGTTGTGACAAACACACTACACTGTGCTCGTGCATTAAAAGAAGCTCGAAAGTCTTCAAAAAATTAGTAAAAATTTCTGTTAAATCCTGCATTTTTTATTAGCATCCTTTCTCATTTTTAAATTTCTAGAAAAGAAAAAGATTAAGTTGTAATTATATATAATATTTACAATGTTTATTTATCGTAAATAATAAACGGTGCATCTGCACGAACTAGGACCCTCTTCACAAAGTTGACTGTACCAAGGGCAGCACTCGAAATGTGGCTCCCCATCATTTCTCTCACCAAAGCTGAAGTCCTCATTTTCATCCAGCATCGAAATAAAATTTTGCATGCACACCCTGGGCTCGTTTTTTATACCAATTTCTCCCTCTTTTTTTAAATTGCATTGTTTCCTAAATATCAGTTTTATTAATACTTGCATAGAGCGAAGGGAAGAAATGTATATCATTATCTCTTTCATTCGCATCATTATATACTGAATATCTTTTTATTTTTTTGAAAAATAAAAAAGATTAATATTGATTTAGCTTAGCTGTTATCAATTAGAGAAGTGGTTTTAATCTCAGTGGAAAAAAGAAACTAATTGAACCCTCGGGAAACTTATACATTATCCTCCAGCTCAATTTTTTTGAGCACCTATACTTTGTTTTCAATGTACTTGCATTTTTAAAAATTTATTTAGATGACATCACAAGATCCTTAATGTGAATAAAGGATTTGCTTTAGCTCTACAATACGCAACTGACGAAGATTTGAAGAATTTATCATCTAGAACGTATCTTATATACAGGGAAGGGGACAAATAATTATAAAATTTAAGAAATTTCGTTTATCAATATCAGTCAATGGCCTTTTGGGGAGCTTGCTTAGAAGTTTTTTGCTTTTTCTTCATAAGTTAATCCATATCCCTTCCTATATGGTTGAAGGCAAAGTCCTTTACCCGTTGCTGTGCTATGCTACTCACTTCATTAATGGTAAAACAACACCAACTTTTGGAACACGCATTACGTGTGGTATTACAATTTCAGATTTCCTTCCCTTTAAGGATTTGTAAATGGTTTTACGTGCAATCTTGATAGCAGCGTTAAGATCGGTTGGCTTGTCTTTATTTTAATATTTTTGTTGTCGTGTTTAGCATTGAATTGCACAGTTTTCATCCAATAACTTTATTCGATTTTGATTGTCTATTACTTTTGTTTTTCTTAGTCATTCCCATTGTAAAAAGATTCTAAACTTAAGTAAACAAAACACTTTTTTTATTTAGTTTGAACAGCCGCTTGTGCGACCGTTCTTGTTTAACGTCTTTTATTTATTAAATTGTACTTAAAATTACTTAAATCTAGATACCTAAAAATACACTAATACTAAGGCATTTATTTTAAGAACAAAGAATCATAAATATGATTCTTTGTTCAATGCCACTTACAAAGCGTTGTTGGGAATGTGCTTGTCAGCATATTCCCATCAATGAGTTTGGTGTGTGTGGACATTGTAGCTATAACAAAGTGTGCAGCTCGTGTTACATACAGAGGGTATGGTAACGACGACTTGTCAAACACACTACACCATACCAAGTAAAGTTTTTACTTTCAATGGTGTAATAAGTTTGTTTTATCCAGCAAAATCAAACAAACGTTTATATATTCTTTTATATTATTTATTCTTAATTTTTATTTAGTTAAATTATTTTATCTTTTTACTATCATACATTGAAGTAGCTGGCCCACCCGCTTCAACAGAATGAATTATTGAGTGAATATGTTCTGTTGGTATTTGGCTATCCGGAACAGGAATTTCATCAGAATGTGGCAGCGGAAATGGAGCATATGTTGTTGCAGTATAAGATATATAAGTCATTTTTCTTCTGTTCATACCCGCTGTATAATTTATGCACGCATAACACTCATCTTCAACATGAACTATGGGATCTCTCCAAATCATTGGAACACCAAATGGCATGGCGTCTCCATTTTTTCCCCACTTGTTTAAATGGTAAATGCAGTGTGTACACACTATTGATGGTGTCCAACTCTTACCATATATAACACTTAAAGAAAAATATGATTCATACAAGGTACTTGTTTCATTAGTGATTTTACGGCGACTTGGCATATTTTTTATATTTTCCACACACATAACAAAAGTAATTAAACTTTTTACACGCCTCCATCTTAGATATTTCAATATAACTGATTATATACAAGACTGGCAAAGGCTTTAAACTTCACTAATCACTTTCGCAAGCACTTTCCATATGACAGTGAAGGGGTTGAGGAACTCTTATTTATACTGTAATTGTTTTAATCAAAGTACCTAATTATAATTAGTGAAAATATTAAAATTAAAATTAATTTTACAGTATTTTTTATTAATACTTTCATCATCTTCTCATTAAAAAAAAATTTTCTATTTATTTTAATTACTTGAAATCAAATTTTTCAAATCTACCGCGTCCAACAATTCGTTTATACCTTCTTTTATTTTTTCTTTTAGTTTATTTTCTTTCCTTGCTATAAACGTTAATATTAGAAACATGCAAATTACTAAACTAATTTGTATAACGATACTTTTCATCTTTTCTTTTTCTTTTATTACTTTTTTGACTAAAAATACTTTAAAGTTTCCTCTAATTCCTCAATCCTTTCCCAGTACTTAGCAGCGTGCTGCCATGGAGGTGGTGGATCAGAATTTATTAGTCTTTTCAAATTTGCTATATCTCTCCTTATTTTTGTAACGTAGCCGCCTCTTCGCTTTGGTGGCTTTACTCCGGTATCTTTGGTGGCTGCTCTATTGGCGTTGGTCTATTTCTTTTTTTATACTCTTCGATCGACAGCTTCTTGGGACCCGCTTCAATAGCTTTCGCCTCAGACATTTGCACCAGAACTTTTAACAATTTTACCAAACCTTGGATCATGGGCGAACTCGCCTCCGGTCCATCAGGTGCAGAAATTTTAAGCACTCTGTCGCTAACAACAAAAAAATTTTCACTGCTCTTTCCTTTTTCTTCCTGGATCTGATGTCCTTGACGTGTTCTTCTGCCGAACCGTCCTTCTAATTCTTGGCATGAATTAGGCACCTTGTTTTGTTATATTTTTTTTTCGATTCCCAGTGTTAGGTTTTTTTTCTTAGCACATTAGGAATGTTTGGCAGGATCGCCATGTAATAAGTTTGTTTTATCCAGCAAAATCAAACAAACGTTTATATTTTCTTTTATATTATTTATTCTTAATTTTATTTAGTTAAATTATTTTATCTTTTTACTTATAAGCATACGGAACTATTTCTAGTTCTAGTGCTTCTAGCTTCTTTGACTTGACTGTCCCTTAATACTAAAACTTCTTCTCTTAAATACTATTTTTACATTTTACGTTCTTAACCTAGAATTCTAATAATAATCTTGACCCAATGCACAATAACAAAAACCGCGACCTTCCACAATGTTGTTTTACACATCTGGTCGACATAAGTGCAACTCTATCCCACAACATTCAACACATGTGCCAATGTGTGTGTTCCTCAGTTTGTTTACTGTTATCATAAAACAAAACAGTCACAAACAAACTGACACAATTGCAATATGATCTTGTTATTTTTGTTATCAAGCACTTGGGTTGGTTACTCAAGTGGTGAGTCATAAACACAAATTATTATTCGTTGTTTGTACCAAGAATAATAATGAAGGTCACACTACAATGGTTAGTAAGCAAATATGCAAACGCTTTTTCTGGCAGACTTTTTACTTTTGAAAGTACTTGTTCCCAAGCTCTGTTCTCAAAATTTTGATCAGCTTGATATCTCATATTTATATCTTTACTTTTTGGATAAGCACTATCGTGTTCTTACATCCAGCGTCCAAGCGATTTATTCCTTCATCATCTTACTCTTAATGTTTTTATAATTCGTTCCAGGACCACAATATTGTATTATGGAATTTAAAAGTTTTGATTTTACTTGTGTTTAGTAAGTGAGTTTTTGCTAAGTTATTTTGAATGCTTTGCTTAGCCACAGCACGTCGTACTTCTTCTACTTCTTGGTCAGTGTTTTAACCAAATTTTCACTCAATTTCTTACTTTAAATTTTCATTCAATCTTTTACTAGAAATATTGCTTGTTGCACTATTTTTTATCTTTATGCTATCTACCAATTTTGTTGCTGTTTCTATGATTTTCTCTCACGCTGTTTCTTCTATCCTAGGTATAACCGTGATAACAAAAATCTTCCAGAGAATTTAATGTTATTATTTTTACTACTTTTTATTTTTTAAATATAATTTTATAATTTTTTCTAACTCCTCTATCCGCTTCCAATACTCATTACCGTGTTGCCATGGTGGTGGTGGGTCTGCGTTCACTATTCTCCTTGTATATGCTAACTCTCTTCTTAGCTTTACTAAATAGCCTCATCGTTTTGGTGGCTTTACTTTTGGGATTTTTGGTGACTGCTCAACCGGTATTAGTTTATCTCTTCTATTGTACTCTTCTATCGTCAACCTTTTCGGACCTGCTGGTATAGTCCTTTCATCGGACATTGAGAAAAAAAAATTTGACTTAAATCACGGGCGAACTCGCCTCCGATTCGCAGGTGCTATATTGGCAGCACTCTGTCCCTAAAAAAAATTATTTATTTATTTGTCTTCTTTGATGTGACTTGTTCCTTGGCCGTGATAGATTTTATGAGCACTTTTGGAAATTTTGGCAGGATCGCCATGTAATAAAAATACGTGTATTTGTTTTTATTTCTGAATTTTTAAAAGGAGATTAATTTTTATTTAGAACTCAGTTGAGTTCTTTTTTTCTTAGCTCTACTCTTAAATTTTTGTATTTCAAATTACACTCATTATGAGGAGCTCAAAATTACCAGTGAGATGACAGTGGTCTCTAACTTTGTCATTATATAAAACTTTTTTACATATTTGGCAATTGGTAAATTTATTAAAAACATCAATATCATCTACTGTCATTACTATTTTCTCTACTTTGGACAGATACTGATTGTAAATATCTGTTTCATCTTTAACAATTTTGTCAACAAAAACTTTCGATGCATTTTTCCCTAAAATAATATCTATCAAATTTAATGTCCTTAAAACTGCATTTAGTATAGTAACTAAAAGCACATGGAATTGCATCTTTGTTGCATCTTTAACAATTTTTTCAACAAAAACTTTCGATGCATTTTCCCTAAAATAATATCTATCAAATTTAATATCCTTAAACTACATTTAGTATAGTAACTTAAAGCACATGGAATGTGCTGTTGAATATTGGTTGTGTTATTACTCACACTATCATTTAATTTTTCCAAAATGGACTCAAAGTCAGCATAAATAACGAAAGGAACTTCAACTTGCTTCTTGTGGTTTTCAAAAGAAATGATTGCATATTCGGAATGGATCATCTTTGATTTCTTTTTTTCACTTTTCCTTCTTTTTTGTGAATATGCAGATTTGTCAAAGAGTGTTTTTTAATCTCCTCTTATATCATCAGTTTTAATTGAGTAAATGAAAGAGTCAGTGTCCATAGAATTAAGATTTATATTATCTCCGAATTGAGGTTTCATGTACTCATAATGGAAATCATGCATTTTCCATTTTGATAGATCAAGTACACAAAAGCCTTAATAAATTGGTTTATTATAATATGTCAAAGTTTTGTTCATTTGTACTGCCCATTATTTATCGGTAAACTGTGAAATACTATGAAAATTTGGTTTTGCTATAAGTTCAACTACACCTTATCGGTTAGGGTTGGTACGACCCCATTCACTAACCAACCAAACGTATTTTCTCTTATCGACTTTTTCCATGGTTTTACCATGGGTCACCAAAATGTAAAAGGTAGACCTAGATTTAAATAAAAATATGAACTCGACTCTTTGGGTTTCTAAGCTGAACTCATTTATTAAAATTATTTTCTTACAAACTGACAATTATTTTTTTTTATCTACTTACTCCCTTATATACTATTAACTTATATATTTATTTACATATTTATTTATACAATTAGACACACCACATGTGTGGAGAAATGGAAAAACCCATATCTGGTAATATGGCCAAAGTATTGTTAACCAGTTCTACAATTGTAAGGAAAGTACTCAATTCTTTGTAATTCCCTGTGAACTCAGGTATTACCTTTATCGCGGTTTCTAAATTAAAATTTGCCATATTTACTAATTTTTGTTCTTGACAGATGGGTTTCTTTATACAAATAGGTTTTTCTATATCAAGGGCTTGTTCGAAAAGCGTTTTTGCTTTATAATAGTATTTTTAAAATTTTTCGGTATTCCTTGCTATGTCCGCTGTTACTACCTCTGTCTCTACCAAGTCAATAAATTATTTCTTAAGTAGATCTAACTCTTCTAATTTAATTAACAATGTTTATTCTTTATATCCTCTAATTCCTGTTTTTTTTTTTTTAATTTAATATTAATTTTTCTAGTCTACTGAATATTGTTTCCATATAAGATTTAAATTTTTATTTTGTTAAATTGCTAAAAAAAAAATATAAACTTTCCCTTATACCTGTACAACAGCTTTCTTTTGTACATAGTTCTTAAAATACTTATTTATCTTATACACTAGGAATACAATAAAAATAATACATATTAAAAAGAAAGTATCCAGTTTGATGGTAGTGCTGAAGTCCATGTTCTGTTGGGTTTTTGTGGTTCCTCCGTTGTTTTCATTTATTATGACTGATTCTTTGCTCTCTGAACCTCCCTTTACTTATATTTCTTTAGCTGAATATATAACTTCCTCTTCTCTTCACCTGAAGTTATGCCCATTAACCTGATCAGCTCCTTCTTTTCTTTTTGTTCCGTTCTCTTCTTGCCTCCTCTGTTCGGTTTCTTTATTGTCTTCTTTGGGGCTTCTTTGGCCTTGGTCCCGCATTGACTGGGAGTGGTTCATACGGAGGTGCATCTTGATTTGCTGGCTCTGGCTCGTACTTTTCTTCTTTTTTGGTGTCTAAATAAAGCGTCCAGCGCTCAAAAATTTCGTCCTTTTCCACGGACATCTATTATTGTAGAATTATACAAATTTCGCTGGTTCAAGGTTATCAGGATCAGTTCGCAGTCCGCAGGATTGCCATGTAATGAGTTAGGATCGGCAGGATCTCTATGTAATGTATTGTGTTTTTGATTTAAAGTGATTTGGTTCCTATAGCCCTTGGTTATTTTAAATAGCTGTCAGGGTTTCAGCTGTTAACTAAGGCGTTCAAAAGAACTGCCGAATTATTGGTGAGTCTTTCAATTTAACACAAGGCAGGTTGTTGCCAATATTGTATTGTAATTTCAAGTCTAACTTTATTAAATTTTATTTGCTCTTATATATTTACTAAATTTGAAATTGATTCTTAACCTTTCTAACTTATTATATTTGTTGACAAAGTTCTATTTGTCTTTATCGGTATAATGGTTTGTGGTTACACTCATTCCTATTTGTCACTCAGTTTACAATTCTTATTGAGTAGAATTGTTCGTTTGTTTTCATCATACTCATACCCCAATTAACTTGCATTCCAATCAATGTGTGTCGATTGATAAATGCCGTTATTTGATCTTGCATAATAACCCTACTCTATTTAGGTTTGTATGTTTAGATTTAAGAGTAGTTTAAGGGTAGGCGGTGGCAACTTATGAGGTACACTACAAAGTCTTTTTCAAATTGGTTATTAGCTTCTGTTCTGTATGTAGTATTTAAATCTATGTATGTTTTTAACCATGGTTTTGGATTGAATTTTAAAATTCGGTGAACTTTTTCCAAAACCAATCCATTATTCAAACATTGCTCTAATGTTTTATAATGTATGACATATTTATTTTTGTCAGATAGCTCAGCAATTCATTTTTCATATTTAATCCATCAATTATTTTGTTTTCCACACAGAATGGTAGGTCATTATGATAATCATGACAGTTGGACGGGTATGATAAATCGACTTCATAAATATAACCAACATCTGAGTTATGTGGAATATTTTTGGGGTGAATTAAGTCGTTTGTCCAACTTAAGCCTCCATATGGTAGTAATTCTGGCATTGCCCAACCATAAAGATTATTTGCGTCTAAATATAAAATGTATTCGGACGGTTTCGTAGGATCATAATCGTTAAGATATTTATGATTAGCCTTACTATACCTGTAAAAAACTATTTCCAAGTTATTTATATTCGCAAACTTACACAATTGTATTTTACCAAAATATCTTTAAAAATGTGTCTTTGTCGAATCGTTGTTTTTAGCAGTCGAATCGTTGTTTTATTAGTCGAATCGTTGTTTTATTAGTCGAATCGTTGTTTTATTAGTATTGCCAATACCAAAATTTAATTATTAAAAAAATCTTTTGTAAAACGATAACACTAGACGTGTACATGAACATAAATATCTTTTGACATAACTTTTAATTTGTAACATTCCGCCGCCCGTGAGTCGATTAGGGAGACTCACTAACTACATCAAGCTTCGCCAGTTTTGATGCAGGACGTCTTAATTTTCCTTGAACGGTTCTAACAATTGCCGAGCGAACTTGCCCATCTGATGCCTTGAAAATTTCTTCCACAACACCACGTTTCCATTTGCCTCGTTCTTCAGTTTCATCACAAATGACAACCACATCACCTAATTTTAATGGTTCTACAGTTTGATACCATTTTGTTCGTCTAGTTAACTCCGGAAGATACTCCAAAACCCATCGTTTCCAAAACGTTTGCTTGAGCTGCTGTAAGATATGCCACTGCTTTCGTAGACAAACTGTTTGTTCAACAGCTGGAGTTTGAACAATGTTCGGGCCACCAAGTAAAAAGTGATTAGGCGTAAGTGGTTCACAATCTACGCTTTCAATTGGTAAATGCGTTAATGGACGCGAGTTTACCAAATTCTCAGCTTCAATCAGTAAACAATTTAAGGTTTCGACTTGGGGTGATTTTTCGCTCAAGGTAAATGCCAAAACATTTTTTACCGCACGCACCATTCGTTCCCATACACCACCTGCGGATGGGTTAGCCGGGGTATTAAATACCCATTCTATGCCCCGTTGCGTACACTCATCTGCCAACTGTACCTCATTTATGATAATATTCTCTTTACTGGCGCCAATAAAATTAGTGCCTCTATCACTCCTGATTCTAGTCGGTATACCTCTTCTATTAATAAAATTACGTAAGCACATAATCACTGCATTTGCTGATAAATCTCTTGCAAGCTCCAAATGGACTGCTCTCGTCGTCATGCATGTAAACAGAGACACCCAACGCTTTTCACTTCTTCGCCCAATTGAAACTGCATAGGGACCAAGGTAATCTACGCCCGTATAAGAAAAAGGTCTTACGAACGGACTAATACGATCAATAGGTAGCTGTCCCATTAAGGGCGGCTTAGGAACTGCGCTCCTGTTTTTGCAAAGCTGGCAGTTTTTCTTTGCACTTCTAACTAACTGTCTTAAACTGGGAATCCAAAACTTTGTTCTAATCGCAGCACATATTGCCTCTTGATTCTGATGGATGTACTTTTCGTGATAGTGTTTTACTATAAGCCTAGTAATGGTATGTTCCTTGGGCATGATGATTGGTTCTTTTGTGCATGAATGAACACATGTTGCTTTACTTATATGGCCTGATATTCGTATCAAGCCTTCCTTAAGGCAAGGGTTTAACTGATAAATGCTACTACTTTTGGGTACCGGTAAATCAAATTCTAGCAGGTTATATTCGTTTTCAAAACCCTCTTGTTGAGCTATTTGGCACCAATATTTTTCCGCGTCATTAATTTCTTGTGTTGTTAAATAAGGTTTAAAGTCTAACGTAGATTTATTTTTACTTGTAGCAAAACATTTAAAAATTTTAACTGCTCGAGTTACCCAGCACCTAATTCTCAACAGTCTGTAGTACTTTGAATTTTTTTCGTACGGTATAATAATGTCAGCTTTTGTTATTGATAGTAAAAACTTTGATCGTACTTCTGCCTGACCAAGGCACTTGTCGACAACACTTTTTAATTTTGGCCAATCCTTTTCTTCGGATTTTAAAAACAAAGGGCCATTTAACCAGCGAGATTCTCGCATGTTTCCCGAAAAGAATTGTGGTCGTGTAGCGTCATCAGCTGGGTTTTCGGATCCAGGAACCCATCGCCATTGCTCCATTTCTGAACTTTCTAAAATTTCTGCTATACGGTGAGACACAAATTGCTTATACATACGGCAATCCGACTGAATCCATTGCACCACTGTTTTTGAGTCTGACCAAAATATGACTCTAGAAGGCTTTATATCGTGGCTTGAAATAATAGCATCCTTTAATCTCACTCCCAGCACTGCAGATTGCAGTTCAAGTCTAGGTATGGAAAGGGGTTTTAATGGGGCACATTTAGATTTACCAGCAACAAATACTACCTCCGTTATACTTTTATAACTTGCCCTCCAATAACCGACAGCCGCAAAAGCAACCTCGCTTGCGTCTACAAATATGTGTAGTTCAATAACAACTGTTGGATCACTATATCTAACTCCGTAGCATCTGGGAATTTTAATTTTCCGGGCGTTCTGAAGTTCCACATACCATTCATTCCATTTCTTGTATACCTTATCCGGGATAGGTGTGTTCCAGTCGATATTATAAGTCCATAGCTCCTGAAGTATTATCTTAGAGCGTATAACGATATTCGCCAAAAACCCAAATGGATCGAATATTGACATTACTAAACTTAGTACTTCGCTCTTTGTGGGCTTTCGCAAACCACTTAAAACAGCCTGAGGAAGTCTGGAGAATTTTAAAAGGTAGTAGAACGAATCGTCCTTGGGTGACCAAAACAGACCTAAAACTTTCTCCGTTATTATTTCACTTATACTAAGGTTTTTTAGCTCTGACTTTTCAGCACACTCTTGACTATTTATAGCTTTGCGAAATTCAGATGAATTTGAAACGAATCCACGCAGCTCGAACCCGGCGTGTTTATGAATATTAATCACATTTTGTGTTACGGTAATAGCTTCTTCAATTGTATCGAAACTGTCTACGTAGTCGTCTACGTAATGACAATCAACTATTGCCCTATATGCTCTGGCAAACTTTTCTTCAAACTTCTTAGCGTCAAAATTTTTTATATATTGTGCTGAACACGGTGAGCTTGCAGAACCAAAAATCATTGCCCTCATTACATATATATCGGGCTCTTTATTGTTAACATCTGTTCGCCATAGAAATCGTTGGGCCATTTGGTCTTCTTTACGGATAAGTATACGGTGGAACATTTCTCTTATATCCCCACACACAGCAATTTGCCGTTGACGGAATCCAAATAAAATTGCAAGCAATGCTTTTGGTTGATACTTGGCTGGACCCTTTAACAATCTCGAATTAAAAGAGTCGCCGTCTACTATGGCAGCTGCATCAAAAACGAGTCGTTTTTTATTGCCCTTATTGGCATTTATAACAACAAAATGGGGTAGATACCATGTAAGGTCGTTTTCAATAGCTGCCTCTTCATCTGACAATTTTCTAGCGTATCCCTTTTGAACATACTCTTCAATTTTATTTTTATACCATGTAGCCAGATCCGTATCTTTTTTCATCTTACTTTCTGCGGTCAGTAAACGTTTATAGGCTAACGAATAAGTTTCTTTTTTGTTGTTATTATTTTGTTTCCAAAGTAAACCAGTTTCATATTGTGGTCCGCATTTAATTGTAGTATTCTTTAATATTTTTTCGGCTCTTATATCTTCGTCAGAAATTACAGGGTTCACAGGTTTCATACCAAAACTTTCTAACGTAAAATAATCAGATATCTGTTTCTTTATATCATCCATGACATTAAATTCAATTAAAAAAACAGTTGGCTCTAAACTTTCTTCATTTGACCCAAACAATATGTTTCCAAGGGCTGTCTTATGTACTGAAAAACAATCGTCTAAATTTAAGACCTGGTGTGGGCGAACCAATCTTATGTGTGGTAAACCAATTAACAACTTTGGTATAACTTTATAATATTCGTCAATAACAATGTTTTCTAATATAGGAAACTTTTCTTTAAATGCTTTTAATTCCAGACTTTGTGGGGGTAATTTTAAATGCTGCGTTGTTCTAACGTTTTTCATCTGAAAGCTACTATTTTTACAGTTCCCAATCTCTAGTTCCAACTTCATCGACATCTCATTTGATTTTTTACCACCTATCCACCCGAGCGACAAGTTACTTTTCGGTCCCTTCAAACCTACTTTTCTCGCAACTTCCTCCTCTAACAGTGAAACTTTTGAACCGTCATCAATAAATGCCATAATATCAATGCTACCGTGTGGCCCTTTCAAACGTACAGGTAGGTATTTAAATAAAGTTTTACTAAATAAAATATTATTTTCAACGATTGCCGTTACTGTCGCGCTGTCGCTTTCATTCTGTACAGGTAGTACTAATGCCTCATCACTATCAAATGTACCAACACTGGCTACATTATTTATTGGTTTACTTTTTTTATTTTCGTGTAGCAAACGATTATGATATCTACTGCAACTTTGTATCCCACATTGTCGACGATTATTACACTGGGATGAAACGTGTCCGTTTACCAAGCAACAAAAACACAAACGATTTATTTTTACTACCTGCCACCTTTGGTCTGTGGTACTGTTCTTAAATTTCGCACATTGCATAAGGTTATGGTTGTTATGGCACATTACACATTTAATTTGTTTACGATCATCAACGTTAATGGTGAATGATGGTTTTGGTTTGGCTCCTTTCATGGCAACTACTTCATTGTTGGAATCAAATTCGTTTGCAAGTGATATATACGTAGCTACATTTTGCAACCACTCACTAAACTGGCGTACTGTTGGATATTGACCAAGGTTACTTAATGAGTATTTTGTCCATTCTTCACGCTTTGAGAAAGGTAACTTATTCACGAGCTCATCAAGTAAAGTTGGGTTTGAAAGATGCGGTGTGGCACCCGCATTCTCTAAAAATACGGTCAGGTTTGAAACCATTGTCGCAAAATTTACTATTTCAGAAATTTTTCTCCCCGGTATGGCTGGAAAATTTCTTACTTTAGCAATCTGGCTACGAATAATAACGTGCGGACGGCCGTAGTGAAACTCAAGAGTATTCATTACCTGGACAACACTTTCCGGGTGGATGAGGTAAGCTTCTACCTTGGTTTTGGCGTTTCCCTTTAAAGCCTTTTGCAGGCGAAACAAATTTTCCATATTGGTATAATTGTAACGTTGAGTTGTCTCACGGTATGAGACAGCAAACATTGGCCATTGTTCTGGAAGGCCACTAAACTCCGGCAGGTCGTACAACTTACGAAATGGCTGTTGTTGTTGTTGTTCATTTGTAACCTGTTGCGTACTTTCTATGGGCTGACCCATAGTTGAGGGTATGTATTGTTGCGTTGGCTGAGATAGTAATGGAGTTGGCAAATGGGATCGAGCATACAAAGGCTGTGAGGGTGTACATGTTTTAAAATAAGGGTACGTATACGTTGGCTGAGTATACGTTGGCTGAGACATGGGCGTGTATGAATTTTGTGTTAGCAAGGGTTCGTAATAAGGCTGTAAATTGTTATTGCTAAAAAAAGAGGTAGGCATACTTATCTGGTTTGTATCTGTTTGTGATGGTGTTGTTGGAAGCATAGTTGTTTGAGGCGATGTGGCTGTTTGTGGAATATGGGTTTCGGCTGGTGAAGATGATGGTGTTGCGGATAATTTATTAACTAATGTTTGCACTGTTAATTTCAGGGTGTTAATTTCTTCCTTTAACTCGGCAATGGCATCCTGCTGTATTATGGTGTTCTCATTTTCACTGGCGCTATCCAACGTTTCAGAAATAGACTCGTTCCTTTCCTCTAATGACATCTCTTTTAAGCGATTGCTTCTTCTGGGCATTAAAGGCGGCAACAATTAATAAATTGTATAATAAAAAATGAAAAAAACTATTTCCAGTTTATATTGCGGCTGCAATATATATTTAACAATTTTAATAAAACGCAAATCGAAATATTTTGTCTTGTTTGTTCGTTTTATTATCTAAAATGTATTAGAATATAATTATTTAAAATAGTACAATAAAGTTATTTATATTCGCAAACTTACACAATTGTATTTTACCAAAATATCTTTAAAAATGTGTCTTTGTCGAATCGTTGTTTTTAGCAGTCGAATCGTTGTTTTATTAGTCGAATCGTTGTTTTATTAGTCGAATCGTTGTTTTATTAGTATTGCCAATACCAAAATTTAATTATTAAAAAAATCTTTTGTAAAACGATAACACTAGACGTGTACATGAACATAAATATCTTTTGACATAACTTTTAATTTGTAACAATACCTCTTACTACATTGTGAAAGACCACCACGAATTCCTCGTTTAATAAAATTATACATTTCTAGATCTGTTAATAACTCTAGCTCAATTCTTGTATATTTTAACATTGCATCCCAAGAAAGGCCTGGGATGGTATAATAATGTGGAGGATCTAGGTTATAAATCTTCTTACAGAGTCTTCTGAAGTTTTCAAATACATCTGTAAGTAATAATACGTCAGTTTTTAAGTATAGTTCCATGTAATCCCTAATAGTCTCACAATCAAATTTTGTCCATATATTTTGTGCTAGTAAATAGTCTTCTTCTGAGCATTTTTTATCATTCAGCCTACTGTAAAATGCTTCAATTGGTGGAAGCTGCTTTTCATTTAATTTTCCAAATGAATTTAAATATTCATAAGGAAAAACACCCTTTCGCTTCATAAGAGAAAATTTCTCAGCATCTGGAAAATATTTTCTAATAGCATTTAAATCTTGGTCATTGAGGTTACTAGCTAATGATTCCAAGCCAGATGCCATAAATCTTAAAGAGTCTAAAAACCTAAGCTCAATTTTTTTCCAGTTTTATAGTCTCGCACCTTTGCAAGTTGTTTTGAAATTATATGCTGAGGAATATTTTGCTTCACTTTTCTTATGTACAACTCATTTATATAATCATAAATTTCTTCATCAGTATATACCCGAACAGTATGCGACAAAGAAATGTATAATTCTTTATTTATGGGAATAACATTAGTCTCGCCTTTAATACTAAGTAATTCTTTAATAAATAAGTGACAATCATATTTCGAAAAATTGTGGAAAAATATAGGAATAAAATTTGGAATTTTAAAATTTAAATTACACGAATTATGTGCAGCCCCTCTATATTTTCCCGATAAGTGACAGTGATCTCTCACAGCTAGTTCATCGCCTAGTGCTAAACCGCAAATATGACAGTTGATAGATTTTAAAAATTGTTCTTCTTCTAAGGGGGTTAATGGATGCATGGGGACAATTTTCTCATAATAAGTCTTATAAATTTGCCTACATTCATTTATTAAGTTATCAACAAAATGTTGTCCTACATTCACACTGCTACTATCACTACTACTAAACATTTTAAACTTATCTAAATTTTCATTAAAATTACACTTAATATTAAAACCATATGCACATGGTATATGTTTTTTTATAAATCTACTATTTTCATTTACACTACTTACATCTACTTCCTCGAGAACACATTCGAAATCTGCATACACTAAGAATGGAACTTCCATCTGCCTTTCATAATGCTGATATTTAATTATAGATTTTTCCCCCTCTGGCATCTTGGGAATACATTCTCCACACTCTCTCTCCTTATGAATTATCATTCTCTCTGGTATAGTTGTATGGTAGAGACAACTATTGCAAAAAATTAAAGTACCTTTATGTGTTGAAATTTGGGAACTTAGTAGTCTAAGAGAAAAAAGAATTTTTTTAATAAGATGTTTTGCACGATATATTTAAACATTTTGATAACTACCTTGAAATATTGTTTATTAGAATGTAGTGCATTTTACTCCCGCATGCACTTTCCAAAAGCAGCAAATTAATATGTACTTCCTTCTCTTTTTTTGTTATGTAGTATGGACCAACAACCGCTTTCAATTTTCTGTCGAACCCGAACACATTTATACTTATATCCTTATTATTTTTTTCAAAATACTTAATATCTTTCACATCAGTTGGAAATTGCATTGAAGTGCGGAATCAAGCGAAATAATTTGCTCAGAAATATCATTAATTTTATAAATTGTCTGTCTGTGTACATGACTGTCATCACCATTATAAAATGCTGCTATAATACTCCATTTAAAACAGAAAACGTCATTGTTTTGGACGTTTATACAAGCACGTTTTCGTATTAGCTCTATAGGTGTTGGTATGTATTGCGATCCGGATAATGGTGATGCCTTGTTAATATTAATTTCCAGACATTTAATTTGGATAAGCGTCCAACCAGAATCTCTTTCTTGAAACTCTGACATTTTAGCTTTAATTTTTTCAATTTGTGTTGTCAAAGCTAAGTCTACGTCATCCGCTCTCGATATACGCATCATTTCCGTACAATGATACATATTTGTTTCTGGCTTATCAGGATGTGCTGGTAACTTGTATCGAGCTGTCAATTCCAAATTAAATTTTACAATTATGTGCTCAGCCAGAAAATTATTTAATAATTTCTGAACATACATTTGGCCTTCTCTTAAATATTCATTTACATTCAAATTCAAATCTCCTTTTGGGAAACGATATGTCAAAAGACGAGATTTAAATGAGTTTTTTATTAGTTGAATCCGGTTTCCAATTCTTTCCTGTACATTTTTCTTGTGTCCGGGTTGTGAACAATGAATAAACCATTGTTGAGGTTGAATTTTAGCATTACAATCTTTACACATTATAAAAGTTTCTGCATATAACTCAGGCTGTTGTTGTTTACATGGTATATTTGATTGCAACATCGATATACGCTTCCTAGATGCAGCCGATGTTGAAGGATATTCATTAATTCCTTCTACTTGTTGCTGGTGTTGTTGTTGTTGCGGTTGTTGACGAAGAAAATCTTTATGAATTTCAACATGTTTCTTTTTTTCCATATATGTCATGGATATATGATTACATATATCACATGGCATATGAATTATTGTATGTTTTTTTAAAATGTTTTTATTTTTGTATATATTTTGGCATATTTCACATATGATAACACTAGCCATTATTATTTTTAAATTTTTATTTATTTTATTTTTTATTTTTAAAAACACTAACTTTCTTTAGCAAGTTTACTTTAGAAACTAATTGAAAAGAATATATTAAAAACCTTATATACACTTCAAATATCTATACAGTCGATCACCCAAACAAAGCAAAACATCATTCTGATAGCATTATTGACATGGTTTTTTATGTATACACGTAAATTCTTTGTATTTCTAGTTTTTCTCCCAAAAAAAAAAAAATGTTGATCTACATTTTCTAGCGTTTAAAAAATGTTGACCTACATTTTTTTTCCTCTCACAGAAACTTGACCCACATTTAGAATTTCTTCCTCAAGGTATATCTTTCAGCAAAAGAATAGTTCATTGCTCTTTCTACCAAACTCTCAGCTTTATTGCTATCCTATAAAATTTAACGACTTTTTCATTACTTTGAAATGTTTTAAAAATTTTGACCTACTTTTACACTTGCTCATGAATTCCCCCTCTCCATGATTCTGTCCATGTTCAAGACACACACTCCAATACAATACCCTAATCATCTCACACCCCATAAATTATTAGTTTTAATATCAGCGCTTTGAAAAATTGTTCACAACAAATTTTTCCAAAATCTACAAGTACACAGCATGTCTGTCTGTCTGTCGATCTACATACATACATACATACATATATACATATATACACATATATCTAAAACAAAACAAAGAAAGGCTTCAACAATGCATCTAACACTTGTGCATTGTTCCCACAACATACTATACCCTTATCACCTCACACCCATAAATTATTAGTTTTAATATCAACGCTTTGAAAAATTGTCCAGTCCACAACAAATATTTCCAAAATCAAGTGCATCTGTGTACTTGTACACAGTATGTATGTCTATCGATCTACATTGTCAATCGCTCAATTAACTTTTTCAACACATAATTCAGAACAAAACTAAAGAAAGGCTTATCAGCAGTATTTTCATTTTTCCAATTTCTTCTACAAGATCTATAACAACAACAACATCTCACCATCTGGCTTCCAATAAACACACAAAAAAAAAGGGTCTTATCAGCAATGTGTGTTTTTTCTCCCAAACAAGCAAAACAATAACAACATCTCACCATCTGGCATACTCCAATACAATACCCTTATCATCTCACACCCCATAAATTATTAATTTTAATATCATCGCTTTGAAAAAATTGTCCACAAAATTTTTTTTCAAAATCAAGTGCATCTGTGTACTTGTACACAGTATGTCTCTCTGCCTATTGATCTACATGCATACATATCCACAAAAACTAAATCACTTCTTTCTTAAGTTCATCTACACAGTAAGACCGTCTGTCGATCACAACAAATAAAAGGCTTCAACAATGCACCCAACACTTGTGCATTGCTCCCCCCAACATTTTTTGTTTTCTAAATCTCAGCTTTATTGATATCCTATAAAATTTAACGACTTTTTTATTACCTTGTTTTGAAATTTTATGACATTTTTATGGCTTTTTTTTTAATTTATGACATTTTAACGACTTAAAAAAAATTTTTAACGACTTAAAAATTCAACGATGACCTTTAATGGCTTTTATTACTTTCCCCCATACTAAACCTATAGGAAGTTGACCTTTTAACGACTTAAACAAATTTTTAACGACTTAAAAATTCAACGATGACCTTTAATGGCTTTTATTACTTTCCCCCATACTAAACCTATAGGAAGTTGACCTTTTAACGACTTTTTGTTCACATTGGCGCTAAACCCGCATTATACATATACTGTTGTATGTTATGATGTAACAGATTTTGTTTTTACACCAGATGAGAGTTGTTACCAACCGAAAGACATTTGCGTGATACCGTAAGCGTAAAAATGCGAATAAGTGGAAGAATGCAAATATGTAAGCAAAATAAAAAAATAATGCATGTAATACTGGGTACACACAGTGCAACCTATATGCAATCTGTTTCAATGCAACCTCAAAATATCAAAGCATTTTGATGTTGATGCAACCTGGAATGAATGAAAATGAATTTAATTCACTAGATTGCGTAAATGTGTTGCATAGTGTGTACCCAGCATTAGGCGCATAATGATGCGCAATTTAATGGTACAGTTGCGTGGTTCGAAACATTAGGTAAGAGCAAAAATTCGTGGTCAGAAAAAGAATTACAGCAGAAATATATTTCATGACGCAATTAAAGGGTATGGTTGCATGACTTAACATTTTTGGTGAGGGTAAAAATCATGGTATGAAAATACAAAAAAAAAATCCGTAACAGATATTATGGGTTTTGTTACAGTAACAACATTTGCGTACATAATGTTTTTTCGCATAGGCGCAGCAAAGGGCAAAGACACTGACGGTTGAACTTTAAATTTTTTTAAGGTTGTACAACAATTTATACAAATGAACTCTGGCTCATACCAGCAACTGGTTTTATAGGATCGATTGAAGACTTCGTTGTTAACTTCCACCACTGCAATATTATTTTTAAAATTTCTCATATGACCAATATCCGCAAATAAGCCACAGATATAGCAAAATTTGTTACGTTTATCACACATTTTTTAATTTAAATTTTACACGATTTATTAAATCGCAAAATTGTTAATATACACAGTTGGAAAATAATAAAGAAGTGATAAATAAAGGGTCACATTAAATCTCTGACATTTTGACAAAAAATCCTAAGTCGAGATAATATAGCAAAAAAGTTAAAAAAAAAAATCGGTGAAAAAATAATTTTTATCAAATAATAAATTAAACCAAAATTAAAGAAAAACATCTTTTATAATACAAAATTTTAAAAACGTAAACAAAAATGTTTTTCTAATAAAAATTCTTATGATTAACATAATTTTTTTCAACTTTTTAAATTTGACTTAAGGTATGAAGAATTAAAGAATATTCACTCAGTTTACCAAACTGCATATGTTGCATTTTTAACAAATCAATGTTCATTGATTTGTTTTTACTGAATGCGTGTTTCACCTTCATTTGGTTAAGTGTATTAGGGTGCACTACAAAAGCTTCTACACATGACTTAGGCTTTTGTTGTTTAAATGGTTTCTCTGATTATAACATCGACTGACGCTTTCTAGATGTTGAAGGATATTCATTCATTTCTTCTACTTATTGTTGCTGTTGGAGGAAATCTAAATGGATTTCCATATGCTTTTTTTTCTCCATTGATGTTATTGACATATGATTGCACATATCACATGGTACATGAATTTGAATATGTTTTTTTTTTAACTTTTTTTATTTTTATATTGATTTTGGCAAATTTCACAAATTATTATTTTTAATATTTTTGCCGGCTCAAGCTGGTATTCTTCTTCTTTGTTCTTAAGGTATGCTGACCAACGCACAAAAATGTCGTCTATTTCTAAGGACATTAATCTTGTTTTTAGTCCTTACTTATTTCCTTATACCTTTATAGTCCGAGTTGGCAGGATGTATGCAAAGTGTAGAATTTTCTATTATCGGTCCTAATTTGGCAGGATCGCCATGTGGTGGTACAAGGTTTAAATGTGTCAGTATATTCCATTTAGACGTTGGTTATTTTTACTAGCGGTCAGGCTTTCAGCTAATCTAGTAGGCGTTCAAAGAACCTGCCGAAAAGTTTGAGGCTTGTAATTAAAACCAGAAGGCAAGTTGTTGCCATATTAGATTAGTAATTTCAAGTCTGATTTATTGTTATTCGTTAGGTCTAATATACTATGGTTGAGACTTATTTAGCCTTTCTTACTTATTTTTGTAAAGTTACGTGTAATATGGTGTAAAAAATGTTGCTAATGTGTTTTATGTGACCGGCATAGTGTAATGTAAGTTTATGTGTTGTGTGATCTTGTCCCTATAGCCCTTGGTTATTTTAAATAGTTGTCAGGGTTTCAGCTGTTAATTAAGGCGTTCAAAAGAACTGCCGAATTATTTGAGAGTCTTAAAATCAAACACAAGGCAAGTTGTTGCCAATACTGTATTGTAATTTCAAGTCTGTCTTTATTTAGGTTTGTATGGACTTATATACTATGGCTGAGATTTTACTCTAGCCGTTCTTACTTATTCTAATCATCGACAGAGTTCTGTTTATCTCTGTCGGCATTATGAGGATATCAATATTTGTCAATGATTAACTCCCTTTACTATTGTTATGACCAATCAGAATATTTTAATATTGGAATGCACTCAATTTGCATTTCCACTCAATTTATTTCATTCACTTACATTGATTGATTTTTGTCGTAAGTCAGTTCTGCTGTCATTTGATAGTTCACAATACCCTACTCTGATTTGGTTGGTGTGTATAAATATCAGAGTTGTTTAAGGGTATGCGGTGGCAACTTATGAGGTACACTACAATAGCTTGCCTCTGGCCACGCTATTTACTTTTGCCGATTTCAAGGAATTGAGGGCAAAAGCAGATTTTAAATAATAGAAACTCAAGGCAGTTAATGCCAATTTGAAGTCTCGATTAAATCTGTTTTATTTTGGGCAGTGAGCCCCTTTTTATACAAAATTATCTTATGCTAAATTCTGTCATAATTTAGTTTGGAAAATTGAGTTAAAAAATTAGTCACTCAATTTTCCAAACTGCATATATTGCAACTTTGACAAATCAATGTTCCTCGATTTGTTTTTATTAAATGCATGTGTGGTGTCAAGTTATTTTGTTATGCATTTGGGTTATTTATTAGAGTAGCCCATCTTCATTTGGTTAAGTGTATTAGGGGACACTACATTTTACTTATCGACAAAATTCGATTATGGACAATCAAGATTCATAATAATTCTAACCAATCAGAATTTTAGTCCTTGTAATGCACTCATTTATATTTACACTCAATATTGTTCATTTTCATTCTTATTGAGTAGTTTGTATCCCAACTGACTTACATTCTTGTAAATGTGAGTCAATTGCCAAATGCCGTAATTTGATCTAGTTAATCACCCTACTCTGATTAAGATGGCATATATAATAATCAGAGTGGCTAGTGGGTATACGGTGGACACCTATGAGGTACACTAAACGTGAATTTTAAGTGAACTATGGAAGTTGGGGTTAGCTTTAAGAGCTCTAGCACCTAATCTCTATAAAAAAAACCAAAATATAAGTTTTTATGTTTAGCACATTCCATGTGCTTTTAGTTATTATACTTAATGTAGTTTTAAGGATTCATATACAGCCAAAGTATGAATGAAAATTCATACGTATTAAAATAAATTTCATTAATTTATATATTAGACTACATCTCAATACAATTATTGTAATACAGTAACCGTTAAAATATATATATTTATTTATTCATTGGTTTCTTAAAAATAATGATTATGTAATTGTGTTTAAATTAATAATAACAATAATTAAATTTAAAGAAAAAATATATATTAATAAAGTTAAAATATAAAATTTAAAAATCAAAAAATTTAAAAATGGTTGTTCTTATTTTAAATTAGATTTTCTCTTTCAAGTAAAATACCATTTTTTAAAGCGCAAACTCCACTGTGTTGATAACTGCAATATGTGTTTTCTGCATGCTTTTTATTAAGTTTCTTTAAATTTATACATCCAAAATCATCTCTATTAAAACCTTATGCTGCAGCATTTTTTCTGTTCCTTTTTTATAATATTTTAGAATTTTTATGATACTACTCCTGTATTCCAGTTAAGACGATGAAAATATTTTATTAATCAATATGCTTGTTTTTGTTTCTTTTGTGATAAACAATTAAATATAAAAAAATTAATTGTAAACAATTGCAACTTCCTTAACGATAAATTTGTTTGATTTTTGTTTAATCCCTTGGAAATAAATGAAAAAAAATAAAATTTACATATATTTTTTCCTTAAATACTAAAATTCTTATCACTAAAACAGTTACAATTGTTATATTAATACGACCCTGAATTAAAGTGTAATTTTAAATTAGTCAAATCACAATGGAGAAGATATTAATTTTGCATTTCTTTCATATTTAACAAATTCTTCTACATATATAAAACTTTCCGACTATGTTTTAATATTATCATTTTTAATATATCGCTTAGTATCATTAAAACTTAGTGCTATTTTATTAACTTAATTTGTTAACATGATATGTAATTTAGATGTAAACGTTTGCAAATAAGCATACACTACTTCCATATTAAATAAAACATTTTATACATTTCAATGCTAAAGTTTTCTACAACACACTTTTTAGTCCCCTTAGCTTTTTTAACATTCTTCTTACAATCTTGAACCGCGAATGAGTATAATTTAGGTGCTAAGCCTACAAACTCTGTGATAAACCTACTTTCAGTCTCATCTTTCATCATTCCCAATACTTTTTTATTAACTCGTGGAAAGTTAAATGGATTATTTAATGAATATGAAGATGTGTCGAATAGTGCATTTAAATCATTTTTAATGTCAGCGTAAAAATTTTCCGTCTTTATTGAATATATGAAAGAATCTGTATCCATATAATTGAGACTTATATTTGTATCAAATTTTGGTTTTATATATTCATAATGGAAGTCATACATTTTCCATTTTGACAATTCTAACATACAAAAACCTAAGTAAATTGGTTTATTATAATACGTCTGAGTTTTATTCATTTGCACAGCCCAAAGCGTATCAGTAAATTGAGAAATACTATGAAAATTGGGTTTTGGAATTAGCTCGTCAACACCCAATTTGTTACGATTAGTACAACCCCATTTACTAACCATCGCACGTCTTTTCTTTTATCGACGTTTTCCATAGTTTTACCATATACAGCATTGTTAAGCAATTTAAAGAAATCTTTTTCAAATTCATTCTTTGCTGCTGTTCTATATTGTGTATTTAAATCTATGTATGTCTTTAACCACGGTTTTTGTTTAAATTAAAGAATTCAGTGAACTTTTTGCAAAACCAATCCATTATTTAAACATTGTTCTAATGTTTTATAATGGATTACATAACTCTTTTTAGCTGATAAATCAGCTACTAGTTTCTCGTGTTTACTCCCACCAATTATTTTGTTTTCCAAGCAAAACGGTAAGTCATTGTGATAGTCATGATAGCTAAAAGGGTAAGCCAAATCGACTTCATAAATATACCCAACTTCTGAATCATGGGAAATATTTTTGGGGTCAGCAAAATCATTTGTCCAAGAAAAGCCTCCATACGAAAGTGCTTCTGACATTGCCCAACCATAAAGATTATTTACATCGAAATATAGAATATACTCTGAAGGCTTTGTGGAATCATAATCATTAAGATATTTATGATTAGCCTTACTATACCTTTTACTACATTGTGTAAGGCCACCTCGTTTAACGAAATTATACATTTCTAGATCTGTAAACAGTTCTAGTTCCATTTTTGTATATTTCAACATTGCATCTCATGAAAGGCCTGAAATGGTATAGTAATGTGAAGGATCTAGCTTATAAATATTCTTACAGAGCTTTCTAAAGTTTTCAAATATATCTGTAAGTTGAAGCACATCAGTTTTTAAATAAAGTTTCATTTAATTCATAATTGATTTACAATCAAACTTTTTGCAAATTTTTTCTGCAAGTATATAATATTCCTCGGAACAGTGTTTATCAGTTAAACTGCTGTAAAATGATTCAATTGGTGGGAGTTTATTTTCTTATAATTTTTCAAATGAATCTAAATATTCATATGGAAAAACAACCTTTCATTTCATTAGAGAAAACTCTTCCTTATCTACAAAATTTTCTTTAATTGAATTTAAATCTCTATCACTTAAATTGCTAGCTAATGAATTATCATCTCACGAATGTTAAAGCGGGTGTTTTGGTAAGGCCGTATCCCGTTTGTGTTGTATTTTAGTTCAGACGGCGTGTACATGCCGTTCAATGTATCACCGTTTACGTTAGGGTCAACGTTCGCTCCAGGCCTCCAACAGCTGTAGAGAGTAGAGACGATTGAGCGCGCTATTGACGCACTACCGTAAACGGAGGACGCTGTTGTCAGCTCTTTTTCTGCTTCGGCACACATCCGGGGAATGTTGCTTCCGGATAAAAATGATACTATGCCGTCGAACATGTCTGCTAAAGTTTTCTACAACACACTTTTTTATCCCCTTAGCTTTTTTAACATCCTTCTCACAATCTTGAACCGCGAATGAGTATAATTAAGGTGCTAAGCCTACAAACTCTGTAAAACACCTACTCTCTGTCTCATCTTTCATCATTCCCAATACTTTTTTATTAACTCGTGGAAAGTTAAATGGATTATTTAATGAATATGAAGATGTGTCGAATTGTGCATTTAAATCAATTTTAATGTCAGCGTAAAAATCTTCCGTGACTCTACTTGACTCTTCGTGTTTTCAAACACCTTTCCCCGGAAATATAAGTCATCGTTTACTCCATGCTTCATCAATTTCTCGTTATTTGTAAGAAATTCTTCCCATTTATTGGCCAGGCTTTTTATTGTTTCTTCAACTGCGGCTTTTCTCATCAATTTGTTTTTAATTTTTTCAGAAATAGTATTGATTTCATTATTAATTTGATTTTGAGCCTTGTATAACAGGACTCTGGTTGCCATTTTTATTTCGCAAGCGAACATTTTCGTATTTGTCGCTTATATACAGTACTTTTTTAAATACTGTACTTTTGCTTACTGGTTCGTTTTATTCTCTATCGAAGAACCAATGTTTAACACGTCATTCAAACTTTTACCGTTTGATGTCTTTGAAGAAGCATCGAACACCACTCTTGCCTTTGTAGTGAGACTGTTTTCTCTGATAACTGCTTGATGTGGCGTCTAGTACTTCCCTTTTCTGCCAGCGTCTCCCTTTTTCATATGCCCCATTGACAGCAATTCATCCATTATTTTGCAGTATTTGACGTTTAAAGAAGTATTCACTTTGAGCCGTTTTTCTATTTATAAGAACAGGAGTGACTGAGATCCTTTCACTAATCCCAGAATCACAATGTAGATATGTTAGATCAAAAGAAAATCCAGCAGATATAGCGTCCAGAGGAATATCAGCAGAAAAATTAGTTAATGAGAAGATCTGGTGGGATTAAATTCAGTGGCCGTTAGAAAACCCTGTGGAGGCACTGTTGCAGTTACAAATATTTCAAAGCAGGAGAATTATTTATAAATTATAATTAATAAATTTTCTTCCTTTACCAAACTTAAAAGCGTTTTGGCATATACTTTACGTTTTGTCAATGATCACGAACTGCCAAATGAAATACAACAGCTGAAAGACGTCATGGAGTTCATAGAGCAGCAACTACAAACAACAGGTAAAATCCACAACATTTTATACAGAAGGGCGAATTTGTTCTTACTGTAAAAAAGCAGGTCACAACATTATAGTATGTAAAATAAAGTGCTACTCAAAACATCATTATTATGCATTCCAACTAGAGGTCTTGAGTTTAAGACTGCTTTGATTTGTGTAAGTAAAATACTCATTTCCTCATATGTAAGTTTAGCTTCGCCAATAGTTATTTTTAAATGAAATTTAACTGACTTGACACCAGCTTCTCAAATTCCTCCAAAGTGAGGAGCTGCCGGGGAAAAAAAATGCCAGCGAATTTTTTGTGAGGCAAGTATTGGAATTATTGTTTTGTTATTCCGAACTGCTTCTTTAAAATCTTTATCTATTCTTCTGTCTGCGCCAACAAAATTTGTCCCATTATCAGAATTAATATCTGAACTAAGACCTCTTCTTCCCAATAATCTCTCTGCCAGGAATGCTTCCGATGTTAAATCACTGACTGATTCAAGGTGAAATGCTTTTGTTGTCATGCACACAAAAACTTCTATATAAGCCTTAAGCGATTTTTGTCCTCTTCCTTTTGAACACTTTAAATGAATTGGCCCAGCGTAATCTACACCGACATTTCGAAATGGAGCGGATATTGTTACCCTTGGTTCAGGCAGATTGCCAATTAATTGCTTTGAATTTTCTTGGTTGTACCGAATACATTTTGAACAGCCTCTAATACATTTCCTAGTCGAATTCTTTATATCTATGATCCAATATTTTCATCTTAATGTAGCTTCAACTAAACGAGCACCACCATGAAATATTGCTAATTTATTTCTTCTTTCTTTCGCTTAAGTCTTTATTTGATAAGAAAACTTTTTTAAACTAAACGAATATAATAATTCAGGTTGTATGTATAATTATTACATACTTGATTGATTATGCTGTATACACATCAGTTATTCCAAATTATCGATAATGTTTTTAATTTTTACCCACCATACCCATTATAAAAACAAATAAATTTTTAGTTTAAATTTTAATTGTTTTATTATAAATATTTAAGATGATGGCATCTCCCTCTTCATCATCTAGGAAATTTTCAATTTCCCACAAAAAGTCAAAATATGCCATCTGGTTGTTGCGGATTGCAATATTTGGAGTTGAATTTGATAGGAAATGGAAATCCTCTAAAGCCGCATCTATTAATACATTTATAAGCGTCTGCGTATTGTCCTCTTGAGCTACCATGAAACTTTCATCCACATATTTAAATATATTATGGCACGAATTCATGTTTAAATATCTAGTCTTCAAAGTGTAACTAAACCTAGTTTTCAGAAGAATATTCCACTAAGCCGTTTGTGCTTTTAATCTTATATTGGAAAATCCATGTTCCCTGTCATTTTTCATCACATATTATGGTCTCGTATTTCACCTTCTACATCTCTGAGACCACAGGTATCAAAACTGGGTGGTGGTAGTATATGATCTAATGCATTCGAGTTAATAGGTACATTATTGGTATAACGTCTTCTCAGTTAAGCACAATTTGGTGACCAACGCAAATGTTCTGTTTAGGGTTGGTCAGTAGGCCCTCAATTCCAAATTTAAACTTCGCAAAAATAACATTTTGTTTTGTCATAATCACCACTATATAATATGCCAGTCATTGCCAATTTCCTTTTATCTAACCATTTGAATGGCCAGCATGTAAACGTTTTTAAACGTTCATCTTCTCTATGAAGATCATCGTTAATGATATAACGTGGCGTGAATGGAGATTGTTTTAAATGATGATGATGATCTTTATTATTACATTCGGATTTTAAATCTTTAACCATTTTAATTTTAATTTAAAAAATTTTAATATATTAAAATATTAAACACAATTATCAAAAATATTATTTTAACTTTATGAAATATCACAATAAACTAGTTGTTGAAATGAATTGTATGCGGTATTTATATCTCTTTATTATTATAGATAAAAATTTTACTTTTAAGCATGGTCAATCATGTTTGGTTTTGATACTAGGTTGGTCTTATTAATGTATTTGTAATATTTAAAAATTATAAACTTGATTAAGCATGCACAATCAATAGTTTGAATTTCACAATTAATCATATTTCTGGTACAGTCCTGTAAAGTTATGTGTCTAAATAAAGTATAATATTTTGTGACTGGCAGGGTTTGCCACTAGTCACGCTATTTATTTTTGCCAGTCTCAACACAAGGCAGATATTGCCGATTTGTAGTTCAAACTAAATCTGTTTTATTTTGGGCAGTGCGCCCCTTTATATACAAAAATTATCTTAGTCTAATTTCTTATTCTATTTCCCCTTTTTGGTGTCATAACCAATCATAATTTAGTTTGGGAAATTGAGTTTAAAATTTAGTCACTCAATTTTCCAAACTGCACATGTTGCACTTTTAACAAATCAATGTTCATCGATTTGTTTGTATTTAACTGCATGTGTGGTATCAAGTTGTTTTATTATGAATGTTGATTATTTATTAGGGTGGCCCATCTTCATGTGGTATAGTGTATTAGGGTACACTACACCCTCACCCTAATTTTTCAAAAAAAAAAATTTTGTGTAATTACAAATTATGTTTTAACATTAATCTTAACATATGTTTATAGTATTGGTTTTGTTTCTAAACAAAAATGTTTTATAGATATTTTTCTTAAAGTATTGTTCTTAAGATATTGAAATACATGTACATATTAAATGTGGTAAAATATTTTATAAATGAAATATATGTTATTAAATGTAATTAAATATTTTATAAATTATAATTAGTTTTCTTAAGATATATGAAGTATATGTAATTAAATATGGTTATTATATATTTTAAAATTATAAAGATATGTATGGTTTTAGGTTGTTATTGTGGAATTCCTTCGTCTGTCCGTTATAATCTAATAGAGGATTTACTCCAGTCTTACCTACAATTCTATATGGTCCCTTATATGGACTTTGGTTCTTACTTCTATTTTCTACTCTAAGTAATACTAAGTCACCTATTTCTAAGTTTAGTCTGTTTTGATAGCTATTATTTAATGTTCTTTTTGATTTTACTTTATTAGTAATCCCTTTTGCTCTGTTTAGAGCGAATTGTAGTCTGACTCGTAATTCTTTTGCGTAGTCATCATAGTTATATATAACTGTATTGTCATTCATAGCGGTATCTGATGGTAAGCATGGTAACTTTCCATAGACTAGTTCATATGGTGTATAACCAGTGTCAATATGCGGAGATGTGTTGTAAGCAAAAGTAAAATATGGAATCCAAGTGTGCCATTCGTCATTATTTGCTGTTGTCAACAGAAACTCATTAAGAACACTATGGTTTCTCTCAACGGTACCTAATGTTTGGTGATGAAAAGGGGTTGAGAAAATTTGTTTTGTTTGTAATAGTTCGCATATGTTCCGCATGGTCTCATTCGTAAATTCTGTACCCCTGTCTGACTTAAGTACTTTGAATTGTCCGTATCTCAAGATCACTTGTTCCACTAGTGTTTTAGCTGAAGTGACAGCGTCTTTTGTTTGCATTGTGTGTGCGATTACAAATTTAGTCAGCTCGCATTGCATCGTAAGTATGTAGCGGTAGTTTTTTGATATGCGTAGTGGACCTACAGTGTCGATTGAAATTACTTCAAAACTGTTGTTGGGTGTAGATGTTTGTATGAGTGGTTTCTTAATGTGTTTAGTCTGTTTGTTTTTATTGCATTTGTCACAGTATGATACAAATTGTTTTACCATTTTAGTCATATTTTTCCAAATATATTTCTGTTTTAACTTAATGATTGTTTTTCTAATTCCTAAGTGTCCTGAGCTCAAGGAACTGTAGAATTCGTCAATCAGTTTGTATTTTATTATGTCGTCTTTTATTCTTATTGGAGGCTTAAATATCAATATTTTTAGTTGAGGATTTTTGTTGTTGATTATTATTTGTGCATATGCTTTTTTAAATTCTTCCTTTGTATACAAATTTAATATTTTATCTTGACTTGAAAGTGCTAATTCTCTTATACTTTCTATATTAATTTTAGAAATCAGTTTCTTCAGTATCGAACCTTGATTCGCTGATTTATCACTGAATCTTGCTAGCTTATCATTTTCATTGTAGTGGGTACGAGATTTCTTCATATTCGAAACTTGTTTCGTTGAATTATCATCCCGACCTATGTGCACAATATTATTTTCCGTATATATACTTAAGTTTTCTTTATATTGTATTTCATTAAATTGTAATTTTTTCATGTTCTTAATATCATTGATGGATGTACATTCCCATATATGAAGTTGATCAGACCTCTGGGATGTGCAATCCTCCAATCTATTTTTCGCGCGTCTATTATTTAACTTATTAATATCCTCATTATTCAATTCCTCTATTTTATTTGCCTCATTTTTTTTTATTTTTCACGGCTCTAGTTGTTATTAGAACTCTTTTTTGTTTTTCGTCATGTTCTTGTGGTATCATTTGTCTAAGTATATCAGAGTCAATCTCTATTCTCGAGAGTGCGTCAGCATTTATATTCATCTTTCCTTTCTTGTAAACAATTGAAAAATAATAGTCTGATAAATCAAGTCTTATCCTGGTCATCTTTGATGAAGGATTTTTGTGAGAGAACAATGAGATAAGTGGTGGATGGTCCGTGACTACTATGAACTCTCTTCCATACAAATATGGTTTGAAAAAATGTATACCCCAATGGATTGCCAAGAGTTCTTTTTCTATTATTGGCTTGTTTATGTCATGTTTCTGCAAAGACTTGCTGGCGTAAGGAATTGGTAAGTCTTGTCCTATTTCACCTTGTGATAATACAGCACCTAATGCAAAATTTGATGCATCTGTCATGAGTATGAAGGGTTTATTAAAATCTGGATACTGTAATATACATAGCTGGATTAATTAATTTTTCTTTGAGTTTATCAAAAGCTTTTTGGCATTCGTCTTTCCATTCAAACTTAACAGATTTCTTTAGTAAAGCGTTTAAATTTTTTGCTATCTCTTCGAAATTCGGTATGAATTTTCTGTAATAGTTGCAAAATGCAACGAATCTTCTAACGTCGTCCGTGTTTTTTGGTACCGGGTAGTTCTCTATTATTTTATATTTTGCAGGGTCAGTTTTGACTCCGTCCTTTGTAATTAAGTGTCCTAGATAGACAAATTCTGGTCGTAAGAAACAACATTTCTTCGGATTAAGTTTCAAATTATACTGTTGTAATCTGTCAAGTACTTTAATTAGATTTTGATTATGGTGGTTTAGACTGCAACCATACACAATTATGTCATCGACATACAGGAAAGCTTCTGAGTCTAAACCAGAAAGTGCTATTGTCAGCATTCTTTGAAAACTATTTGATGATATTTTTAAACCGAAGGGTAATCTTTTGAATTGGTAATGTCCATTTGTTGTTGAAAAAGCTGTCAATGGTCTGGAGTCCTTATTAAGTTTTATTTGGTGGAAAGAGCTGGTCATATCCAAGGTGGAAAACCATTTAGCTCTTCCTAATTTGTCTAAAACGTCCTCTAATCTCGTCAATGGGAATTTATCATTTACAATTTTGTCATTGAGTTTTCTAAAGTCTACCACCAGTCTCCATTTCTTTTTGTCTTCAGTGCCCTTTTTTGGTACTAACTATAGTGGTGCATTGTATGGACTGATTGAAGGCTCTATAATGTCATCTTTAAGCATTTTCCGTACTTGTTCGTTTATAGTGTCAGTGTGTGAATGTGGTAGTCTGTAATTTTTAATGTAAACTGGTGTATTGTCTGAGGTTATGATTTCCTGATTGTTAAAATTGTTGCTAGTTAATTTATCGTTGTCCAAATGAGATGTGTTTTGGTATTTTTTAAAAATATTAATTAGTGATGATATTGCATTTTTGTCATTGTTGTTAATTTGTAGCTCATTCATTATTTTTTTAAAACGTTCGTCATTGTTTATGTTATTGTAACTTAATATGTCATAATTTTTAAGTGGGTCAGTCTGTAGTTTAATGCCCTTAAGAATTACTGTTGAATTTGTTGTATTTAAAATTTTTATGTGTGTCATACCGCTTTTTGGTGCGATCGAATTACTTAAAAAAATTCCGTCTTCCAATTCATTGTTGAATATGACGCAATCTTCTTAAATGTTTAATTTAATTGGCTGTATTATTTCAGTTCGTGGTGGTATTGCAATTTTCACTCGTGATACCTGTCAGTTTACATTTCTCATCTGGATAGTAATTTTCATTTTGTAAATGATTTGTTATACGACATAGTGAAATGTCCGCTCCTGTGTCGACTAAGAATGTTTAATTACTGTTTTTGTATTTTATTGTTATAAAGTTTGTGTTGTTTTCAGATATTTTGTAGATTTTGGTATTTTTCAAAACTAGATTTGGCTCTCCGGAATATTCTCGTATTCCGGGCCTTCTGCGTTTCCCGTTTCGTGTATAGTACGTATATGTCTCCTGTTATTATTATTTCTATTTTGATATCTATTGTTCTGAAAATTGTTATTGTTATGAAAATTGCTATTGTTCTGAAAATTGTTATTGTTTCTGTTGTTGTTGTTTCCTTGGTAGTTGTTTCTACCTCTTGATCGGTTGTAATTGTTCCGATAATTGTTTTGATTTTTATTGAAATGAAGTATAGAATTTTGTGCTCCAGTGACTTCTGTGCAGCTATTAAATTTCCTAACTGCATCATTCATGGAATTAAATTGTCCAGCTTGCATTATTAGTTTAACTCTGTCCAACGTACAGTTCGTGGTCATTGCCTTAACGGCTGCTTGAGTTGAATATTTACTAGCGAGTTCGCATGAAAGTCCGTTCGAAATGTAAGTGTTTTCTAGGGCTTTTGCAAGAGTTTCTATCTCAGAACAGTAAGCATTAGCTGTTTTGTTGTTTTGCTTTATGTTCATGATTTTCGCTGTCAACACCTCTACCGATTCACATTTGACAGTGGTTTTTAATTTTTCTATAATCTGAGTTACCGTGCTCTCATCATTTATTAAATTTCTCGCATTTCCCTTCAATTTAGTTTTTATGAGATTTATCAATATTGATTCATGTGTCTCTTTTATTGAATCGACTAACAATAAGGAATCTAAAAAGGATCTCAAGTTTTCCGATTTTCCATCGAAATCTGTTATGAGCTTAGAAGCTGTGTTTAAAAATTCTACAGTTGTCTGAGGCATTGTAAGTTTTATGTTCTTTGGTTGGAATATGAGTTTTATATCTATCCTTTCTTGGATAGTCTCTGGTATATGTACCTTAATGCTCTTTTTGGCTGTCACAAGTACTATTTTATTCCTGATGTCATGAAAGAAAGCGTCTGCTGCTATCTTATGCGAGGGTGTCAGCGTATGATAGTGCACATTGAGTATAGTTCTTATTTTGTTAAGACAGTCTAAAAGGATCTGTATATGTCTGTCGACAGTCTCTTGCCCTGTTGGTCTATCAACGTTCAGACACTTGTACGATCTGTCAAAAACCTCTTTAACCGCTAAAAGATAAAATAATTTGATAATATAAATTTTAAAATTATTTATTTATTCTTGTTTTTCATTCTTTTTCTTTTTGTGGTTTTTCCTAATATCATTTTCGATGATTCCTATCCGTTCCCAAGCCGCTGAAGCTCTCTCCCAGCTTATTGCAGGATTCTCCTGCTTAACTAGCCTTAGTAGTTCCACTAACTCCTTCTTTAACTTCGTCAGCCGGCCTCCTCTTCTCTTTTTTAACTGGATGTCAACCTAAGGGATTGCAGTGAGGCGCTCTTCCGCCAGGCGGCTCTGCCTACGCTTGTATTCTTCGATTGAAATAGCCTTTGGTCCTATAATCAAAGGTTTGTATGGTGGGGGTGTTCTAGCTTGCTTCCCTACGTACTTTGGGACGTACTCTTCCATGTAACAGGTACAAAAAATACGAATATAAGCTGGCTGTGTTCTTCTAATAATGTTTTTCAGGCAATTTTCCCTGAATTGAAATTGAAATATTCGTCCTTGCTTGGCAAAATTATCGCCAAATATTTGTAGGATTTAACAAAAATGTGCTGGTCCGAGTGGCAGGATCGCCATGTAAAGTTATGTGTTTAAATAAAGTATAATATTTTGTGACAGGCAGAGTTTGCCACTAGTCACGCTATTTACTTTTGCCAGTCTCAATGGTTAGAGGGCAAACGGAGATTTTTCTATAATTTAAAACACAAGGCAGATATTGCCGATTTGTAGTTCAAACTAAATCTGTTTTATTTTGGGCAGTGCGCCCCTTTATATACAAAAATTATCTTAGTCTAATTTCTTATTCTATTTCCCCTTTTTGGTTTCATAACCAATCATAATTTAGTTTGGGAAATTGAGTATAAATTTAGTCACTCAATTTTCCAAACTGCACATGTTGCACTTTTAACAAATCAATGTTCATCGATTTGTTTGTATTTAACTGCATGTGTGGTATCAAGTTGTTTTATTATGAATGTTGGTTATTTATTAGGGTGGCCCATCTTCATGTGGTAAAGTGTATTAGGGTTCACTACAGTCCCGTCATATTTCATTAGCTAAAAAATTTATAAATATGGGGCGTGGTTTATTTTAGTAGAATTAAAGAATTTCAGAAAACCAAACATTTTTTTTTTGGATTTGTTTTCTGTTTGTTAGATTTGTCACAGCTGCTTCAGGGGTCTAATCACTGCATACGATATCGAGCAAAATGTATCGAAATTATATATTTTGGTATCATGAAACTCGATATCGAATGAAATGTATTGAATTTGAAATAATAGCATTCGATATCGAGAAACTCGACATTACATTTATTGAGTTTTCATTCGAAACGTCAGTGTCTATCGTAAGCAAAAAAATTCGATAGCTTATTCGATACGATAGTATCGAATGCGGTGATTAGTCCCAAGCTCTATTCATATATATCCTAAGTTGCTGATGTTGTTGTTGTTATAGATAAGGAGGAGTAGAGTACGATAGGGAAAAATATTAAGGGTCTATAACAGAAGTGGGCACAATTAAAACTGTGCTTGTATTGATGCTTATTAGTATTAGTGAGATGACAGAAGTGCCAACCAAACACAAAGCCAAGCGTTTGAAATATAATGGTGCATTTTATTTCCATATTTAATATATTACGCATTTGAAGTAAAATAAAACATTTTTTTAATAGTTCAAATTGCTGGGAAAAAAGTTGAAACCAGATCAATTGATGTAAAACGAAGGATCAATTAAAATGAACTAGTTTAAAAAAAATACACGTGTGTTTTCTGGGTAAATTCTTTTGAAAAAAAAATATAAAAAATAAAAGAAAATGTGTAAGCATCCGCTTCATGTGCATTCGACGCTGTCTCATCGAAAACTAAAATAAAGAGGCTAAGAATACGTGTGAAGTCTCTCAGCACAATTGTGCTATGGAGCGCCCACCATTGGTCTATAAGTAAAACCAACCAGTTACTTTCTACTTTTTTTAATATAATTCTGAGTGGTTGTACTCCCACTTTTCACATGAATAATCTTTATCACTCATACACACACACATTTCCACAACCGATTAAAAGTTACTTAGAATCTTAATCCGTTGTAGTGAGTCTCTGGTGATAATCAAATCTACAACCCTTATACTGATAGACTAGTTCACTACCCATAAGCCTACCAAGGCACGTATTTAAAAAGTCACTAGAAAACCGATGCAGCATAGTCATAATAGATAAAGCTACTATCCTAAACACATACAAAAAAAAACTAAAAAAATTATTCCACGATCAGTTTTATCTTCAATACGAATACGCATAAGTAAAATTTTAAATAAGAATACTCACAAGCAAAAAAAAATATTATCACCCCTCACAAAATTTTTAAAGTCCTAAATAAATATTCAAGACGGAGACGCACAAGTAAAATTATCACACCTAAAAAAATTTAACACCTTCTCCTAAATAAACAACTTTCTTTACACGGCATGTCCCTTCTATCTATCCTCATGTTCGTAATGGAAAAATAGTTTTATGAATGTCTATATGAAAAATGAATACATCATAAGACCTGTATTTTTAAGTTGACTTGTATGAAAAAAGAATGCATTTTGGGAACTGTATTTGGAGCCGGCTTGTATGGAAAAGTTTTATTAGAAGGTACATAAAGACTACTAATATCATCAATTTTATTCCATCTAGCATTTTGCATTCCATTACTATCAATTGGTGACAATGAAACCAAATTTTTAAAAGTACTTAATGTTCCTAAATGTCTCGTTTGATCAACTTAAGCACCATTTACTTCGTAACGGATTTCATCAAATAGATGTGCTACAAAATTATTTTTTAATTTAAAGTTGGCTGTAGAAGATACAAGAAATTTGTGTTACACATTTGAATTGAACAATCAGGATATATTGATTTGGAATTACTTTTTCATGTAGTTTTTGGTGTTAATACTTATTGTTATCAATGATATTTATGGATTTTTAATGCAGCGCGAATACACTAGTATAAAACTAAAACTATTAATTATGCATACATATATATTATACAATAATCTAATTTAAAAGCCACAAACAACATAACGGTGCAATAATTTTGAACAATTTCTTTAAATACTTAAACAATTGTGCTGAATGTTTGTAAGGCACTGAATATTATTTAAAACATAAAAACCTTAAGAACTAACTTAAAAAATAAGGGTTGTTTTACATACATATGTGCTAAAAACCAACGCACATGCGTATGGTTTTTCATTATACATAAGTACAGACTCAAAAACTGAACCAAAAATTGTCGGTATTTATTTATATAACTTACTAATTTTTTTATCCGGTTAAAATAAAAACACTTGTAAGATTTTTTTTGTTTCTTTTTACTTTTGATAAAATGTTTTATTGTTTATTTTACTTATATTTAGATGAGCTTGTCTTCATACGAAGACCTGTTAAAAAACTGATTTTAATATTGTTAGCTATGACGGAGGAAACCACACCCAAGAATTAAACAAATAAATGCAGACGCATAGTCAGCATTTATTTGGTTCTTTTTAAAATAATTAAGAAGCAAGCAAAAAATTGTAAAATGCATTTTAAGCTGAATTAAAAATGTAACAGCAAACTCATTTCATTATTTTTCGGTCGCAATTCTAAGAATTGCAACCGTCCAATATTAATATAAAAAACCAAAATTATAATTAAGAGTTTGTTAACTTATATACTTATTTGTGTGTTATTTATTTTCCAAGTAAAATCCTTAAATATGAAAAACGTACATGTGGCAGGTATATTTATGTATGTTCAACTAGTTTGAACAAATTTTAAATAATAATTTAAAGCTTCTAAAAAACTGCTAAATATTTTTTTAAAAACTCTGAGAAATTTATCCTTTAATTTGTAATTATTAATATTAATGTTAACATTTTTATAAACTAACTAACTATTGTAATAAACTATAAAATTATTTATATACAAACATTGTTAAAGTATTTTAATAAAGGAAATCAGTAAAATTAAATAATTTTTTTGTTTTTCTTTAACTTTTATACTCAAAGTTATTGTAATAGGTAAGTATGAATATAAAAATACATCACAACAAGTACAAAAAAAAATATTTTAACTAAAATCTTATGTTAATTAAGACCGCATTTACATCTATGCAATTAACGCCGAGTTTTTTTCTATTTTCTTTTAAAGCAGTTTCTACGAAACTCTTTTCACATTTACATTTACATTATTTTGAAGCATTTTTTCAACTTTTTCAATCCCATTTTCTTCCCTACACCTCATGCTTACAAACAAAAAGTTGCATGCGGCGTTAATTGCATAATGTAAATATAAGGGTATTCATTTAATCGACCTTTTGCTTTAATCGGTTAATCGCTCGATTAATTAACCGCGGTTTTGGTTTAATCGGATAATAATCGGTTAACTATGTATTTGATCGGTTAACCGATTAATCAAGTTTCTTTTTATAAATTAAGTAATTTCAATATATAAAAATGCGTTAATTGTTAATTATTTGAAGTTTATTAGTAAAAAAAAAATAATTCTTGAACTAAAATGAGCAAACAAAAAAACAATTCATTAATATGTAATATGCATTTTTTCAATTAATACACAAGGTGTGCTATCAAGTCATATCGTCATAATATCCTAAATAATATTTTACAATTGTTTAAAAAAAGTAAAAATAAAAATTTTAATGCTTCTTACTCTGGGTCCTTGAGTAATTCTAAGTCGTTTTAGCCATATCCGTCTGTCTGTCCGTCTGTCTGTCTGTCCGTCTGTTGAAAACACGCTCACTTTCTAACAACTCAAAAGACATGAACAAACTTGGTGCCAAAATGCTTGTTGTTATCCTAAGCTGTTTGGGATTGAAATCCGGCAAAATCGGTTCGGTAGGACCAGAGCTATGAATCTAAATGTGGAACCACCACCTAAAAAAATGATAATTTTGTTACAAAAAATAACATAAATGCTGGAACAAGGCACGGAATGAGATAAGATTTTGCAAAAAATTGTTTTATTTGACTGGAAATCACGCTGTTAAATTTCGTGAAAATCCGTTCATAATTTACCCTAAGCCCCATATAAACACTACGTCACAGTTTTTAGGACTAGAAATAACACTGTGAAATTTCGTGACGATCGGTCCATAATTTACCTTAGGCCCCATCAGGCGCGGATCCAGCTTGAGCCTTAGGGGGGGGGGAATTTTTTATGATACAAAAAAAAAAATTGTTTTTAAAGATTATTAAAAGCAATTTGTGTATATTATATTAAAAAAAACTCAACAATAAGGTTAAATAAAATATTCAATATAATTTAAAATAAACTAATCTTTTTAAATAAGCAATTTATGATTTCCTTGTGAGGCAAATTTAGATAGTACAGTCTATGTTCAGTTTGTCATTGTTGATCTGAGCCATGTTTTTATTCGACGAAGGGTAGGAAATGACCTCTCGCTCGTAGCATTACTTACGAGCATTGAAACGAAAATTTGAAATATTTTTCTTAGATTTGGGTAGATATCTTAATCACAGTTTATTAAAGCATCTACAACGTTATCTGATAGATTTTAGATAATTTCCATGTTTGTTGCCAATGCTACAGTTCAGGCTCAAGTTTAGATGTTAGTAGGTGTTTATCCCGAGTTGTGGTTTTAAAAGTTTTATATCTGTATATGACTTGATTACACTTTGAGTAGAAGTTTTGGTATGTTCAATACATTAAAGATATCTTTTGGAAAGGTGTTTTGCGATCTTCTAAAATAAATTCAATAAGAGAATGAAACCTACAACTCGGTAGAAATCTTCAACATTTTGGATGTGATTATTTCGTTCAAATCTTGTTTTCTAGGCAAAATCAGGGCGCCGCGTTTTCTCTATTCTCTTTTATTACGTACGTGAGCACACACATAGTAGAGAATTAAACAACATTAATCAGTCTAGCTTGAGCATTCAACAAGGCAGGTCGTGTTATCGCTTGTTGCTTAAAATAAGATTAAAATCAGCGTTGCCATATAAAAAAATTTGTCCCCACCAAAATGGTAGATGAATATGAATTGAATTTTTTATTTTCAGAAAATTATTTTGGCAAACCAGAATGTTTGGTTTGTCAGCGTACTTTGTCACGGATTAAAACCCATGACATGCAAAGGCATCTTCAAGCATTTGACAAAGAATACGAAAGTATTACTGGTGATGCAAGAGAAGTCCTTGTTGTTAATTTAAAGAAAACTTTTTATGAAAAAATGATTGCTGATGCGGAACTAAACTCGAAAGAAGCAGTCGATTTTTCATTAAAAAGAAAGGCATCTTTCGTTGTTGCTGCGTCTCTAGCTAAACGTTTTCGTCCTTTTGAAGATGGCGACTTTTTTAAAGAGCTTAGCAACGATGTTTTAGAATGTTTTGGCGAAAAATCTGAAGAGATACGTAAATTGATAAACGATATTCCCCTCTCCGCTCGCACAATTGTTCGACGGACTGAGCATATCAGTGCATTCATCTTTTCAAACATCAAGAAAAGAATGCTTCATTGCAAATTTTTTTCCATATGCTTAGATGAATGCACGGATATGAACGACATAGCTCAGCTTATTATCTGTATAAGGACTGTTAATGAAAATTTTGACGTACACGAAGAAATGTTTTCCCTATACGGCCTTCACAACAGTGTGAAAGGAAAACTTATTTTTGATATCGTGAATGAAAATGTTCTTTCTTTTACAGATAAGAATAAGTTTTGTTCTGTATGTACTGATGGTGCCAATGTAATAGTGGGTAAAAAAGAGGGTTTTGTAGGACATTTGCTAAAAAGCAATTTAGATTTGTATGTTTTTAATTGCATTGTTCACCAACAGGCATTATTTTCAAAAAGTTTGAATGTAATGAATACAATGAAAATTGTCGTTCAAATTGTTAACAAAATACGTGGAGGCCATAATGCCTTAAGTCATAGAAATTTTAAAGATTTTCTTGAAACCGTGCATGCTGAATATGGAAATTTGGTTAGGTATACAGAAATAAGGTGGTTAAGCAAAGGTCTTGTCTTCAAAGACTTTTTAACCTTCGTAAAGAAGTCATAACGTTTTTGGACGAAAATGTAACAAACGAAACTAAGGCATTGTCTAAACATTTGAAAGACAAATCCTTTTTATTAGATTTTGCGTTTTTGACTGATGTAACAGAATTTGTCAATCAACTTAACATCCAGTTGCAAAGAAAAACCAAAACAATTTTTGAGCTATTTTCTGCACTTAAACAATTTATAAGGAAAGTTGAAATTTTAATACAAAACCTTAAAAATAAAAATTTAATAAGTTTAACAAGAACATTTGAAATTTATAGTGAAGTTCCAAATAGCAATAGCAAACTTAATGAGTATGTAAATGTGCTCCAATCTCTGTTAAATAATTACAACAATCGTTTTCATGATTTTAAAAAAATTGAAAATTTAATTGAAATGCATAACGACCCTTTGTTATGTAATATTGAACTACATAATCACGATCTTAAAGCAGAACTAAGTAAAATGAGGGAAGATCTAGCTTTACCATTTACTAATGGAATTGAGTTTTGGAGAAATATTTCTGAAGAAATATACCCGAAAGCTAAAAACGAAATTTTTAAATTGTATGCAATGTTTGGATTGACCTACATTTGGAGTCAACATTTTCGGCACTTAAACACATTCAAACTAAAAGTCGAAATCGTTTGACTGATAAGCATTTAGAAAATCTGTTACGCATAAAATCCTGTCCATATGAAATAAATATTGATGACGTAATAAAATATGAAGTTTGAATTTTTTTGAAACGCAAAATCTAATAAAAAGGATTTGTCTTTCAAATGTTTAGACAATGCCTGAGTTTCGTTTGTTACATTTTCGTCCAAAAACGTTATGACTTCTTTACGAAGGCTAAAAAGTCTTTGAAGACAACGACCTTTGCTAAACCACCTTATTTCTGTATACATAACCAAATCTCCATATTCAGCATGCACGGCTTCAAGAAAATCTTTAAATTTTCTATGACTTAAGGCATTATGGCCTCCACGTATTTTGTTAACAATTTGAACGACAATTTTCCCTGTACTCATTATATTCAAACTTTTTGAAAATAATGCTTGTTGGAGAATAACACAAAATTTTCATAACACTTCTTATACAGATAATAAGATGAGACATGCCATTTATAGCAGTGCATTCTCCTAAGCATATGGCAGCAAATAATCATGCAAACATTTGTATCCATATGATATATTACATATTGAAGATGTCATGTATCAAAATATGTTAACGATTGGAGATTCTTACTTTTAAATTGGGGATATGAGAAAAATGTTTTTTCTGGCAACACCGGTTCGTGGTGAGAGGGAGAGCGAATATAACGCACATAATCGCAAAATGTAATAGTATAGGTTGCCGATGGCTGCTTTAAATTGTTCTTCGGCTTTATTTCTTTTTTCTTCAAGGCACATGATCAAAGTTTTGATAAGGCTTGATCCTTTTTGAAGATCTATATCGTGCTTTTGTAAAATGATACTAAGCGGCTGTGTTACAATAAGTATCACACTTAATATGTTTATTCCGCAAATAAATTCAAAAGTTCTAAGTGAGTTCCTTAATATAAGGCTCTTGATGAAGTATTACCTTTCCACTCAGATATTTTTTCCAAAGCTTCTACTATATGATGTACACTTGTTGCAAAGTGTAAAGCTGAGTCGTGACGGTCCACCCATCTTGTCTCGCATAATGTAGAGAGTTTGGCTCGGGAAATAGCAAGGCGTTTGTTTCGCATTTGTCGCGGTTTCCAGAATTTTTTTACAGCTCCATTTTCTGCTGACATCAAACGACACCCATCAGTTCCAACTCCTATACAATTTTTTAGGTCAATACTAAAATTTGTCAAAGTTTTAAGAACTGTTGATGATAGTGCCATCGCATCAATTGACACATCAGCGTCATTATCAATATCCTGTGAAGGCTCTTCAAATGCTTTTACAACAAAGCCAAAACAATTCTTGCCTAACAACTTTTTGTTGTATGGTGAAATATCTTAAATGTAAGGAAATCTGGCTTTCCCCGACAAATCCGTGCTTTCGTCAAAAATTATCGAATAGAATTTTGATTCATATAACACATTAATATAAACATAAATATTGCAAATACCAAGGCTTTTTAATAATTCAATCGCACGCATTTTCAAGTCAAACGTTTACTCTTTGGTTATACATAGATGGCACCTGCTGGGATTGAATGTAGAATAATAAGTATTTGAATGCAGTAAACTAGATGTTTCATTGAAAATATCTAATAAATAACTATTAGGATGAAGATTTGGATATTTATTGAAAATTTCGTTAGAGATTCAATAAAAAAACAAAAAAAAAAACCTTGCTGGGATTTCCAAAAATTTTGTAAATTAAAAAAAGATAATATTAATGGGAACTCTTGTATTATCGAAATAAACAAACACATTTAATGAAATCTAAATTATAAGCGGTACCCCAAAGCAGTCATATCGTCGGCTTATTATGCAAACCTGCTAACTCACTTTCAGCACATTTTACAGGAGAGACAAAAAACTTTTTATTTTCCCTATTTGCAGCTTGATAGAAAATTAAAAATACAGCTGGTTTTACACACTTCAAGACTTAAATAGGAGAAAAACTATCTTTCTCGTTTACACGGCATCAACATCTCAATTTACATAAAAAGTGGATGTAGCCAGTTTGCGTATTAAGCCGACGATGTATATTTCTTGTAATTATTTTAAGACATAATACTATATGACTACTTTGTGAATCCCCCAAATATGTAAATAAACTGAGATAAATTTATTAGTTATACGTTTTTTCAATAAAGATCTTATACAATAATCTTTTAGAAAAGTAATTTGGTTTCAATGTTTAGGATTAAAGCGATTATTTTCTTTAGTTTTGACTTGACTTGGAAAAAATTCTTTTACTTATCGTAGATTTAATTTCTCAGTCCTTTTCTAGGAATTCTCTTAACATAAAAAATACTCCATTATGCCATTAGAGTTTCTTGAAATTTTAAACACTTCTAATTGTTTCGGTTGATTCTGTAAAAAGACTGATATGAGAAGATATGTATGAGAAACGTGAAACAAAAAAGGTGTTGACAATCACACATTTATTCCATTTCTCGCCACATTCCTGCTGATCGATGAAAAAAATAAAAAAAATTTAAAAACATTGTAATTTTAGTCACCGGTCGGCGGAAAATGGGTTAAAATGAAGTTCACTGAACACCTTCTTTGTTTGTATAAGAAATCGAAATGAATTGGAATTGAAATCGAACGGGATTTTGAACTCAATTATTTGCAAAACTACTGTAGTTTTTCCTGTTTTCAACAGTGGTTCTTATAAAGATAATTGGTACTCAAAGTATGAAGTATGTATATAAAAGCGAATATTTTAATAAACTTTCTTACAGGCTCGTTTTTTAAATTTGTGCGATTTTTAATCCACTTCATTTCGATTTGTAGAACATGCCCGAATATGTTATAATACTACAAATTATTGAAATATTTGTTACAACGGTTAATCGGTTAATCGACTGAAATTAACCGGTTTAATCGTTAATCGAAAAAAGCCAATTTGAAATTAACCGATCAGTAAATCGGGTAGTAATTAATCGGTTAACCGATTGACGGTTAACCGAATGAATACCCTAGTAAATATGGTAAAAATCTTTAGTGGAGATCCGAAAGTCGTATGGTCTATACGTGTAATGTTAGAAAATTGTGAAATAAAAATTGATTTGAGATAATTATGTTTGGATTAAATAAATGAGTAGGTGAGTTGCAAAACTCATTAGTTACAAAATTAAAAATACGGCGGTGCGCATAATGACCCCAGGAAATATGGCCCCAGAAGTAAAATGACCCCAATATTTTAAATGAGACACAACAACACGCAGTTTTGGCACAATTTTTTTTTTTTTTTTTTGGGTTATTATTCTTTTTTTCGTTAGGGTGTTTTTGCATTTTAAGTGGAATGAAAAATGACCCCAAAATCAAGGAATGAAAAATGGCCCCAAATAAAATTTACTTTGGGGCTATTTTTCGTCTACTAATAAAAAATGCAAATGCAAAAGAAATGAAAAATTACCCCAAAAATTTTTTCACAAATTTTATAAAAAGCCCGAATTCTTATACCAAAGTAGAGAAAATCCTTGCCGGTTATGCAGAGATGCTTTAGTTAGCGAAGCCGGTGTTTGTTATACCATAGAGGAAAAAAGCATTGAGCCCGACCGTTATACCCGGCCGAAGGCTATGTAGCGAAGCTTTAGAGAGCGAAGCCAGTGTTCGTTATACCAAAGAGAAGAAAATCCTTTCACCCGGCCGAAGGCCGACTATATAGAGAAGCTTTAGTTAGCTAAGCCAGTATTCGTTATACCATAGAAGAGAAAATCCTTGCGCCAGGCCGCAGGCCCTCTATAACGTGAAGCTGTAGTAAGCAAAGCCAGTTTTCGTTATACCATAGAGAGAAAAATCCTTGCGCATAGCCGAAAGCCCAACCATGCTATCAATCGTACGATTTTTAAAACCAAAACTGTATAATTATCCGGATTTTGAAATCGGGATTCTAAATTTGTGATTTTTAGTTTCGGGCATATGAACTCCACCGAAAATGTTTAATGTGACTTTCTTTGTGTTCTTTTTTGGGTTTCAAATTCATTATAAATTTTGAGGTGATTTTTCATAATGAAAAATAACCCCAAATTTAGGGTCATATTTCATTTTATTTTTAGGGTTATTTTTCATTTTTTGGGGTAATTTTTCATTAAAAAATGCGGCCACATTGCATTATGAAAAATAGCCCCAAATTTGGGGTCAATTGTCATTTATTTTTTGGGGCCATATTTCGCAGCGCCTAAAAATACGAGATGACAAATGATTCTAACAGCTCTTTTGGCAGAAATATACTAATTGTATCAATGCATGTCCTCTTAAATGTTTTTTCCAGGGACACGCATTGGTGCAATCAGAATATTTCTTCTCATAAAGCGACAAAAGGGCATTTGTCATCTCGTATTTTTAATTTTGTAACAGACGAGTTTTGCAACTCGCATACTCAAATAAAATAATCATATCCTTATTTTAGAAAACATTTTTATTGGAGCTGATATGAAATACCCGAAAATTCTATTCTATTGATATAAACAGTATTTAATTCAAGTTTTTTGCTCTCGATTTATATGATTCCCTTCCAACCGAAGAGGTACACAAAATAGCCGGATTAAATCTTGGAATATTCAATAGTGTATAGAACCTCACACTAAAATGAAGACCAGAACAAAACAAGAAAAAAGTAAAGTAAGAAATTTTGGGGTAAACGTAAAAATGTTGGGGTAAATCCATTGTTATGACACCATTTTCTTGCGACATCTAGTCGACGTTGCATAGCTTAAGTGGCATTACTGATGTTTTTATAAGTGACAATGATTTCAGTGTCGTTTGCATAGAGGATAGGGATGGGCAAATTAAAAAAATATATCGATATTTTTTAAAAGTATTATTGTTTCTTTTAATTCCAAACTTTCGTTTGCTTAACCTATATTCATAACAAGAACCAATTTTAAAATTTTGTTTTAAATATAAGTTATGCGAACGAAGTTTTTTTTTTACAATTAAAAACAATTCAATAAAAACAAAAAAAGAGCACAAAGCCAAAAAAACCGTTCGTCAATTTCCAAGACCACATTTTATTTATTCGCCATATGAAATCTAAAAAAAAGTTTATTTCGAATACACTTCACAAGTTCAGTGTTCAGATCTGGCAGAGCAAACAAAACTTGTGACACATAATTTAGAAGAAAAATGAATTTTTCCTTTTTTGGTAAAATTTGTATAAATTCTTTGTAGGATCCCACTTTCATCGGTCTATTGGTGCTTTTAATGCGCCATTCTTTGCTTAATTCTAGAAACACTCACCGGAATATTTTTCTGCGCTTATTGCTGTCATCTCTTAAAAAAATATGAGACAAAACTGATCGTTTAAAATGTTTTTTTTACCAATTCCAACCTATTCTTATATTTTTATTTTATATTATAAGATAAGTTTACAAAAAATACAAATGTACCGTAATCTGATTATTGTGATGTGATGAGAGAGAGAACTGTGCTCATACTTGGATTTCGCATGCAACAATTTAAAATTAAATTAAACAAAACATTTTTTATATGTCTGCCTGTGTCATTTGTTGCTTCAGTTTGTTGTACTTGTTTCCATATTATTTAATTGTATATTTCATTCTTTATCTCTCTCACTAAGCTCTTTGACTTGAACTACTAGTGTTGTTAGTGCAATAATTATTAAGAGCACACTTTCCTCTTTAATTTGCATGTTCAATATTATGTCTTTGAAATCTGTTTAATGGTTATTTTTCGGTGAAGTCAATCTGAACAAGGCATAATATAGAGTTGACGGAGGTCAACGACATCGCTTCCTTTAATTTTTTGGTGAAAACATCAGATTGGTGAGTCCGCTTTCACACGTTTCATCTTTTGATGCTCAACTCCTACGTTTTTAGGTGAGAGAAGAAAGAAGAAAGGGGTTTGTACGGATATGGCTGTACTCGGTCAGTACGTTTTGTGTTTTAGTTCGTTGGTATATTTTGTATTTTTTTGTTCTTTACTTTTTTCTCTTTGATTCGCTGTTAATAAAATTGTTGTTGTTTTGAACCTAAAAAAGTTGAAACCGATTGCTGCGTGTGATTATATTGGCACCTTTAAAAGGGAATTGAAAGGAAGTTGAGCATCAAAAGATGAAACGTGTAAATTCAGACGAAAGAGTACTAGAAGATCGGATACGTGGTTTGCAGATGTGGCATTTTTACGATGATTTTCTTTCGCCATTCATACTGAGTAGAGTTTTTTTTTCCCCGGAGTTTTTCGATTCCCGAGAAAGCGGGAAACATTTTTAAATTTCCCGGGATCCCGGGATCCCGCTCCATACAAAGTAAACTTGGTTTTATTAATGAAAAAAACTTTTATAAACAAACGTGAGGGAACTTGTTTACAAAGTAAGTAAAATAAATGCTTAAATACTACAAAAATTAATTGAAGATTGAAAGCGGAACTTGAATTATTATTACCTTTGGCTATTATAAGTAAATTCCGTATTATGATGATCTAGTTCAAGATAAAATAAACATAACAATTGAGGTACTCAAGATATGAGATCAAAAAGTAAAATCATAAAATATATAAAATATTTTAATAAATATATTAACATTTTTTAACGGCGTAGGAAATTACTTTCTGACACACTCAAAGCGTTTAGTGAGTCACCAAAGAGTATATTTCTGATTTTGTTTACTGATTACCATGTTTCCGAAAAATTTCGTTTACTTTTTTACCGAGGTTGGACAAATAATTAAAAGTGCACCGTTGTTGCATGCTTCTAATGTCAAGGTTGATGCAAAAAATAGCATCATCCGGACTACTTCTTACAAACTATTTCTTTTCATTAGGTCCATCTGTAATCTTTAGGACAATGTGTTTTTCAAATTGTATGTTTAAGTAACTTACACGAGTTTCATTATTTTTTTATTTCGGTTTCCCCGCACTTCCCGGATATATTACCAAGCTCGATTTTTTTTTTTTGTAGATACGACTATGTTGCAATAACGGAGCGATATGTTTATGTATATCCTATTTTTAAGACTTGTCCATGGTCAATGAGAATTTACTGCCTGCATCTTATTTTGAATTTATGTTCTTTATCAATTCATCACTTCACTAAATTTATTAATTATCAACTGTTGCACTGCCCATTCTGCTTTTAATAGATTTATTGCCGCAGGAGACATTGATTTACGTTTGTACACATTTCTTATAATTGATCAAATCGACAACCCATCCACAGATGCTAATTTTTAGAGAAAAGAAAACTAAATTTCAGAGTAAAAATAGCTGTTTTCTGAAACTATGAAGAACTTTTTATTTCCCGGGATCCCGCAACAAAAATCCGGGAAAACGGGAAATATAATAAGTGAAATTCCCGGGAATTCCCTTAATTCAAAACTGAGTTCATGTCTATTTGGCAACCCCTCTTTCTTCTCTACCCCGATCGCCTACAAACAAAACAAACGTGTTTGTTAGACATGTCTGAATAGACACCGTGTAAACTCCCTCTTATAATTTTTTTTTTTTAGATTTCTCACAAAGAATAATTTGATTCAATTAAGGGTTTGTTACTGTTTTACTTTATTTATTTTATGAAAAATATGTTTAATGGAAATATTTGTTTTCTAAAAATCTTTTGTAATTGTTTTTTTTTTTTAACAAAAACCTTAAAAACATTATTGGAAGCGATTGAAAAGAGGCATTTGCAAGATTAAAAAAAATTGACAAGTTACAGAAATTATGCGAAAAGCAAAATGTGAATGATGTAAAAAAAAATATAGATATGTAAATGAAGCTGTAAATATGATGAAAGATATTTGTAAAGAAAAAGGAGCATCAGCAATGGAAATATGTGTAATGAAATAAAAAAGTAAAGGAAACAAAAAGTAAAGCAAAACCATCGTTTGGGAATGGCAGATGTATGAAAGAATACTCCTTCAATTATAACACCCAAGGTGAAACAAATAGTACATAAGACAATATCAGAATTAAATGAAAAGGTAGATCCAATTCTATTTAAAATTACGAGAGCAATATATTGATACTTATGGTTCCAAGGAGGAATAAAGGGACACAGGAGAAATGGTATGTTGCAAAGAAAGAAAACTTCAAGTGCTATTTTTCTTTCGCTTTTTTTCAATTCAGCTTAAGGAATCTATGGTGTTTTGTAATTGGCGGTTAAAATCCTAACCATAATATCCATAGTCTTGCTAAACCTACTGTCAAAAACAGAGTAACATATTGCTCATTCTTAAATTAGTAAATTATTTTGACAATAAAAATTTAAACATTAATTAAAAAACAAAAGATTATACAACTTATATATGTAGTTAAAAAATAATTTATAAAATGTTGAAATAATAAATTAAATATCAATAATGAAGAAAAATTCAAATTTGTTTAGGAAAACAACACAAATAATTGTTTTTTAAACTGTAGAGCGTTGCTAATATCCATAATACTTCTGGGTAGTATGTTCCAAAGACGTAAGTATGTTATTGCCATTCTGAAACTTAAGTGCAATGCTTAAACTAAACTAGATTTTTTGTTTGATTAAGCGCCGGCCAAAACTCAGTCTATTGAATAAGTATTCAGGTTCATAATTAATAATTTTATGTAAGAAAATTAATGATGAATTGATACAAAGAAAACGTGGCAGACAATTCGTGATATTGATATTTGTAATTACAAAAATATTACTGAATGCATTGCCAACCCAGATGAGATTAATAAGAAGTTTATAAACATTAATATGCCAGAAACAAATCACGAGTTCTATGATGATTATCGTATAAATCATTTTTTTTTTTTAATGTGTTACCTTAATTCACATCTACACAAGCTGTGTAGCTATAAAATCGAATGCTTTGGGTGTTGATGGTCTACATCCTTTATTTGTTAAGATGTAACTTCCGCCGATTATTCCACTTATAAGTCATATTTTTAGTAAAGTTATCACTACAAGCACCTTTCCCTCTCTATTGCAGCATGATAAAGTCTTGCCCACACCAAAAGCCAACAACTAGTTTTGACCAGTAGCGATTCTACCTTATCTATCAAAGGCTATGGAAAGAATTTTGCACAATCAAATTACACTGTTTATTAGAGATAATCGGTTACTTAGTGATCGAAAATCTGGTTTTCGTGCAAAGCATAGTGGCATTACTGCATTGACTGATGTAGCTGAAGATTTAAGAAGGGAAGTTGGTGACGGACCTTTGACAATGCTTATTGGTCTTATTGGATCACTACAAAGCGTTCGATACGGTTGACAATATAATATTAAAACATAAATCATCTAAAATGATGAATTTTTCTTCAACATCCATTAATCTAATGTCATCCCATCTGCTAGGCCTTCTTCAATGTGTGGAGACAAAGAATATAATTTCATGTTTTCTACCAGTAAGAAGAGGTGGTGTTCCACTTCTTTTCTCAATATATGCAAACGATTTACCATGTCAACTTATGCACTTCGAGATTCGACTATATGTATGCTAATGATGCCCAATTATATGTGAGTAATAGAATCTGTAAGAAATTAGATGATTACACACAATAACTAAAACGATGATTATAGAGTTTTCCTAATTGCCTGAGTTTAAACCCGTAGAAATCCTAATGCATTGTCTTTCGGAAAAGAACGAGCAAAATAGTTGTGAAACCAAACATTCATATAAATAATCATTCTATTGAGATTGTTGAAAGAGCAAGAAATCTAGGAGTTATATTCAATAGCACTTTGACATGGAACGATTATGTTACTGCAGCATGTGGAAGAACATATTCAATGCTTAGAACCCTTTGTTCTACACAACATTGTACCCGGTTAAAAATCAGACTATTATGTGCATAAACATACCTTATCCCAACGTTATTATATGGATGTGAAATTGTCTCTTCCTGTGACACAGAAACTAAACAAAGACTTAAAGTCCATTTCAACAACATAACAAGGCATGTGTGTATGGACTTAAAAGGTTTGATCACATTTCCGCGTATACTAAGAAATTATATGGCGTTCAGTTTGATGATTTACTGAAAATAAGATCATTAATTTGCTTACATAAAATTATTAACTTTCGTGGGTTAATATGACACATGTTCTGTAAATACTATGTACAAAAAAAGAGATTATATAACTCGGGCTCAGTGGCGTTTGGTCAACTCATAGCTTGTCACTCATTGGTTAAGATCCACCATGAGATTAAGCCATATGGCAGATGCTCATGTAAATCATTTCCATATTTGTTCTATCAATAAAACTTTATCCATTTTGTTAACTATGTACGTAGTCCTAAATGATTAAGCGTTTAAAAAAATAGATTATAAAGTTCGTTTATTTCCCACCTATAAGTCCTTGGTTAACCAAAGTTGTAAGTTCTGAAAGATTCATTTTTATGAATCGTGATTAAGAGAATACATGTTAGGATAAAGATAAAAAAGATAATGCCCGATGTGATCATGTAAAATTTTTTCATACAGTTTTCACATCAGACAATGCTAAGCATATTCAATTTTCGTTACTCATTAAAAAACAGAATGTATGTTAAAATTCATAAGATTGACCATAAAATACATGTTAAGGCACCATTCTCCGGCTTTTTAAAGCTGGTAAATGAATTTCAGCTTGTCTTGTTAAATATGAAGGTAGCACCAGGCATTTTCTTTAAATTTTTTTTAATCAGCAAATTAGAAATTGTACTGATTCGATAGGAGCATTGTGGATATAAAAGATCGGATCCCAGATAATACTGTCGTATTCTAAGGGATGTGTCATGTATGTATGCAGAACGGCCAGAGCAACACGACCCAAAGGATTTTTTGTGCAGCCCATTAGCCCCAAAAAATGTTCGCCTTGATGTCTCCAAGGCGGGACAAAAAAATCTGCATAGTTTGTTAGATGCATTACCCACATTAAACTGGTGGTATCTAAGACTACAGTGCCCAGTAAATAGGCCAACTAGCAGTCTATGTTCCACCTTCTCAAGCCCTGCTGCGGGGCAGTTGCCCGTATGACCCGTATGACCCTTATGGCGGGGCACCCAACACAAATTCAAGTTATTGTGCTTCCCTAACTCGTTCAGATACGTAAAACAGTCCATGATTAGCCCGGACTTTATCTCCAAAGCAGAAAGTGCTCTAAGAGCGACTTGGCTATCCGACATTATGGATAATTTAAGCCCTTTGCCCTCCTCCTCAGACATTCCCATGCGCATATGAGGTTGGCTTAGATATCCGCCTGAAAGATCAAAGGCTGTTTGCCCATTGGCAAGCCTCTTTGGAAACCTGGGTCCATGATGCCCGCAAAGGGATCATTGATTGCCTTTGCCCATCTCTTATTAAAAGCCAGAACAGTGCGAAATTAATTAACGGTCATCGTTATACATATGTTGAATAAAGTTAAGATTATTGTCTAACAATATTTACAGCTATCAAGACGGTAGGGGTAAGTACCCCTTTTTTGCTCAAGAAAATTGAATATGTTTGCATTTATTTAAATTTAGTTCCATCAAGTTAAGTTTACACTATAAGTAAAAATTACTCAGTTAATTTTTTAGATCTTGTTGATGCCAGCAAAGTTTATTATTCAAAAATAATTTTACGTTGTCTGCATACATCAACAAATTGGAGCAATGGGGCTACCCTGATGTACTCCAGATTTCACATTGATTGCTTTCAAAACTGCAATATTAAATTTTATGCTATAATTATGACACAATAGAACGCTTTGTGAGTTGCCTAATTGACTTTAACAAAAATATTAAGATCATAAAGGGTGATAGAATTTCAAAATTAAATTCATTAAATTAATCATTTTTCATTTATGTAATTGTTTTTGATTGTATTCTTGAATTTATTAAAACTTGTGCTTTTTAATAGTCCGTAAGAATTTTTCCATAGACTTAAGAAAATAAATAGTTTATCAAAGTAATTTTTGGGTACACACAATTTTTCATTACTAAGATTTTGTTTGTAGTGCTTAATTCGCAATTTTTATTTATTTATTTATTTTTCTTACATTGATAGGGGGAAATGTAAGAAAAGATAAACACACTGTTTGTTGCAAATAACACTTTTTGAGTGATTGCAATTCTCATTCACTCTGCAGTTTTATTTGCTAATATCTTTGGGTTTTCTAAATTTTTTTGTGAGAATGTTTTCTGATTATCTGGCCTTAGCAACCAGTGAAATACGCATGGAAACTAGCTTCCCAACAATCAATTTCAGTGTTTTTATCAAGAATAAAAATTGGGAATTAGGCACGACAAAGAAAATCTTAATAATTATAAATAAATAAATAAAAGCTTACCTACAGTCCCATTGTGCACTGTAAACTTGTTACAATTATTATTAAAACAGAATGCGAATTTTCCATAATAAATAAAAAAATGCATTAATCAATGTCAAATTTATAAAACAAAAAACTTTTTCCACCACCCAACGCATCCTCCCAACAATAATGTGAGTCTGAGTTTGATGTTAGAAGTGTTTTCAACTACAAAGTTTTTTATGCAAATAACGCAACACAAATATTAATTGCACCTCTGGGAAACTATAAAATTTATATCGATTTATTTATATATTTTTTTTTTTCTTTATTCTATTAAATAAATAAGCTTCATGCTGTGTGTTTGTTTTAATTTTAAAAAATTTTCCAAAAAATAACACAATGCAACAAGAAAATTTAAAAGGAGTGAAATAATATTTTTTTTTTTTTTTTGTTTGTGTGGACTTAGATTTTTTTATGGGTTGGACTAAATTTTCCAATATTTTTCATCATTGTGGTCTGAAATATTCCGATATCGTTTAGTTAGCACGACTTAAAGACAGTTTTATTGCTAGCTTTTTAGCGTTTCTTGTAATAAAATTGGATAAGAGCTTCTATAGTAATGATAAAATCGGTGGAGCAACTTTTAGAGAAACATTTTTTTAATGTATCCATAGAATCCATAGACAGGTTTTGTAGTTAGGAGAGCACAACGCATCAAAAAGAATGGTCATGAAAGGTCTTGGCAAAATTTCAAATTTATTGCAAAGTGTAATTTTTATAAAAAAAAAATAAATACAAACCATAAATTCGTTATTTAACAACTAACTTTAAGCAAAAAAATGTTTAACTGTGCTAAATAAAATCTAAAGTTGTATAGAAAAACAAACATTTTTATTTAATAAATCTAATTTTAGACAAATATCTTTAAAGTTAAAAAATTCTTTTTAAAATGAATTTAATATATGAAAAACAAAATAATTTTTTTTTAAGAAAAAAAATATAACTTGAAATTCATTTTTTTTATTACTGCCAATAAATTGCAAAATATAAAACAAATTGCAAGAGAAATGGAAAATTGAGCCATGAAAAATAAAAACAACAATTATTACAGTTTTGGTGCAAAAAAAAAAAGGAATTTATAACGAATTGTACAGTTAAGGGTGAAAATTAAGCAGTTCATTCATAGCTTAATTTTAAATAGGAAAACAAGATTTTAAAAACCTTAACTGTCTTTAAGACTACGTAAAACGGACAGTCTACACCCAGAGAAAAGTGATGGTTCGATATGGTTTTGCTACGGATATTCATACATACATATTTTTTAAATTAACCAACAATATGTTGTTATTTTTCCATATTTTAAGGGCAAACATCCCTACGGGAAAAAGAAGGAGTACGGATGCCTGCTAGAAGGCCTCGGTACTACTTCTTTTGACAGTACAAGGCCTGCTCGCTCCATTCCATACTCATATCTGTTTTTTCACACGTGTCATTGCCCGGTTGGCCTTCTGCTCTCGCTTCTTTTGCAGTTACATAAGAATGGTAACTGAATGAAAAAGAAATAATTCTTTTGCTTTTGCTTGTGCAAAAAAAAAACAACAAATGTTACCCCTTCTCTTCTGCCTTCTCATAAAAGAGAATGTGGAATGTGTATCTTACCTTTTATACGAAAGAGCTGAGCTCTTCTATGAGGCCTTCTTTAGCAGTTAGAAGTAAGTAAGTCCTCTGAGTTTTTCCCGCTGGGATATTATGATTTTACAAGCACAAGTACAGTCAGCCAAAGTATAAAATGAGGATGTATTGGTGAGTACACTACCCAGCCAAGAAATTTAATGTATGTATATAATTTTCTGTACTTATACTTTTAAGATAATTCCTTATTAATAAAATATCGGGTGATTTTTTAGCTATTATCTTTTTGGCAACACTGGTTCAAACAGCTGACGCACGTTTCGTGTTTTGTTTCACTGTCAAACATCTTCAGTTTGGTATATAATTTAACCATGAATCGTCTTACAAACGAACAACGCTTGCAAATTATTGAATTTTATTATCAAAACGCGTGCTCTGTTAAGAAAGTTCATCGCGCGCTTCTTGTGTTCAGTGACGTAGCTCATTTTTGGCTCAATTGGTGGGTACGTTAATAAGCAGAATTGTCGATTTTGCTTTGCAAGAGGTACCAATGCATCCAGAAAAAGTCACAGCTTGGTGCGGCTTATGGGCTGGTGGCATCATTGGACCGTACTTCTTCAAAGATGATTTGAATCGTAGCGTAACTGTGAATGGTGAACGCTACCGTGAGATGATATCCAACTTTTTTTGCCCAAAATGCAAGAGCTTAGCTTGCATGACATGTGGTTTCAACAAGACGGTGCCACATGCCACACAGCACGCTTAACAATGGACTTATTGAGAGCCGAGTTCGGTGAACATTTTGTTTCACGTTCGGGACCGGTCAATTGGCCGCCTTGATCGTGCGGGCTATGTTAAAGCTCATGTCTATACACATATGCCCGCTTCAATTGACGCATTGAAAGATAACATTGAAGCATTTATTCATGAGATACCGGCCGAAATGTCGGAAAGAGTATGCCAAAATTATACTAACCGAATGGACAATTTGAGGCGCAGTCACGGTCAACATTTGCATGAAATAATCTTCAAACATTAAATTATATGGACCGTTCCGTTCTATCGATTCAAATAAAGATTTCATGAATTTTTCTGAATTTTATGTGTTTTTTTTTAACTTTCCTATAGCTCTTAAAAAATCAACCGATATATTTTAAATGTGACGAAATTAAGTTTTTGCTTGGCTTTGAACAAATAAATTTTATGTCAGAAAATATTTTCTCACTGAGGAGAGGGTAAAAACGATAATTTATTTTCTTTGTACCATTAAATTCGCTTCGCAGTATTTTCAGTTTCATTTGTATACCTACGTCACACGCTGGGGCCAAAAGCCCTTTTTCGCGGACAATTAGAATATTCTCAGCTACAGTAGTGAGGCACACTAAATCGGTGTACATTACTCTTTAAAGAAACTGCATGTTCCAACAAAATCTTGGAGATACAGAAGGAAGAAGACGGATACCCCCCATACAAAAATATAATTATTTTCCTTCTATCTGAATAACTACAATAGTGAGGCACACTTAATTTGATGTGCGTAGCTCTTAAAACAAAAAATATGTTTCAACAAAATCTTGGAATTATGGGAGGGGAGCAACGGTACTCCCATACAAAAAGATTATTATTTTGATTATACCAGCAAAATCTTGTTGGTATAGGAAAGGGAGACGTATACCCCCATACAAAATATTTTTAAATTTTCTTATAGCTGCATAGCTACAATATTGGGACGCGACGTTAGGGCAACAATGTTCTCTTTGCACTTAAACTACATGTAAGATAGAACCTTGTTGTCTTAGTGTAGCAGTACATATTAGTGAAATAATTAAAAAGAATAAAGTCACGGGTTTTTTTTTTTTTTTTGTTCTTCTTAGAGAAAATAACTTGTAAATAAAATAGTACTAGCTAAAGAACAGACCCAAAATTTATATATAATAGAGTTTATAATCTTAAGTTATTTATTTATTTGGGGGATTTACAAGGAGTGCTATCAAGTCATATCGTCATAATGTTATAAATTGTATTTGTATTTCATAACTGTACAGTAGAAATCTATATTATAAGCGGTGGCCCACAGTAGTCATATGTATTTCTTGTAAATATTTTAAGACATATGACTTTACAACTTTATGACTACCTTGTGAATCCCCCAAATATTTATTTCAGGCACAAGTATTCGTTTATCTATTTCACCTTTATAATATAATGAAAAACTGCGCGAGTAGTCAACTAATGGACAAATTTGGGCTTCCTAGGAAATCAATGAAGGAAAAATCCGAAGTTTTAGCAAAAGATCCAAAAGATAAATTTGCGATGGCTGCATCACACAGAAAAATACTTTATCGGTTTACTAAAAAGATTGGTTCGACTCATTCATAAGTTTTTTGTGTATCTCAAGGACTAATGGAGTCGAAAGAGAATGCCTTTTCTTGAATGCAATAAGCAAACAAAGCTCGAGAAAGTGAAAACATTCAGAGATACTACATGTCTGACTACATTATTTACGACTACTAAAATTGCTCGAAAATGCAGCCGGGAGCAGACCGTTCAAAATGTTTTTAACTGGGTTTTAGCCAGCTTTGCACCAATAGTACCTGTTAAGAGACAGTTTTCAAATGAAAAAATTTATTGCTTGCCCAAACAAGGTTCAAAACTGATGATATTTCCAATAGTTGTTTAAGATAGAAATAGAGATACTGATGAGAAACATGATGATACTCTGATATTTTTAGAAACATAAACATCAGTAAAAATACTTAATACTTAAATATTGTACTGTAACCATAAAGGTCCAACAAGTTTTTAAGAAAATAGCGATAAGACTCCACAAGAGTTAATTATTTCATATCATATTTTACTTTTATCAATGCTTATGTACGAAAAAAACACATATTAAGTTGTCTAATAGACTTATTGAATTAAGCTCACAATTCAGTACTAAATACCCCAGTGTGCGTCGTAATTAGTTACAGTATAATTTAAAGGGGTTTCGAGAAGCACCTGTCTTGAAAATTATTTAAAAGGTTTCCAATACTTTTTTTTTTAACTTTTATGATATGAGAAAAGTTTTTGTAAAACTAGAAAAACTATCTGACTGAATTTCTGAAAGGAAAAAAAATCTTTGTCTTAAAGTTAAAAAGAATTTTGAGAAATTCACATAAAGCGCTTCCTTTTCCCTGCAGTTCTAAATTAAATTTATTTAAAAAGGTAGTTAGTTGTGTCTGCCAAAAAACCCAGATCTAAAATAAATTCATTATCTTTTAGGACCTGTTTTGCGCACACATCACTATTTTCCGTTCCTTAAAACTGCAGAACTTCTTCTTTCAAGCCAAATAATATATTTAGCAATCATAGTGCGCATTTTTTTACTATTCAAAATACGCTCTGCGGTCTTCATGGCGCGGTAATTAGTTCTAAGTTTGGATGCAGGAGCGGCCGGGTGAATAATAATACAGTGAAAGCTGTTAACTAAAATTTCACTATTTTTATTTGCCTATTGAAACTATCGTAATTTCCGGCCATAACATTTGCTCCATCTGTAGAGACTCCAAAAGTTGTTTAAGCCGAATAAAAGCTTGCCCTTTAGGTTTCCAAAAAAGACATTCACCCCTATCATGAACAATTTTCCACATGAAATTTTTTCACATTCCACATTTTTGTAACCATGAATAATTTCCCCCGAAAAAAATCCACTTAAAAAATGTGAATTAACTTCAGAAAAGATCATTGGACCATATTTTTTTAGAAAACGACGAACATGTTGCAGTTAATGTGAATTAGATTCTATACCGGGCAATGATCAGGAATTTTTGAAGGCTCGAGCTAGAAAATAGCCCAGAATTGTAGTTCTAACAAGATGTAGCCATACAACATATCAAGCAAACAAACTTGTAACATACATGTTTCCAAATTATAATCTTAGTTTTAACAAATGCCAACTTTAAATAAAATCAGAACGAAAAAATTTATTTATTAAATAAATCATAAATATAAGCCAAGACTGTTTGTTCTGTGTCCATTATACTTTTGACTTTAGACTATCCTAAATTTTTGTATTCAGCTATTTTTGTGCCCGTAACTATCTCTACATTCATGCCAGATCATTATACGAGATTTGTTTTATTTTTTGTATTATTGTAAATCTTGTTGTAGTTATTGTTGCCGTTGTTTATTACAACCATAATTATGTTGTTACATCTAACCAATTTCTTTCCATATGAATTTCTGTTTTTCGTTTCATTTTCAAGTGGTTTTTTATAATCACATTTCTCTACTTAATTCAATGGATGGTATAATAATTTGCTCATATCATATGGAACACATTGCATAACACGACCGATTTTGTTTTCAAAATGCCGACGCCAATCGGCCAACAATATCATGCGATTTGATGCCGTTATACTTTTTTGTGGGGGCTACGCCAAAGACAGGTGCCTACGCGGATAATCTTCTAATGCTAGATAATTTAAAAAAACCAACTTTCGTCAAGTTATAGACGAGACACCGCCCGAAATTTGCGAAAAAGTGGTTTATAACTACCTCACAAGGATCGACTACTGCAGCTAATATATACTACATTTAAACGTAGCCTATTCGCGAATAAAAATTATTTGCGATTAACTAACTTACTGTTTATATGTCTATTTCTTAATGAAAATTCTTATTTTTAAGTGATGCCAGATGGAAAATTTATTCATTTAGTAGCACCCCAGGAAAAACTTTTTGATTTTTAGTAATAGGTGTTAGTTATTACATACATTACCTGGTAAGTAGTTGTCATTACAATTGTCATTATTCTGAAAACTTCAGTAAGTACTTACTAGTAATGACCTCAGCAACTACTTTTTACTTCTGTTATTTTCACTACTGAATATTTGCTTACTGGTAACGTAGTCAATAACTACTTATTAGGTCTATTAACTAGTGATTTTTTGGCTTCTGGTAAGTTTATTGTAAGTACTTACAATTCAACTAGGTATTTTTTGACTTCTAGTAAGTGTATTTTGTAAGTACTGAATTCTTTGGACACCTCGAACAAAAATAATTAGTTATTCAGCCGAAAAATAAGTAGTGTTTATTTTCTTCAACATTATTTGCTAACTTACCAGGTAAGTAAAGTTTTTGCTGGGACTGTATGTTTATAAACTTTTTATTTTTTAAATGGAAAAGATCCAAAATTATTGTGTATTTTTAAAATTATTTGCACATTTTTGATTTAATTCTACTTTTGTTGTCATATGAATGTGCCACATCGAAATAAAAACGTAAAACGGTTAAAAGTGTGGCAATGCTTAAAATCTTATTTGCAAATAGTGTCGTTAATCAGGAATTGTTTTCGTGAGATAGCTATTCGCAAATAAAAATTTAATTCACTGTTTATGCGGCAATATTCTCTACTTGCAATATATTTATTTGCGAATAAGTGGTGCGTATAAACGTAGTAATAGAGGCGGTAATTAAAATCACATTGTATTTTGTACATAAAGACAAGGTCTAACCACTACAATGAAATAAAGTTTTATCAAAACCATAGCTTTAGGTGTGGTTTATTTCATTTTCCTTTTGAAATTGCAAAATTTATAACCCGTTTTGTATATTTTTTAAGTCAAAGTATAACTTTTAAATCAAAATTCATTCAAATTGGCTTTAATTTGAAAAGAGACGTACAATTCATAGCACTGGTTTACAGCCAAAAAAAATACCAAGAACGCCACATGCCTAGATAAGTTAATTGAGTCCTCCTGAACACGAAAAATGCTGTAATTTTTTTAACGGTACTTTTGTGTTTTTCGATGTATGGTCCCACTCAAAACCTTGTGGAGCTCAACCAAAAAGTCCGAAACAAATGGCATATCGTTGGAAAGGTACTTTAATGCCTTTTCCGTCGATGTGCTGAAAATTTTTATCTGATAAGAAATGGCTGAGTAATGGCACCTTATTGCTCACACACTATATTCGGCGTCCATCAGTATTTAACAAAAAACGGAATTTGATCGGACTTTTTGGTTGGGCTCCACAAGGCTTTGAGTGGGACCATACACCGAAAAACAAAAAAGTACCGTTATCTAAAAACCGGTACTTAGGGAAAAATATGCAGCGTTTTTCGTGTTCAGGAGGTCTCAATTAACTTATCTAGGCATGTGACGTTCTTGGTACTTTTCCAAACTAAAAATTTGTAAAGCAGTGTAATTGGTTAAGATCGGTCCATTTTGTAATAAAATTGATTTATAAGTTCACTATTAAAACTTTCTATAATATTTTCTTTTCTGACATAAATGTTATAATATTTGGTTAAATGATTATGATGTGTACAAAAAAATAGAACATTATTAGTAAAGATCGTACCCTGAAGGACTTTAAAAAAAAGAATTGGGTAAAATAATGAACCAATAATGAATTGCCTAAATAACGGCATTCGATATCGCTCGAAATTTTTATTTAAATTGTATTGTAATTTTGATCGTTATAGTATACCGCAATTTGTCCCCAGTATATCCATATGGGATAACGTAGGTAAGGTTATGTTAAGAAAGGTAATGTAACCAAGTGCACACTTCCACCCGGAGACCAATGCGGTCCATTGTGAATCCCTTCAATGATGGGATAACGTACTTATATTATAATTTACTTTTTTGGACTGCTGTTTATAATATTATTTAAATTCAAAAGTTATAAAAAAAATGTTCTTACCTGATCAATAAAATACATAACCTTATTTTGCTTAGAATCTTTGCTCAACTCGGCATACGATTTTACTCTCGATAATGATGCATTAAATGAAACTATTTATTGTGGGTTTTTATTAATTAATTTAATAGATAAACTTCGAAAGATTGAGTGCATACGTTTTATTAATTTAAAAATTGAAGACATAAAATATAAACCACTTTTAAATTTGACTGTCGGCCAGAGCAACTTTCTTAATATCGAAATCAAGTTGTAAGTAAAACAAAAAAAAAAAACATGTCTTTCTCTTTTACTTTGTATCTTTCTTTTGTAGCTAGTTTTATTGTTGATTTTGTTTATCCTTTTATATTGTGTACAAGGGTTTCCAAAGCGTGATGTTTTAAAATTTTTGACTTTTGGCCAGATCAGCTTACCAAATACATATATAAATTAAGTGTGAATATAAGAAAAGAGCCTTCGAATCTCTCTTCATTATTTTGTGTTTTACTTTATTTATCTAACTAATTTGTACAAGTTATATCTGTACTATTTTTTTTTTTATATACATAAGTGTTTCCAGCCATGATGTAGTGTAAAAAGCCAACCACAATAATATGTAGTATCGGCCTTGTATTATAGGTATTCTCGGTAAAAAAAATAGTATAATTTTAAATCGGACCATAGTAAAATTTGTACTCAACATTCTTATGATACTGCAGAAAAATAGTTTTTACACACAGAGAGCAAAATATCGAACCCTTTTCGCAAAATGAGTGACGTTTTGAAAAAAAAAAATGTTTAATTGAAATTCAAATTTTATTGACCTATTCATGTTTTCCAATTAATAAAATGTTTGTAATACACAGCCGATAGGCGCCACACAGAGGCTGGTTTTAGAAAACAAATAATTCTAAATTTTGTCAACGGCCAGTTCGATTGAAATAAAGTTCCAGTTGCTAGTTAAGCACTAGTATTCGATTTAAGGTTTAGTATTTGGGGTCTAAGTTCTCCAAGTAGAGTATTAAAAAAATTAAAAGCAATATAGAATTTTAGCCAAATATTTTTTTAGGAACAATTCAATAAAAATTTAAAAAAAAGAACTGTGAAAAATCTTTTGTAACTAAAAAGTTACACATATGCATTTGATGTTAAAACTCTGACGTTTTTTTGTTGCCATATTTTAGCTAAAAAAGTATTTTTATTTCCCCAAACTCAAAATACAACTCAAATGCATTAGAAATAAGCCCTCAAAGATATCACCATGATTAAATTAATATGAGAAACGACGATAAAATCGAGGACACACTGACAGAAAGCGTTGAGAAGTACTCTGGTAGCTGTTAAGTCAATTTAGATATTTAGAAAGATTATCTACACATACTTGAAGTTCTTGTATAGTTTTTCTTATGTTTCTAAATAAAAATTTTATTTTCTCATTTTATATTTAATTTTAAGTTTTAAAATATAAAGTTATACCATAAATAACATAAAGTACCATAAACAAAGCAAGCGCCATGTTTTTTCCTTAAAAAATAGCAGAAATATATTTGTTACTTAACCCTTAATAAAATAACCCCTAAACTGGATAATTTGTTACAATAAAGGCCATAGTAACTGAGTTATAAAAATGGCTTTTCTTAGTTTCGTATTGTAAATGGGTCAGATCGACCCATTGTTTCATCTAGTTCCCACACAAACTCCCCTGAGATAAAGACTTTGTTATTGCAAAGGTCACACTGAAAGATGCAAATTGGACAAAATAGACCGATTAACGGTATTGAAAGGAAACAAAATCAGTCTTTTATTTCACCTTCTCATGTAAATGCCAATTAGGAACTTAGACTTTCGCACGATTGCATTAATCCTAGATAAGCAAAGAGGACAAAATTTGGCCAAAAAACCTTTTCTATATAAGGTTTCTTTGTTATTGTAAATATCGTCAATAAATTTTACAGTCGTTAAAAATAATAATATTTTTTGAAATCTATACACAATTCCCTAAACTTTTATATATAATTTGCCTACCTCCACACTGTACATTGTAGGCTTGATGAATGAAATGAGCATACAAAACAACCCAGCCGATTTTTTTTTTTCCTATTGAGTTTAGCTGTTTTTTGTTCTTTATATTAAGTTCTGAACTTTTGTGTTTTCTACACATCTATTAAAATTTCATGGCCAACATTTCTGTGGGACTATTTATCACTGCCCTCCCCTTTCTCATGGATGTTTTCTGCGATTTCTTAGAATAGAGCCAAATAATACTGTTATGAAGAAGAGTTAGAGGGTTAATATGGTTCACAAAAATTCTTGCCGAAAAATTTTCTACAAAGTTGCTGATCATACTTTATACGTTAGACGTAAAGAACACATAGTTTCATATAGAGATATGCTGCACGAACAGGCCAAAAGAGGGAACGTTAACTCACCCCCCCCCCCCCCACCCCTCCCAAAATAAAATTCCGTTGTGATTGTTCAAGACACCGACAAACGTATACTCTTTTTGTTCTGCTCTACCAGAACCCCGATATTTTTTCTGTGTGGTACAGTGTTATTAGTTGCAAGTTGTTTGGAGGCAACCAAAATATGTTGGCAGCATCTAGATGGTGGATTTAGTTAATTATAATATTGTTGGCGGTGACAATAATATGGCTTAACATTGTTTTGTTAAAGATGACCATATCGAAGAATGTGTGTCTTTACGTGCAGACTGCACCGGCAAAAAGTTTAATGCTTCTCAAGATGCTTGAACACAATCCGCACAGAGTCCAGCTAAAAAGTCAAAATTTGGTCTGAACATTTTCTGCATACAAAACAATTAAATTTATTTCCTTTGAATAATAATGGAAGCGGAAATATTAAACAAGCCAGGAAGTCGAATCTTGGCCGAAATATTTCCACAGAAAAAATGGATTAAGGTAAAAAAAAGTGTAGTTTTTGATAAGAATAGAAAAGTAAGTTGTTAATAAGTTCATAGTAACTATAGACTATTTTGAATTCTCTGCGATTTCACCATCATAAATTTCATTAAACTTTCGTTAGTTTATGAAGTTTCATTAAAAAATCACATACATACATACAGATATATTAATCCTTTTATACACACAGCCACAGCCACAGATACAGATTGCATGATGTTGTTTGCTAAAAATTGTTGCAATTTTATCATTGTGTTAGTGAGCTCTTTATTACAGTGTGTGTGTTTGTTTTTCTGAAAGTGTATGCCAATATGGTATTCATAACATTTGAACGTGCTATAAAAGGGTCTGCGTGAGAAATGGAAAGGGTTTAGATTTAGCTTCCATTGTTGTTGTGATTTGATTGTTCCATTTAAAATAGATGAAATAAGAGCACAAGTTTTTATTACCATTGATTGCATACAATAAGTTGGTGAATAGGGTTATATGGGTATGTTAAGTTTCTCATTTCGTGTGTTACACCAAGAAGTATTCATCAAAGAATACTGTTGTGATGAAGAACTATAGTAGAAAATATTGGAAATTGGAAAAACAAATTAATTTCCAATCGATTTAATTTTAGATAATAAAATAACAATTTTTTTGTGGTTCTTAGGATAACGTAAATCCCAATAAGAAATGTATTAAATGTTTTATTAAAAAGAAAACGTAGGAATTTTAGAATTTGAAAATCGGTTTTTTAAAATAATTTAGTTTTGTCAACTGTTGTAGCAAATAAGCGGCATGTAAAAAAATTTAAGAATAATTTATATGTAATATTTTGGGCTTTTTTTTTGCCCTCAAAGTTCATTTTATTTGTTAAAGGCTACAGTCATAGAAAAACGCATCTTTATATTGATGATGCCCTAACATCAGAATTGTGACATCACTGTTATAACAAATGGCATCGATGAGGCCATCGAAGTAAAATAAGAAGGAAAAATTCCCATATTCTATTTGTTTAAATTATTTAGTCAAATATATGAAATTTTCTAAGTAGAGTGATGACGAAAACCATATCGGGCATGCTGCTGGTGTCTTATAATTGAGGGTTCTTCTGTAAACAAAGAGTGAAATACAACGAAAGCGAAATTAACATGTATAACAGATAAGTAAATAATAATATTCTGCCACTTTGACACGTCAGTCCCTATTACTCAATTTAATAACAAAGTGTCTAAACTGTCTGTTACTGACATAACAATGACCAAAATTGCCATGGGTATAAAAACAAAGATACTTGTCATAGTACTGACATCAAAATACATCAGCTTTTTGACGCCTTTACTATCTGTATACACTAGGGTGGTTCGAAAAAAAAAGTTGTGCCAGTCACCCCCTAGAATGAAATATATGTCAATGAAGTTTCTAAAACAGGAAAAAATTTTTTTTTTGACACGCCCAAAAATATAGCACTTTTTGTTTTTTATATGTAGCGCTGCCATTTAAATCCAGATCTTACACCAAAGACCTATCACGGGACTACTTTGGTGTAAGTTCGCTTCCTTCTAGGAAAATAATAAACTTTTGGCATAAGACAAAAAAAATAAATTGTCATAGAGAATTTAACTACTGCGAAATATCCTGCATTTTAAAAATTGGCCATTAGTTTGAAAAAGGTGAAAAAATTATCGAAAATTTCAAAACACATAAATAACATTAACTTATAATTAACATATCGACGGCTTATATTCAATACCCGCCATCCGCCAAAATACAATTTTTCAGGAGAGAGAAAAAACTGTTTCTTTCGAAAATTCTTAAGGTATGAATTATTCTTTCTTCTACAATATTTTTTAAATATGACTACTAAGTCACCCTTATAAAAAAGTAGAACTTTTAACTCTATTCGTAGCGATATGGTTGATGTCGGTTATTGCAACTGAAATCTTCAAATATTTTTATGGCGTATAGCGGTAATTGCACAGTAATAAAAATATGTTTTTTTGCTCTAATATGTAATTTTATTAAATTAAGCATTTGTTTAACGTTTTTCTAACATAAAAGAATTCAATAACAAAACAATAACAAAAAAAAATAAACATAATTAAAAAAGGTAATTCAAATTGGACATTGTCACATTGCTCCTTATTACTTTGACTCCATCTGAACTAAATTATCATAAAAGTAATGATATTCTAGTGGTATAACCGGCTTCAAATCTTGAAGATGTTTCCATTTACTAGGCTGGATTGGTAACTGAGCAGTATGCAAATGCATATAATTTAACTGTTAATTTAACTGTTCTGCAACCCGATAATGATGTTAAAAAATTATTAAATAATAATTATTATACTATGCTTGAATTACGTATTTATGTTTTTTCTATTTGTTTTTTCTATGGGAGGTGGGCGTGATCAGGTATATATTTTCAGGAGCCAATTTTACAATTATAACATTTATTTTTTGTGAAAATTGAGTTGATGTATTAGAAGGGTCTATGAAATAACTCCCACGAAATAAGTCCCACTTTTAAAAACGAAATAAGTCCCACAAAAAATTGCTGTTTTGAAAGTGGGAGTTATTTCGTTTTTAAAAATGGGACTTATTTCGTCAATTGATGGGACTTATTTCGTTACGCGTTTTTATTTTAAGTGGGAAATAAGTTGAGTGGGAATAAATTCGTTTTGTAAAGTGGGAGTTATTTCATACCCCTAAATACAAATGGAGCCTGATGAAGATCTTTTTGAAAAATTATCATATTTGGAAGAGGACATTGAAGACGAGTCGTTAAACATGGCTTGATAGTGGCTTCATTTTTGCCTTTGTGACTTTTCAATCCGACATCAAACTCTGGGCGCCACTTATGCCATCTCGGATCTTTCCCCCAAATGTAAATTTTTTTAAGCGTGCCAAGAAAGTCCTTGTAAAACTAAGTATGTCTATCTTTTATTATACTCACTTTTATGCCACGCCTCAAAATTTAGCCCCTTTTTTCTTAAGACTGGCACAACTTTTTTCTTTTGTACGGAGGTCGACCCGGTCTAGTGTACACGGAACATATATAGTCAAACCACAAATGGTACGTGGGGCTGTTGGAAAGCCGAATTTTAAGAAAACTTCTTGACCCATTACTTTTAAATATAAAACTCGATTTATTGAATTTAGAATCTGCGAGTAATAAATCCCTAAAAAAAATGTTTGTGCTGCATGAAGTATCTGGATTGTGGTTGTCAACACAAAAAGTGCCTTTGACAGAGTTTCCCAACCACTAGTTTCTAATAGTTTAGCAACAGGTGGCTGAGCGATGGCATGAAAAAATAGAACGGCTGTTAGTCTAGAGCCATATTCCAAGCGTTTTTCTGCTGGAGATTTTGTTAACGAATAAATCGTGTTCAGTACAGTTTCTCTGTAAGTTCCTGGCACGTTCTGGTATGCTTCAGGTCGCCTGAAACACAGAGCCTTACACTAGCTTTCGATGTGGCGTTGATTCGGCTGGTTGGACCGCCCTAAGATCATGTGGTATCCTATTGTTTACTCTTCAACGATTCCTGCTGCCTACAAGCACTTTGAAATTGCTGGTTCAGTAATGCTTTTAAGCCATCATATTCGTACTTTTTTGGCCGACTTGAGCTACCGTGACACAATGGCCAATTCTGAATCACACTTTCGCAAGTTGAAATCGTTATTTGGGATAACCGTCAATATGGCTCAGCTGCAATTTTTTGTTTTCAAATTTAAGAAATTAAGCAAAACTTCCCCCAATTGAAACTTTTTAGGCATTTTTAAACAGTTATTTACACTATTCTGTTTGATGACTAAGTACCCTGCGGGAGTCCACAGACTGGTCCTGGGAGTTGTGAAAATAGAATAGGTACAAAAAGAAAGAACTCATGACCAGTGAAAGGAGAACCAATCATGTAACTACTTTATGAAGAACAAACAGGTAGAAAAAGTAATGAATTACAGTACAGTCTTCACCGGTGGTGTGATACATTTTTTTGAGACTTTCTAAAATTTGGCTCTTGAATTTAATTCTAGGACTTGTTTTATTGAAATAATACTACATCGTATTGAAATAATACTACATTTTAGTAACTGTCACTAAACACGTCCATTGAGAATAGATGTGTGACTGGTCAAATGGTGTCAATTGACCCCCTCCAATGACAACCCCATGTAAAAGTGATAGGTCTTATTCATAGAAAGTGTAAAAACTAGAACCGGTCTCTACCACCAAAGACCTATCACGGGACTACTTTGGCGTCAGTTCGCTTCCCTATAGGGTAGGTGTAACTTTTTTTGGGGAGTACAAGCTGTCACGTAAGGAAATTACTCGCCAATTTACAGAAAAAGTGTTTCTGTAACATTTTGGTGAGAAAAGTTTCCGCTTTGAACTGTCAAATAAACTCACGAATAAAAATGGGGCGAGAAAAAAATTTAACACTAAAAAACAATTAAAAATGCAGAATGCAAAGAATAATAATAATATTATTTTATTCTTGGCACATTTTTCATTGTTTTATTATTTTGCTTTTAACATTTTTATACAAAGCTCGTTTGCAAACAACAAACATTAAAGTCGCTCTTTACACAATTTGGCATAGCCGACGGTTGTGTTTTCGCCGCCGTCGTTGAAAAATTTTCAATTTAAGTAAATTTTGGTCGCCGTCAACGATATGTGTTGTTGTCACATCGGCTTCGAGTGCAATATTATGACATTTATAACGTAACGACGTAATCTCTTTTGATAGTTTTCCACATGAGTTACAGACACACATTTTTCTCACTTTTCGAGAAACGATGGAATATTTTGTTTCACATCTTTTCGATGCAAGAAGTTCTCACTAAAGTTACAGAACATGGGTACAGGTTGAATTAAAATTTATAGCAGAGTTTCTCAAAGATACGTTACGGCCGAGTGTAGCATTCTTACTAGTTTTTCGTCCCTCTTATGTTTTTCTTCTCCTTTCTAATGAATGAGTAAAATATTTTTTCTAGTTTTCTATTTCATTCTCTATTTTCATGTTTTCAGTTCCCTTAATTCGCATGAAGGTTTTGCCTGTTAATATTGGCGTGTTATAAATTTTTTTTTTTACTCTATTTCGAAAGTATAATTAGTAAAATAAAATTGTGTGCATGTGTTAGTGTAAAAGCGGATTTTTTTCTAGAGTTTTATAATAAAAATCTACAACTTTTCATACAATTAAGTAAATAATTACACGCACAGTTGCTAATATCTAGACAAAGATATGGCAGAACATAACTCCATATGTTTTACGAGTATTTCAATTGTACTTGCACTTGCATAGAAATGACCATGTAAAAATTCTTCCTTTTTGAAAAAAAAATCTTAAATAAGTTCGTTTTTATATTTTTATATAAGTGAAAACTTTTGTGGCAAATTAAATTTTTTAAATTTCTTACTCATTGAAATAGTTAAATGTGTAAGCAGGAATAGCTCGTTTATTGAAAATGCGATTAAGCCCGACCATATGATACCCTACGCCAAAAGTATTTAGAGGCAAAGAGACAAGAGTTTGCCCTATTTGTGGCTCAATGAAAGTCATGGACCCGCCAGAACAAAATTATATTATATAAAAGTTCTTTGTATAAAATTGTATTTAGATATCTTCCTCTATATGGGATTTTTGGTCTTTAAGTGATTTAAGCAAGGGGACTTAAAAAGAACATATGTTCAATTCTATACCTACCAAGACAAACGATATGGTAGCTATCGACAGAGTTATATTCGCCAAATTTCATGTTATTACAAACATTTATAAGAGAGTTAGTAACTCACCCTTATCGTGTTTGGCGAACTTAAAATACGCCTACGACTGTTCGGTAATAGATTAAAGAGAACGTGAACTTATTTCCTTTAATCTATTACCAAACAGTCGTAGGCGTATTTTAAATATGTCAAACACGATAAGGGTGAATGTATTAAAAGATATTTTCGGGAGCAGCAGTTTTTGTATGGAAGATGGTTTATGGGCACAAAAACCATATTCTGCAAAGAGGCTTATATGGGGCCTATTAAAAACGATAAAGCAATTCTCAAAATTTTTATGAAACAAGCACTCTTGACAATATGAAGCAATGTACCAAAGTTTATCATTATTTCCAAAATTGCGACCTGTACTTGGGGCACAACGTTTACATGGACAGTTTGCAAGTCGGACGGAAGGACATCATTGAATCGTTTCAAAAAGGGATTCTGAGTCGATCGGTCTACTTAAAGGTGGATTTGGGACAAATATTTTTAGATGTTGCACACATCAGTACAAAGGCCTCTCCACTATTGTGGTGTATAAAAATAATTGACTAAATACACTTGTCAAATGCTTGTCATGCAGGCGAATTCACTCGTGAACGGGCGCTAAACGTAATATTCGCCTTCACATCTAAATATTTTTGAATTTTCCAACCAACACATTTTCATTAACAGTACCACAATGCTTGATGTGTATTTTGATAAGTGTATTTGGGCCTCAAGAATCCTGTGTTCGACTGTGTCTAATCTTTTATAACCTCTGCCAAAGATTAATTTTGTTTGAGAGAGAAATTAATATGGAATCTGTGATAGATTATGTGCCAATCTTTATTAAATCTAACATAAGATTTCTTAGTATCAAAGAATTAAAAGTGCTGTAACGAATCTTGAAACCCCCCTAGAGGGAAGCGAACTGACACCAAAGTAGTCCCTTGATAGGTGTTTGGCGGTAGAGAAAGGTTCTAGTTCTAAGATTAAATTCAAGAACCAAATTTTAGAAAGCCCCGAAAAATGTGTCACACCACAGATGAAGAGTGTACTGTAATTCATTACTTTTTCCACCTCTTTGTTCTTTAAAAACTAGTTAAATGATTGGTTCTCCTTTCACTGACCATGAGTTCTTTCTTTTTGTACTTGTTCTATTTTCACAAATCCCATTTCCCGCAGAGCCTTCACAGAGTTTAAGTATATTTCAAATGTAGGCTTTATATGAAATCTTTTAAATTTTAAACCCATATTTGTAACACCTGAGCTTTTACATCGGTATAACTCGTTGCGGATTTAGGCGTATTGAAGTCTACTCCAAAAGTATACTTACGAATAACGCTCTCAAAATTGCTTCCATCTTGTTTAATTAAAAGTAGTTCTGGTTAGTTCATATAAGACAGCAATTGATATAGTAATAAGATATTTGTACGCTAATAGCTAAATGATTCAAATATAGTTAAAGCTGATCTCTTTTGAGGAAATGGTGTTGAAGTTAATAAGGTAAGATGATGTCGATCTTCAGGAACTCTTAACGGATCTGTTCTGCTAGCATGAAACAACAATGGACTATTAACAAATATTAGTCTGTGTTCATACGGCTCATGTCTTATTGACAAGATTGCTACTTTATATGCGAGAGGGACGAGGGGAAAAGAAACGAGTACACAGATGCATGTACTGTCTTTACGTTTTGCTTTCTTATTCGTTGTTTAATTTTGTTTTTGTTTTCAATGTCAAATAAAACAAAATAAAAAACATGTCGTCAACATGACATGGTTCATTTTAACGCCAATTCATGTTCAAAGAAGAAAAAGCCAGAATCTTGTTAATAAGGCATGAGCCGTATGAACTCAGACTTAGATCTAATAGCCTCATTTTGATGCTATTAACGTTATTAATCTAAAAAACATTCAATTCTGCAATCATTGGGAGAAATAGGTATCAACTATTCAGTTTTAACAGTAGTAGTCACGGATAATGAAAGCATATTAAAGTCCCCAAGTAATTTTGCCTGCAAAGCAAGCATTTGGTAAAGTTATGGATCAGAGTTGGGAGTTATATAGGAACAAGTAATAAATAGCGACAGATTATAAATTTATTTAACAACAGCTGTTATTTCCAAGTTAAAGGACTTTTCTATTAATATTTCCTCATCTGAAGATTTATGATTTCAATTTTAGTTGTAATATAGTGGCAATACTTAAGCGTACTTAAGTATTAACTGAAACCCCGTATTTATAGACCGACCTTCAAGAAATTTGGTTCTGTTAATTTTAGCCTTATAAAACTATAACCGTCCATATTTTACTACTTAATTGTTTGCCCTTTATGTGGGGCATATGATAAATTATGAACCAATCGTCACGACTTTAAGTAAGCTTTTATAAAAAAGATAAAAAATTTTAGGGTGGATGTAACACCTTTTGGCTCATAACTTTTTCCTACTGAACGAATTGTGCTGAATTTTAATCCCACCAACATTTTGTTATTTCCTTTTGATTCGTTCGAAAGAGCGCGTGATTTCAACAGACGGACATGTCCTTACATATTTGGTTTTCCTTTTGTTGTAGTTCCCCCCTTGTTTAGAGAACAACTCTCAATTATAAAACACCAGCTGCTTGCTCGATATGATTGTCGTATTCAGTCTATTTTGAAAATTTGATGTATTTAGAATCTAAATCTAAATAAAAATATAAATTTTAGATAAATAATTTTAACAAATACAATTCGGGAATTTTTGCTTCTTATTTTACTTTTTAAAAAAGAAAATTATGTATATGTTTCTTATTGTAGCGTTGTTGTTGTTTCTACATCAAACAAATACACGCGAATTAACAGATATTTGTTTTCGAATTTGTTAAGTACTTCCCAGCGGTAAATATTGAAAGGACCGCAAGTGGCAGGCCTTTTTGCAGGCCTCTATACTCCTTTCTAAATGATTCGCTTCGCATGATATCCTGCCTTCAGAAGTATGCCTTCTAGAAGGTATTAAATTCTTTTTAAAAGACCTTCAGAAATATTCAGTACACATTCGCTGCTCCCTTCTTTGAGAAGGGAGAAAGGAAGGTGTTCAGTTTTATTTACTTTTTATTTTTAGTGACCTTCCTTACTCCCTTCTTTAGGAAGGGATCGAAGTTGTTTTTAAAGGAAGTGTCGAAGGCCTTGCGCCCAATGACAACCTGTTTTAAAAATAAATAAGTTTGGAATGCGGCGAGAAGCGCTTCTGACTGCTTGTTACTGCTAAATAAGGCCTTCTATTAGGCTTCTTTACTCATTCTAGTTACCGCTGGGTTTGTAGTGTTATTTGTACTTAAATTTTTAAATGCGACTCGTACTAAATATAAGTAGAAAAAAATTAAATTTAATGCGAGTTTTTTTCTTGCTTTTTAGGCCCTTAATTACAACCTTTTGTTTGTTTTATTGTCTAATAAGTTAAATACTCTTTTTTATTATGCCACTTTTTTTAATTTTATCGCTGTGTGTTACACAGACAACGAACAGATAAATTGGTATAATAAAATTAACTTAAATTGTTATTAGGATTGTGATATACATATTTAATAGAATTTTAAACGAAATGACAAATCAATCAACTTATTTCTAAACTTTTTAGTGGTTATTAATTTGCTACCAACCAGCCATTATTACTTCTACTAAATGTTAATCATTATTTGCTCAAACATGCACTTTAAATTTCATTTATTTGTTTGGCAGCTCTTTTTTGTTTAAAACTGCAACAAAAGTTTGAAAAAAAAAATTTGTTTTATATTCCAAAATGACCATATAAAACCACTCAACTCTACAATTTACAACACCTGAGGAAGCCTGACTGAAGACTATAAGGTGAAATGTAATCAAGTCATAAAAGTTCCAAACCCTTTTTTTCATAATTCTGGCTAGAGATTAAGTGAAGAAAAGAAAAAGGAAAATAATGTAAAAAAATTTAATACAATTTTCAACTTTATTTTTACACACCTTCCCCTCTAGCTTTATACACTGGTATTAACTTTTCTTTCCACTGTTGTTTGTTTTTACTACAATAACCTAAATAACGGGGTTGCTAGTAAAAACGTGAGTTTGTATTTGTTTAAACTTGGCTAACAATAAATAAAATGCATTATAATGATAATATAACGAAGTAAAAGGCGACAGCATAATTATAGTGTTGTATCTAACACTATTATAACAGTTTTCTTTTCACTTAGTTTGAAAAATGTTTCACGTTTAAATAATATTCCAGCTGAATGTTAGTTTATGACTTTATGAATAGTAATTTTGACTCTTTTTTTTGCAAATAGTTGATGACCATGTGTTGATAATGGGTAGTTAGTGGTTAATGGAGTTAAAGACTTCATTTAAAAAATGTGTATTTTTTACAAATTTACTATGAATAACTTTACAAAAGAATAACATAACAAATAACTGAATTTAGTTTTCTACACCTATAAAATCCATTGTATTCACAATTTGATAATGAGCGATGTAGCCTATTTTCTTTTAAGTGGCTTCAGTAACAAGCGGAAGGAACTCTCTGTCTCGTTCTCTCTCTCTCTCTCTCTCTCTCTCTCTCGCAGCTTCTTTAATTAAAGTCAGTGTTCGAAAATAAACATTAGATGTGTTACCTTAGTGTTCAGTTTGTGGAAAACACAAACGCTAATAGTGTTTGTCAAGTAAATCACTACAAAATTAGGTTTCTCCGTTTGTTATCTTTGAACACAAAAATAATATTGTGCGTATCTGACTCAACAAAAAGATGAAAACATTTTGTTTGCGTCTGAAATAAAGGCAGAGGTGTTTCCATCCCTGGGGTCGATCTTGGTTTAAAGGAATTGACAACTTGAGGCGCCACTGTTATTATGCACTACCTTTTAAGATTTGTATGTATTTTCGATAAGTTTTTTTGTTACTTTTAGCATGAGAAACTTGCCAAGTCGAATCGTTGTTTTACCGCCATAGAGAACAGACGTGTATTATTTTTAACGCTTGCTTAAGGAGATTAATGCAATTTCATTAAGTTTCAAAATCTTTATAAATCGCAAAGCTAAAATTTAATAAAGGAAAATTTGTAACGATTAAAAAATCGAAAGAGGGGAGTACAGTTTTATTTCTGGAAATCAGAGTGCGTGCACTTGGTTAAGTATCCTTATCTTCCTTAGCTCTTCTTGCTCTTTGGAATCGTGCCAAGCGGTAAATCCATAGTGTCGTATCCCAAGGTCTCAGTTATACAGTCCCGAACTCATAGACGACATTTTTACATTTAATTGATTTCTGTTTTTTGTTTAAGCCGCAAACTCCATTGTGTCCGGTTCAGGACATTAATGTTCGTTCGTTTCATTTGTGATTAGCACCCTTTTGGCTGGTAAAAAAAACATCAACGCATAGAGAAAGGGATCAGTAAGGTAATGGGAACAGTAAAAACCAACTACACAAAACAAGAGGTAGGGACGACCTACGCGCGTTTTCAAGGTTGACCAACATGTTCCTGACGTCATGAGATGTGTCGCTTATGAGACCAATACCAACACGCTCAGTGATGGTACACCAAAGATACACGTATTTAAATGGCTCTCCTAAACAAAACCCTTAGGACCAGCGTTTAAAAGGCTGCAGTTGAGATAGTAAAAGTCATAAGATTGTGCTGTAACTTCGACATCTTCATTTGTCATTGGACAAAATTAACTGTTGCCTTTACTTCTGATTCATTAAATGAAAACAGTCGCAGTGAAGGCAAAAGCAAAAAACGAAATGTTGTAGACAACAAAGAACATCGGCAGTCAACATGTTCGGAAGTGTTTGGTTTGACCGACTGAAACTTTTAAAAAATTCCGTAGTTAACGAAGATGGGACGGTTTGGGAAAAGTCTAGAAATAGCTATGGAGGCTGTAGGAAATATCGCCCAAAAAAAAAAAATGAAAAATCGCCCAAAAAAATTGCATGTAAAATTGGGCCTGATTTCATATGAAAAATGGCCCAAAATTTTTGGGCTTTTTTTCGTTATTGTTGGGTGATTTTTCGTTTTTTAAATTTGGGTGATTTTTCATATGAAAAATAGCCCATTTTTTGGGCCATTTTTCATTTTTAAAATTCTACCATAATCTTACATAGCAGAGAAAACTATGTTTTATTATGGTTGCAAACAACAAAACTATTTTTCAAGAAACTAATTTAACCATAATATGGTTGTCGGCGACAATGATTTGGTTAAATTAAACATAATATGGGTAGAATTTTTTTAAAAATGGTTTTGTAGCTTTTTCTCTGGGTGTATATATTAAATATATATATATCGAAAATAAGGATTTTCTCTTCTATGGTATAACAAATACTGGCTTCGCTAACTAAAGCTTCTCTGTATAGCCGGCCTTCGGCCGGGCGCAAGGATTTTCTCCTCTATGGTATAACAAAGACCGGCTTCGCTAACTAAAGCTTCTCTGTATAGCCGGCCTTCGGCCGGGCGCAAGGATTTTCTCCTCTATGGTATAACAAAGACTGGCTTCGCTAACTAAAGCTTCTCTGCGTAGTCGGCCTTGTTCGTAAACAAGGCAGTTTTTCGAAGCTTTACTTAGCGAAACCGGTTTTTGTTAGACCATAAAGGAGAAAATCCTTGCACCCGGCCGAAGGCCGGCTATACATAGAAGCTTTAGTTAGCGAAGCCGGTCTTTGTTATACCATAGAGGAGAAAATCCTTGCGCCCGGCCGAAGGCCGGCTATACCGAGAAGCTTTAGTTAGCGAAGCCAGTATTTGTTATACCATAGAAGATGAAATCCTTATTTTGGATATATATATTTAATATATACACCCGGAGTAAAAGCTATAAAAATATTTTATCCATATTATGTTTAATTTAACCAAATCATTGTCACCGACAACCATATTATGGTTAAATTAGTATCTTTAAAAAAATCACTTGAAATTTTAACGGTATTTTAAAAAATAATTTACACATTTTTGATTATAAATTAAGTTGCGAACGTTATGACACTTTGCAAAGTGTCATAACGACCACGGACGTTATGACAATTCTTCGATGGACATTATGACACTTTTAAAAGTGTCATAAAGTCCAAGGACACTACGACACTGGACGTTATGACATGTCACCTAAATTTATATGAATAATAAACTTTTTTTGCAAATTGAGTAATTTTTTTTTTTTTTTGGGAAAAAATTCGTTTTTGCTTTTTGGGTCATTTTTCATTTTCTTTTTGGGCCCTTTTTCGTTTTTTTTGGGCTAAATTTCATATTTACCTTTTTGGGTCATTTTTCATGTTCGCTTGGGCGATTCTTCATTTGGGCGATTTTTCATTTTTTTTTTTGTCGATTTTTCTTTGGGCGATATTTCCTACAGCCAGCTATGGAATATAAAAAGGGGTGACTCATGAATAATTAGTTTAGTTTGCTAGGAGACATTAAACGGTTCGGGTCGAAACTAACAATATTGGATAAAATTGTGAACGTTATAATTAACTTCAATAAAGTTTGTTAAGTTGAATAAGTGTGTTTATTTATTTTGATTTGCGATGCAAAGAACTCAGCGGTTTATTATAAAGGGAGTAAACCGAAACGCGCTTATTAAAGGAAAAACGTAACAATACATACGAAAAACACACTCGTGCTTTGATGGATAAAATTGTAGAAAATATAACAGAGTTGTAAACTTAACACAAACCCTGCAAATAATATTGAACTACCTAATCCATTTTGATCAAATGGACTACTACCTGGACTGGTCCAATGTAATGCAAGCATGGACCATGTCATTGTTAAAAAGAGTTTGTAGTGAAACGACATGCCTTCGTTTTTTAACGACATGTTTTAAACGATGTAAAAGTTAATCCTCCGGAGTATACCATGAAGTAGTTTTAAGGCTACTCAATTGGAATGCAAAGCTGGATTATATGGTCCTGCCCTAGGACATTGTAATGTTAAATAGACTATGTTTTGTCCATACATTGGGGTTACCTTTGGACTAGTCCTAGTTCCTTATGGGCTACATTTTTCATGCGTGTATGGACTAGTCGCATTATTTGCAGGGAAGCCCTCGTCCATATTATGAAACTTTTGCTGTAAAAACTTTCTTAATTTTTCTTTTAAAACTACACTGAATGAAACATTTGTTTTGCAGTTCTTAAAAATGTTTTATGCCTTATTTCTTCTTACTTCTTCTTACTCTAATAACAAACTGATAAAAACTGCTCGTATACGAAACATAGTACACTTTTCAATTCTTCTTTTCCCTCTCACTTTCAAACTCAAATGTTTCGCAGAAAATTCGTTACTAAATATGAACTAGGAAAAAGTGTGATATCGGATTTGAATTTACATCTGTAAAAATAAAAAGGTTTTAAGCATTTCATATCTATCAGTCGAAAAATTCATGACATGAGCAGAAATATGAGAAAATGTTGGTGGAAAACCCAAAGAATTTGATTTTTAGTTGAAAGTCGAAAGTTTTCTTCTTGTTTTTTATTTATCTGCTACAATTTAAAAATTTTACACTATTTTGTTTTACCAACATGGAAAAAAGCTAAATTACGGCATTTCAGTTTAGTTTAGTTTTGGATTTTAAACATTCAGTTGAGGTTATATTAAATTGTTTCTTCCTTTATCGGCCGTACATACCTGCAGTACGTGTGTGGGGCACATCTTTTAATATCTGTTAAAATTAATAAATTTTCTTAGTTTTCACATGGATTAACTTCATTTCATTTTTACGGTTTTAACGACTTGCAGTGTAATACTCCATCTGACCATTAAATCCATTTTCATCCCTTTTATTCTACTTTAACTCTAATGAAACTAAATATTTCTTTGTTAGTTTTTACTTATTCTTAGTGTGATTACTTTTATTACAATTTCCTGCTTATAAATATTAAAAAAATTTCTAAAATACTTTTTTTTATTGTTTTTGTCTTTGTTTTAGTATCTATTACTTTGTATGTTAGTTTATACTTAAAGTATAAAGTTAATTTTACTTGAACTTAAGCTAACCATAGGCTAAATAAATTATAGTCTTAAGTATAAATGAGCACTGTTGCCAGATTTGACGATTTATCGTCATTTTGACGAATTTGAGGTCCGAAAATGATTGTTGACGAATTGAAGATTTATGCCCTAAATTTTAACGATTTTTTAAAAGAGAACTTTTGAACTTATTGACAAAAGATTTTAGTTTTAATTTTTAAAAAACTTCTGGAACACTTTCGTTGTTTTTGGTTGGCATAAATTTGTATTCTTTAACAGTTCATATAACAAAATTTGGTTTAATCTCGTTGTTTTAAAAATGACAGCTTACGCTTTGAATTCTAGCAATGGATCTATTTTGCAACTATTTTTTGGAGCAGTGAAACCGGATTTCTGAGGTGTATTCGGTATCTCTTAGTTCATGACGCACCTAACTCCTGTACTTTTTTAGAAGTGCTAATGCCTTCAAACAATTTTTGATTGCGTTACTCAAATGATTACACTATATTTTCTGCTGAATCCGAATATGAAGTCAGAATTGTCAAAAGTAGAACAGTTTTTGAGATATTCCAAAATAACCATTATTTGTGTTTTTAAAAAAGATGATGTGACTGGAATTTAAATATCTTCAAAAATTTTAAACGGATTATCTACTGAAAGGTAATAAAATGTCTAAAATAACCATGGATTTCTAGTGAAGATTGGTAGAGAAATGACAGAGTTACAGGGGACAAAAGTTCAAGCTTCATTGAAAATTTTATGATTTTTTTCAATTTGGCTCTTTTCAAGTTATTTTTTTTAAACCAATGATTTAAAAATCCTAATGTTTTATTGCATGCGACATTAGATTATTTTAATATAAACATTCTGTGCCCAACAAGACATAGATTGGTACAAAAATGACAAAGCTGCAGAAGATTTAGTAAATTAACCCAAATAGAAATTCAATTCTTTGAAGCAATTTTTAATATTTATTGTTACATACTTTAATAAATTCTTCAAGCTTAAGGTCACTTATTTATAAAATTAATTAAAATATTTTTATTTTCAATATTTCGATTTCCGTTGGAAATCTTCTTCAGGAAAATTTTTTTACAATAAAATAAAATTTAAAAATTGAGTTTGACAATAAATGGAAAAATAAATAAAAAATGGAAAAATGGAAAAGTAAATTTTAAAATTTTAATTAACAAAATTATTATAATAAACTTTAAAATTCCATTCTACCAACTTTAAAGAAAAAGACAAACAAAAAACAAAATTTTTTAAAACCTATTTTAATGTCCCTTTCCGTCAATAGTTATTTTCATTTATAAAATGTTAACCAACTGAGCTACGCCATCTGAAATTCATTTTACAAACAATCAAGAACAAATACCTATTTATAATTATCCCTTCCATCAACCTATTTATTTTTATTCAATAAATGTCTATAAATCTGAGCTAAGCCCTCAGTATCTTTTTTAAAATTAATTCTTTTCTCAAATGGAAAATTATTTATTTGCAACATTTCTAACATATATCTACGTTTCTTAAAACTCTCCGTATTCAAAATTGATGTGTTTTCAAAATCAGGGCAATGATTAAAATCCCTACAATGAGTTAATAGCGCCATGGTTCCATGGGCTGAATTATAATTCATATATTTTTGGTCATGTTTATGTCCTGCTAATCTAATTTTCAGTTTTGTCCCAGTTGTTCCTAAATATATTTTCCTACATTGTTCGATATCATTGCCCCCACAATGAATCTTATAAACTAAATTTGACATATCTGACTTAAGTAATCTATCCTTAGTTTTTGTGAATAATCTCCCAACATTACTATTGACCCTATGTGCCATTCTGTATTTCCCTTTATCATAAATATTCGAATTTTCTAATCTTTCTTTACTATTTATTGTTACTTAAAATTTAGCTTTGTATATTATTTTGTTGTGGGTAAGTTCAATTAATCTTCTGTAACTTTGTCATTTTTGCACCGATCCGGATCCTATTGGGCACAAAATGTTCGTATTGAAATAGGCTAAAATTTTATTTTTTGGATATTTGCATTTCAGTCACAGCATCTTTTTTAAAAACACAAATAACGGTTATTTTGGAATATCTCAAAAACTACTTTTGACAATTCTGACTTCATATTCGGATTCAGCGGAAAATTTTACATAAAGATTAGGCGTCAAATTCATTTGGTAAAAAATTTGTCACGTAGTGTTATAGATCTTAATCGAATAACGGACCTTATTCTTTATTCTCAAGCTTTCGTAGCCCTTCCGGATTGACATCCTGAACATGCACACAGTGTTGCCAATTTCTGAATAATTTTTCAAAAAATTTACTAATTTCAAAAAACATTTTTTTCAGCGACATCCGGCACAGAAATCTTTCATGAAGATTGGTAAAGAAAGGCACGTTCGCAGGATAAACGCTGTAGCACGAAATGTTAAATCAGGCAACAATCTTATTTCTAACATTTTTTATAAATAAAATAAAGTTTTCAGAGAATTATCTTAATATTTTTTTTATTATTATAGAAGGATCTATGAAAGGTTATGTTTGAAACAAAATATCAGCCAATTGCTCACCACGTCTTCGGTGGCAAACTCCCATCCGATAGTATATATTTTAAATGACTCTGAGATATAATTGAGAATCAATGTCGTTAATGTGTCGAATTACCTTTGCCTTTAGCTCTTGAACTGCTCTTGGCTTATTGAGGTACACTTTTTCTTTTAAGTATCTCCAAAGAAAGAATTCAAACGGTTTCAAATCACATAATCGTGGCGGCCAATAAACATCGTCACGACGCACAGTGGCGCCATTTGAGTTTTTTCGTTGCAAAAATCATATCTTTTGAACCGAATAAGATAATTGAACAGTTTAAACAGCATATGATAGATAACTGTTCAGCCTATGAAATGAGCGTTTGGAAAGGGTGCTACGCTCTGTAGGGGCCTAATTATGGGTTATCAAAGTTAAAATTAGTAGAAAAATCAATTTTATGGTAACTAAAAAAAATTATTTTTACATTTTTAGATTGTTTTTATTTTTTTTCTTTAGGTTTTTATGTTTTAAATTATTACCCAACAAATTAAAAAAAAAATTATTTTTTTTTAAATTTATTTTTTCAATTTTCTGTAAAATATTCATCACAGTTCGTAAGAGAAGGTATATCTAAAAGACTAACCATTTCTAAACTATAATTATTTTCTAACTCTATTCGTGACTTCACATGCCGCAGGGAAGATATAAGTGGATCGGAAGATGCTGCCAACATGTTGAAGAGGTCCTCATTTTGCCTTACCCTTGATGCTTTGAATGTGTTCTGCAATCTATATTTTTTATAAAATTTGTTAAGAGACTCCTGTGCTTCTTCAGAAAGCTCTCCAATTGGCAAAGACTGGTACTCAATTATATCTTTGCCATGCGCCAATATTTTATGGACGGTCGGGGTCAACTTCTTCTGTGGATACATTTCTGCTAAAAGAGATGCAGTTTTCGACGCATATTCTCCATATTTTGTAGAATTGACATTTTCTTTGCAGTTTAAAACATCCAAGATCGTTCCCAATCTTTTCACGATTTGATTGTCAATTCCAGTGATTCTAGTTACTGCCTCATCATTTTCAAAAAATCTCCTAGAAGTGTTTCCATCGTTTGAGTTACCGTATCCGTGCTTGGGACAGTCTACTTTTAGTCCAACTTGTTTAAAAAAAGCATCCTGTATTTGCTTCTTTCTGATCTTTTCCTTATCCTTTATTGATGTATTTTCATCGAAGTTTTCCTCCTCTTGTGGTAGGGTATACGCCAGTTTTAGCAAGAATTCCATACACCTTATCCTTGCGTGCAATGGTGACATTCCATATTCGTAATTCTCCTCATTTGTAGAATCGTTTAAATTACCAAAGTTCTTCTGACTCTTTTTGCAAATCGGGCATGACATTGTTGAGGTTGTTCCTGTCAGTTCGTTTACGACTTTTCCGTCAACCATGGTCAGATGGAACTCGTAATTGCATTCAATATATTTTCCTTCTCCAATTTGCAGCTTTGTAGGCTTAATCTTGCTTATTTGTTCTTCAATGTCCTTCACCGTGGTCCTTATGAGTTCTGCCGATTCCCTTGCAAACTGAAACATTATTGGTCGGCAATAATGCACTGATGACGGACGTGGATTTTTCCAGTGAAGGGAAACATCCGATTTAAGCCGCAAAGGAACAACAGATGCCATAAACATATTTCCGTCCGATATTGTAGCGTCATCGGAAGATATCCTTTGCTTATAAACGCTTTGTCCGGATGATCCATCGCAGCCCCATTTGCTGATCAATGTCAACTTCTCAGGAAGAATTTTCACCTCATTTTCAGGAAGACTCTCCAACAACCGTTTTGCTGTATGGCCCATGAGATCCTGCAGATTGGCTTTCGCAGAGACTTCCGTAAATTCCGTATGCAGTGGTCGTGAATTTATTTTGGCTTGCGTAATATGCTTGTATCCGGGTAAAACGTCAGCGCCGTGTCGCGTTAAAGATGCCCGTAGTTTCTCATATTTCTCTTTGGAAAGTTCTAAGTCCATAAACAAGGCCAAGGCTTCTTCGGAACCATACTTTTTAATGTGTGCGTTTGTGGGCGTGGGAATGCTTTCCTTAATCCTTTTTAGTCGCAGTGGGCTTGCATCAGCAACAGATTTGGTTATGTGCGACCTAACTCTTTCACTATCCTTTGTAAATTTAATAGACAGCGCTTCCGATAATTGCTTCGTGGTCAAGTCATTGGTGGCATCGGCAAGTTTCCTCTTTCTTGTGAAAATTGAACACTCCTCAATACTTTTTTTTGGCCTTCCTTTTGCTCCTCTGGTTGATGTGGTGGGTTTATCTACTGCCAATATATCCAGGATGGTATCTTCATTAAGCCAGTCCTCGTATTTGGAGTTGAAGTTCTGAATGGTTCGATTAGATTTCACCCATTTTGCCTTAATATTTGCATATATCAGATAAAAATTATTTTTTATAATTTCGCTTCTCTCAATATTTCCGTATAAGCTATCAAGTTCTTCTAAAGCAGCTTCCGTGAAAAAATTTGGTGTGGTTGACTTTCTAAACAGTTCAAATAATTTAAAATTGTTCAACGCCATGTTTTCAGTACTTAAATTGTTTAATGGTTTCAGTAATTGTTGCGCCAACTTTCAGTCGTAGACTAATCCAGGCATTATGCTTATTTTGCAATATATAGGCTTATGCTACCATGCCGAAAAATGTACCTGTTCCCTACATACATATGGATTTAGGCTGAATAATGCATTTTTATATTATGCACGTGTCCAAATAAGATTTGTGCCTACCTGTAGTCAATATTGTTCTTGACCATTTGCAATATATAGGCTTATGCTACCATGCCGAAAAATTTACCTGTTCCCTGCATACAAATGGAATTAGGCTGAATAATGCAATTTTGATATTATGCACGTGTCCAAATAAGATTTGTGCCTACCTGTAGTCAATATTGTTCTTGACCATTTGTACGCCAAAGTATTGTTTAAGTGAGGTACGTACCTGCTAATTTCAATGAGTAGTTTTTTTAGATTTTAGATCAAACTACTGTCATACAATTTCTGCAACCATGTCTTTTTAACCTTTTTTACCTCTAGAAGCCAAACGGGCACGTACGGGCAGATAAAATTTTTGAATTATGTAAAGAAATAATCAAAGAACAGATTTTGCAAATATGGCAAATATAGAAAAATATAGATTTTTGTTATTTTCCGTCAAAGTTGAAAAATAGTGAAAAAACGGATAGTTTTTAAATAGTGATTTACCAGGAGAAACACAAAGCAAACAGTTCATTTTTTTTTTATCATTACACATTTAATAAATGCATCAATCAATACAAACAAAAAATAAGGCGATTCGTTACCTATTTTTCGTGATATTACACCTGAAATCGCAACAAATTTACTAAAAATTGTGTGTTTTTTTGAAAACCGAAAGTCGGTCAACTTTGAACGGCTATATCTTCTAAACTAAAAATGTGATATTATTAAGAGTGGCAGATTTGAAATCGTTGAAAAGTTTCCTATAACATGAGTTTATTCAAAACTTCGTCGGCGCTCATGAAAATTTTGATTTTTGCAACCTCGTTTGTTCTACGGGCGCTACTGTGCGACGTGGGATAACACGGCCATTGAATTTCTTGAGCAAAAGAGCCATTGTTTTGTTGGCTGTGTGGTAAGTGGCACCATCCTATTTGAACCACATATCGTTGAGATCCATATACTCAAATTCAGGCCAAAAGAAGTCAGTTATCATCTGACTATTCACGGTAACTGCTTGGCTGACCTCTTTTTCGAAGAAGTACGGCAAACCCACAAACCGCACCAAAGTTACATGCACAGACCAGGTTTGCTGAAACTTGAGCACAATTCTCGCGATTGTGGACACATTTGGTCGATTACGCAGACTAAAAAAATCAACAAGTGCTCGAAATGCATTTTGATTTGAACGCTTATTTTCATTAAAGGCTTCAACAATCTTAACGCGCTGCTCAGTTGTGTACCTCTCCTTTGTTAAATTTGTCAAACACTAAAACAAAGAAATGTCTCATTACGTTGGGAAAAAAACTTGACGTTACACACACACAATTAACATCGTGCATTATGGTTATGGAATTTAGAATGATTTTTTTATGTACCGAATAATCGATTTATTGCAATAAAAACTATAAAAAACCAAAAAATTTAATTTTATTTAATATAACAATTTTTTTAAAGAAAAAAATTGCTAAATTTACAGAAAAACTTTTATTGTGCGATTAATGGAATAATTTAAAAAACTAAATAATCGATTAATCGTACTAAATCTTGACAAAAATAGTAAACCTTATTTAAAAGAATGATTTTAAAAAAGAAACTGCGTAATATATTATTATTCGATTAATCGAATTTTTTGCTAAAACAGAAAGAAAATCCAGAAAATATCGAATAATCATATTACAAATTCCAAATAAGAGAAAAAATTTAAAACGTTCAAGGAAAATTAAAAACGAATTACCTGATTAACCGAATAATTGTATAAATTGTATTTTTAACCATTATTTATACAAAAAGATTTTGCAAAAATTAAAAAGTACTAAATAAGCAATTATAAGTTTAATCGAATAAGCGATTACATACTTTTACAAAATTTTCAGAAAAACCTTAAATTATCCGATAAATCGAATAATCTGAAAAAGAAACTAAACGATTAATCGTACTAAAACTAGACAAAAATGTTAAATTTTATTTAAAAGATTAAATTAAAAGAAAAAACTGCTCAGTTTACTGGAAAACTTAAATTATTCGATTAATCGAATTATTTGATTAAAGAAAGAAAATCCTTAAAATATCAAAAAATCAAATAGAACATTCCAAATATTAACAACTAAAAAAAATATTGAAGCCTTTAACAGAGAATAAAAAAATGAATAGAAAATTAATCACTAATTTATAAAGTGATTAATCGTTTTAAAAAATAAAAAAAAATTATTAACAAAAGTTTAATATTGATTTTTTTGTTAAAACTTAAGCAAATAAACGAAAACTTAAACAAATATGTATACTGAACGTTTTTAATTATTCGATTAATCGAATACTCGATTAAAAAAGAAATGGGGATTAATTTAATTTTAAACCTTATTTTATATGAAAGAATCAGAAAAAATACTATTTTATAGCTATTTAGGAATTATGAGTTTAATCGAATAACCGATTAATCGTATCTAAAATAGTTTTTTTATTATAATTATTTTACATAACAATAATTAGTATTGTGGTTATTTTGTTGAACTATTTATGGTTTTTAATCCAAATTTTTAATATTTTTAATTAGGCTTAAGTTCATGAAATTTAATTTTTATTAAATTATTTTTGTGAAGAAAGGAATTTTACAACATGAAAATTAATTAAAATTCTTATTGATAATCTTTCATTCTTGACGTGGCTCGGGCTCGAACCCTGGCCGGCAGGTTACCATGACATGTTTCGATCGCAACCACTCGATCTCCTCAGATGGATTTGCCGTCTTACACTCGCAGCCATCGACGACTGCTGACGTCACTAGTCAAACATCAATCCTTAAACCAAATTGTATTTTTTTTCTTTTAACATTTGGTAGATCGAAATTTGCTTTCCTGAATGATTATCCATTTTAATTGATTTTACATGTTTTTTCCTTTACTTACCCTACATAACTTGAAAAGAATACTTTGGAACATAACTTTTCCCTTTTAAAAAATTTGACGATTTTTTCAGCGAAAATTTATGATATTTAACATATTTTACCTGGCAGCTTTATAGGTTAATACTCATATATGTATAACTGGAATTTATAAAGGAAATAAATTTTTTCTACAAACAGATTTAATAGCTTTTTTTAATATAAGAGCTAAGAAGACGCATTTATAAACTAACATCCTAAGACTTGATAATATAAGATGAAGTGTAATGTACATAGTAAAAGAAAGTTCAAGCTTTATTTTATATTAAAAATATTAATGCATTTTTTAGATTTAATATGCATACTCTTTATATATTTTAATAATCTTTATATGGGTTTGTAACAAGCAATTGATTTTATATCTCTTTTAACTACAAACGTTAAAGAAACTTTTCAAAACCTATCTATCTATTTTAACACATATTCTTTCTTTATTTTTTAACATTCCAAATGTATCCATGTGTATCCCCTCAAAGAAATATAAAATGTTGCTTTAACAGAAAGAAAAGCAGAAAAAAAAATAAAACAAACTTTGTATTTCGTTTTATAGAAGTTTCTATAATGGTTGCACTCACAAATTACAAAGAAAGTTAGTTTTATTGTGTGAGCATGGGTATGTTTGAATGTGTGTGTGTGTGTTGGTGTATGTTTGTTAGTTGGTAATTCCTTTGTGCTAGTAAGGCTTTAATCATAGGGACCTACATACACTTACATTGAAACAAACACACGCATACTAATGTATGAAAATACGCATTTAGACCACATAAAAATAAAATGCATTCATTTACAATTTACAACTGAATGCTTTTGAAGCATATTTTCACAAACAACACACACACACGCACACATACTTATACATTTTTATTTACTACAATAGTACTATTAACGTTCTATTTTTAAAAAATACCCATATTTAAACAGTTTTTTAATCCACTTTTTTGCTATTTAAAATCAAGCTTTCTACAAATTTCGTTATTTTAAAAATTTAAAATAACAATTTAAAGTTTATATTAATTACTTTAGTTAACGTCCTTTAAAAACTTTTGTAATTTACATACATATACATTTTCAATAATACACTCACATTTTACATAAGGAATTTTTAGTTTTTTAGAAGGAAACCTAAAAGTACAATTTCGTTTTAAATAAATAGCAATAAATTTTGAAATAATCAAATTTATGCATTTGACATCAATAATAAATCATAAAAAAGTTTTCTATTTGGATTTGTTTTTTATTAAAATACATAAAACAAACTAACTAAATATAGAAAAATATCTAAAAACAAAATGCATTAAAACAGAAGAACTAAAAAGTTAAGAAACAAAACGAAAAATACGTAAAATGTTCAGCTGGCATTTGGGTGGTCATTTTTGATACAAATCTCCTAAATAAGTTTTTTCAGATCACATTTGATGATTTACAACTGATTTTTTTCTTGAACAATTGAAAAAGGATGCATATGTTCAAATAAGGATTTCCAAAGGGTTTGAATCTAAAACTGATGTATCGATTGAATAAGGACTCACATTGATTCATTCATATTCTCAAAAACGAATTAGAAAATTGTATCACATATGTGACGCGAAAAATAGAAAGAGACCTAAGGGTTTTGGCATTTTAAATATTTAAATACGTGTGTCTTTGGTGTACCATCACTGAGCGGGTTTTGGTATTGGTCTCATTTGAAAGCGACACATCTCAACTTTGTCGGTAAACCTTGAAAACGCACGTAGGTCGTCCCTACCGCTTGTTTTGTGTAGTTGGTTTTTACTGTTCCCTTTACCTTACCGGTCCCTTTCTCTATGTGCTGCCACATATGATTCTTTTGCCAATCTAGCCGGACATTAAGCAAAAAATTAAATTTAAGAAATGGAAAAATTTAAGTACGCAGCTCGACAGACAACAAAGTTCTGCATCGTATAGTGAATTTTCAAGTCTTTTGCTTGAAATTTTTTGGGACACTGTTAAAACCAGGAAAGTTGATTAAATTGCATGCGTGTTCATTGACTTTTTACGGTTTTGGGAGGTTAACAATATATTTTTTTGAAGATAAACGAATAAAGATTTTACACTGTTTTTTTTCTGTGAAAGACTATATAAACAGCTAATTATGAAAATTTTTAGAAAAATTTTATTAGAAGTTTTTATGATAAAAAAATTAGTTCGAAATTAAAAAAAAACTATTTTTTTGTTCACTTTTTTGTAAAAAAAAATATAAAAGGTTTTTGAAGGTGAAGCCCGCTGAGTTCTTAAAAATGTTATACATCACGATAAAATTTGAAATCTCTACATTTATGTTAAAAAAAAAAATGTTGCGCCATTTTTTTAATGATTTTTTGAAAATTTCACCTTTTTTCTGTTTTTGCTCATCTTGCATAGGTACATATGATAGAAACCCTTTCGTCAGTCATAAAATGTTTTGGTTGTACGTAGATGTTTTTTATTTAAATTATTACATCTAAGACTAATATTACCTGTGTAAAAAAGGGATGTGCGAAACAGTAAGTAACGGGTTTAACCACCTGTGCGGCCGCTAAATGACGTTATTTTATGGAGCAAAATAAATGTACCTGTTTTGCATAACTTTTAAAATCATTAACAGCAAAAATAATATACAATAAAAAATCAAATCTGGGCTCTAGGTACTTAGTTTTTTTTAATAGATGTATATTGTGGTTATAGCATAAAATTGTTATCAGAACCATTTTGAAGCTTTGAGAGTGAAATGGAAAAAGTGTATAATACATGGCACGAAATAAACATTTTCGGCTTTACAGGCAGAATTTTGCTAGAAAGTTTTCGAGGGTTCAGTGTAACAAAGATATTATAAATAGACTTTTGCTCAGTTCTGACCCACTGATTACTAGTATAAGACCAACTCCAAAAAAAAAGTCATTACCCTTTACCAAAGAAGCAATTTCTTTTATGCTTTAAACTGTACTTGGCTCTGAAGAGAATTCAGATTCAGAAGAGAATTTTGAAGAAGCAGACGAAGAACCATGGCACTCATCATCATCTTAGTGCAAAAGAAAAGTTATAAATAAGTTATAATTACGAATGTATTAATTATTTTCAGTCAAATTAAATACTGTAAAATAGATAAAAGTCACATAAAATCTTAAAAATTAATATGTTTTGGAAATTAGCAAAATAAAAAAATTTTTTTACAGGATCGTTCCGGGGGAGGGGGGGTGTGGAGGGATACCTCCCCCTACCCATAAAATGTTCAAAAATTTAATTTTAATAGTATTAAGGCGTTAGTAATCTATTTCTTTTAAAATTTACATTTTTTTTTTTAATATTATTTTATGTAACCGCCCTCAAAAGGGGGCGGGGGCGAAAAGTGTAATTTTACGATCTCATGGGTCTAAGTTTAGGTTTTTTAACTTTCGCCGACGTTAAAAGTTGCATTTGCCAAACAAAAGTATGGGAAAACTTTAAAAAAATTGCATTTTTCAGAGGTTGGACTAGTTCTTCTAGGGGGACCTTTTCCTCCTTGGTCCGATTTTATTTATTTTTTAGGTTTACCTGCCTATGACAATATCAGGTATTTCTGCGTTAGTAATCTATTTCTTTTAATATTTACATTTTTTTTTTAAATATTATTTTATGTAACCGCCCTCAAAAGGGGGCGAGGGCGAAAAGTGTAATTTTACGATCTCATGGGTCTAAGTTTAGGTTTTTTAACTTTCGCCGACGTTAAAAGTTGTATTTGCCAAACAAAAGTATGGGAAAACTTTAAAAAAATTGCATTTTTCAGAGGTTGGATTAGTTCTTCTAGAGGGAACCTTTTCCTCCTTGGTCCGATTTTATTTATTTTTTAGGTTTACCTGTCTATGACAATATCACATATTTCTGCCAATTTTCATCGATCTAGGGGCACTCAATAACTTTTAAGAAGCAATATAAGCTAAAACAAAAAGTAATGTCCGGCTAGATTGGCAAAAAACCCCTATGTGCATCTGTTGGATACTATTTTCTTACAACGAAAGTATTATATGGAAGGTACAAAGCTGAACCGAACCAAGTCATAAAATAAAATGCATTTATGTATTTCAAAACTGGTGCGAAATTCTACGCAAAGTTTAACTCTATCGAGTTCTGTAACGGACTAAATCAAAAAGTTTTTCTTTCCAAACGTAACGGTAATAAACCCATGTCAATGGCTCCATAAATTAATGGAAATTCACTTACTCAAACTCAAAATATTATCGAATTTTAATTTTTGATTCGTTCGCTTCAGCTATGAGCCCTCCATATATGCTCGCTCATATGCAAGATTCGATTTTGCTTTTGGCTGATCATTTTTTATAAAAATCTCCTAAATGAGTCTTTCCAGATTACTTTTGATGATTAAAAACTGATTTATAACTTAAGTGATTGAAAAGCATTCACATATGATTAATTAATATGTTCAAATAACGATTTCTAAACTAGATCGATTGAAAAAGGACTCACATATGATTCATTCATATGGTTCATTCATATAATTCATTAATATGATTCATTCATATAATTCATTTATATGCTCAAAAAGGATTCACAAAATTGTATCACAAATGATTGTTCATTGGTAGGGTTCGATTTTCTCACAACGAGAGTATCATTTATGATCGAAAACTCAAAACATTTCGAATTAAACAACATAAAGAAAAGAAAACACACAACAAAACACTTTTTATTAACATACATAATATCAACATAAAGAAAAGAAAACACACAACAAAACACTTTTTATTAACATACCTACATAATATCAAATAAAATAAAAAGAAAATAAATAATATAAATAAACAAACATAGCATAAAAAAGAGAGAAAAACAATAAGCAGTTATTAAAGAGACAACAAAATTAAACAATAACAACAATAAGCCTCATCTTATTTAAATCTCATTTAATACAACAACAATAAAATAAACAAGAAATTGAATATAAAACAAAATTAACTATGGAAACTAGAAGTGAATCGTCTGCTAAGAGAGCAAGAGAATCGCAACAGGATTCAAAACAAGACGCTTCTGTTGAACAAATTACAAATTACCCAAAAATACCTCGACTATCAAATAATGATAAAGCTTTCTTTAGGGATTTAATTAGAGAGAGTGAACTTATTACTTCTGAGGTTATAAAAAAATCTATAAGAGACAGTGAAGAAAAACATTTTAACTTTATAAGAAATTTAATAAAAGAAAGCGAAGAAAGAATTATCTCTGTTATTGAGAGCAAAATTGATCATGTTAAAGTTGAAATAAATACAATAAACGAAAGAGTTAATAAATTGGAAATGAAGAGTACGGAAGTTTTACTTATGAAAGAAGAATTAATTGAAATAAAGAGAAAACTATTAAAACAAGAAAATTCTGTAGTGGCAAGTAGTATACGAATTGCTGGTATACCCTACGTTGAAAATGAAAATTTACTTAATATTTTTGATAATATTTGCAATAATCTAAAAATACCCACACCTAAAATTGAAAACATTTATAGACTAAAAAAAATTTACAAAGACAATAAACCATACACACCCAAAGATGAAGTGATAGTGGCCAAATTATATTCCCCGTTCGATAAAAATTTTCTTTTGAAGACTATATCTAATTTCTGCCGTGAAAATAAAACCTCTTTACTTCTAAGTCAAGCAGGATTTGACAGTAGTAAACCATTTTATTTAAACGAAAATCTAGCACCTCACAATCATAAAATATTTAGAGAGGCACTAAAGATGAGAAATGACAATAAAATAAAATCAACATTTACTATGCGTGGTCTTGTCTATGTGAAAAAACTTGTGACAGATGATCCGATTCTGATTGAGTTTTCTGAAGATCTAAGGCAATTTTTTCGAGAATAATATTAGAAAACATGTTACTTATTCGTCTTACAATGCTGCCATACTTTTATATTTACATTTTTACTTTTTTAAGATTATTGTTTTATATTTATTTACTAATTGTTTTAAGTTTTTAAAAAATTTTCCTTTAATCAACACCAGTTTTTTTGAATTTTATTGCGTTGCATTAGGCTATCATTATGATAAATCTATCACATGATCAAGTTGATTCTAGAGATGGAAATTATAACATGGTTCGTATACTGGCTAACCAGAAGCATGGTTTAAGAATTTGTCATATCAATGCACAAAGTTTATGTCCTAAGCTTGATGAATTTCGATATTTATTTGAAAATTCTGGAGTTGACGCCATATGTATATCCGAAACTTGGTTTTCTGATAGAATAGCGGACAACATGTACAGTCTGAATGGGTACCGAATTTTTAGATCTGACAGGAATAGTTATGCAGGAGGTGTGGCAATCTACGTTAGGGACACTATACCATGTAAACTTGTTTGTTCGTACAATGTGTCCGGTGATGTGGAATTTTTGTTTATTGATGTTAGCTATGGTGGTGAGAAGATGCTTCTTGGGTGTGTCTACAGACCAAGCAAGAATCTGAAAATGGACACTCTCATTGATAAGTTGGAACTTTTGTCCGTATCCTACTCTGAAGTTGTTATTGGAGGCGATTTCAATAGCAACTTGCTTGAGAATATGACAAGTGTGACAAACGCAATGTCCCTGTTTAACTTATCTGCCGTCAATACTACTAGGCCCACACACTTTACAACCACAAATAGTACCCTACTGGATATATTCTTTGTAAGTAATATGAGAAAAGTTTTGCTTTATGAGCAATTGGCTGCGTCTGCTTTCTCGAAACATGACCTTATTTTCATCACATATAATTTTGCTATTAAAAATGTACAAAAAAAAATTACTTATCGTGATTTTAATAATATCAACTTCATGGCTTTGGAAAGTGATCTTAATAACACTGTTTGGGACAATATTTTCTTTTTACACACGGTTAATGAACAACTAACTTTTCTTAATACTCACATCCTTCGGATTTACAATAACCATGTCCCACTTAAGAATAAAACTATCGGAAATAGAACAAGACCTTGGTTCAATAGTGAAACTAAATTGTTAATTGCACATCGTGACAACATGTACAATATGTGGAAACGATATAAAATTTCAGAGTACAAACAGGCATATCGTAATGCTAGAAAAGCTGTTGTTTCCAAGATAAGGCATGACAAATCAATTTATTATTTTAACAAATTTAATACGGCAGTCGACGGTAAAAAAACTTGGAAGCAAATTCGTGATATTGGCATTGGTAAGTCAACTGTCAGGGCAGTGGATGCGGACGTCAACTTGTTGAACGAAGCCTTTGTTAACATCCCTCTGCCAAATGTTCAAACTGACTACTATGAAAAACTCACTTTCCCCGACACTAGTATAAGTAAATTTAATTTCCGCTGCCTAGACCTGTTTGAAGTAGTTGAAGGTTTCTTTTCAGTTAAATCTAACGCTGTTGGCTTAGATGATATTAACCCTAGATTTGTGCGAATAATCTTGCCTTGGATAGTCCGTTTTGTCACCCACTTATTTAATACGATTATTACCACCAGCAATTTTCCAATGGATTGGAAACATGCCAAAATAGTTCCCGTGCCTAAGGCTGACAATGAGTACCGACCTATTGCAATCCTTCCCTTTTTATCCAAAGTATTTGAACGACTGTTACATAATCAGATTTCTGAGTATGTTAACGAAAACAATCTATTAACTGATCGTCAGTCCGGTTTTAGGCCACAGCGCAGCTGTATTACTGTCTTATCAGATGTGATAGAGGAAATCCGGGGAAACTTGGATGAAAGTAAAATATCGTTTCTGGTTCTACTGGACCATTCAAAGGCATTTGATACAGTGCATCATTCAATTTTATGTCTTAAATTGTCAAAAATGTTTAACTTCTCCATACTTGCTGTGAGGCTGATGTTGTCGTATCTTATAAACAGATCTCAATCCGTCACCAATGGCGAATCTATTTCTAATCCGTTACGGGTCACAAGAGGTGTTCCACAGGGTTCAATACTCGGACCCCTACTTTACTCGTTATATTCAAATGATCTTCCACAACAAATCCGATTTTGTAATGTTCAGATGTATGCTGACGATGTTCAGCTGTATCTAAGTAGTACCAAGGAGCTAATTTTGTCTAAGGTGCAGGAGCTGAATTATGATCTAAATAATATTTTCGTTTGGGCTTCAGCAAATGGCTTACGACTTAATCCAGGGAAATCTAAATGCTTAGTCATAAGCAAGAACATATTGGGGATAGAGGATGAGGTGAATATTTTCTTGGGAGGGTCAAAAATTGCAATTGTAAGTCAGGCTAAGAATTTAGGTGTAACATTTAATAAACGTTTAACTTGGTCAGATCATATTACACAAGTCTGTGGTAGAACCTACGGCATGCTACGGAGCTTATGGGTAACCCAATACTTTACTCCGCCGAAAGTTAGATTATTACTTGCGAAAACATATTTATTACCAACGCTTTTATATTCATCCGAAATATTTGCTGGTTGTAACTCAGGGGATACGAGGAAACTTAAAACAACATTTAACAACATCGTAAGATACGTTTTCGGACTGAGAAAATTTGATCATGTGTCACTTTTCTCCATTCGTATATTCGATATTACATTTGATAACTTCCTAATTTTCAAAAACTTAATATTTCTTTATAAAGTTATAATGACAAAGGAACCAAAGTATCTCTTTGATCGCTTACGATTTGCAAGATCACCAAGAGGTAAATTGTTAATTCAATTTAGATATCGTAGCCACGCTTCTGAATGTCAGTTCTTTATTCTTAGCATCCGTCTCTGGAATGAACTCCCTGATAATTTGCAGACTACTAGCAGCGCAATGAGGTTCAGAAAATTACTTAAAGAACATCTTTCGTAAATTTTATTAATGATATACAATATTCTATAAAAATTAGTTGAAAAGTTATTTTTTAATTATTTAATTATTTAATTTTTATTTATTTATTTTTCAATATTTTATAATTATTTAAATTTAATCTATTTTAATTTAAATCTAATTAATTTAAATCAATGTATGGTTAACTTTTCAGATTCTAATACTGTAATTTATAAGATATTATGTCTTGTTGTGTTAGAAAATCATATTTAATAAATACAAATACAAAATACAAATACAAATTAACTCATATGCGGTTATTCGATTATGATACCAAATGCTAGCTGAGACAGAACTATTTTTAGTAAAAGATTTTCCTTATAAGATTATTTTATGCAAAAATTAACTGTATACAAAATGTATCTTTAGAAAATTTTCTGAATAAGACTGTTTTTATTAAAAAAAACTGTGTTTAAAGCAGAGTATGAAAACAAACAAAACATTTCGCAAACGTTTGCAAAATGTACAAAAATATTCAAAATTTTTAAATTGTATTGTACATGAGCAAAACCAAAACAAAAACTTTCCAAGTGTCAAAGAGAGAAAACGAAACAATTGGCTTTCCACTCATCTGCATTATTTCATTTACCGTTACAATCGTACATCTGAGTACGAAACAGATAGAGAAACGTTTTGTTTTGAGTAATTGATTTAAGGCTCAGTTAGGCGAACGTTGCTGTACCGTATCTGTACTGTATCAATCAGCTGTTCGCTTTTTGTTATATGAAAACCAATACAGAAGCTTACCGAAATGCAATGTACCGTAGTTGCAACGTACCAATCTGTATAAAATAGAATTTCATGCCGTTGTTACGTGACATTTGTAAGACAGTGATGGGCGGCTTGTATTTTACATTGAATGCGGGTAATTTTGCTCTTTTTTTTGGTACTTTTTTTAGTATATCTATGGAATTGCGACAAAACAACTTACAATACAACATATTTCCAAATATACAAATATACATATGTTTAGATGTTTAAAATAAACAAATGCATATACACATACAATGGAAATGTGAAACATATAAAATACTTTAAATGGTATAAAAACCTTGTTTGGTGTATGCACATTTACAATATCTGTATGCTAAAAATTTATATATGCTAAAATACAAATTTATTTATTGTAAATCTATAATATAAATATTAAATTACTAACATTTTTTAAAAATACACAAAATACTGTTTTAATACCATTTAAATCACGTAATACCTTTTCTGCACAACGGTCACCATTTGAACATTTTTGATTCCCATCACTATGTGTTTTGTTTTATGTATACTCGTGCTTTTTGTTTATGTATGGGAAAACATATGACACGTTTTTAAACGTTCTATAAGTGCACCAACGTGCTTACAGTACGGTGCGTTACATTACGGGTACAGCAACGTTCGCCTAACTGAGCCTTTAGTTCTTGTTTGGTTTTTGTAGTGGCATAACAAGAGTTAAATGCACAATGCCTCGTCCAAAAAATGATTTGTTACGTTATTTTTTATTCTTTTTTCTTTGAATTACTTTTTATTAATTTTAATTTTTTTTTTAATTACTATGGTAGTCAAAATAAGCATTAATAAAAATAAAAAAACCTAAAAACCTCTTTTTATACCCTCCACCACAATTAGTTGTGAAGAGGGTATATTCAGTTTGTCATTCCGTGTGAAACTTTTTTACTATTCATCTCAGACCCTATAAAGTATATATATTCTGGGTCCTTGAGTAATTTTAAGTCGATTTAGCCATGTCCGTCTGTCTGTCCGTCTGTCCGTCTGTCCGTCTGTTGAAAACACGCTCACTTTCGAAAAACTCAAAAGAAATCAACAAACTTGGTGTCAAATTGCTTGTAGTTATCCTAAGCAGTTTGGGATTGAAATTCAGCAAAATCGGTTCAATAGGATCTGAGCTATGAATCAAAATGTGGAACTACCACCTAAAAAAAATTGATAATTTTGTTACAAAAACTAACATAAATGGTGGAAAAATGCACAGAATGATATAATATTTCGCAACAATTCGTTTTATTCAACTGGAAATCATGCTGTGAAATTTCGTGAAGATCCGTCAATAATTTACCCTAGGCCCCATATAAGCCCTACTCCCGGAAAACAGTATATTAAGCCTAAAACCCTAACTAACAATGCTATCATTACAAATTTTGGCATGTCACAGTTAAATAGGACTAGAAATTAAACTGTTAAGTTTCGTGAAGATCGGTCCATAATTTACCATAGGCCCCATATAAAACCTACTTCCGGAAAACAACTTAGTACGCCTAAAAACGTAAAAAATAATGCTATCATAACAAAATTTGGTACATCAAAGTTTTATAGTACTAAAAATAAATCTTTGAAATTTCGTGAAGATCGGTTCATAATTTACCATAGGCCCCATATAAACTTTACTCCCGGAAAACAACTTAGTACGCCTAAAAACGTAAAAAATAATGCTATCATAACAAAATTTGGGACATCAAAGTTTTATTGGACAAGAAATAAAATTGTGTTATTTCGTGAAGATCGGTCCATAACTTACCCTGGGCCCCATATAAACCTTACTCCCGGAAGACAGTTTAGTACGCCTAAATCCGTAAAAAATAACGCTATCATAACAAAATTTGGTACAGCAAAGTTTTATAGGACAAGAAATAAAACTGTGTAATTTCGTGAAGATCGGTCCATATTTTACCCTGGGCCCCATATAAAACCTACTTCCGGAAAACAACTTAGTACGCCTAAAACCGTAAAAAATAATGCAATCATAACAAATTTTGGCTCGTCACAGTTTTATAGGACTATAAATGACGCTGTGAAATTTCGTGATGATCGGTCCATAATTTACCCTAGGCCCCATATAAACCCTTCTACCGGAAAACAGTTTGGTTGCCTTAAACCATAATTAATAACAAATCGTCACAGTTTAAGATTATAATAACATCATACAGATATTACTCCTTAAACATTCGAACTGTCGGTGGAGGGTATCAAAGATTCGGCACAGCCGAATATAGCACTCTAACTTGTTTTATTTCAATTAGAAACAATAGTAGTAAGTAAATCAATTACCAAACGTTTATCAAACGTTTTTTCTCTGAATGTTTCAATATTGTTCTTACTCTTTTCTTTTCCAGCTGTGTACGTTTATAATAATGTACAATTTGCGATCACGAGCAAAAATAATACAAAACAAAATGGCACAATCATTCTCATTGTTTTGGTTTTGTTTTTGTTTTACTCACTGCAAAGAACAAAACAAAACGAAAGCAAACGTTTCGTTTTGTTTGTTTTCGTACTCTGGTTTAAAGTCCAATTTTCAGGATAATATTTAAATCTATATTAAACTAATTTTCATATAAACTTAAATCGTATTTAAATACAGATTGATTTTTAGAGTTTTGTATAAAAAGTCTTATTTAATTAAGATAAAAGCATGGTTGAACTACTTAATAAAAAAAAATATCATAAAAAAGTGTATTTATTTACAAGGTTGCCTCAAAAACAGTTGTCTGCCATTGCTTTGCCTGTTGTTGTTGTATTGGTTTAATATTGAGACCACCTTGCTAAGTTTTTCCAATGGAAACTTAAAATGAATTTAAATAGTGAAAAAGAATTTTGTATTTAAAACGATTTTAAACATGTTTTAATATCAATCCTAAAAATTGGGTATAAGACTATTTTCTATAGAAATTTTTTTGTATAAGACTGTAAAAATATATTGTATAGGATTATTTCTTTCTGTAGTAGACTGACTGCCCTTCTTAAAGAAATTATGTATAAAACTATTTTCTATAGAAAATTTTGTGTATTAGACTTTTTCTATGAATATTTTCGTTATAAGACTTTTTCTATGAATATTTTCGTTATAAGACTTTTTTATACATCATTTTTTTATAAGACTTTTTTAGTAACAGTTTTCTGTATAAACCATTTTTTATACTTTCTGTATAAGACTAATTTATATACAAAATAAGAAAACTTTATAAGTATAAAAGATTTTTTGTATAAGAAATTTTAATGAAAAAATGTTGTAAACAGAAATATGGAAATTTGTTATAGAAAAGTAAAAACAATCTAAATTAAATTTAATAATTTATTTCGTAAAGAGCACAGGTACAAATTTTTGGAAAAGTTTTTTGTGTCGACTGAACTCTTTGTATTTTTGTACTTGAGACCTTTTCGAAATAATTGATTCAACTATTTTCTATAGCAATTTTCTTTGTACAGGACTTCTTTCAGTTTGAGCTATAAGTTTCTTGCCATCCTGTTTTTAAACCTACATTCCTCCTTAAAAAATAAACTAAATCGTAAAGTAAACAGAACAATGCCAGAAAAAAACAAAGATATGTAAAAATGTCGATATGTGGCTAAAACAAAAGATGTCATAAATATGGCAAAAATATAAACAATATCAAATGTCAATGCCAACAACTAACTACAGCCAACAAAAACTAACGACGACGTCAACAACAACAGAAAAAATATATTTATGTAATTGAAAATGTATTGCCAACATATCAATAGAATACAATGCAATATAGCTAAACAATGCCACCACTTCCACAAATGTTCATCTACATACATGCAATGATGAGTTGACATGAGTGAGCGTGAGTATGTACGAGTACTGATAATGTAAATAGAATTTTATACACAAACATACATTTGCATGTTTATGGTGTTGGTATTAGAATCAACATAAAGAAAATTTAACAACAACAACAAAAAAATGCAAATACTTTTCAATCAGTATGACAAACAAAATCCACAATCAAATAAACAACAGCAGCAGCAACAAATAAGAACCTTAATACTTACAAAAGATGATGACTGAAATAAAAAATTGACAACCAAAAAAAAAAAAAAAATTGCAAAGAAAAATAAAATCTATCACATATACATAACTAAGCCAAATACACACTCCTACACACTTAGAGATATTAACAATTACAACAAAAAACGACAATGACATTTGCAAAAGTAACAACAAAACAAAGTGTAAAAGCAATAACAGTGACAATTACGATAGAAAAAACAATAGCTGGCACCTACAAAAGCTCTTTGTAAAACAAAATAAACCGATGAACAAAAAATCACACACACACTAAAAAATGTAATACTAACAAAAGAAATTTCGTCAAACAAACTGTTAAAAAAAACAACAGAACTTTAGGAAGAAACACACTTACACACATACAACTTTTCCATCAACAAATGCTAACTGTAAAGTGTGCAAGTGTATGTGAATGTAGGGGAAATATTCCCTGCAGGAAACTTGTGATGAAGTGTTCTCAAGTCGCCAATTTGTCTGCCTTTAAGAATAAAATGACGAATTTTTTGACAGCTGTAAAGTCATAATTAGTCTAAATCAGCGATCATCACGCTATGCCCCCAGGGGCCGAGCACTTTTCGTCAATTTCACACACACACAACACGAAGGTTAACGAAACAATTGTAAAAAGCCATAATGTCTTGGGGGGTGGGGTTTTTCACAGAGGTGCACTTTGGTGTGGAACGCTATCTGCCTGCTTTTCACTTGGGAATAGCAAGAAGCAATTCCTCTGCTGGATTTCCCAAGCAGCTCACTACTTCCGGTCGTTTAGCCAAGTATCCCCTGGTAATGACGTTCAGAAACCCGTCTGATGTCAGCTAGAGTGAGAAGGCGTACAAATATGAGTAACCTGAATGGCATGCGAACACCGGTGCGTCTCAGGTAATTAGGTGGTAATCCGGACTTCATTTTACCTCTGAAACTCAGCTGAATTTTTTTTTTTTTTGCCTGCCTAGAGGTAGTTGGCAGCCCCAACACTAGTATCGGAGTGCAGTGGTCCAATCAGCCCTCACTGTTAAACTACTACGATTACAAAAACGTCGATAAATTTAAATAATGATCCCCCCTCGATGACGACTTATGGCTTTAAACAACGGTTTATGATTGGTACTTGGAACGTTAGGACTCTTTCGGAAACATCTTGAATCGAGCAAGTACGCAGGGTAATGGCTGCACATAGCTTGGATGTCTTAGGACTTAGTGAGGTACGATGGCTCAGCAACGGTTCCACTTTTTTACCTTCTGGCTATCGTTTTATTTATGCAGGTCACGAAGCGCATAGAAAAAATGGAGTTGGAATATTACTTTCTCCAAAAGCTAGCTGCGCTTTATTGGAATACAATGATATCTCTGATCGTATTATCACTGCTAGGATAAACTCTAAGTTTCGCAAGATTTCCATTGTTCAATGCTACGCTCCAACAGAACCTGATGACGACAGTGTAAAAGATACTTTTTATGATCAATTAGATTCAGCTATTAGCAAGATTCCTACTAGGGATATAAAGGTTTTCATTGGGGACTTTAACGCGAAAGTTGGAAATAATAACAACAACCCGCAGTCCGTTATGGGTAGACATGGTCTGGGAACGGTGAGGAACAACAACGGCGACAGGCTGGTTGACTTTTGTGCTCGAAACCGATTATTTATCGGTGGTACGAAATTCCCACACAAGGACATACACAAGTATACATGGGTGTGTCCTTCTGGCCGCACACCCAACCAAATTGACCACGTACTGATGAGTAAATTGTTTTTGGGGTCCTTAATGGATGTTAAAACCCGTCGGCGAGCGGATATTGATAGTGACCACCGTTTACTCGTGGCAACGTTTCGTTTTAAACCTGCTGCAGTTAAAACAAGGGATAGGCCCGTCAAATATAACACAACACGACTTCTTGACCGTAATATTGCACATATGTATAACGAAAAGTTAAGGACAGCCTTGCTCGAAAACCAACATCAGAACACATGGGCAGACGTATCGTTTGTTTGCAAGGAAACTGCCAGATTGGTGCTTGGAACACAAAACTGCAAGGTTAAGCCGTGGATCAGCGATGAATCTTGGATTGAGATCCAAAACCGTAAACGACTGCACAGCGAACGTTTAAACGCTAAAACTCAAGCACAAAAAGAACAAGCAAGATCGCAATATCGACAGTCTTCTCGTCGAGTTCGAAACTTGGTAAGCGCTGATCGTGAAAAATATTATAATAGCATTGCTGAACAGGCGGAACAAGCCGCAAATACAGGCAACTTGCGTGGCGTGTATTCGGCCATAAAACAACTGAGTGGAAATAATATTAGAGGTACCACGATTCTAAAAGCAGCCGATGGAACTGAATTAACATCACCCGAACAACAACTTGAGCGATGGCGCGATTTCTTTTCCTTGCAAGCTTCAACAAACCAAAATGTTCATCAGGAAGATGATACTCTTTTTATTACAACTCGTCGTAACCCAAGAAGGGACATATCTACAGAGCCACCGTCATGCTCAGAAGTTGAAGATGCTTTAAATAGGATGAAAACCAACAAAGCATCTGGCACGGACAACATTCCTGCTGAACTTTTAAAATATGGAGCTAGTTCTTTAGCGCAGTTTCTCACTCCTATTCAAGAAGCATGGGCATCGGACTATATACCAGATGAATGGAAGGAAGGTATAGTGGTCGCATTATCCAAGAAAGGGGATTTAACGCAATGCAAAAATTGGCGCGGTATAACCATTCTAAACGCCATTGGTAAAGTAATGGCAACCCTCATTCTTCATAGAATCTCCCCTATTGTGGATCAGATATTGCGTGGTGAGCAGGCTGGTTTTAGACAAGGTCGATCGTGTGCTGACCACATTAATACCTTGCGCATTATAATTGAACAGTCCGCTGAGTATTACACCCCTCTCTATTTACTTTTCGTCGATTTTGAACGTGCATTCGACACTATATCCCGAAACTCTATGTGGTCTGCATTAACCTACAAGGGAATTCCTGATAAGATAGTAATCATGATACGCGAGCTATATAGGGACGCTCAATGTAGGGTACGTTTCAATGGAAATGAGAGCCGGTCATTTGTTCCAGGCACAGGTGTGCGTCAAGGCTGTGTCCTGTCTCCAACGTTGTTTTTGCTACTGCTCGATTGCGTATTGGAACAAACCAACAGAGATGCACCTTTCGGTATTCGTTGGACATTGTCTGATTTTCTATATGACATAGACTATGCCGATGACATATGTCTAATGGCCCATCGCTTCTCGGATATAGAAGCTAAACTTACAAGTCTGTCTGAAAACGCCAAAAAATTTGGTTTAAAAATTAAAAATTAAAATTAATTAAAACAAAACTTATGCGCATAGGTACAGATATCGTTGCCCCATTAATAATAAATGACCAGCGTATTGAAGATGTGGATGCTTTTTGTTATCTTGGTAGCAAGATAACTAAGGATGGTGGTTCAAATGCTGACGTTACCGATCGCATTAATAAAGCTCGAGTAGCCTTTTTTTCTTTATCTAAAATTTGGCGAAGAAATAATATTTCTCGGAAAACCAAAATCCGCATTTTTAACGCAAGCCACCACGAGAAAAATTCAAACTTTCATCAACAAAAGCTAAGACAGATCTTTAACATCCACTGGCCAGATCGTATTTCAAATGAAGCTCTGCTCCAAAGAGCAAACTCCTTGCCAGTACACATTGATATTCGTAAACGGAAGTGGACGTGAATAGGCCACATATTGCGAAGACCACAAACAGAAATTGCAAGAACAGCCCTCGACTGGAACCCCCAAGGACAACGCCGCCAAGGTAGGCCCCGTAACACCTGGGTTCGTTGCCTTAAACAAGAATGTTTACTTGCTCGAGTATCCTGGAATCAAACTAAAACAATTGCCAGAGATAGAATCAGATGGAGAGAATTTGTTGACGCCCTATGTTCACACTGAACTTTATTTAAGTATTTATGGTGTTCAGAAATGTAATTCTATTTATATTTAGATAAATAAAGGACATATATATATATATATATATATATATATATATATATATGCACAGCGTGCTTTTTCGGCACTTTTTTTCGAGCTACCGTATTTTTTGGGAACATTTGCATTCTTTGAGGACGGTGCCCAAAAAAATCGTATACCACCAGTAGATTTTGGGCACATAACACTTTGAGTACTATTTTTTTTAAAATTTTTTTTTTTTTGATTGTTAATTTACTTTTTATTCTTTTTATAAATAACGTATCCATTAATTTATAGACTCTAAATAAATGCCTACATTTTTAATTTTTATTTAAAATTTTCCATTCGTGTGCTGCCATATTTTCAATTTTAAATTAATACATTTGACGCCATTAATTCTGTGCTTTTGCGTTTTTTCTTTGTTTTTAGAGATTAAGCATTATATCCAAGGTGGGTAGTAAGAAACAGCTGTTTACTTTTTAATCCCATTTGTCTATGCTTGTTGTTGTATTGGTTGTAATACTTAGACCACCTTTTAAGTACACATGTGCATTTCTTACAAAAAGCATAAACAAAACGTGTTACCACTGAAAATCATTATCGTTTTTTTTAGATATACATGTGTACATATACATATATTGGAATGTTATTTTTTTTGTATGTATGTCTGTCTGTCTGTCTGTTCGTATGTTTGTTGGTTGTAATGATATTGTAATGTTTATTTTTTTGAATGTCTGTAAGTCTGTCCGTATGCTTGTTTGTAGTTTGTTTGTTTGTTTGTTCGGATGTTTGTTTGTTTGTTTGCTTGTTTATTTGATTGTTTCATTCAGTTAAGAAAATCTTATAGCAAGTTAAACAGTTGCTTTTGTGAAGTTTTGTTATTATTTTTTAATTGTTTACATACCCCTAAAGATGGTTAGCGACGCTAACCGAAATATTGGGAATTAAAAATAAAAACTTAAAAACAAAAATCACAAGTTTTTAATTTTTATTTCTTTACTTGGACCTACAGCCAAACAAAAACAACCAATAATTAATCTGTTTGTTTGTTTTTAATAAATTTGTTTGTTTGTCATACATTTGTTTGCCATATATTTTATCACCCAAGGGCGCGTCCTGGGCAGCTATGGGACTTTTCTGCAACATTTTTCTAGTCTGTATGGTAGCCCCCTTAAGGAATGGAGAAAGCGGGTAGATATCTTAGAAACATATTGTGGGGATAAAAAATAAAGTGGGGTTGGTCATACATTTGACCCGTCTAGGAGCATCCTACGCGCTGAAGGGGCCAACTTTAAGAATTTCATTAAACCGCCATATTTGTATAGGAGCCTCCATAAGGGGCGGAGATGAGGTGCAAGTATATTTAAAGAAAATGTTGGGGCCAAAAAACTAATAGAGGCCGGTCATACATTTTATCTCTCTAGGGGCGATTCATGGGCAGTTATGGGTCTATTTCTTCAATATATTTCTAGACTGTATTGAAAATTTTATATGGGAGCCCCATTAAGGAATGGAGATAACGGTAAGGTATGTTAGAAATAAATGATGGAGATGAAAAATAAAGTGAGGTTGGTCATAGATTTGACTCATCTAGGAGCACCCTACGATCTGCAGGGGCCAACTTTAAGAATTTCATTAAACCGCCATATTTGTATGGGAGTCTCCCTACGGGGTACAGAAAAGTTGCAAGTATGTTTAAAGAAAATGTAGAGGATAAAAAACTAATAGCGGTCGGTCATACATTTTATCCCCCTAGGGGCGATTCCTGGGCAGTTATGGGACGTTTACTTCAATAGATTTCTAGGCTGTATTGAACATTTTGTATGGGAGCCCCCTTAAGGAATGGAGATAGGGGTTATGTATGTTAGAAATAAATGATGGAGATGAAAAATAAAGTGAGGTTCGTCATAGATTTGAACCGTCTAGGAGCACCCTACGCTCTGCAGGGGCCAACTTTAATAATTTTATTAAACCGCCATATTTGTATGAGAACCTCCCTAAGGGGTTGAGATAAGGTGCAAGTATATTTAAAGAAAATGTTGGAGCCAAAAAACTAATAGGGGTCGGTCATACATGTTATCCCCCTGGGGGCCATTCCTGGGCAGTTATGGATATTTTTCTTCAATAAATTTCTAGACTGTATTGAAAATTTTATAGGGAAGCCCCCTTAAGGAATGGAGATAGCGGTTAGGTATGTAAGAAATAAATGATGGAGATGAAAAATAAAGTGAGGTTCGTCATAGATTTGAACCGTCTAGGAGCACCCTACGCTCTGCAGATGCCACTTTAAGAATTTCAAAAAACCACCATGTTTGTATGGGAGCCTACCTACGGGGTGCAGATAAGGTGCAAGTATATTTATAGAGAATATTGGGTCCAAAAACTAATAGAGGTCGCTCATACATTTTAACCCCCTAGGGATAATGGCTTCGTCAGTGATGCCATTAGGATACGAAAGATACATTTTTCGTATCTTTTGATGACTTCAGGTACCATGTATAATCCTAAGATTTTATGTTTTTTTTTTAATCAGCACGCAAAATGTACAGAAATAAAATATTTAACTTTCTGTTTCTGGCAAAGTTTTTCAAAGATATTTTGTTATGAATACTAAAAAACAGTGACAACTAAATTGTTTTATTTTGCTGTTAAGTTTTCTAAGTTCTTCTGTCGTCTGCTTATTCTTGTTTATATGTTAATTTTTATAAATTAATAACATCCAATTTGTTTTAATAACATCCAAAGATAGTTACATTTAAATTATTTTAATGTTTGCTTAAAAATTACATAGGTACCCTATATTTATGACTTAAATAGATATAAAAATGAATTTATATGATATCATTATCTTAAAAATAGTCATTAAATATAAAATAAAAATGTTATGTTAATAAAAGTTAAACGTTAGAAATGGATATTTAAATTTTTTTCAAAATGTATCTATTTGGGAAAAAGGGTATCATTTTGGAAACTAAAATGTATCTTTCTCGAAATTTCACTGGTAACACTGTAATACATATTAATGTAAGAATGTGTTAGTGTACAAAATTGCACACAGAGTTGCATTACATCAGCGTTGCCATTGTGAAAAATTGTCCCTCTTTTTTTATTTACGAAGTTTTAAAGTTAAAGAAGGTTTTTAAAAATATCCTGCCGTATTCATAAAAAATTACTGTGAATTACAGCGCATGAACATTCTGCCTTAAAACCTATTTTAAACTTATTTTATTTTTTTAAACGGCTGATACAATTAAATTTGCTGTATATTGGATGACTATTATATGATGATTTTTTGCTTTTGACCGATCTTATATTTTATCTGTCCTTTATTAGTGCAACGTTTTTGAGTTTTGTGTACCCCTTAGTGCCAATTCACACGTTGCAAGTCTTATTGACCAGCTTGCTACCTTATAGGCGAGAGAGAGTGAGAGAGAAACGTTTATTTTCCTCTCTTCACTCTCGTTATAGAGTAGCAAGCTGATCAATTAGACTTGCAACGTGTGAATTGGGACTTAATGTGTACCCCTTAATGCCTTAATTAAGGGTTGCGCGATCAAGTTTTAATACACTCGCACTTTTTTACCAATTAACTCACACTTAGTGAGTGGATTGACCTACTACGTTTAAACTTTAAGGAACATATTTAATGGAAAGAGCAAAATATTGGAAATTTTTGCGTCTCCAAAGTAAGATATTACGATGAGTCTGAATTTTTTCCATAATATATATTTTGTCGTTACCAAATCTATACCAAATATGAATTTAAACAGAAATGTTGGATTAATACACTATTGTTGAACAAAAGCGATATGTGTCATTTTAAAGATCTGCTTATATGAATTATGTTTTTATTTTTGAAATACAGTAGAATCCCGATAATTCGTAATCGCAAGGGACCAGCAATTTCCTACGAATTATAGGGGCTTTTGATTTAGCGGGCTTTCGATTTAACGGGGTTAAAATAAAAAAAATACGAATTAAAGGGGTTTTTCAATTTATTTACTAAAACGATAAAAAAAAACATAAAAAACAATTGTTGAAAATAAAATATATAAAAATTATACATGTAACAAACTGATATTAAGAAAATAAACACACACACAAGCAAAAACCCACAAAAAACAAAGCGGTAAACAAAAAATTATTCTTTCCATGTTTCTGTTGTTTTTATTATGAATGATAAGTGGTAGTTAGCAAACAATTACGATTTATAAGAGATAAAGAAGATTTTATTTGAAAAAAAATTTATAATTAGCGAGGGGACCAAAATTTTGATTAAAATTGAAACCTATGTTCTTTACGATACGTTGTAAAGCGGCCCATACACTTGCAATATTATTGTATATGATATTCGCCATATTATTTCCATTTTGTCGTAAATTATGCAATAAGTCGCACAATGGTTTAAATTTAAATATTGCTCAACTTTCATTAAAAAAAAGGTGTACATACATAACCTTTATGAATAACATCAACACCATTGTACAATGTTAGCAACAAATTTCACTTTCTTTTCGTTGTGCAATACAAATCAAATGTCTTTTGATTGTTGCCAATATAATGTGTTACCTTCGAATATCACATACACATCGATATAATTGTACAATACTTAAAATTTAACAATTTTATTGCAAGTGTATGAGCCACTTAAGAACGTAAGTTAACGGTCGTACATTTTTTAAAACACGATCTATTTACTTACAATTCCGTCGTACACAAATCGAGTTTTCTTTTGAAAATAATCTTAAAAAAATCTAAATTTTTGTTAATTTTTTCCTTGGTTTATGTTGTTATCAAATATTCAATTTGAGAACACAAAAATAATTTAAATTAAATTTTCAATTTTTATTTCCCTTCTCCAGCAACTTTCAAAAATCCTTTGTGTTTATACGATGATTTAAAGTTACGTATTTTTTATTTGCAGAAGCGCCTCGATTATCTGTCATTCGATTAACCGGCAGATGCAACACTATTCGTTTGTAACTTAATTAGAAACACACAAAAAACTACTCAAAATTGTTGCTATGGATGATCGAGGACTTACTGTATTTTCAATTTATAAAACGTAACGATAAGAAAATAAATAAGTTGAAAGATAAATCTGAGAAAAAGTCATGAAAAACACAAACCAAGTATTTTTGTTTACCCCTCTATCTTCACTTAACCGTTAGCCACCAAACCAAAAGAGAAGTTGTAAAAGCCCCCGTCTGAATTTTCTGTAAGTCGACGTACGACGTAGATACGCTTTTAGATTTGCGCCAGCTATTGTGTGCCTTTGTATACAATAGTATACATATTAATTTGACATCGTATCTACGTCGTAGACTACTACGTTCATACGGTGCAATTGTGTTCCTTATCATAGAGACAGCAAACAAATATAGTACATCTGAAGAAAAAGCTGTTACAAATTTGTACTTTTTGAAAATTTTGGCTAACCAATATTTCAGAAACCAATTATGATTTTGTTTTAATAATTGCAGCTTTACACTAGGAGACAAAAATTGTATAACGAACTAACGCAAAAAAGCTGCAGCTAGCGCCATAGAATTGCTAAAATGTCGACAAATTTTAATTTATTTTTTTAACATTCATGGCCCGCCGCGGCCAAACTGTGGATTCTTTAGTAAAGTTCTATTCAGAAAAAATAATTCTTATAATATAATTCAAAATTCTTTAGAACATCATAATTCTTTTTTTACATTTTTCAGCTATATTTATATCGAAAATTCGAAATATGTGTAAAAAATTATTATTGGATAATTTACGTTTTTACCTTTTGCAATGTATTTCATAAATTTCACGAATTTCCGATAAAAAATACAACTGAAAAATGTGAAAAAATGCATTTTTTAGTAACTATATATGAGGAATTATGAATTAGAGTAAAAGGAGTATTTTTTCTGAAGATTACACTTTGGCAGCTACGGGCCAAAAATGTTTTTGAGGCTTTAGATAAATTTTTTTGGATTATTTTGTTCTACTTATTTTCTAAGAGTCTATAGCTACAATTATGGCGAAAATAATTGCTTTCCGAGATTAAGACATGAGAAAAATAAAATAAAAACTAGCAAAACGCAAAAGTTTCGTTGGTTACGAAAAGTACTTCGAGAAATTCCACACGAGAAAGAGTTTGAAAAATTGGACTATGGGCCAAAAATAGTGCAAAATATTTACAAATTTAATATTTTAGCAATTTTAATTCACTAAATACTGTTTTTACGCTTATTTTGTTTTAAGCTTTCCTTCTCCCAGTTTATAGCTAAGATTATGGTGAAGACAAGAAAACAAAATGCTAAATGGTTTCCGAGATAAAGAGCATGTAACAGGTGCATAAAAAAACCTTGGTACATTTTTATTAATAATGAAATACAATAAAATTTTTTTAGAGCAATTCATTATAGAATAAAAAGTGCTTAAAGTAATAAAAAGTAAAACTACAACTTGTTACAGACGGTCGTTATTAAAATTTAACTTTTGAACAGAACATTGCATAATTCAATATAAGACTTTGAACAGTGAACACTAAAGTCGATTTCATCATTTTTAGATACTTCAGCACCTTAAAGAATACATTTGTGATCGTTAAGGTATGAAGTATTGAAGGAGTAAACAAAATTAAACAACGTTACAGTAATAAAGCAGATAGAATCTAAGATAGCTTTGTTGCACTTAACTTCACTTAACGTTTTCATCTAATATACTGCAAAGATTAGATTATATATTGGCAAAAATCTTTATACAAATTTTAAACATGTGTACGTCTAACAATATTTAAAAAAAAGGGAAAATATGACAAATGGCAACGCTGTTCAAGTGCAACTCTGTGTGTTTATTTCTACACTGCTGCTAATGTAGCAATTTTCTTGTCAAAACCAGCGAATTTAAATAAAATTTATTAGTAAAACTTTTTGGCGTTTTATCGCTAAATTATATAAAATTTCAATAATTTCTTTTCAAAAAGGGTGGTTTTTAGCGATTTATAACTAAATATAATTTCTATTTAAAATATTGAGCTATTTTTTATTGCGTTTCTGTTAATTATTTCAATCATTTTTTCAAAAAGGGTGGTATTTATTGGTTTATAACAAAATATACTTTCTATTTAAAATATTAAGCTATTTTTTATTGTGTTTGTTTTACCATATTTCAATAATTTCTTTTCAAAAAGGGCGATTTTAGGGATTTATGACTAAATATACTTTCTATTTAAAATATTGAGCTATTTTATATAGTGTTTGTGTTATAATATTTCAATTATTTCTTTTCAAAAAGGGCGGTTTTTATTGGTTTATAACTAAATATACTTTCTATTTAAAATTTTGAGCTATTTTTTATTGTGTTTCATTAATAATAATTCAATAATTTTATTTCAAAAAGGGTGCTTTTTAGCGATTTATGACTAAAAATACTTTCTATTTAAAATATTGAGCTATTTTTTTTTTGTGTTTGTTTTACCATATTTCAATAATTTCTTTTCAAAAAGGGCGATTTTAGGGATTTATGTCTAAATATACTTTCTATTTAAAATATTGTGCTATTTTATATTGTGTTATAATATTTCAATAATTTATTTTTAAAAAGGGCGATTTTAGGGATTTATGTCTAAATATACTTTCTATTTAAAATATTGTGCTATTTTATATTGTGTTTGTGTATAATATATAATATTTCAATAATTTCTTTTTAAAAAGGGTGATTTTAGCGCTTTATGTCTGAATATACTTTCTATTTAAAATATTGTGCTATTTTATATTGTGTTTGTTTTATAATATTTAAATTATTTCTTTTCAAAAAGGCTGGTTTTTATTGGTTTATAACTAAATATACTTTCTTTTTAAAATTTTGAGCTATTTTTTATTGTGTTTCATTAATAATAATTCAATAATTTCTTTTCAAATAGGGTGGTTTTTAGCGATTTATGACTAACTATACTTTCTATTTAAAATATTGTGCTATTTTATATTGTGTTTGTGTTATAATATTTCAATAATTACTTTTTAAAAAGGGCGATTTTAGCGATTTATGTCTAAATATACTTTCTATTTAAAATATTGTGCCATTTTATATTGTGTTATAATATTTCAATAATTTCTTTCTAAAAAGAGCGATTTTAGCGATTTATGTCTAAATATACTTTCCATTTAAAATTTTGAGCTATTTTTTATTGTGTTTCATTAATAATAATTCAATAATTTATTTTCAAATAGGGTGGTTTTTAGCGATTTGTGTCTAAATATACTTTCCATTTAAAATTTTGAGCTATTTTTTATTGTGTTTCATTAATAATAATTCAATAATTTCTTTTCAAATAGGGTGGTTTTTAGCGATTTATGACTAACTATACTTTCTATTTAAAATATTGTGCTATTTTATATTGTGTTTGTGTTATAATATTTCAATAATTACTTTTTAAAAAGGGCGATTTTAGCGATTTATGTCTAAATATACTTTCTATTTAAAATATTGTGCCATTTTATATTGTGTTATAATATTTCAATAATTTCTTTCTAAAAAGAGCGATTTTAGCGATTTATGTCTAAATATACTTTCCATTTAAAATTTTGAGCTATTTTTTATTGTGTTTCATTAATAATAATTCAATAATTTCTTTTCAAATAGGGTGGTTTTTAGCGATTTATGACTAACTATACTTTCTATTTAAAATATTGTGCTATTTTATATTGTGTTTGTGTTATAATATTTCAATAATTACTTTTTAAAAAGGGCGATTTTAGCGATTTATGTCTAAATATACTTTCTATTTAAAATATTGTGCCATTTTATATTGTGTTATAATATTTCAATAATTTCTTTCTAAAAAGAGCGATTTTAGCGATTTATGTCTAAATATACTTTCCATTTAAAATTTTGAGCTATTTTTTATTGTGTTTCATTAATAATAATTCAATAATTTCTTTTCAAATAGGGTGGTTTTTAGCGATTTATGACTAACTATACTTTCTATTTAAAATATTGTGCTATTTTATATTGTGTTTGTGTTATAATATTTCAATAATTACTTTTTAAAAAGGGCGATTTTAGCGATTTATGTCTAAATATACTTTCTATTTAAAATATTGTGCCATTTTATATTGTGTTATAATATTTCAATAATTTCTTTCTAAAAAGAGCGATTTTAGCGATTTATGTCTAAATATACTTTCCATTTAAAATTTTGAGCTATTTTTTATTGTGTTTCATTAATAATAATTCAATAATTTCTTTTCAAATAGGGTGGTTTTTAGCGATTTATGACTAACTATACTTTCTATTTAAAATATTGTGCTATTTTATATTGTGTTTGTGTTATAATATTTCAATAATTACTTTTTAAAAAGGGCGATTTTAGCGATTTATGTCTAAATATACTTTCTATTTAAAATATTGTGCCATTTTATATTGTGTTATAATATTTCAATAATTTCTTTCTAAAAAGAGCGATTTTAGCGATTTATGTCTAAATATACTTTCCATTTAAAATTTTGAGCTATTTTTTATTGTGTTTCATTAATAATAATTCAATAATTTCTTTTCAAATAGGGTGGTTTTTAGCGATTTATGACTAACTATACTTTCTATTTAAAATATTGTGCTATTTTATATTGTGTTTGTGTTATAATATTTCAATAATTTCTTTTCAAAAAGGGTGGTTTTTAGCGATTTATGACTAAATATACTTTCTATTTAAAATATTGTGCCATTTTATATTGTGTTATAATATTTCAATAATTTCTTTCTAAAAAGAGCGATTTTAGCGATTTATGTCTAAATATACTTTCCATTTAAAATTTTGAGCTATTTTTTATTGTGTTTCATTAATAATAATTCAATAATTTATTTTCAAATAGGGTGGTTTTTAGCGATTTATGACTAAATATACTTTCTATTTAAAATATTGTGCTATTTTATATTGTGTTTGTGTTATAATATTTCAATAATTACTTTTTAAAAAGGGCGATTTTAGCGATTTATGTCTAAATATACTTTCTATTTAAAATATTGTGCCATTTTATATTGTGTTATAATATTTCAATAATTTCTTTCTAAAAAGAGCGATTTTAGCGATTTATGTCTAAATATACATTCCATTTAAAATTTTGAGCTATTTTTTATTGTGTTTCATTAATAATAATTCAATAATTTCTTTTCAAAAAGGGTGGTTTTTAGCGATTTATGACTAAATATACTTTCTATTTAAAATATTGTGCCATTTTATATTGTGTTATAATATTTCAATAATTTCTTTCTAAAAAGAGCGATTTTAGCGATTTATGTCTAAATATACTTTCCATTTAAAATTTTGAGCTATTTTTTATTGTGTTTCATTAATAATAATTCAATAATTTATTTTCAAAAAGGGTGGTTTTTAGCGATTTATGACTAAATATACTTTCTATTTAAAATATTGTGCTATTTTATATTAAGTTTGTGTTATAATATTTCAATAATTTCTTTTCAAAAAGGTCGATTTTAGCGATTTATGTCTAAATATACTTTCCATTTAAAATTTTGAGCTATTTTTTATTGTGTTTCATTAATAATAATTCAATAATTTCTTTTCAAAAAGGGTGGTTTTTAGCGATTTATGACTAAATATACTTTCTATTTAAAATATTGTGCTATTTTATATTGTGTTTGTGTTATAATATTTCAATAATTTCTTTTTAAAAAGAGCGATTTTAGCGATTTATGTCTAAATATACTTTCCATTTAAAATTTTGAGCTATTTTTTATTGTGTTTCATTAATAATAATTCAATAATTTCTTTTCAAAAAGGGTGGTTTTTAGCGATTTATGACTAAATATACTTTCTATTTAAAATATTGTGCCATTTTATATTGTGTTATAATATTTCAATAATTTCTTTCTAAAAAGAGCGATTTTAGCGATTTATGTCTAAATATACATTCCATTTAAAATTTTGAGCTATTTTTTATTGTGTTTCATTAATAATAATTCAATAATTTCTTTTCAAAAAGGGTGGTTTTTAGCGATTTATGACTAAATATACTTTCTATTTAAAATATTGTGCCATTTTATATTGTGTTATAATATTTCAATAATTTCTTTCTAAAAAGAGCGATTTTAGCGATTTATGTCTAAATATACTTTCCATTTAAAATTTTGAGCTATTTTTTATTGTGTTTCATTAATAATAATTCAATAATTTATTTTCAAAAAGGGTGGTTTTTAGCGATTTATGACTAAATATACTTTCTATTTAAAATATTGTGCTATTTTATATTACGTTTGTGTTATAATATTTCAATAATTTCTTTTTAAAAAGGTCGATTTTAGCGATTTATGTCTAAATATACTTTCCATTTAAAATTTTGAGCTATTTTTTATTGTGTTTCATTAATAATAATTCAATAATTTCTTTTCAAATAGGGTGGTTTTTAGCGATTGATGACTAAATATACTTTCTATTTAAAATTTTGTGCCATTTTATATTGTGTTATAATATTTCAATAATTTCTTTCTAAAAAGAGCGATTTTAGCGATTTATGTCTAAATATACTTTCCATTTAAAATTTTGAGCTATTTTTTATTGTGTTTCATTAATAATAATTCAATAATTTATTTTCAAAAAGGGTGGTTTTTAGCGATTTATGACTAAATATACTTTCTATTTAAAATATTGTGCTATTTTATATTACGTTTGTGTTATAATATTTCAATAATTTCTTTTTAAAAAGGTCGATTTTAGCGATTTATGTCTAAATATACTTTCCATTTAAAATTTTGAGCTATTTTTTATTGTGTTTCATTAATAATAATTCAATAATTTCTTTTCAAAAAGGGTGGTTTTTAGCGATTTATGACTAAATATACTTTCTATTTAAAATATTGTGCTATTTTATATTACGTTTGTGTTATAATATTTCAATAATTTCTTTTTAAAAAGGTCGATTTTAGCGATTTATGTCTAAATATACTTTCCATTTAAAATTTTGAGCTATTTTTTATTGTGTTTCATTAATAATAATTCAATAATTTATTTTCAAAAAGGGTGGTTTTTAGCGATTTATGACTAAATATACTTTCTATTTAAAATATTGTGCTATTTTATATTGTGTTTGTGTTATAATATTTCAATAATTTCTTTTTAAAAAGAGCGATTTTAGCGATTTATGTCTAAATATACATTCCATTTAAAATTTTGAGCTATTTTTTATTGTGTTTCATTAATAATAATTCAATAATTTCTTTTCAAAAAGGGTGGTTTTTAGCGATTTATGACTAAATATACTTTCTATTTAAAATATTGTGCCATTTTATATTGTGTTATAATATTTCAATAATTTCTTTCTAAAAAGAGCGATTTTAGCGATTTATGTCTAAATATACATTCCATTTAAAATTTTGAGCTATTTTTTATTGTGTTTCATTAATAATAATTCAATAATTTCTTTTCAAAAAGGGTGGTTTTTAGCGATTTATGACTAAATATACTTTCTATTTAAAATATTGTGCCATTTTATATTGTGTTATAATATTTCAATAATTTCTTTCTAAAAAGAGCGATTTTAGCGATTTATGTCTAAATATACTTTCCATTTAAAATTTTGAGCTATTTTTTATTGTGTTTCATTAATAATAATTCAATAATTTATTTTCAAAAAGGGTGGTTTTTAGCGATTTATGACTAAATATACTTTCTATTTAAAATATTGTGCTATTTTATATTACGTTTGTGTTATAATATTTCAATAATTTCTTTTTAAAAAGGTCGATTTTAGCGATTTATGTCTAAATATACTTTCCATTTAAAATTTTGAGCTATTTTTTATTGTGTTTCATTAATAATAATTCAATAATTTCTTTTCAAATAGGGTGGTTTTTAGCGATTGATGACTAAATATACTTTCTATTTAAAATATTGTGCCATTTTATATTGTGTTATAATATTTCAATAATTTCTTTCTAAAAAGAGCGATTTTAGCGATTTATGTCTAAATATACTTTCCATTTAAAATTTTGAGCTATTTTTTATTGTGTTTCATTAATAATAATTCAATAATTTATTTTCAAAAAGGGTGGTTTTTAGCGATTTATGACTAAATATACTTTCTATTTAAAATATTGTGCTATTTTATATTACGTTTGTGTTATAATATTTCAATAATTTCTTTTTAAAAAGGTCGATTTTAGCGATTTATGTCTAAATATACTTTCCATTTAAAATTTTGAGCTATTTTTTATTGTGTTTCATTAATAATAATTCAATAATTTCTTTTCAAAAAGGGTGGTTTTTAGCGATTTATGACTAAATATACTTTCTATTTAAAATATTGTGCTATTTTATATTACGTTTGTGTTATAATATTTCAATAATTTCTTTTTAAAAAGGTCGATTTTAGCGATTTATGTCTAAATATACTTTCCATTTAAAATTTTGAGCTATTTTTTATTGTGTTTCATTAATAATAATTCAATAATTTATTTTCAAAAAGGGGGTTTTTAGCGATTTATGACTAAATATACTTTCTATTTAAAATATTGTGCTATTTTATATTAAGTTTGTGTTATAATATTTCAATAATTTCTTTTCAAAAAGGTCGATTTTAGCGATTTATGTCTAAATATACTTTCCATTTAAAATTTTGAGCTATTTTTTATTGTGTTTCATTAATAATAATTCAATAATTTCTTTTCAAAAAGGGTGGTTTTTAGCGATTTATGACTAAATATACTTTCTATTTAAAATATTGTGCTATTTTATATTGTGTTTGTGTTATAATATTTCAATAATTTCTTTTTAAAAAGGTCGATTTTAGCGATTTATGTCTAAATATACTTTCCATTTAAAATTTTGAGCTATTTTTTATTGTGTTTCATTAATAATAATTCAATAATTTATTTTCAAAAAGGGGGTTTTTAGCGATTTATGACTAAATATACTTTCTATTTAAAATATTGTGCTATTTTATATTAAGTTTGTGTTATAATATTTCAATAATTTCTTTTCAAAAAGGTCGATTTTAGCGATTTATGTCTAAATATACTTTCCATTTAAAATTTTGAGCTATTTTTTATTGTGTTTCATTAATAATAATTCAATAATTTATTTTCAAAAAGGGGGTTTTTAGCGATTTATGACTAAATATACTTTCTATTTAAAATATTGTGCTATTTTATATTAAGTTTGTGTTATAATATTTCAATAATTTCTTTTTAAAAAGGTCGATTTTAGCGATTTATGTCTAAATATACTTTCCATTTAAAATTTTGAGCTATTTTTTATTGTGTTTCATTAATAATAATTCAATAATTTCTTTTCAAAAAGGGTGGTTTTTAGCGATTTATGACTAAATATACTTTCTATTTAAAATATTGTGCTATTTTATATTAAGTTTGTGTTATAATATTTCAATAATTTCTTTTTAAAAAGGTCGATTTTAGCGATTTATGTCTAAATATACTTTCCATTTAAAATTTTGAGCTATTTTTTATTGTGTTTCATTAATAATAATTCAATAATTTCTTTTCAAAAAGGGGGTTTTTAGCGATTTATGACTAAATATACTTTCTATTTAAAATATTGTGCTATTTTATATTGTGTTTGTGTTATAATATTTCAATAATTTCTTTTTAAAAAGAGCGATTTTAGCGATTTATGTCTAAATATACTTTCCATTTAAAAATTTTGAGCTATTTTTTATTGTGTTTCATTAATAATAATTCAATAATTTCTTTTCAAAAAGGGTGGTTTTTAGCGATTTATGACTAAATATACTTTCTATTTAAAATATTGTGCTATTTTATATTGTGTTTGTGTTATAATATTTCAATAATTTCTTTTTAAAAAGGTCGATTTTAGCGATTTATGTCTAAATATACTTTCCATTTAAAATTTTGAGCTATTTTTTATTGTGTTTCATTAATAATAATTCAATAATTTATTTTCAAAAAGGGGGTTTTTAGCGATTTATGACTAAATATACTTTCTATTTAAAATATTGTGCTATTTTATATTAAGTTTGTGTTATAATATTTCAATAATTTCTTTTCAAAAAGGTCGATTTTAGCGATTTATGTCTAAATATACTTTCCATTTAAAATTTTGAGCTATTTTTTATTGTGTTTCATTAATAATAATTCAATAATTTCTTTTCAAAAAGGGTGGTTTTTAGCGATTTATGACTAAATATACTTTCTATTTAAAATATTGTGCTATTTTATATTGTGTTTGTGTTATAATATTTCAATAATTTCTTTTTAAAAAGGTCGATTTTAGCGATTTATGTCTAAATATACTTTCCATTTAAAATTTTGAGCTATTTTTTATTGTGTTTCATTAATAATAATTCAATAATTTCTTTTCAAAAAGGGTGGTTTTTAGCGATTTATGACTAAATATACTTTCTATTTAAAATATTGTGCTATTTTATATTGTGTTTGTGTTATAATATTTCAATAATTTCTTTTTAAAAAGAGCGATTTTAGCGATTTATGTCTAAATATACTTTCCATTTAAAATTTTGAGCTATTTTTTATTGTGTTTCATTAATAATAATTCAATAATTTATTTTCAAAAAGGGTGGTTTTTAGCGATTTATGACTAAAAATACTTTCTATTTAAAATATTGTGCTATTTTATATTGTGTTTGTGTTATAATATTTCAATAATTACTTTTTAAAAAGGGCGATTTTAGCGATTTATGTCTAAATATACTTTCTATTTAAAATATTGAGCTATTTTTTATTGTGTTTCATTAATAATAATTCAATAATTTATTTTCAAAAAGGGTGGTTTTTAGCGATTTATGACTAACTATACTTTCTATTTAAAATATTGTGCTATTTTATATTGTGTTTGTGTTATAATATTTCAATAATTACTTTTTAAAAAGGGCGATTTTAGCGATTTATGTCTAAATATACTTTCTATTTAAAATATTGTGCCATTTTATATTGTGTTATAATATTTCAATAATTTCTTTCTAAAAAGAGCGATTTTAGCAATTTATGTCTAAATATACTTTCCATTTAAAATTTTGAGCTATTTTTTATTGTGTTTCATTAATAATAATTCAATAATTTATTTTCAAAAAGGGTGGTTTTTAGCGATTTATGACTAAAAATACTTTCTATTTAAAATATTGTGCTATTTTATATTGTGTTTGTGTTATAATATTTCAATAATTACTTTTTAAAAAGGGCGATTTTAGCGATTTATGTCTAAATATACTTTCTATTTAAAATATTGAGCTATTTTTTATTGTTTCATTAATAATAATTCAATAATTTATTTTCAAAAAGGGTGGTTTTTAGCGATTTATGACTAAATATACTTTCTATTTAAAATATTGTGCCATTTTATATTGTGTTATAATATTTCAATAATTTCTTTCTAAAAAGAGCGATTTTAGCGATTTATGTCTAAATATACTTTCCATTTAAAATTTTGAGCTATTTTTTATTGTGTTTCATTAATAATAATTCAATAATTTATTTTCAAAAAGGGTGGTTTTTAGCGATTTATGACTAAATATACTTTCTATTTAAAATATTGTGCTATTTTATATTAAGTTTGTGTTATAATATTTCAATAATTTCTTTTTAAAAAGGTCGATTTTAGCGATTTATGTCTAAATATACTTTCCATTTAAAATTTTGAGCTATTTTTTATTGTGTTTCATTAATAATAATTCAATAATTTCTTTTCAAAAAGGGTGGTTTTTAGCGATTTATGACTAAATATACTTTCTATTTAAAATATTGTGCTATTTTATATTGTGTTTGTGTTATAATATTTCAATAATTTCTTTTTAAAAAGAGCGATTTTAGCGATTTATGTCTAAATATACTTTCCATTTAAAAATTTTGAGCTATTTTTTATTGTGTTTCATTAATAATAATTCAATAATTTCTTTTCAAAAAGGGTGGTTTTTAGCGATTTATGACTAAATATACTTTCTATTTAAAATATTGTGCTATTTTTTATTGTGTTTGTGTTATAATATTTCAATAATTTCTTTTTAAAAAGGTCGATTTTAGCGATTTATGTCTAAATATACTTTCCATTTAAAATTTTGAGCTATTTTTTATTGTGTTTCATTAATAATAATTCAATAATTTCTTTTCAAATAGGGTGGTTTTTAGCGATTTATGACTAAATATACTTTCTATTTAAAATATTGTGCTATTTTATATTGTGTTTGTGTTATAATATTTCAATAATTTCTTTTTAAAAAGGTAGATTTTAGCGATTTATGTCTAAATATACTTTCCATTTAAAATTTTGAGCTATTTTTTATTGTGTTTCATTAATAATAATTCAATAATTTCTTTTAAAAAAGGGTGGTTTTTAGCGATTTATGACTAAATATACTTTCTATTTAAAATATTGTGCTATTTTATATTGTGTTTGTGTTATAATATTTCAATAATTTCTTTTTAAAAAGGTAGATTTTAGCGATTTATGTCTAAATATACTTTCCATTTAAAATTTTGAGCTATTTTTTATTGTGTTTCATTAATAATAATTCAATAATTTCTTTTTAAAAAGAGCGATTTTAGCGATTTATGTCTAAATATACTTTCCATTTAAAAATTTTGAGCTATTTTTTATTGTGTTTGTTTTATAATATTTCAATAATTTCTTTTTAAAAAGGGTGATCTTTAGCGATTTATGTCCTAATATACTTTCTATTTAAAATATTGAGCTATTTTATATTGTGTATAACACAAATTTTGTGTTTGTGTTATAATATTTCAATTATTTCTTTTCAAAAAGGTTGGTTTTAATTGGTTTATAACTAAATATAAAATAGCTCAATATTTTAAATAATAGTTAAATTTAGCCATCAATCGATAAAAACCACGCTTTCTTAAATAAAATTATTGAAATATTATAAAACAAACAAGCACAAATAGCTAAATTTTTTAAATTATAGGTAAATTTAGGTATTAATCGCAAAAAACCACCCATTTTGAAATAAAATTATTGAAATATTATAAAACAAACAAGAAAAAATAGCTAAATTTTTTAAATAATAGTTAAATTTAGTTATCAATCGCTGAAAACCACCCTTTTTGAAATGAAATTATTGAAATATTATAAAACAAACAAGTAAAAATAGCTAAATTTTTTAAATAATAGGTAAATTTGGCTATAAATCGCTGAAAACCACCCTTTTTGAAATAAAATTATTGAAATATTATAAAACAAACAAGCAAACATAGCTACATTTTTTTAATAATAGGTAAATTTAGCTAAAAATCGCTGAAAAACACCACCCTTTTTGAAATAAAATTATTAAAATATTATAAAGCAAACAAGCAAAAATAGCTAAATTTTTTTAACAATAGGTAAATTTAGCTATAAATCGCTGAAAACCACCCTTTTTGAAATAAAATTATTGAAATATTTAAAACCAAACAAGTAAAAATAGCTAAATTTTTTTAATAATAGGTAAATTCAGCTATAAATCGCTGAAAACCACCCTTTTTGAAATAAAATTATTGAAATATTATAAAACAAACAAGCAAAAATGGCTACATTTTTTTAATAATAGGTAAATTTAGCTAAAAATCGCTGAAAAACAACCACCCTTTTTGAAATAAAAATATTGAAATATTATAAAACAAATAAGCTAAAATAGCTAAATTTTTTAAATAATAGGTAAATTTGGCTATAAATCGCTGAAAACCACCCTTTTTGAAATAAAATTATTGAAATATTTAAAACCAAACAAGTAAAAATAGCTAAATTTTTTTAATAATAGGTAAATTCAGCTATAAATCGCTGAAAACCACCCTTTTTGAAATAAAATTATTGAAATATTATAAAACAAACAAGCAAAAATGGCTACATTTTTTTAATAATAGGTAAATTTAGCTAAAAATCGCTGAAAAACACCACCCTTTTTGAAATAAAATTATTAAAATATTATAAAGCAAACAAGCAAAAATAGCTAAATTTTTTTAAAAATAGGTAAATTTGGCTATAAATCGCTGAAAACCACCCTTTTTGAAATAAAATTATTGAAATATTATAAAACAAACAAGCAAACATAGCTACATTTTTTTAATAATTGGTAAATTTAGCTATAAATCGCTGAAAACCACCCTTTTTGAAATAAAATTATTGAAATATTAAAAACCAAACAAGTAAAAATAGCTAAATTTTTTTAAAAATAGGTAAATTTGGCTATAAATCGCTGAAAACCACCCTTTTTGAAATAAAATTATTGAAATATTATAAAACAAACAAGCAAACATAGCTACATTTTTTTAATAATTGGTAAATTTAGCTATAAATCGCTGAAAACCACCCTTTTTGAAATAAAATTATTGAAATATTAAAAACCAAACAAGTAAAAATAGCTAAATTTTTTTAAAAATAGGTAAATTTGGCTATAAATCGCTGAAAACCACCCTTTTTGAAATAAAATTATTGAAATATTATAAAACAAACAAGCAAACATAGCTACATTTTTTTAATAATTGGTAAATTTAGCTATAAATCGCTGAAAACCACCCTTTTTGAAATAAAATTATTGAAATATTAAAAACCAAACAAGTAAAAATAGCTAAATTTTTTTAAAAATAGGTAAATTTGGCTATAAATCGCTGAAAACCACCCTTTTTGAAATAAAATTATTGAAATATTATAAAACAAACAAGCAAACATAGCTACATTTTTTTAATAATTGGTAAATTTAGCTATAAATCGCTGAAAACCACCCTTTTTGAAATAAAATTATTAAAATATTATAAAGCAAACAAGCAAAAATAGCTAAATTTTTTTAAAAATAGGTAAATTTGGCTATAAATCGCTGAAAACCACCCTTTTTGAAATAAAATTATTGAAATATTATAAAACAAACAAGCAAACATAGCTACATTTTTTTAATAATTGGTAAATTTAGCTATAAATCGCTGAAAAACACCACCCTTTTTGAAATAAAATTATTAAAATATTATAAAGCAAACAAGCAAAAATAGCTAAATTTTTTTAAAAATAGGTAAATTTGGCTATAAATCGCTGAAAACCACCCTTTTTGAAATAAAATTATTGAAATATTATAAAACAAACAAGCAAACATAGCTACATTTTTTTAATAATTGGTAAATTTAGCTATAAATCGCTGAAAACCACCCTTTTTGAAATAAAATTATTGAAATATTAAAAACCAAACAAGTAAAAATAGCTAAATTTTTTTAAAAATAGGTAAATTTGGCTATAAATCGCTGAAAACCACCCTTTTTGAAATAAAATTATTGAAATATTAAAAACCAAACAAGTAAAAATAGCTAAATTTTTTTAAAAATAGGTAAATTTGGCTATAAATCGCTGAAAACCACCCTTTTTGAAATAAAATTATTGAAATATTATAAAACAAACAAGCAAAAATAGCTAAATTTTTTAAATAATTGGTAAATTTAGCTATAAATCGTTAAAAACCACCCTTTTTGAAATAAAAATATTGAAATATTATAAAACAAACAAGTAAAGATAGCTAAATTTTTTAAATAATTGGTAAATTTAGCTATAAATCGCTGAAAACCACCCTTTTTGAAATAAAATTATTGAAATATTAAAAACCAAACAAGTAAAAATAGCTAAATTTTTTTAAAAATAGGTAAATTTGGCTATAAATCGCTGAAAACCACCCTTTTTGAAATAAAATTATTGAAATATTATAAAACAAACAAGCAAACATAGCTACATTTTTTTAATAATTGGTAAATTTAGCTATAAATCGCTGAAAAACACCACCCTTTTTTGAAATAAAATTATTAAAATATTATAAAGCAAACAAGCAATAATAGCTAAATTTTTTTAAAAATAGGTAAATTTGGCTATAAATCGCTGAAAACCACCCTTTTTGAAATAAAATTATTGAAATATTATAAAACAAACAAGCAAACATAGCTACATTTTTTTAATAATTGGTAAATTTAGCTATAAATCGCTGAAAACCACCCTTTTTGAAATAAAATTATTGAAATATTAAAAACCAAACAAGTAAAAATAGCTAAATTTTTTTAAAAATAGGTAAATTTGGCTATAAATCGCTGAAAACCACCCTTTTTGAAATAAAATTATTGAAATATTATAAAACAAACAAGCAAAAATAGCTAAATTTTTTAAATAATTGGTAAATTTAGCTATAAATCGTTAAAAACCACCCTTTTTGAAATAAAAATATTGAAATATTATAAAACAAACAAGCAAAAATAGCTAAATTTTTAAAATAATTGGTAAATTTAGCTATAAATCGCTGAAAACCACCCTTTTTGAAATAAAAATATTGGAATATTATAAAACAAACAAGCAAAAATAGCTACATTTTTTTAAATAATAGGTAAATTTAGCCATGAATAGCTGAAAACCAACCTTTTTGAAATAAAATTATTGAAATATTATAAAACAAACAAGCAAAAATAGCTAAATTTTTTAAATAATTGGTAAATTTAGCTATAAATCGTTAAAAACCACCCTTTTTGAAATAAAAATATTGAAATATTATAAAACAAACAAGCAAAAATAGCTAAATTTTTAAAATAATTGGTAAATTTAGCTATAAATCGCTGAAAACCACCCTTTTTGAAATAAAAATATTGGAATATTATAAAACAAACAAGCAAAAATAGCTACATTTTTTTAAATAATAGGTAAATTTAGCCATGAATAGCTGAAAACCACCCTTTTTGAAATAAAATTATTGAAATATTATAAAACAAACAAGCAAAAATAGCTAAATTTTTTAAATAAAAGTTAAATTTAACTATAAATCTCTAAAAACCACCCTTTTTGAAATAAAATTATTGAAATATTATAAAACAAAGACAATTAAAATAGCAAAATTTTTTAAATAATAAGTTAATTAAGCTATAAATTGCTAAAAACCATATTTTTTAAATAAAATTATTTATTCCAGTAAAATTTTATTAAAAATCGCTGGATTTGACGAGAAAATAGCTAAATTAGCAGCAGTGTAGAAAGAACACACAGAGTTGCATATTACCAGCGTTACTATTTGTCATGTTATTTTTTTTTATAAGTATTTTTAGACGTAAAAATGTTTAACATTTTTATAAAGATTTTCATATATAATAATAAACTAAAATTTGCAGTATATTAGATGAAAGGATGCAATCTTAGATAGTATCTGTCCTTTATTACTGTTAAGTTGTTTAATTTTGTTTACTCCATATATACTTCATACCTTAAAGATCCCAATTACTTATATTCTTTTAGGTGCTAAAGTATCTAAAGATGATGAAATCGATTTTAGAGTTAACTCTTCAAAGTCTTATGTTGAATTATGTAATGTTCTGTTCAAATGTTCGATTTTGATAACGCCCTTATGAAACACGTTATAGTTTTACTTTTAACTACTTTAAGCACTTTTTATTCAATAATAAATTTTGGTTCTAACAATTTTTTTATTATATTTTATATAATATACCCTTCACCTCGAAAACCAATTAGAAACTTTGTTTTCTTGTCTTCGCCATAATCTTAGCTATAAACTACGAGAAGGAAAGCTTTAAAAAAAATGGCCATGAAAAACTGTAGTTAGTGCATTAAAATTGCTAAAATATAAAATTTTTATAAATATTTCACAATTTTTGGTCAATTGTCCAAATATTTAAGGATATCGACTTCAAACTCTTTCTCGTGTGGAATTTCTCGAAGCACTTATCGCAACCAACGAAACCCTTTTGCGTTTTGCTAGTTTTTGCGTTATTTTCTCATGTCAAAATCTCGGCTAGAAATTATTTTTGCTACAATTGTAGCCTACAGAATATAAGGAGAAAAAAGTAGAACAAAATAATCCGAAAAATTGCATCTAATGCCTCAAAAATGCTAAAATGTAGAAAAATTTTAATTTATATATTTTGTTGCACCATTTTTGGACTGTAGCTGCCACACGGTAATCTTCAGAAAAAATAGTCTCTAATGCATAATTCCTCATATATCATTCCTAGAAAATGCATTTTTTCACATTTTTCAGTTGTATTTTTTATCGGAAATTCGTGAAATTTATGAAAAACATATGTTGCAAACAAACAAATAAGCAAATAAACAAATAAGCAAATAAACAAATCAACAAATAAACAAATAAGCAAATAAACAAAAAAACAAACAAGCAAATAAACAAACTAACAAAAAAACAAATAAACAGATAAATAACTAAGCAAATAAACAAATAAACAAATAAGCAAATTAACAAATTAACAAATCAACAAATAAACCAATTAACAAATACACGAACAAACGAATAAACAAATTAAAAAATAAGCAAATAAACAAATTAACAATTTAAAAAATTAACAAATAAACAAATAAACAAAAAAGCAAATTAACAAATAAACGAACAAACGAATAAACAAATTAACAAACAAACAAATTAACAAATAAACGAACAAACAAATTAACAAATAAAAAAATAAACAAATAAGCAAATTAACAAATTACTTAATAAACAAATACCCAAATAAACATATTAACAAATTTAAAAATAAACAAATTAACAAATAAACAAATACCCAAATAAACAACTTAACAAATACACAAATAAACAAATACCCAAATAAACAAATTAACAAATAAACCAATAAACAAAAAAACATATAAACAAACAAACAAACAAATAAACAAATTAACAAATAAACAAATTAACCAATTAACATATAAACGAACAAACTAATAAACAAATTAATAAATAAACAAATTAACCAATTAACAAATAAACGAACAAATGAATAAACGAATAAACAAATTAACAAATAAACAAATAAGCAAATTAACAAATAAACAAATAAACAAATAAACAAATAAACGAATAAACAAATTTAAAAATAAACAAATAAACAAATTTACAAATTTACAAATAAACAAATTAACACACAAACAAACTAACAAATAAACAAAAAAGCAAATAAAAAAAATAACAAATTAACAAATTAACAAATAAACAAATTAACAAATAAAAAAATAACAAATTAACAAATAAAAAAATAAACAAATTAACAAATTACTAAATAAACAAATAAACATATAAACAAATACCCAAATAAACAAATTAACAAATAAACAAATTAACAAATAAACAAATTAACAAATAAACAAATACCCAAATAAAGAAATTAACAAATAAACAAACAAATAAACAAATTAACAAATAAACAAATAAACAAATACCCAAATAAAGAAATTAACAAATAAACAAACAAACAAATTAACAAATAAACAAAAAAACAAATAAACAAATTAACAAATTAACAAATAAACAAATTAACAAATAAACAAACAAACAAATTAACAAATAAACCAATAAACAAATAGGCAAAAAAACAAATAAATAAACAAATAAACAAATAAACAAAAAAACCAATAAACAAATTAACATATTAAGAAATTAACAAAAAAACAAAAATCGATACTTTAGTATCACAACGGTAACATTGTTTTCCAATAATCACAGCGGTAGCACTGTTTTTCAATAATGAAAAACATGATGGCGGAATAAAAAACGCAGTTTTTTATGAAATATGTGGCAACAAAAATTTTCATATGCATAGTGTACAGATTCGGCACTCGTCCTTTAAATGTACACAATGTAGAGCAATGTACCCTAAAAATACGCTTTATGCTAAAAACGATTTTCCTCCGATTTTTCTAAGAATAAGGGCAAAATATTTGAATCTATATGCCCGATTTTCAAAAATTTTGTAGATTCCGTTAAAAAAAGTGAAAAAATTTCACGTGCCCGAAATACACTCTCTGCAAATATATATATATATATATATATATATATATATATATTGTCTCAAACGAGTAAATTTATTTTCTCTCTTTGCACTCACCACTACATACACATTTTTAACTGTCTCTCTTTGTGATGACCGCTGGTCTAAATTATGCAACACTTTGTAGTAAAAGTTCTGATTTTATTTTGCTTTAAGTTCTTTTTATTAAACAAACTTGTTATTTTTACTAAATATGTATGTGTAGAAGTGTGAAGAGTCGGTGTATGAAGGGAAAACCATAAATTTCGAATACCAGGCTGTTGCAACTGCCTTAATCATAAACAAAAAAAAAATTTAAATTAATACATATTGAGAATTTTATTAATTATTTAGTTTAAGCCTACACGTTAAAAACAACTTTGTGCTGGATAAAAGAAACTTAAAATCGAGGTGGTTTGACAAAAAAAAAAGAAAGTTCATACGCAATTGAAAGTTTCAGAGTTAGAGGGGGTCAAAGTTTGCCATATAGGTGTTCTTTCTCATCCATGTAATTTATTACCTATTGGTGTTAGCAAAATTTGTCCCAAGCAGCTAAGATAGCTATTTAATCAATCTTTTTAAAAAAAAAATTTAAATAATTTTTTTAATTTAATACTTTTTTTTATTTTTTTTAAACAAGTTTTATATTTAAAAAAAAAAAAAATTTTTAAATTTTTAAAAAAACAAAAAAAAATTTTTTAAAAAGATTAATCATTAGGACAAACTTTGCTAACACCAATAGGTTATAAGTTAAATGGATGAGAAAGGACACCTGTATGGCCAAAATTTAAAACTTTGATCCCCTCTAACTCTAACTTTGACCGATTTTGTTGAAAATTTGTGCCTAAACTACTATCTATAAAACGTATAAAACGTATACAAAATGTTTGGTATTTTGTTGTTATTTTCTCAATTATTTTCTAAAATATTAATTTTAGCAAAAAACTTTCTTCAAGGTTAATGTTGTTGACTAAAAGAGCTAAAATATTGTCATATATCATATTCTTGTTTAATGATGCTTTTAAGAGATAGTCATATGAAAACAAATTACATTTGAATAAATGGCTTGAAGGCAAACTTCGAGGGGCGGACGACATTTTTTTGTATTTTTTTCACAAAAAAACAAAATAACGGCCACCCTTATATACATACAAAGAAGATGAGAAAACGGTTAAAGTTAAACTGCAATAAACTGTAACTGTAAAATGCTATCTAAAATATAACTTTTTAATTAATACTTATCCTGAGATTTACTTTAAACTTACAAGATTAAAAAAAAATCATCTTTAAAATTTACAAAACCAAGTTTAATTTCTAAGGTAATCAATATCGTTTACTAAAATGACGAAAGTGTTCGTATATAGCAAAATTTTCTTAAATAAAGAAACATTTTCTCATGAGGAAAAATTTTTACGTTTTTTGTTATATGATCAAAAAGAAATAAAAAACTAGTTTGTTTTTCGTAAAAATAACAAAGATACTTCTGGGCTTAAGCTGCATTTATTTAATATAAAACTGGTTTTCTTGATTTTTAAATAGAATCGAATTTTCTGCATTAAAAAACAAATGCAAGGGATTTCTCTTCACCACAGGTGGTGAATAGGGTATATATAAGTTTGTATTACCGAAACGAAATAAACATACTATACAAACCAATTCAATTTTGGTTTCTACGGTCTTACAGTGGCTATGGTAATACAGTGTTGGTAATGTATTTTTTTTGTTTGTTTTTTTATCCACCTCACTACAAGTGGTGGATTTTATTTGTAATGTGTTTAATTTTACGCATACACATACATATGGTATGCCCCCCACATAAAGAAACAAACTCATAGACTCAATATATTTTAATTTAACTCTTCCTTAGTAAAAGCATTCGTAGCCGAGTTGTTAAGTTCTCTCCTGAGCAGGCGCGGATCCAGCTCGAGCCTTACGGGGGGGAAATTTTGTATGATACAAAAAAGTAAAAAACTTGTATTAAAAGTTTATTAAAAACAATGTGTATATATTATATAAAAAACAAAACAATAAGGTTAAATAAAGTATAAAATTAATCTTTTTAAATAAATAAATTGTGATTTCCTTGTGAGGCAAATAGATAGTACAGTCTATCTTCGGTCATTGTTGATCTGAGCCATGTCCCATCCCATCGACGATGGGTAGGAAATAACCTCTCGCTCGTAGCATTACTGACGAGCATTGACACGAAAATTTGAAATATTTTTCTTAGATTTGGGTAGATATCTTCATCACAGTTTATTAAAACATTTACAACGTTATCTGATAGATTTTCAGATATTTTCCATGTTTGTTGCCAATGCAATAGTTCAGGCTCAAGTTAAGATGTGTTAATCTCGTTTATCAAACATAATCAGCTCATCAGCTAGTTGTGGTTTTAAAATAAATGGTATAATATTTAATGGAATATAAGACTCGATGTATAATTTAATTTTTATTTTAAAAAATATGTATTTCGACGATCATTAATACAATAATTGTTACCAAATACTACCCCACCCCTGATCTCTTAATGTTATGCATGAATTTAACATTATTTTAGGTGCTTTTTGAGCTTAAAATAGCACTTACAGCAGACTCATCACAATATAAATTTCGTTAAAAAAAAGATTGATATTGATTCATACATTCATTAATAATCACAAAATTAGTTTATATATATAATTTGTTTTGTTAAAATAAATAAAATTGAGTTTATTATAGGTAAAGCACTGAAAAACTGTAGCGTGCGTTGTAAGGCGTGCGTCACAAAGGGTTCACGGCTTTTATCAAAAAATTACAACATTTTTAAGCTGCGAATAAGTGATTTTAGAGTTCTCTCATATTCACCTTTCTTTTAGGAATTAGACTTTGTATACCTTATGATGCAAAAATATTAATGTCACTAAGTACTATATATAAGTTGAAGCTATCTCTTTTGAAATGCCAAAAAAAGTTTATATATCAATCAGAAAACACGTGTGAATGTAGCGTTCGTTACGCAGGATTTGCCCATATGACTTGATTTCACTTTGAGGTAGAAGTTTAAGTATGTTCAAAACATTTAGGATATCTATTGGAAAAGGTGTTTCGAAATCTTCTAAAATAAATACAATAAGAGGAATGTAACCTACAACTCGGTAGTAATCTTCAAAATTTTGGAAGTGATTATTTCGTTCAAATCTTGTCTTTTCGATTGGAACCTCGATCTGAACGTAAATAACTTTAACTTTTTCCAAAAAAATTTTTCTTTATTTTTTTTATTTAAATTTTTTTATGTTCTAAAAAACGATTTTAAGATTATAAAACGAATTTCAAACATCAACTTTGGCAGAAGAGGAAACGGGCTAAGGTATATGTATATATAAATTTTTTGTTTTTTTTTACATTCTTCAACACGACGAAATGAAAAATTGGCGTGGCTCAATTAATATTTATTTATACCTATCTTAAGAACGTTATTTATGTATATAACTTTTTGTTCTTATCTCATCATGGTGAAGGCATAGCCGAATATAGCACTCTTACTTGTCTCTATATTAAGTTGTCTTAAACTAACTAATGCTACACGTTTTATGTTAAAAATTCAGTATTTTCTTTGTATTTTGTAAAATATTATTGGCCGATTTCACCAATATATTTTAATATCAATTTATGTTTAAATTTCGTTTTTCATATCAAATAAAAATATAACTATATGAATTGAATTGGTGAAATTGGCCATAAGCAACGAAAACTTGATTTAAGTAACTATAGAAATAAAATAATTTTTTTTAATCCCTATTTAAGAAAATTTAAGTTCGCTTTGAGTTATAACTTTTTGCTTAAACCAAGCTTCACATATGCTTACAATAAGAATTTTTGGCTTGGACGAGATTGGTGCATGATTTTCTTGGTTCAAGCCATATTTTCTGGTGATAATAAATATGGTTATAGTTATAATAAAAAGTAGCACTTGTACCCCTTGTGCTTTAACTTTTCTTAAAATTTCTAAATATGTAAATAAACTTGGACCTCAAAATAATGTTAGTAATACCTAATAAGAAAAGCACATAGACTAATTTTTTATATAAAACATTTTATTAAGAAAAGCTTTTATGGTTCTTTGTTACATTTTTCTCGTCATAACCAGATTCCATGACATCATCAGGCTCATCTTCATCTTCATCGTCATTTTCACTTTTCGATTCTTTCCGGAATTTCGTCCATTCTATCGTGAGGAAGTGGTTTGAACCGTTCATGTTTAATTGGTGGTATATAGTAAATAAGATACTGGAAGTTCTTGAATTTCTCGAATTTTATTGGTTTGACGCTGATTTATGGAGGAAGTTGTGTCAGTAACTGCACGGCTCGGCCAACATTTCGAGCTTCCAAAGTTTTATTGCTAAATCAAAAAATCAACTTGTATTAAAGGTTCCAAGGGTCATCCTTCTTAAAAATTTTCAAAAATAAAATAATTCAAGCCCAATATGCAATAAGGTGAAACAGATGTTTTGACAACAAGGTCTACAATAAGTCGCCAAAATTTAGTTCAGAACTTTTCTGAGTTCGCGCACTCAATCCATATGAAAAATTAATATTATTAATTGCTCGCTTGTGCTCCAAGCGAAATAGGTATTTTCATGACAAATGCTAAAACTAGTCGCCAAATGTCGCTACCTGATGAAAATTCCACATTTACCTCTTTTGCTTTGAATTTCTCTGAACACGCGTGTAAAATGTAGCCCAGAAGGGACTAGGACTAGTCAAAAAGTAACCCAAAAGTATGGAAAAACATGGTATATTTCACATTACGATGTCCTAGGGCAGGACCATATAATCCAGCTTTGGATTACAAGGGAGTAGTCTTTAAACTCTCCATGGTATACTCAAGAGGATAAGCTTTGAAATCGTTTGAAAACAAAAGCATGTCGTTAAAAACGAAGACATGTCGTCTCACTACAAACAATTTTTAACAATGACATGGTACATGCTTGCATTATATTGGACCAGTCCAGGGAGTAGTCCATTTGATTAAAATGGATCAGGTAGTCAAATATTTTAATTCGCAATAAATTGTGACGCTCCACTCTTATCTACATTCAAAAATGTAGGCTAGATCAATTAAAATGTACTGATGAATCTCTAGAGCCAATGTCTTCAAATAGTTCCACAACAACTCCCTATAAACTCCTTATAAAACCAGGAGTAGATCACAAAGCATTGTCGGATCTACAGTTAGTCCGAAGTAGTGGTGACAAAGTTAACAGTGCATCAGTTCAGTTTCACTATTGACATTTCCTACAGGGTTGTTGTTATCTTTATTTACCAAAGCTTTGAGCATAAAAATTCTACAACCAAAAAAAAAGTAAATATAATAAAACCAATACTTTTTAAGTCACACAAATAACTGTTCCATAAAAAATATGCAAATACAAAAACAAATATTGTTAACGATAACCAAAACTCATGAGAAGAGGATAAAAAAAACAAAAATCTTCAAAAAAAAAAAAGAGAAAAAAACAAACACAGTTAAATGTAAAAACTTTGAGTAAAACCGGTTAAGAGAGGAAGTGAAAGAAAACACAACTATAAACCTTAAATTAGGAAAAATTGGACTTAAAACAGAAGAAATAAAAACTTAGGAGCATAATACGTTTGCATTTTTTTACTTTTTTAAAGCAATCACATTTCTAGATCGCTTTAATTAGAAAAAAATTTTGCGAAGTACTATTGGTACATTTTAAAAAGAAAGCGGTTTGCAATCAGGTAAAAACATTAGCATGGCATTTCCTTACAACGAAGCTTTTAACTTTGTGAAGCACTAGCATTTTACCGGTTCATATAAATACTATCTGATTCGGTTTATATTCAAACGAATTGTAAAAATTCTAAATCTACCGGTTTATATTATACTAAATTCTATATGAAACGATTTATTTTTACTTAAATTAAAAATTACCCGGTTCATATTGAACTAAATTCCATACGTATATGAACCGGTTCACATTGATATAATTACTATGCAATGCCACACATGCAAAGCTTTCAATTGGTGGTGCCCATACCTGGGGGTCGATTCTGGTTCTGTGAAACTGTGAAATGAAAACTTTTATCACATTTTCATAGAGTTTCTGATTCTTGTTTAGTGAAAAAATTATAAATAAATTCGAATGTTTGCATATGAGAAGAACAAATGGAATGAAACAAATTGTTTTCACATTTTCACAGTAATGTGATTCTTGTTCTGTGTAACAGTGCAAAGAAGTGTCACAAACTTTTCATTTATGTCATATTTTTACACTTTCATTTTAACGGTGAAAAATAATTTTAAATAAATTATTTAGAGAAAAATATGGGCATTGCCAACGATAAAAAATAATTTAAAGAAATAAAGATAATAATCTTCTAAAAAGATACATATTTCATGTTTTTAACTTAATATATTCTTATAAAATGCCAATTTTTAATAAAATACAAAATATTACTGACGAAAAACGTTAATTAAGTTTTCTTACCTTGGCTCTTTCCGAATTTCTTGCGATAATTCAATAAAACCAATAATCCTAACATTTTTTAAATTAATTATTGTTTTTGTGTATTTGTATAATTTTACACTTGCTAAAATGACAAAGTAGATATGTAATTACCATCGGCGGTGAAGAATTTAGGTTTAGCGACGGCTAAAAAGTAAATTTAGAGCCGCCTACAATACTTTTATGTTTAATAATAACATCCCTACAAGAAATGAATGCCCGAAACTAACACAAGCATCGAATTGTTTGTACCGGCGATGCCAGTGTTTCGGTTTTGCAAGAAACTTTTAAGGATTGTTTTTGAAATACTTATTGCACATTTTTGTAGTCATTAATGTAAATATTTGTAAAGTTTTTATTTGAATAGAAGTTCTATTTAAATATATTAATTATGTATTTTCTTAATTTAATTTATTTACTTATTTGTTGCCGAAAAAATATCATTGTATACAAATGGGTTCTGGGAAATTTTTGGAGTTTTTTATGAAAAAAACGCATTCAGAAAAGAATATTGCTAGTAGCAATGCATTCTAATATTGTATTATTTGTTCCACTCTAACATATATGTTAGGACTTACTGAGAATACAAAATTAAAAAAATGTATTATTTCAATTCGCTAAAAAGAAAAAAAAAATAAGAGTAAAAATAAAAAATCTTTTTACAAAACAAGTTTTTATTTAAATGCGCTTAAACGAAAGAAATTTACTTTTATTTAAAACCTTTACTAGCAACTAATAAAGGCATTACCTAATTTATAAGTCATTGTCCAGATTTGTAATTTTTGTTGCAGAAATTCTTGATTTTATTGGTGAGATAAGTATCCCTCCCAAATTTTCTCACCCTTCTCACCAATAAACTCAAGAATATGATATAAATTGTCATTACACAACTTACGCGATGTAAAAACTTGTCGCGAAATTTACTTGTGTAGAAAAACAAGTAAATTAAATAACGATGTGATTGATTTTAACTATTAAAAAATAAATTAAAAGTAAAAAACCTTATAAAAAAAACAAGCTTTTGTTTAAATACCTTAAAAGGAAACTTTTAATTTTAGTCAACAACAACATTATTTTCGTAGAAGAAATTTTTATGCCAAAATTATTTACTGCAATAAATATTTTGGGGAAATCGCGCGGGCAAGATGTTTAACCAAAATACTCATTGATTGATAATTTTTATGACTGCTCTTGTTTTTTGAATTCAAATTTTTTTCAGTGAAAGAATTGCTATTGTTTTTATATATTAATAGATTTTCTGTAAAATTTTTTCCTTTACTATTTTTTGTGCGCACGTGGACAGGACATTGGCGCCAACCTCTTTCAGATGCAATATCGTTCATGAAAAACCCCAAATGAAACAAATTCGCAGAAAATTAATGATTTTCGGTTCACTCATTATTTATTTTAAGAAAAAAATATTTCCCATGTACATATGTTTGAATATAAAAAAAACCACAACATTTCTTTTACTGAAAAAATTTATATTGTATAAAATAAGAAGAGTCATAAAAATGTGTTTTTTTTTTTTCTTTCTTTAAATAAACTCGAAGAACTCACGCACAATAACAATTTTAATTACCGCCTACAAATGTGAACAATCAATTATACATACATTAATATATAGTTAAAAATCTTTTAGCAAAAATAAATACATGTGGCTTAAGCATTTAAAAAACTCGTTTGCGGCTTAGCGCCGGCTTAAAAATCCTAAGCTTCGATATCTGCATTTGACTTTTAAATTTTAATAACATAGATACAAAAGTTTCACGGCTACAATGGAATGAAACACTTTTTCATTAAAAGAACGGGAATCGCAATTTGTGTAATTGTGAAATGATAATATGAAAAGTTCTTATGAAAACGAAAATGAAAAGTTTTTTTTTCATTTCACAGTTTCACAGAACCAGAATTGGCCCCCTGCTCACACTGAACAGAATTCTATATGAATCGGTTAATATTTCACTTAATTCCATAAAGGCAGGTTCACACTGCACTTAAAGTAAAATATGTATGAACTTACATGACTGATGCATTAGTAATACATACTTGTCAACTTTTACCCCATACGTTGTCAAGCAATATAAATATAATTAACAAATTAAAGAAACTATCGAATGATATAATCAAAAGGTCAGGGGTCAAATTTCGATATTCGATATCGATCGAAATCTATGTACAAATTAAATTGGTATTTCGTAAATTGCTCCCAGTTTAATATATAAAAGAGCTTGTTTGTATACAAAAGGAATTTGGTTTGTGCTTTGAGAAGAATCACAGGTCTAATAGCACAAGCCATTAAACGACAACTTTTGCAAAATTTTTTACACACAATAGCATTTTTAAAACCGGTTTATTTCAATCTTTCTCATTGACAGGGCGTATTTTTCTCTTAAAAAAAAAAACAAATATTGACTTCAATTAAGCCCGTAATTTCAACATATAGATATCTAGCTGTTGGTAGGTATTTATGATTTTCAGAATTTAAAACGTATTTCATACCTACGGTTTAAAGTAGTTATTATTTTACACCAACGATTTACGTAGGCAGCATGGACAGGATTCTACTTACTCTTTATGAATTTCTCAATGAAATTTTTATTAAGATTTGTGCCGCCAGGGCCTGTCCAGGCCCTACTCTATTATATGTTTAAAGACTGTTGTAAATAAAATTAAAACAAAACGTATAAAAAAGCTCTCGCTACACAATAAGAATTCTTTCCTTTCTTTTATTTCGAAGAATTATGCTAGTTGACAACAAAATGTTCTTGCTATAGCCATTAAACGTCATACAAAATAAAAGTAGTCTCAGCCAGACCCAGGAGTTCGTTTGTGTGAGTTCTTGTGGTAGCCACACGAAAATACATACAAAATACAAGCGATCCCAGCCAGGCACTAGTGGCAATTTGTTCCATATCAATTAGGTATCCACTTCATAGTTAATAGTAAAAAAAAAAGCCTTTACTTATACGCTCGCTATACAAAAAATTGTACTTTAATTTTAAAAGTTTAATATATCTGAGACTTGTACGAATAAAGATAACTTCCATTTATTATGGACATAAAGACCAGAGAACCGCTTTGTGTCATTGCAAAAAATTGGTATTTTATAAACACCATTAAATAAACTCAACTTTATTTCGGGCGAAATATTGGTTTAGCCCACAAATCTGTAAACAGATTAGGATTCAGCACTCTAAAGTCAATTAAAACCACATAAAAAAGTTAATATTTGATATATAAATAAATTGAACAAAATGCGTGGAAGAAACATAATTTGTCGACCTCGTTCTGTTTTTAAAATAAAATGCACCTTTTTTTAACTTCGTAATAATAATAGAATATGTCAAAATGTTAAAAAACCGCTGAAATATTATAAATAGTAAAAATAGCCAATTAAATCGCCAGTTATGTCTAAAATCGCCACAAAAAAAAATTCGCCAGGCACGTTTAGCAAGAAATCGCCATATCTGACAGCCCTGGATACAGACACAATTAAATTTACCATAATTTAATATATATGATCTTTAAATAGAGGTCTTTAAAAAACAAACTGTATTACAGACGTAATTGTACACATAACTATATTTTTTTATTACATAAATACATACATACATATCCATATGTATAAGTTCATGTGTGTACATATTTATGTATGTGTAAAATTACGTGCGCAAGTGCTTGTGTTAAATAACAAAAAACTGTTTATAAATGATATTTATATGGTTGTTTTATTATTATAAGTTGATGTTGGTCTTATTGTTATTGTCATTGTCTCTCATTGTTATTGTAATTATAATTATTCATTGTTATTATTATGTTTTTATTATTATTTCTTTTTTTACATGTTAAAACACAGGTTAAATAAATGGAAATTGCTGCAAAATTGTTGTCCGATATACGCAAAAAAAAAACTATAATGCATTCATCTTGTTTCTTGTTTATAATTTAGTTGTTATAAAATTTTAATTTTTTAATACTTTTTTCAAGTTATCATAAAAGATGTCTCAGTCAAAACAACAAAAAAAGTATAGTCGGTGAAGTTATGATACTCTACACCCAGTATATATAGAAACATTTTCGAGATTGTACCCTGTTTGGTATTCATGGCCAAGCAAAATTATGCTTTGTGGATTAAGATTGGTATAACAGTTCTTTGTGCCGTATATTATCTCAATATCAACATCTATATTAGATTAGTTCGTCCTATTGGGATTTGGAGAGGTGGTTTATATGGGACCTTTAATCATTTTTGGACCTACCACTACAAAATTTCGTCATGACATAGTTGCTTGCATTAAACTTATCGCTGCCAAATTTTATATCAATTCTAACATTAATAAGGAACATATGGCACTTACAGCTATTTTCGGAAGCTATGGTCAAACGTAGACCGATTTTAAAAACTTGAAACGACATTTCATGTTGCAATAAAATATTTTTGGACAAAATTAAATATATGTAATTACCAAAATCACATAGTTTAATAGCACAAACACTATTCCGGAAAGAAGTTTGTATGGGGGCCATGTGAAATTATAGAGCGATTCTAACCATTTTTAACAGGCTTAGTTTTAATAACAATCCAAAACATACAGTTAGGGACAAAATTGTTTACCAAATTAGTGTTATCGGCAAAATAGGCTATAAGTTTTTATTTTATTTATAATCATTAAATTTTTTTTGACTATATGAAATGTAGAATATTTCAAGAACTTAAAAATAAAAATTTTCCAAAAAAATATGTGTTCTTTATATTTTACACGGTATTAGTGTTAAGTAGAGTTTCTACGCGGGAAAGAATTCCCGGGAAACCCGCGACATATTTTTTTAATTATTCCCGGGAAATTTTTTCCTGGAATTTTCGGGAATTTCAAATGAAATTTTAATTTGTTAGCATCGTTAAAGAACAAGCAATAAAAATATATTCTTTACTAAAATTATTAAAAACTTTCTACAAACGGTCTTTTTAATTGTTGATGAAATGTCTAAAAAGCTTCTTGAAATAGAAAATGAAAATGTACACGATACACCATCACCAACACCAACACCAGATGTTGAACCATCTACAAATTCTAAAAAAATAAATGTAAAGAAAATACAAAAGCCTGAAAATATCCTAAAAAAAAAAGATTTTGACGTCTATTGGGTCACGGGTAATAGGCCAACAAATTTATAATCTTTGTATGATGTGCTTCCTACTATAAAACCAACGTTTGTGGAAAGCGAGAGCACGTTTTCGGTAGCAGGCAATATACAAGAAATAGAATCTCTGATAAGCTTTTAAATGCTTAAATTAAATGCTTAAATTTTATAATAACTACCAAATATTAATAAGTTTTTATAATTCGTGATCTCCCAAAAAAAAAAAAATAGATAATATGTATGTACATTAGGGGTATAACCAATTTTTTGGCATAGTACCATGAGGTCAACCATGTCCTAGTAACCACGAAAATCATAATCTTTTGTAATTTTTCTCAAAAAAGTTCACGCACCAATTGGTTTTTCTAAACCAATGCAATATTGAATATTCATAATTTTATACGGTGTTTTTTATTATTCTTTATTCTTTTTTAATTTTTTTTTGTTAAAAAAGGTTAAAGATACGTTTTAGTTTGCGGAAAAATCTCTTACCATCTCTAAATATTAATGAAATTTCATACTTGAGCTATTTTTTGTTTTAAATCAACAATAAATTTCAAGTGTTTTTATCAAGAATAAAAACTGGGAATTAAGCACGAATAACAAAATCTTTTGAAATTAAAATTTTGTATTCCCAAAAATTGAAATTACTTTTTGATAATAAACAGGCAAGTGCACGGCCTAAAAAACACTTAATTGACAACATCTTTTGTAAGTTGTTGTTTGTTTTTTATTTTGTTTTTCTTAACATACTTACAACTACAATTAATGTTGAGAGAATTTCAACTAATTGTAGTGGGGAATGTAAGATGAGATAAACCCACTTTTTTATTGTTGATGTGTTTTGTTAAAGCTTTGATATTGTTACAAGTAAAACTGTTGCTATAAGTCTTATACGTTTAACAGTTTTATTTGGTTTAATATCTTTAGTTTTTCTAAAATCTTTATGGATGAAGTTTCCTGATGATCTGGCCTAAGCAACCAGTGAAATGCATAGGAATAGCTTATCCCATCAACAATAAATTTCAAGTGTTTTTATCAAGAATAAAAACTGGGAATTAAGCACGAATAACAAAATCTTTTGAAATTAAAATTTTGTATTCCCAAAAATTGAAATCACTTGTTTATAAACATAGATAAATGTATATTTATATGGACACATAAGCATGATGTGTTTTTAAATACTGTGGTGTTGGGTATCATATGGTCGGGCTTGACCGACTATACTTTCTTACTTGTTTTTTTTTTAAATTTTTAACAATGCTTTGTTTTGAAAGTGTCACTTTTGGCTTACCGTTCTTAAAGAAACTCATACGGAAATCGTATTAATAATAAATTTTGTATTCCCGAAAATAACTTTAATAATATAATTGCATGTGCCCGTGTATAAAACTGAATTGGCAAATTGGTTTTTTTGTTGTTTTCTTACGAAGATAATAGAATGAAGGTGTTTGTTTTTTAATTTTGTTTTTTCTTTTAACCCACTTACAACAACAATTCGAGTCGGAAAGAACCCAACCAATTGTAGGGGGATGTAAGAAAAGATAAACTAACTGTTTATTGTTGGTGTTTTGTTTAAGCTTTGATATTGTTACAAGTAAGAATTAGAGTGTTTATAATTCTTATTCGCTTTAGGGTTTATTTTATTTGTTTAATATTTTTGGCTTTTCTAAAATCTTTGGAAAAGGTTTCCTGATGAGCTGGCCTTAGCAACCAGTGAAATGCGCATAGAAGCTAGCTTTCCCTCAACAATGAATTTCAGTGTATTTATCCAATATAAAAAATTAAGCACGTCATACGGAAATCGTATTAATAATAGGCAAAATTTAATTGCTCAAATTTTTTTCAAATTTAAAAAAAATTAAATATTAATGAATTAATTTACTCGCTTTAAAAGCAAATCCCACAGATAAAACTTAAATTTTTTTTTTTTTTTTTTTTTGAATTTTTATGAAAGATATGGTTTGGAAGTTAACTTAATACAAATAAAAAAACTAACGGTACTTTTAAAAATAAGTTAACATAGTATTATTATAAAATGTAGAAATCCATACAACAGTTTTAGAAAGTTTCCAAGTCTAAACTTTAATAGTTTTCATGATATACATACATTTTTTATAATTTTGTGAACAATTTTGTCCCTAACTGTACATATCGTCGTTCGTAAATTATTGTGTTATATAATATCTCGACCCCTAACCGGGAAAATAACGTAAGCGATAAAAATCAAATTTTACAGCTTTTTATTTTATTTCATATAAATTTTGCATGAAATTTGACGCTTACAATGAAATTGTTCTAGCTATAAAATCGTAACGGTACCTTATGTGACCGTGACATTTTAGGAAATGATACACGTCTTGCCAATAAAGTCATTTATTAAAAAAACGAAAATCATGTCGCTTACGTTATTTTTGCGGCTAGGGCTCGATATGTAAGATATAACCATATAGAATACAAAAATTTACGAACGACGATATGTAACAAATTTCATCAAATTATCTTCAAAGTTGCGACCTGCGCTCTTCGCACAATGTTACATGGATAGAAAACCAGCCAGCCAGCTGGACAGACGGACGACTTTAGATCGACCCAGAAAGTGATTCTGAGTCAATCGGTATACTAAAAGGTTGATCAAAATTTTTATGTTAACACACATCAGCACAAAGGCATAATAGCCTCTCCACTATTTTGGTTCTTATAAATATTTTACATACTGAATAGTGGGGGTTAAGGGAATTTTTTTTATCTCTTTATAATCTGGTTTTTAGTGTTTGCTTTTATTCTTAAATGCCATTAAATGGTATCAAAGCATTTTCCACTTACGTTGTTTCATTCAATTATGAACATTTGTGCTGCTTACAAAAATTTCTTCTAAATGATTTAATCTATTAACATTATATTTCTCAAAAGGAAAAGAAAGAAATGTTTCTAAAACAAAGCACTCTGTGATTCCTTATGTTCATAATTCCATTTTTAATAAATTTTTTATTTATTACATTCACAAATATCAACCGTACTCTGAAATATATTTAATGAATAAGAGGCATTTAGTTTAAACTTAATATTTTGGTATTAAAGACGTATGAGTAAGATGTTAGGTTTCCTATTATAAAGATATCGCGTATACGCTACGTAATACAACTATTACACAAGTCATACGTAGTTTTAGGAAAATAAAACCCTGTTATGATAAGTTGCTATTATTATTGTTGCCGGGTATCACAAAGGGACCATTGAAGCACCCAAGTGAGCTGTCTTTTGATGGCTGCCCATGGAACCTAACCTATTATTATTGTTTTGAACATTTCAAATAATAATAAGATTAGGGATTTTTCAAGATTTTGTGAAAATGACTTGAAAAAACAAACTATGAATAACTGCACAATTGAAAAAAAAGAAAGTTAATTGTAAATATGTTAAAACGAGCACTTTTGCCTTAAGCAGAAAATGGAAATAACTTAAAGAATATCATTTTTTAAAGCTTATTAAAAAAAAATCCCCATTCATATATGGGTAATTCCAAAGTGTTGAGCGTGACAGTCGTACGCATCAAAAATGCGATAACATTTTAAACAAAAAATATTTTTTCGTTTTCTTAACCCTTAAATTATAGCACTAAGAAAGCACTGTTATCTATGCTAAAGTTTATGGAGGACGCGATTCTAGGTCAAAGAAAATGACAAAAGAAGGAGCCGTTCGAACGTGAAAAAAACAGAAGTAGTTTTTGTGGCCAGGTATAAAAAGGCGTAATTCAGCGAAACCTGCCACAATTTTTTAGACAAACTACTTTTAGAATTTTACGTAGAAATGTAATATTAAAATGTCTTGGTTTGATTCCAAAATCTTTTGTATTTTCTTTTTTTTTAAGCCAAAATCTGGGTCGATACGTGACATTTCGATTTCGATTTTTTCCGTAATAATTCAACTGAATAATGAGGAAAAAAAATAAAAATTTACCGTTTATCCGAATAACATATTTCTCTTTGAACTCTTCCTTAGATTACAGACCATGTAAGAAAATTTTTTGGAATAATTTTTATCAAAAATCACCTCTTTCAAGGAAGATAATATTAAAGAAAACATACAATAAAACATTCTCACATATAAGAAGTTACGTTTGCACAACTTTGCAGGATTATTGTTCATCTAAGTGAACAAATTCATGGGTAAATTTCTAAATAAGTAAAATCTAAGCATATCTCTATAACAATATCGTAAAATAACTTTTGAATTTTTGGTCACGGTGGACCTTTTGACGGAAATGCCCATATGTAATGTATTAAAAAAAGCAATAATTATATCATAAATTAGAAAGTTATTAACCATTTAAACTATAAAGCTTAATCTGCCCTACCTTTTATTGTATCATAACAATTTTAACTAAAACTTTTTGATCCTGACTAGGGTTTTTTCAAGTACACACAGAGAAAAAACATATTTAAATATGGTCACCTTCAACAAAACTATTTTTATAGAAAATTTTAAACATATTATGATTCATTTAACAATATTATTGTCACCGAAAACGATATTATGGTTGAATTAGTCCTCCATCAAAAAGCCACAACCATATTATGGTTGCCTCCAAACATGTTATGGTAAAAAATAACTAAAACATGTTTAATACTTATAATAGCATGGTTGGTTTTCAAACTAGAATATTGCTATTGGAAATGAGGAAAATACTATTGTTAATATTAAAACAAATTATTGTCATATTTAACCATAACATGTTTAGAGGCAACCATAATAATGTTGGTGGAGGACTTCTTGGTGGAGGACTTATTCAACCATGGTTGTAGGTGACAATAATAAGGTTATATTAACCATAATATGTTTAAAATTTTCTTTAAAAATAGTTTTGTTAGAGGTGACCATATTTATACATGTTTGTCTCTGCGTGTACTTGAAAAAACATTGCCCGAGAAATCCCTGGAGAAATGTTTTTTAAAAATATCAAAGAATTTAAATTTGAGAATTTTAGGAAATTCCTCTGCAAAAAAACTTGGCCTTAGGGTTTTGTGACATTAATGGTAGTGTGTTCAAATTTGACGTGCCATCGCAATTTTGGAGATAATTAGATGCAATTTGGTACATTTTCACAAGAAACAATCCTATGGCTTTTATGACAGGGCATATATTTTAGGGGTCATATGCCCGCAAACTTAATATACCCTTGCCAGGAAATTTTTACAACGAGAACATGGAGAGGAAACACGCCCTCTTTCAATTCACAAACATACGAGTAGATGTATACTAGAAGTTAATATGTAATAATTATTGTCTGAATTACTTAACTGCTCTTTAATGGTTGTTGTTCTTATAATTCTGTTATTTTTTTTTTATTATTTCACTGTTGAGTGCAACTTCATTTTTACATTGTGTTTTTTATTTCCGGTATTTTTTATTTTCCACTTTAACTCTTCGTGTTCTTTTGTAATGTATGTGTGTATGTGTATTAGGGTGGTTACAAGAAATCAATGTTGGATTTTCCATCGGCGCAACTCCCTTATATGTGCCGATAGCATAGAAAATGCGATTGATAGGATAACGCTAACATGTGCCCCATTGAGAATAAATTAAGGAAAAACAGCGATTTTTCACTAAAATTCGTATTTCTTTGCCTTTATAACCGAAACCATTCATTCTAGGAACCTGAGTCGAGTCTTGTTATATATAAAACTTTATTCTTATTAATTTAGATATTGATAGTTTTGTTCCTTATACCAATAGATAAAGTGATATTTAGCATTAATAAAGGACAAAGATATACGAATTTTAGTGAAAAATCACTGTTTTTCCCTAATTTATGCTTAATGAGGCACGTGTTGGCGTTATCTGATTAGGCTTAAACTTTGTCAATCGGATTTTCTAGGCTATTGCCATATTTTAAAGGGGTGCACCAAAAGATAGCCCCCAAAAAAAATTTACCATATCTTGTAACGACCCTAATAGGGTGGTTACCAGAAAACAATGCTAGATTTTCCACCGGGGCACCCACCTAATATGTGCCAATAGAATAAAAAATGCGATTGACGAAGTTTCAGCCCAATCGGATAACGCTAACACGTGTCTCATTGAGCATAAATTAAGAAAAACAGCGAACCTAAGTCGAGTCTTCCCAGTAAAAACTTCGCCTACTTTTTCAAAATTAATAGCTTCTTTAACTCATTATTTTGCAGCTTTCTTCTATAACTACACCTATAACAACTTCTATAACTACTTTTTTCTGGATGTATGCAGGTAAAAAAAATAATGACTTACTTCTTATTGCGTTCATTTTGGGACTTCCCTTGTAAAATTCATTGATTCTTTCAGTAGAATTGTAAGTAGTGCTCTTATGTTTTTCTGATTACTCAACACATTATTTTGTAGGCGAAGTTTTTACTGGGTGGTTTTATAGGAAATTTTATTCTTATTAATTTTGACTTAATTAATTTTGATAGTTTTGTTCCTTTTACCGATAGATAAAGAAATATTTAGCATTAAATAAGGACAAAGAAATACGATTTTTCACTAAAATTTGTATTTCTTTGTCCTTAATTAATGCTAAATATCACTTTATCTATTGGTATAAGGAACAAAACTAACAATATCAAAATTAATAAGAATAAGAATACAATTTAATATATAACAACACTCGACTCGAAACTTTGTCAATCGCATTTTCTATGCTATCGGCACATATAAGGGAGTTGCGCCGATGGAAAATCCAACATTGGTTTCTTGTAACCACCCTAATGTGTATGAATCTATTGTTTATGTCGTTGTTGCTACTGTTTTTTTTTTTCTTGTTGCTGTTTATTGTTATTGTTGAGTTGTGTATGATATAATTTATAATTTTATTCATTATAACATTATTATTGCATTAAAATTATAGTCTGCAACTCTCCTGTTGCCTACTTGTTTGTATGGTTGTATGTATATCTATCGTTTGCATGTATTGAAGTGTTCACTCTCTTGTTCTGTGTAAAGTGGTGCCAAACAATTGTCTTCTTCATGTCTACATTTAACTGTTTTTTAATAATCATAATAAAAATAATAAAGCAGCAAAAGTTAAGTGTTTTTACTACAAATTGCTTTAAGGTTGACTGAAATGATGGCCTGGCTGAATAAGGGAGTGACTATATGAAGGGTTTTATGACTTATGGGCTGACTATCTGACTGTTGGTCAGATGATTCGCATAATTAAAACTATAGTTTTGTTTTAATCACGAAAAGAAAATTAACATTAAAAGTGATAAAATATTTTGTTTTGCAATTTATAGTTAAGTTAATTGCGGTTGGTGTTCAGTTTTTCCTCTCTTGGTAAAAGTAATTTAGTATTTTTCCCACATCCACTATTTGGTTCAAAAAAACACACGCACTATTTTAAATCTTAATTGAATAACTTTCAAGTTTTTGCATTAAATTTTCGTCTATTTATGTAGATTGAAACCAGACAATTATTTAATTTTCAAGAGCACTTAATCTCACTCAAGTGTGCTAAACTAAATAAATTTTTAAAATTTTAATATTCAATTAATTTTTATTTTTGGTGTTGCATTCATAATTATGCATTTATGTTCAACTATTTTAATAAAACCAGTCTATTTTTATTTAGCATGAAATTTTTTTGCTACAATTTTTGGACTCTCATACCAAATTGTTTCGTTTGTTATAATCAATATTGAGAGTACCTTAATTTCTGTTGGAAATTTAATTAGCAGCACAAAATGCAACAGAAGTGAACGCAAACGTATAGAAAAAAAAAACTGCATAATATATTTGGGGAAAAATTTGAAATTTTTATGCACCTAATGAAAAGGCTTTTCCGATTTAGTAATTTTATGAAGGCATATACGTACATACATATGCGCCCAAAGTGCAGAGGCACAATTGATTGCAGCAGAATGAATGCACTTAAATGAAACCTGGTTTTACGGCATAAAACCAACAAAAAAGTTTAAATCCTACACACAATACAAAATGCCCAAAATATTTAAATTCACACAACTTTGACTGTTTTGCTTGCAAAATATTCTACTTACACTTTACACTCAAAATCTTTAGCTTGAATATACTGTTCCCCTACAGCCGTTAATCGTCGCTCAGGTATTTGCTTCCGGTAACAAAAATTTTCGTTCACATTTTTATTTAAATTTGCATATTATATTTGAATTATGTAGAATTTTTATTATCATTATTGTTCCAACAACATTTGCTTTCTAATTCGAAATTCGAACAATTTTACAAATTCTACTAACGGCTATCATGTTATGGGTATGCACTTGTGTTATTTAAACTTGTACTCGTTTAATTGAATGTTCGATTGCATGAACTTATACCTGGAAATTTGCAATAGGTATGCAAGCACTTAGTTATTTACCAATACCAGTACACACTATTAATATTTTAAATAATTTCTCCGGTTAAATATAAAGGTACTAAAGACATTGTTGAAATAAAATTTTAAAATAAAAAAATCTATATTCATGTCTAATGTTTGGTCTTGAGTTTTTTCTAATATCTAACCGTTAGTTTACTTTATAATTTTACTTTTAGTCTCGTCAATAGCTTGTTCTATAATATCGTTTTTATTTTTACATAAAGTCTCGTCTCGTCTATAGTTTCGTCTATAGTATCGCCTTTAGTTTAGTTTAACCCTAGAAAACTAACTAATAAATTAAAAAAAAAAGGTCATCGTAAAGAATACAATTCATTATTAACAAACCAAAAAGGAATTCATTTATTTTTTGATATATTAAATAAAAAAAATTGGCATTAAAAGGAACATTTTTTTTTTTTAAGAGATCATTTTTTAAAATTAATAAAATTAAATTTAAGTTCAAAAACTTAAAAATGTATAGTCTTATAGCTTCTTGTACGTATTTATAGAAAAACAAAAAATTTTTAATTAATTAATTTTAATTTTTTTTGTATATCATATATATTTTGCTTCCCACATAAAAATGAAGTCAGACATTTTTTCGGGTATCACATTCGAAGCAATTTAGTGATCTATGTTCTTGGCAGTATGTTTTGTTGCAATTAGCGCAGTAATAAATACTCATTCGTCTCTTGCTGGGTGGGCACAATTTAAAGGTTGCTCTCTTACATTTTTTATTATTTCTCGTTCTGTATCATTCTGCTGATCTTCAGAAGTGGGGAAACAGTTATTTATTGCAAAAAAATTACCTTTGATACTAAACCTCGCCTCACAGGCGACTAGGGTGTGAATATCTCCGAAACCAGAAAACACAGCGCGTTGAAAGCAGGGTTCGAAAATATTCAAGTATGCATACTAAAAATCCAACATACATTATAAACTGACATGAATAATGCTTGCAAAATTTTTTGTTTTATTTTCGTACTGTAAAATGAATAGTTAAGAATTTTTTTTATTTTTAAGCGCATGCATAAAATTGTTTTTTATTTTCCAGTTTGTACATATGCGCGTATGTGGATAATGATAGGCTGCTAATCGTTGTCTTTTGCTTTATTCTTGTTTTAAAACACAAAAATCTCTTGCTTCCTTTGTTTTCGTTTAATAGTATTTGTAGCCTTACTTTGTACATGATAAGATTGTTTTTTTTACGCGTCGTTTATTCATGTTGCTTTTATAAATAAAGAAAAATTGCAAATTTGATTTTGATTTTTTTTTTATCTAAATTTATGTAAGTTAACGAATGGGTTAATGAATGAACTTTTTGTTACCTTGTTACTACGCTTCTCTCCATTCATATTAATATCACTGTTTTGTTGCTACTATAACGTTTGTAAAATATTTGTTCTCTCTTTTTTTTTAATACTTTTAACTGTCACTGCACAAAGCAATTGTAAAATAATTTCATTGATCCCGTTTTTTTACCACGTCAACGTGAGTAAAATATTTTTGCTCTTCTTTCTTTTTCATTGATAATTTTAATTGTTACCAAGCTAAGAAGTTGTAAATAATTTTATTGATCTCTTTTCATTACAATATTTTCGTGTCCCTTTTGTCGCTAAGTATTTAGTAAAAATATTCATTGATAATTTTTCCTTAAAAAAATAAGTAGTGTTCAGTTTGATCTGAGTACCGCTTATTTAAAGACGTTTTCTAAAACTTTTATAAAAATTCTACATATCGATGAAATTTCAAACCTTTAACCTAAGAAGAATTTGAAAAAGGTGTTAAACTAAATTTCAAAAAAATAAAAACCAAAAATTAATAAAAATAAAAATTATGTAAAAATATTAAATAAAAAGTTAAATTCTACATAGTAGAAAAAGAAAATTTAAATCAATAATAATATTCAGATTCGAAACTAAATTCTACATAGTAGAAAATGTATTAATAAAAATTTAAATTAAAAAATAATACGGAACAGTGAAATAAAAACATTTAATTTAATTTAATCTTATTTAAAGTTTAATTTATAAATTGCATAGTAGAAAACTTAAAATATGAATTAAAACAATTTAAATTGGAAACAAAATTCTACATAGTAGAAAATTAAAAAGCAAATTAAAAACATTAAATTTATTTTTTTTTTTTTGATCATTTGCTAAGGTAAAATATTAAAATTAAAACGATGAATTAAAAGTAACAAGAATAAAAACTTGAATAACATCTTTTATTGAATTAATGTTAAAACTAAATTAAAAATAAATGAAAAATAAAAAAAAACTTTAAAGTTTGAATTTCTTATACTGGTGGGGAGAAAACACAAAAAATTAACTGGCGCCCAACAAGATTAACCCATGTGAAACTATTGACTTGCAAAATTGTTAAGATTTGTCTGTTGCTGTGCGTACTTTCCTGCATCATATTGGATCAGCGTAAGCCGAAGTTGGATAATTTATATTAATAATCGTATTTAAAATATTAATAGTTTACAATATTTATTTATGTTCTAATTTGGACCGATACGTTATATGGTAGTTTCAATAATTTGTGAAAAAAAAAACATAAATAATTAAGTATTTAAAATTTTTTAATGAATATTGACAATTTAATCGAGAGTTTAAGCACTTTGAGAATAGAGAAAGATCAAAGCAAAACCATGGATCCCAATATTGTACAGTCGTTAGTTTCTGCGGCAATCAAAGAAGCCACTGAGCAAACTCGTCGAGAATTTCAAACTACAGTGGATGAACTTACACGTAGGTTGACAACATTAGAAACCCCCACAGTTAGGAAAGAACACAGAGAAATTGAGATAGTGTCAGGTATTGAATGCAACGAAACCTTGGACGTAGTAAAGTCGGTACCAGAGTTTTGCGGCGATGGGTCAAGGTATATTTCATGGCGTCAAGCCGCAACCACTGCCCACAAGTTGTACGAAAAATACGTAGGGAGCTCAAAATACTACCAGGCTGTAGCCATACTGCGAAACAAAATAGTTGGCAAGGCCGATACGGTTTTAAGTTCATATAATACAGTTCTTAATTTTCATGCGATATTGGAGAGATTGGACTTCGCTTATGCCGACAAACGATCAGTTTTTACCCTTGAGCAAGAACTATCTACCCTTACCCAGGGCTCTAAAACTATTATTGACTTTTATAACGAGGTAGAAGAAAAACTAAATTTAATAATTAATAAAACTATAATGACCTATGAGGGAGATACAAATTTGGTAGCAGCACTTAGTAACAAGTATAGGCAGGATGCACTTCGTGTGTTCGTTTCTGGTCTTAAAAAACCTCTGTGCGACATTCTCTTTTCATGCAAGCCTGCTGATATGCCAATGGCTTTAGCAATAGCTCAGGAGATGACAACAAATCGAAGCCGATATGACTTTGCTCGGGCTTTTAGTACAGGTTTAAATGGACAAGTTACTTCTAATTGTCCTAGTCTCGTTTCAAACCAAAATTTTTTTCGACATCCTTTTCATAATCCATCTGTTCTAACAAATACTTACTATCCAACCCTAAATCAAAACGTCTTACGTCATTCTTTTCATAACCAATTAGTTCCTTCAAATACTTCTCTGCTTAGATCTCAACCACAACAAATTTCACTCATACCTAATTATCAAGACAATAATATAACTCGCAATAGTAATCGTTGGCAAACGGCTCCGAGATTTCAACAACCGTTTCAAAACAGTTCTCGACTTGCGCAAAATTTTCAGCCCACTCCATGTTTTCAACCTCAAGTTATTGATACAGACGTAAGTATGAGAACCGTAGGTACAACTCAGAATAATGTTAATGGTCAGAGGAAACCAATGGGCTCAGCTCAGGTTCCTATTAATACGCATAGAGTTTACCATTTATCAGAAAATCAGGCTGAAAACAATGTTTTGCCTGAAGAGTTAAAAGAAGGTATTGTCGAGTATATTGAGGAAGACCAGGTTAATTTTTTAGACCTAGGTCCTTCCTACCCTATGTGGAAAGGGAATTTAGAGGAAGAAAATTGAAGTTTTTGGTGGACACGGGTTCATCTAAAAACTATATCAAAGATTTGAAAATATTCCCTCTTAAAATTAACGTTAAAAGTCCCGTTTTAGTAAAATCCGTCCATGGGGAGAATTACGTTAAGCGCAAAGCACCAGTAAAAATATTCAATAAGGTCGCTGATTTTTTTATACTTCCATGTCTTACTACATTTGATGGGATTATAGGTTTCGAATATCTCAAGGAAATTAAGGCACATATAGATACCAAAAATGGAATATTGACATATGAGGATGGTCAGGAGAAACTGAAATTTTTTTATTGCAACGAAACTAATTTTATCTCAGTTAATTTAGACAGTGTTCCGGGAAACGTTTACGATAAATTTTTAATGGTCTTAGAAAAGTTTGAAGGTGTTTTTGCTAGCCCTAACGAGGCACTTCCATACAATACCGCAGTCGTTGCAAGTATAAGAACAAGGGATGACGAACCGGTTTATTCCAGATATTATCAATATCCCATGGCTATGGTAGATTTCGTCAATCAGGAAATAGAAGACTTGCTTGCAAACGGCATTATAAGACCTTCTCGATCGCCATACAACAACCCTGTATGGGTGGTTGAAAAAAAAGGTCTGGACGAAAACGGAAAACCTAAGAAACGATTAGTTATTGACTTCCGAAAATTAAATTCGAAAACGATCTGCGACAAATATCCAATCCCAGAAACTTCCGTTATTTTAGCCAATCTTGGTAAAGCTAAATGGTTTACTACCCTAGATTTGAAATCCGGTTTTCACCAAATTAATCTAAGGGAAGGGGATAGGGAGAAAACCGCATTAAGCATTAGCAATGGAAAATATGAATTTTGTAGACTACCATTTGGGCTAAAAAATGCGCCTGGTATATTTCAACGTGCTATAGACGATATACTGCGTGAGGAAATTGGCCGGTGCTGTCACGTCTACATTGACGATATCATCATATTTTCTGACACAGAGCAGAAACATATTGATGATATAGGAAGAATACTGGAGAAACTTTATAATGCTAATATGAGGGTTTCAGTAGAAAAGTCTAGATTTTTTAGAACATCCGTTGAATTTTTGGGATTTACAGTTTCAACTGCGGGAATTAGAACTTGTCCTGATAAAGTGAATTCTATAGTCAATTACCCCACACCCACATCCCTGCGTGGATTGAGATCTTTTCTTGGCTTGGCTGGGTATTATAGGAGGTTCGTTAGGGATTACGCAGAAATTGCAAAACCTCTGACGAAATACCTAAGGGGGGAAAATGGTCATATGGGGGCAAGACAGTCGAGAAATGTAAAAATAGCATTAGATAGTGAAGCCCTGGGGGCCTTTAATAAGATTAAACAAATCCTTGCTTCGGAAGAAGTTTTGCTGCTCTATCCCGACTTCGGGAAGCCGTTTGACTTGACAACTGATGCGTCTTCGCATGCTATCGGCGCTGTGTTATCTCAGGGTGGTCGTCCGATCACAATGATTTCGAGAACTTTGTCCCCAGCAGAAGAAAACTACGCGGTAAATGAAAGGGAGTTACTGGCAATTGTGTGGGCATTGAAGAGTCTTCGCAATTACCTTTACGGTGTCAATAAGCTTAATATATTCACGGATCATCAACCGTTAATATTTGCAATTTCTGAAAGAAATCCCAACTCGAAACTAAAAAGGTGGAAGGCATTCATTGAGGAATATGCACCGACGTTTTACTATAAACCTGGCAAGGACAACGTGGTTGCTGATGCGCTATCCAGGCAATACAACAATATGATTTTCAATTTATCATCGAGTTCGTCTTTGGAAGCTGTAAATAGCGAAGAATCGTATACGGAAGTAATATTGACAGTGGAAAACCCACTTAATTGCTTTCGGAACCAGATTATTCTAACTCAGGGTTTAGAATCCAAGGAACAGACTAAAATAATTTTTAAAGACCGAATTCGTCATACAATATCATTTACAGATATCCAAAACGTTTTTAATGTTTTAAAACGAGTAGTTAATCCTAACGTGGTGAACGCTATCTACTGTGAATTAGAAATCCTAGCTAAAATTCAACATTTTCTGGTAACAGCATTCCCATCTGTCAAATTTCTCCATACAAATAAATTTGTAAATGATATATTTGGTACCGATGACCAATTAGAAATTCTGAACAATGAACACAATCGAGCCCATCGGGCACTGTGTGAAAATACCAAACAGATCTTACAAGATTACTATTTTCCAAATATTAGAAAAAAATTGAAGGAACTTATTCATAACTGTAAAATCTGTAAGGAGGCTAAATACAATAGACATCCAAAAAAACAAGAGATATCGGAAACACCTTTTCCTTCTTATCCAGGTGAAATATTACATATAGACATTTACTCAACAGACGGAAAGCACTTTCTGACATGCGTGGATAAGTTTTCAAAGTTTTCCGTTGTAAAGCCAATAGCTTCGAGGTCCATAGTAGACGTTAAACCCGCTCTTCAGGAAATTTTAAATACCTACAATAATACAAGGACAGTTGTTTGTGATAATGAGAAGTCACTAAACTCTGAATCAGTTAAGGCCTTATTGAAAAACTTTTACGGAGCTGAAATTATTGCCGTCCCACCACTACACAGCACATCAAACGGACAGGTAGAGAAATTTCATAGCACCCTTTCGGAAATCGCCAGATGTATCAAGCTAGAATACTCCATAAGTGACACTACGGATCTTGTCCTAATAGCCGTTTCAAAATATAATCGATCCATCCACTCTGTTGTTAAACTCAGACCCGCAGACATATTTCATTCAATTTCAGACGATTTAAGGGCTTATGTAAAGAATAATTTAATTAGCAAACAGAAAAAGGACTTAGAAGTCCATAATAAGGAAAGAAGTATGCGAATCTTCGAGCCTGGAGAAAAGGTTTTCGTAAGGGTCAACAAAAGACTAGGGAATAAATTCAGTAAAGTTTACACCGAAAAGGTAATTCAAAAGGATTTGGGATCCACGGTTCAAATTGAAAATAAAATTGTCCATAAAGACAATATTCGCTAATGTTTCATATCCAATTTGTATCCTACTTTTGAAATACATAAGCTTAAACTTTCGACCTGCAGTCAACATGGCATTAAGCTAATAAAAATATTTGGTCCTGATAAACTTTTCTAAATCTAACCAAAAATAAAAATCATACTTTAATCAAACCAAAAAAAAATTAAATTTATATTAGTAATTGCCTTCTGAAACCCAATATTGTAATGTAAGACTAGAATGCATTTGATATTTAATAAAAAAATTGTTTCTCAGTCGAGGACGACTGATCTTTAAAGGGGGGAGAAGTTAACGAATGGGTTAATGAATGAACTTTTTGTTACCTTGTTACTACGCTTCTCTCCATTCATATTAATATCACTGTTTTGTTGCTACTATAACGTTTGTAAAATATTTGTTCTCTCTTTTTTTTTAATACTTTTAACTGTCACTGCACAAAGCAATTGTAAAATAATTTCATTGATCCCGTTTTTTTACCACGTCAACGTGAGTAAAATATTTTTGCTCTTCTTTCTTTTTCATTGATAATTTTAATTGTTACCAAGCTAAGAAGTTGTAAATAATTTTATTGATCTCTTTTCATTACAATATTTTCGTGTCCCTTTTGTCGCTAAGTATTTAGTAAAAATATTCATTGATAATTTTTCCTTAAAAAAATAAGTAGTGTTCAGTTTGATCTGAGTACCGCTTATTTAAAGACGTTTTCTAAAACTTTTATAAAAATTCTACATATCGATGAAATTTCAAACCTTTAACCTAAGAAGAATTTGAAAAAGGTGTTAAACTAAATTTCAAAAAAATAAAAACCAAAAATTAATAAAAATAAAAATTATGTAAAAATATTAAATAAAAAGTTAAATTCTACATAGTAGAAAAAGAAAATTTAAATCAATAATAATATTCAGATTCGAAACTAAATTCTACATAGTAGAAAATGTATTAATAAAAATTTAAATTAAAAAATAATACGGAACAGTGAAATAAAAACATTTAATTTAATTTAATCTTATTTAAAGTTTAATTTATAAATTGCATAGTAGAAAACTTAAAATATGAATTAAAACAATTTAAATTGGAAACAAAATTCTACATAGTAGAAAATTAAAAAGCAAATTAAAAACATTAAATTTATTTTTTTTTTTTTGATCATTTGCTAAGGTAAAATATTAAAATTAAAACGATGAATTAAAAGTAACAAGAATAAAAACTTGAATAACATCTTTTATTGAATTAATGTTAAAACTAAATTAAAAATAAATGAAAAATAAAAAAAAACTTTAAAGTTTGAATTTCTTATACTGGTGGGGAGAAAACACAAAAAATTAACTTGTACAAATGTTAATATTTAATTTAAACTTTTTTAATGAATTACATATATATTTTAAAAGTGTTGCGTTATGTTCTTTTAAAGCTTTAATAAAAAAATATAAAATAAATTACATATAATGTTTTTTTTTTTTTTTGTTTCTTTTACGTGCAATAGTTTTACTTAAAAAAATTGTTTTCCCCAAATTTTCCCTAAAAAGAAAGAAATAAAAAAACACTAATTGCTTATAATTTGTTTTTTTTTTTCAATGTTAAATTCAAACAATCTTGATCTTATTATCTCATGTTTTTAGTAGAAAAAAAAAAACAATACAAATACAAGAACAAATACAGCAAGAGATTTTTTGAGTTTTTAAACACGAATAAAGCAAAACACAACAGAGATTATGATGTAAATACCAAGCGAATATTTGGAAGTATGTGTGAATGCAAGACGAAGAAAAGAAGTTTAAAAAAACAATTCTCACATGTAAAAATATAAAAAAAGAAAAATCTCTCTTATTATCTCATGTGTTTTGTAAAAACAAAAAACAATGAAACTACTTTTATACAAGAACTAATATAGCAAAAGTTTTTTTTGTGTTTTTAAACGCGAATAAAAAAGCATACAACAGTGTATGAAATTTTTTATTCGTGACAATGAGTGAATAGTGAATGAATATTCCGAACTCTGGATGAAAGTCTACACACAAGCTCATACAGCTGCCGACTGAGTTGGCACGAAACCACGTGTTGATATTTGCAACCGTTCGTAAGAAATCGCAAACAAAAAAAATCGAGTCGCCTCACAGGCCGGGTTTAGTGTTCTAGGGTTAAAGTCTTGAAAATAGTCGACTCTAAAGTCCTATCTTAAGTTTCATCTCGTCAATATTCTCGTTTATAGTTTCATTAACATCGTTACCTTTAGTCTCGGTTAAAGTTTCGGTTTCAGTCTTATCTATAGTCTCGTCTTTCATTTTGTCTATATTTTCGACCAAGGCACATTTCTGTGGTTTTCATGGATAACCGCGTATTATAGCCATTTTAGTGAACACTGCATTCATTCCGAAACATGTATTTATATTCCCATACAAATATCAACAAAATGCCCTCCATTTTGAAATCCTCCGAAACGGTTTGACCGATTTTTATGAAATTTTGTATGTGTATTTGTTAGGTATGAGAATAGGTCGCAGAGTATATTTTATATCGCTAGAGGGCGCACAATATTGCAATAGGGTAAAAGCTCCCACTCCCCAATTTACCAAACTAATCGACCGGTTTTCTTAAAATTTAGCATGCAGACAATGTAACATCTGAAAGAGAATAAGGAATAGGGTGTAAGATAGGGTAAGAGGGCTAAAAGCTCCCCCTCCCTATATCTTCGTAATCAATCAACCGATTTTTTTGGAATTTCGCAGGCAAATAGTGTTACAGTTCGAAAGAACCATAGCCTTTAGTTTTTATTATTTAAGGCGTGAAATAGAGCAAGAGGGGTAAAAGCTCCCCCTCCCTATATCTTCTTAACTAATCAACCGGGTTTCTTAAAATGTGGCATGTATACACTGTAACATCGGAAAGAGGACAGGGCATTGAATAGGGCAAGAGGGGTTAAAGCTCCGTCTCCCTATATCTTCTTAACTAAAAACTAATAAAAATAATTTTCTTGAAATTGGGCAGGCAAATAGTGTAACATCTGGAAAGAACTATAGCCTAGAATTTTTTCTTAAAATTTGGCTAGCAGACACTATTACATCTGAAAGAAATAAGTAATGTGGCAAAACAACGTTTGCCGGGCCAGCTAGTAATTTATATTTTTTAACAAAAAAACAAGGTTTTTTTAAAGGCGAATTCACTTCACGTAATATGTATCTTTTCTTGAATTGTGTAACACATTTAACTTTCATCGGCATTATTTTGTGTTATCATTTATTTTTCGCTTAAGTTGGTTTTTTGATTTGAGAAATTGATAAAACATTGTTTGTCAAATGTTTACATTCAAATCATTATAAATTTTGAATAAAATGTTTAAATCAAACAATTGAAAAAGGTTTGAAAATTGTGTTTGATGTCAAATGATAAAGTCATTTCATATCAAAGGATTGATTTCGTGTTTGTTGGGTAATATACTTATGCGTACCAAATTAAAACAAATGCTGTCAATTTAGAATTATGAATAAACCTGGCTCTCTCTAATACATAAACGTTGTTAAATGTACCTTGGTCTTGACTATAGTTTCGTTTAGGGTCTCCTTAAAATTTCGTTTATATTCTTGCCAATACTTTTGTCTATAGTTTTGTGTATAATATTGTATATATGCAGCTTCGACTTTAGTCTAGTCTATAGTTTTTTATAGTTTCGTTTAAAGCTTGATCTATCTTAAGTTTCGTCCTTAGTTTCGACTACAGTTCCGCCTATAACCCTAAATACAGATACGTTTATAGACTCATGTATAGTCTAGTATGTATATAGTCTTGTCTTTAATTTTGTCTTTAGTTAAGACTAAAGTCCTGCCTTGAGCGTCATCTATAGTTTAAGTCTAGTCTAGTCTAGTCTATTGTCTTATCTGCAGTATAGTCTGAATCCTTTTCTGTGGTTTACTTATCGAAGAGTAGAGTATTACACAAGGGAAAAAGGCTTTTGTTGATTAAGAACTGAATGTTGTTTTTAAGGTAATTTGGGACGTTGAATCTAAACCTGTACTTATTTTCTTCCTATCAGCTTGACTTTTTAATATATACCGTTTTGTCCAAAATTAAAGCACTTCCGCTAAATATCGAGCCATAACCGCAAAAATACTTAAGCGACAAAAAAAATTTTACAAGAGAAGGTTGTGGTGATTTATTTCATAAAAATTTTTTATGAAGGTTGTCGTTTGAGATAAAATTGTTTTTGCTATAAAATCGTAACGGTACCTTATGTGAACATGATATTTAACCCTGCAGTACAAACACGCGTGCAAAGAGTAGTCCACAAGGGACCAGGACTAGACCAAAAGTAACCCAAACGTATGGAAAAAACCTAGTCTAATGTTACGATGCACACTGGGGATTTCGCGGAAAAAAGTCAAATTGTCAACATAGTCTTCATGCACTATGCAGTGATATGTTGAAATTTTAGACTAAATGGTACAATCAAATCAAAAAGAATTACTCCGATCTGACTACCAGTTTTTTTTATATCCGTCTCAAACTCAGAACTTGTGTGTTTTACCGAGCCAACTTAATTTAAACCTAAGAATTTAAATACGAATACTATTTTACTATGTGAGCTAACGTTTTTCTTTTTTTTTCTATTTAAAGTAGTATATTTCAGTATACTAAAATTTAAAAAAAAAATCTGCAGAGACTTAAGTTTTTTTTTTGTGTATTTTTATAAACATATAACAAAAATCCCATTTTTCTCCAAACATTTGGACCTGCAATTTTATCTTTACTTTTCCACAGTTGGAAATCACTTCTAATACATTATCTTATATCTGTTTTAACATTATTAATCAATTTCAAGTGCCACCAGGTGCCACCTCTCAATTTGTTGCATTACACAGTATAACATTTTTCAGCTGATTGATTCGGGACTCAATTCTGATAAGGCTCTTTTGTTTAATATAACTCGAGAACCACTAGTCGGATTTTGCTGAAAAAAAATCAGAAAAAAAATTTAGAAAAATCAAGAATTACAATTACTTTCATCTGTTTTTAAAACATTTTGCTACATAAGCAACAGTTTCGCAGTTATAAATAAATGTATGAAGAAAAAAAATATTTTTTGCCCAAAAAATTTAAATTTTGTATTTTTAATTCATAAAAAATCCAAAACAGTAAAAAAAAATTTCAAGCCCTATTACTTTCACGTCGCATAACCTATGAAATAAATGAGAAAAAAGTCATGAAAATCGATGAATGCGTTTCGCTTTTATTCACAATTAAGTGAAGGTATGCATTTCAAAAATTTGCTCGAGATATGCACAAAATTATATGCAAAAACATTTATGACTTTTTTTATGATTCTCAGAATTAAAAAAAAAAAGTTATAAGCAAAAGGTTATTTGATTTTTATGATTGCGGTAGCAAAGTAATAAACGGTAATAAATGTGCGTGGACAATTGAAAGGGAAAAAAGGAAAGTGCACTTTTTTAATTATTTGGGTTTTTCCGTTGGCTACCTGTATTAAGCTGATGGAGTGTCTTTTGCATGTAGCTTACAATATTGAATTTGAACGTGGAAGAGTCGACTCAAATACTCGTCCGATAAAAGAAGGCCGAAAATGTTTGATAAAGCGTGAAATTAAAGAGAAAATTGGAATACAGGTTGATACTGTTAAGCAAGGCTCTGGTACGACAAATTCAGGAAATACGTCACGAAGATTCTTTGCTAATCCTGCTTTGATTTCCGAAATCACGGGTCTAGATGAAGACATAATCAAGAGGTTTTCAACAATTCTCGAAGCTATAACAATTACCGAGGCACTAGATCCGAAAAAATTTGGTGATTTTTGTCTAGAGACGGCAAAAAAGTTTGTTGCACTGCAAGAGTGGTACGATATGCCACCAACACTCCACAAAATTCTGATTCATTGAAAACATATAATTGAAAAGTGTATTTTTTCTGTAGGCTTACTATCCGAAGAGGCTCAGGAAAGTCGTAACAAAGACTATAAAAAATATCGCCTTAGACACTCCAGAAAATGCAGTCGAATTGCCACGAACGAAGATATTATGCACCGAATGATGGTAACATCAGATCCCATGATCTCACACTTGACTCCTTTATTTAGCCAGAAAAAGCATAGTGATATAAGCGACGAAGTTTAGGCTCTTTTAGAATAATGAATTAAAAAGTAGATTTAAAATAAATAATAAATTAAAAATTAAAAAATTCATTTAAATTTTTTGTTAGTTAGGGCTTTTTACATTGTAGGCAACGATATACATATATTTTTCTAGCTTTCTTTATTTTGATTACTTTTGTGTATAACTATATAAATAAAACTAAGTTTGTGATAAAATTAAAAATAGATTTAAAATAAATAATGAATTAAAAATTAAAAAATCTTTTAAATTTTTTTGTTAGTTAGGGCTTTTTACATTGTAGGTAACGATATACATATCTCTAACTTTCTTTATTTTGATTACTTTTGTGTCAACCCCGGGGTTGCGGGTTCGATTCCCGCCAGAGACTCTGGTTCCTTTCCTGCAGACAAGCGTCAAGCTTCGCGGGGATTAGCATAGGGAATTAAAAAAAAAAAAAAAAAAAAAAAAAATTACTATATAAATAAAACTAAATTTGTGATGAAATCATTATATTTTTGACAAATTTATTTTTTTCCTCACCTCCATACAAAAATCCCCAGTGTGCGATGTCCTAGGAGAGGACCATATAGCCCACCTTTGGACCACTAAGGAGTAGTTTTAAAACTACTCCATGGTATACTCAAGAGGATTAGTTTTGAAGTCGTTTAAAAACGAAAGCATGTCGTTAAAAAACGAAGACATGTCGTCTCACTACAAACAATTTTTAACAATGACATGGTCCATGCTTGCATTACATCGGACCAGTCCATGGAGTAGTCCATTTTATCAAAATGGATCAGGTGGTCCAATTTTATTTGCAGGGAAGGAGGCGATGCAAGTGTTGCCAGTAAATTAATTTATTCAGACTTATTAGTCCTAGAGGTAATCAGCTATACAATACCGTAACTGCAAATAATTTTGATGTGGTATCGAGTGGTGAGCCTACCTATTGGCCAACCGACTTCAATAAGCTACCAGACCTTATTGACTTTGCTGTAATTAAAAACATCCAGCGCGATCAGGTACAAGTTAGTTCCTCCTATGATCTTTCGTCTGATCATTCACCTTCAATCCTCATTTTAAAAGGTAACTCTGACGCCGCAGCTGCAAACTTTATTTCCTACCCAAACAGAAACACAAATTGGTTAAAGTATAAAATGTATGTGAGCTCTCACTTTTAACACAGTGCATTCCCCTAAAGAATTCATCTGACATCCAAATAGCTGTCGACCGATTTACAGAAGTCTTGGATACTGCAGCAAGAAATGCAACCCCAATCAAGCGGACAATTAAACGTGCTCCTTACAATACATCGACGGATATAGAGACCCTTATCAGAGAAAAAAGGAAGTTAAGAAGACAATGGCAAAGCAGTCGTTCCCCAACCACTAAGGCCCAACTACAATTATGCCTGACAACTCTTCGCAACAAATTGAGCCAGAACCACGAGTCTGCAATAGAAGGCTATCTAAACAGCCTAAATGCCACAAAAACTCCAATTATAGCTTATGGAAGGCTGTACGGCATATGAAATGCCCTATAACCCAAGAATCTCCATTAAGACTGGAATACCGCACTTGGGCCAAAAACACACATGAAAAATTAAACGCTTTCGCGGGCCACCTTGAGAAAGTTTTCACGCCACATGATACACATACCTTTTCCACTCGTCCAATCATTCCTGATAAGGTAAACCATCCATTAAAATTTAACATTACTCAAGTAAAATCTGCAATAGAAAAAGTGAATATTAGAAAATCTCCCGGACCTGACCGCATCACAGGGTCAATGATAAGAAACCTACCATAGTCTGCTTCCAGAATCTTGATGCTCATTTTTAACGCTATATTAAGAGTCGGATACTTCCCATCCTCATGGAAGAGGTCTATAATTGTTATGATTCCCAAGCCAGGAAAATATGCTAGCCAGGTTGCGTCGTACAGACCGATAAGCTTATTGTCATTCCTATCGAAGCTTTTCGAAAAAATATTCGTTTTAAGTATAACTCCTCATCTAAATGAACACGACATCATCCCGGATCACCAGTTCGGATTCAGAGCGAAACATGGTACAATAGAACAAGTGCATAGAATTTTCACCCTTATAAGATCGGCGTTTGAGAAAAAGCAATACTGCTCAGCCCTGTTTATAGACATTTCCCAAGCATTTGACAAAGTTTGGCATGATGGGCTACTCATCAAAATAACACGAATGCTTCCTCAAAACACTCACAAGCTTCTGGAGAGCTATCTAATAGGCAGAACATTCATAGTAAGGTCGCAAGATAAATACTCCCCCCTCAAGAAAATTACTGCTGGTGTCCCCCAAGGCAGCATATTAGGACCGCTTCTATATATAATATACACAGCGGATATGCCAACAAACCTGAGCACGCATACCTCTACATTTGCAGACGACACAGCATTTATTAGCGTTAACCATGACCCAAAAGTCGCATCGCAAAATCTGCAGTCCCACATCAATGAACTAGAGGCCTGGCTAGAAAAATGGAGAATAAAGGTAAACCCGGCTAAATGTGCTCACTTAATTTTCACGCTCAGAAGACAAACGTGCCCAGCTGTAAAAATAAAAAACATCACTGTTCCGATAGAAAACCATGTTAAGTACTTGGGAATTCATATAGATAGACGCTTGACCTGGTCTCGTCATATTGAAGCGAAAATAACGGCTATGAAACTTAAAGCAGCTCAACTACATTGGCTTCTCGGTGGAAACTCAAACTTGTCTTTAGACAACAAAATTCTTTTATACAAGTCCATCATAAAACCAATATGGACATATGGCATCCAATTATGGGGTACTGCATGTGCATCTAACATCCAAAAGCTTCAAAGAAGACAGTCTAGAATATTACGACAAATTGTCTGCGCCCCATGGTATATACGTAATGATATTATCCACAGAGATCTCAACGTCCCACATAATGGTTTTTTGCCAATCTAGCCGGACATTAAGCAAAAAATTAAATTTAAGAAATGGAAAAATTTAAGTACGCAGCTCGACAGACAACAAAGTTCTGCATCGTATAGTGAATTTTCAAGTCTTTTGCTTGAGATTTGTGGTTTTGGGACACTGTTAAAACCAGGAATGTTGATTAAATTGCATGCGTGTTCATTGACTTTATACGGTTTTGGGAGGTTAACAATATATTTTTTGTAGATAAACGAATAAAGATTTTACATTGATTTTTTTTTCTGTGAAAGACTATATAAACAGCTAATTATGAAAATTTTTAGAAAAATTTTATTAGAAGTTTTTATGATAAAAAAATTAGTTCGAAATTAAAAAAAACGATTTTTTTGTTCACTTTTTTGTAAAAAAAAAATTAAAAGGTTTTTGAAGGTGAAGCCCGTTGAGTTCTTAAAAATGTTATACATCACGATAAAATTTGAAATCTCTACTTTTAAGTTAAAAAAAAATGTTGCGCGTTGTTGCGCCATTTTTTTATGATTTTTTGAAAATTTCACCTTTTTTCTGTTTTTGCTCATCTTGCATAGGTACATATGATAGAAACCCTTTCGTCAGTCATAAAATGTTTTGGTTGTACGTAGATGTTTTTTATTTAAATTATTACATCTAAGACAAATATTACCTGTGTAAAAAAGGGATGTGTAAAACAGTAAGTAACGGGTTTTAACCACTTGTGCGGCTGCTAAATGACGTTATTTTATGGAGCAAAATAAATGTACCTGTTTTGCATAACTTTTAAAATCATTAACAACAAAAATAATATATAAAAAAAAAATCAAATCTGGGCTCTAGGTACTTAGTTTTTTTTTAATATATATTGTGGTTATAGCATAAAACTGTTATCAGAACCATTTTGAAGCTTTGAGAGTAAAATGGAAAAAGTGTATAATACATGGCGCAACTGTAATGAGTGAGGCATTGTTGCCTATCAGGCTATTATCAGAAGAAGCGTCTGAGGCACGAAATAAACATTTTCGGCTTTACAGGCAGAATTTTGCTGGAAAGTTTTCGAGGGTTCAGTGTAACAAAGATATTATAAATAGACTTTTGCTCAGTTCTGACCCACTGATTACTAGTATAAGACCAACTCCAAAAAAAGTCATTACCCTTTACGAAAGAAGCAATTTATTTTATGCTTCCAACTGTACTTGTCCCTGAAGAGAATTCAGATTCAGAAGAGGATTTTGAAGAAGCAGACGAAGAAGAACCATGGCACTCATCATCATCTTAGTGCAAAAGAGAAGGTATTTTAAATAAAATTTGCTGTTACTATTATAAAGAAGTTATAATAACAAATATATTAATTATTTGTAGATAAATTAAATACAGTCAAATCCCGATAATTCGTACCCCGATAAATCGTAATTCCCGATAATTCGTAATAAACTGTCCGTCCCTTGAAAAAATCTCGTTAATTCGTAAAATTTCCATACATTTTGGTCCCCTCGATAATTCGTAATTTTTTTTCAAATAAAATCTTCTTTACCTCTTATAAATCATTATTGTTTGCTAACTACCACTTATAATTCGTAATAAAAACAACAAAAACATGGAAAGAATGCTTTTTTGCTTACCATTTTTTTATTTTTGCGTGGGTTTTTGCTTGTGTGTGGATTAATTTTTTTAAGATCAGTTTGTTACATGCATAATTTTTATTTATAATTTTTATATATTTTATTTTTAACAATTGTTTTTTATGTTTTTTTATAGTTTTAGTAAATAAATTGAAAAACCCCGTTTATTCGTATTTATTTTATTTTAACCCCGTTAAATCGAAACCCCGCTAAATCGAAAACCCCTATAATTCGTAAGAAATGGCCGGTCCCTTGCGATTACGAATTATCGGGACTCTACTGTACTATAAATACATAAAAGTCACATAAAATCTTAAAAATTAATATGTTTTGGAAATTAGCAAAAAAAAAAAATTTTTTACAGGGTCATTCCGGTGGAGGGGGGGTTTGGAGGGATACCTCCCCCTACCCATAAAAGTTCAAAAATTTAATTTTTATAGTATTAAGGCGTTAGTAATCTATTTCTTTTAATATTTAAATTTTTTTTTAATATTATTTTATGTAACCGCCCTCAAAAGGGGGCGGGGGCGAAAAGTGTAATTTTACGATCTCATGGGTCTAATTTTAGGTTTTTAACTTTCGCCGATGTTAAAAGTTGCATTTGCCAAACAAAAGTATGGGAAAACTTTAAAAAAAATTGCATTTTTCAGAGGTTGGATTAGTTCTTCTAGGGGGAACCTTTTCCTCCTTGGTCCGATTTTATTTATTTTTGAGGTTTACCTAGAATTGGCAAAAAAAACCATTTGTGCGTTCCCAACTATCCAGGAGGAAATTAAAAAATATTCAATAAGTTACATCGATAAACTAATGGCCCACCCTAACTACCTCGCTCGGGGTCTGCTTCAGTTCGAAGGTCACCAGAGGCTAAAAAGAACCGATACTTTGAGCCTAACTAGAAGACATTTTTAAAAATTTGAATACAGCAGTTAGTGGTTACATTGGTAACAACTAATAAACAACAAGTAGAATTAAGATTTGAATACATATTGTAAATTTCGATAAGAAAGATTCAATAATAAAAATAAATTAAAAAAAAAAAAAAAAAATATTCAGTTAACAAAAAAATTCAAAATTCGTCAACGATAGTAGCTTCAGAGATATCGTTAAAGTTTAAAATTAAATTTTTGTTCTTTAAAAATTCATAAAAAATTAAAATGAGACAAAACTCACAGTCTTGGTTTAAAAACATTTAGCTAAAAATATTTTGAATATAATGAGCTTTATTTCATTGTAACCGGTGCACAATTTTTGATTTTGTTTACAATTTACAAAGCGCGATTTCCATACAAAATTAACTTTCTTTACATATGAGAGTGTTTAAAGTCGAATCTTTTATTTATTCTTAAGTCTAGTTGTAGTCTATTCTATACTATATGCTGTGTTCTAATGTATAGTCGCATTTATTATCTTATTTGTATAACCATTTATTTATTATCAAATCTATAAGGCAATTCACAAAGTGTTCTATGGTGTCATATTGGTTGTATTGGTCATATAGCAAATAAAACTAATACGATACAATAGAACACTTTGTGAATGGCTTAAATATTTTTATCAAAGGCTTAAATTTTTTTTGAATCTAAATTCTGGTTTAATCTATATTATTTTCTATAGTCTTATCTATATTAATATTTGTGTAACTAACTTTGTATCTTAAGCCCTTTGTTACTTTAACCAGAAAATAGAATATAAATGTTTGTATATTTTTGGTATATTTGCTGCATTAATAAATTTTATACATTATGTATAAATTGTCTTTAATTATTGTTGTTATTGTTGTAACTTTAGGTTGTATAGATTGTGCGATGAGTGTGTATGTGTAAGTGTGAGCGTGCACATACACTTCTCTATTGAGGTTTGTTTGTGTGGCTATTTGCTTTAAAAGTTGTTGCAATTGTTGTGATTATTATTGTTATTTGTTTTAGAGCTTAGCGTTTGTTAATTAGGTGTATATTTATGTGCAAATATTTCCTGGAAAATATTTTCTAACCAGCACTCAAACGTTTTTACAAAGAAGTTTACTCGAATATAAATTTTTTTTAAACTTAAAGTTCTATAAAGAGTTTAGAAATAAGTTTGTAATTGAAAGAAGCATTTGATCTTATTTTAAAATGTATTTTAAAGGCATTATTCATAAAAATAAATAACAGATTTATAAAACGAGTTTTCTATGAAAATTTGTTTAAAAAGCCTTTTGTAAACCAAAAATAGTTTTTATGAATAAGGGGGAAATGCTTAGAATTTCATTTCTTTCCAAGCCAACATTTTGAGGACCAGCTTAAGAAAGAAATATCCGCATTCCTAATTTTTTTTTTCATTTATTATGCCAAAGCACGCACAAAAGGACTCTAATAACGCTACAAAAAAAATATGGAAATGTAAATAAATAAAATTAGTTGTTATCTATAAATAAAATACACAAATAAATAACAATGCATAAAATTGGATTGTAATAAAAAACTAAAAATCGACCATCTATAAAAAAATCCCAAGCAAAAAAACTCAAATGGGGGAAAAATAATTTGCATAAAAATTTAATGGTCAAAAAGTCAACGAGGAATGACTGAAAGTGATAAAGATTAAATGTTATTGATATTTTGATTAATAAATAGTTTGTTTGTAAATGAATTCTATTAAACACACACATAAACCCATATATACATGTACAGTTTGCAACTTGTATAGGTATAACTATTCATTATAGTGAAATTAAATTGTAAGTCGCTGATATTGGTTGCGGCACCCTGTTTATTTTCTTATGCAAAATAAAACTCTGATAGGAAGTATACTAAAATGGAGATCAACCTTTTCATAGAATTTCCTTTAATTAATGATTTTTAATGTAGAAAAAATAGACGAGAACTTTTACTATAAACTGTAGCATACTTTTTATTATGTACTTCCTGCTTTCAACAAATTTCTTTTTTTTCTCAAGGGCAGAGATGTTTTGTTGACAGTTTTACCAAAAAGTGATCCAAATCGACAAAAGTTGCGACTTGGAGACACTTGATCCCAGGATCGCGGCAAGGTTACGCACACTTAATCACAAACAGTCACAAATCAAAATGTATTAAATTTGTTGTTTTCATAAACCAGGAAAAATGCCGTTACTGTGGAACTAAATGTTCTCCTATATATATAAAACAGGATATGTGTATGTATGTATGTATGTATGTATGTATGTTTTTTTTTTTTTTTATAGAGGTGAAATCATCGAAAGACTTTGTGCGAGACTTTAACTCGCTAAAACACCCCTGCTACTTGTCCATGATCCCCGCGGCACCACCGTTAAGCACTTCCTCGCAGGGAGGGATTGGTGTAGGTCACCAATGAACTAGATATTTCTTCTGCGAATGTCTTCCTGCCTTCGGAGCTCCCGAATAACCGATTTCGAGAAATAACACACATATGCCCAGTTTTCCTGGGAACTTAACATAATCTGAGCCACCTTTCCCGGGCTCATATTAATACCAACTTTCTCTTCAACTTCCCTTCTCTCAGTGACAAATCGCTGACACTCGAAAAATACATGTTTTGCATCTTCGTTTACGTTATAACAACTTGGACAATATGGGTCACTTTCACGACCAAAGCGATACAGGTATGCCCTAAAACAACCATGTCCACTCAAGAACTGTGTTATGTAAAAATCTATATCACCATGTTTCCGTTTTTCCCAGGCACGAACGTCGGGAATGATTTCCCATGTCCATCTACCCTTAGTAGATGTTGACCACTGCCTTTGCCAATTATCCATGCTTCTACTTTTTGCCATCTGGCGTAGAGGCTCAATTTCTGATTCGCCTTTGCGTGAGAATATTTCCTCCGCTTCCTTGGCTTGTAAATCAATAGGCACGATACCCGATATTACTGATGCGGCTTCATCTGACACCGTTCGGAATGCGCAACTAATACGAAGACATGCCAATCTGCACACAGACGTTATGTTATTTCGATATGAACGAAACTTTGTTGATTCTGCCCATATAGGAGCAGCATACATTATAATACTTCTTACAACCCCTGCAAGAAGCCTTCTTCTCATGTACTTGGGACCCCTTGTATTGGGCATTATGCGGCAAAGGGCAGTACATGTACCTCTTGCTTTTGTTCCTATATACTCTAGATGTTTCTTGAAGGTAAGGCGATCGTCGATAATTAAGCCTGGATATTTCAAATGCCCTTTAGTTTCAACTGTGCAATTTCCAATCGTAAGAGTAATACTCTCTCTGATTTTTCGACTACTTATGAGAACTGCCTCCGTTTTATGTTCGGCTAGAGTCAGTCCCATTGAGTCTAGCCATGAGCGGACTAGGTGTATGCTACTATTTGATATAGTTGTTGCCTCTTCAATTTGTTTTGCTACAGCTATCAAAGCTATATCGTCAGCGAAACCGACGATTTTCACGTTTTCTGGTAGTTTTATTCGTAGCACTCCATCGTACATTATGTTCCAAAGTATTGGACCAAGAACCGAGCCTTGTGGCACGCCTCCTGTAACCTTATACTCTTTTACACCATCGTCTGTGTCATATAGCAGTATTCTATCCCTGAAGTAGTCCTTGATTATCGCTATCAAGTAGTTTGGAACATTTGAATGAACTAGCGCATCCACAATTTTATTCCACTTGGCTGTATTAAAGGCATTTTTTACGTCCAAGGTAACAACAACGCAGTATTTTTTGGTGCCATTTTTCCATTTTTTCCCTTTTATAGCGTTCTTAGCCGTATCAACTACTATCTTTATAGCATCCATTGTGGATTTACCTCTTCTGAAACCAAACTGAGTTTCGGAAAGGCCGCCCTCCATCTCAATACTGGCTTCTAGTCTTCTGCATATAATGCTTTCCAATAGCTTCCCACACGTGTCTATCATACATATGGGTCGATAGGACGATGGGTTATCCAAGGGCTTATTTTCCTTAGGGAGTAATACGAGTCGTTGCCTTTTCCATATTTTTGGAAATGATCCATGTCGTAGGCAGGCATTAACTATTTGAACAAGTTGCTCAGGGAAGTGCTTAGCAACATGTTTTAAGATTATGTTTGGTATACCATCTGGTCCTGGGGATTTTCTGTCATGGAATTTGGAAGCAGCTTGCTGTATCTCAGATGATGTAACTAAAGGAAAGTCAAATAATTGATCAGGAAAACCGTGTTCCCATGGGGTCGTACCAAGATCTGGAAACAGGTGTTTCACTATTCCCTCTAACGTACCGGATTCCCTGGGTGGTGCAGCGAAATGACAGTTTAATTTTTTTGTCACAAGTTTGTAAGCCAATCCAAAAGGATTCTTATCTACCTCGTCGCAAATTTTTAAGAAACTTGCTCTTTTGCTATGACGTATCGCATTTTTGAGCGCTTTTTTCTTGACCTTAAGCTCTTGGTGGTATAAGGTACTATCCAGTGTGCCTCTTCGCCTTACATAAATTCTTCTCGCGTGGATGCATTCCCTGCGCAACTGAGCAATCTCTTCGTTCCACCAGTATACTGGTGTTTTATTTGGGCCCTGTCTCTTTCTTTTCATAGAGGCATTACATGAATATGTCAATTGGTTTATAAATTGTTCCGCCATGTTTGCGGGTGAACCATTTAATGTATTGTCTAATATACACATGTTAAATATATCGCGGTCAAAGGTTTTGGTCTTCCAGCTTAATGATGTGCGTTTCTGCATGCTGTTGTTATGCCGTACAGTATCGGCAATATCCATAATGATGGCATGTATGTATGTATGTATGTATGTAACGTGTGGACTCCAAAACGGCTGGGCCGATTTTGATGAAATTTTCAGGGAATCTTCAGAATATTCAGGCGGGTGACACTGTAAGTCTGATTTTTGATTTTCGGTCTGCGGGCGGAGGGGCGTGGCAAAATCCAATTTTCATATTGCATCACCAATGACATCTATATAATTTGGACGATTTTTTTCTTTAAAATGATCGCAATGGTCCAACTTAGATTTATACGAAAAGAACATTTTTCCATGCCCACTTGTACGACCACTTTTTTCGAATTACCTAAAATCACAAAACGGCTCCATCGATTTGACAAATTTTTCTTTTAAATGTTCGTATTAATCCATTTTACGTTTTCATGTACCACGCCTACTTTTACGCCCGTTTATTCTATTAAGCGCATAACTTTAAAATCATCGCCATGGTCCAACTTAAGTTTTTACGGAAAGAAAATTTTGCCCAGCCTACTTTAACGCCCACTTTTTTCGATTTACCAAAAATCAGAAAACGGCTTCATCGATTTGACAAATTTTTCTTTCAAATGTTCGTATCTTTTTAACGGATTTTAAAAATCGAACGCAAACATTTTTCCTAATTTGGACAGGACAACGTCTGTCGGGTCAGCTAGTAAGATTATAAAACAGCAATCATATTTTTAAAAACATATCGAGGGCCTATATTCAAAACCCTCTATCTAAAAAAAACACAACTTTTCAGGAGAGCAAAACAACTGTTTTTTCGCATATTACTTGTGTATGTATTCCGGTGGAATTACGCTCTTAAAATCTTGAAAATTCTTCCACGTATTTGGCTGAATTGACAGTGGAGCAGAATATAGAAGTTTTGGTTCAATATATCCTGTATAAGGTTGAATACAAACAGATAGATCAATGTGATCTGTTTCAAAATTTTATTTATATTTCAACCTACCTAACTCCAAACGAGGTAAAGATGGCTTCTTTATTGGGGCCACTTTAGTTTTACACGTGAGCAGACTTGTCAAAACTTTATTTTCTAGCTGTACCCTTATGTATATTGTAGCCGCATATGCCAGCTCAGACGAGTCACAGAACCCGTGAATATTGAATATCACAGTTAGGCGAATACTGAACCCAACGTGGCAACCTAATTTTCCCAATATCCGCATAATTAGCAACAAAATTCTGCCATTTCTGAAGAGCCACTGGCTTGATAGCATCATCCCACTCGATCTTATCAAGCCACATCTGTTGCATCACAATTTTTGCTATAACTACCACCGGAGCCAACCAACCTGCAGGATCGTGTCGGATCGGAGGGGTACAGATCACCTCCTAACAATAAATTTATCTCACTGCTTTCATAAAACTTCGGATCAGCATAAAATAATTTGGGTAGCTCAATCTCTTCCTGGGGCAAAAGGGAATGCGTTGGAATACTACCAGTTAGACGAGGGACAACTAGGGTCTGTATATTAAGAGACATGGTCTGATCGAAAAGAGAAACAATCGTAAAAACTGCCATTTTCGAAGATGTGCTAATTATATCTCCGCCTACACCTGAGACTTCCGCAGAAACTGGCTTAGTTGGCAACTTCAATAATCTTTGTATTTTTTCCGAAATAAAACTCTCATCAGAACATGGATCTATCAGCGCTTGTACCTTGTAACTTGTACCAAAACTAATAATGTTAGCCCAGGCTGTGGCTAACATGACCTTTTTTGCAACAGAGGTATGATGCGATTGAACTAACCTAAAAGGGCCTGCACCATTTAATTACTACAGTACTTTTCGCTTATAGTCACATCCCTTAGTTGCAGACAAAACGTGGACTATATCGCTAATGTGACTATAAGGCTAATTCACATATATGCCACAATGAGGCATATAACCTAATTCGAATATAATCAAGTTATGTGAATATAGAAAATAAAAAATTCATATAAATTACACCAAAATTAGGCTTATTGTTTTGCAACAGAGTTGCATACTTTCAAAAAAATAGTTAAAATTATAACAAGATATTTCATAACTGATACCAAATTCAGGAACTAATTTTTTACGAGTAGAGTTGATGACCAGAATCAAACAATTTAATTCTTTCTACCTTTGAACGGATTGTGGTTTCGAAAACTAAAAAGAACTTAGTAAATATTGCTAATGTGACTATAACGCCATTAATTTGCTTTAGTTATCTTTTTGATGACTGTTGATAGATGGCATTTATGGCAAATGTGCTTATATCGCTAAATGGACTATAACGTTAATACGTTTTATTGAATTAACTTATAGGGGCATAATAAACAGATTATATGGACTATATCACTAATGTGACTATAAGCGGTAGTGGTAATAAACGAAAAGTACTGTATTTCTATTTCTTACTATTTATTACTTCTTTATGTATTAATGTATGGTGTTTCCTTTTACACTTCGAACAACTATTGGGACTCGTGCAATCCCCATACATATGCCCCATAGTAAGACAATTGAAACAAAAATGAAATTTTTTCAAAGTTGAAACACGGTCCCTGTGGTCCATGCTCAAAAATTTATTGCAAACACTAATCCTATGATTTTTCTTACACAATTTGCATGTGCTATAGTCAACTTTTGTGTGAAGCGCCTTAAATTGCTTAGCTTTTGTAGAAATATTGTTGTTATGTGAGGGGCCTGATTGGGAACTACTGGCGGCTACATTTTTCGTTACTAAAATGTCAGAAACACTTTCAAGAGCATGAAATCTATCGTTCAGAAAATTATTTAATTCTTCCCACTTGGGAACCTCTGTTTTATTTTTTACCGATTGCTCCCACAGATGTAAACTATTCTCTGAGAGCCGAGACAAACATTGAAAAACAAAAATTGGATCCCACGAGGCAATATCTACATTGTATAATTTTAGCACCGAAATACAATTGTTTATCTCCCTTTAAAGCCGTTTAATTTCGCAAGCCGCTTATTGTTGGCATGGAGCCAAATTAAATAAATTTTTCAACTGACTATTAATTAAGACCCGTTTATTCTCATATTGGGATTTTAAATTACCCCACGCAATTTCAAAATTGTCTGCTGTCAACGAAATATTTCTATTTATTTCGTCTGTCTTTTGAAATAAATAAAACAATTTTTCTACTGGGCTAAGCCTCGAATTATTTTTTTAGATTGCCGTAAACATGTCCCTGAAGGTGGGCCACGAAACGTAATCTCCATGAAAAACGCCAGTATCGCAAGGGGGTACAGGTATAGAACATAGGTTGGAAACCACTGATTTCTCACGATCTTGATTTTCCTTATTTAATACCTGTTAAGCATTAGCCAAAATATTTATGCACCTCTTATAAACTTTTCTCACTTGAGGAAATTTTGTCTTAACCGCCACTAATTCTTTTTGTCCTGTATTGTGTCCCCGGAACACTCGTCAAAAATTTTTTTAAACTTCTCCCAACTTTTATCTAATTCGCTTTTTTCAAATTGAAAAGCCTCACTTGTATATGAAGAAAAGTCTTCCTTTTTCAACATAACCTCAACATTCACAATTTCATTGCTGCCCGAATAAATTTTTCAAAAGTAGACTTTTAAAAAAGGCGCACTGCCGAACAACAAAAATTAGCGAGACAGTTTCTCTTTTTCTCACGAGACAAAAATTAATTAGCACTTCCCCAATATATTGTTAGAAAATTTTTACCAAAACTAGTTAAGTTTAAAATTGCACCAAGAATTTAAAACGAAAATGTTCCTCACGTACAATGAGAAACACCAAAAACAAAATTTTTATCATAAAACCCGAAAGTTGGCCGTAAGCAAAGGGTCAAGTGTAAAAAGCAAATCACGTTTATTAAAAAAAATTACAATAGCAAACGGGATCTATGTAATATTTTTCAATGTCAAATTAAAACAACAAAACACTTGAATAGCGGTCTCTTTTTTTCTTTTTTAAAAATCGCGTGTTAGCCTTTTCAAGGTGACCTTAAATCACTCTTCCGAACCACAAATTAGCACGAGTCTCAATATGCACCACTTTAAAATATAATAAAATAGATTTGTACGCACCTAATTTAATTCCAAATTCCCGGTAGAAGGACCAAATGTTGGGGTGTAAATGGATTTCCTGGTGCGGAGGCGAAGAGAGGGAAAAAAAGAGGGATTGTTAACCCCGATCGATAAGGCCGATAAGCCGTTAATGACGAATCATGTGGACCTTGTAGGTCCAATGGAAACAACGAAGAAACAATATAACCACATTCTGGTGGTTGTTGATGCGTTTTCCAAATTTGTTTGGCTCTATCCGACAAAGAGTACTGGCTCAAGTGAAGTGGTTGAACGTTTGCGTAAACAAGCTGCCATTTTTGGCAACCCTGTCAGAGTTATAACGGATAGGGGTACTGCCTTTACTTCTAATAAATTTGGTAGTTATTGCCAGGAAGAAGGTATTCAACATTTAATGATTGCCACAGGGGTACCTCGAGGGAACGGCCAAGTAGAAAGAATTCATCAAATCATTATTCCTATGCTGACTAAACTGTGTCTTCAGAAACCTCCACAAAATTGGTACCGTAACGTAGAAGCTGTGCAGAAAACAATTAACAACACACCCACCCGAAGTACCGGAAGTACGCCATTTGAAGTGGTAACTGGTCTCAATATGAAAATAAAAGAAGACCCAAATATCCAAAGCCTTTTAGAAGAAGAAGCAATCCGAGAACTCCACCAAGAGCGTAATGCGGTGAGAGAACGAGCGCGGGAAAGTATTCTTAAGATCCAACAGGAGAATAAAAAATCCTTTGACGAAGATCGCAATGACGAAAGAGAATACGAACTGAATGAACTAGTGGCTATCAAACGAACTCAGTTCGGTCCTGGGTTGAAGATTAAGCCGAAATTATTAGGGCCCTACAAGATAATGAGAAAACTAAACCATGGGCGCTATGAAGTGGAAAAGGTTGGAGAGTGTGAAGGGTCTAGGAGATGTACCATGGTTGCTAAGTATATGAAGCCGTGGACTACTACATTCGGGTCGAATGCAGCGTCAGGAGGGCCGAATGTAGAGGTGCCAAGGGTTGGGCGACAAGGTAATCGACAGCGAGTAGGTGAACGACAGTAGATAGTAGATTGAATTAATGAGCGACTGGAATAAGAGAATGGAAGTTAGTGTGAAATGAAGAGGGACATCGGACAGACAGAAATAGAACACAGAGAGTTGAAATACAGCAGCCAAGCTATCAGGACACAACGCGGACAGTATTAAATCGCTAAAAATTAACAATAAGTTAAATATCAAACCTTGTCCGGAGACCTCAATATTTGGCTGGTTGAGGCAGGTCAGAAGGCCCAGATGCGCACTTGTTGTTTGGAAAAAACAACCCTTACTCTCAGTGGCTCAATAGCACTGTTGTTATGGCTCTGTTGTTACCAAAAAAAAAACTCACTTAACGTCCTCGCATTAAAGAGATCACATTGTTAATTTAAACAGTCTTTCTGGCTTGTCTAACAATTCGAACGTAATCGATTGGCATGTAAATAGATTAATTTTTCAATTTAATCTCTATCGTAGCATAGAAACGATCGCACTCCATTTGCGTATGACCTTTCACTTAGAACTTCTGTTCAATAACTTTATTATTTTCCGCAGCAAAATTGGATAGATCATTAGATAAATAATGCCTGCGGTTTAAGTAGCCACAACTATCCCAAAAAATTTTAACTGGCAATGAATCTGATAGGCAATACGTTTTTAAATAATAGATAATATATCATGTCGTGTGGTTCCTAAAAGGAATAAGGGGTCACTGATATTAGTTGTGGTTTCAGTTATAGTGTTTGTTTTAGACAAAGCGACTTATTGGGACACCTTGTCCGATCCTAGTGTTGGGGCTGCTAACAACCGCCATAAATCGGAAAAAAAGCAACTGAGTTTCAGTGACTATTTCCAGTTGATTGTCACCTAGTCTAGCTGCGGTCGAATGGGTATCCGAACCGCATTACTAGGGGATACTTGGTAAAAGACCGGAAGCAGTCAGATTCTCGGGAAAATCAAGACAAAGGAATCACTTCTTGTTATCCGCAAGTGTATAACAGACGGATTGCTTTTCGCACAAGTGTACCTTTAGGAAAGACACCATCCCCAAAAAAAATCACCAAATGATTTCCTTCCACCGATAATTGTTGCACTGATTTTGCCTATTATGCTAAATAGTAAAATTGTGTACCTGAAGGTACAGTATTACTCCTTGAGCATCCTTTGTAAAAAAGTGACGTACACCTTTCTCAGCAGCAATTCGCACGATTTTTCTTAAATGTGTTGATTGTATTCATTGTTTAGCCTTAAATCCGATACAGAGATCGCATTGGTCCAAAAACCAAGAGGTAAAATATTTTCATGCTACATAATTCAATTCAGAATCAATCGGCTTTCGCTTTTTTTGATAAGCGATAAAAAAAATAATTTCTTTTTTATACCTCGTACTTCGAGGACCACTTATAGATATTTACCAAAACTGCTTTTAAAACTACCATCGATTTTAAATTCCAGAACATTGGCTGTATATTTTGAAATGACGTGGTGTATCTTTTTCTAAATAAACTAAATAGAAAATGTAATTAATGTGTGCTGAAGATTTATTATATATTACCTCTAAAAGTTCTGGCAACACTGATTCCTATGCGCATTTCACTGGTTCACCACATCGTCAGGAAACTTCATCCAAAGATTTTAGAAAAACTAAAGGTATTATACAAATAAAAATGTTAAGTGAATAAGAAGTATAAACTCCAGTTTTATTTTTAATAATATCAAAGCTTAAACAAAAACAACAAACAGCGAGTTTATCTTTTCTTACAGTCCCGACTACAATTGGTTGATTTTTTGTCAACTCTAAATGTAGTTGTAAGTGGATAAAGAAAAACCCAAAATAAAAACAAATTACTTTATATTATTTTGCCAGTTCAGTTTTATTTACACTGCCACATGCATATTAGTTATTAAAGTTTTTTTCGTTTTGCCAACTGTTTTAAACAAACTTTATAGTTTTATATACAGTAGAATCCCGATAATTCGTAATTGCAAGGGACCAGCCATTTTTTACGAATTATAGGGGTTTTTGATTAAGCGGGGTTTCGATTTAACGGCTTTAAAATAAAATAAATACGAATTAACGGGGTTTCGATTTAACGGCGTTAAAATAAAATAAATACGAATTAACGGGATTTTTTCAACTTATTTACTTAAACGATAAAAAAAACATAAAAAACAATTGTGAAAAATAAAATATAAATATTATTCATGTAACAAACTGATCTTAAGAAAATAAACCCACACACAAGCAAAAACCCACGCAAAAAATAGCGGTAAACAAAAAAATCATTCTTTCCATGTTTCTGTTGTTTATATTATGAATTATTAGTGGTAGTTGGCAAACAATTACGATTTATAAGAGGTAAAGAAGTTTTTATTTGTAAAAAAAAATTACGAATTAGCGAGGGGACCAAACTGTATGGAAATTTTAGAAATTAACGAGATTTTTTGAAGGGACCGACAGCTTTAACGAATTATCGGGAATTACGATTTATCGGGGTACGAATTATCGGGATTTGACTGTATCGCGAAGTCGTCAAACACAAATTGTCATCGCCAAACTGGCTAAAAAATCGTCACGTAGAGCCTCGAAAAAAATTTAACATCCAGCAAGCCTCCTTTTCGCAATATAAAAAAATAATAAAATTTTTTTTTTTATCAATAAACTAAACGTATGTTTAAACCATTTAATGTCATTAAATCAAAAAGCTGAGTTTCATATTTAGGAAACCTAATTTAGTAGGAATTTTTCAAATTAAAAGCGTTTATTACTATTTTAGTTGGATAGTTACTAGTTTATTCATAAAACGCCCTTTTGCAAATAAAGTAAAGGTAAATAAACCTACAAATATTTATTGAAAGGATGTTATAATGTTGTGTATGTGTAAAATGCCGATGAACCTCAAATACACGTCAGCGCTTTGGCTTTCAAAAAAAAACCAAATACAATAATATTAAAATTCATAATATTATTTTTCAAATAACTTTTTTTTTAAATTTGTTGGCTGCAAAAGCAAATAAACGCATGCCTACCTAGACAACAAATACAAATACAATCACAAATATACATTCTAGCACCCAGCGGGGAAAAGAAGGAGTACGGATGCCTTCTAGAAGGCCTCTTTACTCCTTCTTTTAGATAAACCAGGCCTGCTCGCTCCATTCTATACTAATTTATTTTTTATACATAAGAGTGGTAACGGAATCAAAAAAAATAATTCTTTTGCTTGTGCAAAAAACAATACAAAAAATGTTACTCCTTCTCTACTCCCTCCTCATAGAAGCGAGTGTAGAAGGTGTATCTTATCTTGTATACCAAAGAACCGAGGGCTTTTATGAGGTATTCTTTAGTTGTTAGATAATAATAATAATTGAACCAAAAAAATGTTTAAGCAGGCGTTTAAAAAGGCCTGAAGTGAGAAGGTCTTCTGAGTTTTTCCGCTGGGCACATGTATGCCCACACATGCACATGAGCATACACATATACCAAATACCCCGCTAGCACCCAACAAACACTGAGTTTTGTTTTCAAATGGAAAATAATTTAAAATCAAACATTTTATGAAACGACAAACGTTTGATAATGATTTAATAATCCTAGCATTTTCAGCAAAATGGGGAAATTATTTTCAAATTAAGAAATGCATTTATTTTCAAAATCGTTTTAAACGTTATACAACCATCCAGCAAGAAAAAAACAACACGCATTTTGTTTGTGTAAAAAATCATAAAGATGTCAAGAACAAAAGCATTTGTTTGTGTAAAAAATGGTAGAAATGTCAAAAACATTTGCTACAAAAACAATTACACGTAAAAAACGCAACATAGCAACAATTGGACCAAAACAATGTGGATCATAAAAGAAACATTTTTAAAGTCAAACAATTGGAAAGGGTTTGAGAATTGTGTTTGATGTCAAATGATAAAGTCATTTCATATCAAAGGTTTGATTTCGTGTTTATGGGGCAGTTAGAAGATCTACCAAAGTCACTTTTTTATCAACTTTTAGGCAATAAAACAAGATTATGCACATTTTCCCTAAGTGATAAAATGGGTAAAGTTACGTCTTTTAAGAATAAATTAGTTTTTTCTTATGTTAAGCGTTGCAACTGAAAAAAATTTATTTGACAGGTTATCAATTTTTCACCTAAAGCTTTGATTTCGATGAAGTTTTTATTTCATTATGATTCTTAGACTTCATTAAAATTACCTCCTCTAGATTGGTGTCAGCAATCGATACGTTTAAGGTAATTTTCATCCACTTTTCCGCACACTTTGGGCAGTATATCGGAGATAACTGGACGAATGTCGGTTTTCAAATGCTTCAACGCTAGGAGACTATTCGCGTAGACAGTGTCTTTGACGTAGCCTTACAAAAAGGTCCAACGACGCCAAATTACTTGTTGCTCTAGCAACTAATCAGCATATCTACGACATTGTAAATAGTCAGCCGGCTTTAATTTTTGCTTGAGTTGGACTTTATACAATTGCTGAAATTACCATCGAACCTACAAATTCGGATTATCCGCCACATTTTCACTAACAGAAGCGAAAATGCTTGCTGGGTAACCGCATGTATTGGTAAACATTGAGTTTGTATGCGTGCGTTTATTAAACCAATAAGCATTTGATAATTATGGTTTAAAATTAATATACAATTAAATTATTTGCATAAGATAAATAATGAATAAATGCCAACACACACGTATGTGACACACGAACAAATTTACTCACATGGAAGTATGTGGATAGTTTAAAACATTTCTGAAAGGGCAAATAGTAGTTTTATGTGTTAAATGTTTATTGTACATTAAAATTGAATTTTTTCTTTAATTTGCTTTTAAAATTCAACTTTGACGTATAAGTAATATTTAATTTTAATTAGTAACAATAATACGCGGATGTGTCCAAGAACAAAGTTATTCATAAATTTTCCAATTTTTCGATTTCAAAATCAAGTTTTAGTCTGCTTCATAAATCATCCGAGTATCGGCTTGTATATAGATCAGTCATGGACATGGACAGACAAATAAACTAAAAGCGCTGTAGGAAATGTCAATAGTGAAACTGTACTGATTCACTATTAACTTTGTCACCACTACTACTGACCAACTGTAGACCATACGATATTTTGTGCTATAGACATTTAGCATGACAATAATACAATTCAGTCTTATGAGTATAAGCAATTGCCGAAAGATATTAAGTTCTTTGAAATAAAAGTCAAGCTAAGCGGTTTCGGTTGGACTCTAAAGTCCGAAACATATTCCAAGCAATACAAATGATTAAGTTTATTTTTTTGTTTTATTAAGTTTGATTTAACGCATACATAGAAAATTAACACATCTTAGTTTTGCTGGAACTCCCGGTATTGAAGTAAAGTTTATATGTGGGAAAATGTCCAAGAAATTAGAAATACTAATCCTAACCACAGCTGCATAACTGCTTTAGTTGAAGTCTCGGAGAATATACGGCAAAAACTTGATGATGGTAATATTAACTTCTTAGTTCTACTTGGCCACTCTAAAGCTTTTGATACGGTAGACCACCAAATTTTATGCACAAAGCTAAGGATTCTTTTTGACTTTTCATCTTCATCAACAAAACTAATTTTATCGTACCTCACTAATCGTATTCAATCGGTGTTCATAAACAACAAAGCATCTAATCCCATATTATTGTCTAGAGGTGTACCTCAAGGATCGATTTTAGGCCCAATATTATTTTCAATTTATGCTAACGATCTGCCGCAGCAATTAACTCACTGTAGTGTCCACATGTATGCAGATGATGTACATTTATACTTGAGTAGTCCAGTACCATCAATTAAGGAAAGCATTGAAAAACTCAATTACGACCTAAATAACACATATCATTGGGCATCTCAAAATGGTCTGTGCTTTTCATTCATTAACTGAGACACATGGGTCTGCAATCACACTTAAATCCACGAAAATCAAAATGTCTGGTTATTCACAAAAAAAACCGTTACACCTTAAATCGAAAATGATATCCTAATAAACAATGAGAAAATTGACATCGTAAAAACGGCAAAAAAAAATCTGGGATTAGTGTTTAACAGCAACTTAACGTGCCCTGTGGTCCGTACAACACTTTACACCGCTGAATGTCAGAATCCTACTTGCAAAAGCTTATTTGGTTCCAAGCCTTACAAACGGATGCGATTTGTTTTCTCATTGTGATTCTACTAGTACAAAAAACCTTGAGGTATTGTATAACAACATCATTAGATATATATATGGACTTAAAAGGCATGACCAAGTTTCGGCATACTCGAAAACTCTCTATGGAGTTTCTTTCGAAAGCCTTCTTAAGATAAGGGTTCTTTTGTTTTTGCATAAAGTGATTAACACCGAAAAGCCGAAATACCTTTTTGAAAAAATAAGATTTGCTAGATCACCAAGGGGTAAAAGCATAATACTTCCGAAATTTCGATGCCTAGTTTCCGAATGGCAATTTTTCATTAACGCAATTCGTCTTTGGAATTCTCTTCATTATCACCAACAAATAAACAGCAACGCAATTTCTTTTAGGGTATTCCTTTTTAAATATTTTGTCTAATTTATTTTGTCTAAATTTTTAATGTTATAATTTTTTTATGTTAAAATTGTATTTTATGTAATTTGGAAACTAATTTGTACACATACAAATTCCTGCACTGTAATTATAAGACTTAGTTCTGTTATGCAGGAAATCATAAATAAATAAATAAATAAAATTAGAAATACGTTCCAGCAGGTGGACATCGCAAGTCGGCCTTATTTTATCCGCTGACAGGAGATGTCTGCCTACGAGATCATTGATTTGAATGTATCGGTAGCTGTCCGGCTGAAAAAGCTAAACGTAAGTAGAGCTTTCATTGTATTATTATCGGCACACAATCACAACCTTTTGTTATAATTTTAAAGTAAATACAAAATGTATGTTCATCAAAACCGTGCGTGATAACAAAATATTTCTTTTTTGTACGAGAGTGAAGGAAGAAACAAACATTGTTTTTTAAAGTGGGACTTATTTTAAAAGTTTTCATACAAATTTGAACGAATGCACTTTTTGCATTTCTATTCCGTTAACATATTAATATATTTTTTAAATAAAATTTTATTTATTTAAGCGTATAGTTAGTGCTCCTATATTAAGCCTATAAATATTTATGTTATTTGCATAACATTCTCTTCTTTGCATGATTACAACTACATGCACAAGTTCATTTATTTTAATTTCGATGTGTATGTGTGTGTATTTGTATTTGTAGAGAAATTTTTATTGAACAAATTTGTATTTTGTAATTTTAAATAAATAATATTTAACAGCTAACAACGTCAGCAACAATATTAACCATTGCGACTGCAACAACGACAACTAAAACAGTTTAAAAAAATCAATTTAAATTATAAACATTTGTAACCAAAAGAATAAAGAGTGTTTTTTTAAGGGAGATACTTAGATCTTCAAATTGTGAAAGATAACAGAAAAAATTTAATTTTGATCAAAAAAAATTATTTTTATTCGAAAGATGGATAAATGGGTTTAACATTTGAAAATTATTTAGTGACATATAGGCAACGAGGCTATTCTTAACGAAACGATTGTTGACGTTCAATTCAAATCAACTTTTTCTGGCCGTTTTGTCACGACTAAAGCTATGTTTACATTATGTGTATTTGTCATGTGGATTGTAACTTTTTCACATGTTAAATTTGTACGTATCGTCTGAGCCCCTCACAATAATATCATCTGTTCTTTTTCTATGGACAGTACATATGACATTTTTGATTTAGAGAAGAGTTCTGTTTTCAAGTGACAAAGCATCTGAATTCAGCTGTTTTTTATTAACAAAATCGTTTGTGGCGGCAAAAATTAATTAAAATTTTAATAAATATAAATTATAATAGTAAGTTAATAATACAAAAGATAAAAAGTACACAAATTTATTATTGAAAAGTATTTTTTTTATTTTTGATAGGTTATGTCAAATTTACGTTACATACGGACATGTAAATTATAAACGTTATGTAAAATTCAAATTTTGACATACACATAAAATCACATATGGGTAGAAAACAGACATTCCACATGACAAATGCACATAATGTGAACATAGCTTAACTCGAACAATGTTGACCTACAAGGCATAAATTGTTGCTGTTATTGAGGTATGATACTGTACGACGGCTGGAGGCTAATTACTCCAAAGTTATCGCGTGAACTTTATTTTAAAAAGTCTTTGGTTGTTGATCACAGTCATCCACACTTTTTAGCCCAAAGCCAAGGAAGATGGTCCATTGGCCACACTGTTGCCAAGATCTACTCACCCTAAAAAAAAGGCTTCTTGAATATAGCACTTTTTCAGCATTTTTTTAGTTTGAGTGATACATTTTTAGTTTTTCCATTATTTTACAGCTTTTAACAATATTTTTTGCATATGAAAATATTAATACTGTTTTTTCCGATATAAAGTTATATTTTTATATCTCATATTTTACAAGTAAACGTAAAACGTAATGGAATTAGACTGTTGAAATTAAAAATAATATCTTTTAAGGCCGGGTTTTTGAGATGTGGATTAAGTTAAAAATTAGTTTTTTTACTGTTTATCTCGGATTTTTGCGGCGGAATGTAATTTTTTTTTTATTTCAATGAAGACCAACATTTTAAGCTAAACTAAGCTGCTCCGTCAAAATTGTGTATACAAATTTGTTAATGGCGGCACAAATTTTTTCTCATATTAACTAAATCAAGTTTAACTTAGATCTCAAAAATCTTGCCTTAATTTGATTCATTATGAATTTTTTAAAGTTGCGTTATCTATATATATAAAAAGAAGTGTACACTTTGATGTCACCACTAACTGCGAAAACGGGTAGACCGATTTCAACAAAAACGTTGGGGTACGTTGGGGATAGTCTGTAGATGGTTTATGTAAAGTTTGCATGAAATCGGAACATTGGTACCGGAGATATGGCATTTAGATTTTCGTATATATTCCCATACAAATATCAACAAAATGCCCTCCTTTTTGAGCTTCTTCGAAACGGCTTGACTGATTTTTATGAAATTTTGTATGTGTTTTTGTTAGGTATGAGAATAGTTCGTAGAGTATATTTTATATCCCTAGAGGGCGCAAAATAGGGTATAAGCTCCCCCTCCCTATATCTTCTTATCTAATCAACCTGTTTCTCTTAAAATTTGGCATGCAGGCACTGTAACATCTGAAAGAAAATAGGGAATAGAGCGTGAAATAGGGCAAGAGGAGTAAAATCTCCCCCTCCCTATATCTGCTTATCAAATCGACCGATTTTCTTGAAATTTTGCAGGAAAATAGTGTAACATCTGGAAAGAACTATAGCTATATAAATTTTTATTATATAGGGCGTGAAATAGGGCAATAAATAAAAGCTTCCCCTCCCAAATCTTTTAAACTAATCAACTGATTTTCTTGAAATTTGGCGGGCAAATAGTGTAACATCTGGAAAGTACTAACTCCTATAATTTTTATTATATTCTTTACTAATCAACCGGTTTTCCTAAAATTTGGCATGCAGGCACTGTAAAATATGAAAGAAGTAAGTTATATGGCAAAACAACGTTTGCCGGGCCAGCTAGTTTATTTCAGGGACCGCAAATAACAGTTATATTGGAATTTTAAAACAAAAAAAGCACATAGAAGTAAATGTCGAAAAACTTATTCAAGTATACCATATTGTTCCTTATGCACTTGTCAGTGATAAAATATATTGATTTTTATAATTTTGATTTTTATATAAAAATCAAAAAATAACAGTTATTTTTTTATTTTTATTTTTTTGAACAAAAATAACTGTTATTTTTTGATTTTTATTTTTTCGATCAAAAATAACAGTTATTTTTTGATTTTTATTTTTTTGAGCAAAAATAACAGTTATTTTTTGATTTTTATTTTTTCGAGCAAAAATAAAAGTTATTCTCTAAATAAATGTACGTGATTTAATAATTTAGTTGACTTGAAATTTTTATTTTAGTGTTTAATTATCATTGGAATTCCTTATGCACATTAAAATAATTATTAAAGTCATCTAAATTATTAAAACACGTAAATTTATTAAAAGAATAACTTTTATTTTTGCTCGAAAAAATAAAAATCAAAAAATAACTGTTAAATTTGTTCAAAAAAATAAAAATCAAAAAATAACTGTTAGTTTTGATCGAAAAAATAAAAATCAAAAAATAACTGTTATTTTTGTTCAAAAAAATAAAAGTCAAAAAATAACTGTTATTTTTGCTCAAAAAAATAAAAATCAAAAAATAACTGTTTTCATCTGACTTTTACGAAAAAAAGGCATAACTGTTACGGTCCCTGGCTTATTTATAAATTAAAGTCATCTTAAAAAAAAACGTTTTTTATTTATTTTGTTTTAAAGATAAGTTTTTGCATCTATTTTGATTTATTTTTAATGTTAAAAAATTAACTGACTTTGATTTTTTTTTTTTTTTTTTGTCATTCCGTCCATCTGTTGTAAACACGCTTTCTTTCGAAACACTCAACAGAAAAGAGCCATATTGTTATAAAAATCTTTCTTATTCCCCTAAGCAATTTGGGATTGAAATGTAGCATAATCGGTTCAATAGAAAAAGAGTTATGAACCCATGTGTACATTGTACAACCTCCTTAAAATATATGTATATATTTTTTTTGGAATTCTTTAATTAGGCTCGAGTTCATCAAATTTAATTTTCATTAAATTATTTTCACTGAGGGAAGGAATTTTACAAATTTTAATAAAAAATTCCAAGTTGTAAAATTCCTCCCCTCAGTGAAAATAATTTAATGAAAATTAAATTTGATGAACTCGAGCCTAATTAAAGAATTTCAAAAATTAAAAATTAACAGTTCAACTAAAATCAAAATTGTTCTTAAAATAGCTATGACACAAGCTCTAATGTTTACATTTGTACTTTAATTTGTACAAATAAAATGTCGACGAAAGTGGACAAAAGAACATAATAAAAATGTATTCAGGTTTTCAAGACATAGTCTTGACAACAAGAATACGAAAAAAAAACAGAGGAAAGGAGGCAACATGTACTTTAAAATTTAAGTGATAAAAAAACAGCAAATTTCGAACCACCAGTACTACTGGTTAAAGATTGATGTTTGCGTGTTGGCTAACGGGCACCGCAGTGGTGCAGTGGGTAGAACTCAAAGATCTTCTGAGGATAGAATGTGGTGATTCTTGAAACATGTTAAGATCAACCCGGGTTCGAATCCCAGCTCAGCCAGGGAAAATTATCAATAAATTTTAATAAAAAATTCCAAGTTGTAAAATTCCTTCCCTCAGTGAAAGTAATTTAATGAAAATTAAATTTGATGAACTCGAGCCTAATTAAAGAATTTCAAAAATTAAAAATTAGCAGTTTAACTAAAATCAAAATTGTTCATATATATTTGTTTAGCCATTTTTTCGAATGTGTTCAATGAATCAAATTTCAATTAATTGAGCTTTTTTGCAATAGTCCTATTCCATCAATATTTCAATGACTTTTTGCTTAAGTCAACCTTTGGTCACATTCAAGCTACCAGATTCATTGAAAATTGGTTAATATAATAAAAATTACTTATAAAAAGAAATAATTCTTACAGTCTTGTTTAATTTTGGCAAAAAAATTAACATAAAGTGGTAACAGAATGTATCGATTCTCATAAAATTTTGGACAAATTCGGCTTATATGACTGGAAATTGCACAAAAATTTTTTCTAGTTGGTTCTATTATTTACCATATGCACCTTAAAAGGCGGCCTTCCGAGAAGCATTTTAAGAAGCATTAAATTAAATAAAAAAAAGGTTATTATTGTATTGAAATTCGGTATAATTTAAGTTTATTTAAAAAATTATTAATATTTGTGATTAACGATGCATAATTTACGAAATTTCTGAAACATAGAATTTTTTTTTTTTTTTTTTGAATTAGCCAAACACAGTACAACTCATCATTTTGAGATCCAATTCTGAGAATTGCAGGTGAAAGTAGTCTTAAAAAATAAGATCTTCTGCATCATTAGTTTTGTCAAGTTGGCTGCATTAATAATTTAATGGGCTTTTTGCTCAAGGTGGATTTTTTTCTTTTTTTCTATATTTTACCGAGGTTATATCTCGGTATATCGTACGGAATATCTCTATTGTGCCTGAAGAAAATTGCAGATATTAAATAGGAGAAAAAAATCGAGACCTACCTACCCGAAAAAGTTGCATCAAGTGCCTTAAAAATCGCAAAAATTCTTATTTTTATAATTTGTTCCCCATTTTTCACCTTTTTAGCTCAATAACTGGATTAAAAATCCACAAATATGCTTTTTTTATCAGTCAACTTATTTGACTAACTTGTGTTTTGTTTTACTCAATAACTTGAAATAGTGGTTTTTATGTGGGCAATAAAAACGAAAATTATTCTGAACTTTTTATGGTCCACTACTGTGTAATTAGCGTGGGTGTTTCTTACAGGTAACAAAATGCGTGTTCATTCTTTTAATTTGTGCAATTCTCAGATTTGAGTCCCGAATTAATGAGCTGAAAATTGTTGTACTGTGTTATAAGATTGTAAGGTCAGGTTTTATGAAGATTGGCTTATTATTTAAAGATACCGTAAAAAGCCCACTCCTGAACTGTTTGAACTCTCGGTGGAGGGTATTAAAGATTCGACACGGCCAAATATAGCACTCGTACTTCTTTTGTATTTTATTTCCATATTAATTGTCAAAGACAAAAAATTAATTATTCATGTAATTTCATGCCATGCTAATAATTTTGTTCTGTCAAACTAAATCGCTTCTCTTTGTATTTTTTTAGCACTTTTGTAAGGTTTTTTTTTTTTTTTTGGTATATTTTAGAATTTTTTTTCGCAAAAATCTAGCACTCTCTCTTTTTAAGTTTTGGCAACACTGATTGACCGCAACACAAGCGGCGGCTTTATTTAAGAAGATATAATGTTCGATCTTACCAATGTATAATCCTCAGCAAGCCTTGCATTTTTTGGATGCTATGGAGTCTGTAAGGGGGTCTGTTGTCGATTGTTTTTACCCCATATGTGGTAATGCTGTTTGTTAACAAACCTGCGCTGTTAACGAGGGAGTTTACACGGTGTCTAGCAAACACGTTTGTTTTGTTTGTAGGCGATTGGGGTAGAGAAGAAAGAGGGGTTGTCAAACAGACATGAAATGAGTTGTCATGTCTGTTTATATGAATTTCCATGTTTTTAATTTGTATGTATGTATATGTATATTAGACTATTATACATGAAAACAGACATGTTTGGAAAGACATTGTGAAAAGGCAATAGGTTTTTGGAACCAGAAGAGGTTAAAACATTCCTAGAAGAAAAATGCTTCAAGGTAAAACATGTAGTAAATATTAAAAATAGAGAAAAAATTCCCCAACCACTTTTTCGAGTGGAGTTTGAACCCGGCGACGTAAAACTTAAAAAAAACGAAACACATCCTATTTACAATTTAAAATATATTCTCTACAGAAGAATAACTATAGAAGAGCCGCACAAAAAAATGGACCTGTTCAGTGCTTAAACTGCCAAGAATTTGGCCATACCAAGGCATACTGCTACTTACCCCCTGTCTGCGTAGTATGTGGTGAACTACACGGTACAGTTTCTTGCGATAAGTCTTAAACCGACCCCAACGTAAAAAAATGTAGCAACTGTGGCGGTAATCACACTGCCAATTATAGAGGATGCCCAGTATATAATATTGTCAAGCAGACGGTTGGACCGAAAACAAATACCCCTCAAATGCAGGTTGCAAATCACGTAAACACAAATGCAATTCAAGCCCCCCAGCCTAGTAATAACAGAACCTCTTACGCTAACGTCCTAAAATCAAACCATCAGCCAATGCAAGGTGCCTCGCCAAGTAATGATGAAACTCCGGTTTCTAATTTAAGTCGTTTAGAAATAACCATGGAAACATTAGTGCAAACAGTAAATAATTTTACGAACACAATGGGTAATATGACGCAGGAAATGCTTAGAATGCAATCGATGTTATTGCAAGCTGTACTTAACAAACCATGAACTGTTTAAAAAATTTTTTTGGAACGCAAACGGCATCCGCCAACATAAAAATGAATTAGAATACTTTCTTAAAAATAAACAAATTGATGTCATGATGATTTCTGAAACTCATTTGACCTCAAGAAATACGTTTAAAATCAATGGTTTTATACTATATGATACCAAGGACCCTCGAGATAGAGCTTGTGGAGGTTCTGCCATCTTAATAAAAACTCGAGTCAAACACTACATTATGTGTGATCACCGTGAAGACTATCTGCAAGCAACGACTATTTGGGTTGAGGAGCTAAATCGAAACATAGTAATTTCTTCTTTATACTCTCCACCTAGATTTTCCATATCAGAAGGCCAATATTATAAATATTATAAATCATTAGGACCCTGTTTTCTGGCCGCTGGCGATTATAACGCTAAACATACCTTCTGGGGGTCACGACTTATAACACCAAAAGGTCGTGTTTTGTTTAACACAATCTCTAAAATGGGCTTAAATGTGGTCGCGAGCGGGCAACCAACATATTGGCCTACTGATCAGCAAAAAATTCCAGATGTTATCGACTTTGGCGTGGTTAAAAACATCCCCACAGAAACGATTCATGTTGAAGCTTCCTTAGAATTATCATCCGACCACACACCTACAATTGTTACTATATCGAACCCAAATAGAATTGTATTTCCGTCAGGTTACTTAGCGACGCCAGCCACACAAATAAATTGGTTAAAATATAAAAAATTTCTCAGTGCCCATTGCACAGAAAATATTCCGCTTAGTACACCGGAGAATGTGGATCTCTCTCTTGTTAACTTTGACAGTTATCTTAAACTAGCTGTTCAACACTCCAGCGTTACCCCCAAAAAAATTAAAAATAATAAAATATGTTCTTCAGATGTCGAGCGGCTCTTGACTGAAAAAAGGAGAGTTCGAAGAGAGTGGCAACTTTACAGATCCTTAAGATTTTATTAAAAGAATGCACAAAAAGGCTAAGAAAGTTGCTACAGAATCAGAAAACGGCTTCTCTAGAGAAATATCTTAAGGAACTTGATGCAACTCCACAAACTGACTACTCATTATGGCGTGCAGCTAGAAATCTAAAAAGGCCAGTTATATCTAAGCCACCATTAAGAAACTTGAATGGTAGTTGGGCAAGAAATGATAATGAAAAAGGAAACCTGTTTGTAAATCATTTGAAAAACGTATTTACACCAAATATATCTCACAATATTGCGGTCGAGTTACCACCTGTTGATGCTAGAGCAGCTATTCCCCTCAGATTTGAGATAAGAGAAATCGAAAAGGCTATTTGTGACTTAAACACTAAGAAGGCACCTGGTATTGATAAAATCAGTAATAAAATGCTTTTGGAGCTACCTCGCATAGCAAAGAAAATTATTCTTTTTATTTTTAATGCTATTTTACGCCTTGAATACTATCCTGAAAAATGGAAGGTTTTCTTAGTTACCATGATACCAAAGCCAGGTAAAGATCATACAAAAGTTGAGTCTTATAGACCTATTAGCTTATTATCAAATATGTCAAAGCTGTTTGAGAAATTATTAGTTTCAAAATTAACACCAATTTTAAGTGAAAATAGATGTATTCCAAACCATCAGTTCGGATTTAGAAGAAAACACAGCACAATCGAGCAGACTCATCGAATAGTAAATGTCATAAGAAAAGCATTTGAAGAAAAGAAATATTGCTCAGCACTCTTCATCGATGTTTCGCAAGCTTTTGACAAAGTCTGGCATGAAGGCTTATTACACAAATTGAAGCAAAATTTACCAGCAAACACACACAAGCTGCTAGAAAGCTACTTAGTCGGTCGTCAATTTATTATTAAAGAAGGAAATTTCTTAAGTTCACCTCAGCCCATTGCCGCTGGAGTCCCACAAGGCAGCATCCTGGGCCCCCTATTATACTTAATTTATACTTCGGACATGCCAACAAGCAACTACACACAAACTTCAACATTTGCAGACGATACAGCTTTTCTAAGCGTCCACGAAAATCGTTATGAAGCATCGCGTTACTTACAGCATCATATATTTCAACTAGAAATATGGTTAAGACAATGGAGGATAATGGTCAATGAGCAAACATGTGTACATATAACATTCACTTTGCGCCGGGAATCTTGCCCCCCTATTACAATCAATAATCAAATAATTCCTCAACATTCGCATGTTAAATATCTCGGTATACATCTGGATCGGCGATTAACGTGGAAATGCCATATAGAGGCAAAATTAACTCAAATTAAACTAAAAGCCATTCAAATTCATTGGCTTATTGGAAGAAATTCTGTCCTTAGTCTCGATTGCAAGCTTCTACTTTACAACTCTATCTTAAAGCCTATCTGGTGCTACGGTATTCAACTATGGGGCACTGCCTCGGCCTCTAATATCGACAAAATTCAAAGGCGCCAAAATAAACTTCTTCGAATAATCACAGCCGCTCCCTGGTATGTTAAAAACTCAAACATTCATAAGGATCTCAATGTGCCATTAGTGAAATCTATGATTACAAAATATGCAATAAAATATTTAAAAAGGCTTGAACAACACCCAAATCCACTAGCTCGAAATATTTTAAATCATGGCGGCCACACTCGCTTAAGAAGAAGAGACACTGCAGCACTTACCCAATTAGATGAGCGATAAACACCTATAAAAGTGAACATAACCCGTGATGAAGAAAATTTTGTCTGGCACTGGCAGGAGATAAAATAACGTATTAGGTTAAGATTTGATTAATTATTGTTAGTTCATATTTAATATATGAAGATTCAATAAAAAATAATGACAAAAAAAAAAAAAAAAAAAAAAAATGTTCAAAAGAGAATGTCAAAAACAGACATGTCTGGAAAGACACAAAGTAAACTCCCTCCAAATCAAATGCTATGGTCACACTTGGGTTCTTCAGCGCGTTTAAGCAAATCGGATGTGATTAAGCTCTAATCACAGCAAAATCGAGATGATTACCCATACAACAAAGTGATTTGTTGATCACTTAAGCCACACGGGTACAACCGACCACGATTTCTTCTTAAAACTTTTATTTTGTCCCTAAATAATTCAAAAATTTTCACAATTTCATCATGTATATGTTTAAAAAAATTCTGATAACTTTAGTAAAGTATTTTTTATCCATTTTTAATACTTTACAGATATATAAATTTGTTTGTTGTTTTTTTTTTTAGTCAACTATCATCTTAATCGTCTCAAATGTAATGTGAACGGTTTTTATTTGCTAAATCAACATTTAGCTTAAACCCCAAGTGTGAACATAGGAAAAATCTATTCATGATGTTTTGCCAGATTATACTGATCATAAATGTCAAAAAGTGAGCGTAGAACAACACTTTAGATGACAGCTTATCCTTGCGTAAGTTTTATCGGACTAAAAACAACACCCTTTATATGTGTATGAAATTACATGTATTTTTAATTATAGCAAGTTATATCTATATTTATAAATATATACATATATGTATATATATGTAATAATATTTATATACGAATATATTTTAGCAAACATATTTCGTATTAAAGCCTGTGTGTACGTTAAATATTTTAACACATGTATTTTACATGTATTTCGCATGTATTTTACATGTATTTCACATGTTTTTCTTTACATTTACACAAATACCAAATAACTTAAATGATCAATTTAAAAAAAAAATCGAAAATATTTGAAAATTTTGCATATTTTATTTATGAACATACATAAACATAAATATTTATTAACGAGTATGTGTGTGCAAGTGCAAATGTATAAATATATGTATGTGACTGTGTGTATGTGTCGAATTTGCATAAAATTAAATGCTGATGATGGCAATAATGACATTGATAATACGCGAGATTTTTACAATTGATGTTTATTAATTCAAATGTAAAATTCATTTGATGTTTATTTAATAGATGAAAATTCATTTTTAAATTGGTCTTATTGATTTGAAACAATATTTTTAAGCGGCAATAGGCATTTAAAAAAGCTGTTTATATTTATAGTTCTTTTAAATGTATGAATATTTTTGGGAGATACTTTGGGAAAATGGCTGACAGGGAAGGACTCCAAATAAAGTAATTCGTATATATTCTGCTTATATATATGAAAAACAAAAAAGACGCTGTACCGAATCTTAAAAACTAGAATTTCTAGTATTTTTCGGAAGTGAACAAGTTTTTTTTTTGGGATTTCACATGAGCGTGGCATTAAGTACATCATTGTTTTCCTTCCGCACGGTATATCAGAGCTGTGGAATTTTTGCCTACGTATTTGTAACGTTTTTTTCTAACGTTTTTTTTTTTAATTTAATTTTTCATTTTACTATTGTATATTTTTCTTGATTTATTTACATTCTTCGCTTTTGCACAGTTTTCGTTAAAAAAAAAAAGAGCGTAGAGATTTGAAATGATTTAATTGTATTTCATTGTTTTTTTCCACCAGTTTTTTTCAAACTTGTAAAACATTTCCGTTTAACGTCAACAACTTAATTTAAGTATATCACACTTTTAACGCTTACAAACCCGGCAAACTTTATACAGTTTTTAAAATATTTTTATATACATACAAACGGCCCTACAGTTCTGAATTTTTTTTTTTTTAATTTTTTTCATCGAAATTTTAACCGAAAAAATGTATAGTAATATAAAGAAATGTATAAAATGCTTTATGTAAAAACACTTTAGTGGATGGTTCTCATCACAAGGAAATAAAAACTTTCTCAGTTTTTTACCCTGAAGCTCTGCTCAAATGACAAATATCTTAGCCTTATGCTATGTTCACACTTGGGGTTTGAAACGCGTTTAAGCAAAATGTTGATTTAGCTAATCACAGCCGTTCACCTTAGATTTGAGATGATTAAGATGACAGTTGATTAAGAAAAAAACAACAAACAAATTTATATTTATTTAAAGTATTCAAAATGACTAATACTAAATTTACATTAGGCCGAAATCTTGTAGATTTGATTTAAAATCTTCTTCGAAATCTAGCGCGTTTACATTATACTTTTTTGACATTAGCTTGATTTTGTTTTTGTAACAAAACAACTGACTACAAGTTTTTTCGTTACACACACAAACACAAAAAGAAATATACATTAAAAAATTTGCATTACCTTTTATTATTTTTAATTAGGCTTAAGTTCATGAAATTTAATTTTTTCATTAAATTATTTTTATGAAGAAAGGAATTTTACAACATGAAAATCAATTAAAATTGTTATTGATAATCGTTCATTCTTGACGTGGCTGGGGTTCAATTTTAATTGATTTTCATGTTGTAAAATTCCTTTCTTCATAAAAATAATTTAATGAAAAAATTAAATTTCATGAACTTAAGCCTAATTAAAAATATTAAAAATTTGGATTAAAAACCATAAATAGTTCAACAAAATAACCACAATACTAATTACCTTTTATTAATAATCAACGATATTTATTTTAGCAATATTATTCGTCTTTATCAAAAAGTAATTTAAATTTTTGGGAATACAAAATTTTAATTTCAAAAGGTTTTGTTATTCGTGCTTAATTCCCAGTTTTAATTCCTGATAAAAACACTTGAAATTTATTGTTGATGGGATAAGCTATTCCTATGCGAATTTCACTGTTTGCTTAGGCCAGATCATCAGGAAACTTCATCCATAAAGATTTTAGAAAAACTTAAGATATTTAACCAAATAAAACTGTTAAACGTATAAGATTTATAAGCAACAGTTCTACTTGTAACAATATCAAAGTTTAAACAAAGCACATCAACAATAAACAGTGGGTTCATCTCATCTTACATTCCCCATTAATTGTAGTTGTTAGTAGGTTAAGAAAAACAATTAAGTGCTTTTTTAGGCCGTGCACTTGCCTGTTTATTATCAAAAAGTAATTTCGATTCTTTTTTATTTTTTTTTTACAATTTTTATAAAACTTTTTAATTTTTTTTTAACAATTTTTGTTTTGTTTTTATTTTTTTTTTTTTTTTGTCTTTCTTAAAACTAAAATTTTTTTCGAACTATTTATATTTATATTGCCAGGGTATCACACAAATTTTAGGAGCCTCAACCGCAAAGTCCTCATTCGACCTAAACCTTCGTTAAGGAAGGCGAGAGCTTTCAGAATCCGCTCCAGAGTATATTGTTCTCCACCAGTAATCTTCTGAGTTATTTCCTTGGTACTCCACCAGTAAAACGTCTGAGTTATATTTGGTTCTCCACCAGTCACATTGAGTTATTAATGGTTCTCCACCAGACAAAACCTCAAATTGAGGTTAAAAACGGTTGCACAAAATCAATGGTGACAGCCGCAAAAACCGTAACTCGGTACAGTTATGCGACGCCAAGCCATTAACCAATGCGGTGTGACACCGCAAAACGCACGAAAAGCAGACAAACAAGAACGATCTGATTGTCCTTTAAAAAAATGACAACGAGCGCGAGCTGCTTCTCCACTCAGAGCAGTTTTACGAGTGGTTTTTATTTTTAATGTCATTTTTTCTTGTGCAGGGAAGTATTTTTTAGTGCTTAATTGAAAAAACCATAGTTGCATCATTAAGTACTACTAGATTTTGAGTAGATTTCGTCGAAATCTAGTCACGAAGTAGATTTTGTTTTGTATGGGAAATCTAGTCAAAAATAGATTTGGCTCGAAATCTCGTAAGTACTAGGTTTTGCGTACGTGTAAATGTAGTATAAGAATTACTTTAATAAAGTTATCAGAAGTTTATTTTAAACATATTAATGATGAAATTGTGAAAATTTTTGAATTATTTATGGACAAAATAAAAATATTAAGAAGAAATCGTGATCGTTTGTACACGTGAGGTGTACGTTCATGGTGGCCGATTCTACATTACACTCAGTTTGAGGTATGTTCAGAGGATTCTATGTGATTAATGAAGTTATTTAGTTATAATCACGTCAATTTGAAGTGAGTTGCAAATCACTTTAATGTAAAGGTAATCATCTCGATTTTGATGTGATTACAGCTTAATCACGTTCGAGTTGCTTACACGCGTTAAAGAATCCACGTGTGAATATAGCATTATATTAAATAACAAATTATACTGGAAAATGACATATACTCATAATATATTCTGGAGAACTAAGACGGCAACTGCACTATAAAAAAGACCATCGGCCTCAACTCAAGAAATGTATACTGGTAGTACGACGTTGTTATCAAACCCATATTATTTTATGGCGTAGCTATTTGGTGGTCGGCGCTCAAGGGGAGGAACACGCAAATCGACTTTGAACGTATAATCAAAAAAATTTAAGTGGTGGCATAACGATAATACCTATAGACGCCTTTAGGACCACACCTTCTAAGGCCGTGTCTATAATCTTGAACTTGATACCACCATACATTCTGGCGAAAAGGTTAGCGAACACAACAGTAAGACAACAGTAAGACAACAGTAAGACTAAAGTCCACAAGTGAATGGAGAGATTACAACATCGGACATGTAAGAATTCTGTATGACAATAATTACCAGGCGGTTGTTGATTATGTCACACCAGAACCAATCTTTGATCCTGTCTTCAACGTATGCATTTTGGATAATAAATGTGGTCCACTAAGATGACATAAAAAATTGCGCAGATGCAGTTAAGATATTAACCATACAGAGTATGGTGTCAATTCTGGTATTTACACCGGGCAGTTGATCTAAAGCATTCCTCTAAGGCTGCCGAATTATTGTAATGTCATCGGGAAGGAGATAGTGGCCATCCACACAGCCGCGAAGCACATTCAGTATGAAGGGATATCTGGCAGAGATATTCAAATTATTACCGACATTAAAGATCCCTAGAGAATGTGTATATCGCATTGAGAATTATCCAAGCATTTCGGGCGACTTTGTAGGAGATAGCTAGACATAAGACGGGTACCTTTAAGTGGGCATACATGGAAACACTTTAGCTGTCTCGTTGGCGCATGAAGGCACCACCATGAATCGGAACAGTTCAACGTATTGTAAAGCTCAACAATAGTAAGCGACTTATCGCACACAAATTTCGTCTTACTGCGAGTCAGAGATGGTTCGATGAAACTACTTGTGAGGATTAAACATGCAAGAGTACTATATTCGGCTATGCAGAATCTTTTATATCCTTCACTATGGTGCACTAAGAACAGAAAGTTATAAAATAACGTTCTCTAGATATAAATAAATCTATTTTGTCGGATATTTTGTATTTATAACCAAGCTGCTTAAACTTAATTTGGAAGTTTTATCTCTTGCCGTTCTCTAGATATACAGAAATCTATAATGTCTTTGTACGGAAAGACCACGCCCACTTCTCCACTTCCCCTTACATCTTGTCGGATATTATCTATTGATAATTAAGCTGAAATTTGGTTGTCCAATGTTTATAAGTCTTGAAAAAGTCATATTTGATAGGAAGTACTTTAACATTTGTTGCAATAGACTGTTAAGACATAAAAACATATCTTTTATGTCAAAACAAAATTAATAATTAATGTGTGATTTTTTAAGAGCTATAGGAAAGTTTTAAAAAAAACACATGAAATTCAAAAAAAATGCATGAAATCTTTATTTGAATCGATAGTACGGTCCATATAATTTAATGTTTGAAGATTATTTCATGCAAATGTTGAACGTGACTGCGCCTCAAATGGTCCGTCCGCTTAGTCCAATTTTGGCATACTCTTTCCAACATTTCGGCCGGTATCTCATGAATAAATGCTTCAATGTTGTCTTCCAATGCGTCAATTGAAGCGGGCATGTGAGTATAGACATGAGCTGTAACATAGCCCTACAAAAAATATTCTTAAGGCGTTAACTCGCACGATCAAGGCGGCCAATTGACCGGTCCGTGAAATAAAATGTTCACCGAACTCGCCTCTCAATAAGTCCACTGTTAAGCGTGCTGTGTGGCATGTGGCACCGTCTTGTTGAAACCACATGTCATGCAAGTCAAGCTCTTGCATTTTGGGCAAAAAAAAGTTGGATATCATCTCACGGTAGCGCTCAACATTCACAGTTACGTTACGATTCGCATCATCTTTGAAGAAGTACGGTCCAATGATGCCAACAGCCCATAAACCGCACCAAACTGTGACTTTTTCTGGATGCATTGGTAGCTCTTGCAATGCTTCTGGCTGATCTTCACTCCAAAATCGACAATTCTGCTTATTAACGTACCCATTGAGCCAATCATGAGCTTCGTCGCTGAACACAATTTTTCGATAAAAAAGTGGATGAACTTTCTTAACAGAGCACGTATTTTGATGCTTGACAGTGAAACAAAACACGAAACGTGCGTCAATGTTGCCAAAAAGATAATAGCTTAAAAATCAACCGATAGCTCTTAGTGACATTATTTTGTGAAATACTTTTCAAACATTAATTTTATTTCAAACAAAGTTTTTTTGTTGCAAAGCAAAAAAAATTACGAAAAAAAAAATAAAAAAAAAATACCCAAGAACTTCCAAAATTACAACAAAAGTCCCTAACATAACACCAAAAAAAAAACATGTTTGCAAAATAAAATGCCCTCTGTGGGGATAAATCCCCTTATTCGACAACTCTGTTGCGTATGTGTAATGTATAAAAAAAATATGTGCCTGTTCTTCATGGTAGCCATCGTTTCAATTTGCAAAAAAAAAACATTTTAAAAGTATTAAACAATTACACTTGCATCTACCCTTCCGGTTCTGGTTTGTACTTTCAAAAATGTTGAGCTTTTTCTTTTTTTCTGTTTTATTTTTAGAATGTTTTCTTTTTTTTCAAGACATTGTTATGAGTAGATTTAAATTGTTCAAGGCAAACGAAGACGCAGATGAGAAATTAACGCACCTCCTCAATCTGTTTTTTTTTTCTTTTCTTTTGAGCATTTGTTCCATTGCCCCGTTGAGGCTGAATCAAAACTTTTGGTAATTTGGCTGAAAGAATTGACAAGAAACTCAACATATATTAAAATAGATTCCACAAAGCACTATCTAGCCGCACTATCGGGTCTTGAAGTTGGACAACTCTGAAATGTTAAATTTCTAAATGCTCGCGATTTTTCTACTGTGCATACTAATTCTTGTTGTATTTATATATTAATGAATTAAAAGAAGTCTAAGGCCCGTTTTCACAACTTACCGATAGCTAAAAGTAAACTTTAACCGGCCTTATAAAAAGTGTTCCAATATTAAAACTTTAATTCAACCTAATGTGAGCGATAAAGTAAATTAAGGTTCATCCTACCTGGTTAAAGAAAAGTTGTAATAATGGAACACTTTTTATACGGCCGATAAAATCCTATCTTTAGCTACCGGTAAGTTGTGAAAACGGGCCTAATTGACTAAAGAAAAATTAATTTTAAGTTAAAATTTAAGAATTTAAATTGTGTTCATAGGTCAAGCTACACGATGTCTTTTCAGACACGTCTAACAAACACGTGTGTTTTGTTTGTAGGCGATCGGGTTAGAGAAGAAAGAGAGGTTGCCAAACAGACACGAAACGAGTTTTCATGTTTGTTAATATGATTTTTTATGTTTTTAATATGTATGTATGTGTATATTAGACATAAAAACAGACATGTCTGGAAAGACACCGTGTAAATGGCAAAATACACAAGTATTTTATTAAATTATGTATTTTTCTATTTCCATTAAGAATAAATAAACACTTTGTGAGAAAGCAGGACTTTTATATGTCCTTTAGATAATTTGAACACATTCAATGCAACGTAGCCATATATTCCACCAAAAATTAAAAAAAAAGAAACTTGAAATCATTGTAGTTTTAAGCAGTGGTGGATTTACGCCTAGGGCCTAGGGCGGCATAATTTAAAGGGCGCCAAAATTTAATTGGCCATGTTTTACTTTAAGCGAATACGAAATTTATATTAAATTATACATATTAAGTAATTCAATTGTTGAATTAACTTCTTAATTAGTAAGTCGATTTAGATGGTTATCGATTCTGATCACAGATTGAATAAAGGAAATAAAATAATATTCTTAACATTTTTTTTGGCAATACATACAAAAATCGCATAACAAAAAAATTTAATTTTAAGGCTAAATATAGCGATAAAGTTTCAACTATTAATAACACTACGTGACAATTTTTTGACCAAACGAATTTGACACCTATTCTGTATGTATCTGAATCCGAATATGAAGTCAGAATTGTCAAAAGTAGAACAGTTTTTGAGATATTCCAAGATAACCGTTATTTGTGTTTTTAAAAAAGATTTATTTGGTCACGACTTTGTTGAAATTTTGTCACGTAGTGTAGTTTATTAAAAATTTAAAGTTTTTTAAAATTATTAATATTAAATTCAATACCATAAAACACGATACACAAAATCTGTAAAATATTTTGGCGATAATTACAATTGCGAAGTCAAATTTTTAAATAAAATACCGGATTTTGTGATAATGCGGATTCAAAACTTGGTTTAGGAGCTTGGCGTCTTATATTATAAAACTTTTACTCCGTAGAATTTCCCCTCTCCCAAGAAACGTTATCTAAATATATGAAGTTTATTTCCGAAAACGTGTTTAAATTAAAAAAATCAATCCATTTTCTAAAAATTTGTTCAGAAGGAGGTAAAATAACTCATATTTAATGAAGAATCCCCAGGATATCGTTATCCTTCCTGCAATGGGTATGCCATTAATTTTTATTTTAAGCTTTAATAAAAATAATATATTGAATGTATTTTTTTGTGCACACTGACTATAAAAATACAAAATTATAAAAATTTTTTGTTTGTTATACAATCTTATGGTGTTTTCTTTTCTACAAACAAATTTGACATTTGATTTAAAAAATGCAATTTGGTGTCTGTTTCTTAAAAATTTTGCTCCCGAAAAGGGTGGCTTGTTTTATTCTTAAAAACTCATCCTTTTCGGGACCTAATCGTGTTTTTCATCAAATTTCGAATATTTCCATTTCATTTGAGAAAAGGAGGTGTAGATGTCATCCCTCACATTTTTCACCAAAATTCGAATTTTTTCTACAAAGTGGCATAAGTGGCGCCAAGAATTTTATATGGGATTAAAAAGTTCCTAAGTGCAAACATAATGCAATCGTCAAGCCATGAACAACTATATGCGATATTATGAGATCGGACTTTAAATGGCTGCGCTACATATACAAAAACTAAAAGGGCTGTTTTTGGGGCGTGGCAAAAAAATGTTCCTGTTTTAGAAACTTCATTGACATATCTTTCATTCTAGGGGGTGGCTGGGACAACTTTTTTTATGAATGGATGTCGACATGTATATGGGTGTATTTAAATCAAATCAGTAACATGTTGCAAGTTCGAGAAACAGCCTTAATTTGTGTTGTGTTATGCATCTTTTTTGTCAATTTTTATTTAAAGTAAATAATATATAAACTCTCTTCCTTTAAAAGCCTTATTTAATAGCTTAACAAAAATGTTGCTTATTGAAAGATTGGGGGAGTGTTTAAAATGCTTTAAGTTTAAAAACGAAATATAAAGCAAAATTTAAGTGTTAAACCAAACATACAATTAAATGCTCGGAAATTCGCAGTAGCGTTAGGCTAAGAAAAATGATTTATATGTATGTTTATTGTCCATATTGGCTGGCTTATTATCTAGCTAACGCGGCCTACACGAAAAAAGTTTATTTGGTACTATAAAAATGGGCCCAACTAGAAACAGATTTTAAAAAGGGTATAAATTAGTTTCCAAAAGTTTCTCTTGCGGCCTTTTGCGCGATTGTATAATGAACGCGCTAGACTAACGAACTATAGATTAGTCTATATAATAAACTATAGACTTGTAGACTAGTCTATAGTTCAGTGTCTATACACTTGGATATACAGGGTGGCGCAGAATGAGCTATATGGTTTGAGTTCTTTATAACTTTTTTAATTATTATTCTTTCTTTTTTTTAGCATTTTGTGAAGGAGACTTGGGGAATTAATGATGAATCATTACACTATCGAACAACGTATAATTGAAATAATTGAATTTTATTTTTTAAACCAACAGTCTATTGTGTGGACACAGCGTACATATTGTCGTCATTTTTATGTGCGCATTGCACCCATAGCATCAGCAATAAACCATTTGATTGGATATTTTCGTCAACATGGTTCTATAAGAACCCTTCCATCCAAGATCCATACTCCAACTAAAAACCAACATTCGAAATGAAATCATGGCCATTACACCCGAAATTCTGCGAAAAGTTATGGAAAATATGCTAAAAAGATCTTGTATGTGCGGATCAGAAAATGGACATCACTTACAGGATATCATTTTTCAAAGCTAATTGCATAAAATTCCCCAATAATAGACTGTATTTAAAACAAAAAAAATTATATGTAATTATCGCATAAATAAAAAACTTATAAACCATTTAAACCATATAGCTCATTCTGCGCTACCCTGTACTATATTGGCCTAGGTTCTTGTTATTAATTAAATTGTTGGGTTTTTAAAACGGGCAAATTATCTTGTTTTTTCCACTTACCATGTTATGCCTGCCATTAATCTCCTAATTCAATAAAAGGAACTCAAAACAATTTGCTAAAACCCTTGGCATAAAATTTTGCATAAACATCATCAATTTCATACAGATAGTGGTGTATACTAAAATCCAATATAAGTACATAAATAAATTAGTCCCATTCTGGCTTTTAAATGTTTTTTTGCTCCTAACAGACCAAATTAACTTAATTTTAGTTGATTACCGAAAAAAAAATCGCATTTATATACTTAAATAACTAACTGGAAGAAATATGTAAAATATGGTAACTAACAACAACATCGTAACAAACTTAACAGTGGACCCTAAAAAAAGATATATGTTAACCATTAAACATTTAACTGTTAAACGGTTTGAAGTTGTTGAAGAGCAAAAAAAACCTGAAACATCGTCTTTTAAAGAATGTGCAAAACCTCAGAGGCCTTTTTTATTTTTTTTTTTTTTTTTTATTAGTTGAAAATTATATTTAACAGCAGCACAAGTGGAAAAATAAATGAAAGTTTGTGTTGAATACTTAAAATTTAATCAAGCATAACCATATTTGACTTTCTTCTTGCTTAGGTTTCACCTAATAACACATGTGCTGCCAACAACAACAACAACAACAAAAAAATGGAAAAAATTTATAAATTGGAGTTTTGTGTAAAAACTTTTTTTTCTTATTTTGAACCATGATCTCAATAAGTTGCCCAATATTTTCATTTTGGAAGTGTGTTGAGTTGTTCTATGTATTTGGGACGCAGTGTTATAAAATAGATTTTCTTTCAAAATCAATCACGAGTCCAGAAGAAGTGCGGTAAACTTTTTGTCAATCCGTTTGTAAAAAAGCGCAAAAAGGCTGTTGTACAGGTTGGCACATAAGTAACGTTGTGATTTAATAAGAGAATCAATTTTTTGTTTACGTTTTTTTCTTGTTTTGCAGAATCTAACTTTGAAATACTTGGGATATTTATGATGGAAAGACTCAACACAGTACAAAGAACCAAAATTGTTTTATTTTTTTGAAAGTCGGCAAAAAAAAATATTTTTGAGCAAAATTTCGAAATTTTTGTTTGTTAGAAATTCATAAAAAATTGTTAAATACAAGAGCTAACCTAAGAAACCGTTAGCACCATTGGATTCAGCGTACCCGAATTAGGTTAAAACGCCATGTGATCGGCTTGTCTCATAAAAAAGTGTCAAATTCTAGCACAGTGTAATTGTTGAATATCAAATGTACTCACAAATATGTGGTGTATGGTGTAGAATAAATTCAGAAAAGGTCATTGGACTATATTTTTCGAAAACAACGGAGAAATTGCGTTTAATGTGAATAGCATTGAGTACCGTTAAATGTAAATAGCATTGAGTACCGTTTAGTGTGAATAGCATTCAGTGCAGGGCAAAAATAGAAACATATTTGAAGCCTGAGGTAGAAAACAATCCAGAATTGTGGTTCTAACAAGATGGGGCCACAGCTCAAATACAAAGCAAATTAATTTTCATATTTGGATACGAAAATCGCATACATATTTGATTAAAAAAATTAAAATGAATTTTTTGCGACGACTATTTTTGCGGTAGTGATAAATAAGTTTGTAAATATAGTAATTGAATTTTTAGTCAACAACCAAGTTTATTGAGCCAATAAAAAAGTTGTTGCCTTAAATAATTTTTTTAACAAAAGGTATACGTGACTTGTTAAAATAAATTGTTGAAAACGTCGAATAAATCAAAGAAAATGTTAGTCGAATCTTTATTTTTGTATTCATTAATTAGGATGTATTCTTTGATAAATCCACGTAAAATTATTGTTGGGGGATGAGCTATGAACATTTCTCTGGTTGCTTAGTCCAGATCAACAGGAAACCTTTTTTTCCAAGACTTTGGAAAAACTAATAAAACTGAAAAGCGAATGAGAATTACAAACACTGAAGTCTTGTTTGCAACTGCTATTTAAAAGTGGACAAGAGTTGTAAAAACACTGTCTTTACTTTGATTCAAATATTTTTTATTGAGTGCGAAGAAATATTTAATTATTTCATTACTAAATATGTTTTACTAAGTGCTATTTTGCAAAATGCAATTTTGATAAATTTTTTCATTAAAACAAATAAAAAGTTTGTTGACCTTAAATGTTATTTTTAACAAACTGTGACAGCAACCTTTGCCATTCGTACTCATTTGAATGCAGACCAAACGCATCCGATGTCGGTGCTATGAGGCAGAATATGAATGATACGCTTTCAAAAGGAATCTAATGAATTACTCGCTCTTAATCATGCTAACTAGAAAGTCTCATTCCGAGACATAGTCTCGGAATGGGGTCGTGCGAATAGGGTCAATTTTAATGCCCGAAAAACCCAATGTTGCGTTCTAACGCATAAGCGCGCGACAAACCGGGGTGCCTCATCTGCATATATGGGTGGTAAAATTATTGAGGAATCAGAATCTCTTGATGTTCTGGGCATGAGGATACTATGTGATGTCCGATGAACAGAAAGAAGCATTCAAGTGCCAAAGGTGAAAGCATCTTGGTTATCAATACACAACATCCGTCTTAATTTGGGCGAGATTGGACAAGTGGCCGTGGCACTTCCCATACAAATATATTATAGATTTTTGTAAATCTGGAGATCTGCAAAGGCTAAAATTTCCAAATTAGGTACATAAAAGCATCTTGAACAAGTAGGCGTGGCACAAACCTTATTTATTTACATCGAAAGAACGGTATTTATGTAACTTTCTGTTATTATCGCACCATCGCACAGTGTGGTAGATCGCAAATCCAACTGGACAAAATTTATTAATCGCGTTAGGTTCACTTCTCACTCCTGAATTAAATAAAAAACGAGATCAAATATATAAATGAATATGGAGCGGAATCCTGGAATCCCGGGAAATTTAAAAAAAAATCCGCATATCCCTGGAAAAAAACTCTACTTCTAGTATATCTTGAAGGACATATATAACCATTATTAACGTCAATAATACGTCTTTCCGATGTATTTTGGGAGTTTTTACCCATTCTTCAAAAATTTCCTTTCCCGAAAGAGTGGAAGTCATACTGGAAAAGTGAAAAAAAATGTATGGCGGTCGCAAAAACGCGCAAGATTAACAGCTTTAACTCTACTTGAAAAAAGGAAATATTTTATTTTTTGCACTTTCTGAACTTCTTACAAAAAAAAAAATTTTTTTAATACTTACAATGGAAATAATTGAATGAAAACTGTAATATATTTCCTTGAAATAGAGCTTTATCATAATGAAAAAAAATTATGACGATAAAATCACTGTAGCCTTTTTAATCATAAACCGAAGTCACACAAAAAATACGCTTCCCTTTGAAATCTGAATGTACGTGCTGACAACAACTGACTTTAAAGCTTATTTATCCTAATCAGAGCTAAAAACAAACAAAAACAAAACATGAATTACAGTTACCTATTGTATTGAGAAGCTCACTAAACGATCAGAAGGAATGTTGCCAGACATTTTTTTTTTTTTTTTGTCCACCTAGATTTGTGATTTACCACAGTGTGCATCGTGAAGGGTATATAATATTTGGCATAGCCAAAAAATAGCACTCTTAATGTATGCTAATAAGCCAACAACCATGCAACAGCTTAAGGCGATTATCCAAGAAGAAGTGAGGGCGCTGGATTTTAAATTCTAAGAAAAGTTATGCGAAATGCTCTGGAAAGAGCACGTTAGGTTGAAGCAAACTATGGGCACCGTTTAAAATATATTATCTTTAAAACATTATGTTAACTTAATTCCAAACTTGCATCTAAAAGAAATTGGTTATTCATCAAACAAAAATTACGTTACTTACGCAAAGGTTTATTTTTAACTATAAAAAAGATCCTCAACCGAAAATCACGTTTATTTGTATAATATTTGTAAAAATTTAGGGGAATTCGAAGTCGATTTTTCGAAAAAAAATCTGTTATACACATAGTATGACAAGTACCAGTTATGTTCATTAGGGAGAGTTGCCCAAGGCGAATTCATCACAGGTAATCTCGGTACTACAACAAGTACAACTCGTACAAAAACCACAAGAAATTTGTTTAAAAAATTTGTTTGTAAAATCATTGTACAATGTCAAAAACAGAAACAAAGATAACAAACAAAATTTTGACATCCCACAATGATAAAACTAAAAAAAGTTATCAGCAGAGCTTTTAAGACCACCTGTAATAAATTCGCCTTAGAGCTAAATAATGGCAGCTCCCATGTAATGTCAAATAAATTTATTTGATTTTTGACGCTTGTTTTAATTTGTCCCCCTTTTTTCATTTGTTTGACGTTATATGGGTTAACAAATTGAGAACAAAAATTCTAATGACTATACCTTTTACTTATTCTACCATGGTTGTACACATATGTTTCGGTTCACATTTAACTTCAGAGAAGACCCACTATCGAAAATCACTATATTCGTTCACTCATATAACTTTCTTGTATATAGATCATATTGAAACGACTTTAAGTTTAGCCTGTTTTAAGAGATTTTAAATGTTGTAATAGAAAAAAGTACAAAATATATATGAGCAAGAAAATTCTTAATGCAAAGATAAAGAAAGATTTACAAAACAAGCGCCTTAGTACGTAAAAAAGTCATTTTCAAATAATCATCGGTAGTGGCTATGTAAGTTTCGGTACAACCATCACCAAACAAAATCACTTCTTCCCCAAGTATTTTAGATTGATTTGATTCTTCTACTTAATATCTATGAAATTGAAAATAAAACCCAACTATAATTTGTTGTAATTTACACATGTTGTCATTTTTTCACTTGTCAACTTTTATTAGTTTTCTAATATATTTCTCTTTTCGTTTCTAGTTGAATTGTTCGTGATGCGGATGAGTTCTTATGTACTGGATTTCAAGGCGTTCCATTGGCCAAGATGTTGCAAATTCAATTGGAGTTTTATTAAAAACACAGAGTTAAAGGATATGATTTGAAATTCGAAAAATAGTTTTAGTATTGTAAAGAAAAATATCTTAAATTTGTTGAACTTACTTAATTTATTCGTGTTATAAGTCGTTTGCATAAATGAACTTATTATATTTTACGGTGCAGCAAATTCATAGCAGCATTTAGCATTTAGCACATTTTTTAGTTTTAAAACTATTAAGACCGTACATTCTTCAAACATAAAAAATAATTGCTCAATCTAGCTAATAAATGGCTTAAGTGTTATTCTTATCTATATAGGAAGATGTATAGGCCAATTTTAATTTAACTTTATTTCCGTCTATACACTTAACTATAAACAAGTTTATTCACTAAACTATAGACAGGTGTAGACAAATCTGTTCACTATCCTACCAAACTATAGACTAGTCCATATACTGGTTTGTAGCTTGTCTATACACCAAACTATTAACTAGCTACACAGAAAAAATGAAAAACCAACTTCAATTAACGTATTTGTTAGAAATTTGTACTTTTAATAAAATTCTGTACCGATTTTCCGCCAGCAAACAAATTGATCATATCAATTAACACGTTTGTAAGTTTGAGCTTTTCTTGCTGTTCAGTTTCAATCAATAGGTTTAATTGAAATGTGACCAACAGTAAAAGAGGCTAAATAAAACGTAAACACAAATTAAATCAACACAGTTAATTGAAACAATTAAAACATTGTTTGAAAATTTTAAATATTTTAAAGTTTGTGTGTATGTTTTCATATTTGCAAATATACACACAAACATTATAATTTTTATTTTCAATTCAGGGAAATTAATTGGAACAATTAAAAAAATTGTTTAATACAGCATTATTGAATTAATTGAAAAAATATTGGTGAACATTTTTTCTGTGTAGTAGCTACACTAATTAAATGTGTTTTTATAACCCAAAAAGAACTTACTTAAAGGTTAGCTATTAAACAAACCGTTTGACATACATATATGATCAGTAGGGATGCGATTTCCATGCAAATGCATGTTTTTGTCGATAGTCTAAGAACAATGTCGACCAATTACACTGTGCAACAAAATTCGGGTCATCGCCGCCAGCCTCAACACTACTAGTTGAGCAAATCTGCCAAAGGGTTTTGAATAGATTAACCCTCTTACAATCATTTTAAGTGGTCATTTTTGTCCTTTTTTTAACTTCTACACTTAAACGGCACGTTAGAGGGTTAAAATGTTCTACGAATATTTTTTGCATCAAATTTCACTAGGGGTCTTCAAAGACCAAAAAATCGTGCAATGTATGTAAAACGGGACTTCGAAATTACGGGCCTTGAATTTTTTAATTTTTGAAAAACCCGTTTTACATAAATTGTACGATTTTTTGGTCTTTGAAGACCCCTAGTGAAATTTGATGCAGAAAATATTCGTAGAACATTTTAACCCTTTAAAGTGCCGTTTTAGTATACTTTTGTGTAAGAGTTGGGAAAAAGGACAAAAATTACCCTTAAAATGAGAGTTAATAAATTCTAAGAAAAAAATCGCCATACGATTCTACTGAAGACCTCTGAAATTATTTTTAGCTCAGAAGCACATTTAGTATATATTTTTTTTTTTTTTTGACTTATACCAAACGCCTTTTCAAAAAATTCAAAAACTTTAGGGGCCCATATTTCGGGAGCCCGAGCTAACTTTTCAAAACCCTTTGGCAGATTTGCTCTACTAGTAATCTACTTTCATTTCGCGTTGCAAGTGTTGAGGCTGGTTTTTTTTGCAAAGTGTTATCTTTACGAATCTTTAAATTTGCGTTAAAATGACATTGATTTGTTTTTACATATTGTTGCATATTTTGGTGAAAATGCATGTGTTTTCATATTTTGGTTTTAAATTCATATTTTTGCATATTTCGACATTTTGGAGGGATTTATCCATCTTTCACCGCAGCCAGTAGTAGCTAAATGCTTCGGAATTCTATTCAAAAAAAATCGATTAATTTAAGAATGTTAGAAGAGCTTGTTGATGCCGATGATTGTGCAATTAAAAAAGGAAGGAAGGTCAATTAGCATTTGTATTTTCAAATTACGGATATATTGGTGAAACAGTAACTTATTATGAGGGATTTAATTCACTTAGGGCCATTATTACAACTTGAAGTTAGCTAAAGTTAAGATTAAATTGACAGATAATAATGTGTTATCTGTCAAAAAGCGTCTGCTAACTGTCGGATAACAGCTAACGCCAAGTTATAATAATGGCCCTTAATAAATACTCAAGTCAAATTAATTGATAATGCAGAAAGTAAAATTAACAATGTGGAAGGAAGAATTGCCCAACAAATTAAAAAAAAATACAAAACTGTTTTCAAAAAATATAGGATTTCAAAAAATAAAACAAATTTCAATTATTTTTGATCTGATCTGGAATCAAAGTGGGATCTGAAAAGACAAGACAAAGTTTCACTTAAAAAAAACCCGTATTATTTAAACAAACAAAAATTTAAATTAATTATTTTAGTTATTAAATTTTTTATATTTTTGTTTTTAGTGAAATTAAAAAAAGATTTTTTATTAGTATATATATATACGATTGAGCTGAAATTTTGTATGCACGTTCAGTTTGGCTGGTAAACTGTGTGTAGTCATTCTAAATCTAACATGGCGGCACACACAAGTTGGCGGACTAGTTATTTTTAATGCACTTCTACAATATGGGTATCAAATGAAAGGGCTTGCTAATAATAACTCGAAAATTAAAGTGGTCACTCTAAATCCAATATGGCGGGCAAACACGACATGGCGGACTAGTTATTTTTAATGCACTTCTATAATATGGGCATCTTGTAAAAGGGCTTGCTAAGAATAACTCGAAAAATAAAGTGGTCACTCTAAATCCAATATGGCGGCACACACAAGATGGCGGACTAGTTTTTTTTAATGCACTTCTACAACATGGGTACCAAGTAAAAGGGCTTTCTAAGAATAACGCGAGAAATACAGTGGCCACTCTAAATCCGATATGGCGGAATTCTAAAGCTTGAAACTCAGTGTTGAAGCAGATCTTTAACTGATTGAACTAAAATTTTAAATACACGTTCAGTTTGGATGAGAATGCATGGTTAGCTGTGTTACGTCATTTTTAATCCAATATGGCGGTCCCACGCAACATGCCGGACTAGTTAGTTTTAAAGCACTTCTACAATATGGGTATCAATTGAAAGGATTCGCTGAGAATACAAATGCGAGTTTTAAAGAAATTAAAAGTAAAAATTCTTTTTTAAAAAGAAGCTATTATTTTTTAAATGCGCTCAAAACTTAAATTAAAAGTAAAAACCCTTTTTAAAAACTTTAAACTTTTACTATCAACTAATAACGTCATTACCAGAGAAAGACAATGGGTATAAAAAAATTAAAGTACTTTAGCACATATCGAAAATGTTCAATACCTGTGCGTACTCGTATCAATTTATTCTCATACTTGTGTATATCCCTGCGCATTTGATTTCATTCATGTATGTTGACATACTTATTGTATTTCATACTCGCACATATCCACATATGTACACCCATAGGTATATCCTTGACTTCAAACATTTTTTATTTATTAATTTGTTTTTCATAAGTGTTGCCAGAAATTTTTTTTGTTATTGCTGAATCACTAATAAATCCTTTTTTTCAAAATCGTTTGAGTAAAATTCAACAAAATTTTATTGAAAAAGAATGGTTGACTTTACAAAAATCTTCGGAATATTAAGATCTGCGTTCTTATATAAATAGAAAAAACTATTTTTAAGAAAATCTGGAAAAATGGATGCAAATTAAAATACGTCGTTTTATTTGAATCGTTCTTAATAAAAACACAAAAAGTTGCCGAATGCCACAAAAATATATAAATCGAATATTCGGAATTATTAATTGAGATATCACAGGTAAATTCATTCACACATATTCACCCCTATTACGTAAGGCGTTGTCGACGTCGACATTAATTTTTAATTGTTGTCACATCAAGGCGACGACTACATCACTTCGACGTTTATTTGGTATTTTATAAGAATGTTGTGTCGACGTCGACTAGTTATCGAAAATTTGACAAAAAAATCCCATCTCCAATTGTTTTTTTTTATTTTTTTGTTCTTTACTCACTTTTTAACGCTATTTATGCTATTTTCCGACATATTTTTTTAACCGATTTAGCTTTTTAAAATAAAGTGTAGAGTTTGCTTCCAATTTTGAATTTTGTTCGCGAATTTTTGGCATGTTTTTGATAAAAGATATTTTTACTGTAAGTTTTCTGATTCTTTATAGCTTTAACGTTTATTAATAAATATAAGAATTTTCTTTCATGCCGCTGTTAGCAAATTTTTACGAATTTCCGTTAATTTAGCAATTTTCACCGAATTTTTGTCATTCCTTTTATATTAAAAATGTTTGCAAATTTTCGATATATTTGCAAATGTTTCCGAATTTTCGCGTTAAATTTACTGATTAAATTTGTGCCCATAACTTCTTTTAAATTTGCATTTTTTATTTCAAACGTATTCAATAAATATGTTAACATTTCATTTAAAATTTCTTTAACTTTCATTTGAGTCGTCGCAAAATTTCCTGTCGACAAAAACGGGGACAATACTACTCGACGTCGACTTAAAAGCGCCTTAGAAACTATCACTTGACTGTCAAAAGTAATCGATTATTGTCAACAACGACTCAGAAAATACCATTAACGTTCAGGTGCCGTCTACTTGTGTCGATGTCGACTTTCATATAGGGGTGATTATGACTTTGAAATGTTTATCTGTTGGCAGTTGCTTTTTAAGACGTTTAAAATTGTTTAAAATTTAAAGGCTGAAGTCGATCAGTATGGCAACGAAAATGTTAGCCCTACGGGAGACTACAACATCACGTAAATGGTGGAAAAACATCTCCACGGTTGTCTACATAAAAATCAAGAATTATATCAACTCCTGCAGCACAGCATCAAAACGAGTTTTCTCTTTAGCTGGAAACGGAATAAATCCCAAAAAAGCTGATAGCCTTCTTTATATAAAAAACCCCTTTCGTTTTTTTAATTTTATAATAATAGAAAATATTTATGTTTTAATATAGCTTTTACAAAAATTAATTAATTCTTTTTTAATCAGTGCTATATTTGTTTTGCTGGTTTTGGAAAATACTTAAAATATAATTATCTTTTCTGCATCAAAAATTTTAAGGTCCTGGCTACACTGCTTGCTTTACAATAACCATACGAATTGTTGAAGTTACTTGTCGATACTCATCGATACATGCCTACACTCATACGCATTCATACGAATATTCATACGCATTCCTGTTTGTTCATACTCATACCGGTGGCTATACAAACTTGTTTTTGTTCCTACTTGTTGGTATTCATACCTGCCTGTACTCATGCTCGGTGGCGTATGAATAGGTTATAAGTATTAAAAATATAACTTTTTGGCTTTCTCTGGTCATTACACGATTTATTTGATATAAAAGTTTGTCGCGAGATTTTCTTGTGCAGAAAATAAGTAACTTGATTTTAACTATGAAAATTTGCAAATAAAGTAAAAACATAAATCTCATTCCAATAAAAGCTTGTTTTTTAAAAGGTTTTTTACTTTCAATTTATTATTATTAAAGTGGGGACATATGGGGATATATATATGTTCCTTTTACTCCTCTGGGGAGCATAGGGCCGCATAGGGGACTAATAACATTGTGAAATAAGTTACCAGTATGTTTTTTTAATTCATTTTTATTTTGGCGATTATTTCATATTTTTGGGGATTTGTTTCATTTTCAAAATTGGGGTTTTAATTTATAATTATTATTGCCTATTTTAAGGACTTCGTTCATTTTAGTTTTGTGGACTTAGTTAATCAGGGAATTAGTTCGTAGCGCCCCAAAATTGGCCATAGGTCCCATAAAAAGCCCCTTTCTTAAACTACTTAAAGGCAAACAAATCTCATTAAAAGTATATAAAGATATCTAAGTAATATTTGACACAAAGAACTTTTACATGTATTGATCTTTTAAATAATATTTTGCAATTTCAAACTCTAGCTTAAAAACAACCTTTGCATATAAGCCAAGTAAAGGGTGGTTAAATTTCAAGGGCCGATGTTGATTTTGAATAAAACACAAACTATTTAGGAAATTATTGTAATTTTATTTTATTATGATATATTGGTATTACTCAATTATGTATGGAACAAAATATCGGCCAAATGGGCGCCGCGACCACGGCGGCACACCTCCATCCGATGGTCCAAATTTTCGATGACCCTGAGGCATAATGGAAGTTCTATGCCGTTAATGTGCCGAATTATCTCATCCTTTAGCTCTTGAATTGTTGCTGGCTTATCGACGTACACCTTTTCTTTCAAATAACCCCAAAGAAAAAAGTCCAACGGTGTCAAATCACATGATCTTGGCGGCCAATTGACATCGCCATTACGTGAGATAACACGGCCATTGAATTTGTTGCGCAAAAGAGCCATTGTTTCGTTAGCTGTGTGGCAAGTGGCACCGTCCTGCTGAAACCACATATCGTCCACATCCATATCTTCCAATTCGGGCCATAAAAAGTTCGTTATCATCTCACGATAGCGAACACCATTCACAGTAACTGCCTGACCGGCCTCATTTTGGAAAAAATACGGCCCGATGATGCCGCCAGCCCATAAACCGCACCAAACAGTCACTCTTTGTGGGTGCATTGGTTTTTCGACAATCACTCTTGGATTATCATTCACCCAAATGCGGCAATTCCGGTTATTGACGAATCCACTGAGGTGAAAATGTGCCTCATCACTGAAGATGATTTTCTTCGAAAATTTATCATCCACTGTTGCCATTTCTTGCCACCATTCTGCCCATTCACGACGTTTGGAATGGTCAAGAGGCTTAAGTTCTTGAGCCAATTGCACCTTGTAAGCGTGTAAATGCAAGTCTTTATGCATAGTGTTCATCAACGACGAGCGTTAGAGGTGCAATTGTTGGGCACGGCGACGAGTTGAGGTGGACGGCTCTTCAGCCACACTATCGCGAACAGCAGCAATATTTTCTGCAGTACGAGCTGTACGAGCATGCACTGGTGTTCTCACATCTTCTACAGACCCGGTTTTTTCGAATTTTTCCACGATTTTTGCGATTGTACGCACATTTGGACGATCAAATTGACCAAAAAAATCACGAAGTGCACGATATGCATTTTGATTTGAACGCCCATTTTCATAATAAGTCTGGATAACTTTAACACGTTGTTGGATTGTGTATCTCTCCATGGTTCAAATTGAGTAAGTCTTAAATAGAGAAATGTCAAATAAAATTCGGAAAAAAACTTGGCGTTTAGGTGTGGTTCACATTCAACACCGGCCCTTACAATTTAACCACCCTTTACATTTTTTTAATAAATAATTTGCAAAAAAAAAACTACAGTTTTCATTACATATTTATTATTTTTTTAATATTTATTTTTATTAAATATTTTAATAGGCGTAAATGTAACAATTTGGTAATTTAAAAAATTATATAGAAATATTAGTTTTGAGAAATTTTCCAAAAAATTTGTTTTCACAATTGTTGTTCTTAAAAATATTGGTATTCGAGTTTTTAAATAAAGTTTATAATCAAAAAACAAATAATTTACATAATAAGAATAATAAAATGAATTGCAAAAAAGTTATAGAATCTCCTTATTACAATATGTATGTATATAAAAAAAAATTAAAGATAAATAAATAAATTCACAGATGATTCGTTAAAAAAAAAAACATATTTTGTGATTTTTAAAAAATCAGATTTTTGTATAAAAAAATGTATTAATATTTATGTATGTAATATAAATATAATGTTGAGGTGAAAAAGAAAACTAAAATTTGTGACTTAACTAAGTGAACGGAACGGAAAAAATTAACCTGAATTTTTTCAGTGATAAGTCTCAGACATTGCTTTTAAGTGTAAAATGTGCGTTTTAAATAAAACTAAAATCAAATTTTTTGAAAATATAGCTTAAAGATTAAAAGTTAGTATTATAAATAATTCTTTTTAATTCTTGAAAAAAAATAATATGTATACATATAAAAATGTATTTAAATATTTGTATAAAGACGGCAGTTAGTAGAAATATGTAGTGTAAATTCATTAGTTTCAAAATTATTGGTTTTCATTTATATATTTTACATAAATAAAACTTAATTGTTAAAAAAACAAGGTTTCAATTAAAAAACAAAAATTATTTTTGAATCAAATTTTTGTTAGTATTTATGGCATATAAAAAGCTTTTAAAATCTTGTTTATAATTAATTTCAATTCTACTTTAATTTGTTTTAATGGGCGAAAAAAATTTTAACTACTTTAATTTTTTAACAGACTTTTATGTTTGATTTTTGTTCGTCTAAATGGTGTTTTGTTTAACTTTTATATTAACTGCCTGTTTTTAGAAAACGTAAGCCAGTGAGTGAGTGAGAAATTATATTGAAAACAACAATAAAAAACGAAAATTTGTTTTTGTTTTCAATATAATTTCTCACTCACTCACTTGCTTACGTTTTCTAAAAACAGGCAGTAAATTTTAATTATAAATTTAAATATTAATTAGTTTTTCGCATTGCTTTTACATATGTATGTATATCAAAACTTATGTATGTCAAATAATAATTTAAAGCTTTTAGTGCTATTAAGCTTTATTTAAGTATGCATATTTTTTACTATAAATTTCAATTTCATATAATTGTGCCTACAACAACGGTTTGTGCCTTTACTATTGGCTATTTTTGTAATTTCTTGAATATTTTAATCCCTTTCAATACTATTTGCATTAATATTTTGTTCTAAAATTAATTGAATAATTTTTTAAAACAGGGTGGGTTTAGTAACTTTGTTCCATACTTTTTGCGGTATTGAGTTGCCCTACTAATTCTGTTTTAATACGGCAGATCTAAAAAGCAATCTCATTTGGGCGTATCGGGAGGAGCCGTAGCACTTCCAAATAATTCTTCGTAGGAAGGAGCTGGAATATAGCAAAAAAATTTATTCAAATATTAAATCATCATATAATTAGAAATTAAATCGGTAATCACATACATATTAACCCAATATGCAAAACTATCTTCCCTTTGTAACCTATTAACTTGTTTATACCAGCCAGTATTTTTATTAAAGCTAATTTAAAGCTCGTCTTAAGTAACCCTATTGCGGAAGAACATAGGTGTAAGGACTAGGTAAAAAATTGATTTAGTATGCTATTTTTCTTCACGTATAATAAATATTACGGTTATATTCCACTTAACTAAAACCCCTTTTTCTGGTATAATTTTAAGCCCGTTGTAAGATAATCAGCCTTATTCTGGTTGTCGTTGTCGTAATCGCTCAAGTCGTTTTTTGTAAAAGATTAAAGAAACACACAACCAGTGTTCTTTAATCTCTTACAAAAATGAAATGTTTAGACTTAAATTATTTTCGCTATATCGGAGGGCAAAAAAAATTACTAACTTGTTGTTGCTTTCTACAAAATAAACAAGAGCTAACTTCTCTGTCGCCTAAACAAATTCCCGCCTAAGTTAAAAACCAGTAAATCTTTTTTCCTTCGAAATTTGGCTTTTTCCTCATACATTTTTTAAGAAAACGGAAACAAATTTCAAGAGAAATAGGAGTGTCTGTGTTCCGAGTTATTCCAACAGCAGACAAAGAAACGGACATAGCTGAAATAGATAAACATGATAGGCTTACTAACGGTTATTTCAATTAAAAATAGTTATATTCGTGCTCTCCTTATCTCAGTTTAGATATTTTAAAATGTTTAATTTTCTAAAGAAAGTTTTCATTACTTACGCAATTCATGTGCTCCTGGCTGTGGTCGCATTGACATGTAGGTCGATGACGATACCGAGGCATAATGTGACGACATTGTTGAACTTCTATTTAAATTATTAATAGCTGGAGGTGGAGTTGGTGTACCCTGATGTGAAAGTTCTTGTATCATTGAGTATTGTGGTGAATCTGATATGGGATATGGTGGCATATTCCCAGCTGGTGGTGGATATGAATTGATCATGAGAGGACTACTAGAATAAGGCATATATGGTACATTTGAATTGCTCCGAAGACTAGCACGGTTTGAAGGACTATTGAATTGCGACGATGAACCCGACGTATAAGAAAGAGCAGTACCACCTACTGCTGGGCTTAAAGTGGCTGCCGATGAATCGGACGTGGTAGAATGCAAAGAACTCGATTCACTGCTGTACTGAGAAGAGTGAGAGGGAGAACCTATTGATGTATCTAAAGGTGGATACATAGTTATAGAATTTGAAGATTGTTCAAAAGGATTACCAGCACCATTAGACATTTCAGGGGGCATAGGTTGATGGGGTATATTGGGCGCCAGACGGACCGCCGCTTCAGTCTCATTTGTATACATTTTAAAGGGAAGATTTAGTACAAGATTTTTAAAGAAACCCCTTAAAACAGCTTCCACACGTAACTCATAGGTTATATGTATAACACCCGATAACTCATCATCGGTAGGTTGCGCCGCTTCGGGTATTAACAATTCGTGGGCAAAAGAACGTTCACTTTTCTTATGCACGGAACCCGTTTCCTTATGCGCAATAGGAATTATTTCTACCTTTTGTATCCTTAAGGGGACATGGCTGTAATAGGAAATATATTGTAACACACAAAAACGTAATTTTTCCACATTAGTAGTGCTATTATTGGTCACCGTAACACAAATACGCAATGGCTCTCCTCTCACCGCAAAGTCTTCTGGTAGTAAAGCCAACATACTTATAGGACGCGTACCAAATAGGCTTATGGTTTTAGTAATTTGTTTTTCCAATGGCGTAGGATTAAGCCGATACACAGGTGGTAAAGGCATATTTTTCATTATGGTTACGGGTATAGAATGACGTTCATCGAAAGACCAGGGTCTTTGTATGAGTATGCGAAGTTTGTATTTAATGGAACCGTGGCTGCCTTTAAAGCTTGAAGGAAGAAAGCATTCCAAAGGCATCGAAAAATCAAATGAATGTTCTCCAGCACTTAATTCAATGCCGCGAGGTTCGAATAACGATAAAGGAATTTCATTGTGAGCGTAGATTTCTTTGCTTGAATAGAAAAGGCTGCGCGTCGTTTCATTATTCGAATTGGAATTTTTACGTAATATTTCAATCCATTTACATTTACCCTTGCCGGTAATCTGGACTTTAATAGCTGAAATAAGAAATCGTTTTTGATTTTTATAATGTTTTCCATAAAATTATTTTACTTTTTGTTATCTTTAAAAACTATAATGCACTTTAACCCTTTCAGACCCAACTAGCACAAATGTTGCACTTTAAATAAAAACGCACGTCTTATTCAAAAATGTGTTGTAATTAACGGTCAATTTTTAATACTATTCTCTTATAATGCACATTTTGTACACTTTAGTACAACTCTGTGCTATGGTATAACTATTGTGATTGAAAAACAACACATTATGAAACCAAGCTGTCATTTTAATACATACATAGAAACTTAAAACAAAGCAGGACAAAATTCTATGGTGTGAAAATTGATTTTTTTTGGGCAAAAACTATACAAATTTTAGTTTAAAAACAAGTTAAATAATCCGAAGTAAGTATAATTGTTAAAGATAGGTTGTAGAACAAGTGTTTATTTATAATTTATATGACATTTAATAGTGAGAAAAAGATACATTCTTAAAAGGGTAAGCAATAACATTTTATGTGGGGGTTAGAAAAAATGTCTGACAGCCACAATTCTTAAGTTTAATTATACATAAGTATACAAATTGTTCAATTAAGAGCAAAATTATTTAATATTGTCTGCATTTTAGTTGAAAAAAAATTAATACAAAAATCATTATGGATAGTGGTTTGATTAAAAAAGCTTTATGCTTCCATGGCAAACCCATGCAAAAGATATGGGATGATGAGAGGGGATCCGGCGATTTACAAATAATGGGAGTGCCCGAAGATGGCAACTATAATATCTACATGGATAGACAAAAATATTTTACATTTCAGGATCGTGCCAAGCGCCTAAAGTTGCATCAATTTTTGGCACGCAAGGCAGTGGATTTATACGACAAGGATTTAGGTAAATCCTTAGTACAGTCGATAAAACCTAAGGAGGATTTAGAAAAAGGTAAATTTAATATGTACATACATACAAACAATGTTTGTACAAAGGTATTTGTTATTCTTAAGTTTCGGTTTCGTTTTTTATTTTTAAAAAAAGTTTTACTTTATTTGTACCCAAAAATTTTGGTAAACCTAATTTAAAAATTTTTCTTTTGCCCTGTAACATTTTTTATTTTGCAATTCGTATTTTATTAAAAAAAAAATAATTTCAGCTAAACAATTTGTTGCTGATGTACCGCCTTATGAACTGTTTATTATAAAAAATCAGGAAAATGTTAAACGTCATATTTTGGAATCTATTAAACCGGGAGATATAATATATGCCACTGTAGCCCGTTCCAAACTGCCAACAACAAAATTAATGATAAAAATGGTTGTGACGCCTGTCTGCACATCGGAACCGAATTGTAAATTACTGCATGAGTATAAATTAAAGGTAAGTAATAAAGTTCTTATTTCAATCACTTATTTCCAAATTTTTTGAATTCAATGAAAGACACAAACTGAAGTTCGAATAGACTTGTGGGCCTTAATTTTCATTTTAATTGTACGTTAAGAAAAATTAAGACATTTATTGCTATTTACAATAAGGAGTAATGTAATTTAAATTAGGATCTAAATTGCAATCTAAAACAATAACAAAAATTATAACAATTACGTTAAAGCCTTGACATCGAAAAAGTACATACATTCATACCTTTTACAAGTAATTTTTATTTAACGCCAAATTTAAATTATTGTTGAAAATATGAAAAAAAAATACTATATCAATAGTATGAAATGGAAATTTAGCACATTTAAACGAAACCTTGTAAAATAATTTTTTGGCTCCCAAGAACAACTTTGATCACAAATATGCAAGTGGCGTGGCAGTGCAATAAAACTGAACTGGCAAAATAAAACAAAGTAAATGCTTTTATTTTTGTTTTTTCTTTACCCACTTACAACTACTTTTAGAGTTGGCAAAAAATCAACTAATTGTAGTCGGGGGACTGTAAAAAAAGTTAGACTCACTGTTTATTGCTGTTGTTTTTGTTTAAGCTTTGATATTATTACAAGTAAAACTGGTGTTTATAATTCTTATTTTCTTAACCGTTTTATTTGTAAAATAAAAATCTTTGGATAGAGTTTCCTGATGATCTGGCCTAAGCAATCAGTGAAATGCGCATAGGAATAGCTTATCCCATCAACAATAAATTTCAGTTTATCAATAGTATGAAATGGGCATTTAGCACATTTAAACGAAACCTTGTTAATTTATTTTTAACTCCCAAGAAAACTTTGACAAAAAAATATTTATCGCATCATGTTGAAGTTATATGTTTAGTAAACATTTATTCAAAAATTAATAACATTGGCTGGTCCACCTTTGATTTCATTTCAATTCAACATGTAATATCAGTTAAAAAATGACATCAACTAGAAACATTAAGAATACTAAAGAAACGAGTATTGCAACAGATAATGATAAATGATTCTTTTTATTTTCAGGCTCAAGTGCCCCCTCAGCTTTGCGATATTTCATTACCCGAAAAGTCTAATAAACCACGTGGCAACGATGCTTTGGAATATTTGCGTTGTGAGGTTATTGAATTTTCTATAGATGCTGATCGCTTAACTTTAAGTCTCATGCATACATCTTCGAAAAATAAAAATATTAAATTAGGCTTGATAACCTATGAGGAAATACCGCAATTGTATCGGTAAGTTTAAATTTAAAATGAACTTAAAGAGAACGAAGTTGAAGCGTTAAAATTTCTAAACCGCAACTCAAAAATTCGTAACTCCGTGATATGTATGATCTATGTATATTTAGCCTCCGACTTCGTTTTTTCTCAACTTATACAGTCAATTTTCATATTTATATCCTCGACACTAAAACTTTAGCAAACTATCCGAAAAAACTTTAGAAAAATATGATGAATGTCTTAAAAAAGCCAAAGAGTTTGAAAATCCAAACTATGAAGTTTTATATACCTTAAATGGTTTAGATGTTAATGATAATTTTTCGTTAATGACGAACTTAAAATATGATTTTCCACGACAAGAATATGCCAGGGAATTAAGACAAGTCCAAGCCAGTAAATGGGCTTTTAGGTAAGTAAAAAAAATTAAATTGACTTAAATTTTAATTGATTTCTCGGCAATATTGTAGATCTGTGGCCGAGGGTATAGAATATTTTAAAGTGGGCGAGCATGTCGAAGCTTTTCAATGTCTAAATAAAGCCTTAAATATAGATCCCCGTAATGTGGAGGGCTTAGTGGCCCGAGGAGCTTTGTATGCCAATAAGGGCTCTTTTCTAAAGGCTGTAGAAGACTTTGAAAAGGCCCTCAAACTAAATGCGTACCATGTTAATGCACGAAAATACATGGGAGAAACTTTGGTGGCTTTAGGACGTAGCTATGAGGATGATAATCGTATACAAGAAGCTGCTAAAGCATATAGAGACTGTTTAAATATTATACCAAACCACGAACAAGCAAGGCTTTCCTTAGAAGCCATACAGCAGCGAACAGGAGCAACTGTGGAACCTATTATACCTAAACAAATACCACCCCCCTTCACAAGTGCTGCAGATATTTCTTTGCAACAGCAAATACATGGTAAATTTAAGATTTATTGCAATAATGAATTATTACATTATTCTCCTTTTAGGTTGAAATTGAAACTTGTAAGATTTGAGATTGAAGCATTCTTCTATTTTTCTTTTTTTACTTTTTAATAAAAATATATATTTTTTAAATTTTAGAATTTGAAAATCAAATTATTGCTATACAATCTTCTAGTAATGAGGAAGATTCATCAGATGGCTCCTCTGATTCCGACACTGAGGCCTCGGGTATGTTTTTCAAGTTATTTCTAAATGTCTTAAATGAAAAAAAAAATGCTTTTAGAAGAACGAAATACTAAAGATGCTTCACTATCACCTTTAAGCAAAAAATTGGCTATGCATAGAGCTTCAATGGAGACCAACAAAAAAACAGCACAACCACAATATAATCCCTCGTTTTATCAAACTTATCAAAAATCAAAAACTAATTATCCCGTTATACCAAATGAGTTTAAGGTTAGTTAGAATAAAAAAAATATACATTTAAAATGTATTTATAAATAATTTTTAATTTTTTTAGTTGGATGATGATGATACTGAATCTAGGGTTCAAAAACTTTTACAAAAGGCTATGAAACATAAAAAGGAAAAGAAAAAATCAAAAAAATCTAAGAAATCGAAAAAATCTAAAAAGGAATCAAAATCTCCTAAAAATGCTACCTCTATTTTGGATAAAATTAACTTTCAGGAAGCCTACAAGTATAAAATATTCATTTTTTAATAGAACTACAATTTAATTTCAAAATCTCTAACGGATTTTAGCATTTTTGGTGGAGGTTTGCAAATTGAAAATACTTTAAACAGTAACTTAAAAATGTATGAGCAAACTATCCAGGAAATACGTAAGAGGCAAGAGTTACTACACCAATCCACTTCAACAGAAGCATCTACTTCAGCGGCTGTTCGTGCGCAAAAACAACGTGAGAGATCGGAAACACCTCCCCCTCCACCTATAAAGCCAACTTTAAATACTCCTTCAACTTATGTTTACAAATCTATTAACTTTAGCAAAAACAATTATCCATCGGCTCCTAAACCTTCCGTTGTAGAACAACCAAAATTTTCGTTTCAGATTAAAAAACCAGTTAAGGTGGATAAATTTGGGCTTATACGTTTGGCAACGCCGGCTTTACAGAATAGCCCAACACCCTCGCCGCCTAGAACAAAAAGATATTCACGTTCACCACGTCCTCGGCATCGCAGCCGTTCACGTAGTCGCAGTAATAGTCGTAGTCGTGGTGACAGTAGCCGCAGACGCAATTCACGTTCTAGATCAATTTCTCGTACTTATGGCAACAGAGGTGGTAGTGGTAAGCCCAGATACAGGCGTCATCGCAGTTCTTCCTCAAATTCTCGTTCGCGTTCTAGATCAAATTCACGTTTTCCTGGACGCAGACATGATTCAAGCGGCAAATCACGTCGTTCGCCCTCCCCATTTGTGCCACGTGGCACGCCATCACCAAACTCTCGCTATCGCCGCTCTCGTTCACCCCGTTTTAACAGACGTTCTCCACGTGAAAGACGTTTCTCACGCAGCCCTATTCGTAGATACCCAGCTCCGAAATTTGGTAACCGCAGTTGGCAGCGACCCGACTTTAAACCACGAGTACCCGCTGCTGCACCTTCCAAATCGGATGGCAAATGGTTACACGACAAATTTGAAGATAAAAATGATGGTCCATCAATTGAGGAAATTGATGAAATTATAAGTAAAGCCCAAAAAGAACGCAAGCAAGATATAATTAATCGTGATAAGAATATACTTAAAAAAACTAACAATTGGTAAGAATTGTTTTTTTTTACACATTTATTAATAAAATTTCGTAACTATATTTTGTAGCTTGTAAAATTATACATATATGTATCTAGTAAAACTCACTTCGTGTGTATTTTGTTTATAGCATTTCAAATGTTAAGAAATAAATTAATTAAAATTAAATTGTATTTTTAATTAATGAGATTAATCGTGGTGGGAATTGTTTTAACAAAATACCATTTAAATTAAAAAAGGTCTTAATAAATTAAATATCAAAAGCTTAAGTTTTTTGAAAAAATTTAAATATTTTTTCGATAAACAATTAAAAAGCTATTTTCTATATATACCATTTATTGTCTTTTGTGAAATAAGCGCCTTTAACATTTCTTTTGATTTGGTTTAGTTTTTAAGAAATAACACTGCAGCATTTTTGAACTCATCGAGTGCAAACGTCTCGTGTGGAAATTCTCGAAATACCTATCGAAACTAACAAAACCGGGGTCTTATCACCGCATACGATATCGAGCAAAATTGATCGAAATTACTTATTTTGGTATCATGAAACGCGATATAGAATGAAATGGATTCAATTTGAAATAATAGCATTCGTTATCGAGTAACTCGAGATTACATTTATCGAGTTTTTATTCGATACGTCAGTGTCTATCGTATGCAAAAACATTTGATAGTTTATTCGATACGATAGTATCGTATGCGGTGATTAGACCCCCGTATTTGGATTTTGTTAGCTGTTGTTTTATGGCCTAATGTAAATTTTGGCTAAAACTTGATTTTTTCTCATGTCTATATCTCGGAAACCTATCGAAATTTTGTTTTCCTGTCTTCTGCACAATTGCAGCTATTGACTAGGAGAAAACAAATGCGTAACAAACTAGCCTTATGAAACTGCCATCTAGTTTCTTAAAGTGCTAAAATGGCAAACAATTTTCATACATTACTCCAATTTTTAATGTTAATACAGCTGGAAAATGTAAGAGGAACATTTTCTAGTATTATAATGTTCTTTAAGGCAATACATTAATATTCTTTAGTAAAGTAATAAAAAACTAAATATCGGGCGTGTTCTAGAGCCAAAATTCACCCGAAAGTGGATAACTTCAGCATTTTTGGTGTTCTGCAATTCATATCCGTATGTTTTTATTCGTTTTTAATTAGAGTAATAAGGGGTTAGTGAAAGTAACCCGAATCAACTTTTATTCTTTTATGTGATATTCAGGTATGTTCTAGGTTTCGACTCGAATTAAAAACGAAAAAGTTTTTAAATCCACATACATAATTCATAAATTGTTGTTCTAAAATCCGCATGTTTTTGTGTATTCGAAGTTTTTGTTCGAAAAAACTTTTTTTGGACTAAAGATCGCTAATTTGCTAACCGCAGCATGATAGCAATGTTTAATATTTTTTTAAAATCGTGAAAGCTGTAAAGAATCACAGGAAACAATAGCTTCTATTGCAAACATGGCTAAAATTCGCGAAAAATTGCAAACTTTTTAACAAACCCTAAAATTTATTTGAAATCGCTAAATCGGTAAAAAAAAAAACAAAATGTCTGAAAATAACAAAAAAAAATTGCAAAAATATCGAAAAATCGCGTAAATTTTTAATATTTCAAACCAGCCATATAATTGATTAAAAGTCTCTAAAACTATAAGGATTGGCAAAAATTAGGTAAAAATTGCTAAATTCGCGGAAATTCGCTAACATCGGCATGATAGCAAAGTCTACTATTTATTATAAATCGTTAAGCTGTAAAGAATCAGAAAACTTACTAAAACAAGTCGCTTCTATCGCGAACATGGTTAAAATTCGCGAAAAATCGCATAATTCTAAACAAACAAAAAAACTAATTTGAGATCGCTAAACCGATTCAAAAAACAAATTGTCTGAAAATAACATAAAAATCGTTAAAAAAAATAAGCTGTATTTACATCAAAATAATGAAAAAGTCGATATTCAAATTTAGGGTAAGTTAGGGCCTATTGCATTTAAGATAACGATATATTTTTGATTAAATTGGATAAAGAAGATTTTAAGATAAAAACAAAATTTATTTTTTTTTTTGTTAAAAATGTTATCAAATATTAGAATAAAAGTCGATTCGTTTTACTTTCACCAACCCATTACTACTCTAATTGAAAACGAATAAAAACTTGTGGATGTGAAATGCAGAACACCAAAAATGCTAAAGTAATCCACTTTCGAGTGGATTCGGATTCTAGAACACACCCGATTATGGCTGACTTCATAAACGCAGTATTGCACACCACACTAAATGGAATAGCTTCATAAACTCCACAACTTTTCTGTAGACAGTGCTTTGAGTTCATTATAGCATGGTAACTGTATTCAGTGCACAACGGTTATTAAATTTGTGCATTGTTTTTTTTTTTTGTAATGCCTTTTTAAAGCCTTTTGGTTTTAAGTTTGAAATGTTCTTTGTTCAATTTAATCAAATAAGTATATAATTTCACACAAATATTATTAAAAAAATTCTAAGCTTAACCAAAAATTTCAAGTTTCCTGCCAGCAAAATACTCCGACGTTGTCTGAATCAGACATCTTGCAAATATCTGACTTCATTATTAAGGACTTCGTTCAGATTTCTGTCAGACACTGATGTAAGTATTGTCTGACCGATTTCGTTTGGATATGTCGGGGGGAATTTATGTACCGATATGTCATAGATTTCTGATTGAAATCATATACATAGATGTTTTTTTTTTTTTTTTTCTTTTTTGTGAAAATAATGGTAATTCTCATAAAGTTGATAATATTTTTAATATATTTTATTGTTAAAAAAAAAAGATTTAAAAAAATGGTAAGTATGTTCTTATAGATGTGTGTAGTTACATGTAAAATTTGTAATAATAAACTTTTATTTTACAATAAAATAGAATTTTTAAACATCTTCTTTCAGCTATGTCAGAAAACAGAGAATGTCGGCTAACACATCGGAATTTCTCATGACTTTTTTATATACATACATATGTATGTATCTACCCAACAAACACGAAGTCAAACTTTTGATATGAAATGACTATCATTTGACATCAAACACAATTCTCAAAAGTTTTTCAATTGTTTGATTTAACATTTAAATTCAAATTGATAATTATTTGAAAATAAACATTTGGTATCAAATGTTTTATCAATTTGATGTCAAATGTTTGTCGAATGTTAAATTCAAATCAAAAATAAACTTGGCAATACTAAAGCGAAAAATAAATGTAATCATTAAAAATGGCGATTAAAGTTACATTTTTTACTTTGTGGTTACATGTGCTTTACTATTAAAAATAAATTTTAATATAAAGTGAACAGCTTATTTCTTGTGAAAAATACAAATTATTTGTGAGTAACTACAATGATTAAAAATACGAAAAAAAAGGAAAATAAAACGGGAAAGTGCAGAAAGTTTGTTGAACGATCGGTGTGCTACAATCCTCAAAATAAAAGGGAGCCAAGTAGTTTGACTTTCCAAGAATTAGAGGACGGAAAGAACATTATTTCATCTTTTAGCTATGGTGCCGAATGTTTATCTCACAGTTTGTTTAAATAAATAATGAATTTAAATTCAAAAAGTAAAGTATTTTTATTTATGTTCCACATTGTATTATAATCCACATTCGAAAAACATTTGAGAATTGCGTTTGAAAGCAAGTTGAAAATACAGGTATTTTTCAATTTGAAAATAATTTCCCCTTTTTGTTAAGAACGCTATGATTTTCAAATCATTATCAAACGTTTTTCGTTTGAGAAAACGTTTGATTTCAAATCATTTTCAATTTGAAATCAAACCTCCGTGTTTGTTGGGTATCAGAAATGCAGGCAAAAAACAGAATTTCCCCAAGACATGTCCAGAATTCGTGTTAACCATAACTGTATATGTAGTATGTATGTATGTTAAAGATAAAACCAAAGTTCCTGACATTTTTATGTAAAAATTTAATTTTTTAAGAATAATTTTATATACAAGCATTGTGGAGTGTAAATAAAAATGAACCAGCAAAATAAAATAAATTTGTTTTTATTTTTTCTTTACCAACTTACAACTACATTTAGGGTCATTATTATAACTTGGCGTTAGCTGTTATCCGACAGTTAACAGACGCTTTTTGACAGATAACACATTATTATCTGTCAATGTAATGTTAACTTTAGCTAACTTCAAGTTGTAATAATGGGCCTTAGAGTTGACAAAAAATCAACCAATTGTAGTCGGGACTGTAAGAAAAGATAAACTCGCTGTTTATTGTTGTTGTTTTTGTTTAAGTTGGATATTGTTACAAGTAAAACTGGGGTTTATAATTATTATTCGCTGAACAGTTTTATTTGTATAATATCTTTAGTTTTTCTAAAATCTTTGGATGAAGTTTCCTGACGATCTGGCCTAAGCAACCAGTGAAATGCGCATAGGAAGGAATAGCTTATCCCATCAACAATAAATTTCAGTTTATCAATAGTATAAAATGGGAATTTAGCACGTTTAAACGAAACCTCGTTAATTAATTTTTTGAATCCCAAGAAAAGCTGAAAATGTAATTTTTTTAAACAGCTGATAAAAACCTGTTTTCTATGTTTTTGCCATTAAGATTTTTTTTTTTTAACAAAAACTTCGGATACACAAAACTTTTGTTTTTGTGTATTTTTATGAATAATGAGGATTCAAAAAGTTCTGCGTATTCAAGCGTATTATCAAATTTACATTTAAAACAAAAACAAATAATAAAATATTGTTTTTGTTGTACATGTAAGTTAAGCGAACGAAGTTTTCATTAGAAATCGACGAACAGGCAATTAATAACACAATAAATAAGAATAAAAAATCTGAAATTTAAATTGATTTTATTTTTATTTTAAAATAAAAACTAATATTAAAAAAAAATTATTTTAATTTTGTATTTAATTCACATTTTACAGTTATGGTCTTACCTAATACATACAAGCGAAATTTGAGAGAAGCTTCCAATTCACATGGCTCAATAGCGAATATAAGGCAAAAGGGCCAGTTAATCCACGTATGCCATGTTATTTTAAAAGCTGAGCACATACAGAGAATTAAAATAAAGAAGATAACACCTCTTAATTCATCCCGCCGCCTAAACTTTGTCGCGGTTACATGAACTGGAGTACTGAGTGGCATCAAGTAGTTTTCTCAGATGAGAAAAAAAATGTTATTCGGAAAGCACTTATAACAACAGCTATTACTTTGACGATCTTCGAAAGGAACCACATCATTTGGATCGCCTACATAGCATTACGGCACCTGTGACCTAAACTTTTAACCACGACGATGAATGTTTCACCTATTTCAGGGTTTTAAAAAAGGATTTTCCGACTTTCAGAAATCTCTTTGGACCTTGGATATTTATATTATTTTTGCCAGCAGCGAAATCAGGCAACGCCGCTCATGTTAAAATATACAAAATATTTTTTTTTATTTCATATTTAAGCATGAGCGGCGTCGGCTCATTAGTTTTCATCTTTATATGTAAAATATTTTGTGTAAGTATGAATTAAATAGGGATAGTTTATTTCATATAATTTATATAAAATGAAGTATATTTAATAAATAATTTAGCTTGAGTTTCATACCAGCGTTTTAAAACTTCGGATAATTTAACGGAGCATATGTGACTGAATTATATAACAACCCTTCAAATCTGGGGTCTTCGGAAACCCCATTTCAACAGACAGACGAACATTGCTAAATCAACTTCGCTACTAATAAGGACCCAGAACATTACCCTTATTCTGCATTTCGATTCGGATCGAAGTTTTCTCCATTTGGTATTCTGCGTTCCGTTTAAATTTGTTTCTTTCGATTGTATGTATTATTATCGTTGCTACGTTTTATCAAGTTGTTTATTTACTAATGGAAAACTCTTCGATTTTTTGTTTATTTCGTTTAAAAAATGGTGATCAAAAAATTTAAAAAAAAGGAAAGACAATAAATATTTTTTGATAAAATAGGTATTAATTCCTTTTACTTAAATTTTAAAATTTTATTTAATTAATTTCAGGTCAAAAACAATTGTCAAATAAACATTGGACATCAAATGTTTTATCAATTTGATGTCAAATTGGTATCAAATGTTAAATTAAAATCGAAACTAAATAAAACGCTTAACATTGGCGATTCTGACTTAAAATCGCAAATTAGATGTTCTGTAAATCCCAATAGCAAGAAGTTTGGCGACTTCAAATTGCAAAAGAGAACTAGAATATTTGTAAAAAACTATGGCAGATCGCAAGCTAAACGCACGAGTTTAAGAAAACCATAAAATAAATCTGGCGTTTTTCGATTTCAAATCATGTGATTGCTTAAATTTTTGCTTCGTGGTATGTGTTTTACAAGTGAACGATATTTTTCTTGTGAAAAATAAAAATTATTTGTGAGTAATTACAATGATTAAGGTTTCGAATTAAAAAAAAATAAAACGGGAAAGTGAAGAAATTATAAGTTTGTTGTATGATTGCGGCGCTACAATGCTCAACATAAAAGGGAGCCAAGTATTTCGTCTCTTCAAGAATTAAAGGACAGAAAGAACATTATTTTATCTTTAAGCACAGAGCACATCTTTTAACTATGGGGCCGAATGTTTATCTCACAGTTTATTAAAATAAATAATGAATTTAAATTAAAACAATAAAATATTTTTATTTATGTACCACATTGTACTTATATTATAATCCACATTTGAAAAGGATTTGAGAATTACGTTTGAAATCAAGTTGAAAATAAAGGCATTTTCAGGGACCGTAACAGTTATTCCTTTTTTCAAAAAAGTCAGATGAAAACAGTTATTTTTTGATTTTTATTTTTTTGAACAAAAATAACAGTTATTTTTTGATTTTTTTGAACAAAAAAACTGTTATTTTTTTGGCATTTATTTTTTCGATCAAAAATAACAGTTATTTTTTATTTTTTTTGAACAAAAATAACAGTTATATATTGATTTTTATTTTTTCGAGCAAAAATAAAAGTTATTCTCTAAATAAATGACCGTGTTTTAATAATTGAAATGACTTTAATAATTATTTTAATGTGGAATACCAATGATAATTTGTATTTGTATTTATTTATTTCATTGACTGTCCTATGCTACAAGATTAAATCTTATAATTACAGCATAGGATTTTATAAAGCTAAACAGGTTAATTTGTTTATAAGAATTAACTTAAAGAATTACATATAATAAATAGTAAAAATATCTAATTTAAACATTTTAACAAAAATTATAAATAAATTATCATAAAAATAATATTAAAAGTGATTGAACAATTAAAAATCATAAGAACAAAATCATAAAAACAAAATCATAAACATCAAATCATTAAACAATAAATCGAGACGCTAAGCGTACAGTTTTAGAACTTCAATTTTAAATTTGGATGCGTTACTATATAGCTGGATGTGATATGGTAGTTCGTTCCAGAGGCGTATGGCATTGATAAAAAATTGCCATTCAGATACAAGCGTTCTATATCTTATGGCGATAATTCGTTTACTCCTACTGGATCTCCCAAATCTAAGTAAGTCATATAGATACTTTGGTGTTTTCTCATAAACAATCTTGTGCAAACACAAAAGAGTTCGTAGTTTAAGGAGGTTTTCAAATGAGATTCCAAAAAGTTTTGTGTTAAACATGGATACTGAGCCATATCTTCTGATACCAAAAACATATCTCACAATATTCCCGTAGATGGATTTTAGTTTACGCTTACTAACAGCATCGCAATTCGAGAAAATTTCACACCCATAGAGCAAAGATGGTATTAAATAAGCTTTAGCAAGAAGCATTCTAATATTTAAAGGGGTGCAATGTTGAGTGGCCCAGAGTGTTCTTAACATTCCATATGTTCGTCCCACAGCACTGTTGACGTGATTAGTCCAGGAGAGAATGTCGTTAAATATAATTCCCAGGTTTTTGACAGAAGTTACGATTTCGATTTGCTTGTTGTTAAGTCTAACGTCAAAAACACGATCAAGATTAAGTAATCGCTTATGAATAACAATGCATTTCGATTTTTTCGGGTTAAGACAAAGCCCATTTGCAGCTGCCCATTTATGTATGTTATTTAAATCATAATTAAGCTTGGAGATCGATGCATTCAGCATTTTGACTGTACTACTGAGATATACCTGGACGTCGTCAGCGTACATATGTATGTTACAATATTTGAGTTGAACCGGTAGATCATTAGCATATATGGAAAATAAAAGGGGACCCAAAATCGATCCCTGAGGCACACCTCTTGTTACAGAGACTGTTGCAGATATGCGGTTATATAAAACTACTGATTGAGAACGATCAGATAGGTACGAAGACATAAGTTTAGCTGAGGTGTAACTAAAATTAAACATATGTTTCAGCTTTTCACATAAAATGAAGTGATCCACAGTATCAAAGGCTTTTGAGTGATCGAGTAGTACCAAGAGAACCACTTTTCCATTATCGATTTGTTGCCTTATTTCTTCAGTAACACTCAACAGAGTTGTGACACAGCTATGCTTTGGACGAAATCCTGATTGCCTTTCAGTAAGTAAGTTATTTCTTTTGACAAAATCGCTTATTTGAGAATGTAACAACTTTTCAAAAACTTTAGAAAGAAATGAAAGGATTGCAATTGGCCTAAACTCCTTGTTTGATTTAGGTATTGGTATAATCTTTGCATATTTCCATTTAAGGGGGTAAGCACTTTTTGTAATGATGTTGTTGAAAAGATATGTTATATAAGGTAAAAGAAATGGTAAAAGTATTTTTATAAATTTTGGGTGTATATTATCAAATCCAACGGCATTTGACTTGATTCTTGAACAGCACAATACGATATCAAATTGATTAACACATTGAAATTCAAATAGTCAACTAAATTATTAAATCACGTACATTTCTTTAGAGAATAACTTTTATTTTTGTTCAAAAAAATAAAAATCAAAAAATAACTGTTATTTTTGTTCAAAAAAACTAAAATCTAAAAATAACTGTTAGGGGGTAATTTTGTTGTTCACTTCACCTTGCGTTGAAAAAATGTTCATATAAAATTTTTTGAATTTTTTAAAATTTAAAAAATTTTATCTGAAAATTTTCTCAACGCAAGGTGAAGTGAACAACAAAATTACCCCCTTATTTTTGTTCAAAAAAATAAAAGTCAAAAAATAACTGTTTTCATCTGACTTTTATGAAAAAAGGAATAACTGTTACGGTCCCTGAATATTTTTGTTAAAAAAAATAAAAATCAAAAAATAACTGTTAAGTTTGATCGAAAATATAAAAATCAATATACCTATTTTATCATTGACAAGTGCATGAGGAACAATATGGTATAATTGAATCAGTTTTTCGACATTTACTTCTATATGCTTTTTTTTGTTTTAAAATTCCAATATAACTGTTGTTTTCGGTCCCTGGGCATTTTTAAATTTGAAAATAATTTCTCTTTTTGTTGAAAATGCTATGATTTTCAAATCATTATCAAACGTTTGTCTTTTAAGAAAACGTTTGATTTCAAATAATTTTCAATTTGAAATTAAACCGTGCTTGTTGGCTATTTTTGAGGCTTGCTCATATTTTCTAAAACGATTCCTAAATTCATAAAACCCCGCAGTCACTTACGTAGGGTCCTCACCTGACATTTTTTTGTCATACCAAACGTCAAAGTCCATATAAAAAACTTTTTGTCAACGTTCTTTTTTATGTGAAGTTTGACGTTTATTATGACAAAAAACTGTCAGGTGAAGACCCTATCAAGGCGAATTTAACAAGGTAAGTGCAACTCTACAACTACAAAAAGCCCCATGTATTTTTTGCAATTTAATAGGCGGCTGTCAAAAATGCTGAGAAAGCAAAAATTGATTGAAAAACAAAATAAAAATTTTGTTTGGGTTAAAAAAGAGATTATTAAATTCACTTTAATTATTCGCAGTTTTTCTAAGAAATTTTTTCGGTTATTTTGGCGCAACACATAAACAAAATTATATTTTGACGTTTCCCTATTTTTTTGTTAATTCGCCGTGGAAACATCTGATGAACGGCTGACGAGTTGAGTTAAATTTCTTAAATTCGCTTTGGACCCTATGATATACATTTTTTTATTAAACAATTTCAAACAAAATCTAGATTGTTTTTTATTTTTTATGTCTTCTCAACTTAACATTTTGGAAACTAATTGGCATCACTTAAAACACATTCACAATAAAGAGAATCACAGTAAAAAAACTGTCACAACAGTGTTGCCATTGTGACGCTTTGAGTGTATTTACGACGCTTTTTTTGATCTCGTCGCCCTTTTTAATTTTTACGCTTTTTCCATATTTTTCTTTGCTTTTTAAGTGCTTTTTCACAACCAGACGAGTAAAAACTTCGCTTACTTTTTCAAAATGAATAGCTTCTCTCACTCATTATTTAGAAGCTATGTGCTGGTTCACACAGGTCAAGTTTGACTCTTCAAGTCTCGAGCTTTTAGGAGAGAGGGGTAAAGAGAATGGAAAGGGGTACATACTTGACCGTACCAGTCAGTTTTGAATTTTTCTTTTCTTTTTTCATCCGTAATATAATAAAAAGCTACAAAGTTGAAGGAAAAGAAAACAAAAATTAATTTTGTGCATGAACGTGAACGCAAGTTCAAAAGAAAATTTCAAATTTGAACAGTAAACTTGACCTGTGTGAACCAGCACTATCTTCTAGAACTACTTTTTTTCTGTGACATTCATTCATTTAATTTTGGGGCATCCCTTGTTAAATTCATTGTTTCTTTCAGTAGAATTTTAAGCAGTGCTTTTATTGTTTTCTGATTACTTAACACATTATTTTGTAGGCGAAGTTTTTTTTTTATGTAATTTTGGTTTTTTGCAATTTAAGTGCATACATACTCAAATTTTAAATTGCTGCAAAAAATATCGCCATTATAGTGGGGAATATAAAAAAAGGAGGCAGATACATATTACTTATTTTATATCAAATTTCATTGCTGATTTTTTGCAAAAATGGAAAAATAAGAAAAGAACTGCTAAATTTTGGATTGATGGCTGCAATTTCGAAATCCTCTTCAAGAACCAGCTAACTTTTTTATTCATATACTTTATTTCCCTTACCCAAATGTCGGATAAGAAAGAATATTTGGCTTGATGAATTTTTTTTTAAAGCAAAGATTAGAAATCTGAATTCTTTAGGCTCAAGAGAATGTTGTTGCAATTACAAATTGCCTAAAAATTAATTTAAATCAAACTTATAAAAAAGCTGAGTATTTCATTAAATCCGTTTTCCGGCATAATGACGATTATAAAACAGATATATTTGAAAATTAAATTGTTTTTCTATAAAACGTTATCTTATTTTGTTTTTTAATAAATTATTACTCGATTTTAAGTTTTTACTCCTAAATCAAATGAATTAATAACAAAATAAATAATTAATTTTAACTTTAACTTTTTAACATTCCTTTTTATATTTACATTTTTAAATGTTTGTTCAACTTCTCTCTTTCTTTGGGTCTTTTTACCGAAGCCTTTTCTAAGTCTATAAAGCAGAGATACAGTTTATCTGGTTGATAGTGCACTTACAGGGTCTGGACCCAGTTTGTTCCTGCCTTAAGGTTGGTGTCACCTTGTCGGAGATCTGGCAATTATCTGGACTATTACCTTATTAATCACGCTATCAGGGTAATGCCCCGCCAGTTATTAGCGTCTGTGATATCGATTTTTGCCTTTATAGATTAACTTAATGCTTGGCTATATTATTATTCAAGAGCTTAGCAGAGATTCCGGCAATACCTAGATATTTGTTTCCCTTGATGCTGTTAATGGCGTTCCCTATCTTATCAATGGTGGAACAAGCAGAAACGATGTATGGGTGATCCACTTGTGAATCACATACGCATTCATCGTTTTACACTTCCCCAGCGGTAACAATAATTATTTAGCAGACACAGGCCATCGACGCCGCATTCCATACTTATTTATTTTTAAAAAAGGGTGTCATTTGGCGCAAGCCCTTCCACAATCCCTTTAATAAAAACTTCTTTCCCTTCCCAAAAGAAGGAAGTAAGGAAGTTTACTAAAAATAAAAAAAAAATTAACAACTTCCTTTCTCCCTTCTTAAAGAAGCGAGTAGCGAATATATACTGAATATTTAGGAAGAGGTATCAAAAAGAAACTTATACCTTCCGAGATTACCTGTAATGAATTCGCCTTGAGCAAAACTATAAATTTTAATGAATGGATGGTTGCCAAATGTATTTTTATGTTTATGAACCTGAGGGCAAATTACGGCATTCGATATCGATAATTGCAAAACAATTTAAATTGATCGGTATCGAATGACGTAATATTCCCCTAGCATCCAAACTTATCGGTTATTTCGACGTTTTTCCAAGCGCATGTTTTTGATTTTTAAGACTGTTTTCACAACCAAAATACAAAAAATGTAACATACTGAAGCAAAAGCAAAAAACGGACTAAAAGGGCTATATTGTAATAAAGATCGTATTTGCAAGTTATTATTAAGTTTAGGGCTTACAGAAAATGTTCGCGTTTCAAACAATAAAAAAAGCTAAATGTAACGCGCTAAGGTTGGCAGCATTGTCAGTAAGGGTGTGAAAGAGAGCAATTGTGCACTTTATTCTCAAACAAAAACAAATAGACTTATCAAAACACAACAAAAATATACAGGAACTATTGTCTAGTGAAAAAATATTTGTAAATACCATTTACAGCAGTAGCCGTCTGGTGGTGGTAATATTGACATTCAAACTAAATAGTTAAAGCTCTTATTTGGTAATATTGCGTGTAAAGTTAAAGATTTAACGTCGCTTTGACTAGTTTTACAGCCAGAAAAATAAAGTCCTAAATTAGGTTAACAAATCTACAATAAAAAGTAACACGGACAGGTAAACAAACAAGAAATTTAAACTAACTTCATTGAACTTAATACCAATAATAACTTTTAGATACATTTTCACTAAAAAATCTATATAAAAATTAATAAAATAATGATTCCAATACACATGTTCATTGTATACTAAAAAAAAAATATTGTTGACTGTATAGGTAGTTTGTATGAGTTGTTCCAATTTTACATAAGCATTTTTTGTGTCATCATCATTCGACTTAGATAATAAAAGAAACTATATAAACTATACAATTATTTGTCTTTATAAGAAGCTGGGTGAATGATTTTACTTAATTAAAAAAATCTATAAAGTGCATCACATCAACTTTTTGTACGTCCGCTTGGTCTTTTTATGTTCGTTTTGTTGTTAAAATTTTAAATCGAACTGATTAATTTCACAATGTATTTCTTACTCGGGCTGAACTTTATTTTAAAGTATTGACATGTAAAGAAATGAGTTAAATGGACTTTGAGCTTTATTCGTTGATGTTAAAAAGCTTATTATTACAAACACCCTACAGCAAGGTTGAAAACTAAATTGTAATGCTTGATCGAATTCACTTGCAGTATAGAAAGGATTTAACAAAGCAAAAAATCCAAAATTTAACTTTTTTAAATATCAACATGCATATATTTTTTTTTGTTTAAATAAAATCAAAAATTTTTAAACGGTATTACAACAACTTTTTATTGTAATTTATGCTGGAAAACAAAGAATAATTGTTTGTATATATTAGTGCTGGCAATTTTTGACATAAACAATTACGAAAGCACGTAGTGCATAAAGCTTGATAAACCCAACCAATATATTTTTAACATAGTGTTTATTTTTTTCCAAATTGTCTTAATGAAAAACATGTTTACAAAATTTCAAGCAGTAATGTGCACTGATTACCATTCACATTTAGACAAAAACGGCATTCGTATAGGAGCTAGGTAAAATCATGGAACAATTCTCATCATTTTGAATAGACATTTTGTTCTTCGGACTTTAATTTGAAGTTGTCTAAGATGACACTTTTTACACTTGTTTCTTAGCAATACTCAAAAAAGATACATGAAGTAAACGTCAGTAGTTCCCTTTCTGCAATTAGTGATAAAAAAAAAAATAAAGAGGTATATACATAATTATTTCTCTTTACTTTTTTACAAACTTATCTGCAGCTAAAGTTTTTTTGAGCATCTTAAGTTATTAAGATAAACTAGGAATATGAATTATAAAATCATAAAAAATATTTTTTAAATAAATTAAAAAAAAGTTTTTGCGAAAATTCTTTTATATTTTTGTATACTTGTGATAAAGATATTTACATATATAAATATATTTACATATGTATATACATATATGATGAGTTTTATACTTATGCAATCAACAACAAAAGGTTACTGCCTGTCCCTCGAAGTCAATCGAAAATTTCCTTTGCTTAACTTACATTAAAAACATAAATTAATTTAATAATTAAAATTAAATTTAAAATTTTTTTTATTGTATGTTAAGCGGTCTAAAGTCTCGTTCGAAATCGTGTGACTGGCAGTTTCAAATTTCTGTTTATTAGTATAAACCGATTAAGAAATATAATAAAATTGCAATCAAATTATTTTTCATAAAATGCTTAAGAAATTTGATTAACATTCAAATTTGTAACAGTATTTTCTTTAACTCAGGAAAAACTCTACTAAAAAAAATATATAAATTCTGAATCACCTTAAGGTATTAAAAAGTCTATACTACCTACTTTATAGTTTCCTACCTAATATAAATTAATGTACATAACAACAAAATCCAAATTTAATCTTAATTTTAATATTTTTGTACTTTCTTATCACTTGTTTTCTTTTTCCAGTCTTGTTTTAAACATTACTAAAATAACATCTTGTGTTTTCGCTGGTCGAATATTCTAACACACACACTATGTTATCGAAACTATTTCGCGTTGTCATTTTGGGAGCACCTGCTTCGGGCAAAGGGACTATTTCAAAGCGTATTGTTGATAAATTTGGTTTTGCACACATTTCACCTGGTGATATATTACGTTTAAATGTAATTAATAATACTGAATTAGGTAAAAAAGCCAAAGTATACATTGATCAGGGTAAATTAGTGCCCGATGATCTTATAGTTAAATTTGTTATGGGCTGTTTGAATGAGGTGGGTAATAAATCATGGATGTTAGATGGTTTCCCCCGCACAGTCGTACAGGCTCAACGCTTAGGCGATTTAGAGCAATTAGATGCAGTTATTAACCTAGAAGTGCCTCATGAAGTTATCATAGAAAGGGTGAAGGGAAGATGGATACATTTACCTTCTGGACGTGTTTATAATATTGGATTTAATGAACCCAAAGTACTCGGAAAAGATGACGAAACCGGTGAAGATTTAGTGCAAAGAGACGATGACAAACCGGAAATTGTTGCTCAACGATTAAAAATTTATGAAGATATGATGAAACCTGTTGTGAATTATTATGCAAAACAAAATCTCGTAACGAACTTTAAAGGAAATACAACTGCAGAGATATGGCCAAAAGTGGAAGAATTTTTAAATGATAAAACTAAAACTTTGAAAGCCAATCGAGTTTAGTATTTTTAAACAGTTTTATTAAAAACAAAACATGAACCCCCGTATTCATAAACGATTACAGTACTTTTCGCTTATAGTCACTTCCTTTAGTTGCAACCATAACGTGGACTATATCGCTAATGTGACTATAAGTCTTATTCACATATATGCCACTATGCCGCATATAACCGAATTCGAATATAATCAAGTTATGTGAATAAAGGAGATATAAAATTCAAATTGAATTACACCGACATCAGGCTTACGGTTTAACAACAGAGATGCATACTGTATAAAAAATAGTTAAAATAATAACAACATATTTCATAACTGATACCAACGGCAAAAACGAATTTTTTACGAGTAGAGAGTTGATGACAAAAATTAAATGATTTAATTCATTCATACTTTGGATGGATTTTTGATTCAAAAACTAAAAAGAATTTAGTAAATTTTGCTAATGTGACTATAACGCTTTAATTTTTCCCTTTGACTACTGTTGATAAATGGCATATATGGCAAATGTGCTTATATCGCTAATGGACTATAACGTAAATACTTTATATTAAATTAACTTATAGCGAAAAAATAAACAGATAAAATGGAATATATCGCTAATGTGACTATAAGCGTAGTGACTATAAACGAAAAGTACTGTATTAAATTTAACAAACGTTTAAAAAAAATTTTCATACAAAATTAGTGTTGTAAACCATTATTAAACATAAAAAATTTTATGAATACAGGCAGAAATGTTTAAAATATGAATAAAGCTCAAAGGAATGTTGTTAATTATATTATAATGAAAACGAATAATAGAGTTACATAGGTACATTTGCTAGTTTGCTTTTCAAATTTTCTGCGAAAAGTAATAAGTCACTTTTATGACCTAATAATATTGACTTTTTGTTTTTATTGTAAGTACCTACATATGTAACAAATATTTTATTTGGTGATTAAACATGTATGAAATGTAGGCATAAACATGTAATTATTTATTTTTTTTTTTTAAGTGCTTTTGTGTCTTCTTTATAGACATAAAGTAAAAATATAAATATTGATAAGGTTTCTTTTGTTGTTTTAATTGAAAGTGAAATTGTTGTTAAGCACTTATAATTTACAAACAAATAGTGTTGGTACTAAAATGCGAAAAAACTCCTACCTTATGGTTTCGCATTTCATTTGACTTATTGTAAGTAAGCAAATTAATTTATATATGTAATATAAAAATTGTTACGCATTATTATTTAATAATACATTGCCTATTCAGGTGTGTAGCGTGAAAACATATTGTGAATTACGGGAAAACCACTCCTCTCTTGTATGCAGGGCTGCCATTTATCCTCAGCTGCGGCTTTCATCCGAGCAAAAAGGACAGTCATATGGGGATTGGGTATTTTTTTTGGTACCAAAACTTTAATCTAACTCTTATCAACAACTTATACGGTGTAAAGGCTCCTAAGGTACTTAATAAACTTATGTTAGTCTGTGTTCATACGGCTCATGTCTTATTGACAAGATTGCTACTTTATTGGCGAGAGGGACGAGGGGAAAAGAAAGGAGTACACATATGCATGTACTGTCTTTACGTTTTGCTTTCTTATTCGTTGTTTAATTTTGTTTTTGTTTTCAATATTAAATAAAACAAAATAAAAAACATGTCGTCGACATGACATGATTCATTTAAATGCCAATTCATGTTCAAAGAAGAAAAAGGAAGAATCTTGTCAATAAGACATGAGCCGAATGAACAGCATATTGTTCTGCTTGTAGCTCCTCACTGGAATCGCATTAAAAAGATTTAAAAAAAACATGCCAAATCCAGTCGCTACAAGCAAAATAATATATTTTTTTAATAAAAATTTTTAATTTGGGGATTTTTGGGAATTTCTTATTGAAATTTGTCTTGCTATCTTTAAAAAAAAATTAAAATTTAGTCAGAAAAAAAAAATTTTAACTTTTAAAATTTGGTTTTTTAATTTGTTGGGGACAAGGAAAAAAGTACCTGGCAGCCCTGCTTGAATGTAAAAATTATTCAGCCTTATTCCGGTTGTCGTCATCGACAGTGTCGTTTTTTTTAATAGATTATAGCGACACACAGCCTATGTTCTTTAATCTTCTACAAAAAAGACACTGTCGATGACGACAACGACAACCGGAATGAGGCTGATTGTGTAAAGAGTTGCCAATGTCAGATTTTTTGCATGCAACCATGGTGGAATAAACAGGTGGCAGCACTACGCCTGATAAAGATTTTTTGCTCTTGCATTGTTTGTCTAGGTTTATGTCAAAGTTTTGTTTATGTTTACAAAAAGTCCACGTTTTTATTATTGTATTTTATTAAAGTTTTTGATAATTTTAAATTAAAATAAGTAAGATATTGACCATAATTAAATAAAAATTGGATAAAAATGTATTTATTTCATCACGTTCAGCGGCAAAGTAAAAAGTTTGCAAACGCTGACGCGATCACAAATTAAATTTGTCTCATTTTTCCATCAAGCTCACTCACGCGTGATATTATTTTCCTGAGCAAACCTGTGATTTAGTTATACATTTTAAAATAAAATAAAACATATCAAGACCGCATTTACATTTATGCAATTAACGCCGAGTTTTTTTCTATTTTCTTTTATAGAAGTGGCTACAAAACTCTTTTCACATTTAAGCTTTTTTTCAACCCCGATTTCTTTCCTACACTTTTTGCTAACAAACAAAAAGTTGCATGCGAAATTTGCGGCGTTAATTGCATAATGTTAATAAGGTCATAACCAGCAAAAACATTTTGTATGTTTTTTGTATAACATGTTTGTGTAAAGCATTTTTTTAAGTTTCAGCAATATTCAACCATTTTGAGGCGTTATAACACCTCTTCCTTATCCTGGACGAATTGCTGGACGTACACTAGAATCTTATATTATACAATGCTGACTCATATATATATATTAATCAGCCTTATTGTGGTTTTCGTTGTCGTAAACGACTTGTCGTTTTTTGTAGTAGATTAAAAAACACATGTTGTGTTACTTTAATCTATTACAGAAAACGACACATTCGTATACGACAACCAAAAGCACAATGTTGTGTGTTACTGTAATCTATTACAGAAAACGACAAAGTCGTATACGACAACCAAAACCACAATAAGTCTGAATGTAACTATAATTTTATTGATGAAAAAGAAACAATTCCATAGAATATTTGCATTTTTTGGTATTTAAAATTTTACATACGTATTTCTGTTTTAAAATGTATTAAATTTGTTTGTAATAACCTAATTTTATTACTTTTTTGTTTAATGTGTCTATAACTTAATTAAACCTCAATGAATTGACCTTATTAAAAAAGTCATTACTTTTACCGCAAATTAAATTTAAATAATTTAGAATGATATAAATTATATTCCATTATCTATATCTATAAAATTGTTACGTTACTGACTAAGTGATTTGTCATCGTATTTGTAAACACCCGAAGCTTAAAAGTTGAATTTGGACCGGCGGTGGGCTCTGGCCAAATCGATCCACTACGACGGGATTTTTGGAAATTCAAATGGTTTAAAAACGTATAAAAACGTGTAAGTTCGCTTACCTCATATGAATATCCTAAGCTAAAGGAAATCTAAAAAACACAAATATAAATTTGGTAATTTTTCGAAATTTGAATGTTTAAGGGGTGAAAATTTATCAACATTTTTGTACTTTTTTTACAAAACAATTTTCTCGATTCATTGACATATAGATACGACCGTATTATATTATGGGTTTCTTCTACAAGATTCAAATTTTCGATATTTCAATGGGGAATAAAAAAGGGAAAATATGGGAAAATTAATTTATTTCTTTTACTTTTAAATCCTATACGTTCAGATGTTAATATTATAAAGTTTTCAATTTGGTATCCAATTTTTCCTATTTAAATTAAATTGTAAAATTTTAAAATTTAAAATAAAATTCCCAGGAAATTTGCAACTCAATGAATGTGTTCGTTAAAATTTATACCAAAATGTTTAAAACATTTGCTTTTCATTGTCAAAAAAGTTTAAATATGTTTTAGGAATCACCGTAGGAACACAACTGCACCGTAAGAACGTAGTAGCGTACGACGTACATATATACATTAAACTTAAAGATAAATGCCCCTATTCATACAAATATTTTGAATTTAATAAAGGTTTACAACACAAATTTTCTATGAAAATTTCCCTTAATAAACGTTTGTTTAATTTAATATTTGTTTATGAATACGGGGGAAAATATTTTATGTATATGTAACGATAGCTGACGTAAACGTCTACGTCGTACGTTGACTTAAATCTAATTATATTTCATATGGCCCTGTGTGGTATTTAAAAACTCATTGAAAATAACTTGAAAATTATAAATAAAAAATTATGTGAAAATGAGCAGTGCAAGGCAAAATGCATTCTAGATGTCATTAAAATTAATTCAAACTTTGAATCTTTTTTTGGGCCCAAAATATAAAAAATTTGAAAATATTAAACTTTTATTGGCAACCCTTACCACCAACTCTCAAACAAAATCATTTTTTCACAGCAGGGATGGAAAATGGCCTTTCAGATTTTTTACTAACTTTAAAACCCTCATCAAATGATGCTAAGAAATAATGTTATGAAAGAGCTTTCAGTACAGAATTTTTAGAAATACTCGATCCATATTCGACAGGCATTTAACAGCTGACAGCCTTGCCAGACTTGCGGTTTTAAAACCACTAAATAGATAACCCGTAATATTGAAAACAAAGACCAATCCTCTTATTTTATTGTTGATTTTCAATATAATTTCCACACCTTTTTTATTTACTAATTAATTGAATTAATATTGAATTCTAAAAGTCGAATACAAATACATCCATATAACATTTTCTTTAATATTTTCACTATTTTTGTTTAAACCAATCTTAAGCAATGAACCAAACGTTGTTTACTCCTGCTCTTTAAAAATATAAAATATTTTAGCATTTTATATAAACCGGTGGCCGAAATTCGACCACTTGACATTTACTTTTGAGACAACCAGTGCAATATACAATAAAAACGAACAGATCTTAAGAGAACAACAAAATGCACTCTTTTGGTTTGCAAGTACAAAAAAAAAACTAAAACATTTTACAAGAATAAGAAAAAGCATTGGTATTTTCAACCACCTTTATACATTTGTGTTTTCAAGATAAATTAAAACGCTTTTTAAATACTTTAGTTCTAAAAGTTTAGAAAAAAAATCGACCTTTAAAACGATTTATGTTTCATTAAAATCGGTGGACGATAAGATACTTAAAAATCAAATTCAAAAAAATTGTTCCCGTATTTATATATAAGATATTAAACTGTTTTAGACGCAAATTGAGAATTTTATATTGTACCAAAAATAGTCGTGGTACTTCCACGTTACTATAAGACTGGTGTTACACGATAAGTTTTTCTCGGTAGTCTTTTACATATACTGTCTGTTAAAATTTCCAAAAATTGAAAGCTGTGACATAGGCTGCACTCAATTTTTGAGCAATTTACTTTCAAGATGTCATCAAGAAAACAATTACTACGACAAACAAAAAATTTGCTCAATAGCTTTGAAATCAGCTGTTTTCTTGAACGTTAATTGATACACTCACTGGAAAGAGAATTTAACTTGAGGGTTACACGATCAAGTTTTGCCTATCAAATTTTAATACACTCACAATTTTTTACCACTTGCCTTTAAAATTCTCTTTCCAGTGAGTGTATCAATTTACGTTCAAGAAAACAGCTGATTTCAAGGTTAGTGAGCAAATTTTTCGTTTATCTTTATAAATTGTTTTCTTGATGGCATCTTGAAAGTAAATTGCTCAAAAATTGAATGCAGCCTACGTCACAGCTTTCAATTTATGTAAATTTTGTCAAGCAGTATATGTAAAAGACTATCTAGAACAACTTGACCGTGTGGCCGCAGGGTAAAGGGCAAGTTCGTCTCAATTTTTAAAAGGATGAGTGTATTGTTAAAAAAGTATGAGTGTATTAAAACTTGATAGAAAAAACTTGATCGTGTAACCTTCATGAGTGTATTAAAACTTGATAGGAAAAACTTGATCCTTCAAGTAAGTGGTTCACACAGGTCAAGTTTGACTCTTCAAGTCTTGAGCTTTTAGGAGAGAGGGGTAAAGAGAATGGAAAGGGGTACATACTTGACCGTACCAGTCAGTTTTGTATTTTTCTTTTCTTTTTTCATCCGTAATATAATAAATAGCTACAAAGTTGAAGGAAAAGAAAACAAAAATTAATTTTGTGCATGAACGTGAACGCAAGTTCAAAAGAAAATTTAAATAAAACTGTTCAAGTAAACTTGACCTGTGTGAACCAGCACTAATAAAGCCTATAACGAACAAAAAAAAAGTAGTACAATTGTACCGAAGTGCCCATCCCTGTTTTACTGAAAACTGCAAAATTGGAATGAACACAACAAAAGCACCTACTTTAAAGATTGGCATTTTAAAAACATAGGAAATTTTTCTTCTTGTGTAAACATGATGAATGAAAAGTAAATGAAAACAACATTCTACATGGATACGGTCAACGTATATTTATACCTTGGATACGGTCGTAAAAGAATAAAGCTATAAAAATAAAAAGTACCTAAAAAAAACAAAAAATCAAGGAACGGTTTGTTTAAACTTACAAACAGACAGACAACAAAACAAGATGAAACTTCGTTCTTTGTTTTGCACAAATGTCATTGAAAACCAATATAGCAAAGGAAAAAATAAAGAAACTGACCGCACAATATAATTAGCACCTTCAATGTTGAAACTAATGATAGTTCAATCGCGAAATATCTACAAAGCCTAGCATTTTTACATTTCTTATTTTAATTTGTAAAACAAAAAAACACTACTTACCACGAATTTTTGTACGCTTGGTTAAATTAAACCAAATCTCGCCCTTTATTGTTTGCCCGGCTATATACACTTTGTTGGGATTATCCAAAGTAATACGCAAACGTTCGTTTTCCATGTTTTTAGTCGTTTTTTGAATTTTTCTATTTTAAAAAATATAATTTGTTAATTTTCCCGTTTACTTGTTTTAAACCAATTTTTTTGTTTAAAATGCCACTAAACAACAATACAAACAATTGTTTTCGTTTCCCCTTCACATTAGGAAAATGAAATGATCTAGATTTTTGACTTTTCACTTATATGTATTATCCAAAAATAAATTAGAATTTTTTTATTACGATTTTCCTCTTTTTGTACAATGACCACAATAAAAAATATTTAAGTTTCTGGTTATTTACTGGTAGTAGATTGAAATTTTAAAGTGGTCATTGTTTCATTTTAGTATTTCCCGTTGTTTTTACTTTAATTGGTTGATTTCATAAGTTTCGATTTTGTGTTTATTAATGAATTATTATACATATATGTATTTTTAATAAATTTATTAAATAATTTCTCGCCACTAAAAGCCCCAACATTAATTCTGTCACTGTTTTGTACGAGTTTTTCTTTGCAAAATAATATACAATCATTCACAATAGTATAGTTTTCTTGTTAGACAATAAGCTGGTTGGTGAGAGATAGAAAGAGCACACAATGCAATAAGAAAAGTCAGTCAATGGCAGGGTTGCCGTTCTTGATATTTCCCGATCAAATTTGGTCGGATGGTAGGCTAGACCTGAAATTTACTTTTATTTAAAGAGATTTGGTACACTAAAGAAGGCAAGTGAAAATTTAATATCTATTTTACAAAATAGATAATTTTTTTTTATCATTGATGAAACAACAAATGGGACAGTAAAGAAATGTAATTTTTTTATTAGCTGATTGTTTTTTTTTCCAAAAAAAACTATAAATTAAAGAAATTTTGGTTTTCTCAATATCTCATTTGCTTCAATTCTGTCGCAGAGCTAGTCCGCCTGCATCTGACAATTATTTATTTGCCGTACTGATATATTCAATCAGCTATTGTCCACTGAAAATAATGTTTTTGTTGGAAATTTGAAAAAAAAAATCATTAACAGTCTAATAAATTTATGTCGAGATTTAGTAATATGTAGTTTGCCGATACATTGAGTAAACGGCTTTAATTTTATTAAATATTTTGAGTAATAGAAACTGGGAATTATTTCCTTCCGAAGGTTACTTTATCTTATATTCAACATTTTTTCATTTTTCGAATTTATTCTATGAGTCTGGTAGTGTATAAAGTAATTTCTGAAAAATTGAAGGAATAAAACTATTACAAAAAAGCTTTATAAAATACATAACTGAAATTTAGCTCATAGAATAAATTCGAAAAATGAAATTTTCACCAAGTTCGGTTATAATTAACTATCGGTTATAGCTGTCAAAACATATTGGTAACCGGAACTTTAATTGAAAGTTAGTTTTAGCCGAACTTGGTGAAAATGGCCATAACTGCCTGTTTTTCAAACCAAAATAAAATTTTCGCTTTAGAATTTATAAAAAAACAAAAAAAAACCCAAATTTATTTTTGTTTTGGCAATAGCTTGCTCAAATTTAAGTTCGCTATATCTTCGCAAAAACTTCGTTAATGAAAACCTTTACTTTTATCTTAAATTTTCGAACTTTTAGCATTTTTGTTTGGCTAATTCTTCACAGTGGTGAATGCTCGCTGTTTTCGAATCCCAGTTCTAGCGGGAAGTAGGTTTACTTTCTACTAGGGAATGGTAAATGGATTCAAAAATCAATTTTCGATTTTTCGATCGACTTTTTTATTTCGGTTTTTGAAATCGATTAATCGAGCCTCAAAATCGATTTTAAAATCGATTTCAAAATCATTTAAGATAAATTTGCAACCTTATATCACAAAAGGGGATACACCTGATTTTTTTTTTTTTTTTTTTTTTTGTTTTGGCAAAATACTAGAGAAATTGAATTAAGATTTTTACAGTGGATAGATATGACTACTGTTTATAATTTTCCTGCAAAAGGTGAAAATGTGTTAATTTTTAGATGACGTTGACAGGAACAAGTGCAATATTTCGTAATCAAATACAATCTAGGTTTGACTTTAAGCGTATGTAGATGATTTGTTTTGTGTTTTTGTATACATTTTCTCTTGTTAACTTGAGGCCTATTTTATTAAATGAAACAAAAATAAATAACATTTGTTGATCGAAATATCAGAATAAATAAATAATACAAATTTAAAACAAGCAAGAGGTGTTGGTTACTATGCATGTTACAGACCTCAAGCCGAATACATAGACATAACAATTATACTTTATATTAAAAATTCATATTGTCGGATGGTTACTGATTTGCCCTACGGAACAAAAATGTTTTTCTAGAAAAACGATAACTAATGTTTGGATTAATTTTAAATATAAGCTGCACGGTATATTTTTTGTGGGTCGCGAGATGTGTTTTCAACTGAAAATTCAAAATTATACAAAATATAAAAAGTTATTTAGATATAACAAAAACTTGCAAACTTGCTTCGTGCCCCATACACCATTTATTACACTTGTATTTTTAAGTATCTTTCATGTAGGTCAAAGTATATGTAAAATCAAACACAAGATAGAAAGTAAGTAAGTAAAAATATTTATTGAGACTTTTTTTCTTTCAATAACAAAGAATGTGATAGGTACAATGCAAAAAACTTAGAACTATGTTGTGGTGTTCTAATACACATTGAATAAATAAGCGGCTTGCAGAAGAGGAAAGGATAAAGTATAGCGTACAATATTAACATAGTTTAACAACAATGCTTGCTCCCGGCATTTACAGTGACGTTCAGAGTTGTATCTGTTAACTACTTAAGATTACATTACAATTGAGACCAAAGGTAATAAATAAACAAGTAAGAAAGTATAGTCGGTCAATCCCGACTATATGATACCCTACACCACAGTATTTAAAAACACATCATGCTTATGTGTCCATATAAATATAGATTTATCTTTGCTTATAAACTTCATGAAAATCGGTTTGAAAGTTTGTGAGAGGCAGAAATTGCCCCCTACCTCCCCTTGTGGTCCTATTTTTGGAAAACTGTATAGCTAATGTGTCCATATAGATATGGATCTATCAATGTTTTAAATTTCATTAAAATCGGTTTGAGGCAGAAATAGCCCCTATCTCCCCTCGCGGACCTATTTTTAAAAAAATGCATGCATTTTGTGTCCATATAGATATGGTTATATCTAGGTTTTAAATTTCATTGAAATCGGTTTGATAGTTTCTGAGAGGAAGAAATTTCCCCCTATCTTTCCTCGTGGTCCTACGTTTCGGCCCATTTTCAATAGGCTTGGTCCTTGTGCCAAGAAGAACCTAGGACCCAAATTTCATCAAACTATCTCCAAAATTGCGCACAAGGTTACATGGACAGCCAGCCAGCCTGCCAGCCAGCCGGACGAACATCGTTAGTTCGACTCAGAAAGTGATTCTAAGACGATCGGTATACTTTAAGGTGGGTCTAGGACCAATATTTTAAGGCGTTACACACATCAGCACAAATGCATAATACCCTCTCCACTATTGTGGTGTGGGTATAATACATAGCTAAAAACCAAATAGTAATACAAATCTTATATTATCCTATATCACGAATTATCAAAGAGATGTTTGGAGCAATTATGAACAATAAACAGTAAAACGAGCGTTCCAAAGATAGAAACCACATAGTGTATTGTGATTACTGGTTTGCCGCACGGAACAAAAATATTTAATAAATGAAAATTGGCAGCCCTGGTCAATTGTCAAATTAGAACCAGGAAGAAGTGATGTTAACTTTTATTTTTTCATTACCGTACGGCTCTCTAAAAATTACCGTTTTTGAGAAGAAAGTGCCGGTTCACACACGTCAAGTTTGACTCGTCAAGTCTTAGGTTTTTAGGAGAGAGGGGAAAAGAAATGGCATTCTCTTTTCCCTTCTCTCCTAAAAGCTCAAGACTTGACGTGTCAAACTTGACGTGTGTGAACCAGCACAAATTACCGTAAGTCTCAATTTACACTATGGACATTTCTTGCCGGACAGAACAAGTTTGTTGGCGAGAGAGGCAAGAAGTAAAGAGTGTCAAGCATACAGCGTCGCCCCCTTACGAACAAACTTTTTCTGTCCGACAAGAAATGTCCATAGTGTAAATTAAGACTTAGCAAAGGTTTTTTAATTAAACATTCACAGCAGTATTTAAAAACTATTTATTTAAACTTTAAATGTATTTTATGAAAAATTTTAATGAAAATCTTCGTTAAAAACATATTTTAAACCAAAGTTATTGTATTTTTGTATCATCATATAACTAAAATTTTAACGTTACTGACAGACTGATTCATCATCGCACAGCCTAAAAACGACTGAAGATAAAAAGTTTAAATTTGGACCGGAGTTGATATCGTTCAACTAAGACAGAATTTTTTAAAATTCGAATATCACAAGAGAATATTAACTCAAAAAGTTATTTTTTACGTTTTGGAAAAAATGTACAAGCAATATCCATATCTAGCCGCTGTAAAATATAGTGCTATTTTGACATCTTCTTATGATGAAACGATTGGTTTAAAAGTTCTTCTTCATATGCCCTTAATACAAAATTAAAACATAATAGTTTTGCTTCAACTGAAAAGTTTTAATATTTAAGCTTCGTATAGACGGTGGTCAGATCTTACAATGTTGTTATTAAAATTTTTTAAAAAGTATTGCAACTGTGTTAACATTGTAAGCTCATTTTCATTTGGCAGATGTGTAAAATTAATGCATCTGACAATGGCACCATTTTCAGAAAAAGGACAACACTGTAAGATCTGACCTGTACGAAGCTTTACTATAGTTAAATGCATCACATTACGGCTACTTTAAATGCTTAAAAAATTGTTGATTTTAAAACAAACAAAAAGTTTAAAATAAAATTAATAATATATTCAACATTTTTTATTTTTCGAATTTATTCTTCGGAAGGAAATAATTCCCAGTTTCTATTAATTAATAATATAACTACAATGAGTTATTTAATTTTTCATATTTTACACTTATCACTGTAACCTAAGCATTTGCAGAAACATAACATTCTTAATTGTTTGTATAACATTCATCTATTTCTAAAACTGGTTGAAAATCACCTCTCAAAAGTTAACATCATAAAGCCATCATATGTAAGTATGTATATAAATATCAAAAAACCCAAATCTTGATATTACCGTATTTTAAATGAAATTACCTTGCTACCTTTTGGGGCTCAAAATTACCGTAAAAAAGGGTAATTACCGTACGGTTAACATCACTGGCAGGAAGAATGATGCCAGATATTTGTTTTTATTTTGCCCTGCGGCCACACGATCAAGTTGTTCTTGATACTCTTTTACATATACTGCTTGTCAAAATTTACAAAAATTAAAAGCTGTGACGTAAGCTGCACTCAATTTGTAAGCAATTAACTTTAAGATGTCGTAAAAAAAACAATTTATAAAGACTAACATGTAATCAGCTGTTAAATTGATAGTAAAATTGCCAAACAAATGGAGAGGTGAAATTTAAGGCAATCTCGTGGTCAATTTAAAAAGTGTGATTGTGTTAGTAAAAAAGTGAGAGTGTATTTCAAATTGAAAGGAATTGAAAGGCAAAACTTGATCGTGTGGCCACCAAGTTAAGGCTCAGTTAGCCGGGAATAGCAGTAACATAGCGTCTTCACCTGACAATTTTTTGTCATACCAAACGTAAAACTTCATATTAAAAAAAGGGTGACAAAAATTTTCGAGTTTTTTTTTATATATACTTTGACGTTTGGTATGACAAAAAATTGTCAGGTGAAGACGCTATGTAACGTTGAAAATCAGCTGATTAATTTTGTTGTATGTAAAGCAGTAAGATGTTACGTCTCAATCTGTAAGAAATAGATTGGTCTTACTTTTTTACGGTAAGGTTGCTGTTACTATTACTTCTGGCTAACTGAGCCTTTAGTCTGAGTTCATACGGCTCATGTCTTATTGACAAGATTCTTCCTTTTTCTTTTTTGAACATGAATTGGCGTTCAAATGATTCATGTGATGGTGACGACATGTGCTTTTTTGATATTGAAAACAATAACAAAATTAAACAACGAAAGAAAAAGCAAAACGTAACCCCGGGTCTCCACGTAGCAAAATTTATTGCGGCAAACGTCAAATTTGATTGCTCCATAAAATTTGCGACGTATAGACCGCATATTGCCATGAGTGGCAATCCATTGCGCAATGATTGCTCTTCTTATTGCTTGAGCAATTATTGCTTAGCAATCTGCTGTCAAATCAGTTGTAATTTATCTGACATTTCATTTCTCTGTACGGTTGGTTATTTATTAGTGTGTTTATTTATTGAAAAAGCAAGTGAAAAAATACTTCAACAAAATGCAGAAAAAGATTTTATATATTATATTTTTAAATAAACGTCAATATCAAAAATTATTTCGTTTACTCATATTTTATCTAATGTAATATATACACACTTTAAAAGAAAATATTCCCCTGAAGAAGTCAACAAAAAATTGACGAAACGTTGGGAAAAAATGTAATTAAATGTGTTTTTAATTTACAATGGAAAAATTTAGGCCCTATTAGCTTACTTATATATCTAAAACTTCTAAATAACTTTATTTTATTTTGGCAGTTCAGTTTTATTTACACTGCCACTTGCATATTAGCTATCAGTTTTTCTTGGGATTCAAAAACTTAATTAACAAGGTTTTGTTTAAATGTGCTTAATTCCTATTTCATAATATTATTTAACTGAAATTTATTGTTGATGTGATAGGCTATTCCTATGCGCATTTCTCTTTTCATTTGATCACGGTTGCATTTAAACAAAAGCATGATCAGGTGTGATAGTGTGAACAGAAACTGTTGTGTTGAATGAGATTTTTTGACAGTCGCAACAAAACTCATTAGATTTCTATCTCACAAAGTAGTATGGAATACGTAAGTATTGTGTTATAGTGTTAACAAGCCTTAACAATGCCATGCAAAAAACCCTATGTTGTATCTGTTGTTTTGGATTGTTGTAGTTCCGAAACCACCTGTAGTGGAATTCGCCTTGAATTAAATTAAAAATCTAATTTCTAATAAGGCCAGATTCACAATTAAAACAACATTTTCACCTGGTGTTCCCAATAAATCAAACAATTTTTTTAAGAGCACACTCATTTTACGTATTACGTATTTATTATTATTTTTTAAAACATGTTATTAATTAAAATAGCTTAAAACTTGTTCACAAAAAAAAAAAGAAAACCAATGTTTAATAAAAATATTTTGCTTACTTTAAAAAGAGGTACATATCCACGAAATTAAAAAAAAATTTATTTAAGCTTATTCACTAAAAAAAAATTAAAAAATTATTTAATAAAATTACTTAAGTCAAGAACATCCGACTTATGTGTGTATAACGAAAAAACTAATTTACTTATACATTAGGGTGGCAATGAAGTGTTTAAAAGAAATTTTGTTGCTTAACTTTAAAGAAGCCCAGGTGGAATATTGCGCTAATTGGTCTAGACAATAAATATAAAAAGTTTGAGCGAAATCGGAGAATTTTAAGTGCTGCCCCAAAGAGGTCAAAGGTGAAATTTCAGTAAATTCCATATCTTCATTAAGTATTTATATAGAATTTCGGCTGTTTCTTCTTGGCTCAGCGTGAAATTTGTAAAATTTATTCCTTCGTGTGATAAGAATATTCAGCAAAACTTTTGAAAAAATTAATCCTCCCATGTACTGTGGATCAAAAAACCTCGGTTTTATATGTGTTACAAAAATTTTGTTTTAAATAAGCTGAAATATGGTAATACACTTTTTGTGAAAAAAAGCGTCAATCCTTCCCTCTTGTTGAAGACAAAATGACACATATTGCATATTGAAATAAATATGAATTAGAAAATGTTTTCATTAAGCATTGTTTGCTAATGCAAATATTAAAAGTATTTTTATTATATTATAAGCATGTAATTTGCTAAATTAATAAATTATATAATTTTAAGGATACTTAAGTAATCATCGCTTCTTCAATTTCAAAAAAACAAGTTTGTGTCAAATATTAAACTTTAGTTAGAAATACAACAAAATTTGTATTACTTTGAATAGATGTTTCCTCTGATCCTCATCTTTGGTGATTTTTTCATGGTAATCTTGCATAGCTTAATTCCTCTTTCGGTGCAGTCGTTTTTTTTTAAAGTTCCCAATTATATATTTTGCCCTTCGATATTCCGGTAAATCATTTCATAAACTTGGCTCTATTTTAAAAAAAATCGGCAGAGATTTGAAAAGTTTGCTAGTGTTCTTTGAGAACAATTCCTCCTGAATTAATAAGTTTTTTCGGAATTACTTCATCTACTTCAATATTATCTTCTGAGACATTAACTTCCATCTTCGTAACAAACTTGGCTTTAGTTTAAAAATCTATTCTATCATCGAATAACGAAAAGCCTACACATTCTTCATACAAATAGTAAAGATGGTTAAGAAATTTTGTTATTTCTTGATCTGCTATATTTTGGTTAATTTTTTGTTATTTTCCAAATTTCTCAAGAATTCAATGTCGTTTAAAATCCAGCAGCTTCGATTAAACGTTAAACTTCAATTTCGGTTAATGCTGGAAATTGTTTTCGAAAAATAAGTATTTTCAAATAATAAATGGCCTTTGCCATCCATCTGGCTAAATGCGTAGCTCCAGGTTTCGTAAATTAAATGCCGTTTGGCGGACTTCCTCCTAAGAATATTATTATATTATTATCAGTTTTAAAAATTCTTTAAAGTCATTGCGTGGAAAGTCTTCTAATAGTTTCTCTTTTGCAAATCTTAAAATGTTATCTCCGTTACCATCTAAAATTGCATTGAATTTTGAATATAACAATCCTGTCAAAATACCATCCTGTGACTTTTTGCTAGTTTTAAATAATTTTTATCAATATTTGCAGATCATTGCACTTAATTATGTAATTTACCCATTATTAAAAGTAAAAAATTAGTATTAATTTTAACCCAATATAAAATGGGCTAATATTCTTAAATTTGTTTAAAGAACTTATATTTCAAAAAAGAAAAACTTGCTGAATACAGAGTTTTGTATGCATTTAAGAAATCGGGTATTTTTTCCAAAAAATATTCATAAAATACTCTAACCACCCTTCATCAAATTAATGAAAATGTTTCGTGCCAATCCAAGAACAACCAAGAAAATTTCTAATAAAAATATAGAATTTACTTAAATTTGAACTTTGACCTCTTTGGGGCAGCACTTAAAGTGGTCCAATATTGCTGAAATTGTTACCAGTTATATTTTAGACTAATCGGCACAATATTCCGCCTGGGCAATTACGAAAATTGAAAGTTGAAATTTCAGTGCCACCCTATTATACATATTCTTTAATATGAATAACCTAATCAACTCGCAAAGTTTTACAAAACCAATAGATGTATTTTTCAAAATAAAGGCTTAAATTATTTCCAAAATGATAATATTAAAAAAAGGTAAAGAAAGTAGCTTTAAAATCTGACAATTGAAAAATCGCCGAACAAATTGTTAAAACAAGAGAAGTAAAAGTGCTATATTCAACTAAGCTGAATCGTATATAACCTTCACTTTATTATAGAAAATCTAATTGTTCTTTCGCTCGTGTGGTATGTGCCCCATCGTGTCAAAATTTTAATTCCGAAAGCATATTTTTATAGCCGCGAGGTACTTTAGTAGGTTGATTTCGCTGATTCTTAAAACCAAACAAATCTTATACATACATAGAGAATATTTTAACTTAATTGATGTGTGGACCCTATCGTATCAAAACCCTAAGGAAACCCGAAAGAACACTTGTATGAGGGCCAGGTGAAATAGCAATCCGATATTTCTCCATTAAAATCATTTATATTTGTATGTACATAAGGGTGGGTCGAAAAAATTTTTTTTTACTGTTTTGAAACTTTCAATGTAGGGGACGATTGGAACAACTTTTCTTTGTATTGAGGTTGACCCTTATTCTACAATAAAAATGTACATAGGTATAAGCAAACACCATCTTTCAATTTATCTCAAAATAGGTACTTGCAAATTTTTAATCGTAATTTTAACACATTTTTAGTTACATTTTTACAGTTCTAAAAAATTAAGCACAAATCTCATTTATTAAATAATTAATATGTATTTTTTCCATGTATGTAGGTATGTGCTCAATTAATTATCTTTGTTATAAGAATATTTAAATTAAATTTTTGCCGGTTAATTGTTCGGACCATCATTTGTTTATAAAAAAATCAACAAACTAAAAAAACAACAACAAAAAATAGTGACAAACAGCAACAAAAACTGGTTGAAAAAAAACTATTATCTGTTGTTATTTATTATTCAGTACACTTTTAATGCTTAGCTTCACAATATTATTAGGAAATATAATAGTCATTAGAATGCGCACAGAAATGTTAAGGAATTAACTGTAAATATAATCTTACTTTGCATTGAATAACCTTAAAATTTAGTATATCGCTCTTGTTCAACAACACTGAATTAATTCAACTAGTGTTTGCCTAATGGTCAAAATTCGACCATAATTTTTTTGTAAATGTGAAGAAAACATGATTTATCTAAGTATATATGAATATATTTGTTTCGAGCATTTATTTTTTCCTTCAAAGTGGATCGATTTGGCGAGGGACCAACCTCCGGTTCATATTTTATCTTCTACGTGAGTTAATTTAATATTGCAAGTTCAATATAAAAAATACCAATTGAAAAACAAAAGCTTCAAAAAGTCGCCTTCATATATTGTCATCCACTCAGGACGTTGCACGTTTAATTTTATGTTTCTATGTCTAATATTAACGAAAATTAATCAAAGTACCAGCTGTTGAACGAAAAGGTACCATACATGTTCTTATTCACCTAGTTTAATATAAAATTTTATTTTTATAGGTCGAATATTAACCAAAAATCAAAAAATTCCAGATGAAAAACAAAAAATACCAGCATTTTTTATCTTATAGGTTATCACTTACTCAGTACCCTTTACTTATAATATTATGTCAATATTAAAGAAAATTTAAAAATTATCACATGCAGCACAGAAAAGTAAAAAAAAAAGAAATTTAGTTTCCCGTATTTTCCCTTTTTTCGCCCCATAGAGGTTCGCTTGACAAACAAAGGAAGAAAGCGTTCTTAACTGTTTTGCCTGGTCTGATTTATACATAAGATTTATATAGTCGAAATATTCGAAAACCGGTTTTTGTCAAATAATGTCAAATAATCGATGCCCCTAATTTTTTTATTATTTGATAATTGAAAATAAATTTTTATTTATTTATTTTGCATTTGTGTTAGTAGCAATTTTGAACGCTTATAACTCTGAAATTATTGAACAGATTTTAATAAAATATACATTGTGCACTTCTTTGAGTAAATACCTCTTAAATGGTGTATATTTTGTTCAAATCGGTTGACATACAGAGGAGGAAAGTGTTCTTAACTGTTTTGCCTTAGCCGATTTATATATAGATATTTTTATATTTTCAGTAGAAGCAAAAAAGTTTTAAATTTTACATATGAAAAATAAATTTTAAACCAACAGTTTTATTACCAAAAAGTGAACAAAATAGCACAATATTTTAACGGCGGCTAGATATGGATATTGCGTGTCGTTTTTTTTTCAAAATGTGAATATTTAAAAATTTTTAGATAATTTATTTTCTAAGAAGAGGCCAAGCCACCCCTTAGAAATAGTGTATTTATCACTGATATGCATTTTTAAATTTGCACGTCTTGTGGTGCATTTAAACTGGAAATGCATCTTAAAACCCTTTTTATTTGCATCAATGTTTAATTGATTTTTTTTTTCAAATCGACGCAAGCTTAAAACGATGCTTCTATCAAAATGTTCGGTAAGAAATTTATTAATTTTTCAAATGCATAAAAGCGTTAAATACTTATATCCGCGTTAAATGCTTATATCTGCATATAAGCAATACATACTGTAGCGCAGATTTATTATATGCAGAAATATATACAATTGAACCACTGTTTGGAACGCTATGCAGTAAAATTTTTAGAGATTCTTCAGAAATAATTTTTAAGCTATGTTCACATTATGTGTATTTGGATTGTCATTTTTCACATGTTTTTTTTTTGTACATATCGTCTGGACCCCTCCAAACAATATAATGTGTTATTTCTCTGTGAACAGTACATATGACATTTTTGATTTAGAGCGAGTTCTATTTTAAAGTGACACAGCATCTGCTCTTTTTATACCCTTCACCAAAGGTAAAAGGGTATACATATTTAACTTTGTCATTCTGTTTGTAATTTCTACAATATTAATCTTAGACCCTATAAATTATATATATTCTGGATCCTTATGAGAAGGGAAGGTCAAATCCGGTTGTCCGTCCGTTTGTCTGTTGAAATGGGTTTTCCGAATCCCCCAGATATGATTGGGGCTTGGTTGGCATATCTCTCTGTCAGGCATTCTTAAAAGAATTTTTTTTTAAATTTTTTTATGTTCTAAAAACGATTTTATAAAAATATTTACCAGTTTCGCTTTTTAAATTTAATTTATAATGAAGTTTTTAGTATTGTAAATATGTATGTATATGTAACAATTGTTTAGTTTTGTCTACTTGCTCTGTATTCTGCTTGCACAATGTTGAAGGGTATATAAGATTCGGCACAGCCGAATATAGCTCTCTTACTTGTTTATTAACAAATTGTTTGTGGTGGCAAAAATTAATTGAAATTTTAATAAATATAAATTATAAAATTAAATAAATAATACAGAAGATAAAAATATACACATTTATTATTGAAAATGGTAAGTATGTATTGTTTTATTTTTTATAGGTAACTAGCTGACCCGGTCCGCATTGCTGGCCCTAAGCAAACATTAGTGTTGTATTACCACTAGTGCTGGGATACTATCGATAAAAAGTTCAGATTTCACTATCGATATATCGATATTACTATCGACTGAATGTTTGTACTTAAGTAGGAAAACTTAACCAGTTTTTTTTATTAGGCTACAGTTCGTTTTTTTATCACTTTATTGAACGTAAGAGACGTATGTATGTATGTACGCACGTTATTTTAGATGACAGTTTTTAAAAATTGTGATGCTGAACCCAAGTAACAGGGACTATAAGATATTTTATTGCAACTTTAGATAATGTTCTAAATTGGTAATCAATCAAGCAGACTTTTTTTTGCTCTAATGGTCGTTCATTGTTTTATCCTATGCTCGTAATTGCAATTGCATTTTTATTTAATTTTTTCTTACAATATCATAAAAATATCTGACATTTCAGTCGCTATGTAAACATATAAAAATTTCGGCATAAAGGCCTTAAGTTAATAGTAAAAAAGCACAGCTTTGCAATCCATACCATTTACCATTCGTGTTGTTTGTATTCATTGATGTAATTTTGCGCGAATTAATAATGGCAAGTAAAAAGTTGCGGCAAAAATCTGTTTGTGTATAGCTGCTGTAACATGTCTTCATAGCTATATTTTAAATAATAATAATATCGATATTGATATTTTTCCTATCGATATTTTCGATAGTTTATGGCTTTCGATAGTACTATCGATAGTTTCCCAGCACTAATACATACACACATCCTGTTTTATATATATAGATGTCAAATGTATGTTACATACCATCATGTGAACATGTAAATTACAAACCTTATGTAAAAATCGAATTTTGACATACACATGAAATCACATGTGGGTAGAAAAATGACATTCCACATGGCAAATACAGAAAATGTGAACATAGCTTTAAGTCTCTGCTTGGTCTGTTCTACCTGTACGTAAGTAAATTATTGGAGTAGTTGTATAGGTGTGTGGCTGTGATACACTTGGGCATAACCCTTGGACATCCCAACAATCCCTTGAACGACAAACGTTTGATAATGAAATAAAAGTCATAACATTCTCAACAAAAGGGAATATTATTTTCAAATTGAGAAATGCATTTATTTTCAACTTGCGTTCAAAGCTTATTCTGCAAAAATTTTCTATCAAAGAACTGACATTTACAAAATTTTTTACATATTTTACTAACCTTCAAACGTACATTCCATTTGGTTTTATTAGATTTTCTTTGCTGCACGCGCTATCACACGTTTAAAGGTTTTGCCGAATAACTACACAATATTGCACTTGAAAAAAAGGTCAAACTCCAACTGAAAATAATGAATGATTTTGGGGTATAGGACGTTACTCTTAACAATTTTTAATAAAATCAAGATGGGATTCAAGTAATAGGACTGAAGAAAAATTTATAAGAAAAAATTATGATTGGGTGAGTTAGACTGTTGAGTTAAAAAAAGATGATAAAAAAATCAAAATATATTAGGGTGACGCCATCTTGTATTTTACATTTCGAATTTTATAATTCTGATCGAAAATTCGTAAACCCCTCAAAATCCTATATGTAACTTGATTATGATAAATAAAACATTATATTATACCACAGGGGTGGTCGATTAGGGGTGAGGGGGGTGAATTTCCGCACATTTGACATACAATTTGTAATCAGCGACTCCAAAAACCCCCAAGATTTAGAGTGAATTACTTTAATTTCCGAATTTTGGCCAGATTTTTGGCAATCGGCCGCACTGTGCGATCGTACAACAAACTAATATTTTCTTCACCTTTCCGTTTTATTTTTATTCGCTTTCACAAATAAATTATAATAAAGTTTTTCGAAAGGCGAATTCACTTCACGCAATATGTAATTATTCTTTAATTGTAAAACACATTTAACTTTAATCGCCATTTTTTAATGTTTTGTGTTGCGATGTTTATTTTTGATTTGAGAATAACATGTGATAACTATTTTATATCAAATTGATAAAACATTGTATGTCAAAACAAAGTGGTCACAATTCTCAAACGTTTTTCAATTGTTTGATTTTAACATTTAAATTCAAATTGACAATGATTTGAAAGTAAACGCTCATATGCCAAAAGTTTTATAAATTTGATGTCAAACAAGCACGGAACAAACATTTTCAATTTGAAATCAAACGTTTTCTCAAACGACAAACGTCGTTATAGCATTCTCAACAAAAAGGGAAACTATTATCAAGTTAAAAAATGCCTTTATTTAAATTAAAAACAAAATAAAATATTTTTATTTATGTTCCACATTGTATTATAAATTATAATTTATAATCCACATTTGAAAAACATTTGAGAATTAAGCTGCGCTCACATTCAAAAAAACATTTTCACTTGGTGTTCATAATAGAGCAACAATTTCTTTTGGAACTACACACATTTTGCATCAAGAAACTGTTTGCAATTTTTAACCACAACAATAGTATGCATTTATTTTAATTTTTGTAAACATTTTGTTAAAATTTTCATTCAAAACTAAATAAAATTATTTTAAACGTCAAAAACAATTTCATACAACTTAAGTTACATTTTTAAAAAAATTTTAGTTACTTTTTTATTTTAAAATTGAAAGGAAAATATATGAAATACTTTGGGAAGAAAAAAGATGAGAGAAAAAACGAAATTGTTTTTTTGATTGTGAACGTAGCTTTACGTTTGAAAGAAAGTTGAAAATATAGGCATTTTTCAATTTGAAAACAATTTCCCCTTACCAATTATCAAATGTTTGTCGTTTGAGAAATCGTTTGATTTCAAATTATTTTCAATTTGAAATCAAACCTCCGTGTTTGTTGGGTACCAACTCGTACACACACAAACAAACGTTTGGAAACATACGTTTCTTTGTCGTCTGCTATGCGACAGGGAAGCCCACAAAAAGTTTTTTATATCAAGTTCAACAAATTAGTATTAAACTGGAGTTGATGGCGTATAGAACAGCTTACCAGCCAAATGGGAGGCCAACTCGTTTAACCGGATGAACGTTTAAAAGAAAAAAATTGTACCTATTCAAAAGAAAGAAACGATAAAGCCGCGTGTGTATACAAAATTTAAGAACAAAATTACAACAAAAACAAATAAATTAAATTCGAACAAAATGTGTATTGAGTGACGTCGTCGACCTTGGTTTGGTGTAAAGGATTTATAATGAATAAATAATAAAAAATAAACAAAAGAATTTATTTTACATATTTTTAAGAACTTTCCCAATTGCATTTATAGCTAAATAAATAATTAATTACAATGGCTAGCAAATGTACCATACAATTTGACAACAATCCATTTGGTATTTATTATGCTGGTCAAATTATCTCCGGTACAGCCGAATTAATAACAACACGTCCCAAAACTATACGCTGTAAGTAATCTTCCCCCATTTTTTTAGAAGATTTATTTATACATAGAATAGTTTTTGCAAACAAAAAATTTTATTCTATGAAAGATTTTAATGCGTAGTTACTTTCGCCATAAACAAACCCTTAACCATCTAATGTCTGTCTATTTGATGTTATGAATTGATTTAAATATGTTTTATGTGTCTATTCAGGGATTACGTCACCGGATACTAAATGTATTAATAATATGTATGTTTGTTGCCTTTTGATTCAATATTTAAAGAAAAATATATTTTTGCTCAATATTTGTATACCCTACACCATAGAAGTTTGTATAGAACGGAAACTGTGTTAAAACAGAATATAAAATTATCTTTTCAAATTCCGTAAGTTTCAATCAATAATAAAGTTAGGGGTTTTGACAGATTTTTTCTCTCTCTTTCCTTTCTATTCAAATTTCTATGCACTGCACTATCACCAGGGGTCTAATCACCGCATACGATATCGAGCAAAATTGATCGAAATTATTTATTTTGGTATCATCAAATTCGATATCGAATGAAATGTATTGAATTTGAAATAATATCATTCGATATCGAGTAACTCGACTCTATACTCTATAGAAAAAAAAATTATTAAAAATTATATTTCAGTTGTATTTTTTACTTTTATAATTCTTATTTTTCTTTTTTAAAAATATATGTGATGTATAATATATATATATATTTAAAACCTTTTGAAAATTCCCAAATAAATAAAAAAGTGTTGTTTATTTAAAAAAAATCCAGAAATGCCGGAATTTCGGGATCGAGATTTCAAAATCCCGAATCCCGGGATTTTCTAAAACCAATCCCGATTGGCATCCCTAGCATACATACAAAGCATTATTTGTGAAGCTAGCTGACAACACATATTTTGCCGAAATGACACGACTATGCTTCTAGTAGATATGAATGTGTGTGCATAATATTTGTTGAATGTTGTTGTTATTTTTCAAGTTATAGGGTGCTAGAGTGCTGTCGTTTTTAAAAAATTGTTTTTTTAAGATATATTTTTGAACTAGAAACAAATAAAACAAAAAATTCAGATAAGTGATTCTTATAGGAAATCGTTTGATCTGTTAAGAAAAAAATTCAGAAAAAATAAATTTTTTATCTGCAAAACCGGCAATGACCAATTTAAATGAAAATTTTTCAAACTTCGACTTTTTATACCTACCACACAATACCACCAATTAAGCCAAATCTGCCATTAACAAGTACATATTTTACTTCTTTCAAAATATTTTGATTCATTTAAGCCATTTTTAAATATAAGATATAAGTAGAATTTTCGAATTAAAGCTTAAGCGCCTAAATTTTCAACAGTGCTGTCTTTATATTAAAAAAAATTATAATAAAATCGGTTTAGAAATGGCGGCTTTTTTAATTCACTTGTATTAATTTTTTTTAATATAAAGGATAGAACATGCTGTTATTAGACAACTCTAAATTGCTTTAATCTAAAAAAACAAAAAAACATTAAAATAATAAAGGGTGCTATTTTAAGAGTGTCACAACTTTGAGTTTGCTTTATTTGATCACACATTTTAAAATCTGATAGTTGCTTTTTGTTAAGTTTGCTTTGAAGTTTCATTATTAATCGACTTACACCAGAGAAACGCATGCAAATTCTTGAAATTTTTAATCAGAATAATTCGGCGAATGGGCTGAAGCACAAATTGATATTGATTTTAAATTTCCATTAAAAATTTTATTTTCCGATGAAGATCATTTCTGGTTGAATGGGTTCAGAAATAAGCAGAATTGACACATTTGGAGTGAGAAGAATCCACAAGCTTTTGTCGAAACACCATTACATCCACAGAAAATTACTGTTTGGTGCGCTTTTTGGGCTGGTGGAGTCATTGGCCCATATGTCTCCAAAAACGATGATAGTCAGTATGCGATAAGTTGTTGACAATTGGTGTTCCAGATTGCGCCTTCTACGCACCAGCATGGCGGCCACTTGGCAGAAATCATATTTAAAATTTTCTTTTCAATAAAGCCCGTTTCATTGATATTAAAAATATATTTCCTTGTTTTATTATGATTTAAACTTGTGCCCCTCTATAAAAAACACCCTTTATAAAAAAAAAACAAGAGTAACCAAAATAGCATTTAATTAAAAAAAGGCTATCAAAATCTTGAAGTGATTTTACTTTCGAAATAGGCTTAATTATAGCCCTTACTTAAATAGTCCCTCTTATTTGTTTTTTATGTATGGATTTTAAAAACTCTTTAATATTACGAACAGTACGAAAAGATTAAGGTTTCTTTGTTATACCTAATTTCAAGATGTTTAATAGTTTTGATGTAGTGTTTTAACTACAAAACTAATTCTTGTAAAATACACTGTTTTTAACATGTTCTCTAGGTCATCAACCGAAAACTCAACTTAAAGTACCCAATTAAAAAAAATTTTTTTATGTTAAAGTAATTAGAGATGTTATAGCCTTGTAAAGCTTTAGTTTACTTAATCTAACGATTAAGACTGATTTAAATCTAACTAGCTTAAAAATTTTAAATAAATAAAATAAATATGTTTGATTAAAGTTTTATTCTGAAGTACTTTTTGATTTATTTTTTTAATTTGGTAGGTTAAGTTAACGTTTAAGTTTATTAAGAAACAATTTAATTTCTCCAAAAATGTATCTGTCTATATTCAGATATTCTATAAGAATATACTAATCTTACTACACTCTGTGCCACTTAAATAGCACACCGTATATGGCAACAATAAAAACAATGAAGCTAGCTTTCCCTCAACAATAAATTTCAGTGTATTTATCAAATATGAAAAATTGGGAATTTAGCACGTCATACGGATATCGTATTAATTACACTGCTTTACAAATTTTTAATTTGGAAAAGTACCAAGTCCGCCACATGCCTAGATAAGTTAATTGGTACCTCCTGAACACGAAAACCGCTGTAATTTTTTTCCTAAGTACCGTTTGTTAGATAACGGTACTTTTGTGTTTTTCGGTGTATGGTCCCACTCAAACCCTTGTGGAGCCCAACCAAAAAGTCCGATCGAAATAAATGGCAAATTCCGCTTATTTTAAATACGTTAAAAATTATGGATTTAAAATAAACTTAATTTTATATGAGATGAAAATATTGTCGTTCCACAAAATCCTTAATAAAAACTTTACGCTTAAAATGTTGGTAATTAAATATACTATTTGGTTAAAAACATTCCAGATATTTAATAAAACGTTGAAAAAAAACGAAATAAAAATGAAAAATTTTGGAAAAAAAAACGTAAAAGTTAGGCATTTTTTGAACTTTGAGTTGCCATTACTCAGCCATTTCTTATCAGAAAGAAATTTGTAGCATATCGACGGAAAAGGCATTCAATAACCTTTCCAACGATGTGCCATTTATTTCGATCGGACATTTTTTTTTTTGGTTGGGCTCCACAAGGGTTTAAGTGAGACCATACACCGAAAAACACAAAAGTACCGTTATCTAAAAAACAGTACTTAGGAAAAAAAAAAAATTACAGCGGTTTTCGTGTTCAGGAGGTCCGAATTAACTTATCTAGGCATATGGTGCTCTTGGTATTTTTTGCTGTAAACCAGTGTTATAAACTTTATATTCCCGGAAATAACTTTGAATAAATACTACATTTTGCAAAACTGTATTGCATAGCGACATACGAATCTTAAGTAATTTTTCATGTTTCTTAACAATCTTTTCTTAAAAAAAAAGAAATGAAAATGCACCGTTAAGTGTTTTTTTGCACTGTTTCTCAATAAAAATCGTTGAAAAAAATTTGAGCCACTTGAATAACACCTCCTTTTAAAAAGTTAATATTTTCTAAGAAAGCGTACGCGTGGCGTGATTTTTTTTTAACAAATTGGTAACGAACGTTCCCTCAATAATTAGGTATTCGTACTAGAATGACTTTGAGCACAAGTCGAGCCTTTACAAAATTTAAAAAATATTTTTCGTCATTTCTTTTTTTAAAAAAAATCGAACTATGGCAATAATATTAAAAGCCGAAAAAAGTGAGATATCTTACTCACAGAAAATACTTATTTTAGGAAACGCTTTTGATTCATACGAAAAAAAAAATGTGTTTTTCAAGTAACGCAGAGTGTATGTATGTTTATAAAATTGGAACGTTAAAGACTGACTGACTGATTCATCATCGCACAGTCTAATGGTATATTCACACATGGTTTCTTAAACGCGTTTAAGCATCTCGAACGTGATTAAGCTCTAATGATTAGAGTCTAATCACATCAAAATCAAGATGATTTCTCATTCATTGAAGTGATTTGTTAATTACTTCAAATTGACATGAATTTCTACAGAAATTCATGCTACGTTTTAAAATTTTCAACGCCCCACGTTATGAGGCGTTTGAAATTATAAAAGTCAATGTGAATTTCTGTATTTATGACTTTGTTCTTGTTTTCAATGTTATTCTTTGGCGTTGCGTTGCGTTTTACATAATTATGGCCTAAATCACTACAACCCATTAGTAAATCACATAGAATCCTCTGAACATATGTACCTCAAACTGAGTATAATGTAAAATCGGCCACCATGAACATACCCCTCACGTTTTTTCTTAATTTTTTTTATTAAATGATTCATAAATTTTCGCAATTTTATCATAAATATGTTTACAACAACCTTCTGATAACTTTATTTAAGTATTTTTATACATTTTTAATACAACTTTAAAGAAATATAAATTTTTTAGTTGTGTTTTTTTTTTTCTTAATCAAATGTCATCTTAATCATCTCAAATTTAATGTGAACAGCTTAGATTAGCTAAATCAAGGTTTTGCTTAAAAGCACCTGAAGCTAAAAAGCTGAAATTTGGACCGGAGGCTGGTCTCCCGCCAAGTCGATCCAATATAAAGTGATGTTTGGAAATTCGAATGTTTGGTGAATAAGAAAGTGTAAAAACAAATTCGCTATCCTCATATCTCCTACACTAAAAGAAATAAATTGTTGGAAATTTGTTGTCATCCCATCTAACTTTTAATCCAATAAACATTGAAAAAAAAAATAATATCCATTCGTGACTTATCTTTAACTTCAATTATGAATTTGTTACTTTTTGAAAACTCGAACGTTTAACGGTTGGAAAAAGTACTTTTTTGGTACATTTTTACATACATTTTGTATACGTTGTAAATGGGCTTCCAGTACAATATAGAATAAGTTAATAGTTCAATGCTAAGAAAAAAAAAAATAACAAAAAGGGGAATAAAGGAAATTAAATTTCTTTCTTTTACTTTTCCGTTCTACATGTGGTACTTTTTTAATTTAATATAATATTGAAACAAACAATTATAGGTGTAAGGTCCTGAGTGAATAAAAACCTATAAGATCAAAAATATAGATATGTCCACGGGTTAAATGCTAGTATGTATATAACAAAATTTCCTGTTACTAACACATTGGTTTAACGTTTAAAGTGTTAATTAAAATATTAAAATAAATAGCCATTAAAAAACATATTTTTTTAAATAATTATTTAACGAATGATTTGACTAGTTTAAAAGCGTGAGAAACATAGATTTTTTTATTGAGTTCTTTATTAACAAAGTATATCAATACAAAAGCGTTTAGATATCAAAACGGAAGATTAGCAACGGTGGTAAAATTCCATATTTTTATTATTTGCGTTCTAAAGCACAATAGAGTACAATTAGGTGAAAATTATTTTCAACTATATGGGAAATTCCTACGTAACGCTGGGTCTCCACGTAGCAATTTTTATTGCTAAGTACAAGCAATAACGTCGGCAGAGGAATGACAGAACAATGGAGCAATAATTGCTGATTATATTGCTGGAGAACACTTGAAATTGCTTTGCCATAAATTTGCAATTTTCACCTCGAGTAGTTGTATAAAGTTTTGTGGCTGTATTTATAAGAAATGTTTTATGTTGTGTTTTGAAGTGGTTGTTAAATTTTTTTTTTTTTAATTAATAAATTAAAATAATTAATTTTAATTGTCGTAGCTGTGTTTTGTATTACTTTTTGTTTATTTGCGTTTGCTTTTGTTGATATTGACGTTTATTTAAAAATATAATATATAAAAACTTTTTCTGTATTTTGTTGAAGTATTTTTCCACTTGGCGGCTTTTTCTTGATGGCTTTTTTAATAAATAAACACACTAATAAATAAACTCCCGTAGAAATGAAATGTCAGATAAATTACAACTGATTTGACAGCAGATTGCTAAGCAATAATTGCTCAAGCAATCAGAAGAGCAATCATTGCGCAATGGATTGCCACTCATGGCAATTTGCGGTCTATACGTCGCAAATTTAATGGAGCAATCAAATTTGACGTTTGCCGCAATAAATATTGCTACGTGGAGACCCGGGGTAATGTCTGATGTATTTTGCTTAGCTACTTTCGTTTTCAGATATAAAACAAATTCTTTTGCTTATACAACAGTGATAACCACTCCATAGGCTCGCGAGTCAGTCAATAATCATATTTTTCACACAGACACGGTCGGCAATTCACATGTATACAACAACTTTGTTCGTTTCAAAACATTAGCCTATCATGAGTCTCTGCGACCGCACACAAGTACATAATATCTTTGTGTGCGTGCGTTCAGGGCTTGGTTAGTTCGGGGCTTGGTTATCACTGTTATACAATAAAAGAAACCGCAGCTATGATTTGTCTAGTCGGATTTTTTTTTGTTTGTTGGATTCAAATTGTATTAAAATGAGAAGTTTTAACATTTAAAAACTCTTTTCACTCTTATTAATAAATTCCTAAGTCTGGCAGCCCTGAAGTACATAGACCTAAAATTTGGATCATGCTTCAGAATTATGAAGACATACTCGGCAATCGGTTTATGCTGGTACAATGTAATATACAGGGTACAATGTAAACGGTTAAATAACTTCTTAAGCAGTACAGTGTTTTCCAGCCAGATATTCTGCCGATAAAAATAATTCCCAGCTTTTCATTTTTTATAAATTTTTCCTTACTCAATTTTTTAAAATAAATATTATTTAAATTTGCCGGTTTATTAATTTGCTTAGTTAAATAATTTAATGCATATAACATCAACATTGAAGGCATATTTGCAATAAAGAAAAAAAATTTATAAGAAGTTGGCTGCTCCCGCTTACCTTATCAGCAAGTTACAAGATACACAGTGGTTCTGGGTAAAAACTTTTCAGAATATTAACTATGAACTATGAATTTAAAAGAATCTGGGAATTTATTACTCATGGTGAGTAACATTTACTATCAGGGAAACCAGAAATATGCTTTAAAAAAACGCGTTTTATGCGCATTATATGTTAAAGATATGCCCCAAAAAATTGCTAATTTTAAAATAAAACATGCAACAATTTATTAACAGTTCCATTTAATAAAAACCATCCTAAAATTATAATCGGTAAAGCCCAAACACCATAGTATTAACAGACGAGTTTTTGAGATTTTTTGGGGCATATTCAATCTAAATACCAACATAATAAGATGGTTAACGAACACAAGAGTCATATTTGGAAATAAGTTTTTATGGGGAATATGTAAAATTATAGACTATTATCCTTTTTCTTCGACCTTATTTATTTAATTTTATACTTTAATAAATTATTTAAGCTCAAGGTCACTTTTTTAAAAAATTAATTAAAATGTTTTTATTCAATATTTCGATTTCCGTTGGAAATCTTCTTCAGGAAAATTTTTTTTTTTTAAATAATTTATTAACGTATAAAATAAAATTATAGACCGATTTTCACTATTCACATAGACTTCGACCTTAGTAAAATTAAAATGTATTTACCAAATTTGCTCAAATTATCTACAAGATTGCAAATTGTACTTTGCGCACAAGGTTATTATAGACAGATAACCAACCAGACGGACGGATGGACATCTTTTGCTCACTTTTAAAAGTGTTGGAGAAATTGAAGCAATACCTTGGGTTGCAGAAAGATATTTAAAACAGAATTTCGCAAACAAAAACAAAATTTATTTATTGCGAAAGCTCTTGTAGGCACCAAAAAAATCTAAAATGTATCAAAATATGCCTTAAAGAAGCAATATATGCGCTATAAACTTAAAAAATGCTGCAAAAAAGCTCTTTTAACTAAATGCTGCAAACGGTAAAATATGCAAAAACAAATCGATGCCAAAATTCATAAAAATCTCTAAAAAGGATAACAAGGAAAAACATGCAATTGCATATTTAGGGTTTCCCGGTTTATTATATACTACATACATTTTCATATTAATTCGAATATGTATTCCAAAATATAAATTTTCATATTAATTCGAAGTCAAATTAATATTTATAAAGCTCCTTCATTATTTTCCAGGAATATTTTCTATGCACTATCAGAATTTTTGTTTGTATATTTCTGTTACGAGGGTTACTTAGCTATCCTTTGGCTAGCAATGAAGTAAATGTATACAACTATTAGATACCAGCAGAATGTAATGCATTTTCTGGCCCTCTACGGTCTTCGCCAGCATTCTTTGTATCTCATAAATGGATAGTGCTTATTGTAAATTTTTATTAAAGTATGAAAGGTTTATAAATTATAATTTGACTTAAAATACCCATTCGAATTACATATGTAATATGAAATTCTATATATGTATGTATATATCGGCATTTGAAAGATATTTACTCACAGAATTGCACAATATGTATATATTTTATTAAAATCTGTTCAATATTTTCCGAGTTATAAGCGTTCAAATTTGGTAGTAACTCATACATGCAGAACAAAAAAATTTGTCAAATAATAAAAAAAAAAAAATAATTCGACAGTTTTTAGAAACCGGTTTTCGAATTTACTTCATTTACGCGATTAAGATATAACACGGATCAATAATAGTAACCATTTTTTTGAAATACGCGCCTTTTTACGCGTTTTAATAAAACACGCTCAAAAATTGATGGCAATTTTTTCAGCTAACATTAAATTTTTACTGTTTACTAGGGTATTCATTTAATCGACCTTTGGCTTAAATCGGTTAATCGCTCGATTAATTAACCGAGGTTTTGGTTTAATCGGTTAGTTTTGTTTTTGATCGGTTAACCGATTAATAAAGTTTTTTATAAATTAAGTAATTTCAATATATAAAAATGCATTAATTGCTTATTATTTGGAGTGTATAAGTAAAAAAAAAACAATAATATACCAAACATAACAATTCTTGAACTAAAACGAGAAAGAAAACAATTCATAAATATGTAATATGCATTTTTTAATTAATGCGCAAGGTGTGGTATCAAGTCATATCGTCATAATATCCTAAAAAATAAACTGAAAAATATTTAAAATTGTTTAAAATAAATATTGTTGTGTTTCAAACAAAATAAAAATTATAATGCTGTGTTCATTGATTCTTCATAAGTGTATAGCAGAAATCTATATTATAAGCGGTAGCTTACAACAGTCATATCGTTGGCTTAATATGCAAACCTGCTAACTCACTTTCAGCACATTTTACAGGAGAGACAAAAAACGGTTTATTTTTCCTATTTGAAGCTTAATAAAAAATTTAAATTACAGTCAGTTTTACACACTTCAAGACTTTAATAGAAGAAAAACTACATGCTGGTTGACGAGGCGTATTTTTCTCTACCACACGGCATCAAAATCTCAATTTAAATAAAAAGTGGTTTGCATAATAAGCCGACGATATATATTTCCTGTAATTATTAAGACATAAGACTTTATGACTACCTTGTGAATCCACAAAATATTTACGTATTTATTCAAAAATAAACTGATATAATTTTATTAGTTATTTCAATAGTTGAAGGACATCTTATATAATAATCATTTAGAAAAATAATTTGGTTTAAATGTTTAGGATTAAAGCGATTCTTTTCTTTAGTTTTGACAAAAGTTGACTTGGAAACAATTCTTTCACAAATATATAAAAAGTACGTGAAACAATAAAAAGGTATTGGAAATCAAATATTTAACCCATTTTTCGCCACATTCCTGTTGATTGATGAAGAAGATAAAAAAAAACATTGAAAAACAATGTAATTTAAGTCATTGGTCGGCGGAAAATGGGTTAAAGTGAAAATCACTGAACACCTTCTTTGTTTGTATGAAAAAATATTTTCTAAACAAATACATTTTGTATATGAGACAAAACAAATAATTAAGAACACACAAAAAAATATGTTATAATACTACAAAATATTGTAAATTTTGTTACTTCGGTTAATCGGTTAATCGACTGAAATTAACCGGTTTAATCGTTAATCGAAAAAAGCCAATTTGAAATTAACCGATCAGTTAATCGGTAGAAACCGGTTGACGGTTAACCGAATGAATACCCTACTGTTTACTGAAAAAATTACATTATTTTTTTTATTCTTTTTAAATTCAATTATTTTATAAAGATATGACAACAACGCTTTATACATATCGTTATAAAGAAACATCCCTTAATTTTTTAAAAGTAAAATATATACAGTTCTATGTTCTTGATTTAACACGGTTTTAGGGCCCCAAAATGAAATTTTGTATGTATCTCATGTTTTGATTTACGCGATATGTTAAATTTCTGGTCCCATAAACGGAATTTGTAGCAGTCCTGAACCTTGTTTTACGCGAATTTGATTTACACGTGCTTTCTTCGGTCCCAACAGACCGCGTAAATCGAGGGTTACTGTATATAAATACGGGAAATTAAATTAATTTTTTTACTTTTCCGTAATTTGATAATTTTGAAATTTTCTATAATATTGAACTTAGAAACATAATATTATAGGTGCAGGGTCCTGAGCATATGAGAACATATAAGATGAAAAATGTTGGTACTTTTTGATTTTCATCTGGTACTTTTTTAAATTTTGTTAATATTATAATGCATAAAGATAAAATTATGCATTAAACTGGGTGAATAAGAACATGTAAGGGGAGCTTTTTGGTACTTTTTCGTTCTTTGGTACTTTGATTAATTTTCGTTAATATTAGACATAGGATGACAATCTATAAAGGAGATTTTTGATACTTTTTTGTTTTTTAATTGATATTTTTTGATATTTTTTATATTGAACTTACAAAATTAAATTAAAGTAAATCACGTGGAATATAAAATATGAACCGGAGGTTGGTCCCTCAAAAAATCGATCCACTAAACCGGAAAAAATAAATGCTGCAAACATGTATTATATGTACATACTAAGTTTTATTCATATGTACATAAAAGTGTATGGTCGAATTTTGACCATAAGGTGAACACTAGCTTATATAAATTTAAAAGTTAAGAATTAACATTAACAGGCAATTTCATCAAGTTCAGTTATAAATAACTATCAGTTACATATTGTTATATGTATATGTCTGACATTTAATATACTAACTTTTATGCCACGGCCCAAAAGTTAGCCCTGTGATATTCAGATTCAATTTGACCCAAAAATATTTTATTTAAACCTTCATCATCTTACAAAATTTATTGGAATCGGTCTATATTTGACCATAGCTCCCATACAAATACCACTCCCGAAAATTGCCTTTTTTGCCAAACTTCCATAGAAATTTGGTATTCAATTTGCCAATTCATTTTTATAATAGATACTGTTTCATGTCGATTTTGTGCGGAAAAATCTAGCATTGACCTAGGTCCCATATAAATCCCCTCTATAAAATGGCTTTAAGATGAACAAATCTCATATACATCTTGATATCTGTATAATATTCGGAACGAAAAACTCTTTAATGCATTTTAAGCTTATAACACAATATTTTTTGCAGGGTCCATGATTGGCAATGGGTGCCAAAATTGGTACACTGTCCAAAATGTGTCTACATTTCGTGTGGTGAAGGGTATCACATCGTCGGGCTTGACCGACCATACTTTCTCACTTGTATTTTGTATGTTAAATCTTTGTGACAGAAAGTCCAGAACTAACCATGAACCCCGTTTTGAAAATTCAATTCAAACGAATTAATTTTATATATCGCACTTGATCATAGGGAGGGTATTAACTCAACATTTTCAGTAGATACAAAACAGTTTTTAATTTTATATTAAAGACATATGAAAAATAATTTTTAACCCAACCGTTTCATTACCAAAAAGTAGACACAAAAGCACGATATTTTTACAACAGATAGATATGATTTGTTTCAAAAAGTGAAAAAATTAAAATTTTGAGTTAATACCCTCTTTATGACCAAGTCAGATGTGTATATGTTGAAATCTACCTTAAATTCGGCACAAATAGCTTTAATAATAAATTAACTGCGAAACAAAATGTTATGCTGCCCATAAGCCCCAAAGAGGGTACCCTAGGAAATCAATATGCCAATACGCATAATACGCATAAAAAGTGTAGGGTATTATGTGTTCGACCTAGATCAAATATATTATCTTGTTATTTTTAATCCAATTAATTTTAACTAGTTTAAAACCCATTTTCTTTTAATTTAATTTGACTTATTGTCAAATTGGTTTATATTTGTTACTTAATAACACTATATGCCTTTATGTAATGCCGAACGCCGACTTAACATTTTTAATTCAATAAAATAATTATTTAATTAAAGGCCACAATACAAAATTAAGATCACCCTATTATGACATGAAAACTTAGCACGAAAAGCACAATCAACTATTACGATATTCTATTTTTAAGTACGAATATCTTTAATTCTTTTATTCTCAACAACTTAAGCACAATTCAAAAGTATTCAACGAATTAAGACAAGTTTTTTTTTTGGAAAAAGATACAATCGTACTTATAAATTTGTAAAGCCTGGAGTATAAAACTAATCAACCACACACGTATACATACATACAAATGTATGTATACAAATTGATATGGATATCCATTAAAATAAATTTTTTGTACTAATTGAAATTTTATTTTCAATGTCTTTCCACTATAGCAATTTTTATAACCATAAGTGGTTTTGCTGAAGTGCGCTGGACTGAGAATATTACAAAGCAAGACGCTCAGGGTAATCGTGAAAAGGCTATTGAAACCTATTCTTCCTCTGAGTTATACTACAGTAATGAAAAATATGTTTATGGACAAAGTGGTGGTGCACAATTGGAATTGCCAGCTGGAAAATATGTCTTTCCATTCCAAGGTATTATACCACCAAATGCTCCGACCTCCCTTAATGGAGCCTGGGGTCAAATACAACATGAGGTGTCTCTAGTTGTGGATCGTGTTATGCGTTATAATAATATTTTTAAGCAGGCTTATACGGTGGTCTCTCCATACGATTTAAATTTGAATCCAAATCATGGGGTAAGTAAAGATAAATTTAATTTTTTTTTGATATTAAATAAAATGTAATTGTAAACTAAAAAACACAAGGATCTTTGCAAAACTTAAATGTTTAAAATTAATGGTTATTAATAAAACTGGGTTTGTTTATTGTAATTATATTTAAACTGAAATTTCCGAAATTTTACAGAATATTTTAATTAATTTTTTTTTGCTTCGAAATGTTTGCTTATAATATATTTTTTTATTTAGTTTTTGCAGAACTAGCAACATTTTACGATTAACTTGATTTTCAGTTTTTTTGTATTGCGGATTTTACTCGATTTAAGCGATTTGTAGAAAATGAACAATTTTTATACCTTTCACTAAGGGTGTCCCAGTAGGCTAGTTTGTACTGAGCTAGTCTGTTTCGCTACAATGTCCTTAACTGTTTACTGTTTCTCGTTTAATTAAGTTAGAATATAATCTGTAACTCTTAATAAAATGATGCCGCCCTAGGCCTGGGCCTAGGCATAAGTCCACCACTCTATATGACAAGAAATCACATTATTTATATGATTTATGATCGATGCATATGTATATAAATAAACATTGATACTTCCGACTAGTTTTTTTCTCTCTCTCTGTCTCTCTCTCCACTCCACTCCATTTAAATTTGAATATAACATAAATATAATACAAAAAAATTGGGCTTAGCTCTTGTACAAATGTAAGCTAGATAAGTCATAAATAAGTTTTATACAATGATAATATCTGTTAAATTTCCATTATCCAACAAATCTCCAAATAAGTTTCGATATTCAAAATGCTTATTGTTATTATCCTTGGTGGAAGGTATCAAAGATTCGGCACACAAACATTATTATAACTTGTTTTTTTAACATTTCGTAATATTAAATTATCTTACTAAACGATTAAGGTTAAAATATGATTCAAAATAAGCTTCTTATTAAATCCACATTATCTTTTCAGAAACCTCTGCAAAAGATCGAAGAGAAAACATTTTGCTGGAGTTTATGTTGTGGCACTAAGGGGCCCATGGTCATGAGTGTTAAAGTTCCTTTTGGTGCATATTCACCCGGACAAAAAGTACGCTTTAATATAGTGTTAGACAATCAATCAGATGTACATTGCTCCGATGTTAAAGTTCGTCTGATGAAAAAGATTGCCTACACCAGCCGTAGTCCCGAAACTAAAGCAAAAGAAACCGAAATTAAAGTGGCTGATAATCATTGTGGTGAAGTAGTTAAACTAAATAAAGCAGAGTTCAATGAATTTTTGCAAATTCCTTCGACAACACCTTCATCATTGGAAAGTTGCAGTATTATAAAAGTTTCGTATACCCTTAAATTTATAGCAAAGGTTTCTCGAATACATAGTGATTTGGTAATTGAGTTTCCGTTTACTATTGGAACAGTTCCATTGTACGCTAGTACTGCTGATGATGGAGCTATAACAACGCAACCGGGTACTGGTTCAGTTTATAAACCAATACGTAAGATTTTTTGCATTACTTAAAATAAATATACTAATAACATTCCAACTTTTCATTTCTTTTAAGCTCCTCCCATGTTCGAAGAAGATGTTCGCTCAGAACAATTTGAAAGCAATACTTTTAAACCTAGATACCCAGTATTTTTAAATGATCCCGGCTTGTCTATCAACGGCACTAACGGACCTCCAGGTCCTCCACCTCCAGCTGTAATGCCTAGCAATAATTTATATCCATCAGCTAATATATCAGCTGCAACACCTACTTCGCCCAGGGCTGGCACTACTCCTTCTGCTCCTGCAGCAACAGCTCCCGAAATGCAACCATTAAATCCACCTGCTGTTATGCCCAGTCCTTCTCAACCAATTCATCAGCATAATACTTCAAAAGCAGGAGCCAACACTCAGCCTTCTCTTGAGGTATTAGGTTTTAGTATACCTCCCGACTATGAACCATCGCCAAATGATTCTACTGGAAATATTGGTTGGAAGTAAAAATAATATGGAGAACTAATTTTAAGATGTTTTATAATCAAAACAAAAAATTACGTTATATACATATGATTCTGTATTGATATTTTTCTGAAGATCCTTAATATACATACATATACGACTATAATTCTTAAATTTTTATACGATATTCTTATAATAAAGCATTTATAAAGTTTTGTTAAAAATATATACATATTTACGTACTTGAAGCGAAAACGTAAGTATGTACCTATTTGGAAACAGAATAATGTATGTATATACATTAGAGCGACTCACCAAAAAAAGTGCTCGATGTACCCTCCTAAAAATGAACCTTGGACTTTTTTAAGATTACATTTTAAATATTTCGGCTCCAGGGTTGACCTCTCGTGAGCTGGACCATTTTGAAAAAGGGTATATTTTTGCATGTTTTGTTACTTTAAGAATCTGTGTCCTTACCAACATATACAAGTTGGGTATCGTAAGAAAGGTTTTTTTAAGGCGCGTCTAACTGTATATAAAATTTGTCCAAGGACGATTATCCATGTCCTTTTTTTAAGGATTTTCTGTAAAAAAAAACGGTTTTTGAATTTTTTGTTCGGGGTTGTTTGTAATACAGTCAAATCCCGATAATTCGTACCCCGATAAATCGTAATTCCCGATAATTCGTAATAAACTGTCGGTCCCTTGAAAAAATCTCGTTAATTCGTAAAATTTCCATACATTTTGGTCCCCTCGATAATTCGTAATTTTTTTTCAAATAAAATCGTCTTTACCTCTTATAAATCGTAATTGTTTGCTAACTACCACTTATAATTCGTAATAAAAACAACAGAAACATGGAAAGAATGATTTTTTAGTTTACCGCTAATTTTTTTTGCGTGTGTTTTTGCTTGTGTGTGTGTTTATTTTCTTAAGATCAGTTTGTTACATGAATAATTTTTATATATTTTTTTTTTAACAATTTTCTTTTATGTTTTTTTTTATTGTTTTAGTTAATAAATTGAAAAACCCTGTTAATTCGTATTAATTTTATTTAAACCCCGGTAAATCGAAACCCCGCTAAATCGAAAACCCCTATAATTCGTAAGAAATGGTCGGTCCCTTGCAATTACGAATTATCGGGATTCTACTGTAATAGTGCCAAATTAACATATTTTAATCTTCAGTCGATTTAATTAAATACGTGTCTCAGCAAAAATGCAATGGGGTGGTAACCCTTTGTTTTAAATAGGGCAATATGGATATCAAATTTTATCTTTTGCCAAGTATATCATCTTTGTATGTAAATAATTTAGATTTGTGCAAATTAGATGCATTTTACACGGTGCTCTGGAATATATATAAATGCGATTTTGTAGTAACTCTAATATGATAGCGGATTTAGTTTCTAGATCATGTATGGATGAAAATAGGACTAAAGAAAGAAAAACAGAAATGATCCATGACTTTTTGGCGGCATATTATTTCCGCAAATTAAAAAAAAATTCAGAATCATTTTTTTTTTCTTCAGTCCTATTTTCATCCATACATGATCTAGAAACTAAATCCGCTATCATATTAGAGTTACTACAAAATCGCATTTATATATATTCCAGAGCACCGTGTAAAATGCATCTAATTTGCACAAATAAATTTTATTTAAATTTGTTTTGAAGAATGAAATTTTTATGACAATGCTTAAATATAATTATTTTGGTTTTTTTTATGTTTTTAAGAAAACGTTTTATTTTAAAAACTTTATTTTATTTATTTTTTTCAACGGCTTTTTTTCAAAACTATTTTAGAAATTTTTTATTTTCTGTAAAACGTAGAATTTTTTAAACTTGCACAATAAATATTTTTGTAGAAACAAAATAGAAAAACATTTTCCGTTCCTTGTTTTAAAACCATAAAAAGTTCAACAAAATAACCACAATACTAATTAATAATTAATTTTTTTTTAAACAATACTCCAGCTTAACAAAATAAATATAAATTTAATGAAATTATTAAATACCCATGAACTTTAACTATGTTTTTGTTTGATTATTTTTTAAAAAAATCGAAACAAATTTGTTTAAAATTGATTTTAAATTGCACGATTTTTAATACAAAAGAGACAATCTTTTTAATTTTTTTCTCAGGAAATTGACGATTTTGACTCAAATTTATCTGGCAGCACTGATTAAAACCAAAACAAGGAAAGGCAAAAAAAATTTAAAATACATAACAATATATAACAATTGTTTTTTGTTTATTTTCATCATAGGTAGAAGTTATGCAATCATCATTTATATTCCTTCTATTTTTTTATTTATTTTAAAAAAATAGTACATAATCATATTTTAAATTTAAAATATCTACATTTTGTTTTTCTCGCCACCAATTTCAAATGTGACTTATTTTGACAGTTCTTGAAAGAAACTTTTCGCAAAATATTGTTATAGAAACACTTTTTCTCACATCCTTCCAATAATTGCTGGAAAATTATTTAAATGACAGATAATTCTCGCAAAGAAAAGATACAGAAACACTTGTGTGAGAAAAACCATTTTTTGTTTAATTTCACACTATTTTTGTTGCAATTCACACGTTTCATGCGAAAAGTTTTACGATGTGAGAAATACAGAAATGGGCTACAGATTAGAACAGTAGTATCAGTTTTAACTGGGCACTGGCGGGTGGGGACTCATGCTGGAAGAATGGAAAAGTTTTGACCAAAATAATTTTTTTATGAAGATTTCCCATTTTCAGGAACCATAGATCCTTTCGAGTCCAAGTTTTATCCCCAAAGTAAATGGTAAATTTCTTTTCAAAGACGTCGGTATATAAATCTGTCAAATCTGTTAAAAGATGGCTGAGTTATAGCCAAAATACTGAAATTTAAAATATTTATCTTTTTATATAATTAAATTTGTCTCTTAATATACATATTTAATAGCACGCAAACATGTGCAAATAATTAAATGCAATTAAGCGATTAATACTAAATATATCAATATACATAGATTTGTATATATGTACGTATATATAACGATCTGTTCTTTCCCACCTATTGTGTTTATTGTTAAAAGTAAAATAGGTAACAAGGCGAATTGACTAGAAGGTGGGGTCAACTTTACAACAACACTGCTTTTGTGGTCGGATTGTCAAAAATATTGCTAGTAAAAAATAGGTTTGTTTACCCTAGGTCTACACTGAAGATAAATATCTCAGCAAGTTGGCAATAACGTCGGCAGAATAACCGAGCAATATTTCTTATTGCTCAACTTATGTAAAAGGCATGGGATAACGTGTTTATGTCAACTCATAAAAAAGGAAGAAGGTGCAATGTAAAACTGGCGCTATTTTGCAAAAATTATTTTTATTAACATAAATTCTCTAGTTTTTTTAAGATGTTACATTATAGTCTTAAGTTTTCCTTTTGTTTATTTACTTAGTACTTTTAATAACGTTGGAAAGGCTCAATAAAGATAACTTTAACTTAAACCTAAATTCTTTCTTATTCGTTTTTATTATTTAAATGTATATTAATTGTTTAAGCATGAAGGCTTTTTTCATAAAATACATAACTGAAATTAAGCTCATAGAATAAATTCGAAAAATAAAAAATGTTGAATAAAAATATTAATTTTATAAATATTTTTTGCTAAAGTAAAATTAATATGTTTATATAAAAAAGAAGTCAAACTTAAACAAATTTATATAAATTTAAATAATAAAGATCGAATAAGAAAAAAATTATATTAATTAAAACAATTTTTGTTATGTTATTTAAGTGTGTATTAAAGTCTTCAATTTAATTTTTTACTACAGTTATAATTTGCTACCATTTCACAAAATGTATTTCTTTCTTACATAATTTGCTTCTATTTTTTTCATTTTTGCTTATTTTTTCTCAATTGACAGCCAATTTCACGTTTTATGTAAGCAATAATTGAAGCACAGCCGCGAATAACGTTGTAAAAGCCACTTTTTGCAAAAACTGTTTTTTTTTGCAGATAACCGTTAACATTATTCTCGTTCACTGTTTAAACCTCAAATCACCCAAAATTACGCATCTTAAATGCCTTAAAAATGACATACAAGGAGTCAGCTAGTGGAAGAACGTTGTAAGTTAATTACAAATGATACAAAGTAAATGGTTTTGAAACGTGGAATAACGTTTTAAAAGCCACCAGTCATGATGCTTTGCGTAGTGGAAGAACATTTTAAATGACATCGTGATATGAAACGTTTTTCCACTAAAAAAAGTTATAAACTGTAAATTTGAATGTAATTTAAATTTTTAATTTGTTGATATTTTGCATAAAACAAACGTTGCACCACAAAGAAAAACACTAAGAACAACTGTGATACAGCTCCCACCTTTTTATTGCTTTTTGAAACAGATGTTTAATTTCATTAGCAACTACAAAGTCAAGTAAAACTATTAACGCCGTCAACGTTAAGAAAATGAAAATTATGACGTTTTTAAACAAATGTCAACAAAAAAAGACGACGGAGAAATAAGTAAAATTTGCTAGCACAGCAAAAAAAGAAAAACATATATTTGATTTCTAAATAATTATTTAAATATAAAAAAACCATTATAACTTAATTAAACAAATACAATGACTTCTCGAAAACGTAGTGGCAGTGGTTCCTCAAAACGACCCAAAGAAAAAGTGGTTTACATTTATGAATTATTCTTTCGTGGCGAAGACCCAACTCAAGAAAGTCCTGAATTTTGGAATGAGTTCTTTTTGCTGCAGCCCAATGTTGAATCTCTGGAAGGTGAAGTCACCAAGTTGACCAGTGAACAATTTGCTATGGTTAAGAAGAATTTAAATATGATTTTTCAAAAATGTATAGAAATCTTGGATTCAGGTAAGTTACTGAGGAATTAACTTAAGTATGGGGGATTAAATTTTGTTATTTAAAGGGTGTGGTTGTGTTGCCTTTTGCAATTAATTTTTTTTTTGCTATTGATATTATTAATTTTGCTTTTTTATTTCTAAAGATCATCCTAAACGTTTGTGCAATAGTTTGCAGACTTTGTGTTCTTTGTTCTTTGCGATATTTAAGAAATCTACGGCAGATAATTCTTATGATATACTTAATGAGATATTTGGCTATGAACATATGGATAAGTGGATGAAGAAGTTACTGGATCATTGCAATCAAATATTGTTGGGTAAGTGAAGAATTTATCAAAATAGTATTTATTTTGACCACGTCTTTTATAATTCAATATTGTACTTTTTGGTTAAATAAACTTCTGTGTGTGCAAAACTAACTTTGGATATTTTCCAATTTTAACAAAGCAAGACTTTTTGTGTAATAATTGTATAGGTATATAGAATAGAAAGAATGCACTATTAAAACTCTTACATACACTTTCTCTACATTAATAATTTGGCAACTTTAAATATTACTGTTTCTAAGAGATATAGAAATTTATATTGTCTCTGTATGGGAGGTACCACGCTGACTTCCAAAATACTGGCCACAGATGTTTATTGATAACCATTCTCTTCAGAAGCGTTTCTTATGTAGGTGCTAATGGAGTGATCTCTAAATGTTCCATTTAATAATTTTAAAGAATATAAAAGTTATTTGTGCAGAGTCTTACTCTTACATATAAATATTAGATTTATAAGAACAAAAATTGAGTTCTGGGAAATCGTTTGTGTGTGAAATAAGTTAAATCGTGAAACAAATTTTATCAATTTCAATAGAAATTTTATTAAATCTTTAAAATTGCCATTTGCACCATGATTTCAAGCTTTACATGGACACATAGAAGAAAACTAATAAATAAACCCAAAAAACTATTTTGAAGTTAATAACAGAATGGCAAAATAAACTCTTACTATCTGTTTTTAGAATTGAAAGCAAGATTTCGTGTGAGAAATTAGATTAAAAACAACAATAAAATTCGAAAATTGGGTTTGTTTTCAATAAAATTTGTTACACGAATTTTTTTTTCATTTTCTAAAAAAAGGCTGTTAAATTTCAAAGAAGAACTAAAATTTTGAAACTGTTGCAACATATGTATGTCTATACCTTATTTAATATATAGGTGACGTAACAGAAAATGCTCGCTTTATGTGCTTAAAACTTTTACTAGTCCTGGTTACCGGTACCGATAATGTTAGTCAAAATGTGTTATTAGAATACCTCATGATGAATACATTATTTGATGCATTTGTAAGACTACTAAGCGATCCAACATTAAGGGCTCAACATGGACATGATATAGTCATACTACTAACAATACTGGTGAATTATCGTAAACATGAAGCCACAAATCCTTACATAGTACAGCTGTCCATATTGGCTGACGAATTGGCTTTAAATGGGTGAGTTTTTAAGCAGGGCACAAATGTTATTATACAAAATATATTTAATTTTTTGCTTAGATATGGGCAAATGATTTCCCAATCTTTAATCGACTTTTGTCGCCAGTATATGCAAAGTTTAAATAATGCCCAGTCCTCATCATGGTTTTCATCGCTGTCAAATATTGTAGGCAACATGTTTGTTTCGGATGAAGGCTGTGAAAGGGTACAACAAATAAAAGCTAACAATGGTTTATTGTTAGCCCTTTATGAAGCAGTTCATTTAAATCGTAATTTTATAACAACTTTGGCTCATACACAAGCCGAAACCAGTGCCCCTCCATCGCCTAGCAATACCTTAAGTTTAACACAACCAGTGCCTGATTTAGCCAATGCTCCAATAATCGATATGACACAATATCCCACAAATCTCTTAGTGGCGGTATTTCAATATTGGTAAGTTAAAAAATGATTGCTTTTAATTTTTTTAACTGTAATCTTCTTTATAGTTCCATTGTCATGCAGGATAACAAAAACGAATCTAGTGTGGCCAATCTAAAACTTTGCTTTTTAATTCTCACCTGCATTTCCGAAGATCAATACGCTAACTCTATGATGCATGATAGTAACTTAACATTTAAAGTCATGTTACATCGTGCCCAAATGCGTCATCGTAAACTGAATGTAGATCGTGTGGGAAAATCTCAACCATTGGCAGCCACTTTATTGGATTTGTTAGTGGAATTTATTGTTTCTCATTTAATGAAAAAGTTCCCCATGGAACTGTATTTATTGTGCGTGGGTGTTATACATCGTATACTGTGCTATCAGAAACGTTGCCGTGTTCGTTTAAATTATCCTTGGAAGGAGTTATGGTCAGCCTTAATTGGTTTGCTTAGATTTTTGGTTAATCAAGAGCAGACCTTGGTTAAGAAATGCAATATTTTTTTTTTGTCTCTGCAGGTGAGAGTGATTTTTTGCTGACTAATTTTAATATTATTTTTTTTATTTTTAGTTAAAATCAAAGTACATTTACACAAGGTATACTCAAAAGCGGACAGACATAATCCCTAATTGTCAAATTCGTATGTATGAGCTAAAAAATGTGCATGCGTGAGTTAAATTGTTTTATATGGTGATAGTTTTGACAAGTTGGGTATTTTTGTAATGCTCTTCCAAATGAGTCTACCTTGTGTAAATATTATGGTTAAAATGGTAATGAAAAATTTAGTCTTATTGATAATTACCCAGCTAGCATTTGACTGATTTTTTTTGTAAAAATCACCCAAATGATTCTTTTTAGATCACGAATGCAAATTATGGCATTCGTGATCGAATACTTTTTCGATTCGAAAGCAGTTTTATTTCTAATTCTTTCGGTCCATACCGAACGGATCGAAATAATTATTTTTAGTGTTGTAAAAGCCTAGATTACACTATCTCACAAGCCTTACGTATTCCATAATACTTTGTGAGATAGAAATCTAACGAGTTTTGTTGCGACTGTCAAAAAATCTAATGTAACATGACAGTTCGTGTTCACACCATCTCACAAAGTATAAACACTCACACATGAAATAAAATGCAACCCTGATCCAATGAAAAGTATTATTGTTTTGAAATTTTTCAAAAAACGATGAAGTCGTATGGGATGTCAAACTTTTTTCATAATACTTGTCACTTTCGTGACACATTGCATTCACACTATCACACTTTGTCATATTACTTGAGTTTTTGACATGTATTAATACAAAGTATAATAGTGTAATCTAGCCTAAAGCATTTATTTGAGTTCTACAAAACTAAAAAAATAATTACGATTCGTTCAGTATCAACCGAAATAAAATTGCTTTCGAATAGCAAAATTATTCGATCACGAATGCCATAATTTGCCCCCTGTTTTGATGACTAAAACTGATTTATAACTTGAGTGATTGAAAAAGGATTCATATATGTATGATTCATTTATATGTTTATTTTGAATTTTTGTTTTTGCCAAATAATTGGTGCCGAGATTCATAATTTGAGCGGAAAAAATAAATTTTGATTTAATTGACTTTATAAGGGATAATTTGATTTTAGATCTTCAAATAAAGTTAAAGCTTTATTTTGAATAATATTTTGTTTTAAGGGCATTTATCGCTGATTTTGATCTTCAATCCAAAAAGTAAGAAGTGGCTCCATTTTTTTCTCATTTGTGCTACCTGTTTATGTTTTAACGATGTTCTTGTTTCAACAAATTTCATCATTTTATCAGCGTCACTGGAACAGCAAATGGATTTTATTGTAAAAGGGGCTAGTTCAAGGTTTCTTTCAATATCAACTGCCTTTTCCCCTGATTAAGAACGCGTCAAAATGTTTTTGTTCTGATTAATTTGCACTTTTTGATTCGTTGCTGTAAAATATTTAACTTTACTTCAGCAAATGATATTTGAAACCAGTTGCCATCATCAGACAAGCTTCACATACATATTTGCATTAGACTTCAACGGGAAATCCCCTTTTTCTGTTTAAGCTTTGAACAAACATTTTTATATTACCGACTCAAATCAAAGCACTTCGACGCAAAGTGAAACAAAAACGACGGAACTTCAAAGCCATATAAAACAAACACAAAAACGATTGAAAAATGAGACGAAAAGGACTCAATAATGATTTTAAAAACTATCATTAAATTGATCAAAAAAGAATCAGAAAATTGTATCACAGATTCTTTCAGGTGATTCATCGGTAGGGTACCATTTTCAAACAACAAGAGTATCATTCATGATTGAAAAATGAGCTCATAGACGGGTATTTTGCTCTTGAATCTGATTCCAAAATGATTATATTATGATAAAAAATGCTAGCTGGGTATGATTTACTTATGTATGTATGTATATTAAAACTGAGTAGTGTTATGGAAAATTGCAACTTCAAATGGAAATTTTTAGTAAAAAATACGAATTTTGTTAAGCTAAATAGAGAGAATTCAAGTTTAATTGAAAATGACTGAAATTGATATTTTTTTAATAACAAATTAAATTTTTGCGTTAGTAGTAAAAAAATGCGTTATTTAAAAAATAAATAAAATTTTTTGCACGACACAAAGTGAAAATTTAATTTGTATATCAAAAATTTGTTTGCATACATCAATTTTCTTGGAATCGAATTTGAGTAAAATAGAACCTTGACACTTTTTTGTTCATTTCCTTATAAAGTCATCGCAGGTTTTCTAATTCTTTGGTCTTGGATATAAATTTACAGATATATGGGCAACGGTTCCATTAAAATTTAATTTAAAACATGTAATTAACGAATCTTTTTATTTCTTCTCTTATAACAGGTCGTGAATATTTTTAACTTATTTATCACATACGGAGATACGTTTTTGGCAACTACCAACAGCTATGACGAACTTTATTATGAACTGAATCGAGAAGAAAAAGTGTTTACTGAATTGCATGCCATGGGTAAGTCATTGACTAATTAAACAGTTACATACTGATTTTGCGTACACTCCTTTCAACGTTCCTTTAACTTTATTTCAGTTCTTCGCTACACCACGATGCCAGATTGTGAGTATAAAGATGATGTCATTAAACTTTTGAATGCCTTAGTAAACATTTTGGCCATTGTTAAACATTTTCAAAATAAAATCAAAGAATGGCTGGCTGAACAGGGCCTATCAACGCCTACAGAAGAACAAATTTTGGAGGTAGTGCGTAAAAATTACGATTTAACTTTAAAACTTCAGGATTCTTTAGATCATTATGAACGTTATGCTGAGGCTCCACGTCATACGTCATTTTTCAAAAATATGGTACGCGATGTGGTCGCCGATACACGTAAGCAGATCTATGGTTATGTTAAAGAAGCAATTTCGACCATTCCAGAACCCGATAATGCTATGATTACTTCGACTTCTTCTAATACTTAAGCATTTTTAAGTATTTGCTTTTAAATTTATAAATAAATTTCGTTTTCGTTTGGTTTCTATGATAATTATAATTTTTTAGCTACATAAATTGTGTAATATTATGACTGTTGATTATATTAAATGATTTAAAAGAAATTCTAAAAATTTAGGAAAAAACTATATTTGCATTATTAAACGAAAAACTATAATATTATGTTTAACTTAAAGCTGTATATTTAACTTTACATAAATGATATTGCAAAACGTATTAATGAATTATTAAAACGTATTTTTAATATATTAATACATATACATACATATATAAATAATTATCGATTTACTTTTATTGAAATTGGAACAACAATTTTATTACAAGAGGCATTTTTTGAGCAACATATCAGTTTATGACTTTTTAACGGATCTTGCCCTTGAAATAAATTTTGTAAACTTTAATATTAGAATTATTCTAGAAATCGAAATGAAGTGGATTTAAAATCGAGCAAATTTTAAAAACTATCCTGTAATGAAAGTTCATTTAAATATTCCATCTTATACACATACTGCATTCTTTGAGTTTCTATAAATTTTACACGAACAACACTTAAAACTCCGAATAAACGTAATTTTGAAAATATGTGAATGAATTTTAAATCTCGTTCGATTTCAATTTCACTTCATTTCGATATCGAGGACACGCCCATGTTCCCCAGCAAAAATAAAAAGAATAAATTAATGGGAAAAGTGAAAAAACTCGATCACTCACGTAAGGGGAATTTTATTTTAGCATGAAATTATTCACGGAGAATTTGTTTACTAAATTTAGGGTAAGAGAAAACATTTCGTGGAAACAAGTATTCATGATAGGAGTTCAAAAAAGTACATAATCGATTTTTAGCACGATTAAATCTTTTAATTTTGATAAACATCGTTGCCTTTATTTAGTTTTATACATTTATTCAAAATTCCTTGCTAGTTCGGACATCACTCTCAAAATTTAAAATTAATTTGAGCAAATTTTAATAACAATACCAGGGGAACAAGAGGAAAATAACAAAAACAGCAGGTCCTAGGTGAATTTATATACACAGTGACATCAATACTATAACAATATAAAAAAAGTTTTTTTGAGTTGCATTGTTAGTGTTTATGGCTCTAAATTTCAACCATTTCTAAACAGAACATTGCAAAACTAAAACTTAATGGTTCGACTGTCAAAGTCTGCTGGCTTTTCGCTGCCACCTGTAGTGAGTGAACTAGCCTTGAGAAGGTTGCTACAAAAAATAAAAAAAATATTACGGATGAATGAGTTGCAGTAATAGGCTTTTTACACTTGCTCACATCTTTCATCTTATCGCAAAGATGATAACATCTTCCCATAAGAATTGTACAGGGCTTAAAATCATCATCTTTCTTCATCTTTAAAAGATGTTCCTATCTCATGTTGTTTCATTCAACATCTTTCGATTATTTTAGTGTCATCACAAGAAAAAACAAATAATTTGTTAAAAAGTATATACCATCACTAGAAAAAAATACAAAAGAGAAGGACAGCAATATCATTTAATTTGTTTTTATTCGCTCTTACACGTGAAAATAAATATTTTTATGATGAAAGATGAAAGATGTTACAAATGTAAACAAGTTTTTTTCATTTTTAACATCTTCCACGCATTCCTCTAAGATGTGCTCAAAGGCTATAACCTTAAACTATAATCTTAATCCGTTAAATACCAAATTCAGAGACTCTAAAACTAAATTTAAAAAATTTCCAAATGCTTTTAAACAATTGTTGAGAAATAAATATAAAACGTAAACAGAACATGGCAAACTAAAACTTATTTGTTCGACAGTAAAAGTCTAAAGGCTTTTTGCTGCCACCTGTAGTAAGTGAACTCGCCTTGAGCAGGTTGCTACAAAAAATAAAAAAGTGCTGCCAATCTTACGGCTGACTTAGAGTTGCAATTACTTCAAAATATAATATTTATCCGTTAAATTTAAAATACAAACTTAAACTTCTTCGAAAATTTCCAATGGCTTTCAAACTTTTGCAGGGAAATATATATAAAACCAGGGTTGATAAAGTTGGTACAATTGTACTTTTTTTGGTACAACTCAAAACTAAAAAGTACAATGGTACCCCTGTGACTCATTTGGTACTATTTCCAAATTTTTCAAACCTACATATTTATAATTGATATAAAATGGCAACTCGTTTTTACTGTACAGACTGAGTCGAGTCTTGTTTGATAGGCAATTTTATTCTTATTAATTTTGACTTTGTTTGGTTCAAATAGAGTTAAGAAAATCCTAATGTCGTAGATTTTTTATGAAATCTAAGGGAAACTCTATTATTTGTTGTTGGATTTAACAAAACAGCTATGATATTTTGCATTTTCTCTTTTGCAAGACTATTTGCACTAAACATTGAATTCCGCTACTGTGAATAGATTTTTGCTCTTGTTCATTGAACGATTGCTTATTCCACATTCTAAATTTAGTATCAGCAGCAGCATATAAGTGTGCATTTTCTGATAATATTGACAAGTTTTTAAAAGACATGAGTTCTACAAAGCAGAATGTCGACTTCCTCTCTATTCAAGATTATTTTGGAACGAATTCATAATATTTTCAAATAATTCGTCAACAAGATTGTTGTCACGTCAAAAAGGATTCAACGGAATTTTGGAACAGTGGGAACCCACTAAATTATTAATTTACTCCGAACTATTTTGAAGGAGATTTTACAAGCGCTAAATTAAGTTTTATTATATTCGGAATTTCTACTCCTTTCCTGTTTCTGCAGTACAAATTGAAAATTGTTAAAACAATAAATTTGGAAATGCAATCCGAAGATGCTCGTATGCACATACATATTTTTAGAACGCTTAAAAGTTTTATTTTTGTTTAAAATTCGAGATTGCATTTTAAGAAATATTCGTAAATTTTCCACAAAAAAGACGATAAATTCTTTTTTTTTTTTTTTTTTAATATTTTAATTCATTAATATTTATTAATATTCTCAAGGTATACATGAAAAATCTTAGGTCTAATCCCGCGAAGCCTTTTGGCTTATCTGCAGGATGAAATATAAATTTGATATAGTATAATTTTATAGTTTTCATTGGTTATAAATAAAATAATTTTTGAGACATGATTTTCTTTTGTGTGGGTTTGTAATATTTAGTAAGTTTATAGGTAATTTATTGAATATGTTTGGGAGTGTGGTGATCAAAGCATTTTTTCCGTAGTTGTTTTTATGTCGTTCAACCTTGAACCTTCCTTCTGCTCGTTGCCTTGTGTTGTGGTTGTGGTTTATAGGGTTTAAATATCTAGGATCATTGTAGAATTCGCTGATAAGTGTGAGTTGGTAAATGCTTTTAATATTCAATATTTGTAGGTTACTGGCAATGTTGCCACTTGGATATGCTTGGTTGTGTCGATGTCTTAAGTTGTAGTTTGGCTGTGCGTTTGTTGCAATAACGGAGTTGGTGTTACCTGTTGTATTGTCGTTGATATTGTGCGAGTTGTTGTTTGTTGTGTTGTTTACGAAGATGTTGTTTGTATTGGTGTTGCTTGCGTCGGTATTGCTTGTGTTATTTGTGTGTAGTAGTGTTGTTTGTGCTATAGTTGTTTGGTTGGGCGTTTGTGATAATATTGGAGTTGATATTATTTGTTGTGTTGGTGTTGTTTGTGTTAATATTGTGTGCGTTGTTGTTGGGCTCCGCGTTTGTGGTAACAATGATATTACCTGCTGCGTTGATTGCATTGGCGTTGTTATTATAAATGTTGTGTGCGTTGTGGTCTGTGTTATTGTTGTTTGGCTGAGCGTTTGTGGCAATAATGGAGTTGATTTTACATATTGTGTGGTTTACGTTGGTGTTGTTTGTGTTGGTGTTGTTTGTGTTGGTATTGGTGTTGCTGCTGTTCGTGTTGGCGGTATTTGTATAAATGTTTTGTGTGTTGCTGTTTGAGCCATTTTTATATATATTGTGTGTGTTGTTTGCACTAATATTGTGTGTGCTATTGTTTGTGATGTGTATGTGAATGTGTTGTACGTTGTTGATTGTGTTATTTGTATTAATATTGTGCGTGTTGTTGTTTGTGTTGATATTGTACGAGTTATTGTAAGGATAAGCATTGTTTGTGTAGTTAAATGCGTTGTGTATGTTATTTATTATATTCTCGCTGGTGTTGTTTATGGCATTACGTGTGTAAGAATCGACTGTGTGGATAATAGACGTGTTGTTGGCGAAATGAATATTATCATCTGTGATGTTGGTGTTGTTGAAATATATATAATTGTTACTGGTGTTATTCATATTTGATGTGTTATCAGCATTACTGTTGTTTTGCATATTGTTAGTATACACAAGTGCTATTTGTAACTGTTGCTGTTTATGTAGTTTGCTTTTTAATAATATTTTTAGTATTTGATTTTGGCTTTGTTGTAATGATCTACAGTATGTCGAGTTTCCCCAAGCTGTGATTCCATGCCTAATATAGGATTCAGCCAATGAAAAAAAGTAAAATAAAAACGCTCTCTGGTGACAATCGAAAACCCTTGTTAAAAGTGTTTCATTGTTACAACTTTATTTTAGCCTACCAGGTAGGATGAACCTTAATCTACATTATCGTTCACTTTAGGTTAAAGTTAAGTTTTAATAATCGAACACTTTTTATAAGGCCGTTTAAAGTCTACTTTTAGCTATCGGTAAGTTGTGAAAACGGGCCTAAATGTATATGTAAGTACAAATAAAAATAAAAAAAAAATAATTTTCCAACTTTACCGCGTTTTGTGGGCGACCTGTCTTGGAAACCTCGAAAAATTAATATCTTTTTCTTTATTAGTTAGCAAAAAATCGGAATAAGTTATACCCCTAATGTATATGTACATATTTTCCAAAAATTTCATTGAAATTATTACTATTTCGTTTTTCGCATCATTAATATAATATTAACTTTTTTTAACAAAATTTTTATTAAAATATGTATTAAGGACTAGCGAACCCCTGCACAGTTCGTAGTGCAAAAAAGAAAATAAGAAATCAATTCGAATTCATTTACATCAGTGATAAAATGTTTTTATTGTTATGCTCTGTGGTACACAACATTTCTTGTTTTTCCATTTTCGGTGTAAATATACAAAACCGACGGTTTGCCAACGCTCGAACAGGCTACATACTCCACAAATTCCTAATGATTGGCCTTGCGCCTTATTAATAGTAACCGTAAACCCAAGCCGTACAGGAAACAGAAGTCGTTTGAGTTCAAATGTCATATCAAACGGAGTCATTGGGATGCGTGGAATGAATACATCTTCGCCTTTGAATTAACCAGTTAAAATAGTAGCTTCAATTTCATAAGCCATAAACCTTTTAATAGCAAGTCTTGCGCCATTACATAAACGGGGTTGATTGATATCGCGAAGCAAAATACTAGTGAATCCAACTTTCAATTGGAGATTATGCGGAGGCAATCCTGGTAAATCCAAAGCATTCAAAAATTCTGTTGGATAATTCACAACATCTTCTACATTGGTAACAATATCCACTGACTTGTACGAAATCAATTCGCCAGGAACAATTGATTGTAAAGCCATATTTAATTCACTTGGCATGTATATTTTTGCGCTATGTTAGGGAACACACGTTCAATCATAGCCTCTTTTGAATGTACGAAATGGAAAAAAACATTTGGCAATATTATCAATCCAGTGTCACTAACAGGCCTTGCACCGTTCCCAATTTTCAGCAATTGCTTAGAGAAGTTATCAGCAGATGGATCATTCTGCAACTGAACACGAACGTTAGTAGTGAGTTTCAATGTTTTACAAATCTCCATAAGCATGAAGACTTTAAGCAAACGTTAATTTCATCGGCAGCTGTAAATCTATAAAACCAAGGCGGCATCAAACAGCTCTGAATTACCTCGAAAGTCTTTCATTGTTCTTTCCAATGCTTCAACAGATTTCTTATTCGCCATAATGCATTTATCCCAAATAATGATACCGCAACGATTCAATAATTTCGCCGTTCCAGATGTTTTTGAAACGTTACATGTGGGAGTTTCATTAACTTGGTAAATCAATGGTACACTCACAATATTCTGTACGTAAAATTAACTGAAATTGTAATATAAAATAAATGAAACTTCAATTAAAAACCGGTCTACTTATTTTTCATTTATTTTTAACAAAAAGTTCATTTAATTTTTACTGTAAAAAATTCAACACCATATTCCGTAATATCAAATAAATATTCAGTTATTTTTTAAAATTTTACTGTCAAAAAATTGACCCCGTATTCAGTAAAAACAATAAAATATTCAGTTATTTCATTAAATTTTCGTTTACTCCACAAAAGAGCCGAATTTCTAAAAAATACCAGACAGACACCTGTCCGCTTGTTTTTCTTATAAGCAAGAGAGGGAGAATATTATTACCCAGCGGTCAAAAAGTTATTACAAATTGAAACACATCCGATTGTTTACAATAATGTCAATAGGAAAAATAAAAAACAAGTTCGTTAATCGCATACAACTAGCATCCAAATCAGATTAGTCTTACTGATATCCCGTTGTTAAATAAAATGTAAATAAGAATCAAAAACAAAACAAACGCGAATAAAATGTTGCCATCGCACTAGCATCTGATTTGGATGGCTTAGTAATGTATCATATTTTTTTGTACATTTTCAATTGTGTATTTTGCTTGTTTTCTTCTACTTTTTGTTCCGTTATTTTTTCAATTTGTTCTTTGAAAATTTTAAAGTAAAAGTTCAAAGTGTAAAGTGCGTTCAAAAGTGCAAGTGAATAAACAGTGTAATTGTTATTAAAAAAATAAATAAAAATTATTAAATAAAAATTTATTGAAAAATATAAATATTTTAAGTATTAAAAATTATAAAAATTGTAAGTGATTCTGAATATTTTCTCTATTGTAGTTACCTTTTTGTATTATTTGTTTTTTATGTTAAAGACAAAAATGTTTGGATTTAGTAAAAGGAATTTAAGAAGATTAAAAAAAATAGAGTGTGAACGTTTGCAAGAAAATGTGGAAATGGCCTCCGAAGAAAATTTGGAAAACAATAATATTGGTTTTAATATTGAAAATAATAATGATGATTTTAACCAGTCATTATCAGGCTGTGAAAGTGTTTTGGAAATAAGTTCAGGAGAATTAAAAACTAAGTTGGCGTGTTGGTATAGAAAATATTTGCCGGGGAAGAGATGCTGCAACGAATTATTACAGATTCTTCGGTCAGAGGGACTGGACGTTCCAATGTCTGTGAATTCTTTTAATGAAAATAAAAAAATGGTTACAAGAGTTGTAACACCTGGAACGTATTTTCACATTGGCATTAAAAGTCGGGTACTAAATCTGAAAAATGAAATTATTTCATTGCAGTTAAAAGAACTGCTGTTAGATATTGGCATAGATGGTTTACCACTTTTCAAAAGCTCTAGATCAACCTTGTGGCCAATTATGGGGCATTTTTATGACTTTCCGGATTCTGAAGTTTTTCTAATTGGCACATATCTTGGCAAAAAAAAACCTTTAAATGTTGAGTCATATTTGCACGATCTAATGTATGAAGTTGATAAAGACCAGCATTTAATTGATTTAGGTAGCCTGAAAGTGAAACTTCGAATAAGAGCTTTCATATGTGACAGTCCAGCCCGAGCATTTATATGTGGAATTGTTGGCCACAATGCATTTCATGGATGTTCTAAATGTATGCAATTGGGAAGCACGTATGAAAGAACAATAATTTATTCGACTCAGTCTGGTCCTTTGCGCTCAGATGAAAATTTTTCTAACAGACAGGATCCATACCACCACTTACCGCAATATAGGATTTGCAAAACCATCTTAGAAGAAAAGGGTATAAATATGGTAACACAATTCCCAATCGAACCTATGCATTTAATGGATTTGGGCGTGTGTAAAAAAATCTTAAATTGCTTAGTCAACAAAAAAAATTTAGATTTTAAATTATCAAATGCTAATTTAGATTCTATTTCCGAAAAACTACAATTTCTAGCCAAGTATGTGCCCTGCGAATTTGGAAGAAAACCCAGGGGCTTAGCAGACTTACCTCGATGGAAAGCAATTGAATTTCGTCAATTTGTTTTGTATACGTCAATAATAGTACTTCGAGGAATTATAAATGACGATTATTATTACCACTTTCTTCTATTTCATTGTTCTTATCGAGTGTTGCTTTCTAAAAATGCTGTTGGCTACTTGCCAGTTGCTAATAATATGCTAAAGGATTTTGTCGAGAATTTTGAACTGCTATATCCAAAAAAATATTTGTCTTACAATATGCATAACTTATTGCATGTAACACAATGTATTAAAGAATTTGGAAATCTTCAGTCATTTTCCGCTTACAAATTTGAAAATTTTTTGCAAAAAATAAAAAAGAAAATCAAAAGTCCAACAAATATTTTAAGGCAAATCGACAATAATTTTAACGGTTATTGCCCATTCAAAAATCAAAAATATTTGGGATTCAAAGTCTTAGGAAACAAGACAGTAAACAAATTCGTAACGAAAGATTTTACATTGACAAAAAAAATCCCAAACAATATGTGTTGTTTAAAAACCAATTTTCCATTTCAAATTTCAAACTTCGAATTACGCGACGAAAAGTTATTTGTTATAGGAAGAAGATATATGGAGAAAACTCTTTTTTATGAAACTCCTGTAACTTCTGCCGACTTTGGAATTTTTGTAGTGTCTAATAACTCTTTAACCAACGAAGAAGCAATAGTTGCAGATGATATTGCCTACAAATATGTTTCATTTCCAATTGATGATAACTTTCTTCTTATACCTATTATTCACACTTCAGATACTTTTCTATTTGGCAATGGCGCTATTTAACAGAAAACAATATGAAATACCAGCAAAGGAAAATTATGGTAATACCCTAAGATCAGGCACGATTAGCAAGTTGTTAATTTTAGTATTTTTCTCTTATTTATTTCAGAACAATCAAATCATATAATTAATAAATTAGACCAAGTTTTAAAAAATCAATCTGAGATAGCACAGGAAATAACAAAGATGAACAACCGATTGGATGAAATTGAAAAAAAACTTGCAATTAATACTGGGGCTCATTCCGAAGAATTAGTTATTTTAAAACAAATGGTAAAGAAAAATGTGGCAGTTCCAGAAACTCATAATTTTCCAATTAGATCTGATGATGAAATTACGGTTATTGAACAAAAAATCCAACAAGATATCGAAAAATATGTAAGATTACTTAACATATTATATTCTTACCTTTCTAATAGTTATGCTTTTTCAGGTTAATATTATTAAAATTATAATTTCGCCAGGAGGGCTAACAGACAATTTTGCTAAAATTATTGATTTAAATATGATTTTAGCTTATAATTATGATGGTACGCAAAATAAGAAATCATTTAAAGAATTTAAGCTTTTAAATATGGCAATATTCGGTAAATCCTTAATATTTCGTTTAAAATTTATTTTATAACCATTCTTTATTATCTGCCCTTATTACAGAAGCCATTAAGTGTGAAGGTTTTACTGAAAAGGACTACGGCCAAAAAATAAGAAACTGTTTCAAAATTCATAAAGCCAGACATTTTCGCAAGCTTTCATATAATAAAAAAAATATAAAAAATTAATTAATTACACATATTATTTTTAAGTTAATAACCAACATAAATATCAATAATAAAATCGTTTAAAAAACATGGATTTCTACTTTATTCAAATTGCTAAAACCCATCCGATGATTGATCTTATTAGGACCCATCTAATACTTATACAATGTCTGCTACAAAGGACTGATTACATCGAGACAAATCTTAGTACCCTCTGAATCACCACAATCATTGGACCCATCCAACCTTCACTTGCAATGTATGTAGTGTCGGATCAATCTGATAGCCTAGGCCATCTCTGTGTAATTGTAAGTAGGAATTGAATACAGACTTTGGATGGGTCGCACTTACATTGTCGTTGGTCTCAGACCGAAGATGTATGTGATAAAAAGTCCACTGGGTATTTACTTACCCTGATAAACAAGTTGGTTTTACTTTTGTTGTACTGACCACGTTGTTTACAGAAGAACTCTCAATTATAAGACACCAGCAGCATGACCGATATGGCTTCGCAATTATTTTACTTTTAAAATTTGATGTATTTAACTAAACTATATTAACAAATAGAAAATGGGTATTGCTTACACAAAACAAGCAATTCATTTTTTATAAATAAGTAAAAATTAATTTTTGGTAGTTAAATTATATAAAATAACTGAATATTTAATTGTTTTTACTGAATATGGTGTTGAATTATTGACAGTAAAATTTTATAAAATAACTGCATATGTATTTGTATTAACGGAATATGTAGTTAATTTTTTGACAATTAATTTATATAAGATAACTGAAAATTCATTTGGTTTTACGAAATTCGTGGTTGAATTTTTGACAGTAAAAATTAAATTAACTTTTCGTTGCTTTAAATTACATTTTTATTTAATTTATCATAAAGAAGAATTTAACTCAATTAACGGACAATATTAACTGCAACTGAAAATCCGTATTAATATGCACTTAGTTTTTTGAATAACTGTTAGAATCAGTTAAAAATAAATTTGCTTGGAATTTTAAATGTTTATTTATTTAAAAATGACTGAACGGAATATTTCTTAAATAAACTACAGTCCGTTACTGTAATAATATTGTGAGTGTAGTTTCAAAGCAGAATGTGCTGTGCGACCACTATCCAACAAATTGGCTGCAATGCCAGAAGACGCCTTTCAGTTTCTCAAAAAATTTTCTTAAATTTTCAAAATTTTCATGCACGAAAAAATACATGTTTCGAAATGAGAGCAGTGTTCACTTAAATGGCTTTACCTTATGAAGATGTGATTTACAATACCTAAGTAGCTAAATAAAAGTAATGGTTTGACTAAAATCGAATTGTAACGAATTTAAAAATTAATTGAATTTCAGTTTTTCAAAATATTAAGTCAAATTCGAAAAATTTCCATGCAAAAAAAAATGGCTATAACTCATAAAGCAATACACATTTGAAGACCGTTGATACATAAAAACCTTGGTATTGACGTCTCCTTCAACGTGAACTTTGCAGAAACAAAATCGGTTCGCGCATTACAGAGAACATCAATTACTAACACAATACATCTTATTAATATATACATATATATAGATAGCTAAAGTTAGCCCCGTAACAGAAATAAACAAACAAAAATTCTAATAGTGCATAGAAAATAATCCTGAAAGAATTGAAGGAATTAGACCAGGGCTGCCAGGTACTTTTTTTCCTTGTCCCCAAAAAATTAAAAAAATATCCCCAAAAATCCCCAAATCAAGAAAAAAAACCTTAATAAGTAAATATTTTTCTGATTGTTTTTTTTCTGACCAAATTTAAAATCTTTTTTTTTTAAAAAGTAAAAACAGTAAGAAAAATTTTAATTAGAAATCCCCAAAAATCCCCAAATAAAAATTTTTTGTAAAAAAAATTATTTTATTTTGTTTGTACCCTGAAGGAAAAATAACATTAATTTATAAAGTACCTTTAACACTACCTTTTAACTAAAATGGTAATCTTAATAAGGACCTTTTACACCGTATAAGCTGTTGATAAGAGTAAGATAAAAGTTTTGCTACTTTTTTTTTTTCATATTTTTAATACGAGACAAAGAAAAATAAGCATAAATAATAAAAGGGAAAATATATTTAAAGAGTGTAAAATCCCCAAAAAATCCCCGAATTATTTTTTTAAATCCCCAAAATAATCCCTAATCCCCAAATGACTTTCTTTGTCCTTTTTGCTCGCATAAAATCCCCAACTTTGGGGATAAATCCCCAAGTCTGACAGCCCTGAATTAGACTATTCTTTACGCTCTCAATTTCTGTTCTCATTACCTGTATTTTGTGAACGCAAACCTAATTAAGTAAAATGCAGTAAAGTTTAGAAAAAAATAGTAAAAACTTTTGTGTTCTAGAACGCAGCTATTTTCATACAAACAGTTTTGGTTAAAACACATTTTAAACACCAAAAAGAGTATATTCCTACACTGGTTTAATAGCTCTTAATGTTTAATTTATTTCAAGTGTTTATGAAAACAAATAAAACTATTTTTTTTTTTTTTTAATTTTTATTAAATTTTTTTATTATAAGTATACACTTTATTGAAGCTTTTCGTTTTTTTATGTATAATAATTGTATAAATGAATAGTTGATGGATATAAATGTAAACTATTACAAAAATTTTACTTTTTTGTTTTTTTTTGCGATCATTATGTCAATATAACAAATCGTCACCTAAAATCCAAAAGGCTAATGGCGACAAAAAAATCATTATCGATTTTTGATTGGATATGGTATAATTAAAAAGATACATATGTACATACATCATAATCAAGAAAAAATTCGATTTTGAATTTTTCGTGGCTTGCGCCCTTTTGGAGCCGAGGTAACGATTAGTACGTTTATGAAATTTCTAATAAATATTGAATAAATGTACTATATATTTTAAAATATTTTTTAAGGCGAACCAAATTACTTGTTAATTTAAATTTTATTATAAAATTAAAATTATAAACATTTAAAATGCTTTAAACTTGAATTTTTTTTTAAATTATAATTCTAAATTATGAAAAAATAAACACTTGATTTTATAAACAAAAATAAAACAATATTATTTACAAAGAAATTATTAAAAAAAAAAGACTTTAATATAAATATGTATGTATATATGTATATTCATTTTATCAAACAAAGAAAAAAATCGTTCGTTAAATTATTCAATCTTTATTAATTAATAAAAATACAGCTAAAGGCACAAATTTACTATAAAATTTGTTTATAAACTTACTTCTGGTTTTTTTTTTTATTTTGTTCTGCTTAAAAATTAGCAACCATTTTTTTAAAAACTTACACAAATCATTTAAATTTTTTTTTATATAAAACTATAAAACAATACTTATAAATCAAAAATAAAGGTTAACTATTTAAATTAAAATTCTATATACTTTGCTTATAGTATATTTACAATAAAATTCTAATATTAATTATTTTTTAATAAATGTGTGTATGTAAGTATATGTATATGAAGTTATGTGATATTATTTAATAGCTAATTTATTTATGATTATGTTGATATTATTATTAAAAATGGTCTACTTTAACCGATACTGTATGAGCAGCTGCATTACTTGGTAAATCGATATTATCCCATTCGGTGTGAATGTTTTTTTCACTATCGGTGGCCTTTAAAGCTAAACCCAATGAGGTTGTTCTACCTGCACAATGGGGTATATTAAGCGTAACGGGCACTAGGAATTCCAGACCCTGGGGACCACACATTACTAAGGGTGACAACATGGTTTCACCTAGTTAAATAAAAGTAAAAAACAAAAAACTTTTTAGATTAATATTAGGTTTTTAGATAAATTTTTATTTTTTATTGTAATATTTTGTAAGTGTAGTTAAGTTTTGATAAGTATGTAAGTGTAAATATAGTTGTAATAGTGTGTGTAAGAAGGCATTCAGGTATGTGATACAAATCGAGCGGTTTCAAAACCATCGTTTTTGAAAGAGTGACGAATTTCGAGCGATTTTAAAATCTATTTCTTAATTAACCCATCAAACACGGAGCTTTGATTTCAAATCATTTTCAATTTGAAATCGACGACAAACGTTTGATAACACTAGGCAACAGCCATTTTGTTATTTGGTTCTAGCATACTTTTTCTCATGGATTTGGACCTACTGAACACGAAAATGAATTTTAAAAATTTTTCTGTCGATTGGTTTGCGTTGATTTGCTTAATTTAATTAGTTAGTTTAATTTCGTTAGTTTAGCTAATTGTGCGATACATTGAGCATGTAGTGCTGTAAATAAATTAAAAAATAATATACGAAGACTAATTTGTTTATTTTAAATTAAGTTCAAATGTATTTATTCGTTTGCGTTGGGTAGGTAAGCTGTGCAAATAATGAAAATCAAAAAATCGTGAAATAGAGGAATTTCGGTCGTTTACCAAAAAAATAATAAGTCGGCCATTTGTCATCAGATTTTGTTAAGTAAGGGCTTATTTTCTTTGGAAAAGTGTCAGCTATACGTAAAAAAATTAAAATCGCTGTTAACATCGCGTTTTATATTTTATATGAATTTTTATATGAATTTTTCAGCCACATTTTTACTAAAAAAACCCAGTTTTTTAACCTTTTTAAGCCGCCAACATCAAAACTACTAACCCGATTTGAAAATTTTCTGAAAATAAGTTGTAGACGGCTCAATTGTCTTTAATTTGAGTAGTAGTAGGATAAAATAGGTCAAAGAAGACTAAAGATATGCTCAAAATAGTAAGTGTACCTCCAAAAATTAAAAAAAAAAAATTAAAAAATTTGTATCTCGCAAACCAATCGACAGAAAAATTTTTAAAATTCATTTTCGTGTTCAGCAGGTCCAAATCCATGAGAAAAAGTATGCTAGAAACAAATAACAGACAAAAGTTTGTTATTTGTGACCTAGTGTAATGATTTGAAAATCATTTGAAAATCATAGCATTCTCAGCAAAAAGGGGAAATTATTATCAAGTTGAAAAATGCCTTTATTTTCAACGTACTTTCAAACGTAATTCTCAAATGTTTTTCAAATGTGGATTATAATACAATGTGGAACATAATTAAAAATATTTTATATTTTAATTTAATTTCATTATTTATATTTTTCTTCTTTATTAAGACTTGAGCTTAAGGTCACTTTTATTTCAAATAGTTCGTTTATTTTTTATATCGATATTTCGATTTCCTTTGGAAATCTTCTTCAGGATATTATATCCAAAGGAAATAGAAATATCGATACCAAAAAGTAGACAAAATAGCACGACATTTTTACGGCGGGTTGATATTAATACTACGTGTCGCATTTTAACAAAAAGTGATAAACACAAATTTCGAGTTAATACCCTCTTGTTGATCATGTGCAATATATAATATACCATTTAAAAGCAAATAAGAGAAATATATGTATATTAGAAATAAAAAGATACTAAAGGCGATATTATCGGTTTTTAATCGTTTCGATTTCAAAATCGATTTTCATCACATACCTGACTAAAGTTTATTATGTATTCAAAAATGTTTTCTAATGTGCTTCTTTGAGTCAAATTTCAATTTATATTTCACATCCCTTTTTCTTAAGCCAACCTTTGGTTCATATTGAAGCTTCACTTCGAGCCATAACCGTAAAAAAGCTTAAGCGACAAAAACAAAATTTTACAGGAGAAGTTTTTTTTTAAATTAAATTTCATAAAAATTTTGTATGAAGGTTGTCGCTTGAGATGAAATTGTTTATGCTTTAAAATCGTAACGGTACCTTATGTGACCATGATATTTTAGGAGATGATGCAAGTATTGCCAGTAAAGTCGTTAATAAGAAAAAACAAAAATTGAAAATTATGTCGCTTAAGCTTTTTCTGAGGTAATACACGTACTAAGGAATAATTCTAAACTCTATCAGAATATCTTGAAATTTAACTCACAGAAAACACATTCAAATATTAGAATAATTTATAAAAATTAAAGAAAAATATTTATTTTTTTTTTTACAAATTTCTAAAGTTTCAAGTAAAAAAGAAAACCAAAATTTACTTTAATAATAACATGCTGTAAATATAAAAATTCTCTCGAGATTTAAAATAATTTGCTTATACACATTTGGGGGATTCACAAGTGGTGCTATCAAGTGATATTTTCATAATATCCTAAAATTTTAAAATAGTAAAAAAAATTTTTGTTTTGTGTTTCATAACTAGTCAGAAGAAATCTAAGTGAGGGTTGCTCACAGCAGTCATATTTTTCCTTTTTATTATTTTAAGACATATGACTTTTTGTCAGCCTTGTGAATGCCCCAATTGTTAAATAATTATAGCATATGTTGCTTGTACTAATTAAAACCTAGTTATTGTTTGATTATTTGTTTAAAAATTAAACACAATATTACTAAAATATTCTTTCTGTTGTTTTTTTTTTTTTAGCAATAAAACAAATTTCAATAAACTTTATTTGCCATCCACTAAGTATCGTCAAAAAATAGTTGATACAAAAATTTTGCTTATGTTTTGCTTGTCAAATAACTACAGTAGTCAAAACAACATCAGTAAAATTTTTTTAAAAGCTTTTCTACATCGAAAAATTAAATAAAAATGATTCGTGTAGAACAGTTTTAAGGGACAAAGAACAAGGAAAAATAAAAGCATTACATTCAAAAAAATATAAAAAGTTGAAATCTTTTTGAAAAAACCCTAAAATGGAGGCAAAAACAGAACTGGTGGACTTAAAAAGAAATCGGAAAGAGCTTGACGTTTAATATTAAATAAAGCTAGAAATACAAATTGGGTAAATTTGGGAAGAATGATTAAAAATATGTAGAGTAACAAAACAATCAGGTGGCAAAATATGGCAGTCGTGATCGAAAACTTTTTCGATTCGAAAGCAATTTTACCACTAATTCTTTCTTTCCTTACTAAACGGATCGAAATTTTTTTTTCATTGTCTAAAGCATTTATTTTAGTTTTCACAACACTGATAAACACCAGGGACCGAAAATAACAGTTATATTGGAATTTTAAAACAAAAAAAGCATATAGAATTAAATGTCGAAAAACTGATTCAAGTATACTATATTGTTCCTCATGCACTTGTCAATGATAAAATATATTGATTTTTATAATTTTGATTTTTATATTTTAGATCAAACTTAACAGTTATTTTTTGATTTTTATTTTTTTGAACAAAAATAACTGTTATTTTTTCGATCAAAAATAACAGTTATTTTTCGATCAAAAATAACAGTTATTTTTTGATTTTTATTTTTTTTTTGAACAAAAATAACAGTTATTATTTTATTTTTATTTTTTCGAGCAAAAATAAAAGTTATTCTCTAAATAAATGTACGTGATTTAATAATTTAGTTGACTTTAAATTTTTATTTTAGTGTTTAATTATCATTGGAATTCCTTATGCACATTAAAATAATTATTAAAAGCCATCTAAATTATTAAAACACGTAAATTTATTTCGAGAATAACTTTTATTTTTGCTCGAAAAAATCAAAATCAAAAAATAACTGTTATTTTTGATCGAAAAAATAAAAATAAAAAAATAACAGTTATTTTTGCTCAAAAAAATTAAAATCAAAAAATAACATTATCATGTGACTTTTAAGAAAAAAGGCATAACTGTTACGGTCCCTGATAAAAACAATCACTTTTCGCTCAGCATCGACTAAAATAAAATTGCTTTCGAATAGAAAAAGTATTCGATCACGACTTACATAATTTGCCCCAATTTGAAACTTTTTGCGCAACAGCAGAGATGTCATTTGTCGACAAAAAATGCTTAAAACGCCAAAGCTAACAAAAATAATTAAATTGTGGCAAGGTGGGGGTTATCACGCAATTTTATTTCTTGTTCTTTCAGTCGATACTGAACGAAGTAGGTAAATTATTTTTGATACATTTTTTTTCATTTGTTTTCCTGTTTCATTAAAATTGAATTTGGTTTTTAATCTTTTGCAAAATTGTATGAAAGATCGTCAACATTTTAATTGCATACTTTTGCATTATTGTATTTATGTCTCAATTAAAATGAATATTTTTTAACTTCAAAAATCACAATCTGGGATTTCCTAAGAGAGGCTGCCGTGGCCCAACTTTATAGAAAGCTTTTTTTTTCTTAAATACGCGAAATTTAATCTCTAGCTTTTGTTGGCTTATTTCAGGAGGGTTTGGTTCAAAAACACTAACAGGGGCCTAATTCTGGCAGTCGTGATCGAGTAATTTCGCGATTTGCAAGCAATTTTTTTTAAGTCGATACTGAACGAATCAAAATTATTTTTTCAGTATTGTGAAACTCAAATTAATGCTTTACAACACCGAAAAAAAATTCCGATTCGTTCAGTGTTGACTGAAAATAATTAGATATTAAATTGCTTTCGAATCGAAAAAGTACTCGATCACGACTGTCAGAATCAGGCCCCAGATCTTTAAAACTACTTTTGAGAGAACATCGCTGTCAACTGAAAGTAAATCAAAAGGTGCTTTGAAAATGGCGGGACTATTTGCTCTATTGAAAACGCGACAATAGAGATTAATCGTTAACGATTAGAAAACATAAATATATCTCACAAAGGAAATACAAAATTGCAACGTTGATCGTAAAATTTCACATTGTTAAAACTTTTTATTTAGGAATTTAACAAGTTGCAGATCAATGCCATTATCTCGCAACCGACCAATGCCATTGAAGTAAACATAATTGAGGCCACATAAAGCCATATTTTTGATAATGATTGTATTTCCCCCTATTTCATGTAGAAAATGCTTTGTTGTTTCATGTCGCCCTGTTTTATGTCAAAAATGGCGGTATGAACTAAGTCCCCAATGAAATAACTCCCCAAACCCAAAATGAACTAAGCCCCTAAATTTGGGGACGTCGTTCATTTATGGAAAAAACCCGAAAAAGCTACGCTAACTAGAGCTTCTCTGCATAGCCGGCCTTCGGCCGGACGCAATGATTTTCTCCTCTATGGTATAACAAACACCGGCTTCGCTAACTAAAGCTTCTCTGCGTAAACGGCCTTCGTTGGGAAACAAGACAGATTTTAGAAGCTTTTCTTAGCGAAATCGGTACTTGTTATACCATAAAGGAGAAAATTCTTGCGTCCGCCAAAAGGCCGGCTATACAGAGAAGCTTTAGTAAGCGAAGCCGGTGTTTGTTATACTATGGAGGAGAAAATCCTTGCGCCCGGCCGAAGGCCGGCTATACAGCGAAGCTTTAGTTAGCGAAGCAGGTCTTTGTTATACCATATAAGCATTTGTAACGCAACACATCAAATGGGACATAACACCATAATGGCTTTATGTCCCATTCCACTAAAATTGATATGAGACTTAAGGCCATATCAAAATTATGGCTTTATGTCCTACGGCTTTGTGACACCCCACCCACAATGCCATTGAAAATATAACTTCTTGAATTCGCTAAAAATTCGCCGCATGGGCATTTGAAACGATGCCATCTTTACTAATTAATTAATATATATCGGGAGATTTATGATGTGCATCAAGATCAGTGTTGCCAATAAAGCCATTTAGTGGCTAGATTTAGCAATTTTCATCCCGCTTCGCCATTTTTTTTTTATCTCGTATAGCCATTAGCAATTTTTTTTAGCTATTTTTATAAAGACAAATGAAATGAAAGAACCCCGAAAAACAAGGGTGAAATGTTTATCAAACAAAGGCCGAACAACGAGGACATCCAAATTGTCAACCAGAGACGAAATACGAATGTAAGTTTTTTTTAGTGTTATTCAGAAGTTCGATCTTAGCATTTTGTACCGATTTGTCTTAAAGATGACTCAATTCTTTTATGATCTTGAAAAACTAAAGTAAAATTATTTGGATAAGTCCAATCATAAAATTTCCTACATTATTTAAAGGCAATAAGAGATATGATAAAAATGTTTTTAAAGGAGCTGCGTTCGAGTAAAGATTTACTCGCATATCTCGATATAAATATTTATCTAGAACTTTTTTGATTATTATAAAAAGAAACTTCAAGATTTTCATGCACTTTTCAATGATTCGAATGATATCTGAAAATTGGATTAGTCTCAAACAAAAAACACTAAATATGAATTAATTAACATGCAACAGTATTCAATTAGAATTAGTCAAACTAAAGTAAATACAAGTAAAATTACTAAAAACATAAAAGATTTTAAATTTAGTACAAAAAGAAAAAAGTATAGGTGAAACATAAAATCAAGTGGTATGCAAAATAAAAAAAAAAAAACATTAATACAATAACAAAAATGTATTATTTAAATTATTAGAAAAAAATAAATAAATAAAAACGGTGTTTAAAAAAATTAATTTATAATCAAAAATTGCTATTAATTCTTTTTATTTAATTTATATAGAGTGAAAGAAGGGAAAATGAACAAACCGTTTTCCATATCCAAAGGAGGGCCACCGACAGCTTGTCCCATACGTGGATCACTAACAGTGAAATAAATCTCCTGTCTAACACCCGGCGCTATGGCTCCAGCTGGTATTTGCAGTGAAACATTCCAAATGTTATCGGCCAAAGTCCCACCAGATGAATCAAAAATACCCCTACATGTAGAAGGCTCACGGAGAATTGTTGGAAATGATCCATTTCCTGGAGCACTGGCAGCTGCTGGTGCTGATGTTGGTACTGGACCTGCGATGGGCAAAGACATGTTGCTGGTATATGGTGTACTGGTGGCATTTGGTGGTCCTACTGGCAAACTAGCCTGTGACGTATACTGTGTTTCCATTGAAGTTCGACTTTCACTTAATTTCTTTAGCGGAGGAGGACCAGTTCTCTTTAATATATTCGATATATGAAAGGGAGCTCGACTGGAGCGTGGTGTAAGCGGTAAAGTAGGTTTTGGTGGTTCCAAAGCTTCTATGGGTGGACCTTCGACTATTAAAGGTGAGGACACTGCTTGGGGCGTTTCGAAAACATCATCGGATATATCTTGAATTTCATTCAAATTATTCTCCGTTTCCTCTAACATACCTTGATTAAGACAATTTTCTATAACAGTAGGCATTTCACATTTATCAAAATCTTTGCCTGTGTCCACATCTAAATCATCATCTTCACTTTGTACCAAAGGGGCAGTTTTACAGGGAGACTTAGCTTTCACTGCTGTATTTTCTATAACAGTATCTGAAGATTTCTGTAATTCTGAACGACTTAAAGTCTCCTCCTCTTCTTCCGCATGATTGATTTCAGCTTGTGTTTGAATTTCAGTCTTTTCCTCTTTCTTTTCGTCGGTTTCATTTTCCCGCGATTGTAAAATACTTTCTTCTTTAGTTTCATAAATCGGTTCTGGTCTACCCACATCTCTTTTCGAGACATAGCCCGGTTCGGCCATGCTATCCAAGGCCTCTCTTCGGGTTTGATAGATTTGATCTCTTAACTGAGCCCTGGTTTTTAAAGCACTCTCTTTAATTTCTCTTCTAGATTGATAAATAGGTTCTTTGATGGATTTATCCTCTTTCTCCGTTTGACTTTGAGGTGGTGTAAATTCGCGTTCTATATCTCTTTTACCCTGGGTTATGCGCTCTTGCATTTCTTTTTTTGTTTGATAGAGATGATGATTTTGTCTTTCACGTTGCATTTCACGACGAGACTGATAGATCGGTTCATGAATTTCCACTTGTTCATTCGCCGCGCCGGGATAAAATCTTCTTCGAGTCATAACCTCTGAGTTGGGAGCTCTTCGCTGATTGTCTAACATATACGCTCCCTGTTTACTTTGATAAATATCATCTTGATCGTAAGGACCTTGTGGTCCGTTGGCCCCGACTTGATGTCGTCTTCCTGCTGAACGGTCTGCTGTTGTAGTACTATGTCTTCTGATAATTTTTCTACCACTTCTTCCTTGTCCCGCATGAGTATTTTCAGCTTGACGCCTTTCTAAATCAATGCATGCCCTATTTGCATACAAATCATCATGATCTGCATAACCATTATTGATTTCATTATATGACCTTTCCCTTCCAGTCCTTGGTACTGTACCCATATGACCATAAATATCTTCGCTCTCCAAATTTTGATATGTACTGTTCATAACATCCTGTGGTGCCGGATAATGAGCATTATTGTAGTTCTGTTGTTCATAGTACTGTTCCCTACTGCCCCTCATAGCAGAGGTCGGTACACTACGACCTCTGCCACCATAATAACGCTCATCAAATCCTGCTGGATATGTGGGATATTCATCAGGATAGTATGGTCTTTGCATGCCTCTCTCCAACATTGATTGTTGTCGTCTAAGACCAGATTTCTGTTTACGTTCTGGTTCCACCATACTATTCATACGTCTTAAAGGTTTTGTGGTTTTAATTAGGGCATTTTTAATGGCTGTTAGGGGACTTTTTAGCATGGATTTCTTTTTTACTTTATGTGGCAATGGCGGCGGAAGCATATCAATTTCATTGTAATACTGTTGTTGGACATTTGAAGGATGTGGCGGTGGTAGGGGCGGAGGCCCATAATTATAATAATTATTAGGGTCCTGAGATGGTGGAGGATGGGGCATTTCATGGGCATAACGCGGAACAGAACGCGAACGCGGTGGAAGATGTTGTGGTGGCGGCATAGCGTAATAATCATCGTATCTTTGTTGTTCATATGACTCCATTTCGCTAAAGATTTTCACATAGTTTTGATTTTGGTTAAGGGGGTTCAGATTTTTTTTTTTTTGTATTGGATTTGGAGTTTGAAAAAATTTTTGTGACGGTTTTAAAAAGTGAAGTTAGAAAGTTTAGCTTAAAATTAGAATTTGCAAGTATTTTGGAGGAGTTTGCGGAAAAAACCGGTTAAAACAAAGAAGATTTTTTTTAAAATTTTTCGTTGTTTTGGCAGGATACTTTGAAAAAATTGATATAATTTTATTTTAATGTAAAATTTAATAATTATAGTTAAAAAATCTTTTATATTATATTGGGATACATTAAACGGATTTAAAATTTCGATTGCCATATTGAGATAAATAAAATATGTATGTTCATATGTCAGAAGGGGGTTGTCCTTACTATACCAACAATTAAAAATTACTGCCTGTTTTTAGAACGCGAGTGCAAAAGTGACTCGTTTAACTAACATTTAAAACCAAAACAAAATTTCAAAGTTTGTTTGTGAGGTAAGTTTTGAATATGTGGTGAATTTGTTGAAAAAGTATCTTTAATTTAGCCATTATTACAAAAACAACGTTTTAGGAGGAAGTTATAAAATAATACACATTTTTCGACTACATTTTGAAAATGGGTGAATCCAGTTGATCGGAGGATAATGATATATTGTGCCCATGTTCTGTAACTCTCGCGTCGATAAACTTTTCGATTGAAATGTGTGAAATGAAACAAAGATGCCATATATTGAAACAAACAGCTGTTTTTCTCACTAAACTTATTTTTTGAGTATTTACTAGTTGTCACGTAAAGAAATTACTCGCCAATTTACGGAAAAATTGTGTCTGTAACATTTTTGTGAGAAAAGTTCCCGCTTTGAACTGTCAAATATACTCACGAATAAAAATGGGGCGAGAAAAAATTTTTACACTAAAAAACAATTAAAAATGCAATATGCAAAGAATAGTAATAATAATATTTTGTTCTTGGCACATTTTTCATTGTTTTATTATTTTGCTTTTAACATTTTAATAAAATATACGAATGTCTTCAAAGCTCGTTTGCAAACAACAAACATTAAAGTCGCTCTTTACTTAATTTGGTATAGCCGACGGTTGTATTTTCGCCGCCGTCGTTGAAAAATGTTAAATCTTTGTTAAATTTTGGTCGCCGTCAACGATATGTATTACTGGCGTTCTGAACGTCTGCAATATCACATCGGCTTCGAGTGCAATGTTATGACATTTATAACATAACGACGTAATGTCTTCTGATAGTTTTTGACATAAGTAACAAGCACACTTTTTTCTCACTTTTCGAGAAACGATGGAATATTTAGTTTCACATCTTTTCGACGCGAGAAGTTCTCACTATAGTTTCAGAACATGGGTACAGATTGCATTATTCCAAAATATGGCAATGGCCAACCGACATGTATTCACAGGCAGATATTTCTCTTAATGAAATATTTTCGTTGTTGATATTTTATGAAAGTATGTTTTTTCTAATTGTCAGATATCAGATAAATATTCACCGAAATATTCTTATTGTTCCTTTGTATTAAAAAGCTTTCGTTAAAAATGCTGTTTACATTCATTAAAATGTTCGAGTTTATAAATGAATCATCAAAGGGTTAACCTTATCTTAAAATGCAAAATATATATCAAACTATTTTTAAACGATTTCATTTTTATTTTGTACGAAAAGAAAACGTTTTGAAAGTAACGCCTTTTTGCATTTAAGCTCACGATATTTTAAATGTTTAGAATTTTTGAATATTCGCGTGTTTCAATAAATTGCATACCTCAAAGATATAAAGGGTATTCACGTCACAAGTTGCACCCTTGCAAAAAAGCAAAAGTGCAAGGGTGCGACTTGTGACGTGAATACCCCCATAATTTTTCTACTAAAACCACGAAAATTCAAAAATAATTTTCCAAAAGGGCTCATCTCCGGAAACTTTATGAGCATTTTCTCCTTTAACTGTTTCTTAAAATAATTTTTTGTTTTTACTATAATAATATAAACAGAGGTTTTCAATTTTAGGAAAAAACTCTGCTTCAAAAAGTCAAATGGTTTAAGAGATATTCAGTTTTTTGTTTCTTCTGAACACTTTGTATCTTTGTACCTGAGCCCTTTTCGCAATAAATGATTCAATTATAATCTAACTTAAACTGCAGAGCAATAGGATTGTAGATCCTCAGCCCACTGTAGTCAAAAAAATAGCAGAATATATGGCGGAAATATAACTCGCAAGCCTTTGATTGGTAGACCATTTCACTATTAACTAGCCTGCCGAGAGAGGCCCCCTTTAATGAAATAAGACAAATCTGGCCATAATTTCATTGCAGATTTTAATGTGGACATTTTATAGAAAACAAAGATTCTAGAACTATTAAAAAGCAAGAGCAAGGTGAAATAATTGTTACACAATTAGACCATTTTCAAAACAAATTTTACTTTGTCAATAATGAATATTTACCCTGAAGGAAACCTGGGTGCAAGTGTCTCTATGTCACCAGTTTTGTCGACTATTTTGGTGAAATTGTCAACGAATTGTCTACACTATACTGCATTTGCCACTATAGTTGCCTTTAATACGAAATTTTTTTTTATCAATAACAGCTGAGAAGTAAAATTCCTATAAAAGTTGAAACAATAATAAAAAAAGATTGTTATGAATTCGTATTCGTTCCAAAAGTGTAGACTAGATTTACTAAAATACACTAGTGATTCTCTGGTTCTGATGTCTACATATTACTCCTTCATTGCAACATAGTCATATCTCAAAAAATATCAAACATGGCAAAATGCGATTAAAGTTTTCAAAATTTACCTTTATATACAGATTAAATAAATTAGTTTTTGTTATAACTTCGGTTCAGTTTGAGATATGGGTAAATCCAAAGTGTTGAACATTTTAAACAACAAACATTTTTACGTTCTTTTAACCCTTAAATTATAGCACTAAGAAAGCACTGTTATCTATGCTAAAGTTTATGGAAGGCGAGATTTAAGGTCAAAGATAATGGCAAAAGAAGTAGCGGTTCAAACGTGAAAAAAATAGAAGTAGTTTTTGTGGCCATGTATAAAAAGGCGTAATTCAGCGAAACCTAGCACAATTTTTTAGTCAAACTACTTTCAGAATTTTACGTTCCAATGTAACATTAAAATGTCTTTGGTTTGATTCCAAAATATTCTGTATTTTTTTTAAGCCAAAATCTGGGTCGATACGTGACATTTCGAAATTTTTTCCATAATAATTTAACTGAATGATGTTTAAAACAAAATAAAAATTTACAGTTAATCCGAATAACTAATTTCTCTTTGAACTCTTCCTTAGGTTACAGAACATAAAAGAAAATTTTTTTGGAATAATTTTTATCAAATATCAGATAATATTAAAGAAAATATACAAATAAGAAATTACGTTTGCACAACTTTGCAGTCTGATTGTTCATCTAAGTGAACAAATGTATGGGTAAATTTATAAAATTAGTAAAATCTAAATATTTCTCTATAACAATATCGTAAAATAATCAGCTTTTAAAAAATTTGCAATACCAAATAATTTTTTTAGTGCAAGTAAAAAAAATACCAATCATCACTAAAGCTGGTAAAAAATTGTAAAATCTAATTTTTTTGCAGTTTTATTTAGTGAGAGTGCAATGTTGATTTAAATTTAGTGCACTACCCCCAACTATGGTTTTTGTTAACCTTCAAAAATAATGTTGTATACATACTTGTAACTAATAAAAACGTTAAGTTTTTAAAAACCACGAGATATAAAATATTGATACATGACAAAATTTTCGTGTGGAATAATCAATGTTGCTCAACATTTTTCGCAAGTTCGAACAGAGTACTAGGCTTTAGTGATGATTGGTATTTTTTTTTACTTGCACTAAAAAAATTATTTGGTATTGCAAATTTTTTCATTATCGCTAACTTGGCAATCAAAAGCTGTACGAAAACATAATATCACTAAAATTTAAAAAAATTTAATGTTGTACGTGCATGGTTTTTGATTTTTCCGACGATAGGCAGAAGCAAAGGAAATTAAACTCAATGAAATTCTGTCAATAACGGAATAATTCTTGGATTTAATCATGAAAACACAAGTTTTGTATTTTAAATTGTGTGCAAATTTTTTAGTCAAATAAGTGAAGCGCAAAATGTTTTAACATTACAATCACTTATGTATGTGTAGTGAGCTTGCTAATTTTCAATTCATCACTCAACATCAACAAAATTATTGCAATCATTTTGAACTAGTGCACTACCCCCCTCTATGACAAAAACCATGTGTTTTGATAATTGTCTTAAAAAAAAAGTAAAACTATTTTATTTTTATAATTTTCTAAATTAAAAAACAAAAAAATCTAATTTTACTATTTATTTTTGCATTTTTCTACATTTTCCTTTTTTAAAATAAAAAATTACAAAAAATGGGTAGCTGTTGCTTAAAATTCCGTGCGAAATAATATGAGCTGCACTTGTTTCGCACGGAAAATAAAAATGTTGCTAGAAACATTTCGCATGTTTTTCGTAATATAAACAGAGTACAACTCAATCAACATTTTTTCGTTTGTACCAGGCTTAAAGCTGGTAAAAAATTGTAAAAACTAATTTTTTTGCAGTTTTATTTAGTGAGAGTGCAATGTTGATTTAAATTTAGTGCACTACCCCCAACTATGGTTTTTGTTAACGTTCAAAAATAATGTTGTATACATACTTGTAACTAATAAAAACGTTAAGTTTTTAAAAACCACGAGATAGATAATATTGATACATGACAAAATTTTCGTGTGGAATAATCAATGTTGCTCAACATTTTTCGCAAGTTCGAACAGAGTACTAGGCCTAAGGCATAAACTTTCCATCCGGCATCACATAAAAAAAGGAATTTTCAGTAAGAAAATTGGCATATAAACAGTAACTTAGTTGATCGCAAATAATTTTTATTTGCAAATAGTCTAGGTATTAACGTAGTAAAAAATTCAAGCAAAAATAATCTTTTATCCATTCCAGTTGTTTCCGTATTAATTACTCCTCAAAAGTACTTGCCTTATATAGGTTATGAAAGTTTAAAAAAATGTATTTATTAAATATATTTATTTAAATTTTCGTTACACGCATTTTACAATTTTTTTAAAGCTAACATTTCTTTAAAAAAAGTAAATAATTCCTAAACAAAAAAAATTTTGTTCTTTATTTTGCAAATACCAATTGAAATAGAAAAGATGTAAATTGTTTACTTAGATTACCATACCATAGATTCAAAAACCGGTAGTCCCAAAACATAAGTATATAATGTATTTAATAAATGTTTAATGATTGTAATTAAAAGCTAGAAAAATGTATGTATGTATGGTAATAATTTATTTAAGAAGAAAAGCGATTTACAAATATTAACTATGGATTTCTTAACAAAAGTTAGGTTAGTTTTAATTGTTTACTTTTTTTTAGTTAATATTAAATAAATTTATATTACTTGTTTAAAAAAAAATTACGTTTTAAAACCAGAACCTTAAAGAATTTATTGATTAAAATGGTAAATTGGTTAATAAAAAAAAGTTTGGGATAACAAACTTAAAATTGAGGTTAGATTTTTCGATTTTTTTTTCCTAATTTTAAAAAGTGAACCCGAAAAATGTTTTATTTTCGTTTAAATTATCAAAGTTTTATTTTAATCGATTAAAACAAAAAATTTTTATTTGGGGTTGTTTAGTGAATTGGTTATTGCAAAATAATAAAAAACAAAATTTTCTTTTTTAAACTAAAAATTTAACTACAGTTTTACCAAATTGGTTCAGAGTGATAATTTAATTTGTTTGTTGGTTCGAATTTTTTTCTTTCTTTAAATTTGGACATAAGAAATACTTAACAAAAGTTATTTAAACAAAATGTTTTTATCAAAAAATTTACATTTTTAAATTTTAACATAAAATGACCTTTAACCCGCATGATTTATGATGTTGGTGGTTTTTATTTCATTATAGTTTTAAAATTTTTTTTTCGGAATGTGTATTTTATAATGATTTGATTTCCTTTTTAAATTTAATTGATTAATAAACAAAAATAAAAACATTTTTCGTTAACACAAAATTTTATTTAAAAAAAAAAAAAATAATGGATAGAGAAAATATTGTAAATAAAATCGAGGTATATAGAGTAGAGAAACAGGGATGGGGCAAAAAAATTCTTAAAAATGTGAAAGGGCTTGTTGTGTATTTCGATTCGAATGAAAACATTTTGAAATTTTAATGTACTTTGAATACAATTACGTAAAAATTTCTTGTCGAAATACACATCTATCACCCTGGTTTTATTTTAAATTAACTTTTAAATTAAAATAAAAACATATCTTACCTCATATTATGATGGTGCCCGGCAGTACCAATTTGTGGTTTACGATATAATTCAAATGCCGAACCACGTTGTTCACGACTACCAGCCAAATCCAACCCATGACGTTCCGGTGTATGAGGGGGAAGATTACCTTAATAAGAAGAGAGTTTTTTTTTGTATTTAATGCAAAATTCTATTCAAACTAGTCGTGCAAATGTTTAGAATTAAAACATACCTATTGGTGGTGGCATACCCCGATGAGGAGCTATGTAAGGACCTGTGCCACTGCCTCCATTATAATGATGTGAAGTTGGATTACCATTATAGCCATTATTGCCTGGTGGATAAGCAGGTGTGTTAGCAGGTCCATAATTATTATTGCTGCCATAAGTGGGCTGCATATTTGCACCTGTGTGGGGAGAGCCCGGGGTCTGTTGTGAATAATGATGATGCTGAGGAGCAGGTGGATAATAAAATCCATTAGGTGAGCGTGGAGAACCAGGTTCCTGGAAAAAGAAAAAAATTAATAATTAAAACCAGTTTTGGTTTAGGCTTTATTTTAAAAGATCATTTAAACTTACCCCATTTTCAGCCCACTGATTTTGTCCATTACCATTACCAGCATTTTGCATAGGCGGCCTATAGTTTTTGGGCTTTGGTGGTGGTACGGGCTTAAAAGGACCTCCGGAACCATTTTGTGTAGAGTTTCCATTCAAATTACCATTAACATTAGGGGATGGTACAACCATACCATGTGGGGGGCCGGCTTGTTTGGGTATTTTATTATAATCAGCTTGAGAGGCAGAGTTATTACGACTGTTCCAAGACAATACACGAAAAAAATATGAAAAGCATGATGATATGGTTTGGAAAAACACACAGATAGAAAAAGAAACAGCACAAGGGCAATCAGGGTAAACAGGTTTAAAAACATGACATATGAAGGTGTTAGTTAAAAACGATAAAAATTAAAATTTAGAGAGAAAAAATACAAAATATGAATGGAAAATCTTTATATGTATATAATAACTTTATTAGTTTAAGAAATAAAACAAAACATTAAAGAAACACATTAAAAGAATTTTTTAAAATACAAAACACAGGACACAGACAATTACAAAACAAAGAAAAAACAACTGAACCAGAATTCTACAAATTTTTAAACTAATGTATCATAAATGGATATATTTTGCACAATGGGTCGTGGCAAGGAACACATTTGTGCTGGATAGGCCATTAAGAAGCCATTAGTGGCTCTACAAGAACGCCAGGTTCTATTTGGCATGCATGAAGTCACAGCCGTACAACTTGTTATGGTTCTCTGAGGCATAAGTTGTTTTTGAGGCTGTAAATGTTGAGGCGTTTGTAATTGCAACTGCTGAGGTGGACAATGTAAATGAAAGGGGTGTATATGGAAATGATATCTTTAAATATTATATAATAATGGATAGCAAGAAATAAAAACGGAACAGGGGGTTTGTTTTTAATTATTACAATGAAATTTGTTTTGTTTTTAATAGTTACGTTTCAGTTTCGTTTTATTTAATTTTTTTTGCATGCAGTTATTTTTTTTTATTTAAATATTTTTCAATAGAAAAGGAAAAAAATAGAAATAAAATCAATTGTAAATTTCAAATATTTACAAGAATTTTTGTTAGAGTTTTAAAATTAAAAATACATCTCGCAAAAAGTAAAATGTTTTAAAAAACGTATGTGTAATATAATGGATACTAACCTGTATTTTCCATAATCTGTTTTGGTTTCAACTTTACGTGGACTACCATCGAGACCCAAATTAGAGGGACGCTGTGGTGTGCCATTACGAGGATCTGAAATTTATAAAAATATATTGGTTTTCAAAAAATAAAATTTGTAACGACCGTATTTATGGGTCATGCTCTTTAAATCGAGTTTTCGTAAAATTAAAAACAAAATTCTCTTTAACTTATTTTTCTATTTAAGCGGGTTTTTATCTTTACCACAAGAAATACTTAAATCCCAAAAAAACTTTAATTATATTTAAAAATATTGGCCAACGTATTAATTTGATTTCAATTTTGAACTTTTTGTCTTTTATAAAAAGTTAATTTAAATAACGGACCGATTATAACTAAACACTAAACAAATTCGCTGCAAGAATATTTGGATTTAAGAATTTTTGAAGGTAGAACTTTTAGAGAAGTTGTTGTTGTTCTATCAAATTATCTTCTTCCGCCTTTGCGGATAAAATAAAATAAATTGTAGCCATCGCTTACAAGGGCAGAATCGCGGAGGGTTTTTACAATATCAATTAAATTAATCTAACATAGCGTTTATATTTGACAGTACTGGCAAGACAATAAGAAAATACATATTAGTTTCCAAAAACACTACTACTGTCTTCGTGACGTAGGCGTCCAAACAGTAGTGAAGACAGTTCACTTTTAAAAATATGTCAAACATGAATGTTATAGTGCAAGTCAAGCTTAACGTGTTTTATATGAACTAAACAAACTTAAAAACAGCCTTAAATAACTAAATGTATTGTGTTAACAAATATAACACTTAACTAAAATATAAGAAATTAAAGCAAAATATGTTTAATTTTTTTTACATTTTGATTTTTTCCCCTTTGCTAACTGTTAGCAAATAGCTGCGTTCGAGAACACAAAAGTTTTTACTATTTTTTACTGAACTTTACTGCATTTTATGAAATTGCGTTCGAGTACACAAAATACAGTAAATGAAAACACAAATTGAGAGCGTAAAGTGACAGTTCTTGTCTGAGTATTTAAAAATTTTTACTGCAGAAATTTTTGCAGTAAAATTTAGTAGATCAAAAAAACATATGTGTCAAAAGGTAAACAAACAAAAGTAACAAATAAAAAGCGTACAAATTGTGAAAAAAATTGTTAAATAAAAGAAAAGCTGAAATAAAAATTAAACCAAAACAAAAAGTGAATAACTATTAAAGGCTAGATTACACTATTATACTTTGTATTAATACATGTCAAAAACTCAAGTAATATGACAAAGTGTGATAGTGTGAATGCAATGTGTCACGAAAATGACAAGTATTATGAAAAAAGTTTGACATACCATACGACTTCATCGTTTTTTGAAAAATTTCAAAAATTGGATCAGGGTTGCATTTTTTTTCATGCGTGAGTGTTTATACCTTGTGTGATGGTGTGAACACAAACTGTCATGTTACATTAAATTTTTTGACAGTCGCATCAAAACTCATTAGATTTCTATCTCACAAAGTATTATGGAATACGTAAGACTTGTGAGATAGTGTAATCTAGGCTTAATTAATTTAATCATTTATTTGGCTAAATACAAACTTTTTAATTTTTTTTTGTTATGCTAATTTTTTAGAAATGTAAGAGTGTGAAGTATATGGGTACTTAAGTAATCAATAGCAAAAAAAATTATTCATGTTCTTTTAAATAATTTAACCCGCTACAAATTATTAGTATCAAATAAAATAAAAAACAAACAAATATGAAAGATTACATAAAATAGTTTGTTTTTATTTTCCAAAAATGTTCGTGTTATGTAATGTTGCCTTATTTTTTTTACGAATTTTTACAAATTTTGCGTTCGCGTACTTTTTTGGACAACAGCTTTTTGTGAGAGCAAATTTTTCAGTTTACTTATTTACTGCATTTAACTCAAACGCACTTAATGTCAAATCAATGTCCTATTTTACTGTCTGCAAAATTTGCTAAGTATTGCCAGTATTGCTACTGTCTTGCCAGTACTGGCAAACATAACGCCATGTAAGGCTTTTATGTTGAGTTTCAAGCATATCAACCAGCGTTTAAAAAACTGCAGTCAAAGTAGAAAAACTGCCATTTCTTCCACTTCTTCAGTGGCCAATGAAGGCAAAAAAAAAAAAACTGTTGCTATTCTTCTGATTCCATAATTATAAACAGTCGCTGTCAAATAGGGATGCCAATCGGGATTGATTTTAGAAAATTCCGATCCCGAAATTCCGGGATTTCTGGATTTCCCGAGATTTCGGGATTTTTTTAAATAAACAACACTTTTTTTTTTATTTATTTATGAATTTTCAATAGGTATTTTATATATAACATATATTTTAAAAAAAGAGAAATAAGAATTAAAAAATTAAAAATACAACAGAAACATATTTTTTTTTGTATAGAGCAAAAGTTGATATATTAAAAATCCCGGGATTAATAAAAATATATCCCGGGATTAATAAAAATAAAATTTCAGGATTCGGGATTTCCCGTTTGGCATCCCTACTGTCAAACCAACTCAAAAATCGAATAGTTGTACACAAATTTTGGTTTTTTCGACAGTTTTTGGTTTCGACTGCAGTTTTTTAAGCCATGATATCAACAAAAGACTTTTTCTAACTGCCCCACTTGAAGTGTGAGTAGCTGTATGTATGTATATACTTTATGGGATTTTAGATAAATATTACTAACATTTATGTGTAACTATTCATAAACTTTAATAAAATAGTAATTTTAATTAAAAACTCCAAATATAGCAAATTATATTTTCTTAAAATTTTTATATTTTGTGGTTTATATTTGGTTTGGCTTGAGGCCATTTATTATAAATTAAAAAACTATTTCAATTTTAATTTTCAATACTTTTATTTATGTACCCAATATTTCGAGGCAACTCCGTTGCTCATTTTTATTTTTTGATTTTGAAACTTACCAACATTTCTAGCAGTATTGATATCATGATATGGTGGCCTGCCAGGACTACTTTGTCTATTTAGATCATTAGCACCGGCGTATTGACGATGATCATGGGTGGAACGGGCATAATCAGCCTGTTGAGAACCCATAACAACAGGCGGCAAAGGTCTACCAGCACTTAAATTTTTTTTAAATCAATTTTTTTTTAAATACATACATATTACTTTTTATTTTTTAAATAAGTTATGAACTCACTTGGCATTTGGCACAGATTTGAGATCATCGGGAGCATTAGGACCTAACCGTCCCAAATTTTGCATGGTCAGCTGCGAAGCATTGTACGAGTCGTAACTGGAAACACTGTCATAGCTGGAACCATTTTGTTGAGCTGTAGCACCACCGGAAATTTTAGATTGTACAGCAGCATTCATGCGGGCTTGTCGCTCCAATGAGGCATGGTGACGTTCCATGGTATCTGCGTTACTAGTGTTGGCTGCATTTCTTGATATATATTCAGCTTGAACATCATCGCTGACTATAGGTTTGCCAAAAAGTCTTTCTTGAGCGGAACGGCCTAGAGTTCCACCCGAACTATTGGAACGTGATGGTGTGTTGGTTGTATTGCTAGGGACATTGTTGGGAGGAACTGGTAAGTCACCAGGTTTAGATTGGCGATCTATACGTGGTGGCAAATCAGGAGCATTTATGCCATATAAGGACTGAGGTCGGGTGGAAGGTGTAGATGGATCTGAATTAAGTAGATTCGAATTTGAAGAATAGCCTCCAGTATATTTTGAAGTATCCATGGTTTGACGACGATTTGGTGGAGGTTGAGCAGCATGATCATAAGGAGTCTATATATAGGTATGTATGTTAAGTAAAATGATAAAATTTTATTTATATAAAGTTAATATTAACTACTGCAACCATGAGTATTTTAGGTTATAAGAAATTTAAAGTTTTCTTTTAGGTTAAGTTTTCAAAACATGCGCAAAGCAAACACGATGTTTTTTTTTAATGTTACGAGAGCAGTGTAATATTTATTATTAATTTTGCTTTTGTATTTTTGTGGTTTTTAGCCTCTTACCGTATATGGAGGTGGTAATCCTTCACCAATTATGTCTCTATCCCTATCCAAGTTATCCTGATTAGTGGCAATCGATGGATCTGAGCTCGACTTAACCAATTGTGGTAAATTGCCAAGAGATAATGATGTCGATGGACCAGGACTTAATTCCAAATCGGATTCTGGACTTGATGCATACGATAAACGATTGGAGGTCATTGGAAATAGGAAGTCATCGGATAAGGACTCAACAGGCTTTTTTTTGTTTTTTTTTTCAAGTATTTTCGTTTGTTTGTGTCAAAAATAAGTTTTAAAGGATTTAGGGGATTTGGGGAAAAGCATTTTGAGGATTTGGGAAAGATTTTTAAAGTGTTTAAGGAAAAGCAATTATTATTATATTAAAACGGGGTTGATTTAAATTTTGAAAAAAATAGCAACAAACGTAACGTAATGTCGTAAACAAAAATAGAATAAAAGTAAAAGCATTTAAAAAAAACGTAAAACAAATAACGTATATATAAAACGTAATAAAGAACGTAGCGTAAAACAATAAATGAGATAATTCAATTAAACGTTTGATTGCCAAGCATCATTTTTGTTTATTTTTTGGGTGTTTTATGATATAACAAATGGGTACAATAATTTATTGTAAATTCAGATAAGGACGGACACATTTTATTTTTATTGTTGTGGTTTTTTAAATTGGACAAATACATTAGGAAGGGTTAGTTTTTGATTTTTTAAGGATAATGATTTTTTTTTTTTTTATAAAGCAAGGAAATGACCATGATGATGTGGATATTGATGATGATGTTTTTGGTTGTTGTTGATTTTTTTTGGAGTGTTTTAAAAGTTTTTTATACATATAAAAAAGAAAAAATATGAAACAAAAACATTAAGTTAGCAACATTATAAAATTTTGTTTTTAAGATTAATTTTTGATAAATTTTTTTAGTGTTTTTAGGGATTAATAAAATGAGTTTGGTTTTCTTAATGACGGTTATTTTTTATACGTTAACAAATACATACAATAACTACATATACATGCAACATTTATTTAATTTATTTACATACAAAAATATTGAAAAATTCTTTGGCGTTATTATCAGGGATTTTTTAAGATGTCATGCAAAAAATAAAAAATAAAAAATTTTATATCAAAGTGAAAAAGTTTAAGAGTTAAAATCACAATATTGCGGTTTAAAGAAATTTGCCTAAATTTTGCTTAGATATATTTTTTAAATATGTAGTAAGCATGTTTTTTAATAATGTATGAAATTTCATTTCAGAGTAAATAATATGTTTACTTATTTATTTTAACGGCCAATTTCACCAAGTTCAGCAAAAACTAACTATTACTTTTTCTTCCAGTTAACAATATGATTTTGACAGTTATAACTGACAGTTCATTTTAACTGAACTTGGTGAAATTGGCCATAAATTTTAACTAACAAAACTTTAAACTTTTAAGATTTCAAAAAAATAAAAAATTGTGAAATTATAATCCCGCTCATAATTTCCAGAAAAAATGGTTTTAACCCAAAATATAAAAATTGCATAAGGAAAAGTTATTAGGTATATAATTATCGTTTTAATTTTTTGCACGTAATAAGTGGTGTCAATAAGGTATGTAACGATACGCTTTTTTGCCGATACGATACCGACACCTATACTCCAAAGGAAATATCGGCGATACCGACACCAATATGAATATGAATATAAAATTTAACAAAACTCAAATAGAGTTATTTTTTTTTATTATACAAAAGAGATTATTAATATTTAAAATTTATATCAATAAGATTTTAAAAGCACCGAATTGAATCTGAATTCATGGTGAAATTACCAAAAGTTAAATTAAATTATTTTTTAAACAAAAAAAGTGTAATTATTTGAAATTAGTTTTAATAAGATTTTTGTATTTTGCAAATCCGTTTGAAGCAGACCTGCAGTGCAAAATAGTGTCTCAGATGCGGCAGAACTAATTTTTGCGCCATGTTCTTAAATTTTCGGTATAACATTTCATTCCGTCGGTAAACAAGCGGAAATGCCTCTCTCGAAAAATAACCTCTTAAAAAAGATGTTAAAGTTGGGTGCCAGCTGATTAAATTTATCTGTACAGCAAATAAATAAATGGATTAAGATGAGGGCAGGTAGTTAGCTTTGCGACACAATAGAAGCAAATTAGACATTGAGAAAACCAAATTTCTTTAAAATCGATAATCTACTAATGAAAAAAACGGACATAAATCTTTTACTTTATATTTTCTACTTATAAAATCGGTAAAAAAAATTTCAATTAGTCGACATTAAAATAATCTCACGGAAAACAAACGGTTCGACACTGCCGTTTTTAACGCACTTACTTGCTTTTTTTGAAGCTCTAACTAAAGATTTGCGATTACATATAACGATTCAATTTTTTAAATTCAATAACATGAACTCGAAATTGTTTTAATCAAATAAATAGATTCGGGTATTTGGATTAAAATAAATTCATAAGTTAAATTTGAGACTTCAATACAACACATATGTATATTAAATCAGATCACGCTTAAAATGCAAATCACTTTTAATAAAGTAAAGTATTTTGGATCTTAAATTAACATTTTTGTATGATATGTTGATCCATAAAACAACTATGGAAACAAAATCTTATTAGTTCTTCCTAATTGACACTCAAGACTTTACTATTGTTTTTATACCCACAACACAATAGTGGAGAGGGTATTATGCATTTGTGCTGATGTGTGTAACGCCTTAAAAAAGTGGTCCTAGACCCACTTTAAAGTAAATCGATCTACTCAGAATCACTTTCTGAGTCGAACTAACGATGTCCGTCCCGCTGGCTGGCAGGCTGGCTGGCTGGCTGGCTGTCCATGAAACCTTGTGCGCAAAGTACAGGTCGCAATTTTGGAGATAATTTGATAAAATTTGGGTCATAGGTTCTAATTGGCACAAGGACCAAGCCGAATCGTAGGACCACGAGGGAAGATAGGGGGAAATTTCTTCCTCTCAGAAACTATCAAACCGATTTTAATGAAATTTAAAACATAAATAGAAACATAGCTATATGGACACAAAATGTATAAGTTTTTAAAAAAAATCGGACCACGAGGAGATAGGGGCAATTTCTGCCTCTCAAACCGATTTTAATGAAATTTAAAACATTGATAGATCCATATCTATAGGGACACATTAGCTATACAGTTTTTAAAAAATAGGACCACAAGGGGAGTCAGGGGGAAATTTCTGCCTCTCACAAACTTTCAAACCGATTTTCATGAAGTTTATAAACATAGGTAAGCCCATATTTACATGGGCACATAAGCATGTTGTGTTTTTAAATACTGTGGTGTAGGGTATCATATGGTCGGGCTTGACCGACTATACTTTCTTACTTGTTTTGTCTGAATAAGACTATCAAAAATTTGTAATAATAGATTTAAGATAGGTATATGATTTGCTATTGTTACTGTAAAATAGGACTTTCATATACGTAGCGTCATACGTGATCCCCAAACTAAATCATTCGAATAGCAATGGCGGATTCAGTTCGTCAGCAAACGGATTTAGTAATAAAAAACAACATATGCCAATTTTTTTAAACCGAATTTTATAATTTAAAAAAGAATTTTTATGCAATTTATGTATAAATACTATCAAAATTTACCTAAAGAATATTTAAAGCATTTTCTTTTTTTTAACACACAAAAGATTTTAACTCTTACTTTTTTTTTCTTAAATCAACTAACAGACATAATTCGGATTATTTCCTATGAAATTCTCATGCAACATATTTTTCATTATGATGACTTTGACTTTGACTATGATTATTATGATTGTTGCTGCTGTTGCCATTGTTGCTATTGAGAATTAAATTTGAATTACTAGAGGTGTGATGTAAATTTTGACTGCTACGTTTCAAATAGCCGCTGTTTGAACTTAAAATATTATTTCTAGCAGCCGGTATTGGATTATGATTGGTAGTAATTGAATGATTTTGATTGAGATTGTGGCTGTAGCTTAAATTAAGATTTTCATCAACTAAAGTGCCAGCACTACTGCTATTGCCATTATTATTGCAATTTAACAAATCATTTGATGAATGCGAATTGTAAAGTAATGAATTGCCTAAAATTAAATCATCCAAATTCTTGCGTGTAGTTTCTAAGACATTATCTAAACTACCATTAAATGAGGATAACTTATGACCGCCACTGTTACTCAACAATTGCTGACGTGGTAATGGTTGTTGTTGTTGTTGATGAAGTTGCTGCTGCTGTCTTATATTAACAGTGTCAGCAGTTGTTGTCGGTAAAGTGTTGTCGTTTTTATTATCATTTAAAAGATTTAAATTTGAATCAAATACGGCTGATTTTTGTGCCAATTCATGATAATAATAGGCAGTGGTACGAGGCTCTATAGAGGTTGCTCTACTACTATAACGTGATGAACCTAACGGACCACTGCCATTATTATTACCATATGAAGTCAAACCAAGACCTGCTCTCGAGCCCATACTACTATTCCCACCACCCCCACCTCCTGCGCCTGTATGAGCCGATTTCGAAGTCAAATTCGATAGGGTAGAGGAGGCCAAAGTGGTGCTAGCAGTTAAATTCGAAATGTTGTCAGTTTTATTGGTACTCCGGGAATTACTTCGGTAACTGGTCATCATTATATTGGGCTGTGATCCTCTATAATGAGACTCGGTACCATCGGTAAGTAAACCATCATCACTTGTGGCCATATCATTCGATAGGGGTTGTGTATTGGGTAAACCATTTGGCATGGAGGAGGCTGGCTTGATTATCGGTATCATTTCATATGATGTTAAACGGTTAGGTAATTCATTACTATTATTTACCAACAACTCTGGTGGTCGTGGTGGTATTAAATCATTGCAATCATCAATGTCATTGTCATCGTTGTTCATTAAGGTAAATGAATTGCGATGCTTTAAAGCTATATGGTGTAAATTATTGTTATAATTAGCAGTGCTATAACGTGGCACTGATGACGACATTGGTCGACAACAGGACAATTGGCATGGCTGTGCTATATAGGGTGGGAATAACATTTCGGTTGGGGAATCGGGTAACTGTTTGGTTGTTTGTTTGTTTGTTTATTTAAACGATGTCAAAATATGTTTGATTAAAATAAAGAAAAAAGATTTAGGAAAAATTAAATAAAAATATTATTAATGGTAAAATTGTTTTAAAAAAATTATAAGAATAATACTAAACTTCACTGAAAAACTGCGCTTAATTGAAGTTTTAAATAATTAGAGTTTTTTCAGAAAATACACACACTTAAAAATTTATATTTTACTTGAAGTAAAAAAAAATTAGAATTAAAAAAATTTAACTAACAAAACTGGAACTGAACTAGAACAAAAATAGAACTGAAGTAGAACTGTATAAAAACTAGAACTTAACTGAAACCAAGCTTAAACTATAGTATTTCTGCACTAGAATTGAACTATAGAATTAAAAAAGAATAGAATTGAACTTAAACTATCTTCGGTTATTTTTATTTATGTGTATTTTGTTATCAAAAAATGTCAAAAGTCTTTAAATGCATTTTGAAAATGTCGCTTGTATGTTGAAAACTCTTAGTTACTATGTAATGGTTTTTCTAAACCTCATTGTTAATATTAATATTTATTTGTTATTTTACTACTTTAAATCACATTTTGCCTTCTTTACAACATCAAGTTTAAACCATGCCAAAAAAGTTTAATATCAAAATCTATGTATATTAAGAAACCCTTCACCAGTTATTGATTAAAAACTCTATAAATTTAATTACATATTGGTCTACTTAACTACAAATGTGCTGATTCACACTCTTCATCTTTTAATCGTCAAGTCTTGAGGAAAAGAAAATGACATTCTCTTTTCTCTTCTAACCTTAAAACTCATGACTTGCCGACTTAAATCTGCAGTGTGTGAAGCAGCACTATATGTATGTGTATATTTAAATTAATTTTCAATGCAACTTTAGACTTCCTAAATCAATCTTACCTTAGTTTCTGACATCCACACAGCACCACTTTGTTGCAAATCAATGGCATCACGCAACTTACGATACCAGCTCTCCTCGTCATTCAACACAATTTGTGTGCTAAATATATGAGACCATACACGTTCCAATTTGTGACATTGTTCCAATAGTTTCTTAGAACTTTTATGGGCTACCTTGGGCATACCCTGTCTAAGCTGTTTAATGACATGTTTACTGTCGGTCTTACAGAACAAAACAATTGGATAAAATTGGGCATAATTCAAACGATCCACAGCATTGGGAGTTATATCCAGGAGAGCATGTTTGCCACGATCCATTATGTCTCGAATATTCGATAGACGTACAATACGACATTTGGAATTTGTTGTTTTGTCATCGTCTTGTAAAGGTGTCGAAAATTTATCGGGATAATCCTTGGCTAATTTTTCACGAGCCAAGTCTGAAATGGGACCAAAGATAACAACAGGACGTACAAAGCCTGGGTGGCGAAGAACAACACGTTCATATGCTGGGAATTTTGAAATGCTGTCTGAGAATACAACATCATCCCAGTTTTCACGTGACAAGCTCTTGGAACGGCGATGAGTGGATCTGTAAATAAAATAAATACCATTATTATACACATTTAAAAGATTTCCTGAGCTATTTATATCTTAAGTTACCTCCTTCTTCTGAAAAAGTTTCCTCTGGACTCACTGGCATTCATCTCCTTTTTGGTTGCATTAAATTGCGCCGTTGCCAATTCTTCCGCCCTGGCTTTATTCGGTATAACACCCCTTTGCATTTCCTGATGGCCGCGTCCTATTTTCAATACCTGCCACGAGCCCACCACACCATTATGTAAAGTATCAATAACGCGAAAAACATCACCGGCTTTAAAAGCCATTTCACCTTTAGAAGGACTATCGCAATGGAAATGAGTCTTAATGTGAAACGAATCACCACGTTGATTATTTACCACTTCATCATATTCTTCCTTACAATATTGGACAATTAAATCGATACGATCTTGTAGGGAAAGTAAAAAGAGTACCGCTTCCTCCCTGGTAACACCATGCATATCCATATCATTGACCTTTAAGATCTTGTCACCTGGTGTAAGACCTTGTAAAGAGGCTGGGGAACCTGGTTGTACAGCGGTAACAAAAATGCCAGCCTCATTGCCACCCGTCAAACGTATGCCAACACTGCCTTCTTTTTGGAATGATATAAACCTGGGTTCGGCCGATTGCCGTGATCTCGCCAAAGGATCTTCGTCATAGAGTTGTCTGCGAGAACTATAAAAATCTTCACTATTACCAGGACCTCGTGGTGGGGGTGGTCTAGGCGGTTCATCTATGCGCGAACGTGGTGTAGAACCATTTGGTGGTGTAACAGGTCTATCTAACTGTTGCAGTGATACGCCCTCCATAATAGGCCCCCTAGATCTGCCTCTTGGGGTCAAATTACTTTTTTCATCATTCAAACCATTTGGTGGACAATTATTGGAAGATCTGGTAGGAGGTTGGACGTATAGATTTTGTGACGAATATGTTGCACCACCATTCAAATATGGATCATCCAAATTATTACTACAATTAGATAATTGAGGTTGATGTGTGGCATAGATATTCTGAGGCTGAATATTGGAATTATTTAACTGGTTCACAATTGTCGTAGGCTGATTGGTAATGTCTCGCAAAACCACCAAATTTAAACGTTCCTTACAGCCATCTATGATCTTTTTAGCCTCTTTTAAACTCATGGTATCCGCACAATTGGTATTGTGTATGCGTGTTATAACATCTCCTTCCTGTAAACTGTAGCCATTAGCGGCCAATTGATCACGGGCTTTACTCGAAATCTCTTTGATAAACAAACGACAACCTAAAACGATGCCATAATCATCTTTTTTGCTATTTTTTGTAAGGGTAACCTTAATTGGTGGTCCTGGCTGACCATTCTGTTGAATCAGGGAGGAATTTAAGGAATTTGGTTGACTCATTACAATAGGATTTGTAGGATTGACCACCATGGCAGTACCATTTGTGTTTGGTAATGAGTTTAGACCCACGTTACTCATGCTGTGCGAATGTTGATGTTGATTATTGTTACTGACTGTATTAAGGGGTACTCGACGTTTAACTACTAAAGTCACTGTATTACCGCTGTCACGTAAAACTTGAACAGCAGTGGCGTATTCAACATTTTCGAGAGAGACACCGTTAACAGAGATAATGCGATCGTTGACTCTGCAATATAAATAAAAGAAAAAAGGAGAAAGGGAAGAGATTAATAAACATAAATAGGAGATTTTTTTAATGTTTGTTTTTTTGTTATTTTAAACATTTCTTTATAAAAAGGTTTCTCCAAAGAAAAAAAAATTGAATTTCTTTAAAATTATGAGATTAATGTTTTTGTTTGCTGATATTAGGTCTTATTAAAGTGAACAAACTCGTAACATTTGTGTATTTTTTAAACAAAATGAGTAATGCATCATCACTTTCTAAACTTATAGTCAGATTAAACCAAAATATCGATAGCGGAGACATCAAATAAAAAAAAAATGGGAGAATAGGAAAAGTTTATGTCTAAAATTAGATTTAAAATATTCTCTTTGATTCCATGAAATAATGATTACCATTTATAAACGCTGAACAAAAATATGGTTGGGGGTAACACTATTCTAAGAGCAACATACTATGGTTGAATTTTTACAATGCTAATGTTTGTAAAAAAGTTGGGCGATAAGCTAATTTCTATGCACATTTCACCGGTTGCTTAGGCCAGACCATCAGGAAAAATTCTCCCAACAAATTAGAAAAGCCAAAGATATAAGCAAACAAAACTGCAGAGTGGATAAGAGTTTCAAACACTCAAAAATTCTTGTTTGCATCGATATCAAAGCTTAAACAAAATACCAACAATAAACAGTGAGTTTATCTTTTCTTACATTCCCCACTAAAATTAGTTGCAGTTCTCCCAACATTAACTGTAATTGTAAGTAGGTTTAGATAAAAAATAACTTGCTTTCTTGTTTTCGCTAGAAAATCAAAATAAAGCAAGTTGCCAGTTCAGTTTTTTTAAACCGTGCACTTGGGAGTTTATTATCAAAATAATTTTTGGGAATAAGTAATTTTTTTATGTAATACGATTTTATTTGTCTGCTTAACAATAAATTTCTGTGTTTTTATCAAGAATAGACATTGGGAATTAAGCACGACAAACAAAATCTTTTTAATTACAATTTACCATAATTTGTTTTAAATGAACCATTGTGTAATCAAATTGAAATTAGTTTGGGCAATTCAAACATATTGTAGTCAAAATAAACAATAGTATGGTGAATATATCAAACTTGTTCTGAAAACCACGTGATTTCAAATCACGTGCTTTTTAAATTACATTTGTAATCTTGCGGTGTTCTGAAAATCACACCGTTTATGTGTTTTTGGATGTGCTTTCGGCAATTGATAATCACACCGAAAAACACAAAAACGGAACACCACAATATCACACGTGTGGTTTTAGAATACACATGTGATTTGAAATCATTTGATTTGAGTTAAAGTGATTTTAAGAATAGGCCTGTATATCGAGCATTTATCGCAAAAAAGCTTAAGCGACGAAAACACAATTTTACAGGAGAAGGTTTTTTTATAATATTTTATAATAATTTTGTATGAAGGTTGGCGCTTAAGCTAACATTGTTTTTGCTATTAAATCGTAACGGTACCATAAGTGACCATGACATGATGATAATTGACCATGACATGATGTTGCCAATAAATTCATTTATTAAGGCCCTAAATTTGTAAGGAAAAAAAAAAATCGAAAATATTTCATAATTTTGTTGTTGTTTTCTATAGGATTGTAAATTGAATTTTTAAATTTTAAACGCTGCATATCTTACAGGCCATATTATGTATACATACTTTTCTAAAGGCCTGAGTTGCGCTAATCTGTACTCAGAGCTCATCTATCACGTCAGGTTTTCGCAAATTCTTCGCTTAAAGTTTAAAAAACTCTGCTTTTCACGCATAAAAATCCATATCGGGCATGATGTTGGTGTTTTATCAATCTGTTAGGTGTTAAACGGGTAAGTAAATCAAACATAATAATATCCTCTTTCTAATTTCTTTTTTGGTTTTTTTTCTTCAAGCACGAATTCGGTATAAAATCAACTTTACATTACTTGAATCAAGCGCATTTTGAGATTGATTCAATCTTAGTTTTACTGAAATCAATCTTATAATCGGATTATTTCAAGTACGAATTCGGTATTAAATATGGATAAATTAAGTATTTCGTGATTGAAAATCCGTACTTGAATCAATCTTTCTCTACTTGATTCAAGAAAATCCGTTTTCACCGTACTATTATTACCGCTTCAGATTGATTTAAGAACGGTTGGATTGATTATTCTTTTGAGTGTATTTACTACCAATTTCACCAAGTTCAGTTATAATTAGCTATCAGTTAAAACTGGCAAAAACATATTGTTAACTAGAGGTTAAAGAATTAGTAAGTTTTAACTAAACTTGGTTAAATTGACCGTTAATGAAGTATTTATAAATTGAAAATGGAAATGATCAAAAAGACAGAAAATATTACATATAAAAGCCGCTCACACTTAGATGCTTAAAATTGTAGTGCATATCGCTCATTTGCTGCAAGACCGGCATAACTCAAAAAAATCCATTTCGAGATAAACGCATTTAAAGTTTTTGATTTGCTCTAACTTCTTAGAAAAAAAGAAGACACATTCTCTTCAAACTGGGAAAGTATAAAAGATATAAATATGAATTTAATACACAATATAAAGAAAAACAAAGCGAACAACTCTGCATCTCTAACTCCAAAATTTCATTTTTTTAATTATATGTATATTTAAAAATGTTTTTATTTTAATATGAACTGTGAAGTCTGCTAATATTTATACCCACACCACAATAGTGGAGAGGGTATTATGCATTTGTGCTGATGTGTGTAACGGTCATAGACCCACCTTAAAGTATACCGATCGACTCAGAATCACTTTCTGAGTCGAACTAACGATGTCCATCCGGCTGGTTGTCCATGTAACTTTGTGCGCGAAGTACAGGTCGTAATTTTGGAGATAATTTGATAAAATTTGGGACATAGGTTCTTATTGGCACAAGGACCAAGGCTATTGAAAATGGGCCAAATCGTAGGACCACGAGGGAAGATAGGGGGAAATTTCTTCCTCTCAGAAACTATCAAACCGATTTAAATGAAATTTAAAAGATATATAGAACCATATCTATATGGACACAAAAGGTATGCATTTGTTAAAAAATCGGACCACTAGGGGAAATAGGGGCAATTTCTGCCTCTCAAACCGATATTAATTAAATTTAAAACATAGATAGATCTATATCTATATGGACACATAAGCTATACAGTTTTTCAAAAATAGGACCACAAGGGGAGGTAGGGGGCAATTGCTGCCACTCACAAACTTTCAAACCGATTTTAATGATGTTTATAAACATAGATAAATCTATATTTACATGGACATATAAGCATGATGTGTTTTTAATACTGTGGTGTAGGATATCATATGGTCGGGCTTGACCGACTATACTTTCTTACTTGTTTTTATTCAACTTAAATGGGTAATTTTTTATATTATATTATATAAATTACACCCAATCACAAGGTCTCCTCACCTACAAATTAAACTACAAGTTCCTAAAAACTATTAAAAAATTCTTTTATTTTGCGTTTAAGTCACTTTCATATTTAGAAAACGTAACGAAAAAAATAAACCCCAATTATATCGACACTTTAAACTAATTTTTAAATTACACTCATAAAAAACACATTTCTTATACACAGTGTGTCACACTTACGGACACATGTGTAACACTGGCGTAAACTATAATAACAAAACAAATTCTTTTATTACATTTGTTGTTTGTAGTTTTACAGTCAGTACTTTCAAAATTCTTTTAACAAGATAGAAGATGTGTGTGTAAAAGTTTGACTAAATAAAAAAGAAACTGAAAAAAGAAGCGCAAGAAATAAAAGAAGATCCATTTCATGCCCTTATAGGTTTTTTATTGTTTGTGTTCTTGTTAATAATATAGTGTAATGAGATCAGTTACACAAATACGTGAACAAAACAGTTCAACAGTATAAAATTCGTACAAATTACAGTTTATTTGTTGATTACACATGTGAATTGTAGTTTAAACATGATTTACTAAAATTTTTTCTTTCTGCTTTTTCTCTTATCTTGTTGGCTAGTTTGATTATCTCTTTTATATATCTTTCCATTTCAATTGCTACGAACTTTTTGGTTTTAAATTTTTGTAAACATTTTTATAAAATATTTCAAATTGATCTCTTGTACTTCGATAATGATAGCAAAATAATTTCCTCTACATATCGTAACCTAAAACTCAAATGGCCTTAGCTAAGCAAAAATTTAAAGTAGCCTTTTTCATTGATTCTGATTCTGGAATCTTTAAACGCTAAAAGACCTTACTAACAGTTAGCACAATATGCAACATTTTCAATTATCAAGCAACTGATAGGTTTTACAAGAAAAATAGAAGAAAAATAAATTGTAAACAGCTTAAGGCAATTTATCATTTTAAATAATTTTTTGCTTCTCCTGTAAAATTTTAGGTAACGATATGTACATTAAGGTATTCCCGTCCTCATAAAAAAAAAAAATTGAGCCAGTCACCCCCTTAGGATTAGAGATTAGTTGAAAAAAATTCGAGAAAATTTTTATATTTGGCCACGCCTCTGAATACCGCCTGTTTAGTTTTTTGTACAATGCGTCGCCATTTGTAGAGCGATCATAGCATATTGCATACCGTGATGCTTGGCTGGTGTTTGGCTTAATTTTTACTTTTGGTGATTTTTTATTCCGACATTAAATTCTAGGCGCCATTATGCCATCTCCTGTCCTTCTCTTCTAATGTCAAATTTTTTGCACGTGGCAAGAAAGCCTTTCTAAAACTTTGTACGTCTAGCTTTAAAAATACATACTCACTTTTATACCACGCCCCACAATTGGGCGCGTTTTGCTTTTACACATACACTCAAGTTAATTTCAAACGAAAATTCATTTTAAACAACTTAAAATTCATTTAAAAAACGGATCATTTACATTTCATTTAAAATAAATAAATTTCACATTAATTCCTTAATTTTTTTATTTATTAAACAGCATATTCCGTAAAATTTAATAGTTGGTTCTTTTAAAAAATATGTTTCAACCTAAAAAAAACAAAACTACATAACAAAATAAGTACGGCAAAACATTAATTTTTGTTAGTTTGTTTTTGAATAACAAAAAAAAAAAAAAATTTTTAAAAATAAAGTTTTTCGTAAAAAAAAAAATATATTTCTATTCAACCTTAACAGTACGGAAAACGAATTTAATAACAGTAAGTGATTGTTACTGTAATAATTTTATGAGTGTACATATTACATTAAACCAGGGGACTAATTCTGGCTGTCGTGATCGAATACTTTTTTGATTCAAAATTAATTTTATTTCAGTCGATACTAAAGGAATAAAAATTCAGTGTAAACTGCAATAAATGCTGTACAGCAGTGAAAAAATAGTTTCGATTCATCCAGTATCGACAGAAAGAACAGAAATAAAATTGCTTTCGAATTGAAAAAGTATTCGATCACGACTGCCATAATTAGCCCCCAGGTCGCTCAAAATACAAAATAAAATTAAATCAGTCACGCTCTAGAATGAATGTTATATCAATGAAGCGGTGAATATTAAAACGACCGCAAGTGGCAGGGCTTTTTGAAGACCTCTATACTGCTTTCTAAATGATTCGCTTCGTATGTTATCCTGCCTTCAAAATGTATAAACTTCTTTTTAAAAGACCTTCCAAAATAATCAGTACACATTCGCTACTCCCTTCAAGAAGGAAGAAAGGAAGATGTTCAGTTTTTTTTATTTTTAGTAGGGAGTAAGGAAGCTCCCTTCTTTGGGAATGGAACGAAGTTGTTATTAAAGGGGGTGAGACAGGTCTTGCTCCCAATGAAAACCCCTGTAAAAAATAATTAAGTATGGAATGAGGCGAGGAAGGCTTGTGTCTGCTTAATTAGGTCTTATATTAGGCCACTTGCCAAAATACAGCATGTTTTGTTTTTTAAATAACCGCAGCTGCAAGTCCAGTCTTATCGTATCGCATATTAAAAACGACTATTACGTCCTATAGTGATCCGGACGAAACGCCGACACGTTTCGTGGAGTGTGGACTGTATTTGGGGTGGATTCGGGCTACAGCTCCAGAATACCTGCCAAGGATCCAAACACCATGGTGATATTCCCCGAGAGAGCGCCGATTGCGTTTCTCGGTTTATGGAGTGCATAGAATGGCTTCGGGATTCAGCGCTAAAATATCAACCAAGTATCCAAACAACTTGGTGATATTATGAAAGCTAGAACAAGAGGTAAAAAAGGCAAATATATTTATACAAACAGAAAGCACTTTTAACCATATAAAAGCACTTTAATTATTCGTTTTTTTTCCAAACGTTATAAAATGACCACTTATTTGATGCAAAAAGTTAACAAGATATGACCGTTCAATATGGCCTTCAAACAACGATTCCACTTAGAAAAAATTTTAAGTTACAACAATAAAAAATTAACCAAAAGTACATAAAAAGTGAATAAAAATTTAAAATACAATACATGATGACAGTTGCGCCTCAAGTTGTCAACTCCCTTCACACACAATTGACACCAGAGATGGGAAATCCGCTGCTTTCTGTTCATACGTGAACACATATCGTTGTTTATGTTTGAATGTTACTCAATTCTTGCTTCTACTGACTTCTTTATGCGAACTCCAATTCCGGGCGACACCTATACCAGTTTAGAATGTAAACCTGTAAAATCCATTTTTTACATTATATGAGATCGAGGAAAGGTTTAGGACTCAATAGAATATTAGAAAATAAACAAATTATCGTCCCCTTAATATAACAATAGCGTATGTGCTCATACGCTATTATTTTTTTATTGCATTTTTAGAATCTCCATCATTGATTTTATGTCTGGTCAAAATTTCGTCAAATTCTACTTCCAAAAGTTGGTCAAAATATCGTTGGAAAAAATAGTGTATAATTTCTTGTTCAAAATTTTCCTTCAATAAGTGTGCAAGCTCATTTGCGCTTTTTTACTTAAAATTGCCACTCCAAAGTTGTTAAAAGAATAAAAGTGTATACGCATTATACTCCATTTTAGCCTGTAGAAAAAAATAAAATTTATGAAAACTTTAACTCATAAAATAGCTTATAATAATATACACTATTGTTAGAGAAAAATTTTCATTCCGACCATCGAAAGCTGCATGATCTCGAAAATTTGTGCAAGAATAATGTAATTCCTCGTGGCTAGCAGTATTTTTTTTTTTAACTTACAAGGTGGAAAGAAGCGAAATTGTTTAGATCAGCCTGATGTAGCAGAGGAAGAGAAAGAAGACGAACGAACTTCTAGTTATTTTTGATTAACGCAATGTCCCAAAATTGGAAAGTAATGAATATGTGCCACTGAATTAACAAAACTATGAATTTATCACTGTTTTATTATGTTACAAATTGATATTTTTGAGATCAAATATTTTAATAAAAATACCGTAAAATTATTGAATAAAACAGCGTATACCATACAAAATAAAATAGTGTATCAGATACATCATACGAATTCCTTAAAAAATAAAATAGCCTATATGGAGGACTTGCACTTTGAATGACATAATTATGGCCTTAAAGGATGCGTAGAATAAAAAAAAATTGGTCAATTTAAAGACAAGAAACGGTATTATGTATTTGTCGAAAAATCCAATATGAAAAATATTTATTTACCGCGATATTGAGGTTTTAATAGACATCCGATTTGACAAAAACTTAAAACACGATTTTCTCAAAACCCCATAAAATTATACGCTATTGTTATATTGAGGGGACGATATAAGGCTTTGCTTCTTAAAGGCGCCCGTACACGACATGTATTTGTCATCTGACATGTCAAATTTTAAAGTCACATATAACTGTTTATGTCTGTCAAAATTGCTGTTTTGCATAAGGTTTATAATATTCGGTCACAAACGTACATGTAATTTTCTTCTGACATTGTCTCTGTTTTTTTCGCATTGTTTTCGCAGTAGTTCTCGGTTTCAAAATAGCTTGCTGCCGCCACGAAAATATTTATTTGCTCCGTAAAATAATTAAGCCATCTTAACATTTTTTTCTTTTATTTTAAAGATACCAATTTAGAATTTTATAATGAAACGGTTTTTATGTATATATTTACATAAATTCTATTCAATGGTAAGATGAGCATTAGGGTGGCAGCTAAATGTATGGAGCAATTTTTTTGTATTAATATTGATGTCTCCCGGGCGGAATATTGTGCCACATGGTCTAAAACTGATGTGGAAAAAATTTCAGCCAAATCGGATAACTTTTACCCCTGCCCCTTTGAGGTCAAAGTTCAAATGATAAAAAAAAAATTTCCCTACAAGCAAAAAATTTTTTTTTAGATTTTTTTTTTATTTTTTTTTTTATATTAGTAAGCTTTATAAGCTTATTAACAACAAAAAATTTAATTTCGATCGGACAAGATTTTCAGTTTCAAAAGTGACTCTGAAAAAAAAATTTGAAGCTTGTTAGGGGCTTACTCTAAAAAATTTTCAAAAAAAATTTTTTTTTAGTTTTGATAAGCACACATTAAAGATTTTTTGTTGCTCTTAATACCAGGATTTTAAAATTTTTTTTAAAAAATTTTTTTCGACATCGCATTTTTGTTCTAAATTGGGGTAAAAAAACTGGAAAAATTCAGTTTTTGGCCCTATTTAAGAGCATGATTACTAGGGTGCCAGCTAAATTTCAACTTTGGATTTTCAACATCTCCCGGGCGGAATATTGTGCCACATGGTCTAAAACTGATGTGGAAAAAATTTCAGCCAAATCGGATAACTTTTACCCCTGCCCCTTTGAGGTCAAAGTTCAAATGATAAAAAAAAAAATTCCATACAAGCAAAAAATTTTTTTTCAACTTTTTTTTTTATCATTTGAACTTTGACCTCTAAGGGGAAAAAAAAAAAAAATTTTTTTGCTTGTATGGAAATTTTTTTTTATCATTTGAACTTTGACCTCAAAGGGGCAGGGGTAAAAGTTATCCGATTTGGCTGAAATTTTTTCCACATCAGTTTTAGACCATGTGGCACAATATTCCGCCCGGGAGATGTTGAAAATCCAAAGTTGAAATTTAGCTGCCACCCTAATGAGCATACATATCTTGGTATTGTAAAGTATTAACTTCAGCCGGCTAATGATTCCGTCAATAGTTGACGCCGCTGCCAGTTTCTTCCCGGCATAGATTTCTGATGTCAGATGTTTTGACAGAAGAAAATAGAGCACGCTCTAATTGAAATTTTGTCAGATGACTTTGCGTCTGACTTTTACAGAAGCAAAGTTAAAAAGGTAACACACGACATGTATGTGTTTTGCAGTGGGAAATTTGACATGTCAGATGACAAAAACATGTCGTCTATACGCACCTTAAGCTAGAAAGTAAACATTAGCTGCCGAATTCATAAAAAATTAAAATGGATTTCAAATGCATTTTAAGAAAAATTCGTATGAAAATTTTGCCTTAAAACACATTTCAAACTTATTTTATTTTTTATGAATACAGCAGTAGAAGTTTTTGTCTGCCCTGTAAAATTTTCTAGAAGTTAGTTAGCAGATGTACACTCCAAATAAACGATTTATCCTTGTGAAATTCTCAGACGATCTAGCCTTGTCCGGTTGTCTGTTAAAATTATGATTAAGACTTGAGAATATGAAACAAATTTAGCCCAAATACATCCCTTATGCAATAATTTTTTGATGTAGAAAAGGTCTAAATTTCTAATTTGTAGTTAAAAATTTTCACAAAAATATTTTAAACTGACTGTTTCCTTTGTGTTTTATGATTTTAATACGTTGTATTTGAACTAACGGTGTTAAGTAGCACAGATTCGGAACGGGCGAATATAAAATTTTTTCAGATTTATATATCTTTTGTTTTATACAGGTTTTCAAATTCCTTTTTTAATATTTTTTGCTCTTTGTTTCTTTATTCTTTAGTCCCACTTTAGCCTGTCATTTATCAGGTACTTAGTCTTGTGACATATTTATATTTTTTCTTTTTGAAAAATAAACATTATTAGTGTTTATTCTACCTGGCAGACTAATGACTCCTTATTTCCTTGAATAGATCAGTTTTCAAAGAAATATTAAAGCGGATGTAAAATAAATAATTTTAAATAAACAAAACTGTAATTGTTTAGGGGGTTTTTTTTTTTAAATGAGACCAATTAACCATTGACAGTAGTGTAGTGCGAGTAAATGGTGCCATATTTGCAACATACGCTGGCAATAAGTTAAAATAACAAAATCCAGAAATATTTCTATTTTTTCAAAATCTCCCACTGTGCGCCGTTGATAAAGGGCCTTTTGATAATATATTACATGTACATATTTTTAAAATCAGTTTTTAATTGTATTAAGAAAAAGTTTATTTTTTTTGCTTCTAAAGAAAATATAACAACTTTTTTTCATTTTTTCTATTATTCTTTAATCAAAGAACTGAAATTTACAAAAAAAAAGAAAACAAATTTTGAATAAACAAAATAAAAATTTTATCTTAATAAGACCAAAATCCTAAAAAAAATAATAAAACATTTCAAATCTCTTCCTAAAATAACAAAATAACAAAAAATGAACTGAAACATGAACATGACTACCTTAAACAAACATTTGAAAAGAAATTGAAACTAGATAAGAGAAAAATTGTGAACATTGAAAAAAAGATAGCTACTTTAAATGAATTTCTTGTACAGTTTAACAAAACTCCCTCCCCTTGTTTTAGTTATTATCCGGAAAATCCACAAACGTGATTATCATAGAAAAAACTAACCCAACTCTAATTTTAAACAGACATTAGGAATATATAATACATAGTTTCTAAAACACTTGTGTTTACTAAAATATCAAAGAAAAAACTCTTTAAATAAATATTCATGAATAAATGAAAAAAATTACACATGTGTTATTTTTTTAATAAAAAAAATGAAAACTATTCGATAATACAACGAGAAAAAATTATTTTTTTTTTCAAAAACTTACTGCAAACGATCTTCGGCTGGGCCACCTTTTAAAACATCCGATACCGCTATAGAGGGATCACCATTAGCAAAGTGAGGATTATCACGGCCACCGGAAACAGCAATACCAAAACCATAACCCGGTACACGAGTTACCGATACCGTATGATATTCCCATGTTGTACGATCACCCTGAAATCCAAAAAAGCGAAGGAAAACAATATTAAATTTAAATAAATATAAAAAATTTTATGACTTTAGAAATAAATTATGAAATTAGTAATAAATATTTTATGATTATTATACAAATGTTGTGACAAAAAATATTTTATTTAAATTAATTAATTTTGAAATTAACAAATAAAATAAAAATAACCGGAAATGCATTTAAACCTAAGTTGCACGTTTGAAAGGTGCTGTAATTTTAAAAGACAGATTTTGGTTTTAACAATTTTATTTACACAGGAAACTTATTATTTCGATATTTAAATAAAGAAAGAAAAAATACAAGAGGAAGTAGATATAAAATGATTGCAATCTTTTAAAAAATTAAAAAAATCATACTTGACTTTACAGTAAGATGCCACCCTGATCTAAGAAAGTTTTAATGTGACAAATCAGTTGTAGTGTTCAGCATTTTTTTATGGTGTTTCCTATTATGCAAACAAATGTGACATTTTAATGCAATTTCGTGTTTTTTTCTTCAAAAAGCTTTGCTCTCTAAAAGGGTAGCATGTTTTATTCTAAAAAAATTCACCCTGGCTAATGCCATAACGCATTGCACTTTTTCTCCCGTATAAATTGAGAGTGTTGATAGTGCCCTGTAAAATAGGTGACCTCTGTATAGCGTTTTGTTTTTATAACAGCAGCGATTGCCTCAAAGAGCTAAAAAGCCACGCGAATATTGCAAAATAGCGAAAATTCGCGATAATTTTAAATATTTCAAACAAACCATACAATTTGTTTAAAGTCCCTAAAACTATAAGGAACGGTAAAAATTCGTAAAAAATTGCTAAATTAGCGGAAATTCCTGTAAATTGCGTAAATTCAAAAAACCTTAAGGTTATAGTAACAGTCTTAACATCTGATTATTTCCAAATTAGCTCCATATGGAACCTTTGGTTAATTATGGACTGATTATAACAAAATTGCTGTATGCTATTTTAAACCATCTGAAGCTAAATAAGACCAATTTTGATAGATATTTGTATTGAGAGTAGTTTTAATACGTGAATCAAAGAAACAAGATTGCGCAGGTCCGTTATTTTTGTGTGTGACGAAGAAATAGGCTTTGTGTGTGTCTTAAATTGTTTACAACAAATACTCATATTTAGTCTATGATGACGTAGGTGCGCACTAGAACTATTTGTACGGCTGAGCGTGCAATCTTGTTTTTTTGATTCATGGCTTTAATACGTCATCTACGTTTAATTATGGACCGAACTTTTTGAAATTAAGTACAGTACTTTTCGCTTATAGTCCACTACTATAGTCGCACAAGTTTTGTGGACTATAAGCGAATTTGGACTATAACCGATTTTTTTTATAAGCCATTTTATGGATAATAAGTGAAACCTAGTATAATCCACATTTTGGACTATATAAATATTATTTTCTTCAATAAATCCACTCTTTTTAAACAAAAGAAAGTTTATTTAAAACATAACCAAATATTGATTTAATTTAAATAAATAGTTAAAACAAAAATCTTTTTTTTTAAATTAATTCAAATGCTTTAAAAGATTTCAATAAAAACAAATGCGTATGAGATTCATTTTAATTCTTTGGATGACGAAATCAAACACAACATAATTATCAATTTCATAGGATCTTTACATGGGGTCTTCACCTGACAATTTTTTGTTATACCAAACGTCAAAGTCTATATAAAAAAACTCTAATATTTCTATTAGCTTTTTTTTTTATGAAGTTGGACGTTTATTTAACAAAAAATTGTCAGACGAAGACACCATGTCATGAAATTTAAATTGCGAAATTTGGCATTTATAATAGTTGCCAGAAAGCTAAATTAAAACATGTTGCCAGTTGATTAAAATTATATAAAAAACAGAGTGGACTATAAGCGAACATTTTTGCATGAAGAATAATATACGCATGCTAAGAAAATGTGGTTTTTAAACGAAAATGGACTACAAGCGAAATGGAGCTTAGAACAAATAATTCGTATGAAATTCGAAAAAATCTGCATGTGAATATGACCGTTTTGGCTTATATCCGTTTTTGGCCTTTAAGCGGAATGGACTATAAGCGAAAAGTACTGTAGTGTGATTTCAAGTCTTATAAAACTTTGATGATCTACATTTTACTAAATAATCATTATTTGTTACTATTTTAAGCATACTAAAGTGTCTCTTAGAGTGGGCTTTTTATGGGGTCTACAAATAGTTATGGACCAATCTTCACGAAATTTGTTAATATAATTTATAGCCTAGTGAAACTATATTTTACAACAAAAACGTTATTCGTTATGGTTTAAGGCGTCCTGCGATATCGATTTACGCGATACCTGTCTTGCAACTCAGCTTCACGGTGTATCTCAATCACTAGGTGTATTAATATTAAGCAATTACCAAATGAACCTGTGTAAGAGAATGATCATTTCAAAACACACGTAGAAATTCGAGTGTATAATTCACCAACAATTTTGCACCAACTGAACAACCAAGGCAGAATTTATTTACCCCAGAGGAGGGAATCCTCAAACTGATTTAACCACGCCACGAAGAGGCACAGCACCCCCCGCCCCCTGGGAGACTGTTCCACATTTGGGTCCATAACTAGGAACTAGAAACAATTTGCCACACAAAAAGCTGCCAAAAGCTATTTGGCAACTCTGATAGTGTAATTTTCTTTAATTTTTGCTTAAAACAAAGAAAGCAAGCGGAGAGAGTTTTATAGTGTTTATAGTTTATAGTGACCAGTGTTACAAAAAATAACTCAGCTATTGGTCCAAAACTATATGAAATTAAATCATAAACATTGAAAAAGTTTTTGCAACTATTCGGCTTTTCCATCACGAAAAAAAACACGGCTGACAGAGCTGTCACTATGGTGTTTTCTTTTCTGATTTATGTTTCATTGAAAAATTATATGCAAACACGTAAAAAGTTGTAGTTTTCCTTTCTTAATATGTTACACAAATATATGGTAAATATCGCCCAAATCGGCCAAGCCGTTCTCAAGTTATGCGCTTAATAGAAAAAGTGCACACAGAAAAAATTAATGTAAATTCGTTCAAAACAAGATTGATTTTACATTTTTCAGTAGTGATTTTGCTTCATTGTTATTTCATGTTAATTTAACATGATTTTACAATAACTTACGAACAACATTTTTTTCTTTTAAAATAACTATAATTCATGTTAATTTAACATTGCAGTAAAGTTAGAGCAAAATGTCATTTATATTGAAATAACAATCCGAATCACGTTGAATGAAAGTTATTTCAAGTTGAAACAACGTGAATTTCATGTAGAATCAAATTGGTTGGAGTGTGATATAACACTGTGAAGACAACATATGCATTTATTTAAGAATAATTCAAAACACTTACCCCTGTAACACATGATTCACTTATTTTGTATCTCCTTTGTTAACAAAAGCATCAGCAGAATGGCCCGATATGGATTTCGTCATCATTCTACTTTGAAAACTTGATGTACTATTTAACTAAATTATTTTAACTAAAAGAATACGGGAATTGTCTTCTTTTTATAACATATTTTAAACATGAAAATAAGAAAAATGTACATATTTAAGTATGTGTGCATGTTAATTTAACAAGATAAACTTTTGATTTTAATATAAAACAGGTTTTTATGGATTCAATATTGAACAATGTTATTTTAACAGTGAATAATATTAAATAAACGTGTTTTAAGGTTATTTTAATATCTTTCATTTTAAATTTATATGAAATAATGATAAATTTAAATAAAGGGCATACTTTTGCAGAAATTTACCATGATTCTCAATCAACATTTCGCCATGTTAATTTAACATTGGAATTTTTTTCTGTGTGTGGGCGTAAAAGTAAGCGTAGTAAATTTTTCTTTCGATGAAAACTTAAAATGGATTCATACGAACATTTGATAGAACAATTTGTCAAATCGATGGATCCGTTTTCTGATTTTAGGTAATTCGAAAAAAGTGGGCGTAAAAGTGGGCGGGGCAAAATGTTCTTTTCGTATAAATCTAAGTTGAACCATGGCGATCATTTTAAAGAAAAAATCGTCACAATTATATAGATGTCATTGGTGGTGCAATATGAAAATTGGATTTTGCCACGCCCCTCCGCCCGCAGGCCGAAAATTAATAATCAGGGGTCTAATCACCGCATACGATATCGAGCAAAATTGATCGAAATTATTTATTTTGGTATCATGAAACTCGATATCGAATGAAATGTATTGAATTTGAAATTATAGCATTCGATATCGAGTAACTCGTCATTACATTTATCGAGTTTTCATTCGATACGTCAGTATCTATCGTATGCAAAAAAAATCGAAAGTTTATTCGATACGATACTATCGAATGCGGTGATTAGACCCCAGACTCCACAGTGTCACCCGCCTGAATTTTCTGAAGATTCCCTGAAAATTTCATCAAAATCAGCCCAGCCGTTATGGAGTGCATACGTTACATACATATGGTGTTTTCTTTTCTACAAAAAATGTGACATTTTATTTTAAAAAAATGCAATTTGGAGTCTGTTTCTTAAAAATTTTGCTTCCGAAAAGGGTGGGTTGTTTTATTCTAAAAAACTCACACTTTTTGGAAGCAAAATTTTTATGAAACAGACACCAAATTGCATTTTTTAAAATAAAATGTCACACTTTTTTGTAGAAAAGAAAACACCAATACATACATACATACATACATACATACATAAATACACACATTCTATTTTATATATATAAAAGAAGATATGGCACAACATTTTTTAAAACAGGGGACTTTTATAATCAGTGTTATTAATTCTTATTGACGAAAGGAATGTTAAAAATCGCTTGTTATTTTAAGCATCACATTCTATTTTCGACGCGCTATATATACATTAGCGTAAGGTGTAAAATCAAGATACTATTTTGTTCCTTTAAAGCAGAACAATCTACTACTTTGTAAACGTGCGTATAACATGTTAAAAATATTACACATTTTAAGAACATAATGTTTTTGATTTTTTTTGAAAAGAAACCACCATAAGTTAACATTCTATGAATAAGTGTCACCTAAAACGTTTCTAAGATCTACTCTAGATCTAGAAATAACTATTTTTGCCGGTGGTCGAGTTTTCAAAGTTTGTATGCAAACTAAAGTTTTATATGTAAACAAACATCTTTGTTTACTAGCAATATTTTTGACAATCGGATCACAAAAGCAGCGTGGTTCAAAAATTATCCAAATATTAAAAAATATGTATGTATTAAATTTTTATTTAAAACATATTTTAGGTCTTTTTCAATATGATTGATTTCAAATTGTCTGAAACTTTTATTTCCAAATAAATATTTTTCTGATTTCCCAAAAATCTTTTACAACTATATTTACTTTTAAAAGATTTTGTAATTGTTACTGATTGTAATAAATAGTTTATTACTTAAAAAAAAACCACAAAAAATTTTATAATATTTAATAGACCATAAAAACGCAACTACACCTGCTCGATAGGCTGAAAACTAAAGGTTTCTCAATAAAAATTCAAAATTTAAGAACTACCCACGTTCAAAATTGATGTTTATAAAATTAAGTTGCAGTGTAAAACGTTTTGTGTTTGTGTTATTTACTAAATAGTATAAGTATTAACAAAAAATAAAATAATTCACCAAACAGTATGAGTAAAAAAACCCAACCAAAATCAACAATAAACACAAATAATCAAATGTAAAAATTGCAATTTATGTATTTAACACGTCTATAGATTTTCATTTAACAATTTTATGTCTTTAATTGTGCAATAATGAACATGCTGTTTCAAACACATGGCATCTTTTTCTCTCTCAACAATTGAATTTATTAGTTTTTAAACAAATTTTGAATTTAAAAAACGCCCACTCCTGCCTAGTGAGGCTTGAATATTTTGAATAAAAAAAAAATTTTATATTCAGTCGACAGCTCACTGCCAAATCATGCCATGTCGACTTAGCATGCTTTTAATTTTTTTGACTTTTTTTACGCTTCACCAAAGGCAATATAGTATTTATAACTTTGTCATTCCGTTTGCTATTTGTGTTATATTGATTCAAGACGCTATAAAGGATATATATTCTGAATACTTATGAGAAGTTCAAATCACGATGTCTGTCTTTCTGTAAGTCAATTAAAGATCTCAGATATGATGGGGATCAGGTGTTTTTTTATTTAGTCGCATATAGTTTTCTATTCAAATTCAGCCTGATCGGTCCTTTAAATGGCTGAGATATAATATTAAATTTACCCATAAATCCCTTGTTGTTTTTATTTTTTTATGTATCTAGAAAACTGCAAGAGCCAAAGTTTCCAACTAAGTCTGAGTTCATACGGCTCATGTCTTATTGACAAGATTGCTACTTTATAGGCAAGAGGGACGAGGGAAAAAGAAACGAGTACACAGATGCATGTACTGTCTTTACGTTTTGCTCTTTCATTCGTTGTTTAATTTTGTTATTGTTTTCAATATCAAAAAAGCACACATGCATACGCACGACTATTCAAAATAAAAAACATGTCGTCAACATGACATGAATAATTTGAACGCCAATTCATGTTTAAAGAAGAAAAAGGAAGAATCTTGTCAATAAGACATGAGCCGTATGAACTCAGACTTAGTTACAACCAGCTTGGCTATCAATACATAACATACGACATAATTTGGGCGAGATTTGACAAGTGGGCGTTGCACTTCCCATACAAAGACATTAACGATTTCTGTATATTTGGAGAATGGTAAGAGCTAAAGTTTTTAAATTAGATACAAGCATCTTGGTTGTTAATAGACAACATCCCAGCAATGTGGGCGGGAGTGGAGAAGTAGGCGTGTCACAAAATAGATTTATTTATTTATATCTAAAGAAAGATAAGAGCAAAATTGTCTTAATTTGGTAAACATGAACGTCAAGTTTTTTTCTGCATTTCATTTGACATTTCTCAATTTCAGACTAACTCAATTTGAATCATGAAAAGATACACAATCGAGCAACGCGTTAAAGTTATTCAGGCTTATTATGAAAATGGGCGTTCAAATAAAAATGCATATCGTGCACTTCGTGATTCAGTGATGAGCCACATTTTCCCCTCAGTGGATTCTTCAATAAGTTGAAATAAGAGTGATTGTCGAAAAACCAATGCACTCACAAAGAGTGACTGTTTGTTGCGGTTAATGGGCTGGCAGTATCATCACGCCGTATTTTTTTCCAAAATAAGGCCGGTCAGGCAGTTACTGTAAATGGTTTTATGGCCCGAATTGCTTGTTATGAATGTGGACGATATGTGGTTTGAACAGGACGGTGCGACTTGCCACACAGCTAACGAAACAACGCCACTTTTGCACGACAAATTCAATGGGCGTGTTATCTCACGTGGTGGCGATGTAAATTGGCCGCTAAGATCATGTGATTTGACACCGTTGGACTTCTTTCTTTCTTTTGGGTTATTTGAAAGAAAAGGTGTACGTCGATAAGCCAGTAACAATTTAAGATCTAAAGGATCAGATAATTCGGCACATTAACGGCATAGAACCTCAATTATGCCTCAGCGTCATCAAAAATTTGGACCATCCGATGGAGGTGTGCCGCCGAAGTCACGGCGGCCATTTGGCTGATATTTTGTTCCATACATAATTGAACCATACCAATATTATCATAATAAAAAGAAAGACAATAATTTCCTAAATAATTTCTGTTTTATTTTATTTATTATTTAGTATTTATTTAACTAACCTTTAGATTTCTATATATCTGGACAACGTCCGATAAAATGTGGGCGGGATTAAAAAAAAGGAAATGGCAAAAAATAGATAAGTTTACTCCTAAAGAACAGTATTTATATAACTTTCTGTTCTTATCGAACCATGGTGAACAGTATCTAAGATTCGCCATGGCCGAATGTAGCACTCTTACTTGTTGAATTTAGTATTTTTCAAATTTTTGGTGTTGTTCGGCGAAGCCAATCCAAAGGTATGCCCAAAAAAGTATTTAGCATACAACTGAATGTCGTATTGCCCGTAAACTTTAACAGCTTCTCCTGTAAAACTTACTTTTACGACTTAGCACGTTTTGGAATTGAGCTGTCGAAATGATGTACGAGTATTCTATAAAATTTTTATTACGTATAATGTATTAACCTTTTATGTTTAAATATTATCTTAATGCAGTTTGAATTTGAAATTTGGAATTTTTTGGGTTCAACCACTTGTCACAGACAGGTGGAGCCACTAAAGTTAAGTAAATAAAAATAAAATGTAAATTAAAGTTTTGTTTACCATCAAGATAGATACGAGTGGATGTATGTGTATGATTTTTTTTTATAATGTACTCGTATCTCCGAGACAAATTTATGAATTTTAAATAAATTTTATTTTAAAGAAAGAAAATATTAAGTTAACGTTAAAAATAATTTTGTAGACGAAATTTTAAAACCAAGTTTTGTCAATGAAATTTAAAAAACAAATTAAAAATTTTATATTTATTAAAGAGGAAGAAGTAGGCCATAAAATAGAACTCCCACATTGCCTTATTTTAAAAAATGTTTGGATAAACCTTTAATGTGCTTCTTAATTATAATTTAGAAAATTTTTAATTCATAAATTTAGACCCCACATTTAATTTAAGATATTTAAATAAAAATCTTTTAGATATATTCCGTGAATTACTAATCGATTAATTTGTATTTTAAATAGAAAAAAAGAAAGTATAGTCTTAGAAGTCTTTTATAACTTAACAATGAAATTTTTGGGCGTCTGTTGCGAAACATTAAATTTTAAACGTTTAAACGTCAACGTTCACAGAAAAAATAGAAAATCGACTTTAATTAAACAATTCGTTCAGACAATTAAATTTTTTACTAAATTTACCCCTGCAAAAGAATTGATCATATCAATTAACGGATTTGTATTTTCGAGTCATGCCACACAAATTTAGTCAATTGAAAAATTAATTGCATAAATTAAAAAAAACAAAACATATACACAAACATTTAAATTTTTGTGTTTTTATTAAAAAAATTAATTGCAGCAAACAAAAAATTAATTGAAAAAGTTAATGTACATTAATTAATTTTTTTGGGGGTTAATGAAAAAGTGACGCGAATACAAACGAGTTATTATTTTGTACACAAATTTTAGAATTTTGTTTTTGTTTTAAATATAATTTTCAATGCGAACGTTAATGTTCGAAATCGATGAACATGCTGTTATTTAAATTGCGGGCCATCGTTGGCAATGACCGTTTTCTATCTTTCTGTTAACGTAGGAATTTCGCGCCATAAGAACTGAACTGTTGATGATTTGAGGCCCAGAACGAATCAAGTCAATTTCGGATATAATAATCTGTCTTCTTGACTGGTTGGGTATTGGGAGCGATGCAAGTTCTGGATTATAAAGGTTCTAATGTTTTGACCACGAATCAATCCGATTTCGAGTACCATGACTTGAATGAAGCGTATTTCAAGGAAAGCGTTCTGCATCGTTCGAAATGGTAGTCGGACAAATAAATATCTGGGGGCTTATGCTCACAGAAAAAAATAACAATTGATTTCAATTAAAAAAATTTGTGATATTAATTAAAAAATTTATTAAATTTGCACCAGTAAACAAATTAATAGTATCAGCTAAACGGTTAATTCACTTGATTAAACTTTTTATTCAGTTGATTAAATTTTTAATTAAAACTGATTTTATTTTTGATTAATGCTTTAATTAGTGAAAAATTTTGAATTCCTTCCCTCAGTGAAAATAATTTAATGAAAATTAAATTTGAACTCAAGCCTAATTAAAGAATATCAAAAATTTTGAAAAATGTTTTCTGTGCTGGCAGTCGTGGTGGAATACTTTTTTGAATCGAAATCAATTTTATTTCTAATTCTTTTGGTCGAATCGAATTTTTTTTTAAGTGTTATGAAAACTCAAATAAATGATTTACAACACTGGAAAAATAATTTCGATTTGTTGAGTATCGACTGTGAGAATTATAAATAAAATTGTTTGCGAATCGAAAAAGTATTCGATCACGACTGCCAGTATTAGCCCCCTGGACTATAAAAAGGTCAAGGCAAACGTTTTCTTAATAGTGTTGCAACATGTGCCCTAGCAAGACCATTAAATGAAGTCGAGTATTGGGGGCGAAGTAAGTACTGGACTATGGACATGTTCTGAAGTGAAGCGTATTTTAGAAATACCGTATTTCAGACTATAAAGCGCAAAGGCATACCTTATTGATTTTCAGCCCTTTATAGTGAAACAGACCGGAGTCTCTAGCGGGAATCGAACTCGCTGCCCTTTTACTGATAGTCTACCTTACTACAAACTGGGGCACCCTAAAAAAATATAGTTCAACTACTTTACATCACTAGATGAAAAAATTCAAATAAACAAATATTAAAAAAAAACTTTTTAAAAAATTTATTAATAAATAAATATCTTACCAATATATTATTTGGTACATAATCTGGAAATTTCATCTTTTATTTTAAAACTCAAAACTGAATTTCAGTTTTTTTTTTAATTTCTGATTACGTATTGAAAAACGTCTAGTGCTTTCATTGACGTTTTAATTTAAAAGCACTTTGTTTTCTAAAATTTATCTCAAATTTGTTTGTTATGCACAAAAAACACTTGTATTTTTTTTAGCAAAAAAAAAAAAAAAATAATTTATTCTTAAAAAATTTATTTACGTTAATTTTTTATGACTTTTTTCGTTGAAATGACGGCAAATAAAATATTTTTTTTTGCATAAATTATTTAAAATTTATTTTTACTATCAGAAATTTATAATTTTTGGTATTTTTGTTACATATTTTTTTTTCTTAAACACTAAGAAATATAAAACATTCTTTTTTTATTTATAAAACAATTAGTGCTAAAGCTTAATTAAATAATTTTTTTATGTTTAAATGCAAAGTCGAAAACGATAACAATTTAATTGTTTTAATAAATAATGGTTATTGGCTGTTTCATGATGTCATTAAATATTATTAAAAAATAGTTTTCTTTATATAAATCATTTACAAGTTTATTTCTTTTTTAATAATTTTTACTCAATACCAGTTTTTTCATTTGTTTTTTATTTCGCTTCAAAAAGTAATTAGAGAAAAAAAAAATGCATTTATAGGGTTTTGTGTAAAAAAAGATGATAGAACACGTTTGTTAAAAATTATTTAACAAAAAAAAAAAAAAAAAAAAAAAAAAAAAAAAAAAAAACTTGACTAAGTAGAGAAGTAAATAAAATTATGAATGCCATTCACAAAATATGAAATTTGTAGTAACTAAACAAATTTATTGAAAGAAACGTTTAATAAAAATTAAAACAATTTTATATTAAGAAATTAAAATTATTTTTGGATTTTTTTTTTAAATCTGGGTTAAGAATTAATGTTGAAACAGATTGACATGAGCACCTGCAGTGTTGGCCTAATCTTATGGGAGATCTTAGTGTATAATCCGACAAAAATTATACACTCACCTCTTGTTTAGGATCTGGTGTATAGTCGGTCAAGTGCGACCATAAGGGTATCATATGGTCAGGCTTGATACCTGCCAGAACAAAATTTTGTTATGAGGTTAAGATTGATGTGCAAGTTCTTTGTGTCGAATACTGCTTAGATATCTTCATCTCTATAAGATATTTCTGCTTTTGAGTGATTTTAGGAAGGGGACTTATAAGCACAAAGTATACAGAGATGAAAAAAGTGACGTATGAAAAAGGCCTAAATCATTTGCGAGGGCAGCTTTCGAAGAAAGAGAAAGAAAACCTTTTTTGTTAGTGAAGTGACAATGCGTAAAAACAGGCCGCTAATATCTACACAAATTGAATAATCAAAACAAAAAATGCAAAAAGGGCAGCTTTCGAAGAAAAAGACAGAAAAAAACACAATATTTGCTGTCTCGTGACGCCTCTGTATACTCTGTGCTTATAAGTACATATCGAGTCACATAAGGTACCGTTACGATTTTATAGCAAGAACAATTTTATTGTAATCGACAAATTTCATACAAAATTTATCTTCTTTATAATAAAAATGAAATGTTGTCTGTTGCTGATTGCATAACTTGAGAACGGATTTGGACGATTTTTTTCTTTAAAATGATCGCCATGGTCCAACTTAGGTTTTTACGTAAAGAAAATATTGCCCCGCCCACTTTTTCGATTTACCTAAAATCCGAAAACTGCTGCATCGATTTGACTAATTTTTTTTCGAATGTTCGTATTAATCCATTTTAAGTTTTCATCGAAAGAAAAATTTACCACGCCTGCTTTTACGCCCACTTTTCTATTTATTTGACCGATTTGGACGATTTTTTCTTTAGAATAATCGCCATTGTCCAACTTAGGTTTTTACGTAAAGAAAATATTGCCCACTTTTACGCCCACTTTTTTCGATTTACCTAAAATCAGAAAACGGCTCCATCGATCATTAGTAATCAGCTACCGAGCGAAGCCGGGCGACCAGCTAGTATGAAATAAAATAAAAAAGCTCTCTCCTGTAAAATTTGACTTTTGACGCTTACGTTATTTTCGCGGTTAGGGGTCGATATGTTCCATTGTGGACCTACCAATAAAAAATAACATATCTTCAAAATTACTTCGCCAAATTTCATGTTAAATATCAACATCTACAAAAGAAGTTATGGCATTAAAAGCAATTTTCGGGAGTAGTATTTAAATGGGAGCTATGGTCAAATATAGACCAAAAACTTTTGAACAAATTTAATCTAAATGCCAGCATTATATAATGGTTTATGGCTACAAAGACTCTATTCCGGAAAGAAACTTGAATGGGGGCTGTGTGAAATTATGCACCGATTTCCAGCATTTTAAATACGCTTGGTCCTTGTAAAAATGAGAACCTATGTACTAAATTTCATCATATTACCTTGCTCACAAACTGTACATGGACAGCCGTACGGAAGGACATCGGTAGATCGATTCAAAAAGTAATTTAAAGTCGACTGTTATACTAAAAAGTCGATCAGTATACTATCCCTAATAATTTAAGGTGTTACAAACATCAGTACAAACGCATAATACCCTCTTCACTATTGTGGTGTGGGTATAATAACTGCCGTATTCATAAAAAATTAAAATGGATTTGAAATGCATTTTAAGAAAAATTTGTATGACAATTTTGACGTAAAACACATTTTAAACTTTTTTTATTCTTTATGAATACGGCAGTAAAACTTAAAAAAAATTTTAAAAGCTTTAAGTTGGAATTGAAGCTTTTATAGCTAGTAGAAAGAAGGCTCATTGCTTTTTACATTACTGATGCTTTAAAAAATGCTTTGAGCTTCAATTGTTTATTTTTTATTTTTTTTTTTTTATTTTGAGCCCTCCTATTAAAAGTATTAACTGAACTGTTACTTAGGGCGCCATTTAAGCATCATTTTACAAAATTTTGTTTACATTGCCTTAAAGCTTTATTGAATAAAATTTTAATTTTTGCTAGTAATTCATAATTTTCTAGCAAACAATTGAATTTCTTGAAATTTCTTTAAATTTCCTGTTAACATCTTCTTATAATTCTCCCATGCACAAGTTTAAAGGGTGGGTGACTGCTTAACTCGGTGACTTGCACAACAATCAATCTTATTGTTCTACTACTACTCCCTTTAAAAAACAGACATTGTGTGTTCCTAAAATGACTGGTGTTCTTTATAAAAAATTTTTTATTTTTAAGATCTTATTCATCTAGAAGATGAGCTAAAAATAATTTTAATTAATACAATTAACACTTTAAAAAAGTTTTATTTTTTTAATTTCTTGGCAGAAGTCTTCGCACTTTTTAACGTAAAGCTTTAAGTTCTTATATAAAATAAATAAATTTTGTTTATTTTACTAATTTTTTTTTTGCAACTAGAAAGATTGACACATGTTTATTGAAATAGAAAAGAAAATAATTTGTACTTTACTTATTTGGGATTTCAGAACAAATTTATTGTAGAAAAAGAAGTCAATGAACAAAACTATAAAGTTATCAAGTGGCGCTATAAAGCTTTTTAAAATGTCAAAATTGTTTTAAATATAAACAGATTGAAAATAATTTTAAATAAAACAGGTAAGAGAGTATAGACAGCGAAATCCGATCATTTGATACCCTAAACCACTTAAGTGTTTTTTTTTTGAGATAACGGTAGTCGACTAAAGGATATTTGCCGGTAATCGGTTTTTTGGAAATCGCTATTTAAGATTAATGCAATCCACAGCAATTTGTTATTGCACCCAAAACAAAAATATGGTTCAATATGGTTGTAGACAACTCATTGTGTATTTACCGCAGTCATATTATGATTGAATTTAGAGCCTTGTTTCTACCATAATCATACGATGGCGCATCAATAAGTCAGTATTTTTCTAAACGATACCACAGGTTTTTGGATAGCAAATCATTTTATTTTCCATCTTAGTCTTCTTTGAGCTCTCAACCACCTGGATAATTTAAGCTTAAATGTCGGCTGCAGTGTCTGTCTTTGAACGTGCTTTCGATCAGTTTAGTCGAATTTTTAAGGCCAACACAACCAAAGGGTTTTCATCTTCATCCCAACACCTGCTATCCTGTCACCCTTATCCAACCCCACTTCCCCCACTTTTAAGGCCGAAGTGGTTCGTACTACTGCCGAGGATCTGAATGACTAGTTAGTGGTGAATGCAACTGGTCGTGAAGAGCTCCCCTCGTAAGCCGATGGCAAGCGTCAGTTGTAATTTCAACCTAGTCTGCGCAAGTCGTCACTGTGCGAGATGGTCGATTTTTGAATGTGCTTTCTCATGGGACTAAAACTGGAAGACATCTATAAAACAAAAACGGCTGAGAGTAAAGTAGTTAGTGTGTAGGATATCATGGACGTCACTGACAAAAGCAACTAAGTATGGTCGGTGTCAGCTACGGACTCGGACCTAGTGGGCATCCATAGGGATACTCGGTTACGAGTTAGTTAGCGACAGACTGACAGCGACGGATAGAATGAATTCCCCAACAGATTCCTTGCTTCATACTGTTGATACAAAAAATCAAGGCGAGCTTACCTTGAGGTCTGAGGATAAGCACGAAATAGCCAAAACATCGGCTCATAGTTAGATGAACCATCGGCTTAGATCTGTAGAACATGGCAGATAAAGAAGCAATTTCTCTATATGGTTGTCAAGCACAAGCTTAATAGAAAATCTTCAAACAAATCAATTGCAATTCTTTGTTTTATCTGCCCAAAAAAAAAAATTCACAACAGATGCTGTAGTATTTAAAACTTATCCCAAAAGTGATGGCTACTTTATAATTTCTGTGTAAAACATTCAACAAGAAATTCAAAAATGAAAGCAATGACCATTAAATGTTTATAATTGTTAAGCAAACGAGGAAAGAGAAGACCATCTTCTGTTTTCCATATCAGTAAAATTTGCACTTTTTACACTTTAAACATCAAAAGCTAAAAGTAGAAACTGAAATCACTAACTGGCAGATGAGCAGAGCTAAAGACGGACAAAGGCGGAAAACCGACGGACAGACAGACCCTCATATTAACGTACAGATTGTTTAACAATCAGTGATGATTTTGTATAAAAGTGAAATGCAATGCATCATAAAAGGCAGGCATTAAAATAAAAATCAGAGCACACTTTTTGTGAAATTAAAAAAAAAAAAAACTGAAACTGCAAAGAAGAAAAATAAGTATGGTTACGCTTAATGAGTTTTGTAAAAAAATGAAATAATTTTCTGTTTGTTTTTTAAGAAAAGTACGTACAATATGTACTTCAAAGCAGAGAATTAAAAGAACGAGCTCTTTAGACATTTTACAAAAGCACAAAAATTACAAATTTATTTTTGGTTGGGAAACTTTTTTTTCAGAGGAAAAGCCATTTTTCAAAGCTTTGCCACTTTTATATGAAAATTAGGAGAAAAGCTTAAAGCTTTTTCTTAAGCAAAAACTTTTTTTTAAAATTAAATAAAAAAAAAATTTTTTTTTTGATTTGTTTAAATTCTTATTAAAAACTCAGTTAAAAAATTATTGTTTTTTCTATTAAAGCTTTTTCAGAGAACGCCTTTAAAGATACTACCATTTTTTACGACAAAACATTTGACATCTAATCTAAAAGCTTTAAGCGTTTTTATAGAAAACTAAAAACAAATTCTTAGTTTCAAGATTTCCAACAGCTTTTTTTGTTACAATAAAAAAATTTAAAAAACAGACACCAGAAAATTTTAATTTTTAGGTTATGTTAAAAATTTGGTTAATTCTTTGCAATTAAAAACATGTCGAAAAGCTTTTTTTTATAAATTTGGACACCATAAAAAGAAAGAAATCAAGGATTTAAAATAAATATTTCTTTTACAGAAAATATTTGCAAGTTTTTTTAATGATAACATTTTCTCCGAAAATGCCTAAAAAGCTTTTACAAGTGAAAACGGTTCTAAAAAGCAAAATCGAACAGAGATGTAGATATCTGGATAAAATTTGACACAAATGTTACATATGCCTGCACATGAGTACCATATAGGGAACATTCGAAAATTTGTCTGTAAATGCTGTGGTGTAGGGTATCATATGGTAGGGCTTGACCGACTATCTTTTTTTTTTTGATATTTATTCTTATTTGACCTTTATTTTATAATTATTTTTAATTATTTAAGCTTTAATTATATTTCGCTAACGAAATATTGAAAAAAAATATATATAATTTTTTATAAATAAAAAGACCTCAAGCTTAAATAATTAAAAGTAATTTTTTTTTTGTTTAATTTATAAAAACTTTGTTAAATCGTTTGCTTTCAAATGAGCCATTTTTCTATTTTTAAGACACATTTTTAACAATATTTGAGAACATATTTTCAATTTTTTACTGCATACCTAAAGCTCATAAAACACTGTTTTAGCGCGTTTGCCGATTTTCCTGATCATAACGGTTCATGAAAAATCATCAAAACTTTAAATTAAGTTTTAATAACTTAATTAATTAATATACAAAATGCTTATAGAAACTGAGATTTTGAATCAATTTGGAAGCTCTTTTTTAAGTTTTCGAAAAAGTCGAATGACAATTTATGAAATATGTATGTATATGATTTTAATAATTTTCTCGCTATAGATTTTTTCTTGCATTAGAATATCCATTTTATTTAATAACTAGATGACCCGTGCGAATATTTTGCACCGTAATTTTTATCAATGAAAATATAAATTTTTCAATTTCTAATTATTTTTCGTCATTAGTGTTAGACATAAGCTTTAAAATGAGATATCATTCATTAAATTTGATGCGGTGGTATGGGAGATATTTGCAACCGACAAAAAAAAGTGCTTTAGAAATAATATATATGATGATTTAATAATTATTTTAAAACAAGGTTTTAGTTTTCATCAGAGACTTTTGCCAATTTAAAAAGGGAATTTTATCTAAAATTTTATATTTTTTTCTCTTATTAACTTTGTAATTTAAAGTACTTATTAAATTGATAGTTAAGAGTACTAAGTACCACTTTATAATACCAGTGTACGTAAAACTTTCTGAACAATTCTATTTAAGTTTTAAAATATTTATTAAGTTTTCGATCACGTTTTATATTCTTTAAAAGAAAGAAATCATTTTCAAATCTGAGTTTTCAAAATAATGATTTTTTTTTTTATATTCAGTGGTTACTTTTTGAATAAGCGAATAAAAACATTTTCTTTTTTAGAATCACTTTTTCTTCTTTGCGCTTTTATTGCAATTGCAAAAAACTGGCCTGGCGTAACTAATAGATTTAAAAACTTTACATTTCTTATTTGTATTTTATTTATTTTCTTTGGTTTGGTAATTTTTTTTAAACTTTATTTTAATTTTTTTTTACAATTGCCGGTTGCTATTTAAAATATTTTTTTTTAGTAGGGATGCGTTTCTTTCAACACTATTCATTTAAAATCATTTTACAGCCGTTTATTTTCGTTTGGATTTGTTAACGTTTTGAAACACGTTCGCTTACTAATTTGTTGTATGGCTTGTGTAGTCATTTGAACCCACAATAATAGGGAGAGTAAAAAAAAAAAAATAAAATAATATATACAACCAGAGCTGCCGTTTTTGGTTATTTCTAACCAAAATTGGTTATATTTTTTTTCAATGTGGATATGTGAATATTTTTTTCATTTTGGTTACTTTTTTCTAAAATAATAATACGTACGAATATGTTTTCCTGCTTTACAAATTTTTAATTTGGAAAAGTACCAAGAACGCCACATGCCTAGATAAGTTTATTGGGACCTCCTGAACACGAAAACCGCTGTAATTTTTTTCCCTAAGTACCGTTTTTTAGATAACGGTACTTTTGTGTTTTTTGATATATGGTCTCACTCAAACCCTTGTGGAGCCCAACCGCAATAAATGGCACATCGTTGGAAAGTTAATTGAATGCCTTTTCCGTCGATATGCTAAAAATTTCTATCTGATAAGAAATGAAGGAGTTATGGCACCTTCAAAATTTGCCTATTTTTTAAATTTTTTCAAAATGTTTCATTTTTATTTCGTTTTTTTTTCTACGTTATAGTAAATATCTGGAATCCTTTATTTTTAAGCCAAATATTTTATTTAATTACCAACATTTTAAGCGTGATTTGAAAAAAATCGGATGAAAAGTGAAGTTTTTATTTAGGACTTTGTGAAACGACAATATTTTCATATCATATAAAATTCCGCTTTTTTAAATACGTTAAAACTGATGGACGCCGAATATAGTGTGTGAGCAATGAAGATACAAATATTGTCGTTTCACAAAATCCTTAATAAAAACTTTCGTTTGGACTTTTCCGTTGTGCTCCACAATGGTTTGAGTGGGACCATACATCGAAAAACACAAAGGAAAAAAATTACAGCGTTTTTCGTGTTCAGGAGGTCATAATTAACTTATCTAGGCATGTGGCGTTCTTGGTATTTTTTGGCTGTAAACCAGTGTAATTTTCTCGTTAGTTTTTTTTAATATGTAAAAGAATTTTTATTTCTTGTTTTGTTTTCTTGACTTATAATTATTATTTCAACATATGATTATACCAAGATTAACTTCTGTTTTGGAGCGTTCATTTTGTGTAAGAGTGGCTAGGTTGTATAATAAGTTGCCTGGCTCTTTGCGGGTATTTAATGTTTCCCCTGATGTGTTCAAGATTAAACTCTATCGTGAGTTGTCTGGATTGTTAGGTTAAAGTAAACATAGTTCCTGTTAGAGAAATCTGACCTGTAAGCAGGATCCCTAAGGGAAGCATAGTAGGACTATTGTCTGACATTTATCTTAATATCTTCATGTATTTTAGATTTTTTTGGAATTGTTGGGTTTTGTTTTTGATTCTTGTGTAATTTAATTGACCTTTTTATTATAATTTATTATTAAAATGTAATTTATTTTATTTAAGATTATTTTTTTAAAAAATTTTTTTTGTTGCTAAGTACTATGTGCTAATATATTTTAAAATTTTTTAATTTCTTTTAAATTTTTTTACAATTATTAAGTAGAAATTTGTAAGCCGGTTATGGCCAAAAGGCTAGGTTACTGAAATTTAATAAATAAATAAATAAATAAAGTGCAAATATTTGCAACTTAAAATAAATTTCAATGATTTATCAATTAATTAAAAGGCATTTTAAATTTGGTTACATATTTACTCATTTGGTAACTTTTTCAAAAATTTTGGTTGTAAAAATTATATTGGTGTGGCAGCACTGTATACAACGTAAACAAACTCACACACACAACCGTACTTATGAGAAACTAGCTATTCACACAGATACTTTTATTTAAAAAAAAGACTCTCACTAACGAATTTTAAGAGCAAAACAGAAAACAAACTTAGAGATACTTTTTTAGTACATATTTTACTTTTTTTTGTTTTACAGACAAAACGAGAACGAACCACAGAATGTAAACAAGCCAAATGTACACACGGAAGAAAAGTATCCATTAGATAAATATCCACAAGTCATATGATAATGCATTAAAAAACAACAAAATGTGTACATTTATACCAAATAAACATCATCACCATCATGGTACAACCAACCAACTTAACAAAGCATGAATGAGGAAAGTATCTGGATATATAAAGAACATGGTTTTGTTGTTGTTGTTAAAGGCCTAGTTAGGCGAACGTTGCTGTACCCGTAATGTACCGCACCGTACTGTAAGCACGTTGGTGCACTTATAGAACATTTAAAAACGTGGTTTATGTTTTTTCTATACATAAACAAAAAACAATAGTATACATAAAGCAAATCACACAGTGATGGGACTCAAAAATGTTTTAAAAAGTACCAAGTGATTTAAATGGTATTAAAAAAGTATTTTGTGTATGTAAAAACGTTAATAGTTTAATGTTTATATTATAGATTTTCAATAAACAAATTTGTATTTTAGCATATATATTATAGCAATAGATATATTGTATTGTGGTGTATGCACCAAACAAGGTTTTGCTACCATTTAAAGCCTTTTATTCTTTTCACATTTCCATTGTATGTGTATATGCATTTGTTTATATGTATTGTACATCTAAACATAAATATATTTGTTTATATGGAAATATGTTGTATATTAAGTTGTTTTGTCTCAATTCCATAGCTTAACTGAAAAAAGTACAAAAAACGAGCAAAAATACCCGCATTCAATTTAACATACAAGCAGCCCATCACTGCTTTACAACTGTCACGTAACAACGGCATACAAATCTGTTTAATACAGATCGAGACGTTCCGTCAACGTGACATTTAAATTCAGTAAGCATTTGCATTGTTTGCAAATGACAAAACGAACCAGACGTTCCATTAGGGGACGTGAACGTTCGGCTAACTCTGCCTTAATAGTTGGTTGTTCCGATAGACATCAAACAAAAACTATCTTTAACTATGCAAGTTGTTTGCAAATGGTGGTACTTCGGCTCGAGCAGGGAGTTTTATTATCACTATTTAGTATTTGGTTTATAATTTTTTTTACTTTTCCAACATTTTAATAAGGAAGTCATGTAGTTCTTTAAACATTTTCATTTTTCTTTTATTTACATATGGTTGTTAGTTGATTTGTAAAGGAAATGTATCTGTAAAGCACAATGGTAAAGAGCCAGATTAATTGAAAAACTAGAGAGAGATTAATATTTCTTTTACAAAAAGAGGGTTATTTTAAGCAGGGAGATATTGTGATAATTTTATTTACCTTAAGAGAAATAGAGAGAGTCGCAGTAAACGATCTTTTGTTAACATTTTGTAAAATGCAGTTTTAAAACAGTGATGTTTACTTACTAAAAATAAATGTTTAAAAAGGTTTTTTTTAATAACAATGTGTGTAATTTTTTAAGTCATGGAAAAATATCCATATACGGACACCAATATGTGATAAAAGCCCAAAAAAGAAAATAAGACCCGTGTCTCTCAGATTTGCCCAAAGGCATGCACTTTTTTTATGGGCCCCCAAAGATTTTGGGCCTCGGTGTCATTTTTTCAAAAAATTATCATTTTCTCAGGCTCATCTTGCAAACCGTTGGGAATTTTGACTTTCCCTCTGAGACAAAGTTGTAGCTCTTGCCATAAAGAACCAAAATTGTGAACATATAAAGTTAAAAAAACTTAGGTACATTTCTGTAGTTGATTGTTTCCTTGAATTTTGAGCGGTTTCCTACATATGGACCTGAACAGGGGAAATAAGGGAAAAAAATAAATTTTTTTAAACTTTTTTGTTCTTTATGGTAAAAGCTTTAACTTTGTCTTAGAGGGTAAATCAAAATTCCGAACGGTTTGCAAGAAATGAGCCTGAGATAATTATCACTTTTTAAAAAAATTACACCGAGGCCCCAAATCTTTGGAGGCCCATAAAAAAAGCACATGACTTTGGACAAATCTGGGAGACACGGGACTTTTTTTTTGGTCTTTTATCACTTAGTGGTGTCCGTATGTGGTTATTTTTTTCGTGTTGCACTGTGTCATACAAAAAAAAAAAAACAACGTAAGTTCCAAAACGTCAGTTCCAAAGCAACTCGCATTTTTAAATGCATTCTAAACTGCAATATTGTCCGTTCCAAAGTACACCAAAAATGTTCTCGATACGCACACTTTTAAGCAAACTGTGAATCGTTAAACCTAATGGTACATTTTTGACTTTAAATGCAAAGTTTTATAATGGTTTGAATTTAAGTTATATAACTACCCCCAATAAAACAATTACAAATTTTTTTTTTATAATTTTACTCAACCATATCTAATATTATCACAATTCAATCGCTATTTTATTTTAGGTTGCTAACCATCGTTTCCTAGTTTTGTATAAGGACTGCTATCTGAGCACCCGAACGAAAAAGTTTTAACTCTTAACTTCAACTTCCGCTCTTGGGCCATTCGAGTTTACTGCTATCTAATATTATCACAATTCAATCGCTATTTTATTTTAGGTTGCTAACCATCGTTTCCTAGTTTTGTATAAGGACTGCTATCTGAGCACCCGAACGAAAAAGTTTTAACTCCCAACTTCAACTTCCGCTCTTGGGCCATTCGAGATTACTGCTCCTCCCTCCTCCTTTATAAACTCGGGGACGCCTTATGATCCAGTGTGAGTTAAAGGAACATATTCATATATATTGTCACGAGCAAGGCAATTATTTTAGTCCAGCATAGGAAAACCACAACCATAGTATAGTTAATACTCACATTAATATATTTACCACGCATGAAAAATAGTATGCAGTTAAAGTCTGACTGGACGGAGCATTTGTAAAATTTGCAGCAAAATTTCAAAGCCATTTACATTCGAACAAGTCAGAGTTTGCAGTATTTAATGGGATTTATTTTTTAATTAAAGCCCTAAATTTTTTTTCGATTTCGAATATATTGGATGGATTTTTCAGGACCGATAAAGTAAAAAAAAAAAAAATAAATAAAAATAACCTATCTTATTCTAATACTATAACTCATAAGATATCATATCTTGTTGTATTAGAAAGCCAACTATATTGTGCTAAATAAAAAATAACCACAATACTAATTAAAAAATTTATTTTTATTTGCAACAGTAAAAAACCCCTCTAAACTCGACCTTTAAAAAAAATCCCGCTAAACAGAACAATTTTGGAAACAGAAAGCTTTATTAAAGCTTAATTTAGGTGCTTATACCTTTAGGCAACAAAATCGAGAACCCACCACATTATTTTATTTTTAACCGAAAATAAACCCAAAAAATAGTTTGGTGTATCATAAACAGGGAAACCGTAAATAGGCAATTGTATGTTTTTCGTTGTGTCACTTAAAAATTAATATACTATTTCAAGCTTGTTATAAATTTTGGCATCGATTTGTTAGTGTATATTTTTGCATAGTTAACCCTTTGCAGCAAAATCTTAAAATTGCCCAGTTGTAAAATTGTGCAAATCCCCTACAATTCCTCTATATCAACACAGAAAGCAAAAATTCTTACTAGATTTAAGCTTTTTCTTCTTACTTTAGTAAGAGTCGTACTCAAAAATTTAAGAACGGATAACACTTAAAAGTACTTACAACAACCCAAAAAAGGATAACTTTTGAAACCCAATAGTGTGTTTGTAAAAGGTTGTTGTAAGACCATCAACAATACTACAAGAAGAAAAATATAGATTACTAGATGACCCGTGCGAATATTTCGCACCGTAATTTTTATCAATGAAAATATTAATTTTTCAATTTCTAATTATTTTTCGTCATTAGTGTTAGAAATAAGCTTTAAAATGAGATATCATTCATTAAATTTGATGCGGTGGTATGGGAGATATTTGCAACCGACAAAAAAAAGTGCTTTAGAAATAATATATATGATGATGATGATTTTCATGTTAAAAAAGTAAAATAAGAAGCAATAATTCCTATATTCTATTTGTTAAAATTATTTAGTTAAAGACATCAAATTTTTTAAGTAGAATGATTACGGAAACCCTATTGGGCTTCTGTAAGCAAAGGGCGGAATGCAACAAAAGTGAAATAAAGTGTTTTTTTAAAGTACGAATCGAGATTTAACCGTCTTAGAAATTCTTGCATCAAGCACAATCTGAGATTAATTTTATCTCACTTTTAATTAAGCCACTCCTGTGCCCATGTTCTGTAACTCTCGCGTCGAGAAAGTTTTCGATTGAAATGTGTGAAATGAAACAAAAATGCCATAAATTGAAACAAACAGCTGTTTTTCTCACTTAAATGTGTCTGTAACTTTTTTTGGCGAGTACAAGCTGTCACGTAAGGAAATTACTCGCCAATTTACAGAAAAAGTGTGTCTGTAACATTTTGGTGAGAAAAGTTCCCGCTTTGAACTGCCAAATAAACTCACGAATAAAAATGGGGCGAGAAAAAATTTTAACACTAAAAACAATTAAAAATGCAAAGAATAATAATAATATTATTTTATTCTTAGCACATTTTTCATTGTTTTATTATTTTGCTTTTAACATTTTAATAAAATATACGAATGTCTTCAAAGATCATTTGCAAACAACAAACATTAAAGTCGCTCTTTACACAATTTGGTATAGCCGACAGTTGTATTTTCGCCGCCGTCGTTGAAAAATTTTCAATTTTTGGTAAATTTTGGTCGCCGTCAACGATATGTGCTACTGGCGTTCTGAACGTCTGCAATGTCACATCGGCTTCGAGTGCAATATTATGACATTTATAACGTAACGACGTAATCTCTTTGATAGTTTTCGACATGAGTTACAGACACACATTTCTCTCACTTTTCGAGAAACGATAGAATATTTTGTTTCTCACTAAAGTTACAGAACATGGGTACTGGTTTCGGATTATTTTAAGTACGAATTCAGGATTAAATATAGTTAAGTTAAGTATTTCGCACTTGAATAATCCGTATTTGAATCAAGCGTTCTGTCTGTATCCGTACTTACCGTACTATTGACACCGCTTTAGCTTGATCTAAGTACGGATGGATTGATTTGTTTTTACAGTTTTTTTACTCTGTAAATCTTCCTCCAAATGTAAATTAAGCCCCTAAATCTAGAGGAAATCACCCTAATATGAAAACACTGCTGTACACAAGTTGTTACAAAAACTCAAAGGTGATCACGGATTAAAGGCCTTTTCCGATAAAAAAAAAAAACAAAAAACAATAAAGAAATTTTGATTTTATACAACTAACAAATCCCTTGAGTAACCAAAGAGCATGGGTTACATTAAAGAGAGTGCATTAAAAAAAGTTCTCTTTTGATTTATTATTTACTTATTGCATTTTATTGTGATTATTTAATAATTGTGAAATTCATATTGTATTTAAAGTGCGGGTGCCATTAAAAAAAAGTAAAACATAAATTAACTAAAAATTGTTAAATTTGTCAAAAGACAAAATAAATACTTCGAAACTTTGAAGGCATTTAATGGATAAATAGAGAGGAAGTTTTTAATAGATTTCAATCAGTTTCACTTAAATGGGCATTGATTTATGTATTTTAAACGTGAAATTAATAGAATTTTAAGTACTTAAATTTAAAAAAAAAAAATATTTAAGAGGTTTCCAAGTGGTGTTTAAAATTAAAAACCTATTACATAAATAGGTTTAAATGTTAGAATTTATTAAAACAGACGAAGTAATTATGTATGTATGCATGCAGTGAATTTATAAGAAAAAAAAAAATATTTAATTTAGTAAAAATTTTGAAAATTTTTCTTTAACTTAAGCTTTGAGATACAAATTTTGATTTTTTAAGGAAATTGTGTTTTTAATTTATATTTATTCAAAATAGGAGGATATAAAAAAAGGAAATAAATCGGCAGTTTCTTAACGGATGGTCTGATTTTGATAAATTCAGACTTTAGTTTTGAATTCGGACGCAATGGATGATATTGAGAGGAGCTTTAAGGCTCGGAAAGAGGTCACTCAGATCATCCGTGGAATTCAAAATAATTTCAACACCCAGTTTTGACCTTTTCTTCTTATCAGACTTAATTTTTTCTCATGATTTTCCATAACCAATAAAGGGGAAACAATTTAAGAAAAAATATAAATACAAATCTTGTTTTTTTCATAAAAGACCCCTACAAATCTATTATTTTACATAAAAAATCACAATTTTATTTCACAAATATTTCAATTTTATTATAATAAAGATCCCCTTTTAATACTAACGTATCAATTTAAATCCCCAATACAAAGAAAAAGAAACAAAGTCCCTTTTAATTTATATTCTTCAGATACATTTCATTGTGTATTTACGATGATTCACATCTTATGCATTTATTTACCATTAATTTCATCATGAATTTCACAATTTCAAAACCATGTCTTTTCATTTCAATTCTTCAAGTTCGAACATGTTGCAGCATGTTTACCATATACTATGTATATTATTCATGGTCTACCTGGCTTCTTTAGGTTTAGTCTGTCTTTGCTTTGTTCAAGGGTAAGTCTTAAACAATTATTCCTTCGACAAAATTGTTGTTCTTTTAAGACATTAAAAGATCATTTAAGTGATCGCTTTCAGTTTGTATGGAATTTAAGAACAACAAAAAAAGATTTATTTTTTGTTGGTACCTGTGCGTAAAGATCTTTTTTCTTGTTGTTTTGAAATGAAAATTTCAATAAATCAGTACAGTATCGAAAACAAAATTTGAAAATTACTGATTTTTATTGTGTGTTTGTATTTCAGTGCGTGTTTAGATTATCTGAGAAAATATCTTTTAGATATGCAATTGTAAGTAGGACAGCCTTCCAGCCAGGCAGGCGATAATGAAAACACAAAAAATTGGGATTATGGTGATGGTGGCTAGAAAATTAATTTAAATTTAACGAGTTTTTAAGGTACTTTAGCTGTGAAACTATTTATCAATAGAAAAAACTAAAGACATTTATTAAATGGAGAACAATTAAAGAAATAAGACAAATGAGAAGATTAATATTGGGGAACCTAAACAAAGATGGTTTCTATGATACAACATATTAGAGATTTTCCCTTTTTTTTTAGCGTTTTTAAAGGAATTGTGTATGTTTCTATGAAACAAACTATTTTTTATAAAAAATGTTACAAAAGTGCTAAGAAAATAACAAGTAAATGGGAAACATACTTTATCTGGAACACTCTTGTTTCGACGTTTCAATAATAGTTATATTGATATTGAAGTCGAAGATCTTTCGGTAAGGATTGTGTTTAAAGTTAGGTGTAAAACACGATAAAGTTCTTCTTTGCCCAAACTAAATTGGACAAGTTTGGGTTAATAAGAAATAGTATTCATTTCACACACTAAGGCCCAATGATCCATTGTAAGGCAATGGAGTTCCACTAAACAGAACTCCCATCGTAGAACCAAACTCAAGCTTAAAATCCGTTAAAGCTGGTGGACCTCACTTCGGCCAGTCGTCTTCTCTCGAGTGCAGAGCAGGGACAGATAATGAGTTTTACGTTCCTCCTCCTTATCTTCGTCACCACAGTTGCGGCAGTAATCAAAGTGGCCGTCTCCCGGACTCTGTGCAGGCCTACATATAAGACAGAGTGACAACAGATACTAAAAGTAATACGTCCCTCTTTGTCATCGATAGTATAGACATAGTTCACCCGTAATCTATGCGGGCCACAATTGCCTGGCAATCCTGCATCCAGTGCTTGCGGCCCATCTATCATTAGCAATATCCATAGTGGATCGTCGAAGTTCGAGTTTGCAGGAGAGCAGAAGCACCCCAACGCATTTCAAATCCAGTGGAACACGTAAGGTACTGCCAAGTTTGGCAAACTCATCTGCCCTAATGTTCCCTAGTATATTCCTATGCCCTGGGACCCATACGATCCTGATGTCAAACTGCTCATCTATCTCGTGTATAGATGAGCGGTTCTCAGGGAGAGAGAATATAAATATATCAGTGTAAATATCGACAGCAGTCAGCGACACAGCAGATAGTCTGAGCCAGTCTATAGCTTCCTTAAACCCAAGTTCATCTGCCTAAAAAAGCTACAGTAATCCAGAATACCTGGCGGTAAATTGAGGTGGAGCTCTCTTGAGTGTACTCCGAAGCCCAAACCTTCTCGTGTCTAACTTAAGAAAATCTTGTAGAATTAGCAGGAATAACTTGAAATGCTTTTTGCTTCAATTTGAAAGTAAAGATCTCTTTAAGATTTAAGATATTTAAGATATAACATCAGACAAGAATCTATCATTTTCCATAGCGATTAACACCATTTGAAAAACAGCGAATGCGAAACTTTTTTTCAACCTTCACAAAGCGGCGGTGTTTCTTTGTCTGAATTCCATTTACTTTGCTCGATTTATTAAAACATTCATTGTGTAAACTCTATTTCAAAATTAGCTTGATTGGTTTATTGCCTTAAATTATGGGCAATTCTTTTGGAACGGAACCCATAGTCACTTGATTTAATCATAATATGGTTGACTTTTACAATAATAACATTTAAATATGAATAATATTTTTTTATTTTTTTGTTAGCGGTGACCATATTGAAAGATATAGTTTTTATAGCAAAATTTTTGTTTTGTGATTAACTTCAAGACATATTTTTATACCCTCCACCACAATTAGTTGTGAAGAGGGTATATTAAGTTTGTCATTCCGTGTGAAACCTTTTTATTATTCATGTCAGGCCCCATAAAGTATATATATTCTGGGTCCTTGAGCAATTCTAAGTCGATTTAGCCATGTCCGTCTGTCTGTCTGTCCGTCTGTTAAAAACACGCTCACTTTCGAACAACTCAAAAGAAATAAACAAACTTGGTGCCAAATTGCTTGTAGTTATCCTAAGCAGTTTGGGATTGAAATCCAGCAAAATCGGTTCAGTAGGACCAGAGCTATGAATCAAAATGTGGAACCACCACCTAAAAAAATTGATAATTTTGTAACAAAAAATAACATAAATGCTGGAACAAGGCACGGAATGAGATAAGATTTTGCAAAAATTTGTTTTATTTGACTGGAAATCACGCTGTTAAATTTTGTGAAGATCCATCCATAATTTATCCTAAGCCCCATATAAACACTACTCCCGGAAAACAGTTTAGCACGCCTTAAACCGTAAAAAATAACGCTAGCGTAACAAAATTTGGTACGTCACAGTTTTATAGGACTAGAAATAACACTGTGAAATTTCGTGACGATCGGTCCATAATTTACCTTAGGCCCCATATAAACCCTACTACCGGAAAACAGTTTAGTACGCCTAAAACCGTAAATAATTATGCAATCATAACAAATTTTGGCTCGTCACAGTTTTATAGGACTATAAATGATACTGTGAAATTTCGTAAAGATCGGTACATAATTTACCCTAGGCCCCATAGAAACACTACTCCCGGAAAACAGTTTAGTACGCCTTAAACCGTAAAAAATAACGCTAGCGTAACAAAATTTGGTACGTCACAGTTTTATAGGACTAGAAATAACACTGTGAAATTTCGTGACGATCGGTCCATAATTTACCTTAGGCCCCATATAAACCCTACTACCGGAAAACAGTTCAGTACGCCTAAAACCGTAAATAATTATGCAATCATAACAAATTTTGGCTCGTCACAGTTTTATAGGACTAGAAATGACGCTGTGAAATTTCGTGATGATCGGTCCATAATTTACCCTAGGCCCCATATAAACCCTACTACCGGAAAATAGTTTAGTCGCCTTAAACCACAATTAATAACAAATCGTCACAGTTTAAGATAATAATAACATCATACAGATATTACTCCTTAAACATTTGAACTGTCGGTGGAGGGTATCAAAGATTCGGCACAGCCGAATATAGCACTCTAACTTGTTTTCTTTAAAATTTCTTGACATCGATTTTCCCAATTTCACTACTATTGGTGAATGAGGGTGACTCGAAATAATACCGCGAAATTTCGTGAAGATCGGTTCATAATTTACCACAGGCCCCATATACAGCCCTCTCTCGAAAAGCGCTTTAGTTTGCGTTAAGCCGTAACGAAAAAGTTTTGTCACAATTTTATAGCACTAGAAATCACAATGTCGAATTTCGTTAAGATCGATCCATAATTTACCATTGGGTCAACAAAAAGCCTATTCTCGAAAAACACTTAAGTACGCCTAAAACCGTAACGAAAAATGCTATTCTAAAAAATGTTGGTCTGTCACAGTTTTATATGATCAGAAATTACAAGGTCAACTTTCGTGAAGATTGGTCCATAATTTAACATAGGTCTCATAAAAAGGCCACTTCTGAAATATTCTAGCTGCCGGTGGAGGGTATCAGATTTGATTATTTTTCTGGTATATAAAAAAAAAAAAAACAAAAGGCTCTTTCGGAATTTGTTTTTGTGTTGTCGACTAAATGTAAAAGTTCTTCCCGAAAACAGGGGTAAATTTAGATTTTGCCTACTTTTTGAAAAATTCCAAAGGCGGAATTCAAAAATGCATAGACTTTTTGGAAACCCGTTATAAAACTGATATAAACAAATCGTATAAGATCTTATCAAATCTGCACTTTATGGGAAATAGTCCAAAATTTAAATTTTTTTTCTTGAAATTGTGAGAATTTTTTTTCGTAAGTCTTTAATATTTTTGCGTGTTTTTGTTCTAACAACTTGCAAAAATCTCATGCGTAAACGTAATTAAAAAATAATTATTATTTTTATTAAAATTTCTAATTATTTTTATTTTATTTCCTTTCAGTGTTTTATAAATTTTAAAACATTTGTAAACATGGAATTTTAGTTTCTACTACAAAGTTTATAAAAAATAAAGCTAAAAGCTGCATGAAATATGTTTTTAAAATGCAAACAAACAGGAGGCACGCTTTCTGCACACGAATTGTGCCACTCGCAATTACATTGGAGGCAATTGCAGTTGGCAACTGCTTAACATTGCTGACAAATTATTAAAAAAAATATATACACACACAAACATAGATATACATATGTATATGTAAGTATATACATATATTTTGAAAGTACCATAATTAAACGCTACAACGCTCAAAGGGTTGTGCTGCCAGGCCACAACAAATGTGAGAGAGTGCATAGTGCACACCTTGTCATGTAGAAAAGATGAGTTTTTTTTTTGTTTGGCGAAAATTAAATGTTTTTGAAAAATATCATCAAACAGAGAGAAGCAGTGATTTAAAGGTTGGTGTGTTTTAAATTAAAGAGATGACATTATTTTCATGCATTTTCTTAAGAGAATAAAAATCAGAAAGCAATCAAAATTTTAGTCCAAATAGTTTGAACAGCTTATATAATCGAGATGGCAATCAATTAAAGCAGGAGTTATCTTACAGAATCACATAAGAAACCATTATTGATATTCTTAAGGATGTTTTTTTTTTTTATCTAAGGTGCCCCTGGAAGCTATTAAGTAGCGAGCTAGTCTATAAGTGCGAGGGTCCGGGTTGGATTTCCCTAACAGACTCTGTACTGTTTCACTACAGCGGGCTGAAGATCTACGTTACTATTGCCCTATCAATTAAGAAATATAACTTGGCAAGTTGATGAACAGACCGATAGAAGATAAGATTAGGGTTCGAGGGTTCCAGGTTCGATTTCCCTCACAAACTCTGTACTGTTTCACTGCAACGAGCTTAAGGTCGACGTTACTATTGCCCTATTTACTAAGTAAGAATATAACTTGGCAAGTTGCTGAACAGACCAATAGAAGATAAGATTGGGGTTCGACCAGGGTGTGTTCTCTGTTATTAATATATTTTAAGACAAGATCCTTGAGAAAGCCTTAGAAAACGACAGGGGGATTGTGTGGGGACTGCATTACGCAGATTACGCGGTTAATATCAGTCTCATTGCTTACACCTTCTCGGACCTCGTAACATATCTACGTCACGTAACGATGGCTTTGCAATTGTCTGGTCTGAGGATAAATGTCGCCAAAGAAGAAAAAAAAACTCTGTATTATTTGTAATTTGATTGCACGAAATTAAGGATATTCTCCAGTTCTGCTTTCTGCGGAGTATTTAATTCGGAAAAAATATTTGGGCGAGGATATTGATAACCGCTTACAAAGAACTCGTCAAACATTTGCTCGACGATGGCTGGGTTTTTGAGATCTCATTTACAAAATTTTAGAAATTGTTTTTGTTTTAAATGCAATTTTCTATGCGAACGTTAACGTGTGACATCGTGGCCCTGGCTGTAAATTCACATCTCAAATATCCGGAATAAATACGATTTGCAAACCATCCATGTTATCTTTACGCTCAAAAATTTTGACATTCAATGCGAATATAAAATCCAACCTTTTGTGCGGTTGTGAAACATGGAACGTTACCACTAGCGAAAAACATAAAGCGCGTGTTCATTAACCGTTGCTTTCGTAGGATCCTTCTCATTTTCTCGCCAACAACTGTGTCTAATTCTACGCTCTGGCAATGAACAGGTCAGCAAATCTAATCGATAAAAATAAGGAGACGCAAATGGCAGGGGGTTGGCTATACCCTTAGAAGGCAATCAGACGACACCACCAGAATTGCCATAGAATGGAATCCGCATGAGAACAGAAAAAGGGCTCCAAGCCTGATATGGAGAATACATATTGAGGCTAAGGCAACCAGCAGTGGTAAGAGTTGGAGAGGTTTATAAATTTATTGTGGTATTAGTGGGTGACGCTCATCAAATTTGGAACAAGTAGTTTGATTATTAAAACAAAACATCTGTTAAAGTGGGCTGGATTAAAAAGAGGGTATGGCAAATTTCGCATATATGTATGTTTATCTGGAGAACAGGCAACTTATATATAATTTGTTTTTGTAACATTTAATAAATAAATAAAAAGTACTATATTGAAAAAAATTTTATGTTTTGCCTTTTTAGTTTTGGAATTGGTTCTTTTAATGCTCTGCTTTGTATGCTAATAAAACAACAGCGCTAAAACGTCAATTACATTTCACTCTTTGACACATCTCAAACAACATTTTGTAAATTGAAGTGACGTTTAAGCATATTAAAATGTTTGAGCAAATACAGAAAACAAACCCATTTCTAAATTTAGTTTTATTTTTTTTTATAGTCAAAGGAAATACAGGCCCCTTAAACCCTTTTTGTTTTTTTAACACACAGCAAATTAAAAAAAAACCATACTCAAGTAACCCAAAGTTACTCTTTCTAAAGTATAAATGTACACACATATGTATGTACATATTTTTTCAAAATAATGAGATAGATTTCATAGCAAACTATTTGAATTACTTTGTAGCCTTCATCGCTCTTTTCTGCATTACCTTTAATTTATACAGTGAAGATGTTTTATATGTAACCTGTGTAATAAACGAAAAATATACTTTTATTTCCCCATGTAAAATTTTTTTAGTGAATATCCAGTACTACTGTTTGCTTTACTTTGTAGCCATAACTGCTTCCCTCTGTATTGCCTTAGGACATTACACCTATTACATCGACTTAAGTCAGGCACTGAATTAGTTTCATACGTAACTCAATTGTTAAACTTTCTAACATCTTTGTCAAAAAATTTGATGCTCACTTGATAGAGAAGATGAAGAGAACAGAAAACTCTATTTTCTAAAAACTTCTTAATTATTGCCGAGCAAACTCGAATCATCAAAATTCTTGACAAAATCGGTAATCAGTAACGTTGGATTAGGTGCAAGGCTAATTAACTACAGGTGGTGTCGAAACGGCATCTGATTATGACATTTCGAGCTTATTTGTTTTGATTTGTAAGTGTTTTGCCAAGAATGGTTTACATTTCGAGCTTAAAGCACTAACAATGCAATGCAAAGAACCCTATGTTGTTTCTGTTATTTTTGGATTGTTAAAGTTCCGACACCACCTGTAGTTGAATTCGCCTTGATTAGGTGTGCATATGATTGTTGCACTGAAAAATAAAACCCGAAAGTCTTTTAGATAGAATAAGCTTTACGAACATATGACAATCAATTTCTTTTGACATTGGAGAGAGATACCTGAAGAAAAAAGTGTTTGACTGTTTGGATGATCTATCTAAAATGGAACTAAGGTTGCTTCTTCTCTTCATTGGGAAGACGAATTGGTTGAATTTAGCATTGAAGCCTATTAAGTAATTGCTCTGTATGATGGCACTTGTGCTGGGTATCACATAGGGGCATCTGCAGGACCCAACTGAGCTTTCTTCCTGATGGCTGCCCAAGAAATCTAACCAAAATTTATTTCTTGTTTTGACGCAAATTGAACGATTTCGCCAAAACCGATCAGGCCTTAGTAAGTTCGACAAATGCTAAATTTAAGAACTTCAAGTTTTTTTTATTTTGAAAACTTTAACAAAAACTTAATTTAACATGGTCAAAAAAACTTTTGTTAATAATAATTAAAAAAAATCTACATAATTTGTTTTCCTTTTGGAATTGTTGTCTGAGTAGTTACATGTTTTTCAACATGTTTTCCCAAATAAACAATTTACACGCTAGAATTGTCTGCAACACGTATCCAAATTGTTAGCTGACACAACAAAAAATCTTGTCTTTTATTGCTGTCTGTATGGATTTTCCCCTTCAACTGAAGTTAAGGCAATGACAAAAACACTTCTAGTAACCAGAGGTCGAAGACAAACTGCTAAGAACACAAGAGAGCGTACACATTACATTTAACAGATTTCAGTAAATTTCAATGAAGCAAACTGCGGTCCCCCCAACAAGTTTATGCTGGAAGAAAATAATATTTACATTATTTATACAAATTGTATGTTAAATTTATTCATTTAACTCAGTGAAGATATTAACAGGAAAAAGAAGCGATATCGTTATATGTATATTCGTTTGAATTTTAAGGCCTAAATAAACTAAACAAACGGCTTGGCAATCACATACAAATTTCACGTTTTTATAAAATTTTTGCCTTGTTAGTTGGTTGGGTGTTGATTGTTTGAAATAAGTTTAAAATTTTTTATTTTTTTTAAATATGAATTGGAGTTGTCGTTTTTTTATAGAACTGTTTATGGTTTTTAATTTAAATTTTCATATTTTAATCAGGCTTAAGTTCATTAAATGTTATTTTCATTAACTTATTTTTTTGAAGAAAGGAATTTACAACATGGAATAAATTAAAATTTATTAATAATTTTTCATTCTTGACTGACCGGGGAATTGAACCCACGTTCTCGGACAGGTTGATATGACCTGTTTCGATAGTAACCACGCTTTTAAGAAATCTTTGCCGTTTAACACTCACCGCCATTGACGATAGCTGGCAGTCAATAGTCAAACATCAATCTTTAACCCATTAAACCTTCCCTTAGGCATTTTGTTGTTACGTGATATTGTTATAAAGCACAGTGAAATAAAATTTAACTTAATATCTAATCGACCTGTCTTGGGATTTGTATCATACATAAGTTTTTTTTATAAAAATTTTGAATTTTTCCTGTTTTTTGGGTACTTTTGAAAAAAGTTAAAAAAAAAAAAAATAAAATAAACTGAAACTTCTGAAGGAGGTAGCTACCATACGAACAATATTATTTCTACTGAAAAATCCAATCATCGTAGACATTTGAGACTTTTTCTATGATTTGATATATCCGTGATGCGAAAACGCAACACTGGGCCTATACCATATACAAATTACATAAAATTATCAAATAAAATATATTTATACAATCACTTGCTATTTAAAACAACAAAATAAAAACTTGTATATATGTTAATTTTAAGTTGTTGTTATTTATGTGTTTTGAAACTTTCGATAATTTTTTCACCTTTTTCAAACTAATGGCCAATTTTTAAAATGCAGCATATTTCGCAGTAGGTAAATTCTCTATGACAATTTCTTTTTTTTTTTCTTATCCCAAAAGTGTATTATTTTCCTAGAAGGAAGCGAACTTACACCAAAGAAGTCCCGTAATAGGTCTTCGGTGATAGGGACAAGTTCTAGTTCTAACACTTTATATGAATAAAACATATCACTTTAACATGGGGTTGTCATATTTCAATAAAACAAGTCCCAAAAAAAGTGTCACACCATCGATGAAGACTGTACTGTAATTCTTTACTTTTTTACCCTTTTTGTTCTTAATATACCAGTTAGATGAAAAGTTCTCCTTTAACTGGTCATGAATTCTATCTTTTTGAACTTGTTCTATTTTCACAAATCCCAGGACCAGTCTGTTGGAACAATTGACACAAATTTCCCCCAGGGTTACTTCAATAGGTACAGTAAGAGAAAATCGAACAAGTTGTGTGAAATTATCCTCTCCCAGGATATTAAAGAAAACCAGTTAGAGTAGTATATTCGGCTATGCCAAATATTTGATACTGACAGCTAGGATATTTCAAGAGTGGGCATTATATTGAACCTGTGGTAAATTATGAACCGATCTTTACGAAAGTCGACAGTGTGATTTCTAGTCATATAAAACTGTGACAGAACAAACTTTATTACAATAGAATTATTTGTTATGGTTTTAGGCGTACTTAAGTGTTTTTCGAGAGTGGGCTTTATATGGGGCCTATGGTAAATTATGGACCGATCAATTACAAATGTGAGATATGGGTAATTCCAAAGTGTTGAACGTGACAGTCGTACGCATCAAAAATGCAATAACATTTTAAGCAAAAAATATTTTTACGTTTTCTTAACCCTTAAATTAAAGCACTAAGAAAGCACTGTTATCTATGCTAAAGTTTATGGAGGGCGCGATTCTAGGTCAAAGATAATGGCAAAAGAAGTAGCGGTTCGAACGTGAAAAAAACAGAAGTAGTTTTTTTGGCCATGTATAAAAAGGCGTAATTCAGCGGAACCTGGCACAATTTGTTAGTCAAACTACTTTCAGAATTTTATGTAGACATTAAAATGTCTTGGTTTGATTCCAAAATCTTCTGTATGTCCTTTTTTTTAAGCCAAAATCTGGGTCGATACGTGACATTTCGAACGTGAAATTTTTTCCGTAATAATTTAACTGAATAATGATCAAAATAAAATAAAAATTTATCGTTGATCCGAATAGCATATTGTTCTTCGAACTCTTCCTTAGATTACAGACCATGTAAGAAAATTTTTTTGGAACAATTTTTATCAAATATCACCTCTTTTAAGGAAGATAATATTAAAGAAAACATACAATAAAACATTCTCACATATAAGAAATTACGTTTGCACAAATTTGCAGTTTGATTGTTTATTTAAGTGACCAAATTTATGGGTAAATTTATAAAATTAGTAAAATCTAAATATTTCTCTATAACAATATCGTAAAATAATCAGCTTTTAATAACTTTTAAATTTTCGGTCACGGTGGACCTTTTGACGGAAATGCCCATATGTGACGTAGCAGTGCACCCAAAGTGCTTTGGAGCATATCATAATTGAATAAAAAATGAAATGTATATGGGCACTTCCAAGATTGTAAACGGGACATTCGCACACGTTTATATTGACAAATCTTTAAAAAACAACCTGATTTTCATTTTTTAAATTAATGATTCTTTTAACTCTCAATTACCTCTTTAATTTCCAAAAAACGGAAGTGGATTTTAAGGGGTAACCGTTTAAACAGTGATTTCTGCGAAACCTGACACAATATTTTATTTTGATTAATTTTAAAATGTTGCGTACTAATGTGCCCTAAAAATGGTTTCGATTTCAAAATAAAATATGAATTACATTTTTTTTAAATAAATTGTAAACGGAACATTGTAAACGGGACAATTTTTCCACCATGATTTAAAATTTTTTTATGTTGCTATTTATAATCCTTTATATAAGAAACTTAATAAAAAATGTTTTTCAGATCATAAATATGCCTTAGATTAGAGTATTGTTGTTCCAAATGCATATTTTCTAATATACACAAGTATGTGCTAAAAGTTGTAGTACTTCGTTTACCATTTATCTTTTTTTTCGAATCAATTAATCTATACGCATATATTAAAAAAATATAAGCAATTCTCTAAATAAATCTTGAAAAGAAAAATTTTTTTTTCCATTTTTTGTGGTTGACGTTTTTTTTGGAAATAGCCATATGAATATCTTTTTTAATTTTTTTTAAATGTTTTCAAATGCGCTCAATTTTTATATCGTTAAGGCCCAACGTAGCGTTTTCGCAACGGGGGTTATCTGGGCTCCCACGTATCCGATTTGCCCAAAATTTGTTTTCTTTCATATTTAGGTATAAACAATAAAATTTTAAAAGTTTCATCATTATAGTACAATGGGATCATGGCTCGGGCCTTAATGGGTTAAACAAAATGTTATTAAACCTTGGTAGATCGAAATTGGCTTTGAATGATTATCTACTTTAATTGATTTACATGTTCTTCCTTATTCCTGTTTTTTCGTGCTTTTCGTCAAGAATTCTTCTTGAAGTCCAAAGTACATTTTTCCTTTTTCATATTTTTTAACAATGAAAAATAAAAGAAAATTTGTAAAAAGCACAGCCAACTTCAGGGTATTATTTACGAACTATAAAACAAAAGAGAATTTCTAAGTATATACGCCAAAGAATGTACCCCCTGCAATTCTTTCCACTCCTTTCACCAATAAACGTTTTCCTTCAGAAAATCAGAAAGTCTGAAAGAAAACTTTCATAGTGTGAACACAGACTTTGCGGTGATTTTATTGAAGAATATATTTTCTTTGCATATACCTACCACTAATAAAAGCTTAAGTAAGGCGGTTTTATATTTAATTAGATAAAAATATAAACTAAAAGACCCCAAAATATTTTCACAGCAGAAATATTGTTTGCAGTTTTCCCATATAAGAAAATTATCAGTCAATTTTATGCCCTTATCATTCGTACTTTTCAACAATGCCTTAACACTTAACTCCCTAAGAGGAAACAGCGTGTAGCGCAGCAAACTAGGATCAATTTCTAAAAACTCAAGTTCGTGCTTTATTCTTGGCAATTGTTTAAATTCCAAGAAGATTTTTTTATTCAGCCAATGCTTTAATACCCATCATGTGTTTGTAAGTGGATTCTCCGTGACTCATTTACACGCAGCTCCTATTACTTGTTCAAATTGTTTTATAAATACTACACAAATCACAAACAGCAAACAAAAATATGTTTCTTTGTTCTATTATTTAAATAGACAATTTTTCGTATTATGTATTTCATAATTGTTGGAAAAATGCATAAATTTGTATTTATGAGATTGTGGTAATGTTTAGGCGTAACCTAAAAATTCCTTTGAGATAAAATTTAGCAATCTCTAAAGGAATTAAAAAAAGTAAGCAAATATTTTGTGTATTGAGATTGTTTCTCCCTTTTGCTAACAATTATTTGCAAGAATGATTATAAATAGACGTGTATGTCTTTGATTTGAAAATGAACGCACGATTTCCCAATTATCAGCATGTTTTTTTTATGGAGTGCGTGGGAGATTTCCATGTCGTATCTAATAGAGTTTCATTAGATAAAAATTGCAATTTTAGCAAATTTTGTTAGATTATTTTGTTGACATTGTAATTTTTTTTTAGATTGAGCAAAAACGAACGAAAAATTTCTAAAAAAAACTTGTATAAAAAAAAATCTATGTTATTTTCTATATTATTATAAATTTTCATAAGAAAAGCATTTGAACAAAAAAAGCTCAGCACTAGGGATGCCAATCGGGATTGATTTTAGAAAATCCCGGGATTCGGGATTTTTTTAAATAAACAACACTTTTTATTTATTTATGAATTTTCAAAAGGTATTATATATATAACATATATTTTTAAAAAAGAAAAGTAAGAATTATAAAAATAAAAAATACAACTGAAATATAATTTTTAACAATTTTAATTAATTTTCATGTTGTAAAATTCCTTTCTTCATAAAAATAATTTAATAAAAATTAAATTTCATGAACTTAAGCCTAATTAAAAATATTAAAAATTTGGATTAAAAACCATAAATAGTTCAACAAAATAACCACAATACTAATTATTGTTAAAGCTAAGGCACGAGCTCTATTTGTACATTTGTCCTTCAAGTTGTGCTGAAAAAGGTCAACAGAAAAGAGAAAGACAAAGTGAAAAAACAAAAAATGTACTTGGACTTCAAGAAAAATTCTTGACGAAAGTACGGAAAAAAAAAAAAAAAAAAAAAAAAAAAAAAAAAACAGAAGTAAAGGAAAAAACATGTAAAATCAATTAAAATGGATAATCATTCAGGAAAGCAAATTTCGATCTACCAAATGTTAAAATACAATTTGGTTTAAGGATTGATGTTTGACTAGTGACGTCAGCAGTCGTCGATGGCTGCGAGTGTAAGACGGCAAATCCATCTGAGGAGATCGAGTGGTTGCGATCGAAACATGTCATGGTAACCTGCCGGCCAGGGTTCGAGCCCGAGCCACGTCAAGAATGAAAGATTATCAATAACAATTTTAATTAATTTTCATGTTGTAAAATTCCTTTCTTCATAAAAATAATTTAATAAAAATTAAATTTCATGAACTTAAGCCTAATTAAAAATATTAAAAATTTGGATTAAAAACCATAAATAGTTCAACAAAATAACCACAATACTAATTATTGTTAAAGCTAAGGCACGAGCTCTATTTGTACATTTGTCCTTCAAGTTGTGCTGAAAAAGGTCAACAGAAAAGAGAAAGACAAAGTGAAAAAACAAAAAATGTACTTGGACTTCAAGAAAAATTCTTGACGAAAGTACGAAAAAACAGAAGTAAAGGAAAAAACATGTAAAATCAATTAAAATGGATAATCATTCAGGAAAGCAAATTTCGATCTACCAAATGTTAAAATACAATTTGGTTTAAGGATTGATGTTTGACTAGTGACGTCAGCAGTCGTCGATGGCTGCGAGTGTAAGACGGCAAATCCATCTGAGGAGATCGAGTGGTTGCGATCGAAACATGTCATGGTAACCTGCCGGCCAGGGTTCGAGCCCGAGCCACGTCAAGAATAAAAGATTATCAATAACAATTTTAATTAATTTTCATGTTGTAAAATTCCTTTCTTCATAAAAATAATTTAATAAAAATTAAATTTCATGAACTTAAGCCTAATTAAAAATATTAAAAATTTGGATTAAAAACCATAAATAGTTCAACAAAATAACCACAATACTAATTATAATTTTTAATATTTTTTTTGTATCTATATATGTATATAAAAATTAAAAATGTTTGTATGTTTGTTTGTATGTTGGCTTATAGACTCCTAAACTACTGAACCGATTTTCCTGAAATTTTTGCAGTAGCATCACGTGAGCCCTAAAAATAAAATAGGCTACTTATTTTTCGATAGGGGCAGGGGAATTGGTACCACCAATATTAAATATCGCATATCTTAAGAGCCGCTGTAAGCAATTTGTTGAACTTTTGGTAGTAGGATCTTCTGAGCCCCAAAATTGAAATAAAGTAGCAGCGGGGGAAGTGGTTTCCCTCATAGGACGCCAATGTTTAATATCGCATATCTTAAGAACTGTTATAGTGAGAATGTACAAACTTTGTAGAAGTCACTCTAATACACTATTGAAAATAAAAATAAAGGGGGTAGACGCAGGGGGTGAAATACCTCTCATAGGATGCATACATTAAATACCGCTCAACTGAAGAACTATTAAAGGGAGAGTCTTCAAACGTGGTTGAAGCTACTATTATAGCAAACTTTAAATTTCAATGTAGTAATGGGCGGGGTAGACAGAGGAGAAGCAGTTCCCCTCATAGATAGAAATATTAATAAGAGCCGCTGCACGCATTTTGTTGAACTTTTGGTAGTAGGATCTTCTGAGCCCCAAAATTGAAATAAAATAGCAGCGGGGGAAGTGTTACTCCCATAGGACGCCAATGTTTATTATCGCATATCTTAAGAACTGTTATAATGAGAATGTTCAAAATTTGCAGAAGCCACTCTTATGGTATACTACACTTTTGAAAATAGAAATAAAGCGGGTAGGCGCAGGAGGGGAAATACCTCCCAAAGGATCCATATATTAAATATCTCTCATTTGAAGAACTATTAAAGGGATAGTCTTCAAACGTGGTTAAAGCTACAATTGTGGTAAACTATAAGTTTCAATATAGAAATGGGCGGGGTAGCCAGAGGAGGAGCAGTACCCCTCATATATAGAAATATTAATAAGAGGCGCTGTAAGCAATTTGTTGAACTTTTTGTAGTAGGATCTTCTGAGCCCCAAAATTTAAATAAAATAGCAGCGGGGGAAGTGTTACCCCCATAGGACGCCAATGTTTAATATCGGATATCTTAAAAACTGTTATAGTAAGAATGTTCAAACTTTGTAGAAGTCACTATTATGGTATACTACACTTTTGAAAATAAAAATAAAGCGGGTAGGTGCAGGGGGGAAATACCTTCCATAGGATGCTTATATTAAATATCTCTCAACCGATAAAGTGGTTAAAGCAGTGTAGCGAAGCGCACCAGGTTAAGCTAGTACAGTATAAAAATTCAATAAAAACGAACATTTTTGTACACAAAATTTGATATATTAAAAATCCCTGGATTAATAAAATAAATCAATTGATCAATCCCGAAAAATCCCGGGATTCGGGATTTCACAAGCTTTTAATAAAGTCTGCCACGAAGGCTTATTACATAAATTGAAACAAAATTTACACACACAAGCTGTTACAAAGCTACTTAGTCGGTCGTCAATTTATTATTAAAGAAGGAAATTTCTTAAGTTCGCCTCAGCCAATTGGCGCTGGAGTCCCACAAGGCAGCATCCTGGGCCCTCTATTATACTTAATTTATACTTCGGACATGCCAACAAACAACTACACCTAAACTTCAACATTTGCAGACGATATAGCTTTTCTAAGCGTGCACGAAAACCGTTATGAAGCATCTCGTTACTTACAGCATCAGATATTTCAACTAGAAATATGGTTAAGACAATGGAGGATAATGGTCAATAAGCAAAAAATTCGTACATATAACATTCACCTTGCACCGGGAATCTTGCCCCCCTATTACAATTAATAATCAAATAATTCCTCAACATTCGCATGTAAAATATCTTGTTATATATCTGGATCGGCGATTAACGTGGAAATGCCATATAGAGGCAAAATTAACTCAAATGAAACTAAAAGCCATTCAAATTCATTGGCTTATTAGAAGAAATTCTGTCCTCAGTCTCGATTGCAAGCTTCTACTTTACAACTCTATCTTAAAGCCTATCTGGTGCTACGGTATTCAACTATGGGGCACTGCCTCGGTCCCTAATATCGAAAAAATTTAAAGGCGTCAAAATAAAATTCTTCGAATACCGTACCAGCCGCTCCCTGGTACGTTAAAAACTCAACCATTCATAAGGATCTCAATGTGCCATTAGTAAAAAATATGATTACAAAATATGCAGTAAAAGATTTAAAAAGGCTTGAACAACACCCAAATCCACTAGATCGAAATATTTTTAATCATGGCGGCCACACTCGCGTAAGAAGAAGAGACACTGCAGCACTTACCCAATTAGATGAGCGATAAACACCTATATACATATGTGAACCGAACCCGTGATGAAGAAAATTTTTGTCTGGACATAAATAAAGTACTAGGATAAGATTTGATTAATTATTGTTAGATCATATATGAAGACTCAATAAATAAATAATGAGAAAAAAAATTATAAATTGTCTATTAAAATTTGCTATGTTAGTCTGAGTTCATACGGCTCATGTCTTATTGACAAGATTCTTCCTTTTTCTTCTTTGAACATGAATTGGCGTTCAAATTATTCATGTAATGTTGACGACATGTTTTTTATTTTGATTAGTCGTGCGTATGCATGTAAAATACTATTAACTTCTAAGTTCGTTCATGAATTTACATTTTTCTTTAAAACATTTGCCTGAAAATTTGGTATATTTCATTGTAATTTTTTTCCACAACGACTGTTTGGCTTATGCGCCAAACCAATAATGAGCTGATAAAATATAAAATTTAAAATGATCAAAGTTAGATATTTTTAAAATAGAAAATTTTTAAAATATATAAATAAAAATATATCATTTTTTAAAGAATACAAAAATATTCTATGAATTTTTGGCTTGTCATGAAAAACATAGAAATTTTTCTATGTAAGTTAGTGATGGCAACAAAAACATAGAACATTTTCTATGTAAATTAGTCATGTTATCAAAAAAAGTAGATAGTTGTATACGAAAATTTATGTTATCAAAAATTTAATTACTTTTCTATGAAAATTTGTAAACATATGTCATGTTATCGATAACTTCGCAAATTTTTAAAAATTATGTTTTATAATTTAGTTATCTAACAGTAAAATTCTTAAATTTTTTTTGTTTATAACATTGATAACAACAAAAATTTTCAAAGTTATTTTCGGGAATACAAAGTTTATTATTAATACGATTTCCGTATGACGTGCTTAATTCCCAGTTTTCCATATTTGATAAATACACTGAAATTTATTGTCGAGGGAAAGCTAACTTCTATGCGCATTTCGCCGGTTGCTTAGACCAGCTTATCAGGAAACCCTTTCCAAAGATTTTAGAAAAGACAAAAATATAAAACAAATAAAACCCTAAAGCGAATAAGAGTTATAAGCTTTAACAAAACACCAACAATAAACAGTGAGTTTATCTTTCTTACATCCCCCTACGATTGGTTGGGTTTTTTCCGACTCGAACTGTAGTTGTTCAATGAAAATATTTTTAAACGAAAAGTTTTAAATTTCCCTTATTTTTCTTCTCAACCTCTTTGGAAAAACCTTCGATTACGATAATATTGTTGATGTTATCATAGTTTTTACCCTTTAATGGACACATAAAAAACTGAACATGTTTCCAAATCCCATATTGTGCTACAACTCTTCCCTTAAAATAACATCTTAAACAGCCACACTACATGGCTGTGTATTAAAAAACCAAATATGTACTTAAAACACAAAAAAAAAACAGTCTAACATAAAATTTGCATTCAAATGTCACTTTCGATAACTGTCAGTTGATTCAAAAAATTTCGCTACATAGAAAAACAAGTCGTAGACAGACAGACAGACGGACGGACGAACTTTCAAACAATATTAAATATGCATAAGAATGAAATGCAGACATTGTTTAAACAGGGGCTACTGCAGGGTTTCGAAAATTACGGGGGTTATAAAATCAACAAGAATATCAGTACAGACGCACACACACACACACACATTAACGTAAATGCAAATGTGTAATTTGTATCTGTGTGTGTTTTGTGTAAAAGGAAGGTTTTTATTAATAACAATTTTTTGCTTTGTTAGCAACTTTTTTTGTTTTTGTTTTTTCTTTGCTTCCTTCATTAAGAAGTGATTTAAAGTTTTAAACAAAAATTTAAATATTAAATTCCAGCTTTTGTATAAATTTTTGCTGAAGAATAAAAAAAGACGAAATAAAATCAACTTTTAGTTTCTTTTATTGTGATAAGAATCTTTGCATTGTTGTTGTTTGATGAGATCATGGACAAGAAATGACGGTGACAAAAGGCCAAGTATGTAATTTCATTGAGTTCTTAATGGAGACCCAGTTGGCCAGATTGCCGTTGACGACATGGTCGTCAATGATGTATGCACGACTTGTCCCCCGTTGTTTAGGGTTTCTAGAAGACAATTTACAGGAAATCGTCGTGAACGACAGTTTGAGCGACGTTGTCTTGTAAGTTGTCTTCTATTTAGCTTTATGTGGGGCAGTATGAGCGACTTTGTCTTATAAGTTGTCGCCTATTAAACTCTATGTGGGACAGTATGAGCGACACTGTCTTATAAGTTGTCTTGTACAAAAGCTACTGACGACAAAGTTTTCTTGAATGCTATTCAATCACTTGCTTGGTTTTCTTCAAATTCTCACATTCTTTTTTTTTTAATTGTTGATTTAAATACCTACAAAAAATTTACAAATTAGTTTAAACGGTTAAACCAAAAATGATGATGAAATTATTCGCGGGCGGGAAAATGGATTACATGGAGTTGCGTATAGGAGTTGAATATAAAACATATAACAGAAATTAAATATTAAACTATACTAAAAAACTGTCTGAATTAGATAACCATATAATCATTTTTGTCGTGGACGTCAAAATAGACGACATTGTCTTGCAGGTAGTCGTTAATGATAAAGTAGGCGACATTGTCTTTCTTTGTGTCGTGCACGATTTTCGCGACACTTGTTCGAAAATGTCGTTGACGATTTGTTCCCGCTGTCCCTCACATGTCGTGCAGAAATTAACATTGTCGTGCATCCGTCTTCGAGGATGTCTTAAAGACGGGGCCAACTGGGGAGTTATAAATTTTAAGAGTGTTGGATGACAATTTATATTTTATAGAAAGCTGAATGAAGGGAAAAGGCAAAACGGAATTAAAAACATTAGAGAATTTGTCGATGCTTTTGTAACCTTCACCACGGTTAGAAAGGGTATATATTAATTTGTCATTTCGCTTGTAATTTTTACAATATTGACCGTACTATCGCCAAATTGTATGACAATACCAGCGTCTGTAAGGAAGTTATGGCATTAGAAGCTATTTTCGGGAGTAGTATTTGTATGGAAACCATGGCTAAATATAGACCGATTTCACTAAAAATTAGTAAGATGATTTAGGTTGCAATAAAATAAGTTTGGACAAAATTTTATCTAAATACCAACATAATCAGATGGCTCTATTCCGGAAAGAGGCATGTATGAGGGCTATGTGAAATTATGGACAGATTCTAAACATTTTCGGTGGCATGTCATAACGTCCAGTGTCATAGTGTCCATGGACCTTATGACACTTTGCAAATGGACATTATGACACTTTCAAAAGTGTCATTAGGTCCATAATTACTAAAGAAGTTAAATACAAAAAAATTATCTGCATACACGCAGAGAAAAATATGTTTCATTATGGTCCCAACCAACAAAACTATTTTTAAAGAAACTAATTTAACCATAATATGGTTGTCGGTGACAATGATTTGGTTAAATGAAACATAATATGGTAAAAAAAATTTTAAAAATGGTTTTGCTGCTTTTTCTCTAGGTGTATATATTAAATATATAACGAAAACACTTTTGGGCGCAAGGATTTTCTCCTCTAGGTATAACAAATACCGGCTTCGCTAACTAAAGGTTCTCTGCACAGCCGGCCTTTGGCCGGGCGCAAGGATTTTCTCCTCTATGGTATAACAAACACCGGCTTCGCTAACTAAAGCTTCTCCGCATAGTCGGCTTTCGTTCGGAAACAAGGCAGATTTTAGAAGCTTTACTTAGCGAAGCCGGTGTTTGTTATACCATAGAGGAGAAAATCCTTGCGCCCGGCCGAAGGCCTGCTGTGCAGAGAGGCTTTAGTTAGCGAAGCCCGTATTTGTTATACCATAGAGAAGAAAATCCTTGCGCCCGGCCGAAGGCCGGCTATGATCCCAAATTTGTTTACATTATTGCTTGTAAGAATTTTTGGCATTGTACTTACTTATTTTGATATTTCAAAAAATATTTTACACATTTTAATATTTTTCATTATAAGTTAAGTTGTGGACATTATGACATTTTGCAAAGTGTCATAACGTCCGCGGACGCTATGACATTTCTTTGATGGACGTTATGACACTATGACACTGGACGTTATGACATGCCACCACATTTTCAATAGGCATGGTTCTTCCGATAATAAGAAGTTATGTATCGTTAGAACGATTCAAACATTCTAATTCGTTCGGAATAAAGAAATAGGTCCGGGTCGACCATAATTCACTGATCATTTTATTTTTGATATAATTTATTTTTTAGCATTAGAAACAACGCGTTGCAACGTTTGGGAGATTTAATAGCCATGAACAAGTTAAGGAACGATTGAAATTGTTGAGTTTTATTTTGCTAATACAAATTCAAAAATTTCCAAAATTTTTTAACACCAGAAACGAAATTGCTATCCAGGGTTACCATCAGCAACATTCTAAATTACACTAGAGATGAAATACAGCTGTTGTTATTAGCTTACGTTTAATTTTAACAAACACTTTTGGAAAGGAGAAAAACAACAAATTTATTTAAGGGAGGGAGATCAATATTAGTCATACTACAGGATATCCTATAAGTGATGGGCATTTTCTACATCGCATATACGGGTTATTTTTAACATATTGCCCATAACTTTTTTCACAGTTCACTTAAGTGAAATGCTATTAGATTCTCCGTAACCCAAATACTGCAGTTTTGCTTGTTGACGTAGCCAGTTAATAGGAAATGGTCTTTGTCGTTCACTTTGGAAAAAAAGTCAATCGTTTTATAATCAAAAAACTTATAAAGAATTCAAACATTTTGAACCTTCCACCCTTGTGAAAGTTAAAAATTTTCGTTGTCTTCTTTAGTAAATAAAATTCCTGCAGAGCTTTAGGCAACATGCTATTTCCCAAATGTATTTAAAAGGTGCCAAATTCAAATTTCACAACGAAATCATTTGAAAATGGAAAAAACATATTATATACACCCGGGGATTTTTTAATTTAAAAAAAAAATTCGAGTTCTAAATTGCTTTGAAACTTTTAATTATCAAAATCTAAGAGAAGATGGTGGCGGTACTCATTACTAAGCTTTTAGGAGTCTATGTTAAACGATGGATATAAACCATAAACTTACAAATTACGGATTATCTATACCTAAAAGTAAATAACCACACTCTACCACGACAGCAAAATTACACCCAATTCGGGTAATTATCCACAAAGTGGCAACACTGCTATCTTGGAGTGGAAAACCGCTTGAAGCACGAAGACAAGATAATATCGAACGAGTTTGTGAGTGCGTTAATGAGAACCCTGAAACATAGACTCGTTAGCTCGTTCACTGCGGAGAATAATAAAAAAATGTTTTGCGGTTTCCGTACAAGTTACAAATTTGTAATTTTTTTCATGAAAAAAATTTTATCCAAAATACAAAGTTCAGTGACGTATGGCTCACCCTGTATATTCAGATTTATGGTGAAAGTTTTGATTTTGTCATTAAAAAGTATTACAAATTAAAGTCAATGCAAAAATTCCAATCTGCCAAATTATAAATTCTATTGCTTTTATTAATAACTTTGCGTTCTCTAAGCTTTTTAGCAAAATTGCAGAATTAAAGATCTTAAAATAATTTCTTCATTCAACCAAATTAAAGTTACCGCCAAACACAAAACAAAAGTCTAAACCAAAACAAAAAAGACAGAATTTAAAAAAACATTTAGCCAACAGCTACTAGTATTGATTGCACGTTTTGTAGAAGACATCCACCGTCCCACTCAAAATTATAGGGGTGGGGACTAACAGATTAACCTCAATTTTGACCTGGTCATTACCTTTTTCTCAACAAAAAGCTAAATTTTGTTTCTTTTATTTAAAATTTAATACTACAGTGCTGATTAATTTAAATTTTTTCTAATAAAAATAAACACTTGAACTTTTTTTGTTGTGTTGCGTGGAAAATTGTTCAAAAGTTGAAATATGTGTCCCACATATTTTGATTCACATAAATATTTTTATGAAAGGCATCTTTGAATAAACATGATTTACTTGACCCTTTTTGAAGTGCATACTTTTTTCCCCCAGTTTTGAAGTAGTTTCACGCATTCAATAGATTCTTACAGGAAATAACACCCAGGGTGTTTGAAATTATTCAATATTTCTATGCACTTTTTATGTGCAAAAATGCAACAAATATTAAACAACAAAGACCTGGAGCATTTGGTTTGGAAAATTGATGAGAAGATTTCTTTTACTAAAAATAAAAACATGCCATTGTTTGTCACACACTGGACAAAGTGTAGTTTATTTTTCCTTTTCTCCTCCTGTCATTTGAAATTTTTTTATTTCTTGGTTAACAAGTGTCAACGAGGGAAGATTACAAAAACGAAAGAAAGAATGTGTGAATTATGGCAAATAGACAGCAGACTGAGGCTGAATGGAGAATTTTAGGATTTGTTTTTTTCAAAATAAGAGAGTAAAAAATTGTTTAAAAAATATTCTGTTAAAGACCGATGCCACAAGAACATTTCTTTCGTATATTTTTATTAAAAACAAAAACAAATTTTAGTTTTTTATCATTGTTTTCAATATAAATATGCGAAAGAAATGTTCATTGTGGGCCTGGCGGTTCAAGAAGTAATTAATATTACTTGTTAATATTTTTTTAGTCGGTTAATGTGAATGACGTTCAATAGAGAACAAGACTTATGGCCATTTTCTCAATGTATCGACAAACTGCCTGTTACTTAATGTCAACATAAATTTATTGGACCGATAAACTGTCCGTTAACGATTTTGGGTTTCTCAATATACCGACAAAAAACATTGTTTTCAGCTGGCAACGCCACTCAAAATACATGTAAAAGTTGGGAGTCAGCTGATTGAATTAATCTGTACGGCAAGTAAAAGGAAAATAAATAACTGCCAGATGAGTGCCGGTTAGCTTTGCGATAAAATCGAAGCAAATGAGACATTGAGAAAACCAAATTTCTTTAATGTGCAGTTTTTTGTTGGGAAAAAAGATAATTGCCTAATGAGAAAATGGCCATTAGAGTGTTTATAATTCTTATTCGCTTTAGGGTTTTATTTGTTTAATATTTTTGGCTTTTCTTAAATCTTTGGAAAAGGTTTCCTGATGAGCTGGCCTAAGCAACCAGTGAAATGCGCATAGATGCTAGCTTTCCCTCAACAATAAATTTCAGTGTATTTATCAAATATGAAAAATTGAGAATTTAGCACGTCACACAGTGCTGTGGCCCATAGACATAAATAAAAAAAAAAAACAAGTCTTATATTGTACTTAAAAATGTACAGATCGAAAGATAACAAAATAATTAAAATGAATTTTGAAGAATTTTTAAGATTTAACTCTTTTTGGCGGCGCTAGAGGGCGCCAAAGTTTGAGAATTTAAAGTAAAAATGGGTAAACAACTACTTGAGTTTTACATGCTTCAGGAAAACTGTTGTAAAACTGTTGTTTTTTAAAGCACGAGATTGAAATTTTTTTCTGTAGTAGTTTACTATATTTAGAACTAACTGTAAACAAATTTTATCGAATTATTTTCTTATAAGTGTTTTTTTTATTGGTTTGAAAAATGCTTATTATTTAGTTTAACTGTAAAAATTTCCTAACTTTGATGGAATATTAAAAAAAATAAAACATCGTCTATGCGTTTTTTTCTAATTTCGAACATTTAGACGGTTTTCTAATAACTACAAGAAAAAAAATTGAAAAAATTTTACCACAACCTGAAAAAAACATTTTTTTAAAATGTCTATTTTCATGATTTTTGCTCAAATTTTCATAGTTTTCAGGAGTTTAAAAGACAATAAACTACAAATACTGTGAAATATAAATTCAAACTAATACCGTTCAATAAAAACAACAAAAATCAATATATGTATAAAAAATTGTTTGTGGTTGTCTGCATTTTACGGCATAAGAGGGCGCTGAAATCACAAATGAACTTGGTTTTTTATTGTTTCAAGAAAATAATTGTAAAAAATAAATTTTTTGGATTAAGAGATTAAAATTTTTTTCTGTAACAGCTAACTATATTCTTAACCAACTTTAAAAAAATTTTTAGGTGAATTATTCTCCTATACATATTTTTTAATGGTTTGAAAAATGCTTATTATTTATTTAAGCTCTAAAAATTTCTTAACTTTGATGGAATATTAAAAAAAAAAAAGAAAAATATCGTCTATGGGTTTTTTCTGATTTCGAATATTAAGACTGTTTTCTAATAACTAAAAAAAAAAAATTGAAAAAATTTTACCACAACTTGAAAATAATGTATTTAAGAAAATGCTATTTTCGTGATTTTTGCTCAAATTTTCATAGATTGAATTAGTTTAAAAAAAAATAAACTAGGAACATAATAAGAAATATTAAGGTATTGAAGTGGCTTTATGTAATTAAATATAATGAAACGTAACAAATAACTAAAATAAATTTCAGGGTGCTTGTCCAAAGAAGAATTGGAAGCCCACCACAAAGTCGTGAGAAAAACCAGACTGTCCCATACGAGAAAAACGTCACGACGACACTCATAAAGATTTAATGACCCATTTAATACTTTCCTCAGATCCGTTGTTGTCTTCAAAAAGGAATCCAAAGACTAAAAAAAATATATTTTTTGAAGAAATTGAGAAATATATTCTGAGAGAAAATGTTGATGAACCAGCTAAAGATGACAAAATAAATGTTTCGTTAATATCGGCTCAGAATCCCTTTCTGAGTCGAACTAACGATGTCCGTCCAGCCGGCTGGCTGTCAATGCAACCTTGTGCATACAGATCGCAAATTCGGAGACAATTTGATGAAATTTGTCACAGAGGCTCTGACTGGTACAAAACCAAGCCTATTGAAAATGGAACGAATTGGTCCATTATTTTACAAAAACCATCTTATTACATCGGCAAGATTAAATTTGATCCAAACCAAACTAATTTTATTGCAATCAAAATCAGCTTATCAAATTTTATTGGAATCTTTCTATTTTTGAGCATAGCTCCCATACAAATCATTCTCCCGAAAATAGCTTTTAATGCCAGCTTCCTTAAAAATATAAGTATTTACATACAAACTGGCGACAATGACTTTTACTATAGCTACTATGTCATGACAAAATGTTGTCCAGGTAGTTCCAAAATAAACTATAGGTTCCATATAAACCCTCATCCAAAAAACCCATATATGTAATTGAAGATATCTAAATAATATTTGGCAGAAAGCGCTTTTAAACGAATCTTAACCTCATTTTTTTTTTTGTCATTATTTTTTATTGAATCTTCATATATTAAATATGAACTAACCTCATAACATAATTTTGTTCTAGCGGGTCCATGATTGCCCAAATAAATTACACTCTAGGAAATTTGATTACACTCTAGGAAATTTGTTTTTGAATACTATGCTATAGGGTATCACATGGTCGGGCTTGACCGTTTATACTTTCTTACTTGTTATTTTTGCAAGAGCATTTTAAGCGTTTTTAACTCATTTTTCATTAAATGATGTTTCTGTATTTTTCACATTAATAATCCGATTCTACCAAATATCTAACAAATATCAATTTTCATAACAAATTTTAATACGATTGGACAGTTTTTCTAAGTGTTACAGCATTTTTAAGAAAAAGGATATATGGTAGGATCTTGAGTCCTTGTTCAGATTTAAATGAAAATTTGCACACACGTTGCTAGTTTTGTGGGCATTATTGAAGCTAAAATTACATTTTTCCATTTCAGGACACATGGGAGGTAGGCGTGTCCTTGGACCGATTTCTCCAAAAAAATATTTTTCTTAACTAAGCTCTTTTATACTAGTGTACCAAATTTCAAAAATTTCTGACAACTCCTTCTATTTATGTCATTTCGTTATATGGAGACAAAGCACTGTGCGTCATACGGAAATCGTGTTAAGAACAATCCCGAGTTCTCTACCGTGTTGCAGCCACACCTCGCTCCCGTTTTTCTGATTTTAACTGACCACTGCATTCGCGAGATTAAAAGGCTCCCGATTTTATTATTTAGGGCTACCCAGTGTTGCCAACCCATGTGTAATTACACATATTGTGTTTAATTTTTACTTGCTTGTGTAGCCTACATGTAATTAGTTCCATGTGTAATCTGTGTGCAATTTTATTTTACTTTTCTATTTTTTTTTAACAGCCTATATATGCTTTTATAACATTAAGTTTTGGTAACTTCTTTCGGTTTCCAACACAGTCAAACATGCTTGTCCTCTCAACAATAAACATAAACTATCTGCAAGAAGACTTTCATAGTGTGAACCAGGGATGTTAAAGTTTTTACAATTGTACTCTTTTTTTATTGGACATTTTGAACTGCCGTGACTCATTTGTTACAATTTAAAAATATTTTATAGTTCCCCCTTTTTGAATTTTTAGAATAGCAAACAAATTATTGAGTCCTTTTCATTGCATTAATGTTGTACAAGAAATCGTTAATGTAATGGGCGTTTTAATATGAGACTAGTATTGTGGTGTATAGAGCGCTTAGTCCCCTTTTACAATGTCGTGTAAAAGTGAAAGGCAGATAGACGAAGTTTGTTGGTAAGGGGGAGACGCTGTATGCATGACACACTTTACTTTTTTCCTCTCTCGCCTACAAACTTCGCCTGTCTGTCTTTCACTTGCCACATTGTAAAAGGCGACTTATGGTACCCACAGATGAGGCAACATGAATTTTTTATTTTATTACCTCAACAAATAAGTACCTTATTTAATGGCATGGTGCCAGTTGCCCCACAACCTAAGAAAACAATGCCTCTTTTGCGCTAGAAATTCAATAGCCGTGTTATCTCACGTCGTGGCGATGTTAATTGGCCGTCACGGTCATGTTATTTGACACCATTGGAGTTCTTTCTTTGGGGATAATTAAAAAAAAAGTTTAAGTCAAAAAGTCAAGAACAATTCAAGAGCTAAAGGATGAAATAATTCGGCACATTAACGACATTAAATCTCAATTATGTCTCAGAGTCATTGAAAATATCGACCATCGAATAGAGGTATGCCACTGAAGCCGTGGCGAGCATTGAGCCGATATTTTGTTTCACGCATAATTGTCATAGTTCCTTCTATTATTCTTCTATATTAAGATAATTCTCTGAAAACTTTTTGTTTTGTTTAAAATTAACATCGAGATTTTTGGTTGGACCACCCTTTAATCTCATTTTAAAGTTATGCATTAAATAAATCATAAAGTTATTTATACACTACCCTGTAGCTCAGTGCGATCTCACTTCTAGGTCGGTTCTAGTTCAGTTCCAGTTCAGTTCTAGTTCAGTTCCAGTTCAGTTCTAGTTCAGTTCTAGTTCAGTTCTAGTTCAGTTCTAGTTCAGTTCTAGTTCAGTTCTAGTTCAGTTCTAGTTTAGTTCTAGTTCAGTTCTAGTTCCGTTCTTGGTCAGTTCTAGTTCAGTTCTAATTCAGTTCTAGTTCAGTTCTAGTTCAGTTCTAGTTCAGTTCTAGTTTAGTTCTAGTTCAGTTCTAGTTCAGTTCTAGTTCAGTTCTAGTTCAGTTCTAGTTCAGTTCTAGTTCAGTTCTAGTTCAGTTATAGTTCAGTTCTAGTTCAGTTCTAGTTCAGTTCTAGTTCAGTTCTAGTTCAGTTCTAGTTCAGTTCTAGTTCAGTTCTAGTTCAGTTCTAGTTTAGTTCTAGTTCAGTTCTAGTTCAGTTCTAGTTCAGTTCTAGTTCAGTTCTAGTTCAGTTCTAGTTCAGTTCTAGTTCAGTTCTAGTTCAGTTCTAGTTCAGTTCTAGTTCAGTTCTAGTTCAGTTCTAGTTCAGTTCTAGTTCAGTTCTAGTTCAGTTCTAGTTCAGTTCCTAGTTCAGTTCTAGTATAGTTCTAGTTCAGTTCTAATTCAGTTCTAGTTCAGTTCTAGTTCAGTGTTGCTTCAGTTTTAGTTCAATTCTAGTTCAGATTCATTTAAATTCTAATTCAGTTCGTGTTTAGTTAAAGTTTACTTTAGTTACAAAAAAATAGAAATAGTGCATCTTTTAAAGCTGTTTTTAGGGAAATTGTTGTTATTTTTTTCAATTTTGTCCACCACTGTTAAATACCTATTAATTGCAATGCTAAAATTTTATTACAAAACGCATTCTTCTTTTAAAAATCGACACAACTTGTAAGTGGCAGTTGTTAAATATACACTTTTTTCCACTGAATTTCAGAAAACCGGTTACATTTTTTACACAAATATTGAATTTTTTTTTGTTCAACAAAAATATCTTTACCACAATCTTTAAACAAACATTTATATGGTGTTTTAATACACAAACAAAATCGAACAACTTAATGACGAAATATCACATTTTTACTTCATTCATGGACTCGATACTACTGTCCACATGTTTCGTTTTTGTTGTTTTTCTTTAAGAAATCTAATTACATTTTATAATTTTTTAATAAAGCAGGTTAATTTAACTATCATTTACAAAAAAAAGTTGTTCAGATTTCCTTTGCCAAGACTTTAGACCACATAAATTTCGAATTTAAAAGCCTGACTCATTTAAAAGTATTAATAAAAGTGGGGAGGGGGGATACATAAAAAATAAACATTTTTATTAATAAATACAAAAAAATGTGTTAAGAATGTTAACAATTAAATAAAAAATATGGTATCTGCTTGTTTTTAAAGCATTAACAAAACCAGACATTAACGGCTGTATAATTTGCATAAAAATGTTTAAGAAACTGAAAACTTATTTAAAAAAAAATTTTAAAAGACAATGGGATTTTAACATATAAATAACAAATAAATTAACATAAATAAGGGTCTAGAACAAGAGACAATAGATGAAATCAAAAACTGTTACAATAGTTTTGAAAATAGAGACTAATTTACACACCTGCTATTGTTTTTTTAAACCGTTCGAATCAGTTAGTAACACTTATTAGTAAATAAAGGGCCTTAACAGTTGGTCACATAATTTAAGATACAAATAATGAAAAAGATGTAAAACAATAAGGCCCTGTTTTTTAAAGAATAATTCTGATTTATTAAAGGTTTATTAAACGCATGTTTATAGAAAATTTATTTTGTCAAGCTTTTATTATTCTGAAATATTTTTTGTGTAAAGCCTTTGCCGTTTAAACTTTGACTTTCGCCTGTATTTATAAAACATTTTCAAAATTTAATATGAAAATTCTCCTTAATAAACATTTGTTAAATTTAATAATCGTTTACAAATACGGGGGGTTTGCTTTAAAAATTTTGAAAAAAAAAATTATTAATCTAACTTAAAACTATTAAAAAAAAAAAAATCAAAAACCATTAAAATTCTAAAAATATCTTCGCTAACTTAACTTAATTAGACAGCAATTTATTATACGAATAACACTGTGCTGCTAAAAAAAAACCTTCATTCGTGAATAAACTTTTTACAACAAATTTTTCCATTCAAGTAATTGAACTAATTTGGAATTGAACTAGAACTTAAAAAAGAACAAAAGTAAAACTTAACTAAAATATAACTAAATCTGAACTAAAGGGCCAAATAAACCATAAACACTGACCCAAACATATGCAAAAAGAATGAATTATCGTTTTGTAAGTTTTAAAAAATTTTAATATTCACACAAACATGTTGTTGTCAAACTGCTTGTGTCGTGTTTTCGCCCCTTTAAGCTTAACTGGTGCTGGATTAAAACTGAACTAGAACATCACATGAAATGAGCTTAGCTCGAACTGAAATAACTGGACTAAAATAGAATTATAAATGAACTAGAATAGAACTATAAATAAACTGGAAACTGAACTAGAACTGAACCAGAACTGAATTCAAACTGAACTGGAACTGAACAAGAACTGAACTAGAGCTGAACTAGAACTAAACTATAACTGAACTAGAACTGAAATAGAACTGAACTAAAACTGAACTGGAACTGAACTAGAACTGAACTAGAACTGAACTAGAACTGACCTAGAACTGAACTAGAACTGAACTAGAACTGAACTAGAACTGAACTAGAACTGAACTAGAACTGAACTAGAACTAACAAGAAATGAGCTAGAACTGAACTAGAACTGAACTAGAACTAAACTAGAACTGAGCTAAAACTAAACTAGAACTAAACTTGAACTGAACTAGAACTAAACTAGAACTAAACTAGAACTGAACTAGAACTGAACTAGAACTGAACTAGAACTGAACTAGAACTGCACTAGAACTGAACTAGAACTGAACTAGAACTGAACCAGAAGTGAACTATAACTGAACTAGAACTGAACTAGAACTGAATTAGAACCGAACTGGAATTGAATTAGAACTGCATTAGAATTGAACTAAAGATGGATCAGAACTGAACTAGAATTGAACTTAAACTCAACTAAAACTGATTTAAAACTCTAGAGCTGAAATTAGCTAAAACTGTACTGAACAAGCTAGAACTGAACTAAACCAGGAATGAATTATGTAAAACTAAACAACATATTAAATAGATTTAAACTTGACTAAAACTAAATTTAAAAAACCCCTTTAATACCAAATTTAAGACATTATTCCATAAGCCCCGTAGAACTAAACATTTAATTCTTTTGTTTTATAGCTTAGTGTAATCAATCTTTTGAACTAAACAATTTAACCTTGATTAACTTTATTTTACACCTTTTTTTTCACAAGCCCACAATAAAAATTTTCATTATAAAAATTTACAAACCCGAAAAACGATTTTGACATATTCAAAGACAATTAAAGGCGAGAATAAATGAAGATTAAACAATTTATGGTAGTCAATCATTATTATTTAAATTATCGTTTTTTTTTATAAAAGATTTAAATGATTAATGGCATTTTAAGATTAGTAAATGGTTGATTAGTTAAGACAATGATATATTATGAATATTTAAAACTTTAATAGGAACGATCATAGAGAGTTAATTTGAAGTAAAAAGGAAAAATTATGGAAAAAGTTGCATAAATAATTGATAGACTTTTACAGCCATTAGAGTTTTATTAAATTTTAATTGATCAATTTAAATTAAAATATTATAAAATCTTAAACATTTTAAACGAATAATAACGTGTTTAATTCCCAGTTTTTATTCTTGATAAAAACCCTTGAAATTTATTGTTGATGGGATAAGTTATTCCTATGCGCATTTCACTGGTTGCTTAGGCCAGATCATCAGGAAACTTCATCCATAAAGATTTTAGAAAAACTAAAGATATTAAACCAAATAAAACTGTTAAACGTATAAGACTTATAAGCAACAGTTCTACTTGCAACAATATCAAAGTTTAAACGAAAACATCAACAATAAACAGTGAGTTTATCTCATCTTACATACCAGTGAAATGCGCATAGGAATAGCTTATCCCATCAACAATAAATTTCAAGTGTTTTTATCAAGAATAAAAACTGGGAATTAAGCACGAATAATAAAATCTTTTAAAATTAAAATTTTGTATTCCAAAAAATTATTTTGATAATCTTAAACATTTTTACAGAAGTTTAAATAAAAAATAATGTTTTAAGAATTATCTGTTATTTTTAAGAATATAACGTGTCATTTTCTTTTTTTTTCGAAAAGTAAGCGCACATTTCTGCTACGCAATAAGACATACAGAAATGTAGTAAAGTAAATGAACTAATACTTATCAGATTTTAGAAAAACATGTGCCGAATCTTTGTGCTAAAAAAATCGTACAAAAATCTTTAATTTCGGAGTTCACATGTTTTTCCACTACTAAGATGACAGTGAGGAAATAAGGTTGATAGATTATAAGAAGAATTAAAATGGGAAGATATCGGTCAAAATGCGAGTCAATCGTGGGTTTTTGTTCATATTTCAGACATTTGCAGACCGATCTGTCCGAATTTTGAAAGCAAGCTTTTCCTGACTTTATGTGATATAAATATATAAGAACCTTGTCAACATCATATTTTGGGTCTTTGGTAAACCAATTTCAACTTAGACGCTTATAGTAAACTGAGGGACGGAAAGACGGTCAACGTTAATTTACTTCCGCTTTTTATAACAAAACAGTATATATATTATTTATAGGGCCTACGATCCATATTGTAAAAAGTCCAAAACAAATGGAAAACTTATATAAAAAAAGCACTTATATATTCCCATTCCACCTGTTGTAAATGGTATGAAAAAACTTTTTAAATTCTACGGCATTCCCTTACCACGAAGCAGTAAGTAAAGTTGTTCTATACGTTTTTTGTGTCAATGTATTGCTTCAATGTATTGCTTCAAAGTGGGAACTCGCCATGTTAAATGCATGCCTTCCGTAAGCAATAAGGTAATTGGAACTTTTACATTTCCCACTTACAATACTTTAAATTGGGCACAAAAATATCGGATTTAAAAGTCACCAATAGCAAAAATAAACCCATAGACAAGTCTTGAATGCCGATATGCAAAATGTTACGATTGGACTACAAATATCAACGTAGTGTAAAAAAAACTTAAAGAGCGGTATCCAGAGGCGTGGCAATAAATTTAAAAATAAATTCTGGAACTGTTTTTAACTAATCTATAAGCCGAGGGGGTGACTGGTCCAATTTAATTTTTAATTTTTCGAACTCCCTAATGCATATACGAATGTATAGTCGGTCAAGCGACCATATGATACCCTACACCACAGTATTAAAAAGCACATCATGCTTATATATCCATATAAATATGGATTTATCTATGTTTAAAAAAGTCATTAAAATCGGTTTAAAAGTTTGTGAGAGGCAGAAATTGCCCCCTACCTCCCCTTGTGGTCCTATTTTTGAAAAACTTTATAGCTTATGTTTCCATATAGATATGGATCTATCTATGTTTTGAATTTCATTAAAATCGGTTTGAGAGGCAGAAATTGGCCCTATCTCCCGTCGTGGTTCTATTTTTCAAAAAATGCATCCCTTTTGTGTCCATAAAGATATGGTTCTATGTATGTGTTAAATTTCATTAAAATCGGTTTGTTAGTTTCTGAGAGGAAGAAATTTCCCCCTATCTTCCCTCGTGGTACTACGATTTGGCCCATTTTCAATAAGCTTGGTCCTTGTGCCAATAAAAACCTATGCCCCAAATTTGATCAAATTATCTCCAAAATTGCGACCTGTACCTTGCGCACGAGGTTACATGGACAGCAAGCCGAATCGTAGGACCACGAGGGAAGATAGGGGGAAATTTCATCCTCTCAGAAACTATCAAACCGATTTTAATAAAATTTAAAACTTGATAGGAGCATATCTATATGTACACAAAAGGTATGCATTTTCTAAAAAATAGGATCACGAAGGGAGGTAGGGGCAATTTCTGCCTCTCACAAACTTTCAAACCGATTTTCATGAAGTTTATAAACATAAATAAATCCATATTTATATGGACACATAAGCAAGATGTGTTTTTAAATACTGTGGTGTAGGGTATCATACGGTCGGGCTTGACCGACTATACTTTCCTACTTGTTTTTTTTAAATAATTTTTTTTTTTACTAAATAATGGATGTGGGTCGATTTAGCAATCGATATTGTGCCATCGATTTTTCGATAGCTTTTGGCATTCCTTTTTTTCTGAAATCAGTTTTTCGACCAAAACTCGTTCAAAATTATTTTTTTTTTTGAAAAACTGATATCACCATCGCCTTTAAAGTGCGAATTTCTTTAGAAATGATGTATTTTATGCGGAAGAAAATACATAAAAATTGGTTTGGAGCCTTAAAAATAACACAAAAGAGTACAAATAACGTTTTTTTTTTTGACAAAAACTCGTCTAAAAACCAAAAAAACAGTATAAGTATTTCAAAAAATTATAACGCCACCGTTTTGAGCGTACAATTTTACCTTGTATAGAATATATATTTAAAAAAATTTTAAATCGGCGAAATTTATTTAACATACCTACTAAGAAAACCTTAAAAATTAACGCGTTTTAGTTGAAAAAAAACTTGCCAAAACCTCAAGAAAAATATTTTTTTTAGAAAAAATGCTAGCGCCATCTTTTTAGCGTACAATTTCACCTTGGAAAGGTTATATTTAAATAAAATTAAATCAGCTGATTTTTTTATTACCTATTAAAAAAAACCTTAAAAATAAAAGTTGAGAAAAAGTGAAATTTGGGCGCCTCGAAAATGATTTTTTTGATATGTCGTAGTGGAACTTTTTTTCTCATGCAAAAAGCTATCGAAAACTCAATGGCACAAAATCGACAAATTGTTGGTCTTACAAGCCGGTACACGCTTCTATATACAAATAAATATGTATAATTTCTCTCCTTTGGGTTAATTCTGACCCATTTTGGAATGACAATAATATAATTTTTTCTAAAAGTGAGAGGCCTTGATCTGCTTGATTTGATACAAGAAGGCAATATTGGTCTTATGAAGGCCGTTGATAAGTTTGATTACAAACGTGGATATAAATTTTCAACTTATGGCACTTGGTGGGTAAGACAATCAATCACTAGGGCAATACCTGAGCAGTCTAAAGTAGTTAGAATACCAGTTCATATGGTGGAAATTATCAGTAAAATCAACTCTTTGATATTTTATGAATTTTATTTAATTATATTTTATATTTTCAGAAAAAAATATTGCCCAAAAAATTATTTTTAAAATTTTTTGCACTTAAGTCCTTTGGGCCATATTTGACCTGGAGCAAAATTCTTTAATTTTTCTTAAAAATTTAATATACATTATTTTAAAGTTTTTTAATAATGAAGCTAAACGTGAATTTGGTATTGACTGGAATGAAGTTGGCGTTGCCGAAATGTTCGCATTTATTGGTTGACTAGTGAGCTTGAGTGGAAAGATCAAAGAATAATGAAAGTACGGAAAGTTTGTGGGGTTCTATGAAAGCAAGACCTATTTTTAAAGCAATTATGCCTTTGAAAAGATTCAAAAATCTCTTGAGAATAATAAGATTTGACAACAAGAGTACTCGCAGTGAACGCCGAATTTTTGAGAAGTTTGCGCCGATATGTGAGCTATGGTATCTGGGGGTTGAAAGTATCCTTTAAAAATGATATTTCTTTAAATTAAGATTCTTCCAAATTTTTGTTTTAAAAAAATTTAAAATTTTTTTACACTTTTGTATAATTTCTTTGAAAAAAAATCTTAAAAATTAAATGAAAATTTTTGTTTAATACAATAAATTTCCCTACAATATGAAACTCCCCCAGTTTTTACACAAATATCATTTTACCAACTCACACATTTACATGGTCGCACTCTTAAAACTTGGCATGCCGCCAATACAAGATTATAAATTGAGTTTCAGGCAGAAAAAAATCACAAAAGAAGCAAATTACAAATAAGACAAAACAAAAAAAAAAAAAAAATATAAATCCAAACCAGTTTATCAAGTTGCAAAAAAATTGTATTGAATATTTTTATTCTGTGGTATTCTTTAACAAAAATACAATTCTGAAATACTTTTTCTTTCTTTTAACAAATGGAGGAACGACGACAACAACAACAAACCACCTCCAGTAGTCACGAGCACAATTATTGAGTTTATTGGTGCAAAGAAAGCAACAAAAAAAAAAAATAAAGATTTGAGTGAAATTAATAAGTAAAGTATAAAGTTGCACTCATGTAACAAAAAAGCCCTTTGAACAGTGCTGCCACTTTTGTTTTTGAACCCTTTAATTTTTGTTGAACTTTTGTGTTATTTTGCCGTGGACTGTATAAGTTAATTTTTAATTAAAATTCACAAAAATCAGGTAGCTTCAGGTTTCTATCTTAGTTACCGCTTTCTATCTCGATATCAACATTTATAAACATTTTTATTCAGTGAGACTGAATTTCAAATCTTACAATGTTATCATTTATCTTACAATGGTGCCATTGTCAGATGCATTAATTTTATACATCTGCCAAATGAAACTGAGCTTACAATGTTCACACAGTTGCAAGACGTTTCTCAGGCAATTTTAGTGACACCATTGTAAGAGCTGACCACTTATATTTGTGTGTTTGCGGAAAACTTAAAAGGTCAAGGTTATTTTGATCTTCTCTTGGATAGTATTTGGATAGCAATATATTAAGAAAAGCCCAATTTCAAAGGAGTGCCCCGGTAGGCTAGCTAGTAGTGAGCTAGTCTATCAACCCCGGGGTTGCGGGTTCGATTCCCACCAGAGACTCTGGTTTCTTTCCTGCAGACAAGCGTAAAGCTTCGCGGGGATTAGCATAGGAAATTAAAATAATATAAAATAAAATTAATTTAAGAAAAAAAAACCCTCCGAGGAGATCGAGTGGTAGCGATCGAAACATGTCAGGAAAACCAGCCGCCTGGGTTCGAATCTCAGGCTAGCCGCCTTGGTTCGAATCTCAGGTCAGTCAAGAATAAATGATTATCAATAACAATTTTAATTAATTTTCATGTTGTAAAATTCCTTTCTTCATAAAAATAATTTAATGAAAATTAAATTTGATGAACTTAAGCCTGATTAAAAAATTTCAAAATTTGGATTAAAAACCATAAATAGTTCAACAAAATTACCACAATACTAATTATTGTTAATGTTTAGGCACGAGCTCTATGTGTACATTTGTCCTTCAAGTTGTGCTGAAAAAGGTCAATAAGAAAAAGAAAGACAAACATGAAAAAACAAAATGTACTTTGGACTTCAAGAAGAATTCTTGACGAAAAGTACGAAACAACAGAGGTAAAGGAAAAAACATGTAAAATCAATTAAAAATTGATAATCATTCAAAAAAGCAAATTTCGATCTACCAAAGGTTAAAATACAATTTGGTTTTAGGATTGATGTTTGACTATTGACGTCAGCAGTCGTCGATGGCTGCGAGTGTAAGACGGCAAAACCCTCTGAGGAGATCGAGTGGTAGCGATCGAAACATGTTAGGGTAACCAGCCGCCTGGGTTCGAATCTCAGGTCAGTCAAGAATGAATGATTATCAATAACAATTTTAATTAATTTTCATGTTGTAAAATTCCTTTCTTCATAAAAATAATTTAATGAAAATTGAATTTGATGAACTTAAGCCTGGTTAAAAAAATTGAAAATTTTGGTAAAAAAAAAAAATAAAAAAAAATAAGGGTCGGTATAAAATCGAGAGCCTCATGAGACGAAATGCACGATATTAAACTTTCCAACTTGTATTTCTAATTTATCGGACTTTTTCCACTCGCTTATGAATAAAATTTCCATTTTATTTTCGGGAATTTTTTAAGGAATAATCTGAAAAATTATTATTTACGATGGGCAAGTACATATTATTTAAAATTAATTTGTGTACATAAGTTTGAGCAATTTTTACCGAACATCCGTGTAATTTTTTTTCTTCAGTTGTGGTAACACTTTCTTGTATTATATGAATGTAGTATGTATGTGTGTGCATATGACTTGCTGGTTTAGAAAACCTGGTTTATAATAAACGTTGTTGATCATTATTATTGATTTCAGTTAAGGAGAAAGAGTTTAAATTCTGAGAGTATTTAAATGTTTGTATGAGTAATTATGTTTTGTTGTTGTTAGGAACATTCAAGATATTATTGATTCTGGAGGGCTACTTTTTGTGATTGTGGTTTTTGTTCTTCAATCATCATCATGCATGCTGTGTTTTTATTTTTCTTAATATTTATAAATTTTTTTATTTTAGCTTTTTACATTTTTGTTGTTTTTTTTCTTCAGTTGTATTTGTAAAGAAACCAGTTTTCTATGCATTTTATTGTATTTTTTACTTCGTCTCCATATTTGTTTGTGTAAAGGTTTCTTTATATTGTTAGTTTTGTTGTTTTTTATGTTTAATTCTTTTCAATATGATTTTAGCTGCTTTCGTTCTTTGTATTAAAATTATTTATTCGTTAAACTTACAGGGCGAAGCAAAAGTAGAAATATTAAAAGTGATTTTATGAACTTGAAGATTTTATTAAGAAAATTTAATGCTGTGTAAAATTCACACAATTTCAGGATTTATTTAATTTTTTAATAAATTGGATTTTATTTTTTTGGTCACTTGGGAGATTTATTTAATTTGTTCTGAAATCCTTTACACTTTTGAAGTTTTTTCATAAGGACTTTAAGCGTAAGTTGTAGGACAAGTGAGTAAATAATTTTTTAATTTATTTTATGAATTATCGATAAAAAATAAATTTTTTACGGCGTTCATGGAGAGAACATTTTGCATAATACTCGTCCTACCTTATCCATTAACAAATTTAAGAAGTAAGAATGTACTTAATTAAAGTTTTTCCAGTTACTTTTAGTACGAGTCGTACTTAAACATTTGCGAATAACACCAAAAAGTACTATAAACAATCCGAAATGGTATTATTGTTCTATATGCGTGCATAAGCGTGTGCTTGTCAAAGTTTGCTGTAGAAACAACAACAACACTACAAAAGTTGGTTAAAACGATTTGCTTGTTTTATGTAGAAAAAACAACAACACTGCAAGAAGAAATACATACATTAAAATAAAAAGCAAAAATTCCCGAATTCGATTTGTTAAAATTATTTGGTTCAATACATTAAATTTTCAAAGTGGAATGATTACGAAAACCATATCAGACATGCCGCTGATGTCTTAAACATAATTGAGAGTTATGTGCTGTTTTCACAACACAAGTTACTGAACGTGTAGCCAAATTTATATAGAAAACACTCAAAAAACTGAGTGGTTTTCATATAAATTTTACTACACGTTCAGTCACTTGTGTTGTGAAAACAGGACATTAGTCTGTAAAAGGTGGAGTTGGTTGATTGGTTGGTTAACGTGGTAGCACGTATAGAACTAGGCGTGCTGCAAATAGAGTCAACAGTGACTCCGTTTTGACACCACACAACTCGTCAAGAATAGGAACCCCGATCAAGTTTAATCCAGGGGCAATACTGAGGTGGCTAGAGCCAGCCCGTTGCGTTGAGATATTTCAGCAAGTTGCTGAGTTTTAGCCGTGATATCTCAGAGAATCCTTGCAGAAGGAGATTCCCAAATAATCCATATCGTGTAGAATTAAACGCTGGGCAATCACATAGGAAATGAAATACTGTCTCCTCTGTTCCAGGTTCATTGCAGCTGCGGCAGCATTCATTAAAAGGGAGTCGCTCAGAGCGACATATGTCGTATGTGGGCCACGTTACCCTGGTAGCCTGGCAGCCATACAGTTTCTTCTATTTATCGTCAGCCATATACAAATAGTGTCCGAAGATTTCGTTCTGATAGTTCCCAAGGGTGTTGCGAGTGGCACACCCTGTGAAATATCAAGAGCGGGTCCAGTCTTGGCCAGCCCATCCGCCTGTTCATTACCGTAATGGTCCATATGCGCAAGGTCCAAATTAAGCCAATGTCAGATATGCTGCCCAGTCTGGACGAGAATTGATGTTGTTTTATGTGACTTAAGTGACATCAGAGCCGCCTGGCTATCGATGAAAACGCCAAATTTGCCGCTGGTGTTCCTACTGTACAGTGTTCTATATGCCTCGCTTAGCGCCAGTATTTCGGCCTGAAATACGCTGGCCCCATCTGGTAGACGGAAAGAGAGATTTACGTGCAAAAAGGTGGGGGGGGGGGGGGGGGGGGAAATACAATAAATGTGACACAAACAAAAATATGTATATACGGGTAAGTAAATAAGAATATTCAGGGGTGTTCTGAAATTCGAAAACGTAAAACGCAAGAATTTTAAACGACGTTTTTTTTAAAGATTTCTGTAATAAAAGAATTTTATGACAAATATTACACAAATTTTTCTCTATTAAACAGAATTTTATAACAAAAATTATACAAATTAGATCAAAAGTGTACATATTAAAAGCAACCTGCGAATTCTTGCGTTTTCCGTTTTCGATTTCCAGCCCACCCCTGATGCCCTCTTTCGCTGGTTCTCTCGGATAAGTAGTTGTTAGAATCAAAATATAATTGAATATAATTTCGATATATTTCAAGAACGAACTTGGGATTAAGACCAACTTAAAAATTCTTGAATCAAGAACAGTTTGAGGTTAATTTTTTCCTTACTTTTACTTAAGTCAATCCCGTTTTTTTTTTAATTATTTTAAGTACGCGGCACTTGAATAATCCTTACTTGAATGAAGCATTTTGTACCTTCTTTAAAGAAATACGAACTTTTGGTACTTTTGGCAACGCTTCGGCTTGTTCGGATGGATTTTTCTTTTCAGTGTATCAACATTTGTAAAGAAGTTATGGCATTAAAAACGATTTTCGGAAGTAGTTCCTATGCAAATAGAACTATGGCCAAATTGAACAATATTTATTAAAATACCAACATAATAGGATGGTTTAATGGCTTAAAGGCTCTATTCCAGGAAATAGCTTGTTTAAAGCTATGTGAAATAAAGGAACGATTCCCACCATTTTCAATAGACTTGGTGCTTTTGATAACCAAATTTCATCAAATTATCTCCAAAATGGTACTTTGCGCACAAGGTTTACATAGACATCCAGCCAGCCGGAGAAACGGACGGACGGACATCGTTAGATCGATTCAAAATCAGCACATATGCATAATATCCTCTCCACTGCTGTACTGTGGCTATAAAAATCGGTAGAAAATAACTTCAAAATATAAAAACTTTTTCGTTGTGAAAGTCTTAAAAAAGGGGATTTACGATTAATTCTGATTTTGAGGGTGTATGTAAAAAATAGAAAAATTACAAAATGTAAGACTGGTCGAAATATAGGGGCCTGATTCTGGCAGTCGTGATCGAGTACTTTCTCGATTCGAAAGCAATTTGATATCTAATTATTTTAGTCAATACTGAACGAATCGGAAATTTTTTTAGTATTGTAAAGCATTTATTTGAGTTTCACAATACTGAAAAAATAATTTCGATTCGTTCAGTATCGACTTACGACTGCCAAAATTAGGCCCAAGGTATTTTGTACGCTATACTATTTTTAAAAGAGTATTACAAATTTTCTATTTTAAACAAGTCGGGACCAAAGCTTCCTCCGTGCTTCAAAGGGTAACAAAAATTAGTTTTTTGAGCATGTTGTTGTTGTGAGTTTAAGATTTTTAAACCTTTTCAAATTTTAAACAATTTTGATTTGACTCTTTTGAAATCAATGAAAATTTTTTACAAAATAAAATTTTATTTAAATCGTCGAAATTTCTAAAAAACTCATCTTTTTAAAACACCTTATTTTTGAAGCATTTTAAAATTTTTTCAACCACTTTTTTTTTTGCTCATTTTACACCTTAAAAATGCAGTTTTGTGGTTTTGTTGCCTTAAAGTTGGAAAAAAAACACAAAGCAAGCGACTTTTCTACTAAAACAGGGCAAAATGTTTAAGGTTTTGGTTTCCTTTTTCTTTTTAAATGAAGCCTGTGTGTAGTACTAAAAAAGTTTGAAGACTTCATTCCAACAATATTGAGATATTTTCAAAAAAAAAAAATTACAAAACATTCGTTTGTATGTCTGTATATAATGTATTTTTTTTTTATTTCAAAACCTTACCAAATTTCAAATCGTTTCATATTTAAATTGGACACTTACCTAAAAAGAGAAAGAAAGAATAAGAAAAAATTAGCGTCATTTTAGATAAAATAAGAAAATTATACAAAAAAAATTTTCAATATCTTTTTAAATTTATTAAAAAGAATCAAACATTTTTTTTTTTTTTTAAATTTGTAAATATACTTACTTTAAGTACGGGTCGTACTTGAAAATTCAAGTACAAATAACACTAAAACGTACTTAAAACAATCCTTAATGGAATTTCTTTCGAAAACAAATCCCGCAATTTCTTAAAATAAGTATAAAATTCTTAAACCAAGTAAAACAAAAAGATTGAGTTTTTATTGGCAGTGCCACTCTGAGAGTAAAATTACAAAGTGAGCGGTCTTATCTCATGATGTAACCAGGGTTGTCAGATCGATTTTGACCTTTTTCGCCAAATTCAATGTCAAAAATCGCCAAAATCGCCAAAGCCTTTATTTTTAACTTTTTGACAACAAAATATAGATGATTTAAATTATTAAAAATATTTTTTATAAATCTTAAAAAATAAATTTGTTCCAAGTCGCTAAAATCCGCCAAAAATTTAAAAAAAGTCGCCATAATATATATTCTTTGATCTTCTTTTTTGAAATACATTGTAAGTGAATTAAATTTTTTCAACGAAAGTACAAAAGAAGTGCATCATGTAGTATTAACATTCATATACAAATTTATAACTCGTAACACCGCGTCAAGAACTGCATCCTTTAAAATGGAACGTACCTGACGTGTCCTAATAGCTATAACCTTTTCGCCAAAACTGATTTAAATAAGATGGAATATCATCCAATTACAAACGGTAATTTTATCCATTGTGTTTTATAAACATCCTAAAGTACATTACGATTCATTAATATCTTTAATAACAACGAATTTTGTTTGTGATAATAATTTGCCACATTTTATAATGGAGAGATGTTCGTAAACTTGAAATCGGTGTATTCATGCTTTAATTCTTTTTTTAATATGAAAAATAATTTTCTCCTGGATTTTCAATATATTCATCAGCCATTTCAACATAACATAATTTAGTTTCCAATACATACTGACTATAAAAGCCTAAAATGTCATACATAAAAATACTAGAATAAAAATAATATAATTTTTTCGTATTAAATTTAACGAGTTTTAAAACAAATGCATGGCTCACCAAAAATAGCCAACAAAATCGCCAACTATTTTAAGATATCGCCAAAAAATCGGCATGTCGCCAAATCGAAAATTAGGTCGCCAATCAAGTTTGAAAATCGCCACGTTTGGCGAAAAATCGCCACATCTGACAACCCTGGATGTAACTTATTAATCTCATCTCTCAGCATTGCATACTATATGCGTGTGCAAGGCGAATTCAACTACAGGTGGTGTCGGAACTACAACAATCCAAAAACAACAGAAACATAAGGTTTTTTGCATTGCATTGTTAGTGCCGTTAGCTCGAAATGTCAACCATTATTAGCATAACACTAACAAATCAAAAGAAATAACGTGCGTGTGTTTGTCAAAGTTTGTTGTAAAAACAACAACAAGACCCCACAATCAGGTAAAAACGATTTGCTTGTTTTGTGTAGAAACAACAAAAAACAATAGTACAAGAAGAAAAAGAATACATTCGGCCATGTTCTGTAAATCGAAATCACGTAAAAATTAAATCGATGGATACTTTAAGTTCAAATTTTCTAAAAATTAACGCAGCTTTTCCCGATTTCAGAAGTAGTTTCGGTAAAGGTATGTGGTCCTCAAAGTATAAGGAAATATTTTTCTCAACTTTAAACACAGAATAGAATTCAAAATTTGTTCGATTTTAATTTCACGTGATTTCGATTTCCAGAACATGGCCGATTATGTTTAAAAAGTAAAAGTTTCCATTTAGTTTTATTCTTTTAGATAAATATGTCCATCACATTTTTAACGTAGAAAACATGTCGGGCATGATGCTGGTGTTTTATAATGGAAATTCTGTAAGGTGTAAAACGGGTAAGTAAATTAATCATAAAAATATTCCCCTTCTGTCTATGGTTCTCTGGGGTGTTTTAGGTTAGAATCAATTTAGTTTCACTTTCGGATTAATTTAAGAACGAAATTGGGATTAAGTTAATTTTATAATGCTTGAATCGAGCGCATTTTGAGATTGATTCAATCTTAGTTTTACTTAAATCAATCAAATTTTTGGATTATTTCAAGTACGAATTCGGAATTAAATGTGGATAAGTTAAGTATTTCGCACTTGAATAACTCGTACTTGAATCAATCTTTCTATACTTAATTCAAGAAAATCCGTGCCTTCCATACTATTGCCACCGCTTCGGATGGACTTAAGTACGGATCGATTAATATTTCTTTTCAGTGTACGCGCTAGTTCCCAGCCTCATATCTTAAAGCCAGGTCTAGCACATCACGAATCTCGTCAGATTCTCAAGCCCATAGTCCGAGACATTTCCCAATTCGCTTATAAATCTTATTCCCAGCCATTGCAGCATGCTCTTCTTTAACCTAGAACAGTGATAAAAATGCGCTTAACTCAACTCTATGTCACCCCTCACACAGCCTACAAAAATCCGACGAATCAGGCCCCATTATCACTTTGATTCTGCCTATTATGCAGTGAACCGTGATACCTGGCAGAGTTATAATGCAGAACTTACTCCTGCCTAGAATTGAATTAGAATCAGTCTTTTAAAGCACCAGGCATAACGTCCGTGAAACTCTACAATCCGTTTTATTCTTCCAGGTCCGATTAGTCCTGCTAAAAACCTTTAATTTTGAAAATGTTTAAGTTTAATTTTTAAAATGGTCGAAATTCAATATAAATATTTTTGAAAAAAACTTTAACTGCCTGTTTAACGATATCGAACGTCATCGTTCGCATAGCAAATTACATTTAAAACAAAATTCGAACATTGTTCGAAATCCATGAACAGGCTGTAAATTAATAATTTCACATTATACTTTTTTCTTTTAGTCTAATTTTAACGAAAATAGAGGGAAAAATGCCAATTGGTTCCCGAGAGAAAGCCGTGAGAGAAATTCCATGTTTTCGGAAAAATCAATTCTTAGCCAAAATATACACGAGGTCATAAAATTTGAACAGCAGTCAAAAAGTGTTTTGTTACTTTCGATTAGTACCCCGAAATGTTCCACACGAGAAGGAGTTTGCATTTTATGTGTTGCACTGTGCAACCTGTTTCCATTTCATTAAAAAAAAAAAATATTAATTTTCGAAGTACGAGTACCAATAATTAAATAGTGAAATTGCAAATGCATTCAATAAATAAATTGAATAACTCGTTAGTTGTTCAAAAACAAAAAATATCTATAAAAATAACCATAAATAATCAACAAATAAACAGAAAAAAGATATCAACTTGATAATGAACGCAAATTTATATTTAAAAGATAAAAATCGTACAGAGGGAGCAAAACATAATAATCATTATTATCATCATCATCATCATTGCCAACGTTGTCATCGTAAAATATCATGATATGCATATTTAATCAGCAGTAACGAAAAGATATTTACTAAAAATGACCATAAACTTTAATACCAACAAATACAAGATGGTTTTCTTTAAAATAAATATTTTAATAGATAACTTATGGAGAGAAAATGAACAGCTATGGGAAGAAAAATAGCAAAAAATCATATAAAAGTTATAGTTGTATTTAAAACCTTTCCACATAAATTGTGAAATATGTAGTCTGGTGTAAAGTCCTGCTTAAAGAGTAGTATTGTCTAAAATATCTTTTTCCAATAGTTTCACCTAAGTTTGCATAAGCTATTTGAATTTATTCTGTATCGGGTCATGTAAGATTCTAACCGGCAAAACCATCTCCTGTCCGGTACCTACACCCTGTGTAGAAAATTTAAATGAAAAGCACTCAGTTTCACATGAGTCTCTAGTTTTATTTTCTAAGCGGGGTTTCTTCTTCTTTCATAATTTCTTAGTACATGGGTACCAAGTAGAGTTTTTTTTCCCGGAGTTTTTCGATTCCCGGGAAAGCGGGAACAATTTTTAAATTTCCCGGGATCCCGGGATCCCGCTCCGTACAAATAATACAAAGTAAACTTGGTTTTATTAATGAAAAAAACTTTTATAAACAAACGTGAGGGAACTTTAAGGGAAAATTAAGTAAAATAAATGCTTAAATACTACAAAAATAATTGAAGATTGAAGGCGGAACTTGAATTATTATTACCTTTGGCTATTATAAGTAAATTCCGTATTATGATGATCTAGTACAAGATAAAATAAACATAACAATTGAGGTACTCAAGATATGAGATCAAAAAGTAAATTCATAAAATATATAAAATATTTTAATAAATATATTAACATTTTTTAACGGCGTAGGAAATTACTCTCTGACACACTCGAGGATTTAGTGAGTCGCCAAAGAGTATATTTCTGATTTTGTTTACTGATTACCAGGTTTCCGAAAAATTTCGTTTACTTTTTTACCGAGGTAGGACAAATAATTAAAAGTGCACCGTTGTTGCATGCTTCTGATGTCAAGGTTGATGCAAAAAATAGCATCATCCGGACTACTTCTTACAAACTATTTCTTTTCATTAGGTCCATCTGTAATCTTTAGGACAATGTATTTTTCAATTTTTATGTTTTAGTAACTTACACGAGTTTCATTATTTTTTTATTTCGGTTTCCCCGCACTTCCCGGATATATTACCAAGCTCGATTTTTTTTTTTTGTAGATACGACTATGTTGCAATAACGGAGCGATATGTTTATGTATATCCTATTTTTAAGACTTGTCCATGGACAATGAGAATTTACTGCCTGCATCTTTTATCTTTATCAATTCATCACTTCACTTAATTTATTAATTATCAACTGTTGCACTGCCCATTCTGCTTTTAATAGATTTATTGCCGCAGGAGACATTAATTTACGTTTGTACACATTTCTTATAATTGATCTAATCGACAACCCATCCACAGATGCTAATTTTTAGAGAAAAGAAAACCAAATTTCAGAGTAAAAATAGCTGTTTTCTGAAACTATGAAGAACTTTTTATTTCCCGGGATCCCGCAACAAAAATCCCGGGAAAACGGGAAATATAATAAGTGAAATTCGGGACGGGAAATCCCGGGAAAAAACCCTAGTACCAAGAATGATAAAAATATGGATTCCGTCATCTGGAAAACAAAATTTAAACCTTCTGCGCATGTTCACAAATGACGTCACGCGAACAAATTGGCTAATAATTTCAAGCTGGCAAACTCAAGATAGTTGTTGTTTAATTGCGGGCTTGCCAGGTCTTATAAAGTGCATACATATCTTACAAGAAATTTGAAAATCTATGAGACTTTTAAGCGTGGAAGCCCTTGACGTTCACAGACATCGTCAATTAACGGGAAATCATGTGCATGTCGTAATATTTATTTCCATCATTCTTGCACGGATACAACGTCCCAGTTTCCCCTCTTATGAAGTAAGACTTTTAGTATGTTGTAAACGATAAGCCTCTTTTCCAAGAGTCTTTCGATATTCGAACGTTTGTTAGCAAACCTTGAGTAGTAAAATATAACATGCTCGGCGTCTTCAATTGAGCTTGGACAACGCGAACAATTCGGTTAAGAGTCTAGTCTAAATTGGTGTAAATTGTATCTATATTCACCATGGCCATCGAAAAATTGGCTAGGTAGTAATTTACTTCCAGATATCGATCTTTGATATAATTTAAAGGTCCACCTTTCTTTGTAGCTTTCTTCCCAGCTTTTCTGTCATATGTGTAGTTACTTTTGACTTTCGTTTTTATTGGCCTGCATTTTATACATCCGCTTTACTACGTCCACCCCTTACATATATCGCTTGGAACGACTCCTGCTGTAACGTGAGCTGTTTCGTCGGATATTGTCCTGTAAGCGCTACACATTCTTATATGGCATAGTCTAGACATGGTTGTCAATTTGCTTGCAGTTGACTTTACTTTAAGAGCTAGCGATCATATGGGGGCTGCATATAGAATCGTTGAAGTAAGGACCTTCTATACTATGCATCATTCTTGACAGGGTTGCTACGATATTTGATATTTCTATGACTTGTGTTATGGAATGGGGATATCAAACTTCACGTGTCGTCAATTATAACACCTATTTACGTTAGATGTGCCTGTGGCTTAATCATATTTTTTCCGACTTTTACATTGAGGCATTATGAACCGCTTTTTCTAAGCCTGTTGTTGCAATCCAGGTCCTTATGCTAATGGTATCGTTTATCCCCTTCCACCTCCTCCCCTTAAGGGGTTTCATCTGAAGGATATTTCACCTATCGGTGTTACATCCTCCCTTGCAAATCAGGTATATATGTGCATATCTAGAATCCGACAAAGATCCTTAATGAATTAAGTCTTCTTGATTTCTTGAGACTGAAAGATCACCAGAGTACTTTCTCATCTGGTACCACGGGTGTTAGTTCGCTCCGGTCTGTGCAACGCACCGGTCTGACTATCGGTTGATGCACTGTTAGTAAGCTTCTTGCGGAAAAGGCTTCCTGTTTTTCAGGATGTCTTTGCTGAAGCTTAAATAAAGCTTCAGAAAAGAAGAAGAAGTTTGCTTTTCATCAAGTTGTACACCATTCGATGGGGAGTGACTTTTTCGGGCATAAACAAAGAAAACGAAAGCCAACTTTTTGGACAAAAATATACTTTTGGGGATTGCGTGGCGTCTGTGGTTTATACCCAAAACCGAGGGAAGGAAGATTTGCTGATGTTTCACCCTTGTGGGAAAGTTCAGCCTGAGGCGGTTCTCCCTAGAAGCGAGTGTATAATTACAGAAAACCTGACGGTGTTGGCACCATCAGGTATTTTAATGATACATTATATTCCACAGGAGAGGTTCCAAAACCGATCCCTTCCCCTTCATCCGTTTTATTAGATTAAAAGAAGCTTCTATTACTTCTTATTAGGTACTCTGGTACTCCAGGCCTACATAATGTATCGAGTATTCTTCTCCAGTTTGCGTTACCAAAGACATTTCTCACATCGAGAGTTATAACCTCGCAGAAATCTCTTTAAGCACCATGGCGGCTGTGTTTTACACAAAACCGAGTAAAGGAAGATTTGCACATGGTAGGCTGATTTTTCACCCTTGTGGGAAAGTTCAGCCTGAGGCGGTTCTCCCTACGAGAGAGTGTATTATTACAGAAAAACAGACGGTGTTGGCTCAATCAGGTATTTTAATGATACATTATATTCCACAGGAGAGGTTCCAAAACGGATCCCTTCATCCGTTTTATTAGATTAAAAGAAGCTTCTATTACTTCTTATTAGGTACTCCAGGCCTATATAATGTATCGAATATTCTTCTCCAGTTTGCGTTACCAAAGACATTTCTCACATCGAGAGTTATCACCGCGCAGAAACCTCTTTAAGCACCATGGCCAAGAAAAGCCATTTTTGTAACGATAATATTGCCTTGCGAAAATCACATTAGCGATTTGTATAAACTCTTGCCTAATTTCTTTTAGTCCTTCAAATAGTCCTGTCTACAGTCTGTCTTTTGCCGTGTTTATAGTCACGTATGTTGTTTATAGTTCAGTCTTTAATTTAGTTTAGACTATTCTCTAGTTATTAATTCACTATTTTTCTTTTCACTACTGTTAAAAAACTCTCGTTAATTATACGGGACATTGTACCCCTATTACAACTGTTTGTTAAAAAAAAATAACAACAAAATAGAAAGTAAAAAATATTATTAATTACTTAATGGAATAATTATTTACCAAAGAAAACCATTTTATATGCAGTTGCATAAAATAGCGTTGCAATCAGCATATTTGGTCATATTTTTCTCTATGAACAAAGAAACTGGTTACAACTTTTACCAAAAATGTCAATCATTGAACATCAATCAATTATTACCAAACAAAATTTATCAATAAAGATCATAATTTCGTAAAAATGAAAACAAAAAGTGAAATTTTTCTGTATAAAAATGTTTAAATAAAAATTTCAGTTTGGAAAAAGACTTAAAAATATCATTGATTTCAACTTTATAGCAAACATAAATTTGCTATAATTTTCTTTATTCACATTCCAAAAGTTTTATGTACTTTTTTTTTTTTTTTTTTAAATTCCAAACATTTTCTTGCAGCACAATTTAAAATTTTTTTTAGAGGTTTTTTGGGTTGTAATTTGTTTATCGTAAAATCGATCATAGATCTAAGATACTTTTCTTTGAGCGTTAGACAGGCGACTGGTTTGGTTTCATAGTTGTATAATTGTGGCTTGTTTTTACTTTTATTGTTTATTTAAGCAGATTTTAATTAAGAGACATAAAAAAACCATTTGTTCATAATCCAACCGCAATAAAATAGAAATTTTTTAATGTTAGCAAAGAAATATTAAGAAATATACCAAAAGTGTGACAATAAATGTGGTAAGTGGTAATTATATTCCAGCACACGATGCACAGTGTAACGTTTTGATACAAAATGTTAAAAGTTTTTCAAATTATTTGAATGTAAGTTGTTTACTTATTATTATGATTTAATTTATTTTTTTTATTTTGTTACAAAAATTGTTATTAAAAACAAAATATATTAGCGGCGAATTCAAAATTTTCTAAGTTGTTCATTTTAATGTGGGTTTTTTATGAAGTCCATTGAAAAATTACAAACGGTTGTAAAAATCTAATTACTAAGCAATATTTTTTGATAAAAACTTAAAATATTAAAGAAAATCGATATGCGGCAAATTCATTTTACTTCCTAATACATATCGACCCCTAACCGCGAAAATAGCGTAAGCGCCAAAAATCAAATTTAACAGGAGAGAGCTTTTTTATTTTATTTCATATAAATTTTGTATGAAATTTGTCGCTTACAATAAAATTGTTTTTGCTATAAAATCGTAACGGTACATTTTGTGGCCATGACATTTTAGGAGATGATGCACGTGTTGCCAATTAAGTCTTTTATTAAAAAAACGAAAATTGAAAATCGTGTCGCTTACGTTATTTTTGCGGTTAGGGCTCGATTTTATTAATAATTAATTGTGTAAATTAATTTTTAAGCCAAACATTGTATTTAATTATTTATTTTACCAATACAAAACATTAAAAAAAAACTTTATTGTATATAGAAAATTATTGATGTGCGGCGAATTAACTTTTCATTTTTGTATAATATATATTTACCAGAAATATTTAACAACAGCAAATCAAGCATTGTATTTTTAAAGTACATATTTATTCCACTAGCTTAATTGGAAAATAATTTGCGGCGAATTTATTGTTTATAATTTAATCATTTTTATAACAGCGAATTAGAATTTTTCTTAATATTAACAAAATTTTTAGGTCCGTTTTACAACTTACCGATAGATAAAGGAAGGACTTTATCGGCCATAGAAACAGGCGAATTAATGTTTCATAAAAGCTGTAGTTCTCTTTTGAGACGTTTCATGGGAATATAAAATCTATATTGTAAACAGTGGCGTAGCTACCTAGGGGCTAGGCGGGGCAGTGCCCCGGGACCCTCAAGCTCTGAGGGCCCTCGAAATCTCGAAATCTACCAGAAATCTCGATAGATTTGAGCTTTTGGAAATTTAACACGTAAAATATTCATTGGCTTAAGGCAGAATTAGTCTTTACTTTCTGTTCTGTAACAAATCAGATGTTTTGTTTTTGTTATTAAAAAACCTATGAAATTGATTAGTTTTTCTGTTCTGTTGCGGTTCAGTTTGTTAAAATCAAGAACTTGTTAAGTAATTGTAAGTGACAGCAAAATAAATAGAAAAAAGTACATATTTATATTGAAATAAACTGTTTTTTGATTTTAAGAATTAACCAAATTTAATTTCTTCAAATTTATGTGGATTAATGTTATTGAAATAAGCAATGGAAGGTAAAAGGCTAACTGAGCCTTTAGCCAGCAGTGCACAAAAAAGAGCTTAAGTAGCTTAGCATTTTTTAAGTATTTGTATATTTCATATTTTTATTTAATAAAACCCTAATCAGTTTACATAGCAGTGGGCCTTATTTTTTAATTTGCCCCAGGGCCCTTGGTTACCTAGCTACGCCACTGATTATAAACAAAATTTTAATTGCGGCGAATTCCTGCTCTTCGTAGTAAATACTTTTATTTGTACTTAAGGTAAAATTTAAACAGTAACGCGGCAAATTAATGTAAATTTAAAGTTGCTTAGTAGCTAAAATTAGCTATTTGATCTAAAATTTAATTTAACAGAATAATTTCAATGCTGAAATTTGCAAATAATTGTTAAAATTTTTTCCATTTCTAGAATAATTGTAATTTTTTTCAAGATATGTTCTATCGGCTGATTTTTTAGCTATTCACCCCTATTATGTAAGGCGTTGTCGACGTCGACATTAATTTTTAATTGTTGTCACATCAATGCGACGACTACATCACTTCGACGTTAATTTGGTATTTTATAAGAATGTTGTGTCGACGTCGACTAGTTGTCGAAAATTTGACAAAAAAAAATCCCATCTCCAATTGTTTTTTTTTTTCGCGAATTTTCGCTATTTTTGCAAATGTTTGCGAATTTTCGCAATTTTGGTTCTTTGAGGCGTTCGTCTTAAATTAAAAATTTTCGCGAAATTTCGCTATTTTGGCAAACTTTTTCGAACTTTCGCAATTTTCGCGTTAAATTTATTAATAAAATTTGTGCCCATAACTTCTTTTAAATTTGCATTTTTTATTTCAAACGAATTCAATAAATATGTTTACATTTCATTTAAAATTTCTTTAACTTTCATTTGAGTCGTCGCAAAATTTCCTGTCGACTAAAACGGAGACAATACTACTCGACGTCGACTTGAAAGCGCCTTAGAAAATATCAATTGACTGTCAATAGTAATCGATTGTTGTCAACAACGACTCAGAAAATACCATTACTGTTCAGGTGCCACCGACTTGTGTCGATGTCGACTTTCATAATAGGGGTGATTATCTTTTTGGCAACACTGGTTTAAAAAGCTGACGCACGTTTCGTGTTTTGTTTCACTGCCAAACATCTTCAGTTTGGTCTATAATTTAACCATGAATCGTCTTACAAACGAACAACGCTTGCAAATTATTGAATTTTATTATCAAAATGCGTGCTCTGTTAAAAAAGTTCATCGCGCGCTTCTTCCATTTTATGGTCGGTTTAATCGACCCACTAAAGCGGCTAATCGGTACGTTAATAAGCAGAATTGTCGATTTTGGAGTGAAGATTAGCCCGAAGCATTGCAAGAGCTACCAATGCATCCAGAAAAAGTCACAGTTAGGTGCGGTGGCTGGTGGCATCATTGGACCGTTCTTCTTCAAAGATGATGTTAATCGTTACGTAACTGTGAATGGTGAGCTCTACCGTGAGATGATTTCCAACTTTTTTTTGCCCAAAATGCAAGAGCTTGACTTGCATGACATGTGGTTTTAACAAGACGGTGCCACATGCCACACAGCACGCTTAAATCACCTAGATCGTGCGATTTAACTCCTTTAGACTATTTTTTGTAGGGTTATGTTAAAGCGCATGTCTATACACACATGCCCGCTTCAATTGACGCATTGGAAGACAACATTGAAGCATTTACTCATGAGATACCGGCCGAAATGTTGGAAAGAGTATGCCAAAATTGGACTAAGCGGATGGACCATTTAAGACGCAGTCACGGTCAACATTGATGAAATAATCTTCAAACATTAAATTTAATGGACCGTACTATCGATTCAAATAAAGATTTCATGAATTTTTCTGAATTTTATGTGTTTTTTTTTAAACTTTCCTATAGCTCTTAAAAAATTACCCATTATTTGCTGCGAATATATTTTAGGCTTATCTGCTTATTAATAATAAACACAAAACAATTTGTTAGCTAAAGTATTGATAAACTACATTTGTTGGTAAAGAATTAAAGTTTTGAGCCACAAATTTGAAAGATTTTGTCTTAAGCAACAGTCCAGTCCGCCTTAATATCACTCACTGTTTTGAAATTTTGACTCAATATTGAATAAAGTCTAAATCAAATAGTCTATAATGTACTGCATTTTATTAAAAGTTCGAATTCGTTTTTCTTAGTTTGATTAAAATTTTTGAAATTATTAAATTTACTTTAGGCATTCACTTTTTTGCGGTACTGATCAACTTCGTTTCATGTAAAAACTTTGATTTGTAAATAAAATCGCCAGAGAAACCATAACATTATGTCTTGTGATTTCTACAGTAGTTTAAATTGATTGTATTGTTGTCCACTTAACTATGACTAAAATAGCAATATGCTTACTTTTTTATATAAATCTATGATTATATGTATTAGATTATTAAGCTATTAGGTAGTTTTTTTGTCTGAGATTTAACAATAGCGATTTAAAATCGTTGTATGGAAAGTAAAAGTATTTTTTTTTAGTTTATGGTATTTAGTGGTTTTTGTTTGTGTTGAAGAGAAGAAATATTTATGACTCAATTATTTGCTATTTAAAAATGTAATCAAATTTTTTTGTTAAAAAGAAAAAAAAAGGCGAATTATAAATCATATAAATGTACCTAATTAACGATTTCCTATAAGGTTTTTGGTTTTATTTCGAAATAAAAATTTGTATTTTAAAACTTTTATATTGCCTTTATTTATGAACTACTGAAAAGGAAATTAATTTTATTGATTTGAAAATAAAATTGGCGAACTGGAATCTATTTAAATTTATAAAAAAAAACTGCAACTTCCTTTTACATGCGATGACAATTTTTACAGAAATTAATGAATTTAAAGGGGGTGTACACGCTCAAAATGCTTGACATTACGGCGAATTTACTCGTGTACTAGACGTATTATTCGCCGTCATATCTAAATCTTTTAGTTTTCCATACAGCATCGTCGGTGTTACACATACAAGCACATTTTCTCTAATACTACAATAGCGTTTGATGATAAATTTTAATATGCTAAAGAACCTAAAAGTATGCTTTAAGATACAAGAGTGAGTGTATGAATCATTTGTTTTAAGGATAGTTTAAAAACTGAACTGGCAACGATAAAATAAAGTAATTTGTTTTTATTTTTGTTTTTTCTTTTTGTTTTTCCCTTACAATAACCATTAGAGTTGAGAAAAAATCAACCATTTGTAATCGGGATTGTAAGAGAAGATAAACTCACTGTGTATAACGGGTAAGACTTTTGAGTGTTATAGTTCCCATTCGCTTAACAGTTTTTTTTGAATAATATCTTTAGCTTTTCAAAAACTTTGGATGAAGTTTCCTGATGATCTGGCCTAAGCAACCAGTGAAATGCGCTAAGGAATGAATAGCTTATCCCACCGACAATAAATTGGAGTTTATCAATAGTTAGAATTGAGAATTTAGCACATTAAAACTAAATCTTATTAATAAAATTTTTTAATATGTATTTATTTATTTTCTTGTACAACACAATTTTAATTAATCAATATAATACAAAGCCAGTTCTAGGATAGAGCGAATTCATAATATTGAAATTTGACTTTTATACACCATATCAATGCGGCAAATTAGTTTTCAACATATTAAAAAAAAATTAATTTAGTTGAGGCGAAAATCTTAAATTATATATGTAGTTAAAATTAACCTTTATTTAATGCAGCGAATTAGTATTTAATTATAATTTTGGGGAAATCGAGAAAAAGCGACTGTGTTATTCAAGAATTTTAAATAATTATTTTTTATATTTAATAACTTGAAAAAAAAAAAATTTTATAAAAACGATTTCGCCGTAATAAAAAATCCAATGAATTCCAAATTTTAATTTGCAGCAACTTAAATTCAGGTTCCAATTTGAATATAAATTTTTTGCGGCGAATTTATTTATTTTTTATTTGTAATAAAATTTTTCAAAAATAATAACAAGACGAGTAATTTCGGGATTTTGCCGCGTAAAGTTCTAAGATAATATTTAAAGAAAAACAAAGCTAACTTCTATTTCGAATATTTTTATTATTCAAATAATAACTGAAAATAGGTTACGGCGAACTTTCTACTGTTTGTTTTTGGTTTTTCAATGCGTAGAACTTTTAAAAACCAATACAAATAAATTTGTATCTGTTATAAAGTTTATTGCTAAAATTTTAGGTTTTAAGGTGGCCAATCGATTGTATTTTTGAAAATTTAAAATTGCATTTGAAATACTTAAAGAATGCGTAAAATGACTGGCGGTGAATTTAATTTTTTAAAATTGTCGTTTGTTTTAAAATTTCTTATGTATAAATTAGTTGCAGCGAATTGATTTTTTTTAACCAAATTTTAAATTGCTCTTGAACTACTTAAAGCATTTGTTAAAATAACTTGCGGCGAATTTGATTTTTATTTAAATTGTCTATTGTTTACGTATGGACATATATTTTAATTAACTTGCGGCGAATTTTTTTTTAAATTCTCATTTATTTTAAAATTTGTTATATATAAATTAGTTGCGGCGAATTGATTTTTTTTTTAGCAAATTTCTAAATTGCAGTTAAAATAACTAGCGACAAATTAAATTTTTTAATTGTCTATTGTTGACACACAAATTTAATTTTTGGTATGAACTCTTGTAAAATTTACCTGTTGTGAGTCATGACGATAAGGATTATTCGGTAAAACAATCTGATTTCCTGAAGCTGGACCAACTATATCCATTTTATGTTGGGAAACAAATTATAGCAAAATGAATCCTTTAAGATGTTATGAGCAAATAAATAGAGAGTGAGAGCTAAGATTATCCACAAACAATGTTACAATAATAATTTGTCATGATGCAACCAACCACGACCAGCAATGAAAAGAAAAATTTTAACGAACTTAACACACATACACATGCATACGATGGAAGTAAGGACCCGGTTTTTCTTATACACACAAGTTTGAGACAATGGCAACACAATGCTGGTTTTTAATTTTTTTTTTTTTGCTTTTTTGGTTTAAGGTGAGGAGATCGAGTTTAACGAAACGATCAACAGGTTTTCAGAAAATTTTAAAACAGGTATAAAAATATATATTTTTTTATATTTTAAGATTTTATGAAGTTTTATTTTTTTCACATGTTACACAAAGGTAGACATTCTTTTTTTTTTTGCTTCTTTTGGTTTTAAAACCATTAAGTGTATAGAAAATGAACTCAAGATTTTAAAAGATAAAATTAAACTTCTTTTGTTGTTTTTAAGTTTTAAAGATTTGTTTGAATTATTTTACATAATTTTTTTGTTAATTAAATAAAAAAATTTTACGGCACTTGTTTTGCTTTAGTTTGTTATATTTTATGTGGTATGTAATTAAAAATTATCACTATTATCTTTTTAAATTTAAGTAAACTGATTTTAAGCATAACTTTTATTAAGAATTAATATTCTTTTAATTTAATGACTATAAGACATGACGATTGTAAAGAATGTGATGATTTTATGGCCTTATTAACATTTTCTTTTTTTTTTCTATTATTTTTAAACTATTTTACACTATAATTTATCATTATTTCTTAAAAAAAAAAGCTAGAGAAACTCTAGCGCACGCGATTTTTAGACGTTTTAATTGTTTCAAATACACTCTCAATTTTTATGTTTAAGCTTTATGGTTATAAGTAGTTTAGTGAATTTTTTATATAAAAGTACAGACTCCAGTGATCTCTTAAAGCATTTTATTCAGCTAAGCTTTTTTTTTTTTAACAATTTTGCAATTAGTCCGTAAATCTTGTCCACTCGCCACGAAATCTCTTATGCTTTTGAAATGGACGCGCACATATTAGTAGAGATTTTTTTGTTTTGAGTCAGAGTTTTGATTTTTCATTTAGCCAGTAACCAAACCATAAAGCATATACAGACGGAAAGACGGACCTTAAGTCAGGCATACAGAATTAACAAACAAGGCAATCAGCCAAATATTATAAGCAAAACAAACACAATTGAAGAAGAAGAAAAACATAATGCTAAAACCAACAAAAACACACTCAAATCAACTCAACAGCATAAATAAAGTTTTTTTCTACAAGAAAAAAAGTCTACATTCTCCACTCCTCGATACCTTTGGCGACAGTAACAGGTAAGCACAGCATAAAATAATAAACAAACTACACAAACATACACTCACTTAAGACTTTCGTGTGTGTGTAAATGTTTACTAGCCAATTTTAAAATCAGAAAACACATGCAGGTAAAGGCAGGCATACCTTTAAAATAAACACGTATGAACCCTCACAAAAATACCCTGCAAATAAAATTGGACCACCTGATCCATTTTGATAAAATGGACAACTCCATGGACTGGTCCGATGTAATGCAAGCATGGACCATGTCAGTGTTGATAAATGTTTGTAGTGAGACGACATGTCTTCGTTTTTTAACGACATGCTTTCGTTTTTAAACGACTTCAAAACTAATCGTCTTGAGTATACCATGGAGTAGTTTTAAAACTACTCCTTAGTAGTCCAAAGGTGGGTTATATGGTCCTTCCCCAGGACATCGTTATGTTAAATAGACCATGTTTTTTCCATACGTTTGGGTTACTTTTGGACTAGTCCTGGTCCCTTGTGGGCTACTTTTTAGACGCGTGTTTGGACTGGTCCTCTTATTTGCAGGGTACACACGCACACATACGCTTACATTTTTCCAATCAAAACAAAAAATTTGTAACCAACATTTTGTTCACCTTAACAACATTTCGCTCTCACACACACACACCAAAATGAATACACAACACACGTACTCACACCTTTAAAATCAACAACAAAGCAATAATGAGAGTTAAAGAGTTTAAAAAAATGTTGACAAACTACTTTGGTAACAAAAAAAAAAACCCAGCTTAAATAGAGGCTTAGCAACATACACCCCTCTAAATAAACTCAACAGCACTCACACACGCGCTTGTTCACGGATAACGAATTTAATAGAAATATAATTTTTTATTTAGCACAACATTGTTTGTTGGGCTTTTTTTTTGTTAGTGTTGTGCATAACTCACCTTACAGCTACAAAACTACAAATTAAAGTTTTACCATACAAAGGTGCTTTAAAGCACAGGGCTGAAAAAGAGTTAAATGTTGAGGTAAAAATTAAAAACCAAAGTTAAATAATTTTGATTTGGAATACGATTCTGTTCATTTGGATTATTTTAGTTTTGGTGGTAAAAAAGAATTTTCGCCAGAGTGAATTATGCATTGCTACAGAAAAGTGCCATCTTTTGCCGTGGTTTATGGCGAGCATTTAGAACTATTGCTTGGGAAAAAGCAGATGAAGAATTAGGGGTATAACACGACTAAGATCTAGTCTTGTTCGGTTAAAAAGAGAAATATTTTAATAAAAAAAAAAAAAACAAAAAAAGTATTAATTTTAATTAATTTATAAATTGATCGCAGAAGTGTAAAGCTCTCAATGCATGTAGTTTAACGGCATTCAAAATAATCAATCAAAAACTTGAATTTGAATTTTTCGTTAGTTACGCCTTTTTGCATTTTAGCTAACAATATTTTGAATTAAAATTTTCAACAATTTTGCTAATGGAAAATATGTTTGTTTAGCAACCAAAACTAATTTCGGTATCGTTACCGATATTAAAGTATTTGTTATTTCGGTATCGGTATCAATTAAACGGTATTTAATATCGATATAACAAAGTTATCGGTTGCCAACCTTGGTGTTTTTTTCAATAAAGGTTATTCTTTGTCAACATATTAGTCGAATTTTTAAGTTTAAATCAATTCTTTTAAATATCCTTCTAAAGTCTTTATCTTTGTTTATTCCATATCTCTATTTTAACTCCTTTACTTTAAACTCTCTTTGCTGCATTTAGTATTCATGACCAGGAGCTTGATATTGTTCTCAAGTATGCAAAATGTACATATGACTATTTTAAGGTAAAAAGAACTTACGTGTTTATATATGTACATATGCATGTGTGTATGTTTGTATGTAAAAAAAAAGATTTTTCTTTTTATAATCGCCCAAGTCTTTTGATGATGATGATATTCTATTGGAGTTCCATTAAAAAAAACCCAACGTCACGAAAGGTATTTCATACTTTTTTTGTTTTGTTTTGCTTTATATGATTATTTATTGTGTGTTTTCTGTATTTTTCTATACGATTATGTTATTTTATCTACTTAGTATGGCATTTCAAAACAATAGGGAATTTTGTATTGTTTTGTGATCGATAATAAGAAGAGAGCATTGTGAATGAGTTCAATACAAATACTTGAATTTTGATGGCAAACGAATACTAATTGAGAAACATAAAAGAAATGATTAGGGAATTTCGCGTGAAGGGAGAATTTCTCATTCGCTTTAAAAGATTCTTACTTAATAAAAGTGTGTTTGCCAAAAAATCTAAAATTAAGTAAAAAATTAAATTCCATTTCTAGTGACGCCATCGGAAGGCAATTAAGACGGGTTCAAACAGAGATCAAAGGCATCATCCATACACGGATCGGCATCAAAATGATTTTCTGAAACTTTTACTTTTTAGGACATTTCTCTTTTTTGGGGGGGTGCTTTAAAACCAGGTAGATAAGTCCATGATGACATTATTGCTCAATTGAATTGGAGATTAAGCCATAATGGCCTTATTGCCCAATCATTGAGAGGTAAGGTCATATTTAAAATTTTGCGAAATGAGAGATATAGCCATGTTTTTTCGCAAACGAGAGATAAAGCCATATTTTTTCAGAAAATCCTTAGTTATCATTGAAAAACATTTTTTTATTCTTGTGACGCACGCAGGAAAACTTTATTCGGCGAAGCCACCTGCCGCGTCCTACTGGAGGAACAAAACTTTTAAACACGGCCGCCAGCCAGATTTCAATACTGAACTTTAGTGTCTCCGGAACTGAAATGAGAGATAAAGCCATTTTCTAATATTGCTAATGTGAGCTACGACCATGATGGCTTTATCTACCATTCAAATGAAAAAAAGGCTTTATCTCCCTATTGAATGAGAGATAAAGTCATCATGGCCTTATCTACCATGGTATTAAAGCACCCCCCTCTTTTTTCTATATTTAGACTCTAAATGACGATCACAAATTAATAATCATGTTAATCTCTTTCCACTGTCATTGATCATCAACTATTTGATTGAACCATTATAATCTATTAATTAAAAATCTTGACTTGAACATTACCTTAAAAATTATGTTATTTAAAAAAAAAAAAAAAACTCATTAAACTTGTCAACACGAGTTTATTTTGAGATGGGTGTTAGTTGAAAACTTGCAAAAAACTAAATGCAAAATTCTATGTTCAATAAAAAAAAAATATTCAGCATACACAGAAGTATTTCACATATTTACACATTGAATATTTAACACACCCATTTCGAACGAAGTTACAAATTATATGCACCTAGAGAAAAAATTGTAGAAAAAAATAAATATAAAAAAGCAAAGATTAAAGTTAAAAAACACTTAAGATCGACAAACTGCCTGTTACTAAATCTCGACAATAATTTATAAGACTGTATGTTGGCGATTTTGGTTTTCTCAATATACCAGCAAAAAAATTTCTTTTCAGTAGCAAATACCTCTTAAAATATGTGTGAAGTCAGCTGACTGAATTTATCTGTACGGTAAATAAAAAATAGGCAGATGAGGGTGGATTATGCTTCGTACAGATCTTTAAATAATGTAAGGAGTGGCAAAGTGCTGAAAATATACTGCCAAGAAAAATTGCCACCAATAAATAGCAACAAAAAAAAAAAAAAAAAACTTCAATACTTGCAACGCGAAATGTAACTAGACTATATTGTGTGCCATACACACAGAAAAAAAATACCAATGTTAAAATAACATGGCAACATGTTGATTAAGAATCATGGTAAATTTCTGCGAAAGTATGCGCTTTATTTAAATTTATCATTATTTCATATTAATTTTAAATGAAAAATTATAAAAATAACCTTAAATCACGTTTATATAATATTATGCACTGTTAAAATAACATTGTTCAATATTGAATCCATAAAAACCTCTTTTATATTAAAAAAATCAAAACCTTATCTTGTTAAATTAACATGCATACATACTTAATTATGTACATTTTTTTATTTTCATGTTAAAAACATGTTATAAAAAGAAGACAATTCCCGTATTCTTTTAATTAAAATTATTTAGTTAAGTAGTACATCAAGTTTTCAAAGTAGAATGATGACGGGCCATTCTGATGATGCTTTTGTTAACAAAGGAGATACAAAATATGTGATACATGTGTTATAGGGATAATTGTTTTGAGTTATTCTTAAATAAATGCATATGGTGTCTTCACACTGTTATATCACACTCCAACCTATTGGATACTACATAAAATTCCCGTTGTTTTAACTAGAAATAACTTTCATTCAACGTGTTTCGGATTGTTATTTCAATATAAATGACATTTTGCTCAAACTTTACTGCAATGTTAAACTAAAATGAATTATAGTTATTTCAAAAGAAAACAATGTTGTTCGCAAGTTATTGTAAAATCATGTTAAATTAACATAAAACAACAATGAAGCGAAATCACTACTGAAAAATGTAAAATCAACCTTGTTTTGAACGAATTAGCATTGATTTTTTTCTGTGTGTACGGTTTTGAAAAGTTAGTTCGTGTTCCCTAAATATCGGTCCCAAAAGTTTTTTGAATTTTTTGAAAAGGCGTTTGGTATGAAAAGTACTGCTGAGCTAAAATACTTTTCCAGATGTCTTCAGTATAATTGTATGTCGATTCTTTTCTAAGAAAATATTAACCCTCCAACTGTCATTTTAAGTGGTAATTTTTGTCCTTTTTAAACTTCCCCACAAAAGTATACTAAGACGGCACTTTAGAGGGTTAAAATGTTCAACGAAAATTTTCTGCATACAATTTTACTAGGGGTCTTCTAAGACCAAAAGTTCGTGCAATGTATGTAAAACGGATTTTCGAAATTTCGGGCATTGAAATTCTTGAATTTCTTGAAAATGCGTTTGGTACAAGTCAAACAAATATACTAAATGTACTTCTGAGCTAAAAGACTATTTCAGATGTCTTCAGTAGAATTGTATGGAAATTCTTTTCTTAGAATATATTAACCCTCTAACACTCATTTTAATGGGTCATTTTTGCCAATTTTTTAATTTTTCGAAAACCCGTTTTACATACATTGCACAATTATTTGGTCTTAGAAGACCAGAAGCCAACAAAAATTGTCAGTTCACACGGTTGAAAGACATTTTTAGCACATTTTACTGACAATATTGCTAGATCTGACTACCGCTCTGCGACAGAGTATTAGCAGATTAAACTTTGAGAAACCCAAATTTCTTTAAACTACACTTTTTCGTTGGGGAAAAAGATAATCGCCTAATGTGAAAAAGCCAATAAGAAGTGGATTCGATTAAAATACATACAATTTATGATCCATTAGATTTTAAGTGAATTGAATTCAACTGGTGTTTGAAAAATACCCTAAATAGAATAACGTCGATATTAAGGAAAAACTGTTCTGATGTAAAGGGTGTATTTTTAAGTCCGATAGAACTTACAAAAGAGTTTTGTTTCAAAAGAACAGTCACACTTGCATCCTTTGTGCGAAGTATTTGTCTATGTGGTTGTTGATGTATTTTGACGAGAATATCTGTATTATATCAAAAATTTTACTTATAAAGTTGAAATCGCCCTAATTCAAACATCTGACTTTGTGATTATTGGGTTAATTTTAATGCTGTAACTTTTAACACATTTATTTACTTCTCCATCTAAGGATCTAGTTTTTCAATTAAGAACTTTTAGCTATAAGATAAATAATATTATTAAACATTTAAATTTTATAGCATTTTCAACAATTCAAAACCACATGACTCAACATTGCTGCAATACCCAACTACAACTCAAAACTATTAAAATCAAATTAAGCACAAGACATAAAACAACTTATAGAATACAGTTTTTGAAGAAAAAAAATTCTCCTTTTTTTGTGCCTTTGTTCAAACAAAAAATCAAACATTTTCGCTAAATTAACTTGCATTTTTTTTTAGAAGTCATTCTTGATCTTTATTTCGAAACCAGTTTCTTGCATTTTATTGTTGTAAAAAGTATAAAGAACTTTTTTATTTGTGGTTAAAATGCCACTGAATTAAGGGAACAGGAAATGTGTTTAAAAGTTTACAACTACAAAGGGAAGAAAAAAAATTTTAAGGCGAAATTTTGAATAGCAAAAAAAAAACGAAAAAAAGAAATAAATAAATGTACGAAAATACTAAAAGTTAAGTATTCAAGGCAAGACGAATTAATTGCACTGTTTTTTTTACAGCATTGGGTGAATAAATTAAAAATGCGAAATTTTTGAAGAAAGTTTATTGTGAATGATTTGTACAAATCAAATTTATTTAAAGTGAATTCGGCCTAAAAACGAAAATGCCTATATTTTGCGAGGCCAAGAATGAACCAAGCTGATTCCTGGCACCCAGTTTTTAAGTTAAACTTAAGGGCATAATAAACCACACAAAATGCTTGGCAAACACACACATTGTTTCGGTTTGGGCTTTGCCAATAAACAACACAAACATTCTCCGTACAAACATACATTTTCATTTTTGTTTTGTTTTCAATGAATGCAAATGCCAATAGTGCTGCGGCAATTTGCTTAAAGCGGGGAAGAAATTATAAAATAAAGGCAAAAAATTTAAAGTAAAATATGATTTAAACAATGAGCTGTTTTGTGGCAAGCAATACTACTAAAAAGATTTAATTTAACATTAAAAATTAATTGAATTGAATACATTTAGCATTAGACGCCACAAAAAGTTTGTCAAATATCCAACGTGTCTGCTAAATATTAAAAATGTTTAATATTTCTGCAAACATTGCTTCAAATGTTTGTCCAAACAGCAAACACCCCAATTAACAACACAAAATGTTTGTACAAACTTAAAATTTGGACATGTTTGCCAAGCCATTTGTGAGGTTTATTATGCCCTTTATTTCACTAAAAGCTTTTTGTAACGATCAAAATCAATGGGTAAGAATTTAATAAAACGGCTTCATGTCAGTTTGCTTTATACACATCAATTGTGTTCGCTGTGAATATATATGATATTCGGCTTTGGGCCGAATTAACGGCTAATTTTAAAGATTTCTTGCACTGCGGGTTGTCGTAAGGGTTACAGTTTTAATCGATGCAAAACTCTCTGATTAAACTTAAGAAAAACTTAACAAATCAGCGGGTGGTTACAGGTTTGCCGCACTGAATAAAATTATTTTGATGAATGTACATTTGAATCGAACATGCAGCAAATTAATTGCAAGCATTCTTTGCTTCATCACACAGAAAAAAATCAATGTAAATTCGTTCAAAACAAGGTAGATTTTACATTTTTCAGTAGTGATTTTACTTCATTGTTGTTTCATGTTAATTTAACATGATTTTACAATAACTTGCGAGCAACATTTTTTTCTTTTAAAATAACTATAATTTATGTTAATTTAAAATTGCAGTAAAGTTAGAGCAAACTGTCATTTACATTTAGTGAAATAACAATCCGAATCGCGTTGAATGAAAGTAAATTTCATGTAGAATTTATTTTAGAATAATTTAAAACACTCCCCTGTAACACATGTTTCACTTGTTATGTATCTCATTTGTTAACAGAAGCATCAGCAGAATGGCCCGATATGGTTTTCGTCATCATTCAAAAATCATAAATAATTTTTATTAAAAGAATACGGGAATTGCATTCTTTTTATAACATATTTTAAACATGAAAATAAAAAAATGTACTTTAGTATGTTAATTTAACATAATAAACATTTTATTTTAATATAAAACAGGTTTTTATGGATTCAATATTGAACAATTTTATTTTAACAGTGAATAATATTAAATAAACGTGATTTAAGGTTATTTTTATAATTTTTCATTTCAAATTAATATGAAATAATGATAAATTTAAATAAAGCGCATACTTTTGCAGAAATTAACCATGATTTTTAATCAACATTTTGCCATGTTATTTTAACATTGGTATTTTTTTTCTGTGTGTATGGCAGATTTGCTCCACCAATAGTCTAGTTACATTTCGCGTTGCAAGTATTGAGGCTGTTTTTTTTGTTTTTTTTTTTTTGTTGCTATTGGTGGCAATTTTTCTTGGCAGTATATTTTCAGCACATTGCCACTCCTAACACTATTTAAAGATCTGTACGAAGCATAATCCACCCTCATCTGCCTATTTTTTATTTACCGTACAGATAAATTCAGTCAGCTGACTTCACATATATTTTAAGAGGTATTTGCTACAGAAAAGAATTTTTTTTTGCTGGTATATTGAGAAAACCCAAATCGCCAACATACAGTCTTATAAATTAGTGTCGAGATTTAGTAACAGGCAGTTTGTCGATCTTAAGTGTTTTTTAACTTTAATCTTTGCTTTTTTATATTTATTTTTTTCTACAATTTTTTTCTCTAGGTGCATATACATAGTTTGTAACTTCGTTCGAAATGGGTGTGTTAAATTTCTGATAGTTTAGCAATTTTTATGGAATTTTTGCCATTATGATGTTTTTAGGGACTTTTAATCCATTTTATGGCTTGTTTAAAGTATTAAAAATGTTCGCTATTTTTGCACATTTTCCGAATGTTTGCAATTTTCGCGTAACTTTTTGTTGCTCTTTTCGGCAATCGTTGCCTTTATAAAGATATCCCATATTCATATTAAGCCGAAGTCTGTTTTTTACAGGGCAGCATCCCAATAAAAAATGGAGCCGAAGTCTGTATTTTACAGGGCACCATCCAAATAAAAAATGGAGCTTCCAACGAAGCAGGTTTGTAAGAGAGAAACATAAAAGTTTCGCTTACCATAGCGCTTACGGAAGACAGGAATTTTATATTGCAAGTTCCCACTTTGAAGCAATACATTTTTGACACAATAAGCACATTATTCAGCGCATATAAAAATTGTTGAATGTAACGATCAGCTTAATACACTGAACGTTTTTTTACAGTTATTTTTGATGCTCACCCTTAAAAACCTGCTTCGTAGTAAGGGAATTCCGCAGCACTTTAAATGTTATTTTTTTTTTATTAAAGTTGTTGAGAGTTCTTTCACTTACTTTACTGCATTTCTGTATGTCTTATTGCGTAGCGCATAATTGTGCGCTTATTTTTTTAAATGTACCATTAGTGCTTCGCAAAATGATAAAATTTTTTATTACACGAAAAGTGTAATTAATGTTTATGGCATTGGTAAGAGTGAATTTTTTAAAATAAATCAAGGTACCCTTTTTTAAAGCACAACATTTTTAAGAAACGAACATCAAATTGCATATTTTTAATAAAAACTTATTATAGCTGTGCTTTAAAAACAAGACGACATCGTTACATTGCTGTTATAGAATACAAGTTTTGTATCGAATTGATAACGATGTCGATAAAAATTGATATTGAAATTAAATTGATGACGATGACGACGTCGACGTCGGCGTTAAAGGGAATAAAGGTGAATGTTAAGATATTAAAAAAATGGATTACGTATTTGAAAATATGCCACCAGAAATCACCCGACGAAATGGTAACGTTTCTTTTAAAACAAATGCCATTTTGTCCGTGATGGCACAACAATAATAGAATTTATTGCCACTTTTCTAGTGATGACACAAAAATAGTCGGAAAATCTAGAATAGAATACAATGAGATAGGAACACCTTGTAAAGATGTTGATTTTAAGCTCTTTTTTTTATGGGAAAATTTCAAAATCTTCGCAAATTGATGGTAGATGTTAGATATTGGCAAGTATGAAAAGGTTATAATAAGTGAGAATAACTAAAAAAAAATCAACTTCATAGTAAACAAAAAAATAAATAAAATCAACTGTTTCTTTGAGGCCACCTTATAAATACCCTGCAAGTAAAATTGGACCACCTGATCCATTTTGATAAAATGGACTACTCCATGGACTGGTCCGATGTAATGCAAGCATGGACAATGTCATTGTTAAAAAGTGTTTGTAGTGAGACGACATGTCTTCAGTGTTTAACGACGTGCTTTCGTTTTTAAGCGACTTCAAAACTAATACTCTTGTGTAAACCATGGAGTCAAAAAGTGGGTTATATGGTCCTCCCCTAGGACATCGTAATGTTGAATAGACCATGTGTTTTCCATACGTTTGGGTTACTTTTGGAGTACTCTTTGCACGCCTGTTTGGACTGGTCCTATTATTTGCAGGGTAAATACTCTTGACAAGTTTTTATTTTGGTTACACCACAGGGCTGCCAGATAAATTTGTGATAAAATCGTCAGTTTCCTGAGAAAAAATTAAAAAATCGTCTTTATCGTTTCGGAGAATCGTCAAAAAAATATCGGACAACTTAAAATTTAGTTAAAAAAAACATTCAAACAAAAACATAATTACTTCCAGCTAGCATTTTCAATCGTGTAAGAGCTACTGGGAGTCTCATGAAGAGCGTCTTTGATCGTCGATGACCGCATTTAATCGTAGAAGATTCCTCACACGGGAAAACTGCGACACGAGTGAGATTCTTCCATAGCATAGCAAGAGACGCTTCTTTAATCGTTGTGGGGATCGTTTAAGACGTGGGTAAATATAGTCTAACGAGACTTTCATGTCAAGGATCGTATGCGACTCATGTAGATCTTCTCTTACAACTCGTGAAATGATTGCCGTATTATTGTTGAAAATATGATTTATACAGCGAGCCGTAAAAGGTTCATTTGATGATGGCTTGACGAAAGATAAACAGAGTGTAACATTGTTGTTTTTGTACTCTGAAAATAATCAAAGATTTTCTTAAAACTTGCATGCCTGCGGGAAATTTGTGTCAATTGGTCCAACAGACTGGTCCTGGGAGTTGTGAAAATAGAACAGGTACAAAAAGAAATAACTCGTGACCAGTGAAAGGAGAACCAATCATGTAACTAGTTTATGAAGAACAAAAAGGTGAAAAAAGTAATGAATTACAGTACAGTCTTCACCGGTGGTATGACTCATTTTTTGGGACTTTCTAAAATTTAGTTCCTAAAATATAGTTCTAGGACTTGTTTTACTGAAAAAATACTACATTGTATTAAAATAACACTACATTATAGTAACTGTAACTAAACACGTCCATTTAGAATAGATTGTGACTGGTCAAATGGTGTCAATTGACCCCCTCCAATGACAACCCCATGTAAAAGTGATAGGTCTTATTCATAGAAAGTGTGAGAACTAGAACCGGTCTCTACCACCAAAGACCTATCACAGGAGTACTTTGGTGTATTACAGCCGTACCTAAACAAAAGTTTTTCTAGATATTGAATAGAGCGTCCTGAACGCTTTTGGAAAAACCGATTTTGACAGCTCGTTTAGTAGTAAAGTTTGCCCCTATTGCTAATTAAAAATGGCGATTTAGCTATTTTTTGGTCAATCTAGCGTTTTTATCTCCATTTTTATTTATATTTTGTGGGTTTTATTTAACAAGAAAGCTATCAGCGTAAAAGCTAAGCGAAAGAAAACGTTCCGCCTTCCGCTCTTGCTAAGATACGGATGTTAAACATTCCAGGATTAAAAAACGAAATTGTCAGAAAATGTTATGTTTTATTCAGACTTTGGAGACTGAAAAAATCGTCACTTTTTAGAAAAAAATCTGCAAATCGGCACTTTGCTAATTTCGGAACAAAAAACGTCAAAATGACGATAAATCTTCAAATCTGGCAGGCATGGTTAAAGAGCTGTTTTATGATTTTTCTTAATTTTAGTAGTGCTACCATACTTTTATCTTAATTAAATATGTAACATAAAACTGCAACCTTAATTTAAATAAAAATTTACTAAATACGTATTTAACCATGAAGTAAAAAACTGTACATTAATCTATGGTATGGTATCTGTAGTATAGTATTCAAAATGAAAATTTGGCATGAAGTTAGCACACATTTGATTCATAATACACAACTAAACTTTGGCTAACAATTTGCTTAAATCTTGATAACGAGCTGTCAAACTTTTGCCAACTTGTAAAAAAACCGCCATATAATGTCAATCAATTTTGTTGGTATCTTTTTTAATTTACTGTCTGTTATTTTGAATTTGATTTCTTCTTTTATTAATTTGATTTTTAAAACTTCTTAAAATGTTTATATGTACAGAGAAACACAAAATAAATTAAATGACAAATCCAGCGACGATTAATGGAAAAAGTGTTGATTTATTAAAAGTTACCAGATGGACGAAAGTTTGTTTTGAATTACTCTGTGCTAATAACCCGCTAAGCTTAATCAGCATTCTAGTTAGCAGCTCGTTGTACGTAGCGTACAAAATGTGGCTAACTTTTTGTTATGAATACGGCTGTACATGCTAAATATCATCTATAGTCCAGACCCAATGTAGGGTATAAAAAAAAACCCCAACCAGACATTTCATGCTATATATTTATTTTACTGCAACTACTGTTTAACAAAATTCCATTTATCATGCTACCAACGACTAAAAACATTCTGGCACTCTGCCATTTACCAAATACATTTGAACCGTTTTTAAGGTGGTGAAAAAGCCAATAAGAAGTGGATTCGATTAAAATACATACAATTTATGATCCATTAGATTTTAAGTGAATTGAATTCAACTGGTGTTTGAAAAATACCCTAAATAGAATAACGTCGATATTAAGGAAAAACTGTTCTGATGTAAAGGGTGTATTTTTAAGTCCGATAGAACTTACAAAAGAGTTTTGTTTCAAAAGAACAGTCACACTTGCATCCTTTGTGCGAAGTATTTGTCTATGTGGTTGTTGATGTATTTTGACGAGAATATCTGTATTATATCAAAAATTTTACTTATAAAGTTGAAATCGCCCTAATTCAAACATCTGACTTTGTGATTATTGGGTTAATTTTAATGCTGTAACTTTTAACACATTTATTTACTTCTCCATCTAAGGATCTAGTTTTTCAATTAAGAACTTTTAGCTATAAGATAAATAATATTATTAAACATTTAAATTTTATAGCATTTTCAACAATTCAAAACCACATGACTCAACATTGCTGCAATACCCAACTACAACTCAAAACTATTAAAATCAAATTAAGCACAAGACATAAAACAACTTATAGAATACAGTTTTTGAAGAAAAAAAATTCTCCTTTTTTTGTGCCTTTGTTCAAACAAAAAATCAAACATTTTCGCTAAATTAACTTGCATTTTTTTTTAGAAGTCATTCTTGATCTTTATTTCGAAACCAGTTTCTTGCATTTTATTGTTGTAAAAAGTATAAAGAACTTTTTTATTTGTGGTTAAAATGCCACTGAATTAAGGGAACAGGAAATGTGTTTAAAAGTTTACAACTACAAAGGGAAGAAAAAAAATTTTAAGGCGAAATTTTGAATAGCAAAAAAAAAACGAAAAAAAGAAATAAATAAATGTACGAAAATACTAAAAGTTAAGTATTCAAGGCAAGACGAATTAATTGCACTGTTTTTTTTACAGCATTGGGTGAATAAATTAAAAATGCGAAATTTTTGAAGAAAGTTTATTGTGAATGATTTGTACAAATCAAATTTATTTAAAGTGAATTCGGCCTAAAAACGAAAATGCCTATATTTTGCGAGGCCAAGAATGAACCAAGCTGATTCCTGGCACCCAGTTTTTAAGTTAAACTTAAGGGCATAATAAACCACACAAAATGCTTGGCAAACACACACATTGTTTCGGTTTGGGCTTTGCCAATAAACAACACAAACATTCTCCGTACAAACATACATTTTCATTTTTGTTTTGTTTTCAATGAATGCAAATGCCAATAGTGCTGCGGCAATTTGCTTAAAGCGGGGAAGAAATTATAAAATAAAGGCAAAAAATTTAAAGTAAAATATGATTTAAACAATGAGCTGTTTTGTGGCAAGCAATACTACTAAAAAGATTTAATTTAACATTAAAAATTAATTGAATTGAATACATTTAGCATTAGACGCCACAAAAAGTTTGTCAAATATCCAACGTGTCTGCTAAATATTAAAAATGTTTAATATTTCTGCAAACATTGCTTCAAATGTTTGTCCAAACAGCAAACACCCCAATTAACAACACAAAATGTTTGTACAAACTTAAAATTTGGACATGTTTGCCAAGCCATTTGTGAGGTTTATTATGCCCTTTATTTCACTAAAAGCTTTTTGTAACGATCAAAATCAATGGGTAAGAATTTAATAAAACGGCTTCATGTCAGTTTGCTTTATACACATCAATTGTGTTCGCTGTGAATATATATGATATTCGGCTTTGGGCCGAATTAACGGCTAATTTTAAAGATTTCTTGCACTGCGGGTTGTCGTAAGGGTTACAGTTTTAATCGATGCAAAACTCTCTGATTAAACTTAAGAAAAACTTAACAAATCAGCGGGTGGTTACAGGTTTGCCGCACTGAATAAAATTATTTTGATGAATGTACATTTGAATCGAACATGCAGCAAATTAATTGCAAGCATTCTTTGCTTCATCACACAGAAAAAAATCAATGTAAATTCGTTCAAAACAAGGTAGATTTTACATTTTTCAGTAGTGATTTTACTTCATTGTTGTTTCATGTTAATTTAACATGATTTTACAATAACTTGCGAGCAACATTTTTTTCTTTTAAAATAACTATAATTTATGTTAATTTAAAATTGCAGTAAAGTTAGAGCAAACTGTCATTTACATTTAGTGAAATAACAATCCGAATCGCGTTGAATGAAAGTAAATTTCATGTAGAATTTATTTTAGAATAATTTAAAACACTCCCCTGTAACACATGTTTCACTTGTTATGTATCTCATTTGTTAACAGAAGCATCAGCAGAATGGCCCGATATGGTTTTCGTCATCATTCAAAAATCATAAATAATTTTTATTAAAAGAATACGGGAATTGCATTCTTTTTATAACATATTTTAAACATGAAAATAAAAAAAATGTACTTTAGTATGTTAATTTAACATAATAAACATTTTATTTTAATATAAAACAGGTTTTTATGGATTCAATATTGAACAATTTTATTTTAACAGTGAATAATATTAAATAAACGTGATTTAAGGTTATTTTTATAATTTTTCATTTCAAATTAATATGAAATAATGATAAATTTAAATAAAGCGCATACTTTTGCAGAAATTAACCATGATTTTTAATCAACATTTTGCCATGTTATTTTAACATTGGTATTTTTTTTCTGTGTGTATGGCAGATTTGCTCCACCAATAGTCTAGTTACATTTCGCGTTGCAAGTATTGAGGCTGTTTTTTTTGTTTTTTTTTTTTTGTTGCTATTGGTGGCAATTTTTCTTGGCAGTATATTTTCAGCACATTGCCACTCCTAACACTATTTAAAGATCTGTACGAAGCATAATCCACCCTCATCTGCCTATTTTTTATTTACCGTACAGATAAATTCAGTCAGCTGACTTCACATATATTTTAAGAGGTATTTGCTACAGAAAAGAATTTTTTTTTGCTGGTATATTGAGAAAACCCAAATCGCCAACATACAGTCTTATAAATTAGTGTCGAGATTTAGTAACAGGCAGTTTGTCGATCTTAAGTGTTTTTTAACTTTAATCTTTGCTTTTTTATATTTATTTTTTTCTACAATTTTTTTCTCTAGGTGCATATACATAGTTTGTAACTTCGTTCGAAATGGGTGTGTTAAATTTCTGATAGTTTAGCAATTTTTATGGAATTTTTGCCATTATGATGTTTTTAGGGACTTTTAATCCATTTTATGGCTTGTTTAAAGTATTAAAAATGTTCGCTATTTTTGCACATTTTCCGAATGTTTGCAATTTTCGCGTAACTTTTTGTTGCTCTTTTCGGCAATCGTTGCCTTTATAAAGATATCCCATATTCATATTAAGCCGAAGTCTGTTTTTTACAGGGCAGCATCCCAATAAAAAATGGAGCCGAAGTCTGTATTTTACAGGGCACCATCCAAATAAAAAATGGAGCTTCCAACGAAGCAGGTTTGTAAGAGAGAAACATAAAAGTTTCGCTTACCATAGCGCTTACGGAAGACAGGAATTTTATATTGCAAGTTCCCACTTTGAAGCAATACATTTTTGACACAATAAGCACATTATTCAGCGCATATAAAAATTGTTGAATGTAACGATCAGCTTAATACACTGAATGTTTTTTTACAGTTATTTTTGATGCTCACCCTTAAAAACCTGCTTCGTAGTAAGGGAATTCCGCAGCACTTTAAATGTTATTTTTTTTTTATTAAAGTTGTTGAGAGTTCTTTCACTTACTTTACTGCATTTCTGTATGTCTTATTGCGTAGCGCATATTTTTTTAAATGTACCATTAGTGCTTCGCAAAATGATAAAATTTTTTATTACACGAAAAGTGTAATTAATGTTTATGGCATTGGTAAGAGTGAATTTTTTAAAATAAATCAAGGTACCCTTTTTTAAAGCACAACATTTTTAAGAAACGAACATCAAATTGCATATTTTTAATAAAAACTTATTATAGCTGTGCTTTAAAAACAAGACGACATCGTTACATTGCTGTTATAGAATACAAGTTTTGTATCGAATTGATAACGATGTCGATAAAAATTGATATTGAAATTAAATTGATGACGATGACGACGTCGACGTCGGCGTTAAAGGGAATAAAGGTGAATGTTAAGATATTAAAAAAATGGATTACGTATTTGAAAATATGCCACCAGAAATCACCCGACGAAATGGTAACGTTTCTTTTAAAACAAATGCCATTTTGTCCGTGATGGCACAACAATAATAGAATTTATTGCCACTTTTCTAGTGATGACACAAAAATAGTCGGAAAATCTAGAATAGAATACAATGAGATAGGAACACCTTGTAAAGATGTTGATTTTAAGCTCTTTTTTTTATGGGAAAATTTCAAAATCTTCGCAAATTGATGGTAGATGTTAGATATTGGCAAGTATGAAAAGGTTATAATAAGTGAGAATAACTAAAAAAAAATCAACTTCATAGTAAACAAAAAAATAAATAAAATCAACTGTTTCTTTGAGGCCACCTTCTAAATACCCTGCAAGTAAAATTGGACCACCTGATCCATTTTGATAAAATGGACTACTCCATGGACTGGTCCGATGTAATGCAAGCATGGACAATGTCATTGTTAAAAAGTGTTTGTAGTGAGACGACATGTCTTCAGTGTTTAACGACGTGCTTTCGTTTTTAAGCGACTTCAAAACTAATACTCTTGTGTAAACCATGGAGTCAAAAAGTGGGTTATATGGTCCTCCCCTAGGACATCGTAATGTTGAATAGACCATGTGTTTTCCATACGTTTGGGTTACTTTTGGAGTACTCTTTGCACGCCTGTTTGGACTGGTCCTATTATTTGCAGGGTAAATACTCTTGACAAGTTTTTATTTTGGTTACACCACAGGGCTGCCAGATAAATTTGTGATAAAATCGTCAGTTTCCTGAGAAAAAATTAAAAAATCGTCTTTATCGTTTCGGAGAATCGTCAAAAAAATATCGGACAACTTAAAATTTAGTTAAAAAAAACATTCAAACAAAAACATAATTACTTCCAGCTAGCATTTTCAATCGTGTAAGAGCTACTGGGAGTCTCATGAAGAGCGTCTTTGATCGTCGATGACCGCATTTAATCGTAGAAGATTCCTCACACGGGAAAACTGCGACACGAGTGAGATTCTTCCATAGCATAGCAAGAGACGCTTCTTTAATCGTTGTGGGGATCGTTTAAGACGTGGGTAAATATAGTCTAACGAGACTTTCATGTCAAGGATCGTATGCGACTCATGTAGATCTTCTCTTACAACTCGTGAAATGATTGCCGTATTATTGTTGAAAATATGATTTATACAGCGAGCCGTAAAAGGTTCATTTGATGATGGCTTGACGAAAGATAAACAGAGTGTAACATTGTTGTTTTTGTACTCTGAAAATAATCAAAGATTTTCTTAAAACTTGCATGCCTGCGGGAAATTTGTGTCAATTGGTCCAACAGACTGGTCCTGGGAGTTGTGAAAATAGAACAGGTACAAAAAGAAATAACTCGTGACCAGTGAAAGGAGAACCAATCATGTAACTAGTTTATGAAGAACAAAAAGGTGGAAAAAGTAATGAATTACAGTACAGTCTTCACCGGTGGTATAACTCATTTTTTGGGACTTTCTAAAATTTAGTTCCTAAAATATAGTTCTAGGACTTGTTTTACTGAAAAAATACTACATTGTATTAAAATAACACTACATTATAGTAACTGTAACTAAACACGTCCATTTAGAATAGATTGTGACTGGTCAAATGGTGTCAATTGACCCCCTCCAATGACAACCCCATGTAAAAGTGATAGGTCTTATTCATAGAAAGTGTGAGAACTAGAACCGGTCTCTACCACCAAAGACCTATCACAGGAGTACTTTGGTGTATTACAGCCGTACCTAAACAAAAGTTTTTCTAGATATTGAATAGAGCGTCCTGAACGCTTTTGGAAAAACCGATTTTGACAGCTCGTTTAGTAGTAAAGTTTGCCCCTATTGCTAATTAAAAATGGCGATTTAGCTATTTTTTGGTCAATCTAGCGTTTTTATCTCCATTTTTATTTATATTTTGTGGGTTTTATTTAACAAGAAAGCTATCAGCGTAAAAGCTAAGCGAAAGAAAACGTTCCGCCTTCCGCTCTTGCTAAGATACGGATGTTAAACATTCCAGGATTAAAAAACGAAATTGTCAGAAAATGTTATGTTTTATTCAGACTTTGGAGACTGAAAAAATCGTCACTTTTTAGAAAAAAATCTGCAAATCGGCACTTTGCTAATTTCGGAACAAAAAACGTCAAAATGACGATAAATCTTCAAATCTGGCAGGCATGGTTAAAGAGCTGTTTTATGATTTTTCTTAATTTTAGTAGTGCTACCATACTTTTATCTTAATTAAATATGTAACATAAAACTGCAACCTTAATTTAAATAAAAATTTACTAAATACGTATTTAACCATGAAGTAAAAAACTGTACATTAATCTATGGTATGGTATCTGTAGTATAGTATTCAAAATGAAAATTTGGCATGAAGTTAGCACACATTTGATTCATAATACACAACTAAACTTTGGCTAACAATTTGCTTAAATCTTGATAACGAGCTGTCAAACTTTTGCCAACTTGTAAAAAAACCGCCATATAATGTCAATCAATTTTGTTGGTATCTTTTTTAATTTACTGTCTGTTATTTTGAATTTGATTTCTTCTTTTATTAATTTGATTTTTAAAACTTCTTAAAATGTTTATATGTACAGAGAAACACAAAATAAATTAAATGACAAATCCAGCGACGATTAATGGAAAAAGTGTTGATTTATTAAAAGTTACCAGATGGACGAAAGTTTGTTTTGAATTACTCTGTGCTAATAACCCGCTAAGCTTAATCAGCATTCTAGTTAGCAGCTCGTTGTACGTAGCGTACAAAATGTGGCTAACTTTTTGTTATGAATACGGCTGTACATGCTAAATATCATCTATAGTCCAGACCCAATGTAGGGTATAAAAAAAAACCCCAACCAGACATTTCATGCTATATATTTATTTTACTGCAACTACTGTTTAACAAAATTCCATTTATCATGCTACCAACGACTAAAAACATTCTGGCACTCTGCCATTTACCAAATACATTTGAACCGTTTTTAAGGTGGCGAAAAGTAAAAAAAAAAGATCACTAATGTTAAGAAATTAACAACAAAAAAATAAAAAAATAACCATTTTTTTTTTGTGGATTTTCCAAAAGAAAGTGTTACACAAGTTTGTTTTGCTTAAAAAAGTTTCACGTCTTTTGTTTCAGTTTTACTCTAAAGATTGTATTTTAAAACAAGTCACGTGCTTAAATCGTATTAAAATTGTATGCGGTTTTGTCTCGTGTTTTTTTTTTTTTTTTGTTGAAGTGAAGTGTACCTAAATGAATGAGTATACAAAATAAAATATATGTTTATTGTAAATTCTTTTCAGGTTTTTTTCCTGCATTTTCTTTGGAATTTTTTTTTTGCTACAAACAAAAAACTAAATCTTGCTTGCATTTCTACATTATTATTCATTTAATGTTGTCATTTTGCAAGCTTAAGAATCTCTCCTTTATACTTTGACACTTTTCTCTGTTTATACAGATGATACCTTCAATACTTCTTATACGGTTTGTAAAGTATTTCTGTCAAATATCTCTGTACAAACATTGACATCTTCTAAGGTTAAAACGTGATATCAATTTAGTTTGTTAGCACAATTTTTTAGTTCGTAATTTATTCAACTGCACAGTCGTTTTCATTTTATTTTTTAAAAGTATTTAAGGGGCATTCCACGACAAATAATAAAAAAAAAAAATTTTATTTCCCCATTTTTGTGATATTTTTTTTTTAAGTAGATTTTAAAAGGGCTTTTCTGGTAAGTTTTAATATAAATAAAATTTTCTTACAGAAAAAAATATTCAAAATTTTTATACCCACACCACAATAGTGGAGAGGGTATTATGCATTTGTGCTGATGTGTGTAATATTGATCCTAGACCCACCTTAAAGTATACCGATCGCCTTAGAATCACTTTCTGAGTCGAATTAACAATGTCCGTCCGGCTGGCTGGCAGGCTGGGTGGCTGGCTGGCTGTCCATGTAACCTTGTGCGCAAAGTACAGGTCGCAATTTTGGAGATAATTTGATGAAATTTGGGTCATAGGTTTTTATTGGCACAAGGACCAAGCCTATTGAAAATGGGCCGAATCGTAGGACCACGAGGGAAGATAGGGGAAAATTTCTTCCTCTCAGAAACTATCAAACCGATTTCAATGAAATTTAAAACATAGATAGATCCATATATACATGGACAAATTAGCTATACAGTTTTTCAAAAATAGGACCACAACGGGAGGTAGGGGGCAATTTCTGCCTCTCACAAACTTTCAAACCGCTTTTCATGAAGTTTATAAACATAGATAAATCCATATTTACATGGACACATAAGCATGATGTGTTTTTAAATACTGTGATGTAGGGTACCATATGGTCGGGCGTGACCGACTATACTTTCTTACTTGTTTTTTATTAAGATTTCTGAATTAAAAATTTAAAATCGTGTTTTTGATAAGGAGAATGTGTTTCCTTCGATTTTTTTTGAAAATGTGTACATTTTTTTTGGCAGGATAGGATTTTAAAAATTCTTAGAATTTCTTAAGAATTTTGGATTTGTAATGTTAAACAATGTTTTTGAATTGAGTGTATCTTTCGATTTTTTTGAAAATGTGTTATGTTAAACTTCTATCAACCCAATAACGTTGAAGCCCGGTGCGGTAGTGGGCCTTCTATAACTACTATTTTTTCCATATTTGTAAATTTTAAAAATCAAAAGTCGGTATCTAAATTTAGAAAAGTTTCTTTTCTTCTAAATTTTTAAAAATGATTTTTGACTGTTGGGTGGCAGGCACCGCAGTGGTGAGTGAGGGAGAACGCAAAGAGTTCTGATGATGAGAATGTTGTTATTCTCGAAACGTAAATTAAACCCGAGTTCGAGCCTCAGCTCAGCCAATAATATAAATTATCAATAAATTTTAATTAATTCCATGTTGTAAAATTCCTTCCTTCAGTAAAAATAATTTAATGAAAAATAAATTTGATGAGCTCAATAAAATAAAAATTTCAAATCTAAAAAATAGTAAATATGAAAGTTCCACTACCGGACCAGGCTTAAAAGTTGTTGGGTGGATAGAAGTTTAAAATTATATATTTTCAAAAAAAAAGAAAAAAATATCGAAGGATACACTCAATTAAAAAACACGAGTTAAAATCTTATTCTAAAAATCTTAATCAAAAAAACTTGGAGTATTTCGTTTATATTTTTGTTCTGTAAAAAAACATCTAAAAACATCATAAAAAAAATATAACGATTTTAACGTTTTTAAGAAAGTTGTGAACTAAAAAACTTAAAAAAGATTCCTTTGCCGGAGCAATCAAAAATGTTAAAATTCACCAGGAAGGTCTTTTTGAATTGTACTACACATTTTACAAAATTAAGGAAATTAAAAAAAATTTTAACCATCCGATTTGGAATGGACAGTTCAGTTTGTGCTTTGTTGTGAAACGGACGTGTATTCTAAACCCCGCATACGATTTTAATTAATTTTTTATTAAATTTAATTTTCGAATATAAATATTAAGCGAATTGGACGCTAAAAAATATATGATATTTTTTATTTAAATTTTTTAACATAAAAGTGAACAATTAAAACAAATAATTAAATAAAGATAAATAGTAAAAATATATATGTACATACGTATGAATGTTCATACATGTGTATGTATACAAATTCTGTGCAAAAACATTTTAGTTTAAATTTCTTATTCTTGGCGTTGTTGTAAAATACAATAAAAAATAAAAATATTAAAAGCACAGTAAAACGGTGAAAAACAAAAACAATTTATTACATGAGTACAAACAATGAAACAACAATAAAGCAAAACGAAAGGAATGTTTATGTGACCGTGCATGCTAGCGAAAATAATGTTGAAAAAAATAAAACAAAACAAAACAATATAAACTACCTAACGGCAAAACCAATTGTTAGAACACGTTCCCTTTCGCCCTCGGTCTTTACAAAGACGGTTGATGGTGATACGTTAAAAAATATTAATCTCTCACTTGCTAGTGTTGGCACAGTGACAAAAACAATCTTAGTAACAAATGGTACCATGAACTCAAAAACAGATGCAATGGAAACATCTCAAGTAAAAAGTTGCCAAAAGCCTCCAGTACAAGTTGGTATGGACAGGTACATAACAGTGCTTAAACGGGGTCGCAGCCCTACCTCTGCAGCAGTTGCTTCGGCCTCAAAAGTACCATCTTTTGATAAAATAAACTCTCAAAATCGTTTTGCAATTCTAGAGGATGAATCCTCTGAAGCACCAAACGTCATAAAATCGTATAAGCCACCCCCGATATATCTTAGGGAGCAAAACTCAAGTGAGTTAATAAAGAGCGTGATCTCGGTAATAGGTGAAAATTCGTTTTACGTAGCTGCAATCAAGCGTGGAAATATTAACGAAACAAAAATACAGGTAAATCATGAGAATGATTTTCGCAAATTAACTAACAAATTCGAAGCCCTTAAAAAAAGCTTTTACACATACCAACTGAAGAGCAGCAAAGGTCTTCAGGTAGTGATCAAGGGCATAGACTCATGCGTGGACCCAGAAGAGATAAAAACCTTTTTAGAAGAGAAAGGTTTTAAAATTAAAAATGTGGTTAATATTAAAAATAGGGAAAAAAAATCCCCAACCACTATTTCGAGTGGAGTTAGAACCCGGCGACTTAAAGCTTAAAAAAAACGAAACGCACCCTATTTACGATTTGAAATATATTTTGTATAGAAGAATAACTATAGAGGAGCCGCACAAAAGAAATGGTCCCGTTCAATGTCTAAACTGTCAAGAATTTGGCCATACTAAGGCATACTGCTACTTACCCCCTGTTTGCGTAGTATGTGGTGAATTACATGGAACAGTTCTTTGCGACAAGTCTAAAACCGACCCCAACGTAAAAAAATGTAGCAACTGTGGCGGTAATCACACTGCCAATTATAGAGGATGCCCTGTATATACCATCGTCAAGCAGTCAGTTGGACCGAAAACTAATCCCCCTCAAATGCAGGTAACAAATCAAGTGAGCACTGGTGACATTCAGGCTCCGCAGCCTAGTAATAACAGAACCTCTTATGCTAACGTCGTAAAATCAAACCATGTGCCAATGCAAGGTGCTTCGCCAAGTGATGATGAAACTCCAGCTTCTAATTTAAGTCGTCTAGAAAAAACCATGGAAACATTAGTGCAAACAGTAACTAATTTTACGAACACAATGGGTAATATGATGCAGGAAATTCTTAGAATGCAATCGATGTTATTGCAATCTGTACTTAACAAGCCATGAACTGTTTAAAAATCTGTTTTTGGAACGCAAACGGCATCCGCCAACATAAAAATGAATTAGAATACTTTCTTAAAAATAAACAAATTGATGTCATGATGGTTTCTGAAACTCATTTGACCTCAAGAAATACGTTTAAAATCAATGGTTATATACTATATGATACTAAGGACCCCTCGAGATAGAGCTTGTGGAGGTTCTGCCATTTTGATAAAAAATCGAGTCAAACACTACCTAATGTGTGATCATCCTAAGGATTATCTGCAAGCAACGAACATTTGTGTTGAAGAGCTAAATCGAAACATAGTAATTTCATCTCTATACTCTCCACCTAGATTTTCAATATCAGAAAGCCAATATTGTGAATATTATAAATCACTAGGACCCTGTTTCCTGGCCGCTGGCGATTATAACGCTAAACATACCTTCTGGGGCTCACGACTTATAACACCAAAGGGCCGTGTTCTGTTTAATACAATCTCTAAAATGGATTTAAATGTGGTCGCGAGCGGACAACCGACATATTGGCCTACTGATCAGCAAAAAATTCCAGATGTCATCGATTTCGGCGTGGTTAAAAACATCCCCACAGAAACTATTCATGTTGAAGCTTCCTTAGAATTATCTTCCGACCACACACCTACAATTGTTACTATAATGAACCCCAATAGAATTGTATCTCCGACTGGTTACTTAGCGGCGTCAGCCACACAAATAAATTGGTTAAAATATAAAAAATATCTCAGTACACATTGCTCAGAAAATATTCCGCTTAGTACACCGGAGAATGTAGATCGCTCTATTGTTAATTTTGACAGTTTTCTGAAACTAGCTGTTCAACATTCCAGTATTACCCCCAAAAAAACAAAAAATATTAAAATATATTCCACAGATGTCGAGAGTCTCTTGTCTGAAAAAAAGGAGAGCTCGAAGAGAGTGGCAAGTGCACAGATCCCCCCAACTTAAGAACTTACTAAAAGAGTGTACAAAAAGGCTAAGAAAGTTACTGCAGACTCAGAAAACGGCTTCTCTGGAAAAATATCTTAAGGAACTTGATGCAACTCCACAATCGGACTACTCATTATGGCGTGCAGCTAGAAATCTCAAAAGGCCAGTTGTCTCTAAACCACCATTAAGAAACTTGAATGGAAGTTGGGCAAGAAATGATGTTGAAAAAGGAAATCTGTTTGTTAATCATTTAAAAAACGTATTTACCCCAAATATATCTTACGATATTGCTGTCGAGTTACCACCTGTTGCTGCTAGAGCAGCTATTCCCCTCAGATTTGAGATAAGAGAAATCGAAAAGGCTATTTGTGACTTAAACACTAAGAAGGCACCTGGTTTTGATAAGATCAGTAATAAAATGCTTTTAGAGCTACCTCGCATAGCAAAGAAAATTATTCTTTTTATTTTTAACGCTATTTTACGACTTGAATACTATCCTCAAAAATGGAAGGTTTCCTTAGTTACCATGATACCAAAGCCAGGCAAAGATCATACAAAAGTTGAGTCCTATAGGCCTATTAGCTTATTATAAAATATGTCTAAGCTGTTTGAGAAATTATTAGTTTCAAAATTAACACCAATTTTAAGTGAAAATAGATGTATTCCAAACCACCAATTCGGATTTAGAAGAAAACACAGCACAATTGAACAGACTCATCGAATAGTAAATGTCATAAGAAAAGCATTTGAAGAAAAAAAATATTGCTCAGCACTCTTCATTGATGTTTCGCAAGCTTTTGATAAAGTCTGGCATGAAGGCTTATTGCATAAATTGAAGCAAAATTTACCAGCAAACACTCACAAGCTGTTAGAAAGCTACTTAGTCGGTCGTCAATTTATTATTAAAGAAGGAAATTTCTTAAGTTCACCTCAGCCAATTGGCGCTGGAGTCCCATAAGGCAGCATCCTGGGCCCTCTATTATACTTAATTTATACTTCGGACATGCCAACAAGCAACTACACCGAAACTTCAACATTTGCAGACGATACAGCTTTTCTAAGCGTCCACGAAAACCGTTATGAAGCATCTCGTTACTTACAGCATCATATATTTCAACTGGAAATATGGTTAAGACAATGGAGGATAATGGTCAATGAGCAAAAATGCGTACATATAACATTCACCTTGCGCCGGGAATCTTGTCCCCCTATTACAATTAATAATCAAATAATTCCTCAACATTCGCATGTAAAATATCTTGGCATACATCTGGATCGGCGATTAACGTGGAAATGCCATATAGAGGCAAAATTAACTCAAATGAAACTAAAAGCCATTCAAATTCATTGGCTTATTGGCAGAAATTCTGTCCTTAGTCTCGATTGCAAGCTTCTACTTTACAACTCTATCTTAAAGCCTATCTGGTGTTACGGTATTCAACTATGGGGCACTGCCTCGGCCTCTAATGTCGAAAAAATTCAAAGGCGCCAAAATAAACTTCTTCGAATAATCACAGCCGCTCCCTGGTATGTTAAAAACTCAAACATTCATAAGGATCTCAATGTGCCATTAGTAAAAACTATGATTACAAAATATGCAGTAAAATATTTAAAAAGACTTGAACAACACCCAAATCCACTAGCTCGAAATATTTTAAATCATGGCGGCCACACTCGCTTAAGAAGAAGAGACACTGCAGCACTTACCCAATTAGATGAGCGATAAACACCTATATAAGTGAATAGAACCCGTGATGAAGAAAATTTTTGTCTGGCACTGGCAGGACATAAATAAAGTATTAGGAAAAGATTTGATTAACTATTGTTAGTTCATATTTAATATATGAAGATTCAATAAATAAATAATGAGAGAAAAAAAAAATTTGGAATGGAATGCCCCATGTCGTATGTACAAAGTGCTACATACTTTAAATTTTCAAATGGGTTTTATGTATAGAAATTCAAGTATGTATTATGAATTTGATGTAAAATAGTGAGAATATAGAAAAAGTTTAGGGAGTGAATAATAAAGTTATGTATTCAGAAAAAGTTACTGATAGAGTGCAGCGTTTGAAAGACGTAATAATAAATATTGTTATTTACGCATACTTAAAGCTTGTCTTCTTTGAAAGCTTTGAACAAAAATTTGGTTTCTGAATAACAAATACAGATGCTATGTAATAGCGTTCATTGTGTTGAATATGACTCAATTCAAAGTATTGACAATCAATCACCCCTATCGCAAACAACTAATCCCATGAAAATATTCCCATATTTTTATACCCACACCACAATAGTGGAGAGGGTATTATGCATTTGTGCTGATGTGGGTAACGCCTTAAAATAGTGGTCCTAGAACCACCTTTAAGTATACCGATCTAGTCAGAATCACTTTCAGAGTTGAACTAGCGATGTCGGTCCGGCTGGATGGTAGGCTGGCTGTCCATGTAACCTTGTGCGCAAAGTACAGGTCGCAATTTTGGAGATAATTTGATAAAATTTGGTTCATAGGTTCTTATTGGCATAAGGACCAAGCCTATCGGTCGAATCGTAGATCACGAGGGAAGATAGGGGGAAATTTCTTCCTCTCAGATACTATCAAACCGATTTTAATGAAATTTAAAACATAGATAGAACCATATCTATATGGACACAAAATGTATAAATTTTAAAAAAAATCGAACCACGAGGGGAGATAGGGGCAATTTCTGCCTCTCAAACCGATTTTAATGAAACTCAAAACATAGATAGATCCATATCTATAGGGACACATTAGCTATACAGTTTTTAAAAAATAGGACCACAAGCGGAGGCAGGGGGCAATTTCTGCCTCTCACAAACTTTCAAACCGATTTTCATGAAGTTTATAAACATAGATAAGCCCATATTTACATGGGCACATAAGCATGTTGTGTTTTTAAATACTGTGGTGTAGGGTATCATATGGCCGGGCTTGACCGACTATACTTTCTTACTTGTTTTATTTCGTATTGTGAATGATTCCCATAACAATTTTTTGAGAATCAATTCCCAAACTTAAAACGCCAATGTTTACTCCCGCGAATTTTTTACTAAGTCTGGGATCACACTATGAAAGTTTTCTTTCAGAAAGTCTAATGGCCATTTTCTCATTAGGCAATTATCTTTTTTCCCAACGAAAAACTGCACATTAAAGAAATTTGGTTTTCTCAATGTCTCATTTGCTTCGATTTTATCGCAAGGCAAACCGGCACTCATCTGCCAATTATTTATTTTCCTTTTATTTGCCGTACAGATAAATTCAATCAGCTGACTCCCAACTTTTACATGTATTTTGAGTGGCGTTGCCAGCTGAAAACAATGTTTTTTGTCGGTATATTGAGAAACTCAAAATCGTTAACAGACAGTTTATCGGTCCAATAAATTTATGTTGACATTAAGTAACAGGCAGTTTGTCGATACATTGAGAAAATGGCCATAAGTTTATTAATGAGAGGGGAAGAGAACATGCTGTTCCTTTTTTATATTGTGAATTCAGACTAAGGCCCTAATTTTGTAAAACGCAAACGCAACGCCAAAAATTATATTGAAAGCAAGCGAGAAGGGAACTTGTAAATTTAAATTTATATTCTAAGGTTTCTTTTTTCTTTTATTGAAGGAGTTTTAATTAAGTAAATGAAGATAAACACTATTCGTTATTTATCTATATATATAAAATTGTAACGTTACTGACTGACTGACTCACTGACTCACTGATTCATCATCGCACAGCCTAAACGTCTGGAGCTAAACACTTGAAATTTGGACCAGAGATTGGTCACTCCGCAAATCGATCCACTAAGACGGGATTTTTGGAAATTCGAATGTTTAGGGGGTAAAAAAGGGTAAAAACGGGAAATTGCGGTGACCTTATATCTCCAAAACTAAGAGAGATACAAAAAAAATATAATACTGATCGTTGTTCCTTAGAAAAATAAGCGGATAGGTGTCTGGTACTTTTTTGAAATTTGGCCCTATTAGGGAGTAAACGGGTAAAACCTGAATTTTGGTACTTTTTTGACACCCTATCTATCTTATGAACCAATAAACATAGAAACAAAGTTTATACCACATTCGAAACCTATGAAAAAAATACGAATATGAGTTTGTTACTTTTTCGAAATTCGAACATTTAAGGGGTGAAAATCGTCGCTATGTTTGGTACTTTTTTTACAAAACATTTTTCTCCATTCATTAACATACTCGTACTTAATAATGAGCCCCCACTATAATACTGAATTTTTTGATCCTTTAATGGGGGGGAAAAAATAGAATAAAAAAAAAAAAACGGGAATTTTATATTTTTCTTTAGCTTTTGGGTCCTACAACTGGTATTTATAAAATTATCGTTTATGTTGGACCTTAAAACATAAGATTCAACATGCAATGTCCTGAGTGGATAAGAATCTATGACGGAACTTTTTGGTACTTTTTTGTTCATTAACTGGTACTTTTTGAATTTCTGTTAGTATTGGACCTAGAAACATACAATTCAATATGCAATGCCCTGGATGGATGAGAATCTATAAGAGTGAACTTTTTGGTACTTTTTTAATCTTTGACTGGTACTTTTTGAATTTTCGTTGGTATTGGACCTAGAAAGATAAAATTAAACATGCAAGGTCCTGGGTGGATAAGAATCTATAAGAGGAACGTTTTTGGTACTTTTTTTGTTCATTAACTGGTACTTTTTGAATTTCCGTCAGTATTGGACCTAGAAACATAAAATTAAACATGCACGATCCTGTGTAAATGAGAATCTTTAAGTGGGATCTTATTGGTACTTTTTTATTCGTTAGCTGGTACTTTTTGAATTTCCGTTAGTATTGGACCCAGAAACAAGCAATTAAACATGGAAGGTCTTGAGTGAATGACAATCTGTTAGAGAGATCTTTTTGGTACTTTTTCGTTTTTTAACTGGTCCTTTTTTTAAATTTTCGCTAATGTTGGTCTAATGAAAATAAAATTAAACCTGCATGGTCCTGAGTGAATGAGAATCTCTAAAAGCGCTTATAGGTACTTTTTAGTTATTAAACTGGTACTTTTTGAATATCCGTTATTATTGGACTTAGAAACATTAAATTCAAGATGCAATGCCCTAAGTGGCTAAGAATATATAAGAGGGAAGTTTTTGGTACTTCTTTGTTCTTTAACTGGTACTTTTTGAATTTCCGTTAGTATTGGACCTAGAAACATAAAATTAAACATGCAAGGTCCTGAGTGAATGAAAATCTGTAAGAGGGCTTTTGGTACTATTTTGTTCTTTAACTGGTACCTTTTATATATCCGTATTTATTGGATCTAGAAACATAATATTAAACATGCAAGTTCTGAGTGAATGAGAATCTGTAAGAGGGATTTTTTGCTACTTTTTCGTTCTCTAACTGGTATTTTTTAAAATAAACTGGTAATTTTTTTAATTTAATATTTATTTTTGTGCATTAAATAAAAAAGCAAATTGGTGTCTGGTACTTTAACGAAATTCGGTCGTTTTAGGTAGTAAATCTAGCTTTTAAGCCAATACGTATAGAAATAAAAATTAAATATCATTTGTTACTTATCTAAAAATACAAATGCGAATTTGGTACTTTTTCGAAATTCGAACGTTTCAGGGGTGAAAATTGTACCTATGTATATCGATCCCGCGAACCTCATACCTCCTAAACTAAAAGAGATAAAAAACATCAGCACTTATTCTTGTTTATTAGAAAAATTCGCTAACCGTATATTTCCTAAACAAAAAGATATACAAAAAATTGAATACTAATTTTTGTTCATTAAAAAAACTAAACGGAGAGGTGTCTTGTACTTTTTTGAAGGAAGGCCTTTTTGGGGTGTAAAAGGGTAAATAAATATTGTATCACATTTTTAGCTTATCTAAAAAATACAAAACAGGTGTGGACCTTTTTTGAAATTCAAACGTTTAAGGTGTGAAAATCGTTCCTAATTTTGTTACTGTTTTCTCAACATTTTTCTCCATCTCTATATAATATAAATTTGTAAAGTAACTGACGGATTCATCATCGCGCATCCTAAACTCTTGAAGCTAAAAAGCTGACTTTTGGACCGAAGGTTGGCCTCTCGCCAAATCGATTCCGCTAACCTTAGAAATCCAAAATTAAAGAGATCCAAAAAATTTAACACTTATTGTTGTTCGTTAAAAAAAATAAGGGGACAGGTGCCTGGTACTTTTTGAAAATAAACTTTGGCATAAAAATATGTCCACGAAGAAAAAGGATACGCTAACGAAGTAGCGGGTTAAATGCTAGTTTTATTATATTTTTGTTAGTATTTTATTTTGTAATTTTTCTCTCACAATACAAGCACTGACAAGTTATTCACAATAGACACGTTTGTTTATAAAATACTAACAAATAATTCTCAATAGTAATTTTCACTCCCAAAATATTTGCGATACCGATTTGTTGGAGATGGGAATATAGGTTTGCTCCCATATATCATATTCCCATAACATTCGCGATAGGGGTGAATATCTATGATATTTTCCCATCTTTCTTGCAACATATGGATTCCTCGCCAAATGAACTACTTATTTTTTTTGAGTCAAAAACTAATCAAGCCAATTTCGGATACCATATTCTGAAGTTAAGTAAATTTCAAGAAAAGGAATTAAAGAGGAACAAAAAAAATTTCGCACGAATAATTTTCAAACATTATTCTCACAGAGCAACAATATTATGGTTCAATCCAACCTTTTTAAAAAAGCCATATTATGGTTGCCTCCGACTTTATTATAACATAAATTTGTTAACCACCAACCATTGTATAGTTCTTTATCAACAATAACATTTTAGTTTATTTTTAGAGGCAAATTTTATATTTTTAAGGTAAAAACTTTTATTTAAAGCTAAGAGAAAAGCTATAGCTGAAATAAAAGCTTACTAAAAGCTTTAGCAGAGAAGTTAAAAATAAAAGTTTAATGTGAGAACTTTAAAACTTTACTTTTAAATTTTTTAAATTCTGATATGATTTGGTTATAAAATTATTCAAGCATATTTAACAGAATAATGCATAAATACTAGTATGATATGTTTAAAAAATGATTTTTAAGCACGATTTTAAAACTTTTACCAAAATGATGAATTATGAATTTTATAAAACGGCAAAACTTTTATTTTTAATTCCGTACTCACCTTTTTCCTACGGCGATTTGAGGCTGTCGATTGACCACTCTCACTTGGAGGCTGATAAATCTGGTCCTGTTGCTTTAGCGATGTTAACAAATCATCCACATTACGTATATAATTACGTTCTGGCGTGTGAGAGGCGCCAGAAGGTGACATATCCTCCTGAGCCACTCGCTGGCCCAAACTATTGCTGCGCGAACGTATACGCTGCTTTTGCAACCAATAAACTTGATTGGCTAAATTTATCTCAGTAGCTGCCTTGCGAGCATCACGACGAGTTATTGAACCATCACCGCCGGCGTGGAAATTAGTTCTACTACCAGTTGGCAATGAAACGGCGGTGGCGGCATGATCTGAGGAACCATTGGCTAAATATTCTCCAGAGATGTGAACTTTTGGTGTCGAAACCAACTGAAGGCCAGTGGCTCCCGTATCATCGGGAAACTCATGGAGCTCATAAGGAAATCGAGGATCCATTGATTGACCAGCTTGCCGAGGATACATATAGCCATCACGTATAAACATTTTGGTTGTCGTATAAATACGATCATCTACCTGATAAAGACCTTTCGAGCCGGGCCCTTCCCCAGCACCAATAATACCATTGCGTATGAACGCGGTAGGTTTTTGTTTCAAAAAGGGATAAAATGCAGCTTTTGGATTAACGGGATGCATAACACTGGCGCGAGATGAGGTTGCCATATTTGATTTACGTTTCTTTAAACTACTGCGCCGCGAAGTATACTTTAAAATTTTCATGGTATTTCAGTTTAAATGCTGAGAAGCAAAAGATGTTTATTTAAGTGGTAGGTTTATAACTCAATGGTGAGTTTTTCTTATTTATTAATTTAAGCACTTAAAAGTAGGCAACACTATACTTTGTTTTTTTTTTTTATTTTAAAATTTTCAACTTAATTTTTTTTTTCATAAAATCGTTTTTTTTTTAATTTTAATTAGATATTAATTTTAATATTTTTTTTATTTTTATTTTACCATTAAAAAAATAAAATAAAATCGTTGTTTTTCGTTTAAAATTTGAAATGCAATTGATTTTTATAAATTTCTTTCATTGTTGTTGTACCGAAGAAAACAACGTTTTTTTATGGTGTTCTTTTTTTAATCCAATTACCGCGATATTTGTGCTTGAAAATTTTTAGTGTTTTTGTTACGATTCTTTGCAAAAACACTCAAGAAAAATTATTGGTAAAAGTAAGCGGATTGACTTAAAAGGGGTTTAAAAAGAATAAGACAAATTTTGTTTGAAAATGTCGATACAAAATTTAAATATAATGATTTTTATAGAAATTAATTTTTTTTTCGATTTTTATCAAAATTCAATAAAATTAGCTACAAATTAATTTTACTCATAAAATTTAAAGTAACATTAATAAGTGTTGTGGTTATTTTGTTGAACTATTTATTGTTTTTTAATCCAAATTTTCATATTTTCTTAATTAGGCTATAAAGTTCATCACATTTAATTTTCATAAAATTTTTTTTTTATGAAGAAAGGAATTTTACAACATGAAAATTAATTAAAATTGTTTAATTAATTAATTGATTTTTTACATGCTTTTCCTTGCTTCTGTTTTTTTTTTAACCCGGCAATTCCCAGTGTCACCTATAGGTGACAAAGATTAACGATAGCGATAATGGAATTAACGATAGCGATAATGGAAATCTAGAGTCTGGAGATGACCCTGGTTGTACCCTCTTGTGGATGGGAAGGTAACCGATGGAGAGGTTGAGACAAAAATAAAGCTAACTGCGATCACTTTCTTAGCCGAATGTTAAAAATGTGTAGTAAATTATGCCCAGTGTCACCTGTAGGTGACACCACTTTAATATCGGAATTACCAATATTTTCTTTTTTTTAATTTGATTTTGTACTGATATGTATTATTTGAAAGTTTTGTTTTCATTATTGAAGGTATGGGAATTGCTGGGTTAATTTAAAGTAACTATTTAATCATGAGGCTTCAACGATCCAAAATTTTTATAATTTTAGAAAAATTGTTCAAATTTTAATTGGAAAAAATCCTTTATTTTCATTGAAAATTATCAGAAAAGGTGGATTTTCTCTGCCACTTTTAAAATTAAGATTTTAACGTATAATTTCTCTGCTTTACTTAAACTAAATCATGACGCACAGTACTTTGTTCCATACACAAAAATAAGGTGAAACAGTGTTGTTCCAATGTTTAAAATATTACTGTACTGTATTCGTATCTAAAAAAATTACATTACAAATTTGTGTACCCTTCACCGAAGGTAAGAGGGTCTATATAACTTTGTCATTCCGTTTGTATGTTACACAATATTGATCCTACACCCTATAAAGTATATATATTCTGGGTCCTTATGAAACGCGAAATTCAAATCCGGTTGTCCGTCTGTCCGTGTGTATGTTGAAATGGGTTTCCCGAAAACCCCAGAAATGATGTGGACTAGGTTGATGTATATTTATGTCACATATACTCCGTTTAAGTTTGCTATTGAAATTCAGCCAGATCGGTCCAAAAATGACGGAGATATGAGCAAAAAACCACGACTACCCCTAAATTTTTCCAAAAATCCCTTGTTGTTGTTGTATTTTTTTATTTCCGTATATCTTGAGAACGGCAAAAGTCAAAGTTTCCAAATTAGGTACACACATTTACACACCACCCTACAAAATGTGGGCGGGATTCGAGAAGTGGGCGTGGTACCTCCCGTACAAAAAAAAATTAAAAATTGTATAAAAACCTAAATTTTAGGGCTGTCATATGTCCTATGGATATGACTTATATATCAAAATATTTTTAGTAGAACATATTTTATAAAAAACTCGGGAAAACCGGTTCAGATACAAAATAGTTATGACCAAAATTAAATTTTTTTTCTTAAATACCCACTTTTGGGAACCATAGATCTCCCCGAGTCCAAGCTTTATAACTAAAGTAAATGGTAAATTTCTTCTTCAACACGTCGGTATATAAATCGGCCAAAGCGGTTAAAAAATGGCAGAGTTACAACCGAAATTCTGAATCCCCAAAAATTACTCTTTTCTATAATTAACTTTGTTAAAATATATGTATACAAGTATATATAAATGTTTATATATAAATATAACATAAGTAAACACGTCGGTATATAAAAATATCAAATCGGTTAGATAATGGGTAATTTATGCGCAAAATACTCCAAAAATGGGCTAAAAACATCAAAATTTTTATAAAAACCTAAATTTTAGTATACCAAAATGTCGGAAATTTGTATGAGTTATAACCGAAATACTGGGGTCTAATCACCGCATACGATATCGAGCAAACTTCATCGAAATTAGTTATTTTGGTATCTTGAAACTCGATATCGAATGAAATGTATTGAATTTGAAATAATTGCATTCGACATCGAGTAACTTGACATTACATTTATCGAGTTTTCATTCGATACGCCAGTGTCTATCTTATGCAAAAAATTCAATAGTTTATTCGATACGATAGTATCGAATGCTGTGATTAGACCCCTGAATTCCCGAAAATTACTCTTTTTATACCCTTCACCGAAGGTAATAACTGTAATTTCTACAATATTGATCCGGTTGTCTCTTATTTAAAAAAAAAATATTTCCCAGTTTTATTTAGTTTTTGTCTAGTTGCTCTGTATTCTGCTAGCAAAATGGTGAAGGGTATAAAGATTCGGCACAGGCGAATATAGCACTCTTACTTGTTTATATTAAAAGCGTTTCGCCGCTGCTAGAGGTCGCTAAACTTGTCCTAATTTTTAATAAAATTTTACAAAAAAAAATTAAAGTTAATACGTGTACTAGGAAAAAAATAATTTAAATTTATTTTAAAGAAGTACCACAATTTCTAAATTTGTATTTGGTAAAAAAGACATTTTTCTTTGAAATGAGCCCACACTTTATTTAAAGTATGTATTAGTAATGCTTTGGATGAATCTTAAGAAAGTGTTGCCGTAACTAAAAAAATAAGTAGAAAAAAATTTTTAAATGGACAAATAAAAAAACGAGGTGAATACTTTTTAAAATTTTCCCTGCCGTTTAATAAACCAAGTGTCCGCTATTAAGAATCAAAAAAGAAACTCAGGGGTGTCATAGAATCCAAGTCGGTTTTGCTCATTGTCGGTTTTGCAAACCAATATTGGTTTCATTTGGTGTCATGAAAATAAGTCGGATTTGTTATTTTCGAATACAAATAAAACCGATATTCAAATCAGCTGTTTTATGTTTTGGCTCATGTGTTTATAGCTTTAAGTGCAATTTTTGTAATTTTTGAGTTTTGTGCTAAAATATTGTTAAAATATGGGCTTTTAATTAAAGGAAAATTAGAGAAAAGAAAATAAGAAGTGGTAATACAGTAAACATGAAAGAAATGCCAGGGTGTTATTACTTGCATTGCATTGGTATTGTGTAATTTTATTGTTTTGTAAAAATTAAATTAAATTTATTAAAAATCTAAACAAATTTGCTGTTTAACTTTATAAATAAATATAATGACCACTGCTGTTGTTGCATATTTGCTGTTTGCAGAAAAAATGAGAAGAAGACCTGCTAATTTGCAGCAGCCCGCTGCCGGAGACTACCGGAAACATGCAAAAAATACTATTTTACCAATTAATCAATTTTATTTGCTGCTATCAGTGGAAAAAATCTAACTGTTGAAAAAAATAAAATAAAAAATTAAGCTTTTAACAACTTGATTAATTTCCAATAAAAAAACAAGACCTGTAAGCTGCTTGGTTTATTTTCAATAAAAAACCGATAACATTGGTTTCTGTGACACCTAAAACCGACACAAATTGTAGTTCGAACAAAAAACCGACAACATTGGATTTCATGACACCAACGTATTTTTTTTGTCGGTTTCAAATCCAATACCGATAAGATCGGTTTCTATGACACCCCTGACTAACCATATTTTAGTTCTAAGTTAGAGTTATATGATGTTTTTAGAGGCCCACAACGCACTTATTATTTTTTGTAATTTAGTACTTAAGATTTAAAACTATAAATATTTTGTTTGTACGATAAAATTATCCTATTTTCGTTGTGTGTTTAAAAATTAACGTTCTAAAGAAATTAACTTCAAGAAAATCTTCAGAAAATGCAGGTTGTTATTGCAAAAAATATGAAAATCGTCAATATTTACTTTAAATTAAAAAAAAAAAAAAACTAGGTGCACCGTTTTTTCAGTTTTTTTTAAAGAATATATTGGTATTTCCACAGAAATGTCTACTTTTTGTCACGTAACGTCACCAACCATTTTTAATTGTTTCTCAAAGAATAATGAAAATATTATTTACTTTTTTGCATTTGGGTGTACAGCGCAACTAGGTTTTCATTTAGTGAAAGAGAGGAAAAATTTGAACAACGTGGTTCTAACATACAAGAATAATTGCTAGGTGACGTGACGTGACAAAAAGAGAGCTTTTCTGTGGAATTGCCCATATGCTCCGTTGCCCTTACTTTTGATGTAAAGAAAAAAATTCACCACATTTTGAGTTTAAGTGTAATTTTTTGTGCTTTTTCCTGAACACCAAATTGTACTTGTTTTTTATATTTTTGTATGAAATATTTTAATTATGAACAAATTAAATTATTTGTATCATACAAAAATCCTTGCTAGAATTTATAAAAAATTAAGTACATCAATTTTAGCATTAAATTTAGATAGATTTGGTAATTTTCATCAATTCAACATAAAAAGTGTTGCCAATTTTAGTTAAAAAAAAAGGATAAATAGGAGGTACATGAATCCTTTGACAGAATTTTGTCAAAACTTTATTTTGTTTATTATTATCATATATACCTCCATGCAAAATTTTATTAGTCTAGGTTAACTCCTTCTATTTTTGCACAATTTTGTTTTACATCAAAGTATTGTGTGACGTGCCCAAAAATACCCCAAATTACTACAATGCTAAAAATATGAGAAAAAAAACTAGATAACTTTTTTATGCCTTTTGGGATTTATTTCTAAACTTTAACCCTTTTGTGAATCTTAGGCCGTTTGAGTCCAAAATTTGAAGATTGAAATGTTTTTATTTAATCCTACAACTAGGCTTGCTAACCGTACTTTATAATAAAGTATTGTACGTTATTTCGAGTAATTGTACTCTATACTTTATGAGAATAATAAAGTACGCGAAAATACTTTATTTCGCATGATTAGATTTATCTAGAATTCAAAATAGATTCAGGTTATATTAGTCCGGGTTTTATTAGTCATAAAATAAATTATAATACTTATTGTACAAGTTTCTTTTTAGAAAAACTAAAGAACAACTAATTAATATTAGTCAGGGCCATTTGTTGATGTTTTTTTTTTATATTGGAAGGACGATTTCACTTCTTTGTTTCGTTTGAGTACAATAGATGCCTATTTTTAAAACACGAGTGTAAAACTCTTTCAAATTACTGCCTGCCATTCCTTAAGGGGGCTCCCATACAAAATGTTTAATACAGACTAAAAATATATTGAAGAAAACGTACCGTAACAGCCAAGGAGTGGCCTTAACAATTTCTGGAGACCACTTCTTAAGGGGGTTCCCATACAAATATTGCGTTTTATGAAATTTGAAAATTAAAAAGCTGTTAACAGATTTACATCATTTATAGCTTGTTTTGTTTGAAGCTTTCAGGGGTGTGCTGGAAGTCGCAAACGCAAACGCAAAACGCAAGAATTTTAAAAGTCGTTTTTTAGTAAGATTTCTGTCATAAAATAATTTTATGACAAATATTATACAAACATTTCTCTATTAAACAGAATTTTATATAAAAATATAATTATTTGATTAAAAGTGTATTATAAACAGCCTCCAAATTCTTGCGTTTTGCGTTTGCGATTTCCAGCACACCCCCCTTTGTTTTTTATATGTTTGGAGTTTTTTATAAATTTTTAACAAACAAAAATTTCGAAATGTTGCAAAAAATTATTTTTGTTGCCAAAAAAAAAATTATGTTTCTAAAACGACTGCGCAAGTTAGAAAAAAATTTTACATTTAAAGTAAATTGTATTGCGGATTTTCGTTTTTTCTTTAGTTATTTCAATGAACTGAACCGTTTTTGAACCGGTATTGGATTAAAGCGCCAGTTGCCCGGCTTCTCTCAAGAAAAAAATGTCAAATTCTAGCACAGTGTAATTGTTTGATAAAACTAGCGAAAAACAGTAAAAAACGTTTTTAAATAAACCAATAAAAAGAAATTAATTGTACTTTATATTCATACTGGGTACTTTTTTTTCTTAACCTTTAATAATCAATGTACTTTAATTGCAACAAAAAAAGTTGGGAACCCTACATACAACCCTCCTGATAGTCAACAGCGCTTGGATTTCTATACATTGTATTAAATATTAAATATTAAAGAACACCAATTTTATTAAAAAAAATAAATTTTTGTTTGATTTCAAATTTAAACAAAAGGAAAAACAATTTTTAACAAATCAATTGACAGTTTGTTAAAGATACGAAACAAATCGAAATATGAACATATCGCACTGGTTTCTCTAAAGGGGGTTAACTCAAAATTTAAAAATTTTCATTTAAGACAAAAAAACTATTTTCTTTTTATACGTACTCTTATACTACAAAATACTAGAGAAATTGATCTAAGTTTTTAACAGTGCGTAGATATGACTATTGAACATCGATTTCTTGCAAAAAGTGAAAATTGAAATATAATAATTTATTATAGGTCTAAACCGCAACCAATTTTAATACAGATGTCCGTTTTTTTTAAGATTATAATATTAAATAGACATCATACAGATATCACTCCTAAAACATTGGAACTGCTGGTGGAGGGTATCAAAGATTGCACTATAACTTGATTTTTATTAATCTTTCTTAACTGGTGTAAAGCCCCCCACATAGAAATGATTTTATTTAAAAAAAAAAAAAAAAAAAAAAAAACAATTCTTTTTTCTTTTCACGCTGCAAAGATAACTGTTTTTTCTGGTCACTTTTTCTGTTGTACACCACTTTTTTTTTCTCATTTTTCCTACTTTTACGGTTCATTGTTGATGACAAGGTAAAAAATTACAAACATGCATACATACAGCTACTCCCACTAAAAGTGGGACACCTCAACAAAAATACTTAGTTTTACATACTTTATGTTAATTATTGGATGTAGGTTTGAGCTGAGATAATTTAATTCATATAGTTCACTAGCTGTTAGAACCCAGTGTTGCCCGAGGTCGATAAAATAGTTTTCCTTACTTTTAACACTTTGAAAGTTTTTATAGCTAAAAAGTCTAAATTTGTGTATGTATTTATAAAGTTAATATAGATCAATAAGTGCATACTATTTGCTCTAAAGTATTCAAGTTGTTTACATTTTTTTTTTTTTTTTTGTGAAAAAAATTCCCTTCTTAATCTTTTAAGCACTTTTTCATATAAAATGGAATTTTTGCTTTAAAGAATTTGTATTACATGCATAACTTGGGAATAATGATTAGAAATCCTAATGATTAGTAATTGGATTAGAAATTTTAATTGTGCTGAAAAATTGATTAATTATGATAAGTCAGCCATTTTAGACGATTACTTATTGATTAGATTAGAAATAATCAAAAATCTAATCACAATTAGTGACGATTAGCATTTCTAATCAAAAATAGTCCAAAAAATAATTGATTAAATTTCTTGATTATTTTTGATTAGATTTGATTAGATCAACTATTTTTAACTATTTTTGTAAAAAGAAAATATTTATTTATCACATTTGTTGCTATATTTACATAATAGGTGTGATCCCGTACTCAACTTTGGGAGCCCGCGGGATCCCAATCTTACCGAAAACTGTTCCCGTACTCAAAGTTTGGTAAAGTGAGAGAGCTTTAAAGAGAAAAATATTCTTCTTCTTCTCGCACCAAGTAGCCCGTACTTTTTCTTTGGGCTGATTGGGAAAATTGTTAAGCAATCAGCTGTGACAAAAAATAAGCAATAAAAACTACAAACAAGTATTACCAAAAGAAATAAAATTAAAAATATTAATAAAATAAACAAAAGAAAATGTTAAAAAATTTAGGTACATGTTTTAATTTTACTTTTGTACATGCTAATGTGTCATTTAAGTATTTTTTGAACGTTTTCATTGTAACGTTTGCTTTTGGGGTAAAAATTTGGTTTTTATTGTTCCCGTACTTTTGTACATTTTTGTCTTTTAGTGAGAAAAATTCTTGTTTACTCTCATTTTACCGAACTTTACCCAAAAAGTACGGGACCGCACCTAATGTAACAGTTTTTGAATATTGCATAAAATTGCATACGGTGCACCCTGTTCTTAAACTAAACACTTGACACAGCTGGTTCACTTTGTTGTTGTGTTATTATTAATGTTAATTTTCAACGTGTTTTGTGGAAGTACAAGTATAATTTTTTTGTTTACTTAACATTGAAAGTAAAATCTTTGTTTTGTAAGATTGTAATTTTTGTTTAATTCAAATTAAAGCGTTCCAAATTATTGGTAAGTAAAAATGCACGGATTTTTTTTTTTTCTTTTATTTATCTAATCACAATTAGTGACGATTAGCATTTCTAATCAAAAATAATCAAGAAATCTAATCAATTATTTTTTGGATTAGTTTTGATTAGAGTTGATTAGAAATGCTAATCGTCACTAATTGTGATTAGATTTTTGATTATTTCTAATCAAATCAATTAGTAATCTGAAATTTTTATCAAAATTCAATTCTAATGATTAGATTATTTTATTTCTCTAATCGGAATGATTTCTAATTCTAATCCAAATTCCCCAGCTATGATTACATGTTGCTTTGAATTCGGATTGTATTGCATTATATATAATTCAAAGTTTTCACCAAAATAATTTCAATTAAAAACGTACCAAGGGTTATCTTATACACCCCCTTTTTGTTCTTTCAAATAACACCTTTTTTTTTTTGTAGTTTTATGTTCTTGATAATTATTCTTATAAAATGTAAGTCCATTTTCTTATTTTAAGTTCTATGATGAGTTTTTACTTAACTCTCCTACGTAACTCGTATATAAAGTACATTAATTGTATCTTGAATTTGAACCTCTATTTCTAAGTTTTCGCAAAATTATTTTAAAAAATTTTTAATTTTTACAAAAAGTACCAATAGTACAAATTTTAGCCGCTTTGTCCTTCCCAGTCAAATTTTTTACTCCTAATAATATTTCCTAGTAAAAATTAACCAAATATTCAAATTACAAGTCTCTAGATTGTTTATTTTAAATAAAACTAAAATTCCCGTTTTTATACTACTTTTATCCCTTTTCCTTGGCGGCATGAAATAAATAGCCCCCCACGAAATAAGTCCCCAAAACGGAAATGAAATAACTCCCCAAAAAAATATATGAGAGGCAACAAAAACGTTTTTTGGGGATTTATTTCATTTTTTTGGGGACTTATTTCATTTTCATATTGGGGAGTTATTTCATATTTATCTAATCACAATTAGTGACGATTAGCATTTCTAATCAAAAATAATCAAGAAATCTAATCAATTATTTTTTGGATTAGTTTTGATTAGAGTTGATTAGAAATGCTAATCGTCACTAATTGTGATTAGATTTTCGATTATTTCTAATCAAATCAATTAGTAATCTGAAATTTTTATCAAAATTCAATTCTAATGATTAGATTATTTTATTTCTCTAATCGTAATGATTTCTAATTCTAATCCAAATTCCCCAGCTATGATTACATGTTGCTTTGAATTCGGATTGTATTGCATTATATATAATTCAAAGGTTATCTTATACACCCCCTTTTTGTTCTTTCAAATAACACTTTTTTTTTGTAGTTTTATGTTCTTGATAATTATTCTTATAAAATGTAAGTCCATTTTCTTATTTTAAGTTCTATGATGAGTTTTTACTTAACTCTCCTACGTAACTCGTATATAAAGTACATTAATTGTATCTTGAATTTGAACCTCTATTTCTAAGTTTTCGCAAAATTATTTTATAAAATTTTTAATTTTTACAAAAAGTACCAATAGTACAAATTTTAGCCGCTTTGCCGTTCCCAGTCAAATTTTTTACTCCTAATAATATTTCCTAGTAAAAATTAACCAAATATTCAAATTACAAGTCTCTAGATTGTTTATTTTAAATAAAACTAAAATTCCCGTTTTTATACTACTTTTATTCCTTTTCCTTGGCGGCATGAAATAGCCCCCCACGAAATAAGTCCCCAAAACGGAAATTAAATAACTCCCCAAAAAAAAATATGAGAGGCAACAAAAACGTTTTTTGGGGATTTATTTCATTTTTTTGGGGACTTATTTCATTTTCATATTGGGGAGTTATTTCATATGAAATAAGTCCCCAAAAATCTGAAATGAAATAAGTCGCGGTGCGCAAAATGACCCCAGGAAATATGGCCCCAAAAGGAAAATAAAAAACGGCCCCAAAATTTTACATGAGACACAACAACACGCAATTTTGGCGCATTTTTTTTTTTGCATTTTAAGTGGAATGAAAAATGACCCCAATATCAAGGAATGAAAAATGGCCCCAAATAAAATCACAATTTTTGCTTTGGGGCTATTTTTCATCTACTAATAAAAAATGCAAGTTTAAAGAAATGAAAAATCACCCCAAACATTTTTACACAAATTTTATAAAATTCTATGTAAAAGTTTCTTGGGATAACATTAAAAACCAGAATTCTTATACCAAAGTAGAGAAAATCCTTGCCGGTTATGCAGAGATGCTTTAGTTAGCGAAGCCGGTGTTTGTTATACCATAGAGGAAAAAATCCTTGAGCCCGGCCGAAGGCCGGCTATTACGAGAAGAGTTCGTTATACCATAGAAAAGAAAATCCTTGCGCCCGGCCGAAGGCCGGCTATGCGGTGAAGCTTTAGTGAGCGAAGCCAGTTTTCGTTATACCAAAGATAAGAAAATCATTTCACCCGGCCGAGGCCGGCTATACAGAGTTAGTAAGCGAAGCCAGTGTTCGTTATACCATAGAGAAAAAAATTCTTGCGCCCGGCCGAAGGCCGGCTATAACGTAGAGCTTTAGTAAGCAAAGCCAGTGTTCGTTATACCATAGAGAAAAAAATCTTGTGCATGGCCGAAAGCCCAACCGTGCTATCAATCGTACGATTTTTACAACCAAAACTGTATAATTATCCGGATTTTGAAATCGGGATTCTAAATTTGGGATTTTTAGTTTTGGGCATATGAACTCCACCGAAAATGTTTAATGTCACTTTCTTTGTGTTCTTTTTTGGGGTTAAAATTCATTATAAATTTTGAGGTGATTTTTCATAATGAAGGATAACCCCAAATTTAGGGTCATATTTCATTTTATTTTTAAAGTTATTTTTCATTTTTTTGGGGTAATTTTTCATTAAAAAATGGGGCCATATTGCATTATGAAAAATAGCCCCAAATTTGGGGTCAATTTTCATTTATTTTTTGGGGCCATATTTCCTGGGGCCATATTTCGCAGCGCCGAAATAAGTCCCTAAAAATATTTTGGGGACTTTTTTCATTTTCAAATTTATTCCAAAATCGTCAAAAATGCAGATTATGTCCCGTTATAATATGTACACAGAACTTGTTTTAATGAATGGACAAGAACACTCATTCATTAAAAATAATACTTACTAGGTAGTTAGTTTGAGAAATAATTTTGCGGTAAGGAATAAAATAAAGCCATAATGGTGTTATTGCTCATTTTTTGCTGTATGCAATGAATCCAGGTATTAATTCATATTCCTATATTTGGTCCTCTTCCATTTTATTATTTGATTTAATTTTTTGATGATGTTTGCTTGTCACATGCGGATAGTATGTATATTGAATTGATAATGTCATGTTATAATAAAAAAAACGTGCTGATATAAACTAACATTTCTTCACACAAAAGTCTCTTTTGATAAGTTCTTAATTAAGTACAGTATCCCAGAAAACTTGAAATGTGGTCATAGCAACAGAAAAAAAGGCTTTTAATATATTGAAGAACGGCGGATAAAATGCAGTATAGAGCGCACCTTCCGCGTATGTCGCGGGCCCACCGAGCAAGCCGCAATCAGCGGTCGGTCGCGCTAATGAATTCCATTGAAATAATTCCCCAATTTTTGGGAATTTATTTCATTTTGATTTGGGAAGTTATTTCATTTTGTTGGGGACTTATTTCGTAGGGGAGCTATTTCATGCCGCCCTTTTCCTTATCTACTGCACTTTTTAAAATTGCCTTTAATTCGGATTGTACTCTTGCTGCTTTTATTTAAAGAACAATGGTTTCAAGTTCGAGAAAAATTATGTTGAAAAACACGTGCTTACATAAAGTACCAAGAGCATAATTTTTAGAAAGTTTTGCCCCATAAATGTACTTTATTTGTTTGTTCGCTTTATTTGAAAAAAAAGTTTTAATTTTAACCAATTATTTTGAAAAAAATGATTACAAAAAGTACCCAACAGTACTATTTTTTCGACTTTTTTTTTTTTTTTAAATTTCACGTACTTTTTATACAGTACTTTTCGCTTATAGTCCATTCCGCTTAAAGGCCAAAAACGGATTAAAGCCAAAACTGTCATATTCACTTGCACATTTTTTCGAATTTCTTACAAATTATTTGTTCTAAGGTCCATTTCGCTTGTAGTCCATTTTCGTTGAAAAGCCACATTTTCTTAGCACGCATTTATAATTCTTTATGCAAAAATTGTCGCTTATAGTCCACTCTGTTTTTTATATTTTTTAATCAACAGGCAACATGTTTTTATTTACCTTTCTCGATACTATTATTTTTAACAATTTATTTCAATTAAATCAATATTTGGTTATGTTTTAAATAAACTTTTCTTTTGTTTAAAAATAATGGTTTTATTGAAGAAAATCATATTTATATAGTCCAAAATGTGGATTATAATAGATTTCACTTATTATCCATAAAATGGCTTATAAAAAAAAAAATCGGTTATAATCCAAATTCGTTTATAGTCTACAAAAGTTGTGCAACTAGAGTAGTGGACTATAAGCGAAAAGTACTGTAATCATTTTTTTTCAAAACAATTTTGATGGAAATTAAAACCACTGTTTTTTACAATTGAGGCAGTAAATAAATAAAGACCATTTTTGGACAAAATGTGGTAAAAATTCGTACAATTGATACTGTTTATAAACACGATTTTTTTTCAAAACATTTTTGATCACACTTGAAAGCCATGAATTTTAAAATTAAGGAAGGTTAGGTTAGGTTAGAGTGGCCGGTCACAAAGACCCCGCATAGACCAAATAGGTCCCACATTGTACGATGGAAGGTAGAAGAAAGTTAGAAAACAGGTCATTCCGATGTGATGATACTCAGAGTACCCCGCACTCTGCCAGGAGTCTCATTAACCCAATTCCAGAGATTTCCTCGAGACCTTGGAAGTAATGATTTCCCAGACAGTTCGCCCTGGAGCGCACGAGTGCCGGACAGTAGCAGAGTATGTGCTCCACTGTCTCCCTTTCCCCTGGTACCCACAGAATCTAAAATTTTCACCAACCAGCCGCCCCGCCCTCTGGGCGTATAACGCAGTCCAACAGTGACCCGTTATAAAACCTACCAGAAGTCTACAGTCCCTTCTCGGTAGCGATAGAAGAATTTTCGTCGACACTGGATCATAGGATCCCCACATTACTCTGGAAACCCTGCACGTTCTGCTGTTTTCCCAAACTGCCTCCGATTTCCTCCGTATAACAAAGTCCATATCTCTCCTAATATTCTCAATTGGAGCCGGAACGGCCATCACCCTATCGTATGGTAAGTGAACCCCCCGTTTCGCCAATTCGTCCGCCTCCTCGCTGCCCGCTATGCTCTGGTGGACGCGAACCCAGTAGATGTTTACCCTCCTGTTGGCACAGAGTCTATCTATCGAGTCCCTACACTCCTGGACGATTGAAGAGTATGAATATTTAGCGGATATCGCCCTGATCGCCGCCTGACTAAAAAAAAGGAAGCAAACAAATAAAGTTTGAGGGAAAAAACTGAGTAAAAATTCATTCGTTTGGTACTTTTCAAAAACAAATGCCTTTGAGAAAAATTTCCAACATATTTAAACCTTTTTTACTTTAGCACAAAAGCAGCAAAGTAATAAAGTTCATCAAGTGGCCAAACAGGGTAAAAATTCGTACTTTGACTATTTTTTGTTTAAACATTTTTTTCAAGAACTTGAGACCTATGTATGTTCTTTAACATAAAGGTGGCAAGCAAAAAGGTACGTCTGAGGGGAAAACAGGGTTAAAATTCGTATTTTTGGAAAACACGATATTTTTAAAATAATTTTGCGAAAACTTGAAACGTTTCTTTTTTAACAAATGGCAGCAAGTAAGTAAAGTATATAAAAGGTACAAAGCAGGGTAAAAATTCGTACTTTTGATACTTTTTGTTTGCATGTTTTTTTTTCAAAATAATTTTTTTCGAACTTGAAACCAATGCTCGTTAACATTAAGGTGGCAAGCAACAAAAGTACATCTAAGAGTGAAACAGGGTGAAATTTCGTACTTTTGGAACTGTTTGAAAGCACGTTTTTTTATTTAAAGAAATATTTTTAAATAAAATAAGCATAGATGTAGAAAACTTAGTAAATTTTTTGTAAATTTTTTTTTAATAAACCCTTTTCTTTTAATGTTGCTCTTTTTTTCACGATATAATATTAAGCACAAGGGGTTTCCATAACATTATTTCTATATGTCCCATTCATAGTGTGAGTAGCTGTATATAAAAAAAAGGAAAACGTAAAAAAGCGAAAACTATTTAGCCAGCAGTTTGAACTCATGCTACAATCTTTTTCAAACCATACATTATATTAGGTGCACTGGTGGCAACACTTATTTGGCACACTTTTTTCAATTTTCGCTTATTTTCTTTCGCTAATTCTAAAATAATGTTTTATATTAGGTTTTGTATTTTTTTTTTTTTTTTTTAATTTAGTTGTTGCAATTTAAATTCCTTTTTTCGGTTGCCTTTTCGGTTTGTTTAGTTATCAGTGTTTCAGTTTAATTTGTGTAGTTAATCTGTCATTGTTAATCTTTTCTTTTTGCTAAGTTTTTATAGCAATTTTCTGTTATTTTCCCGTTTTTTTTTTGCTAGAGATTTCGGTTGACGTTCTTAATTTTTGTTGTTTTTCTAATGTCAGATAACAAATTAATACATGTATTGACCCCAATAGTTTAAAGTATTTAATTTCAAAATATTAGATACACTATATAATTTGGGTACTTTGTCTTTGTTGTTGGTGCAGTTGTCGTTGATTTGTTTCATTTTCGAATTATTTAACTGTTGATTAAAAGTTTTCTGAATTTTGTTGTTTTTCTTCTTATTTTTTTTGCATTTAATAGACGCCCACAATTTTAGTAGCAGAAGTGTTCAAATTAAATGTATTGAGTAAATTGATTTAAAACAGAGAATTTTTTAAGAGTGTATATTAACCCTAATCATGCGCTTCGGACTGAAAAGATAATTTTCAAATATAAATTTATTTAAATTCCGAAAAGTTTTAAAATTTTTTAATGATTTTAAACATTTTTTTTTTGCAATATTGAATTCATGGTACTTTTTGAAGCTTTCATTTCTAACAGGGATTAACCTGTCATATTCGTGTACTGATGGTATTAATTACAGTCTAACTGCATTATAATGAATCTGCTTGGGACCAGAAAATCACTTCTTTATTATACCTATAGATATTTCATTTCTTTTCACTTTTATCTAAAACTGGAAGTTTAAGCCCGGCGTTGCCCGGGGTCAAACAATTATGGCTTTTAATAAATAGCCACAAAATCATTTTCCTTACTAATATATAAAGAGGTCCATTATTAATGCTGTCAATGGACCGCAAAGCAAACCAAAGTCACGTTTACGTTAGAGTACCTATTTTAACATAAGCTTGGTAAGTAAAACGGAGCATCTGATCTGACATCTGACCTTAACTTTTGGTGGAGATTATGAAAGATTTTGCACAGCTGAATATAGCAATTATACTTGTTTTTGATTATTTTTTAACTAAATTAAATGCTTAAAACATTTTGTTTGGTGTGACATTTTTGTTAATTGATACAGGCGAATGCTAATTAAATTGTTGTTGATGGGACATTTTTAAATTTGTTAATATATTCTTTTTGGAATTCTCTAACGAAAAATATTCTGAAATAATTTTGCATTAGGGTCAGTGTTGCCAATTTAGCCATTTAGTGGCTTGATTTAGCCATTAAAAAATGAGTTTAGCCATTAGCCATTTTTCAACTTGTTTAGCCATAACATTTTCTTGCCGATTTTCTTTTAAAAGAATAATTTTTATTTTATTATAAAAATTTATAAAAGTAAAATAAACATTTTGAACAATTAAAACGCCTTTAATTTAAATCACAACTTTTACAAATGTTGAAAATCGCTATAAGCTATTGGTGTTTTCTTTTCTACAAAAAGTGTGACATTTTATTTAAAAAAAATGCACCAAATTACATTTTTTTTTTTTAAATAAAATGTCACATTTTTTTGTAGAAAAGAAAACACCATATGACGCTGAAACATCTTTCAAAATAAAGGAACAGTATTCCACTATTAAATTTATAAAATGGATCAACACAAACATCGCTGTTTCTTTCTGGTTAAAAGTATTTCAATAAAGGGATGCAGGCGGTAACAAAATTGTTTTAGAAATTTCAGAATTGACTATAAAGTTGCTCTCACTTCCATGGTCTAATGCTGAAGTAGAGAGGGTGTTTGGCCAAGTAAGCATCGTTAAAAGTAATTTGAGAAATAGGTTAATATTTTTAGCAAAACAATACAATATTTATACCACCACCAATATAGTGGAGAGGGTACTATGCGTTTGTGCTGATTTCGAATTTTTCGATGATTTAATTTTTAATATTAATCTATTTTAATATTAATTTACGTTTATTCTTATTTAACAAATTGATCTTAACTCACAATTTCGTTGTAAACAACTTTAAATGAATTATTTTTGTTTTGTTATTGAATTTTAATGTGTTTTTATTAAAAAAAAAAAGCTTTTAGCCATTTTTTAGCCCATTTTTAGCCATTTTTTTCCGTAAATTTAGCCATTTTTGGTCACCAAGTTTTGGCAACACTGATTAGGGTTAATTTTGTCTTCGCCAAATTTATTCATTGTAAAGAAAAATGGTCCATTAATTTATTATAGGGAGTGCTTTATTGTAAAGAAGTTAACTATATAGAACCCAGTAAAAACTTCGCCTACAAAATAAAGTGTTTAGTAATCAGAAAAAACTAAAAGCACTACTTACAATTCTACTGAAAGTTCTGATGAAGTTTACAAGGGATGTCCCAAAATGAACGCATTCAAATGTAAGTCATTATTTTTTTACCTACAGACATCCAGAAAGGAGTAGTTATAGAAGTAGCTATAAAAGTAGTTAAAGAAGAAAGCTACTAAACAATAAGTGAAGGAAGCTATTAATTTTGAAAAAGTAAGCGAAGTTTCTACTGGGAAGTTCAACTTTCAATTTTGAAACACATAAATACAAATTAGTAACTATTTGATCTTAATAAAATTTTAAAATCCATGCTTGAAATTAAGGCTAATCGACCGCAATAATTGTAACTTTTTTTTACAATCTAACCCACTGTGTAGTTAGTACAGGGTGGAGCAGACTGAGCTATATGGTTTGAGTTCTTTGTTACTTTTTTAATAATAATATTTTCTTTGTTTTTTTGTTCAAAGTTGTGTGAAGAAGACTAGGGGAATTAATTATGACCCAGTAAAAACTTCGCTTACTTTTTCAAAATGAATAGCTTCTTTAACTCATTATTTAGTAGCTTTCTGCTTTTACTACTTCTACAACAAATTCTATAACTACTTTTTTCTGGATGTATGTAGTTAAAAATAATAATGACTAACTTTTAAATGCGTTCATCTTTGGACATCCCATGTAAAATTCATTGGTTTTTTCAGTAAGAATGTAAGTAGTGCTTTCATGTTTTTCCGATTACTTAACACATTATTTTGTAGGCGAAGTTTTTACTGGGGACCCAATAAAAAATTTTATCATATTGCGAAGCACTAATGGAACATTTAAAAAAATAAGCGCAGAATTATGCGCTACGCAATAAGACATACAGAAATGCAGTAAAGTAAGTGATAAAACTCTCAACAACTTTTATAAAAAAAAATAACATTTCAAGTGCTACGGCATTCCCTTACTAAGAAGCAGGTTTGTAAGGCAAAATACTAAAAAATAACTGTATCAAAACATTCAGTGTGTAAAGCTGATCGTTACATCCAACATTTTTTTATGCGCTGAATAATGCGCTTCATGTGTCAAAAATGTATTGCTTCAAAGTGGGAACTCGCCATATAAAATTCATGTCTTCCGTATGCGCAATGGTAAGCGCAACTCTTATGTTTCTCCCTTACAAACCTGCTTCGTTGGAAGCTCCATTTTTTATTGGGGAGTAACTGTGCAATCGAAAAAATGTTGGGTTTTAAAGAAATAAAAAAAATCACATTTCGCAGGAAAAATCCGAGTTTCAGACTACAGTAAACTAAGTTTTAACTTAATCCACATCCCAAAAATATTAAATGGAATGTATAGCTGTTATAAGCATAACATAGTTATTTGGACTGCCTTTTTATCTTTCTGGACCACTATTTTTATAATAGCAAAATGTTGTGTTCTGTATTTTGGTTACAAAAATATGATTACAGTAGTTATAGTCCATATTCCAATTCAGGTTCTTATTCAGATTTCATTACAGATTTTAGTTTAGTTTATATTTCAGGTTATGGTTTAGGTTTCATTTCAGGTTTTACCTCTGATTCTAATTGAGTTTATAGTTCAGAACAGTGATTACCAAGCCCCGAACGCAGGCACACAAAGATATTATGTACTTGTGTGCGGTCGCAGAGACTGATGATAGTCTAATGTTTTGAAACGAACAAAGTTGTTATATACATGTGAATTGCCGACCGTGTCTGTGTGAAAAATACGATTATTGACTGACTCGCGAGCCTATGGAGTGGTTATCACTGGTTCAGAATATTGGTCGGTTTCTAGTGAAGGTTCAGTTTTATTAAAGCTCTAGTCTTAGTTGAGGTTGTAGTTCAGTTATAGTCAGGTCTTATTTCTGGTTCTAGCTTAGGTTTCTGTTCTATAGTAGTTCAGATGCCAGTCCTTAAACAGGTTTTAGTTTTCCAAGGTTTTCTTGAGAGTCAAAAATTTCATTATTAAGATTTAGTTTAAATGTGCTACATTCCCAATTCTTACTAATGATAAGCTGAAATTTACTATTGGTTGGATAAGCTATTCCTATGCGCATTTCACTGGTTGTTTAGGCCAGATCATCAGGAAAGTTTATCCAAAGATTTTAGAAAAGCTAAAAATATTATTCAAATAAAACTGTTAAGCGAATAGGAATTATAAACACTCAAAAGTCTTACCCGTAATAATATCAAAGCTTAAACAAAACATTAACAACAAACAGTGAGTTTAGGCTCAGTTAGTCTTTACTTTCTGTTCTGTTACGAATCAGCTGATTGGTTTTTGTTATTAAAAAACCTGTGAAATTGATTAGTTTTTCTGTTCTGTTGCGGTTCAGTTTGTTAAAATCAAAAAATTGTTAAGTTTTTGTAAGTGACAGCAAATTAAATAATAAAAAATACATATTTATGTTGAAATAAACTGTTTTTTGATTTTAAGAATTCATAAAATTTAATTTCTTCAAATTTATTTGCATTAAAGTGATTGAAATGAAGCAATGGACGGTCCAAAACTAATAAATTTGTCATAAATGGCTGATAAGTTGCTACAGAAAAAGTAACTACTTCAATTTCGAAACAGAACGGCACGGAACAGAACAGAAACAGAAAGTAAAGACTAATTCTGCCTTTTATCTTTTCTTACAATAGTTTTGTTCTAGTTAATGTAAGTTCACACGTTTCAAGCTTTAGTTCTCACGTCTTGCTTTTTTAGGAGAGAGAGAGGAAAAGAAAAAGCATTCGCTTTTCCCTTTTCTTCCAAAAGCTCAAGACTTGACGGCTAAAACTTGAAGCGTGTGAACCATCACTAAAGTTCTAGATTCAAGTTTAGTTCTAGTAAAGTTCTAGCTTTGTACTAGTACAGTTCTACTTCGATTTAGTGAACTTCTATTTCAGTTGTAGTTTTAGTTTTAGAGTTAATATCGTAATCTTTTAACATTTTCAACCTTTAAATAAACAATTACATTTAAAATATTTCACTTCCGCAAAATTAATAAAATTTTTCACAAAAGTTGCTTTGTTGATTTTGTAATTATAATTGTATGTATTTTTTTTTTTTTTTTTTGGTCTTTACGCTGTCAACTTAAAAAATTAAAGTTTTTCGTAAAAACCGTTTTCTCTTCTATTTTTTTGCACTAAATTAATTATAATACATTTACACCCCATAATTAATTTAATTAATTTCAACATCCGTTTTCCGTTCTTTTGTAAATCTATTTTTTTTATTTTAGTTTTGCGATATGAACGCGCCAAAGAACAATTGTCAACTGTTTATGGACAATTGAAAAGCAAAAAGAACAATTGAACAAAATTTTACAAAAAAACAATCAAATACAAAACGAGTATCCAAAGAATACAAGATAAGAACCTAATTTGTTTATAAAAAAAAGAACAGACTGACACTTAAAAGAGAAAATAATGATAAAAATTCTTATTCTAACACACTTTCATTGATATCAAAATAATAAATAATCTTTTGAATTTCAAAACTCCCCTTGATTCCATTTAAAAGAAAAACACTCATCACAAGCTGTCCGTTTGAAACAAATAAAAACTTAAAATATTTATGAATGTTATTCTTGTCAAGCTAATAGGGCCTAAATTATTATAAAATATTCAATTCAAACAATTCAAAGTGGTGGGTACTTACAAAAAATTCATCTTCGATAACAGGATCGGCTAACATTTCAATGGCCTCGGTCATCGAGCGACAAGTACGATTCGTATTCTTTTTCTTCTTCAGTTTACGACCCAAAGTGGCGGCATCACTGAAACGATGCAGCAATTTCTCACGCTTTCGCACGGCCAAAGGGCTGGATGTTGAACTGGCATGACACAGCAGTGAAGAATAATTGTTGCTACTAGCTGCTGCTATAGTTGAGGCATTCGCATAGAAATTTTGGGCTTGATATTGTGCTGGAGCTGTTAAAGTGGAAGTGGTAGATTCTAATTTCGTTATGAGATTATATTCGGATTGTGGATATTTACTGGGTATCGTTAGGGAGGAGGTGTTCGTCGTTGAAGATTGTATCGATGTTTGCTGCAGTAGTAAGGGTTTTGGTGGAGGTGGTGGTGGCGGCTCTTTCATTAGATTGACTCGTCGAGGAGCTGCTCGGGGCAGGGTGGACAGGGATGTGCTATTGGTAATGCCGCCATAGCTGACGGCACGACGATTTCGATCGTTTTCTTTGTCTCTGAAAGAAGAAAATTAAATAAGAATTTTTGTTATTACTATTTATCAACAATATTAAAGATTAAAGATTCTACTCTTTCTGTCTATGTAAAGGGTGGTTAAATTGTAAGGGCCGATGTTGAATGTGAACCACACCTAAACGCCAAGTTTTTTTCCGAATTTTATTTGACATTTCTCTATTTCAGACTTACTCAATTTGAACCATGGAGAGATACACAATCCAACAACGTGTTAAAGTTATCCAGACTTATTATGAAAATGGGCGGTCAAATCAAAATGCATATCGTGCACTTCGGGATTTTTTGGTCAATTTGATCGTCCAAATGTGCGTACAATCGCAAAAATCGTGGAAAAATTCGAGCAAACCGGGTCTGTAGAAGATGTGAGAACACCAGTGCATGCTCGTACAGCTCGTACTGCAGAAAATATTGCTGCTGTTCGCGATAGTGTGGCTGAAGAGCCGTCCACCTTAACTCGTCGTCGTGCCCAACAATTGCACCTCTCACGCTCGTCGTTGATGAACATTATGCATAAAGACTTGCATTTACACGCTTACAAGGTGCAATTGGCTCAACAACTAAAGCCTCTTGACCATTCCAAACGTCGTGAATGGGCAGAATGGTGGCAAGAAATGGCAACAGTGGATGATAAATTTTCGAAGAAAATCATCTTCAGTGATGAGGCATATTTTCACCTCAGTGGATTCGTCAATAAACAGAATTGCCGCATTTGGGCGAATGAGAATCCAAGAGTGATTGTCGAAAAACCAATGCACCCACAAAGAGTGACTGTTTGGTGCGGTTTATGGGCTGGCGGCATCATCGGGCCGTATTTTTTCCAAAATGAGGCCGGTCAGGCAGTTACTGTGAATGGTGATCGCTATCGTGAGATGATAACGAACTTTTTATGGCCCGAATTGGAAGATATGGATGTGGACGATATGTGGTTTCAGCAGGACGGTGCCACTTGCCACACAGCTAACGAAACAATGGCTCTTTTGCGCAACAAATTCAATGGCCGTGTTATCTCACGTAATGGCGATGTCAATTGGCCGCCAAGATCATGTGATTTGACACCGTTGGACTTTTTTCTTTGGGGTTATTTGAAAGAAAAGGTGTACGTCGATAAGCCAGCAACAATTCAAGAGCTAAAGGATGAGATAATTCGGCACATGAACGGCATAGAACCTCCATTATGCCTCAGGGTCATCGAAAATTTGGACCATCGGATGGAGGTGTGCCGCCGTGGTCGCGGCGCCCATTTGGCCGATATTTTGTTCCATACATAATTGAGTAATACCAATATATCATAATAAAATAAAATTACAATAATTTCCTGAATAGTTTGTGTTTTATTCAAAATCAACATCGGCCCTTGAAATTTAACCACCCTTTATTATAAAAAAAGCGTCATAAAGAATATCTTAAAAAAACAAGGTATATCCAGGACTGTCAGATAAATTTGTGAGGAAATCGTCAATTTCCTGAGAAAAAATAAAAAAGTCGTCTTTTACGTTTCGAATAATTGAAAAAAAAAAAAAAAAATCGGACAACTTAAAATTTTATTTTTTTTTTAACAATTTTTGTTCGATTCAAACAAAAACATTACTACTTCAGTTGTCAAATATTCGTATATTTCAAAAACCGGGTTTCGAATACCTCGAAAACCCGACTTTTAAAAACATCGGGTTTTCGGTTTTGTAACCAAAAACCGGTTTCTTAAATTATTTATTTAATAAAAGAGTATGTCCTTCAGAACTTAAACAGAATAATACATGTTATGTAAGTAAGATGTAAGTAGAGATCAGTTTAATAAAATAAAAAAATTATTGTTTTTGTACTCACACCACAATATTGCAGAGGGCATTATGTGTTTGTTCTGATGTGTGTTACACTAAAAAATATTGATCCCAGGCCCACCTCTTAGTATGTCGATCGGCTGGTTTTCTGTCCATGTAAAGTACAGGTCGTAATTTTTATGAATTCGAATACATACGTTTTAATGTCACTAGAACAAATCCTTTTGAAAGTGGCGATAATCGGTCCATAAAGTTAATATAGCCCCCATACAAACTTCTTTCCAGAATGGTAATTAAATTAAAGTTGACTAAAAAATATTTTATTGCAACATAAATCGTCTCAATGGGGACATTCGATTTCTTAACTCAAAACACGTTCACTAAACGTTGAGATTGGGTTAATTGTAAATAATGCCGCGTAAAGCAAATCTAACTTGGAAGATCTTTTAGAAAATTTATCTCTGTAGTCAAAATCCTCTTTTAAGTCACTGTTATTAACTGTTTATGACCTTTAAGCTGTGATTTACATTTTATTAAGGTAGCATTATGTTTTGTATTATGTTTGTATGGTGTATTATGTTTAACATTTCTTTTTTTTCCAAATACATCAAAACTTAACAACTCATCGCAGAAACCAAAGCCAAAGTCAGAACTGTCCCTTAACTCATACTGCTGGGAATTATAAAAAAGTCTGTGTTGGAGAACGCTTCTGCAAGTTCAACAGCTTGGCACTGTGATGAAGATGTTATGTGATGACAACAATTAAACTAATGTTGTGTATAACGAAAGTGGTTACTAAGAAATGTCATCGAATGCAAGATAATGAAAAAATTAAATAAAAGAAAAAGTCGATTATTCGAGACCAAAAAACCGGTTTCCCAAATACTTCGAAAACCGGGCTTTTTAAATAACCGGGTTTAAGAAACCGGAAAAAAACGATTTTTCGAATACTTCGGAAATCGGTTTTGATCACTTTAAACACGACTGAGATTCTTCTTTAATAGTGAAGTTTGCTGCTATTGTAAATTAATAATGGCAATTTAGCTATTTTTGGTCAATCTAGCGTTTTTATTTAAAATTTGTGGGTTTTATTAAACAATAAAGCTATCACTACTGTTCGTGACACAACGTAAAAGCTAAGCGAAAGAAAACGTTCCGCCTTTCGCTCTTGTTAAGGTACTGCTGTTAAATATTCCAAGATTGAAAAACGAACGTGTTAGAAAATTTAATGTTTTATTCAGAATTTGGAGAATGAAAAAAATCGTCACTTAAAAAAAAAAAAAAAATCAACAAATCGGCACTTTGCTAATTCCAGAACAATAAATAGTCAAAATGATGATAAATCGTCAAATCTGGCAGCTCTGGGTATCGTAAAGATTCTTACAGTGTTTTTAGATATTTAAAGTGATGACAAAAAATGAATTTCTCAAAGATACAAAGAGTATTTAACTATGAGTAATTTAAAATACTAACAGTGTTTTTAAAAACTAACGACCTGTTTGTCTATTTGCGAAAGAAGACTTCGTTCTCTTAAATTGCATGTAAAACAAAAACCATATTTTATAATTTGTTTTTGTTTGAAATGTTAGTTAAGCGAACAAAGTCTTCTTTCGCAAATAGACAAACAGGTCGTAAGTTTTTAAAAACACTGTTAGTATCGTTCGAAATCGACGAACTGGCCATAAGAGAATTTTGAAGATACTATAATTATCTATAAATTACCAAGAGTATCTTGTGGTACTAGAAGCGCTGTAGTGGTACTTGAAATTGTTTTTAAAGATACTTCGAGTATCTTAAGTTTACTAAAAGTATATTAAAGACACCAGAATATTGTAATGATACTGCAATATCTTGAATATACTAAAGTATCCTAAAAATACGAGAGTATCCAAAATATACTAGACTATCTTAAATAAACTAGAGTGGTTTAAAGACATTATAGTTACCTAAAGATACAAGAGTATCTAAAAGGAAAAGGGAGTATCTGAAAGATAAATAGAGTATATTTTTGTACTTGCAGTTTTTTGGAGATATAAGAGTATTCTAGAGACTATCCTATATCGTAAGGAACTCAGAGTACTTAAAAGATACTGATACATAGTTAGATATATAGATAGTCCTTAAGATTCTGCAGACTTTCAATAATGCTAGGATATCCTTAAAATACCAGTCTCCTAAAGAATCTAGAATATTCTAAATCTACTGGAGTATCCAAGATATACTAGGGTATTCTAAAGATACCTGAGTGTCCTAAAGAACCTAGAATATTGCAGAGATACTAGAGTATTTTAAAAATACAAGTGTATCCTACAGATAATATAGTATCCTTAATATTCTAAAGTTTCCTTAAAGATACTAAAGCATTCTAAATACACTAAAAAGAATTTGTAAATGTTGATGTATCCTTAAGATTTTTGGAATAATTTTGCAACTAGAGGATATTTCAACATTTACAATTACTTTTTAGTGTATTTAGGTTGCTCTTGTATCTTTTTAACCTAAAAATTATCCAAAATATACACGAAAAATCTTAAATATACTAGACTATCCCAAAAATGCTAGAGGGTCTCAAGGCTTCTGGATATCTGGACTATCATTATGGATAATAGAGTATTTTGAAGATACTTATTTATCCAAATGATATTTTTTTCAAAATTCGTTAAACATCGCTTTACCTATATCTTTTTCTCTGCACCGGCGGACTAAAGTAACAATTCGGAGCGAATGGTACAAAATAACCCAGTTGTGGTGATTGAATTGAATTTCGCTGCTCTTGTAGCGGTTGGTATTGCTGATACGGCGAATTCATATAATGCTGAAATGTTTGCAAAGAATTCGGCGTCACTATTAGAGGCATCGAAATTCTCTGTTGCTGTTGCGTGGTTGTCGTCACATACGGATTAAAAAATTTCTTATAATATTTTATTTGTTGATGATGTTTACGCAAGATATTATTATCTTTTGAAGAGGTAGTTGATTCGATGGAGTTGAGTGAATTCTCGCTACCAAAAACTTCTTGATTCGGTAGCTCGAGCTCATCGTTGGAAGAACATTCAGGTACTGTGTAACAGGTGAAATTATGTGCTTGGTAGTCAATTTGAGCCATTGTTGAGGTTGAAATCGTTTTTGGTTGTTGTTAGAGGTAGAAAGACATTAATTAATTTAGTTTTTTTGTTTTATTTTGGTTTTTTTATTTAGAATTTCATATTTAGTTTTATTATTTTTTGTAGAGTTTTAATTAATTTGCTGTTTCGTTTTTTATTTGGTGGACTTTAAGGCAGCTTTATTTCCGTTTTATGTTGATTTCTTTAAATGCCATTAGTATTTTTTAGTTCTCACGTTATGTTTCATAATGAACTAAAGATGTGTTATGTGCTTTGTTACAAGAAATTTTAAGGTTTTTTTATTTAAAAATAATTTTTTTTTTTTGGAAATTGTTGCTAAAATTATTTATTAATTATACGTTTAGTTTTAGTATAAAGTGTTTTATCTTTGATATTGTCAGATGTTTTTTAATATTAAAGGTTATCTAAAATATCTTTAAAATATAAAAGTATCTTTATGATGATTATTTTTTGAAGAATCCAAAATATTTAAACATTTTTGATAATGTGCTTTTTTTAATTTATAAAACTTTTGTTAATAGTTTTATTCCTTCCATATTTCACATACTTTTGCTTAGACGACCTTTGGTAAGCAATTTCGCTACAGATATTTTTATTTACAAATAATGTTTAATGTAGCAAAAATTTAGAAAAAAATAGTATTGTGGTTATTTTATTTAACTATTTAAGGTTTTTAATCCAATTTTTTTTTTAATTTTTAATCAGGCTAAATTCATTGAATTTAATTTTCATTAAATTATTTTTATGAAGAAAGAAATTGAACAACATAATTGATAATTTTTCATTCTTGACTTGGCTGGGGAATTGAACCCACGTTCACGGACAGGTTGATTTGACATGTTTCGATAGTATCCATTCTATCTCTTCAAAAATGATTGCCGTTAAACACTCACCGCCATTGACGACAGCTGGCAGTCAATAGTCAAACATCAATCTTTAAACTAAATGGAATTTTAACTTCGTGGATCGAAATTTGTTGTTGTGAATGATTATCTATTTTAATTGATTAACATGTTCTTTCTTAAGGGTTTAAAAATTTTTTTAAAGTAGTTAAATGTATATTAAAACTATCTATTATAAATATAACGTAATGTGCGTATGTTTGTTTGTGCCTTAACCGCGAATACGATCTTTATAAAACTGTTACAGTGTATTACTGATGGTTTGGAAAAAGCTATAGGCTATATATTTCTGTATATCTGGAGAACGCCGAGAGCTGAAGTTTTCCAATTTGGTACAAATTTGGTTAATAGTAGAGGTCTGCAAGAATAAATAAAAACCATTTTCAACACACTCATTTATTTTTTAACTACAATGTGTCGAGCACCCAATAATAACGAAACAAATGAAAGAATAACCAAAGACAAAACAAATAAAAACTCATTCAATTCAGTCAACTCAAGTCAAATTAGTGAAATATTCAAATATAATTTGAATGTTAAATTTCTGTACCTACACATTACGTATGCATGTGTTAGCTTAACTCTTACAAATAAACCCAGTTGGCCACGTCTTTAAGACATCCTCGAAGACGGATGCACGACAATGTTAATACCTGCACGACATGTGAGGGACAGTGGGAACAAATCGTCAACGACATTTTCGAACAAGTGTCGCGAAAATCGTGCACGACACAAAGAAAGACAATGTCGCCTACTTTATCATTAACGACTACCTGCATGACAATGTCGTCTATTTCGACGTCCACGACAAAAATTATTAAATGGTTATCTTATTCAGACAGTTTTTTAGTATAGTTGGAATTTTAGTTTCTGTTATACGTTTTATATTCGACTCCTATAAGCAATCCTAAAGTTGACAGTGAAGTACTAACTGCATGTAATCCATTTTCCAGCCCGCGAATAATTTCATCATAATTTTTGGTTTTACCGTTTAAACTAATTTGTAAATTTTTTGTAGGTATTTAAATCAACAATTAAAAAAAAAGAATGTGAGACTTTAAGGAAAACCAAGCAAGTGATTGAATAGCATTCAAGAAAACTTTGCCGTCAGCAGCTTTTATACAAGACAACTTATAAGACAGTTTCGCTCATACTGTCCTACATAGAGTTTAATAGAGGACAACTTATAAGACAAATTCGCTCATACTGTCCCATATAAAGCTAAATAGAAGACAACTTACAAGACAAAGGCTCAAACTGTCGCACACGATGATTTCCTGTAAATTGTCCTCTAGAAAACCTAAACAACAGGGAACACGTCGTACATACATCATTGACGACGATGTCGTCAACGGCAATCTGACCAACTGGGAAACAAGCCACAAGCTTACACACATATTATGTCAATGTATTCAAATAAATGTATGCACATTCAAGTTATTCAAAAATTATTCGAATGTTTTTTGTAAACTTGCTCTATCTAACGGGCCATTCCAATGTTTTGTTATTTATGCTGGGTACACACTATGCAACACGTTTACGCAATCCAGTGAATTAAATTCATTTTCATTCATTTCAGATTGCATACACATCAAAACGCTTTGATATTTTGAGGTTGCATTGAAACAGTTTCCACGTAGGTTGCACTGTGTGTACCCAGCATTAGGAATGAATCTCAAATTCATTTGCAGTAAACAAGTTGTGTATTCAATTCATTCTCTCTTATTTTTGTATATGATTTACTCTTTTCTTATATTTTTGAATGTTTTATAAGTATACTTTTGTTTTATATTTGAGTAAATGTTGTGCACTTTGAGTAAAGGCAAACAAGTGAATTATTCAAAGCAGACCTCTAGTTAATAGCACACAACATCCAAAAAAATCTAGGGGGACTCGAGAATTAGGCGTACCATTTTGAAGAGAACGATAACTATTTGGTTCAAGTTTCTTCGTTTTAGTAATTTAGTATGTACTTAATAAAAAGGAAGAAAAGTTCACGAATTCTATTTGTTATTCCAAAAAAATCATGAAGAAACTGTTATCTTTTGTAAAGGCTGTTTTTTTTAGCCCAATAGAACTTACGAAAGGGTTAGCTATCAAGCGAACTGGCATATGGCGCTCACGTTTTGACATTTATAATCAGTTTACCCTTGCAAATCGCCAGAAATAGATTTACTTTTAAGGAACTCTACCAAAATAACTTGGTTGTGTTTAACCCTCTAATGCTTAAGAGTGCCTCAAGGCATGCTTTACAAAATTTCTACTGACGTCTATATATAAATAATTTTTAAATACTTTAATAAATTCTTCAAGCTTAAGGTCACTTATTTATAAAATTAATTAAAATATTTTTATTTTCGATATTTCGTTGGAAATCTTCTTCAGGAAGCTTGAAGAATTTATTAAAGTATTTAATAAAAAAAGGTCGAAGAAATAGGACTATAATTTACTAAATAATTTTTATTAATTTCCATTTTGTAACAATTGCTTAAAGATCTAGAAAAATTCTTGGAGAAGCTTCGAAAGCTCCTAAAAGCTCTTAAAGCATTGTAAACAATCTCGAACACAATGCTTTTGTTCAATTCCCAAAAAATAAATTTGTTTTTATTACTAGATACCAGAGATCAGCAATGAGTAGTGAAAAAGTGAGTAGAGCTAAATCATGACTCATAAATTCTTGTACTTATTCCAATGTTGTTCAAACTCATATTCACTCAAAAGTTTAATTTTATTCATCGTACTCATACTTAAGGCTAGATTACACTATTATACTTTGTATTAATACATATCAAAAACTCAAGTAATATGACAAAGTGTGAATGCAATGTGTCACGAAAATGACAAGTATTATGAAAAATGTTTGACATCCCATACGACTTAATCGTTTTTTGAAAGATATCTTAACAATAATACTTTTCATTGGATCAGGGTTGCATTTTATTTCATGTGTAAGTGTTTATACTTTGTAAGATGGTGTAAACAGAAACTATCATGTTACATTAGATTTTTTGACAGTCGCATCAAAACTTATTAGATTTCTATCTCACAAAGTATTATGGAATACGTAAGACTTGTGAGATAGTGTAATCTAGGCTTTAGCAACATTTGTAGTGTTTGATTTAGAATCTACTCAACTCAATGTGTATAGGCGAAGCAAAATGCGAGGCTGCCAGATTTGTCCCCGAAATAGCAAAGTGGCGATTTGGCAACTACAGTTTACTAAAGTTACATGTATGAAGTGGACGATTTTTCGGCAAAGTTATCTGGCAGCGCTGATTATTAACTTGTGTGTTTTATCTGTTGTGTTAAAACGGTAAATGGATGAGCTAAATGATTTGAATCATTATGAGTATTGTAAGTATTTTCTTGAAATTATAAATCAAGCTGACGTCATTTATGAGTATGCGTATAATGTCGACGTCGCACTCATAAATATTTCTCTTGTGAGTATGAGTGAGTCAGAGTAGTTTCCCTGCAAATAATAGGACCAGTCCAAACACGCGTGTAAAGAGTAGTCCACAAGGGACCAGGACTAGTCCAAAACTAACCCAAACGTATGGAAAAAACCTGGTCTATTTAACATTACGATGTTCTAGGAGAGCACCATATAACCTACCTTTGGACCACTAAGTTTCAAAACTACTCCATGGTATACTCAAGAGGATTAGTTTTGAAGTCGTTTAAAAACGAAAGCATGTCGTTAAAAAACGAAGACATGTCGTCTCACTACAAACACTTTTTAACAATGACATGGTCCATGCTTGCATTACATCGGACCAGTCCATGGATCAGGTGGTCCAATTTTATTTGCAGGGTTAGTTTATATGATTTCTACGCACTTATACTTACAATTGCATGAGTCAGTATGAGTAGCAAAAAAACGATTCATTGCTGATCTCTGCTAGATACCCAAGGGTGCCTCAAGGTACTCCTAGATGTTTTCTCACCTGGAACGTAAACGACTCATCGTACGGGCTAAAAAATGTTTTTTTTTGAATTCAGGGGCCCAAAAATACCTTAAAAAAATTGTTTTCATAATATATTCCCATTTATTCTAAAACTTGGCATTAGAGGGTTAATGTGCAGCTGACACGAGGACGGCTTAGTTGGGTCCTTGTGCCTGTCCCTTTGTAATACACTCAGCCTATGACCAGAGTCAGCCAGTATATAACAGATTATTCCCCAGGCATCACTGCAGCCTCGCACCATCAATACTTTTACAAAACAAAGAGATCGATCTCCTGTGCTCCCAAAATATCTAATCTTAATATCCTCGAGAACGGGCATTTGCAGAGAAAATGGAACACCGTTTTCTCCCCCTCCTCATCATCACATCTCAACGGGACATTTGCAGATAAAATTAAACAACGTTTTCTCCTTCTCCTCATCATGACATTATCTACAGTAGTCATTATAATCCAGACCCATTCTTCCCGCATGAGTCCCTATCACGCAATGACCCGTCACTACCGATATCACTGTCTTAATTGGTTCTTACAGAAACCAAGGAGCACGGGCGTTTTCGTAGCGTTGTAGCCAGGCCATTTATTCCTGGCCCCAAAAAATTAAAAAAATCAGACATCGATTTGCAATACTAATGGCCAACTTCACCAATTTTATTTACATAAATTCATGTTTTCATATATTTTTTCGTATAATTTAATTTTTTTTTTTTTAATGAAAAACTAATTTTAAACAAAATTTAATATCTATATATAAATCGGCAAAAGTTAAGAACACTTTCCTCCTCTGTATGTCAACCGATTTGAATAAATATACACCTTTCAAATGGTATTAACTCACAGAACTGCACAATTTATATTTTATTAAAGTCTGTTCAATAATTTCAGAGTTATAAGCATTTAAATTTACAACTAACACAAATGCAGAACGTATTAGTAAAACATTTGTTTTTTTCAATTATCAAATAATAAAGATAGGGTGGTCGATTACACTACGTGACAATTTTTTGACCAAATGAATTTGACGCCTTATCAGTATGTAAAATTTTCCGCTGAATCCGAATATGAAGTCAGAATTGTCAAAAGTAGAACAGGTTTTGCGATATTCCAAAATAACCGTTATTTGTGTTTTTAAAAAAGATGCTGTGACTGAAATGCAAATATCCAAAAAATAAAATTCTAGCCTATTTCAATACGAACATTTTGTGCGCAATAGGAAGGATCCTGATCGGTGCAAAAATGACAAAGTTACAGAAGATTAATTGAATTAACCCACAACAAATAAACATACAAAGCTAAATTTTTAATAACAATAAATATAAAAAATTGCTTGAAACTACTGAATTTCTATGTGGGTTAATTTACTAAATCTTCTGTAGCTTTGTCATTTTTGTACCAATCTATGTCTTGTTGGGCGTAAAATGTTCATTTTAAAATAATCTAATGTCGCATGCAATAAAACATTAGGATTTTTAAATCATTGGTTTAAAAAAAATAACTTGAAAAAAAACATAATTGAACAAAATCATAAAATTTTCAATGAAGCTTGGAATTTTGTCCCACGTAACTCGGTCATTTCTTGACCAATCTTCACAAGCAATCCATGGTTATTTTACTAGAGAGAAAGAATTACATAATCCGTTTAAAGATATTTGCATTTCAGTCACATCATCTTTTTGAAAAACACAAATAACGGTTATTTTGGAATATCTCAAAAACTGTTCTACTTTTGACAATTCTGACTTCATATTCGGATTCAGCGGAAATTGTTGAAATTTTGTCACGTAGTGTTATTCGACTTTTTCAGAAACCGTTTTTCGAATATTTCGACTTTATTAATCTTTTGTATAAATCGGCACAGGCAAAACAGCTAAGAACGCGTTTTTCTTTTGTTTTTCAACCGAACCTCTATGGGGGGAAAAGTATCAAAAAGTAACTTTTTTCCCCTGCTACATGTGAAAATTTTTAAATTTTCTACAATATTGAACTAAGCAACATAATATTCACCCCTACTCTGCGTTTCGATTCGGATCGAAATTTTCTCCGTTTTTGGCAACTTTGGTATTTTGTTCCCATGCTCTGTAACTCCTGCGTTGAGAAACTTTTCGGTTCAAATGTGAAAACTGAAACAAAAATGCCATAAATTGAAACAAACATGTTTTTCTCACTTAACTGTTACTGTAACATTTTTGGCGAATAATTTCCTTACGTTACAGCTATTACACACCAAAAATGTTACAGTAACAGTTTAGTGAGAAAAACATGTTTGATTCAATTTATGGTATTTTTGTTTCAGTTTTCACATTTGAATCGAAAAGTTTCTCAACGCAGGAGTTACAGAACATGGGCACAGAATATCAAAGTTGCCAAAAACGGAGAAAATTTCGATCCGAATCGAAACGCAGAATAGGGGTCATTATTTATAGGTGCAGGTTACTGAGTGCATGAGAACCTTTAAGATGAAACATTTTGTTACTTTTTGTTTCTCATCTGGTCCTTTTTGAATTTTTGTTAAAACAAAGATAAAAATAAACATGCATGATCCTGAGTGAATAAGAATTTATAAGAAGGAGCTTTTCGGTACTTCTTCGTTCTACATGTCCTTAGTGGATGATAATCTATAAAGGAGACTTTTTGATACTTTTTTGTTTTTCAATTGCTATTTTCTGATATTTTTCATATCGAACTTTTAAAAATAAATGAACTTAAGTAGAAGATAAAATATGAAACGGAGGTTGGTCCCTTGCCAAATCGATCCACTAAGACAGAAAAAATACTTACAAGAACTATGTTTTCTTCATATTAACATAAAAATGTATGGTCGAATTTTGACCATTAGGCGAACACTAGTTTAAATAAATTTGTGAAATCGGCCATGATAGACGCAACATTTTATTTAGGGGTGAGAATGATTTTTAGCTCAACGGGGTTTTTAACAAAACAAAATTGCCGCATACTCTAAGACACATCCCAGTAAAAAAATTGGGTTTTTTGAAGCACTTAAGAGAAAAAGCGCACAATCGAGCGGTTCAATAAGAGAGCTCTCATACAGCAGTAAATGATTTAGAATAAAATATGCAAACAAGCTGCTAATTTTAGTGCTGACAAAGAAGAAGGTTTTAAAGCAAAAAAAAAAAAAAATATATTATGGATTACGAAAATGATTGAAAAAAGGAATTTAAACCAGTAAAAGCAAAACATTAATGAATATGTAAATACAGTTAACCCTTAAAAAAGATCTTTAGGAGAGCTTTTTTGCATGTTAAAAGAAGTGCTTATTGTCAGCAGAAAAAAGCTTTCCAAACCGGGAACACCCCATGCAAAAATCAGGCATCCCATCAGCAGGTTGAATCGATTTGGGGCACATTTTTTACTGGGATCCACAACAGGTGCGGTTTATACTCTGAAAATTCAAAAATTGAGCCGGAGTTCGCGTTGAAGTCAATAGAGACTCTTATCACACCATGATCAATGATTTATTGTTTCGAAATATGGAGGACACTGCTTAGGGCGAAATGTGATTTCAACAGGATGGTGCTACGCGCCATATGGCAAACGAAATCATCGACTTAATGAAATTAACATTTTTTCAAAAAGTTGATTTCGAAAAATTTATTTTTCATTTCGATTAAGACTACGAGAGTGACTTGTTAAGCCTGATAAGCCAGCAACAATTGATAACTTCGAAGCCAAAATTGTACGTGTTATTTGTGACACACAGCTGAGCATAAACTTCGTCAAGAACAGCAGCGGTGTCCACATACTGGAAATCATTTTTAAATTTTAATTAATCTTTCGAATAGACAAATTTGTTTGATTAAAATAAAATTTTTTGTGTTATAGGGCTTAAAAAACACTATTAACTTTCTTTCAAACTCTTTAAAAAGTCTTTGCATTTGTGCAATTTTTTTACATCTCTTATCAACTTACAAAATTACCTCTTTAAAACCAATTAAAATGTCAAGAAATTTAGTCATACAAATAGAAAAAAATACGTTATAATAAATGTGTAAGTATGAACAAAAACGTAAAAAATAAAATGCAATAATTATAATGAAAAAATTCTGTAGTGCAAAATTTTTTTATAGACAGACCTTTTTTCACAATTTATTTTACATTTAACCACAAAACAGACAAAATGGGGACTTATTTAATGTGGCCGAACCAAAAAACCCAGAGGGAAAATTACAATTTTTAATATTTTATGTTCATTCAGAATGCTGCATTTCGTGATTATCTTTCTCTCGCGTTTTTTTTTTTTTGTTTTTGTTTTATTGGTAAATGCAATACAGATAATTAAAGGAATTCTATTTAGAAAAAAAAAAAATAAATTTCAATAATCTAAAGGTACTTTAAAACAGACAATCTTTTAAAAGCAATTAAACTTTTGACACCCATAGAAAACGACGATAAAAGAAACCGAGAAAAAAACGTAGCTCACTTGTCAAAAAAAAAAAAAACGCTGAATCGTGATTGTGTTTATTAAGAAATGCGATAACTTTGCTGCTGTAACTTTACACCTACTGAATTTTGCAGGAGTTTCTGTTCTAGTTGGTTTCTATGATAAGACCCTAAAATCAAAAAGAAATGCAAAGCACAAGAAACCTTTTAAGTATACAATTCTTTAAAAAAAATAATTTTTAAGTGATAAGAAAACGCATTCTTTTCAACGAATGACTTGGATATATGAATATAAGTAAAAAGTAGAGATGGTTATAAAATAACATTCAAACTCGTGCTCGAAATGCCGAGTACTCGGCTATTTCATGATATTCGTAGTCGTATTCGCCAAATTCATGCGAATATTTCGAATTGCCCAATAAAAATTTTAGCTTTAAATGTAGCAGCTTTAAAAGGCAGATTCGTAACAGTGTTGTGTACAATTTCGCTTACGGAAGGCATTAATTTTATATGGCGTGTTTTCAATTTGACATTATTGACACAAAAAGCGCTTTATTCAACATATCGAGTCCTTAACGCAAAAATAGCTTAAGTGACATCATTTTTAATTTTCGTTTTTTTAATAAATGAATTTATTGGCAACATTTGCATCATATCCTTAATGTCTTAGTAACAGTATAGTTACGATTTTATAGCAAAATAATTTTAGCTTAAGCGCCAATCTTCATACAAAATTTTTATGAAATATAATAAAAAAAACCTTCTCCTGTGGCATTGTGTTTTTGTCGCTTAAACTTTTTTGCAGTAAGGTTTTAATATGTAAGAACTGGTGAGTATAAAGATCAGCTCAATTTTTCGTTGCTACAGTTGCTCTGTTATATACTCCTTTACAAACCGGTTTCTTGTAGGGGAATATTGTGGCCCTTTGAATATAATTTTGTTAAGAATTGGTTCACTTATTTAACCGGACCTCTGTAGGTCTCACTGCGTAGCGAATAAATGTGCGCTTAGTTTTTACAATAGCACTTTAGTGCTTCGCAAAATTATTGGGTGACTTTATTTGTAACCTTAATCTGTTTTAGTTAACACTTGATCCTTTATGTCGTGGTGCTTTTGACCTGTACATAATAATCTATATATAAATCGGCTAAGGCAAAACAATTAAGAACACTTTCACCCTCTGTATGTCACCCGAATTGAACAAAATATACACCATATGAACATTTACTCACAGAAGTGCACAATATATATTTTATTAAAATCTGTTCAATAATTTTAGAGTTATAAGCGTTTAAATTTGCTACTAACAAATATGCAGAACACATAAATAAAAAATTTGTTTTTTTTTCAATTATCAAATAATAATAATAAAAAAAAAAAAAAAAAATAGGGTGGTCGATTATTCGACATTTTTCCGAAACCGGTTTTCGAAAATTTCGACTATACAAATCTTTTGTATAAATCGGCACAGGCAAAACAATTAAGTACGCTTTCTTCCTTTGTTTGTCAACCGAACCTCTATGGGGAGAAAAAAGTATCAAAAAGGGGAAATACGGGAAATTTAATTTCTTTCTTTACTTTTCCGTGCTGTATGTGATAATTTTTAAATTTTCTTTAACATTGAAATTGTAAACATAATATTATAGGTGCAGGGTCCTGAGTGAATGGAAACCTCTTATAAGATGAAATATTGGTACTTTTTGTTTTTCATCTGGAACTTTTTGAATTTTCTTCAATATTCGACCTACAAAGATAAAATTATACATTAAACTGGGTGAATAGGAACATGTAAGGGGAGCTTTTTGGAAAACTTTGTTCAACATCTGGTACTTTGATTAATTTTCGTTAATACAGTCTAATCCCGATAATTCGTACCCCGATAAATCGTAATTCCCGATAATTCGTAATAAACTGTCGGTCCCTTCAAAAAATCTCGTTAATTCGTAAAATTTCCATACATTTTGGTCCCCTCGCTAATTCGTAATTTTTTTCAAATAAAATCTTCTTTACCTCTTACAAATCGTAATTGTTTGCTAACTACCACTTATAATTCGTAATAAAAACAACAAAAACATGGAAAGAATGATTTTTTGTTTACAACTATTTTATTTCTGCGTGGGTTTTTGCTTGTGTGTGGATTTATTTTCTTAAGATCAGTTTGTTACATGAATAATTTTTATGTATAATTTTTATATATTTTATTTTTAACAATTGTTTTTTATGTTTTTTGTATCGTTTTATTAAATTAATTGAAAAACCCCGTTTATTCGTATTTATTTTATTTTAACCCCGTTAAATCGAAACCCCGATAAATCGAAAACCCATATAGTTCGTAAGAAATAGCCGGTCCCTTGCGATTACGAATTATCGGGATTCTACTGTATTAGGCATTGCAAAAGTGCAAAAAAAATTACAACAACGACACAGATAATTAGTTGTGCGTAAATAATTGTCTTTGTGGTTGTTGTTATTATTTTGCACTTTTGCTTTTTTGCAAGGGTGCAACTTGTGACGTGAATACCCTTAATTACTTCATACCCAGCTAACATTTTCAATCGTGTAAGAGCTACTGGGAGTCTCATGAAGAGCGTTATTGATCGTCGATGACCGCATTTTTTAATCGTATAAGATTCCTCACTCAGGAAAATCAGTAACACGGGTGAGATTCTTCCATAGCACAGCGAAAGACGCTTCTTCAATCGTTGTGGGAGTCGTTTAAGACGTGGGTAAAGATAACCTAACGAGAATTTCATGTCAAGAATCGCATGAGACTTATGTAGATATTCTCTTACAACCCGTTAAATGCTATCCGTACAGAAGGCCGTAAAAGGTTCATTCGATAAGTGTAAAATTGTTGTTTTTGTACTCTGAAAATAATCAAAGATTTTCTTAAGACTTGAATATTACAGCAGTATCTAAACAAAAGCGACATGCGTTTTCTAGTGTTTCAATAGAGCGGCCTGAACGCTTTGCCGCTATTGTTAATTAAAAATGGCAATTTAGCTATTTTTGGTCAATCTAGCGTTTTGATCTCTATTTTTATTTATAATTTGTAGGTTTTATTAAACAAGAAAGCTATCACTACTGTTCGTGACAGAAAGTTTTTTGTTTCGTTTTGGTATGGCAGATCAGCATAAAAGTTAAGCGAAAGAAAACGTTCCGCCTTTCAACATTCCAAGATTAAAAACGAAATTGTCAGGAAATGTAATGTTTTATTCAGACTTTGAAGACTGAAAAAAATCGTCACTTTTTAGAAAAAAATCATCAAATCGGCACTAATTTCAGAACAAAAAAATCGTCAAAATGACGATTAATCGTCAAATGTGGCAGCCCTGGCATTCACGAATATTAAAAATTGATATTCGTAACATCACTAAAATTCAGCTTAATTTTCTCTTAAAAATACACTCTTTCCAGTTCTGCTTTATTCCACTAGAAGGGAAATTATAGATAAAAAAAAATTAACTTTAATGCGGAAATTTATGATAGAGTTTTTATGAAACATTCCCTCCCCTATTTTTTTAACATTAATAAGCGTTACAAAAAGGGCTTTATTTGTTATTATAGGAGCCATTCATAGAATATGAAACAATTTTATTACAATTTTGTTCTATTTATAAAATAAAAACCAAAAATAAAAAAACTTAAACAGCAGAAATTATCTATAAATTATGTACAAGAAAATCTGATAAAAAATTACGTGCCTAATTATATAAATAAAAATTGCTCCTAATGATGAAACACTTAGTTTAGCATGTTAAATTTATGATAAATTTAAATTAATTTTTTTTTTTTTGCAATGTTTACCTTCGCACAGTTGCAAAATACTCTGAATGATTAATGAATTTGTTCAAAAGTGCGTTTGTATAAAATTGGTGAAAATAGTGCAGTGACCAAATGAAAAAATTATGACTCAATAAATTAAAAATAAAAAATTTTTTCGTTAATTTCCTAAAGCTTTTTTCCGACACCAAAATGTGGTATTTTTTTTTTTTAAATTTTCATTGAATAGAAAACACAGAGAAAAATGAATAATCAATTTTTTTTTTGCAAATTTTAATATCTGTTCAAATTTATAAACATTAACAGGATAGACATTTTGGTATAAATATTGATATAAAAAAAACTTGAATTTTCCCCAACCAAATTGAATAAATAAAAAAACATACAAATAAACAAATAAAAGTATTTTCTCCTTAAAAATCTTAAATATTAAATATTCTACATATATAAAAAAATCGGCCAAGGCAAAACAGTTAAGAACACTTTCCTTCTCTGTTTGTCAACCGATCTAAAGCGGACAGGTGTCTGGTACTTTTTTTTAAATTCGGTCCTTTTGGGGAGTAAACAGGTATAATCTGTATTTTGGAAGTTCTTTGTCACCCCATCTTCCTTTTAAACCATAGCTGTTAAGTAATGAATAGTAATCGTAATAATTACTTATTAGATTACTTTTTTTAAAAGGTAAAGTAATGATTACAATTACGAATACTTTTGGTTTTGCATGATTTCTAATTTATTACGATTACTAGTAATCAAAAAATAATTAGAAGTACCGGCGATTACTACAAAATAATCAAAAATAATCAAAAGTAATCAAAATGTAATCCGATTATTTTCAACGATTATTTTTGATTCTTTTTGATTACTCTCAAAAATTGCGTATTCATTCGTACAATTAGTTTTTTGGAAACAGTTAAATGTTAAAATTATTCAAAAATGTACTGGCGAACACTTATCCATATAAAATTTGTCCAGTATTTGACTGTAGTTATTTATTACCAAACAAAAAATGTAATCAAATTTATCGGTATTATATTTAATAACATGATACTTGAGGCTAATAAATCAACGCAAGCTAAACTCTCTTTTTGGCTTAAAAAGTGTTTAAACCAGCACATCTATAATTCAGTAAACATTTATACCATCTATAAAGGCATACAATTGGGCATTTAGAAAACCAATACAAGCAAGCCATATCACTTTGACGACATTTATCGTATTGCTTCCACATTGTTTTTACTGATGATGAAATTGAAACAGGTCCTTCTCCACAAGACCACCTAAAACCTGTTCAATCGATTAATTCTTGATCGATTAATCGAACAATTTTAGACGATTAATTGTTCTTCTAATTTTCGATTAAAGGTTTAATCGAAGAATTTATACCGATTAATCGAATGATGATTGTTAAATGTATAATTTTTTAAAGTTTTAAGTCGAATAAACAAACAAAATGTATGTGTCCGTTGGAATTAAAAAAAAACCGGCATGTTAAGCGAGTAATTAAGCTTATATTTTTGTTACAATTTTTTCAAAACAAATTAATCACCCTTATTGTGTTTGGCGTATTTAGAATACGCCTACGACGGTTTGGTAATAGATTAAAGGAAAAAAGTTCACGTTCTCTTTAATCTATTACTAAACAGTCGTAGGCGTATTTTAAATACGCCAAACACAATAAGGGTGAATAATTCACTTCACAAAAGAAAAAAACGACATATGTTCTAGAAATCGAAATGAAGTGAAATTGAAATGGAACGATAATTTAAATTCAATTATTTACAAAATGCAAAAATAATAGATACGCCCGTATTTTTTAACCAAAAAATTTATGCGTTTCTCTCTTAAGAATGAGTTTGGTTTAAAAATATTGTACGAAGGATAAATCTAATAATGCTAAGGCCCGTTTTCACAACTTACCGATAGCTAAAAGTAGACTTTAACCAGCCTTATACAAAATGTTATATTATTTAAACTTTTCTTTAACCTAAAGTGAGCGATAAAGTAAATTAAGGTTTATCATACCTGGTAGGTTAAAGTAAAGTTTTAATAATGGAACATTTTTTATACGGCCGATAAAATCCTACCTTTAGCTATCGGTTAGTTGTGAAAACGGGCCTAAATGTAACGTGTCCAAAACGGAATTAACACAAATTTTCTTCAACAACTTTATAAATTTACCACTTACAAAGTGACTATAACATAGTACTTGAAGAAGATGCTCCACCAACAAAATAAGTTTACAACTTACTATTTCTTTAGCTATTTTTGTTCAGCTACTTTGAATTACGTGCTGTAGTTAATGTTGTTTATGTTATTTTAAAATAAATATATTAAAATTTATTGATTATGAAAACTTTAAACAGGTTATCAATTGTTTCGAAAAAATTTTAAGTGCAAATGAATACACAATTGTTGAAAGTAATCAAAAAGAATCAAAAACAATCGTTGAAAGTAATCGGATTACTTTTTGATTACTTTTGATTCTTTTTGATTATTTTTTAGTAATCGCCGGTATTTCTCATTATTTTTCGATTACTTGTAATCGTAATCAATTAGTAATCAGAAATTTTTTATTTATATAGTTATATAATCATTACGATTCTTTTTAAAAAGTAATCTAATTGATTACTAATCGTAATCGATATTTAACAGATATGTTTTAAACAAATAAACATAGAAATAACGATTATACAAAATTCGTAACTTATCACAAAAAAAAAAAACAAAATACAAATACATATTTGGTACTTTTTAGAAATTCGAATGTTTAACGGGTACAAATCGTACCTATTTTCGGTACTTTTATAGCAACACATTTTCTTCATGTATGTCGTATGTAATTTGTATTCACATACGACAATTAAATAATGAACCGACGATATATAAAGCTATTGAATTATGGGATACCATTACAATATTGATATTTTGATTTGAGAAAAAGTATCTAAAGAGGGAAATATGGGAAATTAAATTTCTTTCTTTTACTTTTCCGTGCTGCATGTGGATGTGTGTGAATTTTCTATAATATTGAACTTAGAAACATAAAATTAGAGGTGCAGGGTCCTAAGTGACTGAGAACCTATAAGATGAAACATTTTGGTAGTTTTTTTGTTTGTCAAATGGTACTTTTTGAATTTCTGTTATTATTGGATCGAAGCACATAATATAAAATATGCATTGTCCTAAGTGTATGAGAATCTGAAAGATGGATATTTTTGGTACTTCAAAATTCAACATGCAGAGTCCAGAGTGATTGAGAAACTATAAGAGGAGACTTTCGGTACTTTTTTGTTTTTCAGTAAGTACAATATGAATTGTTATATTATTGAACTTAGAAAACTGAATTAAACATTCACGCACTTGAGTGGAAGATAACAGCTTGAAACATGTAAATTCATTTACAGTTAAATGTGTGTTTTTTTCATATTTGCATAAATAATTATACATAGTCGAATTTCGATCAATGGGCAAACACTAGTACTAATAAATCTATTAGATACTGATACCATAAGATATTTTGGTATCTAAAAGATATTTTTCTATCTAAGAGTACTTAATTGTTTTAAATGTACTTTCGTATCTAAAAGTTACTTTAGTATCTAAGATATATCTAGTTTAACATCTCAAAGACACTTTAAAAGATACTTAATTATTTAAATGATATTTTATTATTTTTAGAAATTCTTTGATACTAAAGCAACTAAAAAAATATACTTTAAAAGATACTTTAGTATCTTAAGATACTGTAGTATATTTAAGATACTTTACTATTTTTTAAATGTAATTGTATTTAAAAGATACATAAGTATCTTTTAGATACTTTAGATACTGTAGTATCTTTTAGATATTTAGTATCTAAAGATACTGTAGTATATTTTATATATTTAGTATCTAAAGAAACTGTAGTTTAGTATATAAAGATACTGTCGTATCTTTTAGATATAAAGTATCTAAAGAAATTGTAACATATTTTAGATAATAAGTATCTCAAGTAACTGCAGTATCTTTCTTAAGATACTTTAGAATCTTTAATCTACTTTAGTATACTTAAGAAACTTTAGTATTTTTAAGTTAATTAAGTATTTTTTCGATACTTATCTTAAAGATACTTTTGTATCTAAATAATACTTTAGTTTCTTAATAATACTTTAGTATCTAAAAGATACTTTCATACCTGAAAGACACTATAGAATCTAGAAAATATTTTAGCATCTTAAAGATACCTATTTATGACTTATGAGATAAGCTTTTGTATAAATCAGATACTCTAGTATCTTAAAGAAACTCCTGTATTTAAAAATACTTAAGCATCTATAAGACACTAAAGTTACTCTAAAAAACTCAAGTAACTCCAAGTTACAAATGTATCTTTGTGTTCACTCAAAATATTATGTCGTTAAATTCAAACGAAAATTCATTTTAAACAACTTAAAATTCACTTAAAAAACTGATCATTTACATTTCATTTAAAACAAATGATTTTTACATTAATTTTTAAATTTTTTATTTTTTGAACAGCATATTCCTTAAAATTGAATGAAAAATAACTATATTTTTATTAAATTTTAACAGAACAGAAAACGAATTTAATAACCCACAATCAGTTACTGTAATAATTTTATAAGTGTTATGTACTTGTATCTTATCTTACTCTAGTAACTTTGCGATGCTCGACTAGTATATTTTAGTAAATCAAGTAACACTCCACTATTATCTTTGGGTTTTTCTATAAACTTAAAGATGCTTCACTAGTAACTATAAGAGTATCATGCAGACACTAGAGGATTTTGTTAATTTTGTATATCTCAAAGTTTTTTCTTTTGTCGTTCTTGTCTTAAATTTTAATAAATTGTAGCAATTTTTTATATCAAACATTTCTTTGGATATATTTTATAGCTATAAATTGTGACAAATTTGTCAAAGATGTTCATCTTTATCTTTTGATTTAGATGTTCTCCTCAATTTATAAAAAAAAGAAACTTTATTTTAATTTATTTTATTTTGTTAGTCTTTTGATTTTCGCAATGATTTTATTTAGTTTTTTAAAATTTTTCTTGATTTTCTTTACATTTTATTGGAAAAAGATACATTTGTGTCTTTTAGTTTAAGTTTTAAATCATTTCTTAAATTCTTTTAAAAGAAGAACACTAAATAGTTGTTTTTGTTTAGTTTTAAATCAATTTATATTTATATTGTTTTATTTAGAATTTTCATTTGTTTCTGCAAGATATTTTAACAAAAAACATTTAAATTTCTTCAAACAGTTTTCAAAGTATTAACTATATTTTAGTTTGATTTATTTTATAGTTTTTTATGTTCGTGCTTTATTTTTAACAGATGTGCTTATTTTTTTTCCATTGAGATATATTTGTATCTTAAGGATTTGTTGAAGGTATTAAATTAGTTTTATTTTTTTAAAAAATAGTTCATATGTTTAAAAAATAGTTTTATAGTTTGTTGCTTATTTTTTTTGTTGACTTTTCATGTTAAGATGTTAAGTTTTTTTAAATACAAAATAAAATGTATCTTTAGCATAGTCTTAAGAATGCTTTTTTGGAATTAAAAAGTTTTGAAAACTTAAAGCACTTTTTGTTTTGATTTGTCTAATAACTAGATCTGATATTTTGAAATAAATACTTAAATTATTTTGATTTATTAAATTAAGTATTATTTTGAAAACTTTTTAAAATTTGTTTGGAAAAAAATATGTGTGTGTTTCTTTTTTTGTGGGTTCCTCTGCCCAACAAACACGAAGTCAAACCTTTGATATGAAATGACTTTGTCATTTGACATCAAACACAATTCTCAAACGTTTTTCAATTGTTTGATTTAACATTTAAATTCAAATTGATAATGATTTGAAAATAAACATTTGATATCAAATGTTTTATCAATTTGATGTCAAATGTTTGTCAAATGTTAAATCAAATCAAAAATAAACTTGGCAATACTAAAGCGAAAAATAAATGTAATCATTAAAAATGGCGATTAAAGTTAAATTTTTTACTTTGCGGTTACATATGTTTTACTATTAAAAATAAATTTTAATATAAAGTGAACAGCTTATTTCTTGTGAAAAATAAAAATTATTTGTGAGTAATTTCAATGATTAAAAATACGAAAAAAAGGAAAATAAAACGGGAAAGTGAAGAAAGTTTGTTGAACGATCGCGGTGCAACAATCCTCAAAATAAAAGGTAGCCAAGTAGTTTGTCTTTCCAAGAATTAGAGGACATTCTTTAATCCTTAAGCTATGGTGCCGAATGTTTATCTCACAGTTTATTTAAATAAATAATAAATTTATATTAAAAAAAAATAAAATATTTTTATTTATATTCCACATTGTATTATAATCCACATTTGAAAAACATTTGAGAATTACGTTTGAAAGCAAGTTGAAAATAAAGGCATTTTTCAATTTGAAAATAATTTCCCCTTTTTGTTGAGAACGCTATGATTTTCAAATGATTTTCAAATCATTATCAAACGTTTATTGTTTGAGAAAACGTTTGATTTCAAATCATTTTCAATTTGAAATCAAACCTTCGTGTTTGTTGGGTGATGACAAATTGAGTTCTAAATATTGAAATTTATGTTCATTTTTTTAACTTGAAATATTTTTATAGTTAATAAATTAAGTGTTTGTTTTAAAAACTTAAGTTTTGTTTGTTTCAAACACTTAAATTTATTATGAGAACTTGAAGATACTTTTGTTTAAATTTGTGTAAAAAAAAGGGTGGTCCAACCATAAGGCAAGATGTTAATTGTAAGTCACATCTTACCGTCAAGTTTTCTGCTCAACTTTATTTGACATTTCTTTGTTTCAGTGTTTGACAAATTCAACCAGTCAAAGGTACACAGTTGAGCAACGGGTGTTCAAAACAAAATGCATTTCATGCACTTCGTGTTGTTTTTGGTCAGCATTATCGACCAAATGTGTCCACAATCGGGAGAATTGTGCGCAAATTTCAGCAAACCGAAACTTGAAAACACCTGTGACGCTTAAAGTAGAAAGTAAACCTACTTTCATGCGTTGATGCGTGTATGCATTCTCCGCATTTTGGTGTGTAACTAGTCATATGCAATTACACTGATTCAACTTTTTTGTCAAATGCATAAAAAGGACAGACGCATAGACGCACGGTGTGGACCTTCAGCTTTACCCAGGCTGGTGGCGTACTCGGGACGTACTTCTCCGAAAATGAGGTCGGCCAACCAGTTACCGTGAATGGTGTTCAATTTCGGGATATCATAACGGACTTCTTGTGGTCAGAAATTGAGGATATAGACCTGAACGTTATGTGCCACTTGCCCCGCAGTCAAAGAAAACAATGGCTCTTTTGCGCGACAAATTCAGTTGGAGTGTTATCTCACGTCGTGGCGATGTTAATTAGCCGCCACGATCATGTGATTTGCCACCTTTACACTTCTTTCTTTGGAGATATTTAAAAGAAAAACTGTACGTCCATAAGCCAAGAACAATTCAAGAGCTTAAGGATGAGATAATTCGACACATTAATGACAGTCTCAGAGTCATTGAAAATATAAACTATCGGATAGAGGTATGCCACCGTAGCCGCGATTTTGGTTCACACATAATTGTCGTAGATCTTTCTATAATAATAAAAAATATTAAGATAATACTCTGAAAATTTTTTGTTTTATTTTTACTAATTTTTCCACCACTTTTTTAATCTGGAAATTTTTCCATCTCAAAAATAAATTTTATATTTTAGAATCCCATTTTTTTTTTTTTTTGTATTTTGAAGACGCATTTTGTATCTAAATAGAAATTAAAGTATGCTTATGTATCTTAAAGATACATTTTGTATTTACAAGATAACTTTGTATCTAAACAAATTATTTTGTGCTTGGAGATACTTTTTCATCGCATATCTTGTATAGTCTATATTGTTAATTATTCTTTTTTAAATATATTTTTAGTTTAGTTTCAACATAAAGTTTTTAGTTTTTCTAAAATTTGGATGAAGTTTCCTGACGATCTGGCCTAAGCAACCAGTGAAATGCGCATAGCAATAGCTTATCCCTTCAACGATAAATTTTCGTGTTTTTTTCTCAGGAATGAAAATTGGGAATTAAACACGACAAACAAAATCTTGTAAATTAAAAATATTTCATTATTTCAAAGATACTTTTGTATCTTTCTGTGAGTCTTAACAGAAAATATATCCAGCTCTCTATAAAGTGAGTTATTTACAATAAAATTTTATATTTGAGTTTTTATTATTGAGTTTTTTTTTTTTAATTTTTAAACAAAGATACTTTTTTATCTTAAAGATATTTTTTTTTTTAATATTTTTGTCAAGTAAAATTTTATAACATTATTTGTTTTCAGTAATTTAATAAAAAACTTTTTCTTATTGCAAAATATTTAATGTTTTAAAATAAAGATACTTTTTTATCTCATAGATATTTTTTCTATTTTAAAAATTGCACATTCTATAGAATCATGCACTGTGTTAAAGTTTTTTTTTTTAATATTTTATGATTGATTAATAAGAATTTTTAAAATTTATGAACAAAGATATTTTGAAGTTTCTAAAAAATACTTAAGGCATTCAAAAAATTATTTGTTTTTAAGTTTTTTTCTGAATTAAAAGCACTTTTGAATATCACAATTAAATACTTTTTTTAAAACCTTCTTTAGCTTCACTTCGGAAAATCAAATCTTGTAACGTTAATTTAACCGCCTTATACTCAATGCAAATGGATGAAACTTTGCAGGCATACATATTCCCGATGACAATACACGAATACATGGGCGTAGCCAGGATAAAATCTAGGGGGGGGGGACAAAATTGTTTTTTTTGGTAAAATGCTTTACTGGCCGCCTTTTACTCAATGCAAATGGATGAAACTTTGCAGGCATACATATTCCCGATGACAATACACGAATACATGGGCGTAGCCAGGATAAAATCTAGGGGGGGGGGGACAAAATTGTTTTTTTTGGTAAAATGCTTTTCTGACCGCCTTGTACTCAATGCAAATGGATGAAACTTTGCAGGCATACATATTCCCGATGACAATACACGACTACATGGGCGTAGCCAGGATAAAATTTAGGGGGGGCAAATTTTTTTTAAATGTTCTTTTTTAAGAAAAGCGTTTCTTAAAAAATTTTTTTTTAAATATTCTTATTTATTTATAGATTTTTTTTTGATTATTAAGATTTTTTTTTTTTTTTGATATGTGTTTGTTTTTGATTTTGATTTTTTTTTTTTTTTTGTTTTTGATATTATAGACTTATTTAATTGATTTTCTATTTATTTATGGCTTTTTTTTGTTTTTTTTTTTTATTATGTATCTCAAAGATTTCTTGTAATTTAAGACATTATTTGCTTTTTAAGTTGAGAGTTTGAGGTTAAGTCGATTGAAAATACAAGTAAGACTTTTTGTAAACTGTTTTTTAACAATTTTTTCTTCAAAGATACTTTTGTATCTTAAAGATTTTTTTTTTTCGAAATTTGCATTTCTTTTAAGTTTAACACTCTTGAATCTGAATGATTTTTATATTTTATGATTTTCCATGACTTTTTCTAAAATATTGTTTAGAATTTTTTAAAAAGATACTTTTGTATCTTAAAGAATTTTTTTTTAGAATTTGCAATTTTTTTTTCAAATCAAAAAATTTTTTTTAGATTTTTTTAAAGTATACATTTGTATCTTGAATATTTTATTCCACATTTAATGATTTTCTATAAGATTTAGAAATTATTTTGGATTTTTTATTCTTGTAGTTTAGTACATTATTTGCTTTTTAACCCTTAAATGCCCAAGGACACCGATTTGGATATAAAAAATATATGATGTGTAAAATGGTCGACAAAAATCAACTGCGTACCAATTTTGTCGAAAAAAATTTTTTTTAAAAGTTATTTAGAAAATAGTGGTTGTATCTTAGAAGATACACTGGGCACTCCCCCGTAAGTATTATTCATACGAAAGTATTAATATAAACCAAAGAAAACATGAGCTTGCATCTTTGAAATTACTTTATTTTAATTAAAAAACAAGTATGAAAGTATAGTCGGTCAAGCCCGACCATATGATACCCTACACCACAGTATTTAAATACACATTTTCGAGACTGCACCCTATTCGGGACCCATGAAGAATCATGCTTATGTGTCCATATAATCATGAAAGCATTTATGTTTTAAGGTTCATTAATAACGGGTTGAAACTTTGTGAGAGGCAGAAGTTGCCCCCTTCCTCCCCTCATGGTCCTATTTTTAAAAAACTGCATAGCTTATGTGTCCACATAAATATGTTTCTATTTATGTTTTTAATATCATTAAAATCGGTTTGATAGTTTCTGGGAAGCAGAAACTGCCCCCTATCTTGTTTCGTGGTCCAACTATTTCGCTATTCAATAGGCTTGGTCTTTGTGTCAATACGAGCAATTGAGACCTGTACTTTGCACACAAGGTTACATGGACCGCCAGCCAGCATGATGGACATCATCAGATCGACTCAGAAGGTGATTCTGAAGCGATCGATATACTTTAAGGTGGGCCAGGACCCATATTTTAAGGTGTTACACACGTAATTTTTTCCGCGGTAGAACCCTTAAATTCTTTGAACAGAATATTCTGGTTTTTTCAGAGCAATTTGGTAGCTTTCAACTTCCCGTTTTATCCATCACAGTTCAATGGTCCATCATATCTAATCTAGTATTCTTCGGCGGCGCTGGTTTATTACAAGCGGACCCAGTGTACGCGAATATACTAACAAGAGTATTGTTTTATAAAAATTGTCGGAGCATACGATATAGTTTTTAAATCTGCGCACTTTGTGAACACAATGACACAATACACAAGTTTCAGCTGAGCCACTATAAACTTCAAATTTGTTACCATATCCCATTGTATCGCTAAGTATAAAAAGTGTAAAGCCCCATTTTGTTGGCTTATTCGGCAAGTGCTGCTTCAAATAGCTTCCTACTTTACTGGAGCAAATTTGTTCGCCTACACAAAGCATTTTCAACTTCGGAACGGAGGCAAAAGTTGTATTGAGAGTTTGAATAAGAGGTCGTGATAGATAAAGCCTGCCAGTATTAGGATCATATTGAATAGGCTTTTCAGTTGTATCATTAAAATGAACTACTTCAAGAATTTTATTAAAACCTCTTCCGCTTATTTGTCTTTTTATGATAGTACAGCAGCGATGATTTTTTTTCAAACCAATAGTCCCGAGAACTGGGAAGCTTTTAATAACTCATATAGAAAAAAATTCCGATACATTAACGAAAGACCGTTACGCTTAAATTAATTTGATCTATTTCAGAATATTTAATAGATTCTCTAACCATATGTTCCTCTAAGTAAATTTGTTATATCTTGGAGATTACCTTTGTTCCAGAAAACTCTACCAAACTCAGAAAATTTGGGATTTTCTTTTATCACTCTAAACATAGAAGAGCATGAATTTCAATGTGTGTCAGAAGTTTCTGAAAAAGAAATGTTAAATGTTGCATAATCTGGTCATAACCTCTATCAGTTGGAAGTTCTTGATCTGCATTTTTCGTGTTGATAAAAAGTCATGTACGAATGCATCAAGGTCAATTTCATCGTCCGTGCAAGCATCCAAAATATCATTAACAATTAGATGCTTCCTGACTCCCAGTTTTTACTCTAACTGCCTCTCGTAACGAATTCTCTATCTGCAAGCTTCAACATAAAACTAAACAAACAGCAGTACATAAGTAAACAAAAACGAATTTTTAATTTGCTGGTGAGTGCACATTGTATCTTTAAAGATACAACCATTGGATAAAGCTTGACGACGTGTCCCCGGAACCTTTTTTTTTAATTATTGTTAATAGCGTCTGGACATATATTCGAACCACCTTATATTTTTTCTGGACCTCAATTTCCGCTCGGATCTGGGATTTAACGTTGCAAATAAACCTTTTAATTTAGATTTTTCAAAATATAATTTTTTAAGTTTACGGCTATTTAAACATAAAAATCTAAAATTTTTTTAATAAAAATAAATTTTAGATGATTTTCTAAAGATTTCTAAACATACTTGTGTTTTTTAATTTTTATTTTTATTAAAAATGAGCCCGTGGGAATTTTTTTGATGGTTGTATCTTTAAAGATACAGTGGGCATTTAAGGGTTAAGTTGAGAGTTTGAGGTTAAGTCGATTAAAAATACAAGCAAGACTTTTTGTGAATTATTTTTTAAGCATTTTTTCTTCAAAGATACTTTTGTATCTTAATTTAACACTTTTGAATTTTTATATTTAAAAATTAAAATTAAATTAAAAATTTTTTTTTCGATTTTTTAAAAGTATACATTTGTATCTTAAATATTTTATTCCACATGTAATGATTTTCTCTAAAATTTAGAAATTATTTTGGATTTTCTTAATTTTTTAAAAAGATACATTTGTTTCTTAAAAGTTGTTTCTCTATTTTTATAACTTCTCTTTTAAAATTTGTTGTTTTTGGCTTATTTTATTATGTGATTTCGCATTTTACTTTTTTTGTCTCAACTTTTGCTGTTCACAACTTGTTTGTTTTATATTTATTTATTTTTGTTTGCTAAAAATATATTTATTCACACTTTTGCCTTAAACATTTTAAAACAAACTTCACTTTACAACTTCTCTAAAATTACATTTATTTTTGGAGATTTCTCTCGTAACGGCACGTTTCAGCTATTACAACAATTCCTAACTTGCAACATTCACGAAAAGACAAGGCAGGCGCCTTAAAGACTTTTCGTTGGTTTTCACTGGATTTTCTATTTAATTTTATTTTTCTTTTCGAGTTTTAATCAAAATATATTAATCTTAATGCCTTTAGACACACTCAAACACACATACAAATTGAATTTGAAATTATTTTCAAAATTTTCCAATTTACAGCTCGCGGAAAAACTCGTGCCAAAAAAAAAATAGCAACAGATTTTATTTTTTGGCTTTTGAATTGATGTTGTTTTAAAGATAGATAGACTTTTTTTTTGTTCAAATTCATTAATTCCGGACATTAAACGTAAAACTGTCTAGTGATTTTTTTTATTGCTTTGCTTTTCTCTAGACGAGCGGCTCGTTTGGCCAGGCGTTTTAGTCAATAAGGCGGCGTAGTACAAATGTTCTGACCGCGAGTAAATTTTCAACTGAATCTCGACAAAATATTCAGCCAAATGACGAGATGACGGCGGACAAAAAGTAAGAATGAGCAGAAAAAATTAAATAAACAATCTCACTTTTTTTTGTGTTGCCTATAAAATCTTGTTGTTTTTGCTTTGGATGATATTTACAAAAACAAAAACAATATCATCTTTAGCAGAAACATCAGCACCAGCTAAAATGCAACATACACCCGAACAGTGTGTAGGAAACAGAAATATCCCCCTTTTAAAAAAGAATGTTTGATTAACAAACGTGCTCTCACTCTCTAAATGTTTTAAAACATTTTCCCTCCAACAACAACGACAATGGGAATTGTTTTTTTAAGAAAAAAAAAGTAAAACTCACGAAATTAAATGAAAAACCTATTATAAATAATAGTTGATCCGTTTGTCTGTCCGTCTATGCAATAGAGCTGCTAGCATTTTGGTCTAAGCGCCCATTTAATGTGTCACATTCGGTAGCAAAGAGCAACAAGCAGCGCACAGTGGCAGAAAAACTATAGCTTCATCATCAAAACAAAAAAACAAAAAAAAAACCATTACGTTTACCAATGACCGCAACTACTCTTAATATTTATTTTTATATTTCCCTTTCATCATAATTTTGCCGTCTTCACAATATCATGTTTGCAACTGTAAGATTTCAAATTTTCCTCCTTTCTGTGTTCTCCCTTTTATGCTGAGGCACTTCATGGCGAAAGAAAAGAAAAAATAATTCGCCTGTTGGCAGACTTAAAGACGCACGTTTATTATTATTACAAAAATTTTTTTTGTTGTTGGTGTGTTTTCCCCTGTTCATGCCTCATAAACTCATTGTCTTTTAAAATTTTTAATTGCCCTAAAGTTGTTACAAGCGTCAGCAGAGCACATTGGGGTAGGGAAGAGCAAAAATAAAGAAATAAGTTTAAACAGGCAAAAAGAAAACAATTGTTTTTTTTAATTCTTTAAAAACAGGCAATTTTTAACTGTTTCTGTAGTCACAATGCAGCAAGGTACTGATAAATTCGTGAAAAAGTTTACGTCATCATTAATCATAAAAACGAAAAAGGAAGACCTAGACGACTTTAGCCGGAGCAACAGTCATGACTTTGACTTTCTAAGGCGTAGGGCGTATCCTTTCTACACCCTCATACGCCCTACAAAAATTCAAATACACAAAAACACCGCTCATGAAAGAGAGCCTCTTTCTGATTCCATCAAATACACATGTATGGTGTGGAAACATATTAATTTGTTCATCTGCCAGATGGTCTTATCTCATGGTGGATATAAGCCACTGGGTGACAAACAATTCGTTTACCAACCGCCCTCGTGTGAGCACGTTTACTTCACACACAGAGTCCTATTTTGAGTTCGTACAAAAATTATAATTTCGTCAAAAAAGCACTTCCGTTGAACCTCCAACCCAAAGATACGTAAGCTCAACTTATTGAAAACAATAATTATCAAATAGGTTAAGCTTCCGTAAAGACAATCAACCTGCAAGACAGGAAGTTTTTCCTGCAAGAATCATTCTAACGGAGTCCTGCACCAATACACAGACCGGTGCTTTGCAATTACCGGGTGCCACTGGCTCCCGTGGTGGTGAGCCTACAGTCTCAAAAAAAAACACGAAGAGTTCAGGAGGTGTGTTATTTTGGATCATGTTTGAATCTCAGGGTTTTCCCGGGAGGATGTAACACCAAAAGGTGTCATTTTCTTGGGATAAACACAGCCTGTGTCAAGGGGACACATATGTTATCATAAATATTGTGCTTTGCGCTTCTCTTTAATATAAACGATTCCGTTGTCATAGCCATTAATAATTTGATGCTTAAATTAAGCACAATTCGAGCTTGCAAAATTGTATTTTCACACCTCTTGCCTTCAACTTGTTGTGGGGTACCTTGTATGAGTCCTGCAGTTTGCAAACGTTTTTCAATTTGCTACTTAAATGGATCTCCGCTATTTTAAAAGTTCTTCTTGAGTTTTACAATAATCTTCATAGAGTAATGCCTTTAGTTTATCATCTTCAAACTTTTTTCGTTGGTCTGGGCAGGGTTTCTCTCCTCGTACGTTTAAATGGATGGAATATTTGCAGTTAAGTAAAAGTGCAACAAATCTTTCCACAAATATTGCCTTGCTTGCACAAATTTCATTATTTAATTATATGAATTTTATGAAACACTTTTTAAATTTTTATAAAAATTTCCTAAGATTTTAAATCTTTTAATTATTTTTTTTTTTACAAAAATTTATCAAGTATACATAACATACATGGGCATACTGCATTACTTTTTTACTGCATTACACGTTTCAGTAATCAGTAAAAAGTACTGATTACTGAAAAAAAAAATCAGTATTCAGTAAATTTTACTGGTTATTGAAACAAAAAATCAGTATTCAGTAAAAAGTACTGATTACTGAAAACAAAAATCAGTATTCAGTAAAAAGTACTGATTACTGAAAAAAAAAATCAGTATTCAGTAAAAAGTACTGATTACTGAAAAAAAAATCAGTATTCAGTAAAAAGTACTGATTACTGGAAAAAAAATCAGTATTCAGTAAAAAGTACTGATTACTGAAAAAAAAATCAGTATTCAGTAAAAAGTCAATGGGTATTTTAAATTCTTTATTGATTGTGCCTATCAACTTCGTGATGCGATCAAAAGAATGGGTTCCTTTGAATCGTCGACAGGCCAGTGCTACTGATTTCCTCTCTAAACTATTTTCATCAAGCCAATGGCAGGTGTAGCCAAAAAATGATTTTTTCCCACTGGACCACACATCAGCAGTGACACAGACGTATTCGACTTTTTCTAACTTAGTTACAATGTCTTTTATAAATTTGTTTTGCGTTTCTAAAAGCAACCTTGTTATTGTACGTCGGCTTGGAATTTGTTTGCCGGGAAATAAGTTTTTGAAACTCTTGTCATCAATTATGGACAATGGAGAGGCAGTAGAGCATATAAAATTCTGTACCGTTATGAATGAAACTTTTTTTTATATTTTTATTAGTTGCAACTTTTACAATTGATTATGTTATTATGTATCAATTTCAGTGTTGATAAAGTTGGTACAATTGTACTTTTTTTGGTACAATTCAAAACTTAAAAGTACACTGGTCATTTGGTACAATTTCCAAATTTTTCAAACCTATAGGTAAACATACTTATAATTGATATAAAATAAAAATATAAGCGGAGTTTAATGTACAAATGAATTATATGCACCTTTTGTTTTTGTTGTATACAATTGTTGGTTTTAAAAATAAAAAAAAAAAGATTAAGTACTATTTTAAAAGTTCCTTGGTACGATATTGGTTTTCTTATTTATCATCCCTGATCAATATTAATTTACAAATTTTATACAAAACAATTAAAAACGTATAAAATTTAAATTAACATTAATGCAAAGTTACGACGTGATTGGCGTGGCATACTGGTTAGTGTTTAAGCCGCTAATCCTTAGGTTCGGTGGTTCGAATCCGGCTTTGGCAGACAAGATATTTTCTCTTTTATATTTTAAATGTAAAAATAAATTTTTTTAAACATTTTAAAAAATAAAAAAAAAATAAACTTTTTTTTTCAAAATATAAATATGAATTTAAATATAAAAGATATTGGTCTAGTACTAGGCGTTTACGGCTCTCATCTACTAGGTCGTGGGTTCGACTCTCAGCTCGGTCGGCTTGAAAATTTTTTTCATTGTAAATTAAAATAACTTGTTGTTTTAACTATGATAATATTTTTTTCCACAATAACACATTTCCCTTTTTAATAATTAAAAAAAGTGAAAACACGCCACTGTTCATACAATGTGTATGTATTATTTTTAAGGCAGACAGTATCTACTATCAATCATTTACTGATTACTGCATTTTTTTACACAAATCAGTAAAATTTACTGAATACTGATTTTTTTTTTCAGTAATCAGTACTTTTTACTGAATACTGATTTTTTTTTTCAGTAATCAGTACTTTTTACTGAATACTGATTTTTTTTTCAGTAATCAGTACTTTTTACTGAATACTGATTTTTTTTTTCAGTAATCAGTACTTTTTACTGAATACTGATTTTTTTTTTCAGTAATCAGTACTTTTTACTGAATACTGATTTTTGTTTTCAGTAATCAGTACTTTTTACTGAATACTGATTTTTTTTTCCAATAATCAGTAAAAAAAGAAAATACTGAAAAAGTACTGGTACTGCAAAATGCCCATCTATGATACATAAACAACATAAATTACTTTCCTAAAAGCTCAAATATTATTTATGAAAATCTGTCTCCTCATTAAATGACATTTCGTTTATTTTATTGTTGTTGTTGGGATATTTACTCGTATAATTTACTCATATTTTATTTTTATATTTCAATTTGTTGTACTCATTTCTTTAATACTCATTCATAAAACTGACAATGGCAGACACAATGTGATTTTGTTGTTTATTTTTATGACGTTTGAAAGAATCTTTAAGAATAAAGAAGATCAGTTCGCAAGAGAACGCAAATTTATATTTGTACACCCCCCTTGTCTATAGTAAAGTAGTGTCGTTTAGAGATGTGAGTAGAGAAAATTATGACTGTAATGAATATAAAGAAGATAATGTGAATGGATTTGTTTTAAAATAATAAGAGTTTGTAAAAATGTGCTTTGAAGATGCTTTTTTATTTATTTTTTTGCTTCGTTGTTCATAATCAAAGATGATTAAGCACATTGGGCCGTAAGTGAACAAGATTTGAAATTCAGTTATTTTTTTTGCAAAATTTTCAAGCTTATCGAATGTACACTTCAGTTTTATTTTTATTTCGTTTTCTGATAGTACTTATCGAAAGTAGCAAAGCCCCGTTTCGGGTTTTCTGTCTCTTGCTCGGGTCTAGATTTTATAGCATCATTTCAAAGAAAACGCAATATTTTTAAAAAGAAAACGTTAAATTTCTCACAGAAAAATATTTTGCACCAGTAAAAGCATAAATCAAAAATAAAATCAGTTTTAATTAAAAATGTAATCAAGTGAATTAAACTTTTAATCAGGTGAATTAAACTTTTAATCAAGTGCATTAAAAGTTTAATTGACAGTATTAATTTGCACTAGTAAATAAATTAATAATATCAATTAAACATTTAATTCACTTGATTAAACGTTTCATTCACTTGATTAAATTTTTAATTAAAACAGATTTTATTTTTGATTAATGCTTTTACTGGTGCAAAACTTTTTTCTGTGTAGGTATGAAGTCGGTGGAAAAAAATGTAAAGCAAACTGACTTATTAATGTTGCTATAAAATCTATATTCAAGCTAAGCCAGAAACCCTACACGGGTTTGTGCTAGTAACGATTAATACTTTCAGAAATTGGAGTCAAAACGGAGTGGAAATTGTATGTGTTGCACTGTGTATTTAAAGCAACAGACGAAAAACCGCCATCGATTGATAAGCCGTTCGCACGTATTACAAATTTTTGGACAACTGAAAATGTAAAGTTAGGTAGATCTATCGATCTAATGTAACCTTGTAACTTTGATATCAGCCTTAAAATATCATTCCGATTAGTGTGTCGTTATGTAAAAATTCTCTCAATTAAGTTTTTTCAGCTGTAGGTTGGGGCAGAGCTATATTTTCCAAACCGATTAAACCATAATCGTAAGAACATTTTGAAGCTGATATCAGTATAGCACGGAGTAATTAGGAAACATGAAAAAAGACTTGAAATATTTTTGGTCAGTATTGGCTTTGCTGTTTTGAATAAGAGAGGAATGAGAGAGTCTTTCTTTTTTGCGAATATCCGGTGCTCCAACCGGTGAGACATTAATTTCATAACAAAAACACTACTTCTTTAAAAGCAATTTGAACTGTCAGGTATTATAGTTTAAACACTTTTTTTAACTGGATTTTTATTATTACTTATTTGTTTTTAGAGACAGGCATGAACTCAACTGTTTGAAAGTTAAGGGTGTTAAAATGCTTAACAGCCACCACGTGCCTTTCTATGCCATTTGTTAGCAAACTTTAAAAGTTATGCCTGTTCCTTAAGCAAAACAAGCCATAGTGGAAATTAAGTCTTTGGAACTCAGTTTCCGACTATAACTTCATCCCAAAATGTCAATATATTTTGTTTAAAATAACAACATGCTTTTTCTATCAATTCAAAACGAAACACTTGACACATAACCAACAAAAGAATTCACAAATTTTTAGGTAAAATTGACAAAAGATCTTAAAATCGAAAAACAAAAATTTTTAGCACTTTTTTTTAGCAGTCACAAAATATTTTTAAAACCTTGTATATGGCTATTTCCAAAAAAACGTCAACCACAAAAAATGGAAAAAAAAATTTTCTTTTCAAGAATTATTTAGAGAATTGCTTATATTTTTTTAATATATGCGTATAGATTAATTGATTCGAAAAAAAAGATAAATGGTAAACGAAGTACTACAACTTTTAGCACATACTTGTGTTTATTAGAAAATATGAATTTGGAACAACAATACTCTAATCTAAGGCATATTTATGATCTGAAAAACATTTTTTATTAAGTTTCTTATATAAAGGATTATAAATAGCAACATAAAAAAATTTTAAATCATAGTGGAAAAATTGTCCCGTTTACAATGTCCCGTTTACAATTTCTTTAACAATATATTTAAAAAAATGTAATTCATATTTTATTTTGAAATCGAACCCATTTTTGGGGCACATTAGCACGCAACATTTTAAAATTAATCTCAATAAAATATTGTGTCAGGTTTCGCAGAAATCACTGTTTAAACGGTTACCCCTTAAAACCCACTTCCGTTTTTTGTCCCGTTTACAATCACTGGTTTTTTGCAATTATCTCGGAAACCACGACAGTAAGCGAAAAATTTCATTTGCGGAAATTAAAGAGCTAATTGAGAGTTAAAAGAATCATTAATTTAAAAAATGAAAATCAGGTTGTTTTTTACAGTTTTGTCAATATAAACGTGTGCGAATGTCCCGTTTACAATCTTGGAAGTGCCCATATACGAAAAAAAAAGTAAACCAAAAACGAAAACAGCTTTTGTTAAACATTTTTAAAGACTACTTGAACTTCTTAAAGTACTAAAGAAATAAAATAAATAAATTACAAGTGTCGCATTTCGTAGACAAGCATACAGAATTTTTCAAATCTTTAACACTCCAAAAAAATGCACATACAATATCTAAATGGGAAAAATAAAAACAATTAAATGAAGATGTATATCTTCTGTCTTTAAATGTTTGCTATTTAACACAATCGTATAAATATACGACTAGAAGATAAGAGATCTTATTTCGAATAAATTTCAAGTTTATTGCCAATTAAGTACTCCCCTCTATGCATTTTAAATACTGTTACCAGTGTTGCCATTTTAGAAATGAAGATAAGTGTCAAGGGTATTGTAAAAAATTACGAAAAATAGGGTAAAAAGCGCCAAGAGAAAAAAAATGAGAATTTGAAAAAGACTTTAAAAATTAACACATCCAAAAATTATTCTTTCCTTATTTCTCAATTTCTTGAAAGGCTATGGATTTTTCTTTTCTACAAAAAAAACTTAATTTTTTATTTAAAAAATGTAATTTGGTGTTCGTTTCTTAAAAATGTTTGCTCTTAAAGGTTAGCATGTTTTATTGTTAAACAGTCAACCTTACTTATGGCAGAAGCCATTGCCCTTTTCGCCCCGAATAATTCGACAGTGTTGATAATGCCCTGTAAAATAAGTGGTGACCTCTGTATAGCGCTTTTTTTAATAACGGCGAAAGAAAGCTACGCGAATGTTGCAAAATAGCTAAAATTCGCGAAAATTTTTAATATTTCAAACAAGTCATAAAATTTATTTAAAGTCCCTAAAACTATAAGGAATAGACAAAATTCGTAAAAAATTGCTAAATTAGCGGAAATTCGCAAAAATTTGCTGACAGCGGTATTGAATAAAATGGTTTCTATCGCGAACATGTGTAAAATTCGCGAAAAATTGCAAAATTGGAAACAAAAAATAAATTTTATTTCAAATCGCTAAATCGGTTTAAAAACAAAATATCGGAAAGAAACATAAATAGCATGAAGAACAATTTTTTTTGTCAGGCTTTAAAAACAGGTTATTCCACTTTTTAATAACTTGTGTTTTCTTCCCGACAAATCACAAATAGCATTATTCGAGGATTGGCAAGACATTTTTATCTGCGCCTTTTTAGGAGGTGATATTTTTTGTGTAGAAAAGATAGAGACGAATAATTAATGAAATTCTGTATAAAATCAATTAAATCTGCTTCGTTTTTTTTTTAATATTATCCACTCAAATCGACGATATAAGCGTTATCATGTTTTGTTGCAAAAAAAAAACACTTAATTTGAAAAAACCAAAATCAAATGGTTCCAAAAAAATAGACTTAAAGCGCCACAAAATCATGGAGGAAGCTTCAAAAAAATCCTTTTCTAAAAAAGGTTTTTGAAAAAAAAACCAAAGGTTAGCCATACCAAAAAAAGCGTCATAAAATATCCGAAAAGCGTCAATATGGCAACACTGACTCTTACCTACTCTCTTAATAGTACTCAATCGCTCTTTTTCGTTCTTACTGAGCATTAAGCGTAACATTTCTTCCATTAGTTAACAATTGTGTGAATTTTGTTGTGCATCAAAAAAACTTAAAAGCCCGCATAATTAAAAAAAAAAATACATTTATTTCAATACTGTTTGGTTTGAATTGCTTTAATTCTGTGTTGGCATGTTAATTAAATGAATACAAAATCTCAGCCATAGACTTGTAGTTTTTTTTTTCATAAAAAAAAACTTAATTAAGAAGGGGTTTTGTAGACACACACACGACAATTTACAAGAAAATGCTGGTTGAAAGATTTATTGTTGAGAAAAGACTGTAAATTTTGTAACAAACACTTGAATTAAAGCCAGTATTTACAACTTTGTAATTTTGTAATGAAAAACACTTAAGTTGAAGAAATCTTAACAAAAATATACTAAAACGAAATTTTAATGTTTGAATCAAAAACCAGAGCGCTATATTTGGCTGGGCCGAATCTTTAATACCCTACATCTAGAGTTCGAATAGTTCAGGAGTGGGCTTTCATGGGATCTATAAATCATAATTCAATCTTCATAATTTCTCACAGTAGTTTAATTCGTTGTCTAAGTTTAATATCCGGATTTGTTTTAGAAAAATTATTGGGGGCATTAAAGTGATTTCGAAAGTGAAAGTGAAATAAAAATTATTTTTAAGTTTGGAAACGTAAAATGTTTGACGAACTTGCCAAATGTTTAAAACTTCAGGTCCGTTCAAACAAAAAATAAGCAACATTAAGAGCCTATACATCGACCTACACAATTAATATCGTTTAGCTGTAAAATAAATTTTATACTTCGCTCGCTTAACAACCAAAACACTCATTTATTTTTAGTGATATTTGTCTGATATTTTCTCAACCATTAACACCAACTAAAAAATCTTAATTATGCTTTGAAAAAAAAAGAAAAAAAAATATAATGAAATTACTACATCAGTGCTCCTTATTCATGGACCCCACACCAGTACTCTCCACCAGATGTTTGTGCTAAACACAAACAAAATTAAATGTTTTAAACCCCATAAAAAATTAAAATTTATAATTTTTCTGTGTTTTTGTTTTTAATTTTAATAATCAATGTGGGCTACCAAATCAATATTTAGTTTAGGAACTTGATCTATAATATTTGAAAAACTGTTTTACAAAATACTGTTGATTTGTTAAATCGATAAAATATTGACGCTCAATAGACAAACAGCATTCAGACGAGGCAGTGAGTGAGTGCCTGTTTGATAGTTGTGATGTCTAAAGTAAATGGAAAAAACAAAAAAAAAAAAAAAAAATTATGTAGGTGCAACATAATTACAAATTTATGCTCGTGCTGCACTGTGTGCGGTTTTTTTTAATTTTATTAATAATTTTTTCATCAATTTTGTAAAATTTTATAGAGAACAATTATTGATACAAAAAAGTTTTATAATGGATTTTGGTTGATTAATAGAAATAAATTAAAGTGGATTAAAATTAATATTTTAGTTCAAATTCAAAGCTTTAAGGAATTTGGTATAACACAGCTAAAACATTAAAGCTTTAAGATTTTTAATAAAGCTTTAATCTTTTTAATAAAGCTTCAATCATTTGAAAAAGGCTTCAAGGGTTTTTTAAATTTTATATTTTCAAAAACCTTAATAAAGCTTCAAGCTTTTTTAAGTTTTTTTTTAATTCAAATTCAAAGCTTAAGGGAATAACACAGGGGATAACACAGCTTAAACGTAAAAGCTTCAAGCTTTTTAATAAAGCTTTAATCTTTTTAATGAAGCTTCAAGGGGTTTTAAAATTTTATATTTTCAAAAACCTTAATAAAGTTTCAAGCTTTTTTAAATTTTGAAGTAAAACTTTTAATCTATGCCTTTTTTTTTAATTTTTTGATAAGGGCATTATTTAACTTTTATGTAAAATAAATAAAGCTTTAATCTTTTTAATACAGCTTTAAGCTTTTTTAAATTTAATATTTTTTTTTTTAAAACCTTAATAAAAAGTTTTCTTAGTTGTTTTGTAAAATAGCTTAAACATTATTTTAGTAAAGCTTTTGAGCTTTAAAAGTTTTTAAAATTTTTCTTTGTAAGTTTATTATTCAACTTTTATGTGGAAGTATTAAACGACCTACGGTCCCTTTGTAATCAGTGCACATACTTTTTAGATAAGCTTTCTTACTGACTTCAGGGTCGAACTTTATGTTCAGAATTTAAAGCTTCGTTCACAATCACAAAAATATTTTTGCTTGGTGTTCATAATAGAGCAACAATTTCTTTTGCAACCACACACACATTTTACATTAAGAAACCGTTTGGAAATTTTAGCCACAACAATATTATTATTATTTTTTACAACATTATGTTAAAATTTTCATTAGAAACTAAAAAAAATTATTTTAAACTTCAGAAATAATTTCATACGAATTGCTGATGTTAAAGTAGACTCAACTTTAGTTATGTTTTTAAAAACTCTTTAGTTACATTTTTGTTCTAAAAATTAAAGGAAAATATATGAAATACTTTGGGAAGAAAAAATATAGAAGAAAAAACAAAATTGTTGCTCTGATTGTGAACAAAGCTTAAACGTTTTCATAGTTAGAAGCAAAAGGCTTTCTATATATTATGGAGCTTCAAGCTTTGTTTAGTATATTTTTTTACAAAAAGAAACCTCAAAAAAATTTGTTAAACTTTTTCATTTTTAAGTACACTATTATTATTTTGATTTTGTGGGAGGACTTGATACCATATTGCTCCTTTATAGTGTAAGGAGTAGCGTGTAGACATATTTTCTTAACGCTTTTATAATGACTTTAAGCACGTTCTTTAAGTTCACAATTAAACAATTCTTAATAGTCCAAAAAAAAAAAACTTTTTCATCCTAATTACTTATCAGCAGGGAAACCATAAATAGGCAATTGCATGTTTTACCTTGTGCAACTAATGAAGGCAGAAACAATATATTTATCCGTTTTAGAGCTTTTTATGAATTTTGGCATCGATTTGTTAATGCATATTTTACCGTTTGATGCATTTTTTGCCATATTTTAGTTAAAAGAGCCTTTTTGCAGCATTTTTTAGGTTTATAGCGCATATTTTGCCGTTTTAATGCATATTTTGATAGATATTCAATTTTTTAGATACCTACAATAGCTTTTTGCAGCAAATAAAAAATTTTTTTTTTTCGAAAATCTGTTACTTCAATTTCGACATCTACATTTAATTTTTATTCTAAAATTGTAAGACAATGCAGGTTGTCATTAAGGATAAATATTATGAGATTTGTATCTAGACCAATCTTTTAGAATTCCGATCGGCTCAGAATCACTTTTTAAAGTGATCTAACGATGTCCATCCATCCGCCTGGCTGGTTGTCTGTCCATGTTAGCCTTATGCGCAGAGTACAAGTTCCAATTTTATAGATTATTTGATCAAATATGGACGAAGTCTATGCAAATGGTGAGAATCGGTCCATAATTTCACATCCAAATTAGACTCTTTGTGCCCGCAAGCTATCTAATTACGAAGGTATTTAAATTAAATTCGTGCCAAAAATATTTTACTTTAAATAAAATTATTTTCGAATCGGTTCACATTTGCTCAAAGCTCCATCCTTAACTAGCCTTAAATTCCTTATAAATGTTAACATTTGTTAACAATTTAGCTACCGTACCTAAAATCCCTTTAAGACAAAAACCCATATGGATGTTAATATCTAGATAATATTTGGCGTTAACATCTCTTATATGAATTTTATATTTTTTTTAGTTTTTTTTTTTTGATTTCGTTATTAAATTGTTGAATATTGTGTCTTCAAATGAGCAATTTTTAATTTTTGGGGGCATACTTTTAACATTTTAAATATTAAATGCGCATAAAACGTGTTTTTTAGAGCATATTTCTGGTTTCCCTGCTTATTAGTATTTATACTATACACTTTACTTTCCCAAAGTAGCACAGGAAGTAAACATATTTATACTCTTTAAATTTATTTTCCGTCAGTGATTGAAATGTCATCTAATTCTCAGATATGGAAGACGATTTGAGTTGAACTTCTTAAGTCAAATCGTTTAATTCAATGTTTATATTAGGAACGTTAAATCATGGTTTTGTCGCAATTTCGCGATCAGTGATAAGTTTAAACTCAGTGGACTTATTAATGTATACTTAGAGTAAGCAAGTCAGCGAGGGATCTTTTTTTAGAAAAATCCTTTTACATATATCTTAAATTTCGGCCAACGACAGAAATAATTTGAGTTTCCCTCGTTTTTTTTGTAATTTTAAATCTAAAATTCTTATTATTGAAAATTTTTGCTGATTTTGAAAAATACTTTGTTATTAATGAATTTAACGAATCTACCTAATAAAACTGTCACAAGCAATTAGCCAGCATAAACACATACTTTTACCATAAAATATTTGCATTTGACTGATAAAAAAAAAAGATTCCAAAATTGCTTATGGGAATAAATAGTAGATTAAAACTAAAGACAAAATTCTGGGAAAATTACATAAAAAGTAAATAAAGAGAAAAAAACGCACACAAAATTTGTTGAACAAAAAGAAAAAAAATCTTAAATAAAATAACACTGAGGCCTTGAGTGAAGAGCTAAAACTATAATACTCAATTTTATATGGCATTTTCTATAGAATCGGTTTAATTTTCAGTATTTTTTCCATTTGTTTTGACCTTATATAAATGGGAGGTTTTTGTATGCTCTTCTAGTCAATATTAATCGGTATTTATTTCATTCCATTGTATAAAAGACTGTTCCCATTTTATTCGATTCCATATAACTCAGTTTCCATTAACTTAATTCGATTCTATATGAACCAGTTCCCATTTCATACGATCCTATATGAATCGGTTCACATTGCATTAGAATTTTAGAATATTTTTTTAAATATCTTTCGACCTTATATAAATCGGTTCTTATTTTACTCTATTTTATATAAATCGCTTTCGATTTGATTCCCCTTCTAAATAAATCATTACTTGTTTTATTATTTTCTATATAAATCAGTTTCCATTTAGCTCGATTCTAAATGAACCGGTTCCCAAATCATTCCGTTATATATTGATCGGTGCCCATTTCATTCGATTACATATGAACCGGTTTCCATTAGTCGATTACTTATGAACCGGTTTCCAATTCATATGAAACGATCCCAATTTCATTATTTTACTTTTGAACCGTTTCCCATTTCATTGGATTTCTTATGAACCCGTTCCCATTTTATTCGATTACTTATGAAGCGGTTCCCATTTTATTCGATAATATATGAAACGGCTCCCATTTCATTCTATTAATTATGAACCGGTTATTATTTAACTCGATTACTTATGAACCGGTTCCCATTTTATTCCATTACTTATGAACCAGTTCCCAATTTATTCGATAATATAAGAAACGGATCCAATTTCATTCTATTACTAATAAACCGGTTCCCATTTCATTCGATTACTTATGAACCGGTTCCCATTTTATTCACTTACTTATAAACAGGTTCCCAATTCATTCGATTATATATGAAACGGTTCCATTTCATTTAAAAACTTATGAATCGATTCCCATTTTATTCGATTAGTAATGAACCGGTTCCCATTTCATTCGATTGCATATTACACCGATTACAATTTCATTCGATTTTATATAAAACAGTTTACATTTTATAGATTCTATAGAATCCAAATCACATTTCATTAAATTTTATATAAACCGGTTCACATTTGATTCCATTCTTCATTAACCGGTTTACATTTAAGTTGATTACTATTCTACAATTCATTTAATTATTCACTTATCATTTTTAAATTTCATTTAATTCTCTATGAACCGGATTTTTTAAATTTGATTTTTTATTAACGGACTAATTTTTTGTTCGATCTACAAAAATTGCTTTATAATAAATTCGTTTTCCTAAAAACCAGTTCAAATCAATTTAACATTCGACTGTCAATAAACCGTTTCCTATTTTATTTGCTTCTCTATAAGCAGTGTCCTTTTTCAATCGGTTTTCTATTAAACGGTTTATATTTCATAGATTCGATAAAAATCATTTTACGATTCAATCGATTCTCTTTTAAACGGATTATTGTTTCATTCGATTTTGCATGGCAAATGTGTGAATACATGTAAATCAAATGAGGCAAACATCGAGCCCTTACCGCAAAAATAGCTTAAGCGACAAGAAGATAATATAACAGGAGAAGGTTTTTTATTATATTTTATAAAAATTTTGTATGAAAGTTGGCGGTTAAGCTCAATTTTTTTTGCTACAACTCTTAAAGGTACCTTACTCCCCGTCTACTACTGACATGATTTCCTGTTATAACATTATGTCATAAAAGCGTTGTTAAAACATTTGCATTAACAACCGTGTTATAACATGAGAAAACCTCTAACATGATGAGTCTATACTTAACACTAACATCATTTTAGTGTTAATGTTAAGCATTTCATGTCAGTTGTAGACTCTATGTTATGTGACCATGACTTCTTAGGAGATGATGCAAGTGTTGCAAATAAAATTTAAAATTTCGTGCTATTTTTGCGGTAAGGGCACGATATTGTGGTTGTCAATAGTAGTCTCTAAAATTAAACCAAAACCGCCTATCGAGGTCTCTCTTTAAGTCCATTCAAATACAAAGTTAAAAATCAAAACAAACTGAAGAATATGACATACATTTTTAAAAGATGATGTTGTTGCTATTTTTTTTTTTTTTTCTTTAGCTGCTATAATTATAGTGACATTTGCCATGCTCCACAACAGCACAGATACAAAACTATAAGATCGTATGAAATATACTAAATACAACATCAACAACAACAACAATAAAAAAACTAGTGCCATTAACACATTATAAGATGCATAAATACTCGACTCCAGCTATAAAAAAAAGTCTCAGTTGCACGTTACGTTTCATTTAAAATGATAAAACGCAGCAGCAGCAGCAAAAATAAAAAGACACACATAAGATCTGTATAAAAACGCTGTGAAATTTGTGTTAACAAGTCTTTAGAGATTAGGAATGGAGAAGAAGATGCAAATTCATTCCAGGCCGCATATTTTTAAACATGTCTCATTTTCACACACAAACAATAAAATTAAACTTAAAATTTATTTTTGAATTTTTTTTTTTCTTTTGACTTGAAAGCAAATACTGAGAACAAAAACACCAACTATCTAACCAGTCTGTCAGTCAGTCACTCAGTCAGCCATTAAAAACGTAAAACAAGTGTTATAAATCAGCAGCAACAACACTTGCAACATGTAGCAAGTTGAGAGACAGACAGCTTTAATTGTTATAACAAAATGTTTATTTGAGAAATAACGATAAAAAGACAATGTTGTATTAAATGTTGACGCTGACATACATTTTGAACTAAACAAAAGAAGTTAAGTTAGTTAACCAGGGGTTAAAAGTGTGTTAACCCGCCGCTAAGGGCAAAGCGGCACAGTTTAATGAGAATTAATTAATGTTGTCTTAAAACTAGTTTACCATTGTTGTGTTTAGCTCATATTTATGAAAAGGGATATGTTTTTAAATAACAAGAGAATTTATTTTAAAAAAGGTACTTTTTTCTTTGCTGAAACGGGGAATTATTTGGCAAAAGGATGAAGACCATGTTAAGAACTTCTGAGGAGAAATGTATTTGAAGCAGTATTACAAGATAAACGCAAATATTGTTTGTGTAGTTAATTATTAAAAACGCTTCTCTGTTTGTGAAAATAATACTGTACTTGTCCAACTCAACAAAAAGATGAGAACATTTTAGGCCCAACCAGAATGTGCATAAACAAACTTAAGCTACTGTCAAAAATAAACAAAAAAGCCTCTCAAATACATTAAAAAAAACAAAAACAAAATAAAAAACTTTTGATTCCGTACGGAATGTGCGATTAGTTTCGCACTTTGCTTAAGCAAATTACAGTTTCATTAAATTTAACAAAAAGTTCCCTTAAGTTCAACATGGTTTTACACATATGATTTACATGTATTCGCTCGGTTGCTTAAGCCACGTTATTCACATTCTGGTTAGGCCTTTTATTGCGTTCTGTTTTACAGCAAAAAAATTATACACACACAAGCTATTCGTACTGTACTCGTTGTTAACATTTTTTTTGCTCATTCCTTTATAAATTTGCTCATTACATTGAAATATAACGTATGTCTACTGAACCACTACAATTGTTCTGTTTTATAACAGAGAACAGAACTCTTTAAAATGTCCGCTGCTTTCTTGAAAATAGTTATAAACGGTATTAAGGGTTGTGTTCGTATACACAAACGCTTTTTTTTTTGGAAAATTGGGATTGTTGTCAAGTAATTTTATTTTACATGGAATTTTTGGGGAAATTTCGTAATTCCGAAATACGAAAATTTTTGTAAAAATTACGTTTGATGAAAATTTTGAAATATATATTTCAGAAAAACGGGCTTATGGTTAAAACAGAATTTTTGTTCAAATAAGGATGAAAAAAGGAACTCTTTGTAAAAAAAGAAGTTTTATATGAAAATAGACTTAATGTTTAAAGTGTGACCTTTGTTAAAAGGAACTTTCGAAAAGTTTAAAAAAGAAAATATTGATAAAAATAAGAACTTTAAAAATTTTTTTTTTAAGAAACGCTTTTCTTAAAAAAGAACATTTAAAAAAAATTTTGCCCAACACACCCACCCCCCCCCCCCCCCCACCCTAGATTTTATCCTGGCTACGCCCATGTATTCGTGTATTGTCATCGGGAATATGCATGCCTGCACAGTTTCATCCATTTGCATTGAGTAAAAGGCGGTCAAAAAAGCATTTTACAAAAAAAAAAAAAAAATGTTGCCCCCCCCTAGATTTTATCACGGCTACGCCCATGTATTCGTGTATTGTCATCGGGAATATGTATGCCTGCAAAGTTTTATCCATTTGCATTGAGTATAAGGCGGTTAAATTAACGTTATAAGATTTGATTTTCCGAAGTGAAGCTAAAGAAAAGGTTTTAAAAAAGAAGTATCTTTTAGTGAAAAAGGAACTTGTTAAAAAAAGCCATTTATGTTAAAAGGTTCGGAAAATTTTCGTTATAACTGAAACTGTCTTTACACAAACAAGCATTTGCGAAAACAGACAGTTTTTTTTATTGAAATTTTGGATAAAAAGGAGATTTTTGTACAAACTCTTCCTTTTCCAAAATAGTCTCTTTTGTGGGAGCTTTTTGCGATAATCTTTCTAATAGTTCTGTGGCAAAAAGGAGAGGAAGTGCTTAAGTCGACTTAAGCAAAATTTGAGTTTATAAAACCCTTGTTATCTCCATGTTTAAAATTAACCCACGGAAAAAGTTTCAGTTAGTTATTTTATACGATTTTTATAAATAACTTGTGAAAAAAAAGGTAATTTTGAAAATAAAATTCTTCCCTTTAAAGTTGCTCTTCAATTCCAATTTATAAGATGATTACGGAAGGCAACTAAACTAAAGTTGTGTTGCCAGCAGCGAAATCAGGCAACGCCGCTGATGTTGAAGTATAAAATGAAAACAAAATGTTTTATTTTTTAAAATTTCGCTGCTGGCAACACAACAACACAACTCTAGGTCAGTTGCCATTCGTAATCGACCCATTAGTTCAGTTTTAAAATGCTAATGACCAAATTAAACTAAAACTTTTTTAAAACACAGTTCAAAATAATGACTCCCGCGTTTTTTTATTCAGCCAGCAAGAAGTTTCAATAATGATATTAAAGTCCACTTAATCATCACTAAAAAAAACGCTTGTAAAAAAAACTTTTTAATAACTTTAGAGTAAAAAAAAACCAAGAAATAAATGCGGAAGTTAAAAAATGAAGTGCCAAATTATTAAAAAAAAATAAAATCTCACACATTCTACAAAAACAACAAACACAAACTAATTGTATGTTGTAAATTGTTATAACTCGTAAAAATACTAATTTATATACATATTTTTCAATACACAATACATATCTACACTCAGCATATACACAAAGTAGAGTGTATTCATATTGTTTAGTAAATTTTAACTACAATCAGAGTTTTTATGTTGTTTTGAAACGATTAAAATCCAATTTGTACAACTCCCTGAAATGGTTTTTTAATTTTAGGTTTTTTTTTTTTTTGAACAATTTCAATTGTGTAAATTATCGCCAGACGTTCAAACTTGTTGGCTGACACAACCAGCTAGAGCTTAGCAGACAATCATATTAATGACTCCACTGACCGAATCCTACTCCGTCGTCCATTGTACTGCTGTGAAATAGTGTTGAAATCAGTAACCAAATGGTAAGTGTTAAATACTCTAAACAACAATACTTTCGAGTGCATTGGCAAAATGTACTCGTAAATTTAGTAAAAAAAAAAAAAAAAAAATTGCTTTTGTTTAGATACGCAAATCCATGAAATGCACATTTAACACAGAATGAATTTTGTATGCAGAGTGTGTGTGTGTGCATTTTTAACCACAAAACAATAAGCGCACTTTATGAATTTTGTAGTAAATTGCCTGACTGCAATATTAAATTTATTGAAATAAAAACGATATTTGCTATTTTTCTTATTTTATTTTTAGGGTGGGGGATTGTTGTGCAGAAAATAATAATTTCATGCTTAATTTCAAGACAATTTAATCCAAAACTACTTATCTAAACGGAAAATATCTGCAGGAATGGATAAATATATGGAAACATAAAGTATAATGGGACAATTTTGTAAAAGTTCGTTCAATAGAAACGTTTTATAGACAACAAGGATTTGTGGAGGGGATTTTTTTTAACGTGCGACTTGATTGAGAAAAGTGTGATTTAATGAGAAAAATATTTTTAGTAATGAGAAATGTTTTTTTTTTTTTTATTAATTTTAGTAAATAAGGGCTTAAATATATATTTCCCTACAAGGGATATTTAATAAAACAAAGAAAAACTGCTAAAAAAAAAAGTTATAAATTTGCTTTAATTTAATTGGCATAACTAACAAATCTTGTTTTTACCGTTTGAAATAAGAATTTCCCTAAAAGAATATTTATGAAGATCAAGGGTAATTTAATAAATTTTTTTATTTTTTATAAATTCTTGTCTATTTTTTTTCATAAAATAGCAAATCATACAAAATTTTTAAAATATAAACTCAAAAATTTCCCTTAAAGGGAAATTTCGTTTGACTTGAATTTTTTTTTTATTTTTTGTAGAAATGAGAAAGAAGTGTTTTTAAAAAAATTTTAATATTTTGTTAGTTAAGTTTTTAAATAATAATTTCCCTTAAGGGAAATTTCAAAAAATCAAGGGACATTTAATCAAATTTTTTTTAATAAAAGTAAGAAAGGTTTTGAAAAAAGTTGTAAGAAACATAAAATTTTGTTTATTTAGTTTGAAATAAAAATTACCTTTAAGGGAAATTTAAAAAATCGGGGGAAATTTTTTGAAATTTTACTAAAATTGTATATATTTAGTAATAAATTAGAAATTCTATAAAATGTTGAATGTAAGGATTTAGACGAAAATTTTCCTTAAAGGGATATTTTATTAAACAAGGGAAATTTTCAAAAAATGTTTATAGAAATGAAAATTAAGTACTTAATAATGTACAAAACATGAAAAATTGTGTGAATGTGGCTAAAAATAAAAATTTCCCTTAAAGGGATATTTTATTAAACAAGGGAAAGTTTCAAAAATTAAATAGAACTGAGAATTCAATACTAAATAATTAACAAAACATAACAAATGATGTGACTTTTGCTAAAAATAAAAATTTCCCTGGTAGGAAATTTTTACAATTCGAGAGAAATTTTAGAAATTTTAAAGAATAGTGAAATATCAACTGCTTTTGAAAGTAAGGTTCAAATAAAAAAGTTTCATATCCTTCTCACTAGAATTTTTCAGAGCAAAATTAGTCATGCATGAAATTTTTGTATCAAGATTCAAATTAAAACAAAATTTCAAATTAATTATTAAAGCCTTAAAATTTTTTTTTGTTTAAGTTGCTAATAAAATTGTTCAAATTAACCTCTTTCCCATGTATTATTCCTGTAAACCCATTTAAGGTTAATTAAAGCTACTGTTTCAGCAAAGCTACTGTATTAGCCGATCTATTCACTTTTTAAATTTAAAATAAAAATAAAAATCGTGATAAATTTTCAAGATATTTAAATATCAATAATATTGGAATCAATAGACAATTTATGCTCAAGTCATAAAAGTCACTTAAGGCGAGGTTAGTGGCCATAATTTGGTAACCAATAATAAAAAAAAAATAAAAATAATTGTAATAAAACCAACAACAACAAAATTCAAAGAAAAATTTAAATTTTTTTGTAAATTTTTCATTATTTTACAATAAAACACGCTCCAATTGTTAGATGAAAACTGTGAATAGAATGCGTTTTGCCTTTTTTACACAACTATTGGCCGCTTGTCAAAATGAAGAAAATATACAAACAAACATACATTGAATCAAATACAACTTTTAACAATAACAGACGGCTGGCGTTTATTATAAATGTCAAAATGTATTTTATTAGAAATAGGAAAAAATAGAAAAAAATCTACTTTAAATTGCTGCCAGTTCTTATTTTAGTGATTTCAATCAAGCAACAAGTGTCTTCGCTGTCTGTGGGACTGTTTGCAAGTCACATTCATAAAATGATCTTTAATCTTGTGGGGGGAGGAAGAAAGGGAAAGGGGAACAAACAAACATGCACCTGAAAAAATATAATCCCACAAAAGAAGGAAAGAACATGAAAAAAATATTTTGTAACGGAATACAATTAAAGCGGCAGGCGACAAAACTGCAGCAGGTTTATTTTTTAAAACAAAGAAAGTTAAAAAAAAAACTTTAAAAATAAGAGATTTACTTTGAATAGATAGAAACCTACATAAAATTTAGGAGGTTTTTTGGAAAAAAAACTTTACCACATTTAAAAAATATTTTTATACAATTATTTTTAAGAATTTCAAAAAATTTAATTTAAGAAAATTTTCAACGCACGGTAAATGGATTTACAAAAAAACACTCCTAATTTATGTGTTAAAAACAAAAATATTATCCCACAATGAACAAAAAAATAAAAGCAAAAACACAAAATAGTTTGCATCAGAATACTGCAGAAAACTGCAGGATACTTAAAAAATAAAGCTCGAATTAGTTTTTAAACTACAAAATTCATATTTCATTAACAAGTAAATATTTATAAAAAAGGGAGAATTTTTGCTTTCTGTTTTTTTACTGAAAAATTTTCCGGTGTGAAAAAAAAGATTCGTGACACGTGTCAATGCCAAAAATGCTCGGTATGGTTTGCCATTTTACCATGAACAGATTAACAAACAAGCAACACTTGGAATACATTGAATTAATTTATTAAAATTCGTGATGTTTCGTAAATTACGTCTATTTTATGATCGCCACGATCCAACGAACAGGCTTTTCAAGCTGTTGTGACAAAATTTCGCACTGGTTTCACTTTATTGGATATTAATCCAGCAATTCTTATACAAAGAGTGGGTGCCGAGGTGAAAATTGCTGATGTATTGGTAATGTCAATTCGTTGCAGATACCACGAACCTATGAAGAGTCGAGTTTGGTGAACAATTAATCTCACGTTTTGAAGCAGTCACTTGGCCGGCAATATCGTGTGCTTTGACCTCACTAAACTATTTTTGGTAGGGATACGTAAATTTTCTCGTTTACAGAGACAAGCCAGCCACAATTGCAGACCGGAAGACAACATGACATCTGCATTGGTGGGCTAAAGGCTAAAATGCTGGAGCAAGTATTTCAAAATTCAACATTTACAAAAAATAATCTTAAAAAATTTAAGATTAAATGGCGGTACGAAAAACTTTAATGCAAAAAACTTAAAAATGTTGGTTTGGATATGTCCATAACTGAGCCAGCTTTTATATAAGAGCCTAAATGACAAGAATAACTTCTTTGTAAACGTTAATAGATCCGTACTTCGGTCTCAATCTGTCTTCTCCATGTGTTAGCTGAGGGTCCCCCGTCTTCTGTTCCGTTGCGGGTTTCAGCCTATGGCAATTAGAGTAATGTTGTTAGTGGGCTTTCTCAAAGTGTGGCCGATCCAGCGCCATTTGCGTTTGTTGGCCTTTTCCTTGCCAGAGCTCATGATTAGAAATAGTTCTAGGCCAGAACACACGTAGGAATCCTTACAATACAGAGAATCGCTTTAACCCATAGTCAGAAGTGCTTTTATCAGGCCAAGATGTAAGATCATGTTTGTATAAGCTCGGGGGGCTATAAGTACAGCCAAAACCTTGGGATTGTCTCGGACCTTAAATTGACAAATTTCCACAAGCTCGCGCTTGACTAGAGTCCAATCTGATACCACGAGAACCAGTGCCATAATTAAGAGGGCCCTTTATAAATCACATTTAAACTATGTTTTTAACCCAAATTGCATAGAGTAAGATCGACCTGCAGGGAGATCTCTCTACGTGATAGTGATATTGCACACTTGCTGCTTTTACAGTGGGGGGTGGGGTTAAATAGCACCCGCTCCTAAGCCAGGAGTTAAGAACTTGGTCCAGAAAACCATTTTATAAAACTTGCACATTTATATTGGTGTTGGCTTACTGAACCGTTCTCAGAAGCATTGTTTTTTTAGGTGTTAGGAGCTGGTACTTAAGATTTTATTGAATACAATGTGTCGCTTTGTCGTCTGACGCTGGCATTTTATTTACTTCTTATACAAATCTTCATTTGTTTGTTTTACTTCCTTATTTAAGATTTAAAATTAATTTTTCATACTGTTATTTTTTGTTTTAGATATTTTAAATTCTTACTTGTAATAATGTTTAAATTTCATGTTTAAGAAAAGAAATTATTCTAAAGTCATGGTCACACTAAGCAAATATTTTTTTATGAAATACTTCTTTATATTTACCGGATAGAATAGCATTTAACAGTTTATTAAGTACCTTCTACAACTGTTTGTATGCCCTGCGCCATTAGTGGTGAAAGAGCGTATACTAATGGGTTGATAACGGATGCTAACAAAACAGCAGCCGAAAATATTATATTAAGGGCCTTTTTCCGCGAAACACAACTAACAAAAATGTCATTGAAAGCTAAAACCAATTCAAAAATATTTTATAATTTTGTTGTTGCTTTCTATTTTTTTGAATTTGTTTTTGTTTTCAATAAAATTATAGGCGCTGCCATGTGTTTTACGGAATAAGGCCCTTAATATATAAAAAAAATATATTTTAACATCAGCGGCGTTGCCTGAACTGAACTTTGGTTGCTTTCCATAAAGTCCCACAAGTGTGTCTTCCGTGTGGAACTTTTTTAATATTCCTCTTAACCCACTAAAGTATATAAAGGTTGGTTAAGGCCCGATGTTGATTGTTAACCACACCTAAAAGTCAAGTTTTTTTTCACCATTTCATTTGACATTTCTCAATTTCAGACTAACTCAATTTGAACCATGGAAAGGTACACAATCGAGCAACGCGTTAAAGTTATTCAGGTTTTTTATGAAAATAGGCGTTCAAATCAAAATGCATATCGTGCACTTCGTGATTTTTTCGGCCAATTTAATCGTCAAAATGTGCGTACAATCGGAAAAATCGTGCAAAAATTTGAGCAAAGCGGGTCTGAAGGAGATGTGAAAATACCAGTGCATGCCCGTACACTTCATACTGCAGAAAATATTGCTAATGTTCGCGATAGTGTGGCTGAAGAGCCGTACGCCTCAACTCGTCGTCGTGCCCAACTATTGCACCTCTCTCGCTCGTCGTTGATGAACATTATGCATAAAGACTTGCATTTACACGCCTACAAGGTGTAATTGACTCAAGAACTAAAGCCTCTTGACCATTCCAAACGTCGTCAATGGTCAGAATGGTGGCAAGAAATGGCAACAGTGGATGATCAATTTTCGAAGAAAATCATCTTCAGTGATGAGGCACATTTTCACCTCAGTGGATTCGTCAATAGCAGAATTTCCGCATTTGGGCGAATGGTGATCCAAGAGTGATAGTCGAAACCCCAATGCACCCACAAAGAGTGACTGTTTGGTGCGGTTTATGGGCTGGCGGCATCATCGGGCCGTATTTTTTCCAAAATGAGACCGATCAGGCAGTTACTCGGAATGGGGTTCGCTATTGAGAGATGATAACGAACTTTTCATGGCCCGAATTGGAAGATATGGATGTGGACGATATGTGGTTTCAACAGGACGGTGCCACATGCCACACAGCTAACAAAATACTGGCTCTTTTGCGCGAGAAATTCAATGGCCGTGTTGTCTCACGTGGTGGCGATGTCAATTGACCACCAAGATCATGTTATTTGATACCGTTGGACTTCTTTCTTTGGGGTTATTTGAAAGAAAAGGTGTACGTCGATATGCCTCAGCGTCATCGAAAATTCGGACCATCGGATGAAGTTTTGCGCCGTATTCCATACATAATTGAACCAAAACAATATTATCATAATAAAAAGAAATGACAATAATTTTCTAAATAATGTGTGTTTTTTTCAAAATCAACATCGGTCCTTCAAATTTAACCACCCTTTATATTCAGGGTCCGTGAGTAACTCTTAGTCAATTAAGCGATGTCTATTGTCTATTTTTCTGCACGTCTTTTAAAATCACGCTCACTTTCGAACTTGAAATACAGCACAATCGGTTCAGTACGAATAGGGTTATTAGCCCTTATGGGACACAATAACACTCAAAAATTATTTCATTACATTTTGTAGAAACTTGTTCTTAATCACTCCATAATAAAGCACACTCTTGGAAAACCATATAGTACGACTGAAACTGTAATGAATAACCCTATTGTAGTAAAATCACAGAAATCACACACACACAAGTTTCGTGAAGATCGTTCCATAATGTATAACAGGACCTATATAAAGCCCACTCTGGGAAATCATTTAAATACGATACCGTACAAAAATAGATATTTTGGTAAAATTTGGTCTTATCAATCTTTATATGGAAAGAAATATCATTACGTAATTTTGCGATAATAGGTCTACCACAGGTCCTATATAAAGCGGCCTTCCGAAAAACAATTTAGGAAGCATTAAATTATCGAAAATGTGTATTGGTCTGTTGAAATTTGTTTTAATTTCGGTTTTTTTAGAACTAGAAATCACTCTACTGAATTTTGTAATAAACGAGCCATAATTTAAGATTAGTCCAATATAAAATCCCTTCCTGAAAACCAAAATGAATAAAAGTAAATGGTTGGTAAGTTAGTGGTCACGCTTTTTTATTTTTCAACTGTGAATTTACCTTTAGTGAAGTTCAAATTAAAAATTTGCGTGTCGGTTATCGTGTTACATGAGAGTTTAAATATAAAAAAATTATAAATATTTAAACCAATTTTTCGCATAAATTATAAACTTACTTAAGCCCCAATAAAGATTTTTGTTAAATATGTACTTTGGTAAAAATATTTTCAAATGAAATTTTTATATCTACATATAATTACTTTTTTCTAGTTTAAAACTCATTGCGGGGGATTTCCTCTATAGTTTTAGCTTCTCTATAACTAAAACTAAAAAAAGAACTTTTGATTTTTTCAAAGGTCAAGATAAAATGATTTTAATTTCAAGTCTAAGGCCTAAGCTACTTTAAAATTTTGATTAATGATCTTAAAGTATCAAGTTAAGACAAATGAGTTATACTTAAGACAATAATGTGTTTTATATATAAAAAAAAAAACAAAAAATCATTAATCAATGAAGCAAAATAAGTCAAATTTGTATCGAGAGAAAATCTATTTTTTAATAAAATATCATCTTTATCGAATTTTATATATTGTCGATTTTAAGTAGGTTTTTTTAGGTTTTTATGCGAACATGATTTGCAATATTTTACATTAGCATTTAAGCCATTCGTTATGTATTTTGAGTGGTAGTTTACATTTGTATAAGACATGCAATGGCCTGCATCATTATTCGTTATAATCGTTTTTTTAATAGTATCATGTGTTGCTTAACTGAATTAAATTATATTGTCAACATGAGGCTCTATTTTTCAGAAGGCATAAAGTTGGGCAATCAAACCGTTCTCTGTTAAAGACCAAGCTTTTTGTATACCATTTTATTTAGAAAGAAACATTTTCTGAATCGATCATGAGAACGAAGTCTATTACAAAAAAGTCAGAGTCAGTCCATTACTTCACATCTAGCCCCCCAACAAGCTTCTTTCGGATATACAGTCTTTGTGCCCCAAAATCATTTTCATTAGCCATTAGGTGGACTCACGTGAGTTGTGCTTGATTGCGGCTTCCACACGCAGAGAAAAAATATGGTTTTGCATGGTTATGGCAACAACACTATGTTTAATGTAACAATATATTGTTGTCGTACAGAAATAATTGTTATTTTTATTTAATATCAACAATATTAGAGTTACTGTAAACATATCAATGTTTATCGCAATTATAAATTTGAGTATTATTGACCAAACAATAATTATTTTTCGAACAACTAATTTATGATAACTTTCAAAACATATTATATTACTCACAACCATATCATGATATTTAGTAGCCATAACACGATAACTTTCTATATATTTATCATATTATGTTAAAGATGCAATCAAACTATTTTTACTCTAAAAATATTATGCTAGCGCCATTTGTAAAATAATTTTGAATCAGTTGTGTCGTTTGTTTTATATGTGATCGGTTAAACAAGATAAATAACCATAAAAAATAATAAATTTAAAGAAATTAAAATAATTAAAATATTAGCGGAGTTCAGTATTAGTGATGTAATAGTGCAAAATATCGTAGTAAAATTCAACACCAAAACAAACAGAGATTTCGTTTTATTTTTAAAATAGCGGAGTAAAATCCAACAACAAAACACGCAGAGATTTCATTTATTTTATCAAAGTGTTACGATATTTTGCATATACTCTTTTGCAAGCCAAATATTGAGCCCCGCTATTTTATTTATATCAAGAAAAATTGTAAAAAGTCACAAAATAAAAAATCGATACATACAAATTATTTTGTATTGTTATGACAATTATTAAAGGACCTGTATCATAATATGATTGCTTTTAAATTTATTATGATTAACATGATGATAATATGATTACTTCTTAGCTTATTATGATTAAGATGACAATAATATGATTAATTTTTTAACTTATTATGATTAACATAATAACAATATGATTGCTTCTTAACTTATAATGATTAACATGACAATAATATGATTCCTTCTTAACATATTATGATTAACAGAATAATAATATGATTAAGGGAAAAATATTATGATGTAATATTACGAATATATTAAGCCATAATATGATTCAATAATAACCTTAATATGGTGTCTTCAATCATGAATCTTATCATTATATGTTGCTCTTAGAACATGTTTACCACAACCCTGTTTTTTCTTTGCGTGTGGACGTTTAATTTTGGGGTACTTTTTCAAGCATTGCTGGCCTTATGTCACGAATATCACATACAGCGTTTGCCTCCAGGCCTGAACCTTGAGGGGCTTCAGAGTCACAACCAATTGACAAGCCGATTTATCGAAAACCTCTTATTGCCGAAGTTTGACTTCAATAAGTCAATGGTTGCGTTCGCCGTATGGAACGAAGCGCCATCCTGCTGAAACCACATTTTTCCAGAATCAATGTCGTCCTTTTTAAAAACAAAAAACTATTGATCATGACGCGTTAACGATCATCATTGGCCTTAACGCGAGCTCCTACTTAAATAAGGTACAATGATGCCACCAGCATGTTAGCCGCACCAAGCAGTGCATTTTTCTGTGTTTAATGGAGTCTGTGGGATAAGTGATAAATTGGTTTGATTATATATGCGGCAATTGCGTTTTGTTGACAAACTCGTTAAGACAAAAATGAGTGTCAACGCTGACTTCAAAATAAATCGATGACTTTTTTTAACTTAATATTTAATAATTTGGTAGCGTGGATCTATTCATGATTTTATTGAATTTCTTAATTTTGTAAAATTAAAACCTGTCAAAACTTAAACAAAAGTCCACCAAAATGTGAAGTAAAGTTAAATTTTAATTAAACTTTGTAAAGAGAATTCCTCCATGAAAGCAAACACCTTTTAAAGCATAACCAAAAAACAATTTTTTATAATTGTAAAGTCTGAAAATTATTTTGGCTATTGCTTCACGCGTTTTAATTTGCTAAATGAAATATAAACGTATTTTTTTTAGTTTAGTTTTCCATAAAAACCGGCTTGGCACGAGTTTGCCAACTCCGCAAAAAAAGGTTTTCACATAAAAATGATGACTCACGCTTAAAAGCAAATTATAAAAGAAAAAAAAAAATATGGCTTAAAACAGCAGATGTTTGGGAATAAGATAAAAATTAATTTAAGGTTCTTGTTTGGCTTACTTGTTTCATTTTTAGAGAAGATACATTTTGAAATATTTATATGTCTTTAATAAAAATAAAATGTAAATTAAAATACAGCTGTCTAAGTTGGGAAACAAGTAGCCAACGTCGTAAATTAAAAAAAATTCAAGTACCAGTTGACATCAGGCAATATTTCTTTTAAAAATGTTTTTTTCTTGAAGTTGCCTTTTAATAATTTCCGATTTTTTTTATAGAGATACTGCCTCTATTTCAGTTTTTTTTATGTATCTATCTCTTTCTATATCTCTATATTTATCTCTATCTATATATCTTTCACTCTCTTATTCTTATAATTTATGAGCTCATTTAAAAAACTTGCCTTATAAAAGCCTAAAATTTTTTATTTTATTCGCCTAATATTTTAGACCTTGTCCCGTGCGACAACCGCTTGTTTTAATGCAATGATCTTACTGGAATACTCTTCACTTCAAAACAGTTCTTTTTGACACAAATATGAAAAAAGGTAAAAGCTTACGATGACCAATTTTCTGAATAGATTTAAACTGTCCCAATGTTTTTACCTCAAAAACCTCAAAAGTTACCCAAAACAATGTCTCTTTATGGCATGTTTAGAATATAAAAAACTAAATTTTGAGTTATTGCAAAATCTCAATAAGTTTTAATTCCTAAAAAATTAGGTAAATGGTTTCTCTTCTCTCCCAAAGTTAAACTTATGGCTAAACGATTTCCCTGTTTCTATCCGAGTATGAAAACCAACTAAGTAATTTGAAAACATTTGCAACATGTACAAAACGTTCAAATGTTTTTAATCGTTTGGTACATGAGCCAAACAAAAAAAAGTACTTTTTTTGTAACAAAAAGTAAACAAAACTATTTGGCTTTTCACTCTTCTAGATGCTTTAACTTAACGCTGCAATCATACATTTGAGAACAAAACAAATACCGAAATGTATTTTGTGTATGATTCATTTAGTTTTTTGTTTTCTTTTTGTTGCTACTCTACTCTAAATAAGCATTTTTAAAAACAAAAGCTCTTGTATAGCTTTTAACTGTCTTTTGATACTACTATTAAAAAAAGCCACTATAAAGAGCAAATCAATTAGTAAACGTTTGTGAAAAGTTTTTGCTCAAAACGTTTCCGTTTCGATCCCTCTGTTTTTATTTCTAGATGCGTACTATTAAAATAATGTACAAATTGTGCTCAAAAGCAACTATCGGGTGATTTTTTAGCTATTATCTTTTTGACAACACTGGTTTAAACAGCTGACACATGTTTCGTGTTTTGTTTCACTGTCAAACATCTTCAGTTTGGTCTATAATTTAACCATGAATCGTCTTACAAACGAACAACGCTTGCAAATTATTGAATTTTATTATCAAAATGCGTGCTCTGTTAAGAAAGTTTATCGCGCGCTTCTTCCATTTTATGGTCAGTTTAATCGACCCACTGAAGCGGCTATTCGGTACGTTTATAAGCAGAATTGTCGATTTTGGAGTGAAGATCAGCCAGAAGCATTGCAAGAGCTACCAATGCATCCAGAATAGTTACAGTTTGGGCAGTTTATGGGCTGGTGGCATCATTGGACCGTACTTCTTCAAAGATGATGCGAATCGTAACGTAAATGTGAATGGTGAGCGCTACCGTGAGATGGTTTCCAACTTTTTTTTGCCCAAAATGCAAGAGCTTGACTTGCATGGCATGTGGTTTCAACAAGACGGTGTCACATGCCACACAGCACACTTAACAATGGACTTATTGAGAGCCGAGTTCGGTGAACATTTTATTTCACGTTCGGGACCGGTCAATTGGCCGCCTAGATCGTGCGATTTAACGCCTTTTGACCCTTTTTGTGGGGCTATGTTAAAGCTCATGTCTATACACACATGCCCGCTTCAATTAACGCATTGGAAGACAACATTGACGCATTAATTCATGAGATACCGGCCGAAATGTTGGAAAGAGTATGCCAAAATTGGACTAAGCGGATGGACCATTTGAGGCGCAGTCACGGTCAACATTTGCATGAAATAATCTTCAAAATTAAATTATATGGACCGTACTATCGATTCAAATAAAGATTTCATGCATTTTTCTGAATTTTATGTGTTTTTTTTTAACTTTCCTATAGCTCTTAAAAAATCACCCATTATAATCCAGACAAGTATCGCAAAATCAATATTATGGTGAATAGTACCAAAATTGAAAATACGGGAAATTTAATATCTAATTCAGTTTTTTGGTTCTACAACAGGGATTTTTTAATTATCGTTAATATTGGACATAAAATTCAACATGCAATGTCCTAAGTGGATACGAATCTTTGAGGAGCTTTTTAGTACTCTTTTGTTCTTTAACTGGTACTTTTTGAATTTCTTAAGTATTGGAACTAGAAAGATAAAATTCAAGATGCAATGTCCTGAGAAAGTAAACGCGTACAACCTGTACATATTTTGGAATAATACGGGAAATTTACTTTCTTTCATTTGTTTTTGTGTTCTACGATTGGTACTTTTTTAATTTTCTATACTTTTGAACTTAGAAACACAAGAAAACAAGTTAAAACTTGGAATAATAAGCTTTGGCATACAAATATTTCCAGCAAGAATAAGGAGACGCTAACGAAGTAGCGGGTTAAATGCTAGTTTATAAATATAAATATATGAAAATGTGTATTTATATCTTAACCGTAACAAGTTTATTCCCATATTATCGATATTCTGCACGATTTTTAATTTCGTTCCATTTAAGGCGTAGTTTTGACAGCTCCATTGTGAATTGTCGTTTTCAAGCGTGTGCTGGTCTTTTAATACGCCAGCTACCAAGTCTATAGCAGTCCCATTTTCAGTATCGGATTTTCGTTTTTATCGTTCGCTTCTTTGTTTCTGCCCATAGATGGATGTAACATATTGTTTTGGGACCAATATAAACGTATAATCTTAAGCAGGCATTTGCTCACGAAGACTACTAGAATGGAGTGTTTCGCATCCATACAAAAGTTTATATTTGACTTTGGAGTTAAACAGGCTAGTCCTAGTTTAATGTCATACTTTACTTTTGAAATTGCATATGCATTTGTAAACAGAAATTCAATAAACCAAGCAATTTTTCATCTCTCACCCCCTTTTTTACGCCCTCCGGCGAAAGTTATCTGTTAGAAAGTAATAATGCTGAAGTTTACCGAGTCTTAGTTTTTTTTTAATTCCCTAAGCTAATTCCGCGAGGCTTTACGCTTGTCTGCAGGAAAGAAACCAGAGTTTTTGGCGGGAATCGAACCCGCAACCCCAGCTCTGATAGACTAGCTCACTACCAGCTAGCCTACCGGGGCAATTTATTTATTTAAACATTTTGATGTTTTTTATTCATTTTTAGAATTTCTATTACAACTTTTGAATTTATTTTCAACAATTGATATTTTACTAAACAATTCTAAAAAATTTGAAAAAGAACAATTATTATTTCACTGTTCTTTTTTTACAAATAAATCACACCTTTAACTGCAAACAACTGTAATTTTTAGAAAAAAAATAATCAGCAATTCTCTTTAGAATTATTTCTTTTATAAATTTAAAGCAAAAGTACGTGATTTGTTTGTCTTACAAAAAAAAAAAGAGATTTTATTTCATACCATGACAGACAGCTGGCCGGAGTTCTATTAAATTTATATTTCTTATTTTTTACTTTAAACAATTGAAGATTTCTTTTTTTTATTTGCGGTTTGTATGATAACCAGGGCAAGTTTTTTACACTTTTTGCTTGAAAACTAATGTACATACATATACAGATTAGCCAAAAAGAATCGAAGAGGTTTAAAACGTCTGTAAGATCCTTATTTTAATATGATTTTCTTTTTGTTGAAAAGAAAGATTTGGTAATTTCGGTAACCATAAAAAATTTTATTTTAAGCTTTTGGGATGCATATTCGTCTTTGTACATCCCTAGAGGAAAAGGAACTAACACCAAACTTGTCACGTGACAGTTCTAAAGTGGTAGGGACCGGTTCTAGTTCTAACACTTTATATGAAGGGGACTTGTCACTTTAACAAGGCGATGTCCTAGGACGGGGTTAATTTGCACCTTTTTGACACTTCGTGACAGGTCATTGAATAGTCCCCTTCATATACAGTTATAGAACCAGATAGAATCAGCCACTTCCCGCACAAAATCCAGTCAGATGACTACTTTTTTGTCAATTACCTTTCCTATAGACTAACTACTCTTTAAACACATTATCATCAGTTAGGTGATGTGTCTTGTTTTCACCTATCACAATTCGTTCCTTTTTATTTCAATATTGTGTTCACTGGTCACGGGATAGGTACATTAAGAACAATCGACGCAAATTTCCCGCAGGGATGCTTCTCTTTTTTTTTTTTTGCTTGCATATCTGTAAATTTTTTTTTCATATAGCAAGTTGCCCTGTTATAATATTTCTATTTTCTAAACTTGTAACACTGCATCAGTTTTTGTCTTAATTGTATTCAAACCCCTTCTTTTTAAAAAAGAGTGAAAAAATCAAAATATCCAGAAAACCAAATTCATACAACAAAAAGAGTGTAGAAGCAACAAAAGCTACACTACTGAGCGAAAACTGCAATATTAAAAAACAATTTTGTCTAAACTTAATGTCTCATCATATTTTCAAAGTTTACAAAACAAAAAACAGACATTTTAACATTAAAAACCTTCAAAATAGTTTTCCCTGTCATGTTCTATTCAAATGCCAAGAACTGTAAATGTCTGCCTATGCCCCCAACTCTGGATCGAATGTAGGTGGTCGCTTGCATTTTCAATTCTATTAAGAAATAAAAAAAAACTTCACTCTACTGGTCATTAGCCATATTGGTGGTTTCTCTTTTTCAAGTTGCACTGACCCATTTTCTAGTTTTTTTTTTTTTTTTGTTTTGTTGTTTGTTTTCTGTTCAGTCCGTAAACTTTAACGCTCTAACGGTCGTAAGCCAAATAATTCGAAATCCATTTTCAAACTATTTTGTACCTAATAATAAAATTTTTTAAAATTCAAATAAATTAATAAAAGTTGGACAATAAAAAACATATTTTGATTTTTTTTTTAAATCTTGCTCTACAGAGGAAGAAAAACTAATAGCCGTTCGAGGGTTAAATAAATATGGAAAAAATCAATTAGTTAAATTAGCCTAGTTATGTTCTTATGGCTCAATTCTTGGCTTAAAAAAAGCGAAACCTTACATGCATAATCAGACAAAATTTTGGACAACAACAAAAGATTTAAGACACAAACTTGTTTTTATAGAACGACACAAAATTAAGCAAAAGGGATTTACAAATAACAAATTAATTAATTTTTTAAGCTTGTTTAAATAATTGAGAAAAACATTACAATATAATTGATTTTAAGCCTACATATAGATAACTAGCATTTAACCCGCTACTTCGTTATCGTCTCCTTTTTCTTCGTGGACATATTTGTAAGCCAAAGTTTTTTTTCCAGGTTTTAACTTGTTTAAATTCTAGCATTTAACCCAATTCTTTGTAATCGGGCCTTTTCTCTCATGAACATATTTAAATTAAAAAAAGTACCAAAAATAGTCACGATTTTCCCCCCTTAAAAGTTCGAATTTCGAAAAAGTACCAAACTTGTATTAGTATTTTTTTGATAAGTTTCGAATGTGGTAAAAACTTTATTTCTAGATTTATTGGTTCAAAAGATAGATGGGCTGACAAAAATCTACCAAAATTCAGACAGCTGTCCACTTATTTTTCGAAAGAACGATGATGATAATTACAGTTTTTTGTATCTCTTTCTAGATTTGGAGATAAAAGGTTTCCCCCCTTAACATTCGAAATTCCAAAAATCCCGTCTTAGTGGACCGATTTGGAGAGAGACCCACCTCCGGTCCAAATTTCAAGTTTGTAGCTTCAGGCGATTAGGCTGTGCGGTGATGAATCAGTGAGTCAGTAAGGTTACAATTTTATATACATATGTATATAGATAAAAGACATTAGCGGTGTTCAGTGTTTGATGCAAATGAAGGTAAGAAATATCAAATTCTATATCTACTTATATATCTTTAGTGGCTTTTTTTATTAAATATAACAGAAGCTACAATATATCGCATTTGCGCTGGCGATACACCAATTTCAATAAACGCTGAATCCCGCTATCGTTTTGTAATATCCACAGATATACCCCAGCGCATATGAGGAAAGCGTAGATCTTCACCTGAAAGATCGACTTTTGGCTGAAATCAGCTTTCCGCGTCCCAAAGATGCATAGTTGTCGCTTGAACTCTTGCTCACAAAAAATATAAAAAAGTTTTCGACGCTAATACTTAATTTAAAAGTGTCTTCTTTAGTCTCAGTGAAGAGTCACAGATGTCTGGGATAACCACCTTTTTTGGCTTAATAAAAAGTTCCAACTGGTTCCAAGGATTTCAGATCTTAATAGAAACATTTTTCACATTTAAATTTTAGTAGTTTTGAGCAGGGTACGAACAAATTCTATTCGACTCGAATTGTTCACACGAGTAGAATTTTTTCCTACTCTGCTCAAATTTACTAAAATGGAGATGTGACCATCTTTCTTAGGAGGGCAGAATAGATCATAGAATGTTTTTTGGTGAGGCCTTTTTAGACATAACATGATGGAGGGTAGCTTATACTTTTAGTTTTTATACCCTCAACCACTACTGGTTAATGAGGGGATACTAAGTTTTTCATTTCGTGTGAAACTGTTTTATTAATCATCTAACCCCCAATAAAGTACACATATTCTGGGTCCTTGAGATATTCTAAGACGATTGAGCCATGTTCGTCTCTCTGTCCGTCTCTTGAAGTCACGTTCACTTTCGACCGACACAAAATACAAGAGAAGTTGTAGTTTTAAATTTTTTATAGTTCTCCTTAAAAGTTTGGGATTATAATCCAGTACAATGGGTTCAGTAGAAAAAGAACTATGAGCCCAAAAGGGAAACAACTAACCTTAAAAATTTATATTTTTGTTGCGAAAACTAAAATAAATTGGGGATGAAATGCACCAAGTTTCATTAAATTTTGCATAATATCCTTCTATATAATTAGATAGTTAACTGCCAAATTTAGTAAAGTGGTGTCCATAATCTACCATAGGCCGCAAATCATGCGTACTTTGGAAATAGACTAAACAAAATGCCTAAAACTGAGATGAATTATAATGCTGGAAAAAATTTTTTTATTAATATTGGATTATAATTTTATGATAGAAAGCACAATCCTGAAATATTCTTCTTCTGGGTTGAAATTATAATGCTGGAAAAAATAGCATAGCAATTTTACTTGTTTTTTATTTTTTGAACTTCTTACTAATTAAAGATTTGTTTAAATTTATTAGTTTTCCTAAAGCTTTAGTGCTTTTTTTTTTGTCTTAAATCTTTTGTTTTGCATAAAAATAAAATTATTTAAATTTTGGCTTTATTTTACAAATTAGTATTCGCCTGAAATAATGTTTAAGCACACGCAGAAAAATATATAGTTTGAGGTAAAAGCATAATCTAAGAGCAACATACTAAGGTTGGATTTTAATAATGTTTACGTTTAAAGGTCACCATATTATGGTCAAAGTTAACCGTAATTTGTTTAAAATTAACCATATTTTGGTCAATATTAACCATAATTATGGTCAAAAGTTAATCATTTTATGTTTTAAATTAACCATAATATGCTCAAAAATTTTCACAATTTTAACAAAAGTAACCTTATTATTGTCAGAATTAAAAAAACCATGGTCAAAGTTAACCGAAGGCAATAACATGGTTAAAGTAACCATAATATATTTAAGTGTATGGTTGCAGCTTTATTTTATTTAAACATAATATTATTAAATTCAACCATATCTGAAATTGCGAGGGAGGTTAACACTTTATTGTTCAAGAAACAAAATAACTGTTATCAGTCGAAAAAAAGTAGGACAATAATATATTTTTTTCAACCATACATCAACCATGTTTTTTTTCTCTGCGTGTATGACTTTGTTATTTGTTGTGTTTTTAAACAACATTTACTAATTGGCTTAAAATAAATCTTTAATTTAAATAAAAGAAATGATTTTTTAATATTACAAAACAAAAACTCATAAAGAAGTTTTAAATATTTATAACTTTTTATGGCAAAATGCAAATAAATTGTAAAATAAGCTAAACATTTAAATCAGAGTTGCCAAAAAAACTATTTCAAAAATACATACGCAGTTTACTTCAAAATTCGAGCATTTTCCCAAGCCCACCAAAACCACTTTCGCTGCATAGATCTCTTATAATTCGCTACAAAAATGTAATAAAAAGTTTTAAATTTCTATCACAAAAACCAAAAGGTTTAGAGAGATTTAAAGAAGATATAGAATACCGATTATCAAACCGACAAAAATTGGGGGTTTGACAATAAATTTTTTGGCACAGTTTTAACTCTCAGAATATGAAAATTACATCTATTTTAAAGCATTTTTCTAAAATAAAAATGCTGCATTTTTCTAAAATAAAATAAAAATAAATATGCAAACAAAAATGCTAATTCAGAAGTTAAACAATTCCGTAAATTTTTTGTTCGCTACTGCTTTAGAAAAGCAGAAACATACATGCAAGGATTTTTTTCTACTTCTGGCAACACTAATTTGATTTTTTTTTTGTATTTCATAAAAATTTTATATGAAGATTGGCGCTTAAGCAAAAATAGTTTTTGCTATAAAATGGTAACGGTACGCAATTCTGTCAGATATGGCGATTTCTCGCCAAACGTGGCGATTTTGAAACGTGTTTGGCGGTGGAATTTTTCACTTGGCGATTTTTGCAATAACGGGCGATTTACTTGGCTAGTTTTACGATTTATATTATTTCAGCGATTTTTGTAACAATTTGTAATTTTTTGTTACTTTAACTAAGTTAAAAAAAAATCTGGCAACTTTTTTTCACATGAATTTTGTTTTGTTATCATTTTAACGGCCATTTTTACCAAGTTCGGTTATAATTAACTATTGGTTATAGCTGTCAAAACATATTGGTAACCGGAACTTTAATTGAAAGTTAGTTTTAACCGAACTTGGTGAAAATGGCCGTAAGTGAATTTTATATTCAGTTACTATTTAATTCAAAAGTATGTATGCAGCAGTGATGCCAGGATAAATTTCCAAAAATCCCTACGTGTTTAACAAAAAAATCCCTTTTTTCCCTACAATTCGCATTCACGCACATATAAAAATTCAATTTCAAAATTATCAGTGTGTGACAAATTTATATCCTTTAATCTAGAGACAAAACATAGTCAAACTTCGTATTTGATTTTTCATTTCCTCATTTTTTGTCCTTTTAAAAGAGCTTAATATTTTTCAAGAATACTTATTTAAAAAATTTTTTTTAATAAAGGCTGACTTCCAAAACGTCAAAAGCTTTGTATAAGAACAAAGTATATTGTTTCATTACGCCGCAGTACAATATATATGCAATGCAAACCCTTCCAAAACATCAATGGTAAGTATAAGTAACGCAGCAAAAAAGCAATCTGAGCATCGGTTTTAAAGTTGATGCTTTGTCATATTTGACATTTAATTTTTAAGCAATACAGATTTATTTTAATATTATGCATTGCATCACTACATTTCAAAACGTTTAAATAAACAGAACACATAGTTGCATTGTTTTGGTACTTTGTACATGTGCATGGTTAAAATACAGTAGTAAAACTGTATACAAGCTTTTTATTAGTACGTTTTGGAAGTCAGCCAAAGTATCAAATTATTTTTAGCAAACTTAGCACCAAATAAATGGAAAGTCTCTGTTAAATTTTAAAAAATATTTTCTTCAGTTACCCTTAACTAAAATATAAAAAAAAAATCTTCCTTATCCTTAAAAGTTTTCATTATCAATTTTTTAAATATTCCAGATTAAATTGTTCTATTTTTCTTAGTGTAGAAGCTGTGATTGTTTTTTTTACAAAATAATTTATATGTAGAAATTTCATTCCTTAGATATGGGCATTTCCGTCAAAAGGTCCACCGTGACCGAAAATTTAAAAGTTATTAAAAGCTGATTATTTTACGATATTGTTATAGAGAAATATTTAGATTTTACTAATTTTATAAATTTACCCATAAATTTGTTCACTTAGATGAACAATCAGACTGCAAATTTGTGCAAACGTAATTTCTTATATGTGAGAATGTTTTATTGTATGTTTTCTTTAATATTTATCTTTCTTAAAAGATGTGATATTTAATAAAAATTATTACAAAAAAATTTTCTTACATGGCCTGTAATCTAAGGAAGAGATCAAAGAGAAATATGTTATTCGGATTAACGGTAATTTTATTTTTTTTTTTTATCATTACTCAGTTTAATTATTACGGAAAATATTTCACGTTCGAAATGTCACGTATCGACCTAGATTTTGGCTTAAAAAAAAGAACATATAGAAGATTTTGGAATCAAACCAAGACATTTTAATGTTACATTGCTGCGTAAAATTCTGAAAGTAGTTTGACTAAAAAATTGTGCCAGGTTTCGCTGAATTACGCCTTTTTATACATGGCCACAAAAAGTACTTGTTTTTTTCACGTTCGAACCGCTACTTCTTTTGCCATTATCTTTGACCTAGAATCGGGCCCTCCATAAACTTTAGCATAGATAACAGTGTTTTCTAAGTGCTATAATTTAAGGGTTAAGAAAACGTAAAAATATTTTTTGCTTAAAATGTTATTGCATTTTTGATGCGTACGACTGTCACGTTCAACACTTTTGAATTACCCATATTCTCTTTTAATAATCGCATACATTTTAGCGAATGTGAGTTCGAATGCAAATAGCAAAAATAAGAGAATAGTTCCCAACTGCGAACGCGAACACAAATATTCGTACCCTCTAATTACATATTTGTGCGTCACGAAAAAATCACATAAAAATTCAATTGCAATTGCAATAGGATAAAACAATGAACACTCATTAGAGGAAACGTCCGCTGGATTGATTACCTTTTGGGTTGAGAATCAAATCCAATTTAGAACATTATCTAAAGTTGCAATAAAATATCTTATAGTCCCTGTTAGTTTGGTTCCTTCAGAAAGGTGCTTATCAGCATCACAGTTTTTAAAAACAGTCATCTTAAATAAAGTGGATACATACATACGTCTCATACGTTCAATAAAGTGATAAAAACAACGAACTTTAGCCTGATAAAAAACTAGTTAAAATTTTCCTACTTGAGTACAAACAACCAGTCGATAGTAATATCGATAGTGAAATCTGAACTATCGATTAATATCGATAGTAGAAAATATCAATAGTATCCCAGCACTAGAAAGGACTCATAGTATAGGGTTTTTGTTATAAAATAGTACATATGTACTTAAATAATATTGTATATGAAACATTTTAATTTTTAAATGAAAATAAGACAAATATTTGCGTATTTTTAAGCAATATATTGAAAATGATTTAATATTTTGAAAATTCCGTACATTTGCCTTAAAATAAAAAATCTGTAAAGAAACGAGTACACAGATGCATGTACTGGCAGTACCCCAGCAAAAACTTTACTTACAATCCTACTTTTAATGACTTCAAGAATTCATTACTTTGTAGCTTTATTCGCCACTTTTTTGGATTATTAGTTATATATTAAATAATAATTTTATTATTACATCTTAAATATACAGAAAAATTTATATTTTCATTATGACAATAAAAATGTCATTATAGTCAAAACATAGTTTTTTAATACAAAAACTACACAGAAAAAAATAAAAATTGATTTCAATTAAAAAATTTGTGATATTAATTAAAAAATTAATTCAATTTGCACCAGTAAACAAATTAATAGTATCAATTAAACCAGTTAATTGTATTAATTTAACGTTTAATTTACTTGGTTAAACGTTTAATTCACTTGATTAAATTTTTAATTAAAACTGATTTTATTTTTGATTAATGCTTTAATTGTTAAAAAATTTTGGAGAATTTTTTCTGTGTACACTGCACCGGTAGACTAGCTGGTAGAGAGCTTGCGGGATCAAATCCCGCCAGAGACAGAAAAATAAAAATAAAAAATAAAATAAAGTAAAATAGAATAAGAAAAAATAAAATAATTTAAAAAAAAAATTTACTTTATTGACTTTGTGTAACCATATATTTTTATAAAAATTTTAAGTATAAAAAAAACATATTATTTTTTAGATTATAATAGGCTAAATTATAAAGGATTACTTTTGGGACATCTCGAACAAAAATAAGTACTTTTTCTAGTAGAAAAGTAAGTAGACGGCTCGTCAAATTCTCATTATTTTTCTGCTTATTTTGTAAGCAAAGTTTTTGCTGGGACGCTTTGCTTTTTCATTCGTTGTGTAATTTTGTTTTTAATATCAAAAAGCACACATACATACGCACGACTATACAAAATAAAAAACATGTCGTCAACATGACATGAATCATTTGAACGCCAATTCATGTTCAAAGAAGAAAAAGGAAGAATCTTGTCAATAAGACATGAGCTGTATGAACTCAGACTAACTAAACAAAATTAACTTTCAGCGACTTTTTTATATTTTCTCAGTTTTTGGCGATTTTTAACTGAAATATTTTTTTTTATGCAAAATTTCATTTAACAAAAAAAAAAAAAAAAATGCAAAAACTGAAAAAAATTTACGTTTGGCGATTTCTGTCATCCGGTTTGGCGATGGAGCTCAAAAAATCTGACAACCCTGACAACCCTGACGGTACCTTATGTGACCATTACATTTCGGGAGATTACGCAAGTGTTGCTAACAAATTCATTTATTAAACAAAATCGAAAATTAAAAATGTTGTCGCTTAAGCTATTTTTGCGGTATATTGCTAAGGCAAATATTTAATTCTAAAGATTTGGCTTTGGACAAATTTTAACTTTTCTAGAAGAACAAACTAATTTAATCATTCAAGTTTTAGGTTTACAGGTTAGAGGAGAATAAAAAGCTTTTACACTGTCATTTCTCTCTCTCTCTCTCTCTTTCCATAGAAATTTTAAGCCTGCGCCTGGTAACTATGTATCAACACATATTGAAATTTTTTCAATTTCATTCATAAAACTTAACTTTTTTCAAGCAAATCAAGTTTAACTTAAGTTCGGTTAAAAGAAAAAGTTTAATTTAAACTTAATTCTTTTGCTATCATTTTCTTGATCGTGATTTACTAAATTAACCACTTTAATTGCAACTTTAACATTAACAAATTTAAAAAAAAAAATTATAACAGTATGCTATAATTAACTTGTACGTTGTGTGGAATAAATTGCAATGAAAAACGGCAAAATAAAAAAGTTTGTAATGTTTAACCAAATTACTAATAATGACAGAGCTACTAACACCAGTAACAAATCTACCCCCCCCCCCCCCCCCACAAAAAAAAAGTTTCAAAGAAATAACAAAAATAAAAAATTAAAACTTTTTGTTGGATTAAAACGAATTTTAGGGATCACTCTTGTTAGAATAGAAAAGCTCCAATTAAATTTTGACAAAACTCTCGCTACTAGTAAACAAATTTCGTAACATAAGAGTCTACCGCTAAGGGCTCAAGTTCTCTGTTGAGAAGAAAAACTGAAGCTTAAATAGAACAATTTCTTAATTAATGCCTGTCTTACTGGAAAATACTCTCGACAAGCTGAAGCCTTTCCAAACAGCTTTTTTAATAGAAACCATTGCTTAAACCTTAAATTTCTTTTAATTTTAAGCTTTTTAAAGCTTTTTCGAACAGAAAAGTCCTTCATTTAGAAAAGTGAATCTCGTGAAACTAAAACTAGCTGCATAATTTATTGCGCCTTTTAATGAGCTTTAAGCTCAAGTTTTTTTTTTTTGGAAAAAAACCACAAAGTCAAGCTTTTCTTAACAAAAAAAATGTTCGATGGAAGCTTAGGCTTTTCCTAAAAGAGTAGTCTTCTTCTTAAGTTAAAGCTTCTCTTTACATATTAAACTTTCTCGCTTACAGTTTAAGCTTTTTTATAAAAAAAAATGTTTCTCGCTTTAAGTTTAAGGAAAATCTCTAGCTTAAAGCTAAAGAATTTCTTAGCAGAAAAGTCGCTTGTCTGGAGTTCAAGCTTTTCTAAGTAGAAAGTCGCACACTTAAAGCTCATGCTGTTGTTTAAACTCAAGCTTTTTCAAACAGAAAAGTATCTCGCTATAAGCTTAAGCTTTTCTTAGCATAAGTAAGTATTATCGCTTGAAGTACATGTTTTACTTAACACAAAAGTTTACCCATTAAAGCATAACTATTTCTGCATTAGAAAAATCTCTTGCTTACCGATTAGGCTGCCACTCTCAATGGTCCAAATTTGTGGGTCCATTTACGAACCTTAACAAAAATTTGTTATATACGAACGAATGACAAACTCTTTTTGTGAAAAACAGACAGAATGGCTACTTGTCTGAATGTCTGTTATACTGTCCAAATGTCTGTGTATTTTTAAAACACTTTTTTCAAATTTCAATAGTTGTTTCTGCATTATTTACCAGCTTAATAGTGTGTTGAGGCGGCCAAGCCCCAGTTTAATATGATTTTTTGCTCTACAGCGAAAAAGTTTCAACAAAGAAAAAACTCTCTACAATATGCAGCAATTTTTTAATTGTTTTATTGCTAACGGTCATGAATGGCAGTGGAAACAACTTGTCTGAAACTGAAACCACCAAAAACAGCAAAAAGAAAAACAATTGACCAGTTTCTATTTCCAAAAACTGACTTCAACATGATTTTTATTGTTTTAGTTTAGTTTTCATTTCATGTTTCAAGTTTTTTATTTTATTTTTCATAAATAATTATATGAAAAATTTTAAATGCATTTAAACATTTAAAAACTTAACTACTGTTTGGTCATGTTTTAAGAGAAAATCTGCAGTATAAATTACATGTTTATCTCAAGACAAAAACAAGAAACTAGATGTTTTTTTTTAACAGCTTAATAAACGTTTCCAATTTCATATGAAAACGGAAGGCGAAGAGGTAACTGAACTGCCAAAAAAAAAAACTGAAAATTGCATAATTTTAATTCATGAAAATTAAAGTTGTTCATTCATTTATTAAAAAAAAAACGGATGTGAACTGTTTTTGTATGTTTTTTTTAGTTCCAATTCTTTTGAATTATAAAAAAATTATTCGGTTAAAATTCTGTGAAAATGTTTAACTCTTTATGGATTTATTAACAAATTAAATTCAAATTAAATATATAAAGCTTTATGCTTTTTTTTTCTTCTTCTATTCATGGCAATTATAGAAAAAACTGTAAGTTCTTTAATGATAATTTAAAAAGAACAAAAAATTTAAACCTTCAATATTTGAAATCAAATAAGAAATAGAACGCGGCCATGACACTGATAATTTAATAAAGTTTTTCTTCGCTTGAAAGATTTGCTGCCATCTAATGGTGTTTTCTTTTCTACAAAAAAAATGTGACATTTTATTTAAAAAAAAGCAATTTGGTGTCTGTTTCTTAAAAATTTTGCTCCCGCAAAGGGTGTGTTTTTTTTAAATTAAAGAAGCCACCCTTATCGGGAGCAAAACTTTTAAGAAACAGACACCAAATTGCATTTTTTTTAAATGTCACATTTTTTTATAAAAAAGAAAAAACCATTAATTATAATTGTTAAAAAAGTTGCATCAGAATGGCAAAATACTGATACATGCACAGAAAAATTTTTACTAATTTTTTTCAATTAAAGAATAAATACAAAATAAAATCAGTTTTAAATTAAAATTTAATCAAGTGAATTAAACGTTTTATCAAGTGAATTAAATGTTTAATCAAGAGAATTAAACGTTTAGTTTAATTAATTGTGTAATTAATATCACAAATTTTTTAATTAAAATCAATTTTTATTTTTTTTGTGCAGTGTGAAAGTCGTAAAATTAACTTAAACAGAACTAGCGGACTTTACGAAAAAATGTATTTAAGATGTCGTCAGCTCATTATTGGTTTGGCGCATATGCCAAAAAGTCGTAATTGAAAAAAACGAAATCAATTTTTATTTTTTTTGTGCAGTGTGAAAGTCGTAATATGAACTTAAACATAACTAAAGGGCTTTAAGAAAAAATTAATTTAAGATATCGTCAGCTCATTATTGGTTTGGCGCATATGCCCAAAAAGTCGTAGTTGAGACAAACGACAATGCAGGTTTACACGAAGTTTTCTGAAAATATAACCGATAGGATTTTTTATGGGTCTATGAAATAACTCCCACGAAATAAGTCCCACTTTTAAAAACGAAATAAGTCCCACCAAAAATTGCTTAAAAAAATGAAATAACTCCCACGAATAAGTCCCACTTTTGAAAGCGAAATAAGTCCCACCAAAATGAAATGATTTAAAAATTTACTTGAAATGAAATAACTCCCACTCAAAATGAAAAAACTCCCCCTTGAATAATATATTTCTTAAATGAATTAAGTCCCACTTTCATAAACGAAATAAGTCCCACTTTTTCACTGTTTAATGCGATTTCAAATAAGAAGTAATTGGCTCTTCGAAAAAAACACGTCGAATAATATGAATAATCAAAGCAGAGGAATAATAAAGAAAAATCGTATGCAAGCTTGCAGAAGGCTTCTTAATGGAATGGATATTATGAATTTTGATAGAGTTCCAGAATTTATTATTAATTCTTTTTTCGGTCAAGGAACGTATAGAGAACGCCTACTAGTAACAACGTTTGGATTCGTAAATGGATTAAGTACAGATCAATTGTTCTTATTATTAAGATGGAAACTGTTTCGGAAGGACCATTAGATTAAAATTATCGACCTTTATAAATGGCTTGAAGATCCAGTGCATGGTAGACGTTATTATAGTTTTAACGTGGCATTGGGATTAGTTGTATTTTGTAATGGTGATATTAGAAAACATGGAACACGAATTCCAATTTCCTACTAAAAATATAATAAAACACATACATACGTAATTACGTCAACAATTTTTTTTAATATTGTTTTTCCAGTAGTTAAGTTCGGTACCTATTTGTACACATTTCTTTAAAGTTTTTTTATTATAGTAAGTATAAAGTAATTAATAGCAAAAAAAGGAGAGCCATGAGAGATAAGGACAAAAAATTATAGTTGTCCCTTTTACGAAATGTCTAATATATAACTTTTTGCATAAGAAAAAAATTAGAAATAAAGCCATAATGGCCTTATATTTCATGGCTCTATCGCACTCCTCCATAAAAAAATCATTTATTTATCAGATAAATATTTGAAGGGTTTCATGAACTTCTGCACGACAGAATGGACATACTAGTTTACTGGTTTGATCAATTTTGTGAGTTTGCATTGTAAGACAGCATTCACTGCAAATTTTCAAGTGCTTACAAATATAAATTTAGGGGTATGAAATAACTCCCACTTTACAAAACGAATTTATTCCCACTCAAAACGAAATAAGTCCCACTTACAATACAAACGCGTAACGAAATAAGTCCCATCAATTGACGAAATAAGTCCCACTTTTAAAAACGAAATAACTCCCACTTTCAAAACAGCAATTTTTTGTGGGACTTATTTCGTGGGAGTTATTTCATAGACCCTTTTTTATATTTTCACCATGCTTGTGGCAAATGTTTTAAAGTAAAATGTAAATTTTTGTGAACGTTCATTAACGAACTAAGAAATTAATTGTATTTTATTGAAAGTGAAAATAATTGTTTTGTGCCACATATGCCAATTTTTTTGAATTTATTTTTAAAAAGTAGCTTTTTGTGCTGCATACGTTTGTAAACGAACCTATGTAAACTTATTGCTGTTTATCAGTGTTGCCAATTTAGCCATTTAGTGGCTAGATTTAGCCATTTTTTACAATGTTTAGCCATTAGCCATTTTTTTAGTAATTTTTCAACTAGTTTGGTCATAAAGATTGTATTGCTGTAATTCTTTTTAAATAATAATTTTTATTTTCTTATAAAAATTTATAAAATTGCTTAAATTAAAATAAAAATTTTTAACAATTAAAACGCATTTAATTGAAATCACAACTTTTACAGATAATGAAAATCGCTATAAACGATGATGATGAAACATCTTTTAAAATAAAGGAACAGTATTTCAATATTAAATTTATTAAATGGATCAACACAGAATTAACTATAAAGTTGCTCACACTTCCATGGTAAAATGCCGCAGAAAAGAGGCTATATTTAGCCAAGTAAACATCGTTTAACGTCATCTGAGAAAAAGGTTGCATTTAGCAACCGTTAATTTAATTTTATCAATTAAGAAAATATTTTTAAATTTAATTTTTGACTGTGAGGTTTTGGTAAAGCATTCTTAGAAAAAAACCCATAACAATTCAAATTGCAGGAGCTGGCAGCTGAATTTTGGCATAATCGATAGTTAATACTTTTCCAAGTAACCTCCAAAAGGTTAGAAGACAGCATTTGACAGCGTTTTATTGTCACTCGATTTGAAAATTCAAATTTTATTGAAAAAAAAACACTTTTATTTTTCGAATTTTGGCCAGCTTTTTGGCAATCGGCCGCACTGTGGCACACCACAATAGGGTACTATGCATTTGTACTGATGTTTGTAACACCTTAAAATATTGGTCCTAGTTAGCTAGACCCACCTTTAAGTGTACCGATCGACTGACTCAGAATAACTTTCTGAGTCGAATTAGCGATGTACGTTACGGCTGGCTGGCAGGCTATACTGTGCGCAAAATACAGGTCGCATTTTTGGAGATAATTTGACAAAATTATACTTTCTTCCTTGGTTTTTATTGTAGATTTGGACTCAAAAGGTTGGGCAGATGTTGTCATGATTATGATTTACCTTCAAAATACAGTAGAATCGCGAAAAAGTTAACCAAAATGTCCCAAGGGTTATTAACTTTTCTAAGCGGACATAATTTTAAAAATATACAATAATAAACATGGATCATTTGAAAATAAAACACTTTATTTATTCCAAAAGCTTACCTTCCATCATAAAAAAAATAAACTTGACGTTTTCTTTTTACAAAAAATTGTTGCATAAGTGTTACATGTGACTTGGCAACATTTTTAAATGCTCCCTTATTTTTAAGAAGTGTTTCATATTTTACGTTTACAGAAGAACACAAAATTCGGCATTAAACAATAAAGTACAACTAGATGACCCGTGCGAATATTTCGCACCGTTAGTTGTCATTTTTGTAACATAAAATGAAAATAATTGATAGAAATTTTAGTAACTTCAATACATTTTAAAATATAATTTTTATCAATGAAAATATTAATTTTTCAATTTCTAATTAGTATTGTGGTTATTTTGTTGAACTATTTATGGTTTTTAATCCAAATTTTTAATATTTTTAATTAGGCTTAAGTTCATGAAATTTAATTTTTCATTAAATTATTTTTTTATGAAGAAAGGAATTTTACAACATGAAAATTAATTAAAATTGTTATTGATAATCTTTCATTCTTGACGTGGCTGGGGCTCGAACCCCGGCCGGCAGGTTACCATGACATGTTTCGATCGCAACCACTCGATCTCCTCAGATGGATTTGCCGTCTTACACTCGCAGCCATCGACGACTGCTGACGTCAATAGTCAAACATCAATCCTTAAACCAAATTGTATTCTAACATTTGGTAGATCGAAATTTGCTTTCCTGAATGATTATCCATTTTAATTGATTTTACATGTTTTTTCCTTACTTCTAATTATTTTTCGTCATTAGTGTTAGAAATAAGCTTTAAAATGAGATATCATTCATTAATTTTGATGCGGTGGTATGGGAGATATTTGCAACCGACAACAAAAGTGCTTTAGAAATAATATATATGATTAGCGCAAGGTAAATTCAATTACAGGTGTTGGCAAGACTACAACAATTCAAAACCAACAGAAACAACACAACAGATGTTTTTTGTATTGCATTGTTAGTGTTTACAGCTCAAAACTTGCCACCACCTTGTACTGAATTCGCCTTGATCTAGTGCTGCACTCATGCCCCTTTAATTAAAATGAGTGTTGAACTTGTAGCATTTTTTTAATTTTAAAGGGAACATCATCAGAAAAGAACGCTTTACCCTTTTAAACTAACACATGTTTTTCAGAAAAGAACACAAAAATATGTAAAAGGCAGAATAACTGCAGAATTTTACTCAGAAAAGAAAACGCCATTAGATTATTCATATGTGTTCGCCACAGCCTCGGGAATTAAAAAATTTTTTTTCTTATTTTTGAAATCCATAACCCGACGCCAATAGTTTTCCTTGAATATCTTTTTTAATTTTGTCCAAAGTCTCTACTTTCATTTGCGATGTTTTTTTTATTAGTTGTTTTTGTTTGGCTGCAGGCCCAAGAAAATAAATAAAATTAAAAACTCGTGATTTTTGTTTTTATATTTTTATTTTTATTCCCAATATTTCGGTTAGCGTCGCTAACCATAATAAAAAAATAATAACAAAACTTCACAAAAACACTTGTTTCATTTGCTATAATACCGTGTTCAGATATACCTTTTTTATTGAGTCAATATTCGGCTAATTGACATAATTATCTTTCTGTTCACATATACACAATTTAGCTAACTCAATTTATATTACTACTACTACATACAACATTCAACGTAAACAAAAATGTACATGTATAAGAAAATGTAAACAGCTTTTGACATCTTTAAGGAATAAACATCTGGGTGGGCCTTTTTTTTTTTTTTGTTTTAATTTCAATTGCCAAATGTCAAAACACTGTTTAGTAAGTTGTGTTTTGCTTAATAAACACACTTGTTGCAGTGTCGCATTTTAATTTTACTCAATATTTATAACAATTTCGTATTAATTGAGCAATAACTAAATTGCAATTTTGTATGGATAATAGAGCTCAATAATGGCATTTATTGCGTAAAACTCAATTAAGGTGCATATCTGAACACGGTATAAGATTTTCTTAACTCGTTTTTATTAATATGTTTAGAAAAGATTAGAGGGACGCTAAAATTCGGTTAACTTAAGCGCGCGAGATTAACTTTTCCGCGAGTTAACTTTTTTGCGATTCTTCTGTTTTTAAAACTAATGACACGAAAGATTTGTATGAGATTCATGGTAAAAATTTGTTTTTAGTTTTTAGCCAATTTTTAGCCATTTTTTCTCGTAAATTTAGGAATTTTTGCTCACCAAGTTTTGGCAACACTGTTATCTATTGAGTTGACATTTTATTTTGCTTTTGCTTTAACTTCTTTGTTTCTTACGGCAATGAAGCGAAGCAAGATTGAAATTTTTTTTGTACGTTTTTGTATGAGGACTATGCTGCATTTGCCAAAAAGTGGCTTGTAGAGCAAAACTATTTTTGATAATCTTTAAAATGGTTGATATGGAGCAAAATTAATTCTTAATATCTCAATGAAAAGTTTAGTGAAAGAGGTTTTGGATTCAGAAACGAGGTATTCAAAAAACCCCGTAATTAAATCAATTTTAAAAATGGTCGTTAGGGGAAACCAATAATGAGCCGACGATATCTACTAAGTTATATACTTGTCAATGCTCTAAACAGGCGGCTTAGATCGTACGAGCCATTATATCAAAAATTTCATAGACTTTGATCCATTTCGAAGAATTTGTGTGGACATTAATAAATTTTGTGTTTCATCCCAAACACGTCGGCAGTAACTTGAAATTCTCTCTCATTTTATAGTTTTAATATTTTTATTTTATTTTGTTTTTTATTCTCTGTTTACAAAATATATGAAATTTAATAAAAGTATGGCAGCATTGTTAGGAGAATAAGTTTCATTATGTGAGAGCATAAAGGCCGCTTTAGCCGACCGAAAATGTAATTAAATGCAATGTAAAGTACCGTAACGTACTGTAAGCTCGTTTGTGCACTTATAGAACATGTAAGAACGTGTCAGCTGTTTTTCACAACCAAAAACAAAAAAGCATCAGACTTTGTTTGTTTGTGGATATGTATACATTTGTTAATTTTATACATCTAAGCATGTATTTGTATAAATGAAAATATGTATGTATTGTTACTTATTTTGTCAAAAGTCCACAGATATTATAACTGAAAAAGTACAAAACAAAAAGAGTGATTTTACCCGCATTGCATTTAAAATATAAGCAGCCCATCACTATCTACAACTGTCACGTAACCTCGTAATGAAATTCTATTTTCTACAGGTTGGCACGTTACGGTTAAGTGACAGTTAAGCATTTGCATTGCTTTCCATATAACAGAAACGATCAGCTGTTTACATTACATTTACATTTCTACATTTACGGTCGGCTAATGGGACCTTAAGACAAAACGTTCTCAAAATAAAATAGATTTTATTTCACCGCGACTTTCTTGACAAATTTTTATATCAAATTTCGATACTATCGATATTTTCTACTATTGATATTTATCGATAGTTCAGATTTCACTATCGATATATCGATATTACTATCGACTGAATGTTTGTACTTGTGCACACAGAAAAAAAATACCCATGTAAAATTAACATGGAAAAATGTTGATTGAGAATCATGTTAAATTTCAGAAAAATTATGCCCTTTACTTAAATTTATCATTATTTCATATTAATTTTTAATAAAAAATATCAAAATAACCTTAAATTACGTTTATTTAATATTATTCACTGTTAAAAAAATAAAAAAAAAAAAAAATTTAAAATATAAATAAATCTGGATTCAATATTGAACCCATAAAAACTTGTTTTGTATTCAAATCAAAAGTTTATCTTGTTAAATTAACATGCATACCTACTTAATTATGTAAATTTTTTATTTTCACTTTTAAAATATGTTATAAAAAGAAGACAATTCCCGTATTCTTTTAATTAAAATTGTTTATTTAAATAGTACATCAAGTTTTCAAAGTAGAATGATGACCATATCGGGCGATTCTGCTGATGCTTCTGTTAACAAAGGAGAATACAAAATAAGTGAAACATGTGTTACAGGGTTTTGAATTATTCTTACATAAATGCAAATGTTGTCTCTGAAGCTTCTTCACACTGTTAAAATACACTCAAACCCATTTGATTCTACATGAAATTCACGTTGTTTCAACTGGAAATAACTTTCATTCAACGTGATTCCGATTGTTATTTCAATATAAATTACATTTTGCTCTAACTTTACTGCAATGTTAAATTAACATGAATTATAGTTATATCAAAAGAAAAAAATGTTGTTCGCAGTTATTGTAAAATCAGGTTGAATTAACATGAAACCCGTATGAAGCAAAATCACCGCCGAAAAAATTTAAATCAACCTTGTTTTCGACGTTTTTAACTTGATTTTTTTCTGTGTGTGCAGGAAAATTTTAATTATTTTTTAATAAGGCTACAGTCCGTTGTTTTCATCACTATATTGAATGTATGAGACGTATGTTTATACGCGCGTTATTTTAGGTGGCAGTTTTTTAAAAATTGATAAGTACCTTTCTAAAGGAACCGAAGTAACAGGGACTATAAGATTTTCCATTGCAACTTTAAAAAATTTTCTAAATTCTAAACCCAGAAAGGTAATCAATCTAGTGGACTTATCCTCCAATGATCGTTCATTGTTTTGTCCTATGCTTGCAATTGCATTTGTGACAGCGCATAGAGAAAGGGACCAGTAAGGTAAAGGGAACAGTAAAAACCAACTACACAAAACAAGAGGTAGGGACGACCTACGCCCGTTTTCAGGGTTGACCAACAAGGTTGAGATTTGTCGCTTTCAAATGAGACCAATACCAACACGCTCAGCGATGTTACACCAAAGATACAAAGATAAAATGGCTCTTCTGAACAAAACCCTTAGGTCCGTTTCTATTTTGCGCGTCACATTTGGATTTGCATTTTTTTTACAACATTACTTAAATATTTGACATTAAAGGCCTTTAATTAGCAGTAAAAAGCACTGCTAAGCAATCCGTACCACTTGCCATTCTTGTTGTTTGTATTCATTGCTGTAATTCAGCGCGAATTAATAATAGCAAGTAACAATTTGCGGCAAAAAACTGGGTGTGTATAGCTGCTGTTAGATGTCTTTATATCTGTATTTTAAATAATAAAAATATCGATATTTATATTTTTCCTATCGATATTTTCGATATTTTAAGACTATCGATAATATCGATAGTCTATCGATATTTTCCCAGCACTAGTTTGAACACATGTATCATTTTAAGTTTTGCGTACACCCCAGGACCGTCCCTAATACACCTGTAGGCTTATAATTCAAAACTTTAACTAAACTTCAACTCCGCTTTTAGCAACTGAAGATTTATTTCTCTCTTTTTTTATGCCCTCCACCGTTTACTGGCTACAAGAAAAATAAATGATTTAAGAAACAAGCTTTTAATTTCAGAAGCAATTTATTAAAATAAAGACACAATTAACTTGAGGCACGAACCTTTTGTTACAAAACTAAAACACGTGTGAAAAAACAAAAGATTTAAGATACAAACTTTTGTTTATTTTTGTTTTATTACGTTGGCCAAAAACTAAGAAAAAAACAATTGAGCAAATAATACTATAATTTATGATGATTTATTTAAATTAGTAGTTACTACATTTTAATAAGGTCCCATTGTTTTTCGATTATTGATTATGGTTTTGTTTTAACAAAAAAAAAAAAAAAAAAAAACAATTCAAATATTTAAACAAAACTATAATAAAATCATTAAATAGCAAGGAAATATTGAACATCATAGAAACATTTTAAACAAACGAAACTTGTTTAAAACGTTTTTATTTTGACTCGTAATTCAAAGTTAATGGCTCAAAGAAGATAAGGAGAAAAACTCAATGATTAAGTAATAACACTGGTTACACCTGTTTTTTTTGGGGGGGGTAAATTAATATTATTAACAATAAAACACATAACAAAAAAAAAAAAAAAAAATACAATAAAAAAGAAGATTCACCTAAAAAGCGAAAATGTTAAAGTAAAAACTGTTAAGAGTATTTAACCTGTTTTAAGTTGTTAAGTTACAATTTTGGGAGCCCAAAAAAAAGTAAAATTATTGCGAACTAGTGAAAGTAAAACCGCAATAAATTAGCGAAATTTTTATAATTTTCTGCCACTGTTTTTTTATAAAGACATTTTACATAAAACTTATAAGACTTTTTAAACTTCTTAAAACTGTTTTATACAGTTAAAAAAAAAATGTTTCTGCAATTTATTATCTTAAATTAAAAATGTCTTTTTTGTTAAATTTAATCAAAAATCTATTGACTAGTTGCCTCAGAAAGCGTCTTAAGCTCGATTTTGTTCAGATGATTATCTATAATTTGTTTTGAATATTTTGTCAACTTTAATAAAATTTTTAAAACGAAACTGAAATTTTGATTAAGCGAAATTAAAAATTCAAATTTTGTTCAAAGAAAGAAAGTGTTATTTATGAGCTTAAGATTAGTTTGATCAGAAAAAAATATTAAAAAAATATATTTAACATGTGGGAGAACTTATTTCTTTACTACTTACTTGTCAATATATTCGATCGTATCAATTTCTTTTGTTAACTTGTCCTCATTTTTCTCCTCATCGAAGGTGCCATCTAAAAATAAAATGAAAAAGAAAATAAAACGATTAAAATAAATTTCAATATTTCATAGATATGCTTTACAGTAAACCACATCAAATCGTTAGATGTGTGTGAAATTGATAAAAATAGACGCAAGAGAAAAAATAATTCTGCTCGTAATTTTTAAAAAGAGTATTAAATTGGCGGAAATTGTAAAATAAGCATTTAAAATGCAAAGTATATGCAAGCAACATTGCAATAAACTATTCAAGTTTAAATAATTGCTTGCAACTTGGTTGGCGAAAGACAGATATGGCGCTAAGAAATAAATTGTTAATATGCAAAGTATAAAAGTTGATCTTTATATAAAAACAGATGATGAAAATGAAACAAACTAAGGTTGGGCTCACACGAGGACGGCTCACTTGGCTCCTTATAGCCGTACCTAAGCAAGAGCGGAAGGCGGAACGTTTTCCTCCGCTTAGCTTTTACGCTGATATGCCATACCTAAACAAGAGCATTAACGTTGTGCTACAAACAGTAGTGTTAACTTTCTTGTTTAATAAAACCCACATAATATAAATAAAAAGAAGAGAAAACCCGCTAGATTGTCAAACAATAACTTCACTATTAAACGCGCTGTCAAAATCGGATTTTCCAATTGTAAAGCGTTGACGCCGCACTGTGGCTGAAAATTGAATTTCATCGGCCAAAAGTCCAATTTTTTGTCATCGCCGATTTCAAAAATGTTAATGCCATTCGATAGCAAACATATTAGAACTAAAGTATCCAAAAAACTAGATTAAAATATTGATAATTGTGGCTGTGGCATGCTGCTGGAAACAAAAATTTTATGTTGTTTTAGAAAAAAATTAATTTTTGTAAATTTGATCAGAACTAAATTATGATTTCTCGCAAACCGTTATCAATAATGGGTCGAAATTTTTTTTGTTATATTAGTGGGATAGTAGTCTTTAAAAAGTGGTTCATTACATCACTGTATCATTTATGCCTGATGTGTTATTAAATGTTTCCCCAGGTTCTATATTTTAGTTAAATCCGAATTTTAGAGGAGTAGAACTTGTTAGGGTCAAAATGGGTTGAAGAGATTTTAGTACCATCAGAAAGCTGAAAGTGTCCTCTTTAACCCCATGTATACTTGTTCAACTGTTTGGAACTGTCTGTTGAACACTTTTTTAATTTTAATGAAATTACTCGCAACATTTTTTTTTTTTTTTTGCTATTTTTATTTAAGTTGCTCATATGAGTGAAATATAACACAAGGGTTTACGAACGTTTTGTTTTGAAAAATTATTTTGCTTCTTATGAACGGCTGAACATATTTGAATGAAATTTTAAACTGTCATAGCCGGATAGCTTTTGAGTTGAATTGAAAGAATGGAGGGTCGGGAGTGTGACTTGCGGACGTCTAAAATTGGTAAGCTCGGAAATTCAAACTTTCAAAAAATTCACCAAAAATATTTTATGGATTTAAAAAAAAATTAAATTAAAGGTGTGCTACAAAAAATATGGTTAAATTTTAAGGTTATCTCCTTTGCCTTTGGAGAAATTCGGATAAAACGGATTTTTTGGCTTGATTTTATAACGGTTTTTCTAGTTTTTTAATCGGATGGATTATGTTTTATGTCAAACTCTTTTCAATAGTGTGTCCAATTTCGGCAGAGGTAAAACTTCAAGGTCTGACTGACACAAGGGCTTCATCCAGCTGCATTATATGCCAAACCACATCAAGCAAATTAAACCAAGTCCCGGAAAAATCATTAGATAATACTAATGCATATGAATTTAGATTATCGCCGCTACATACAAGAATACGAATTATGGAGCACATACTAAAAATCAGTTATGATTTGGATTTTGGACCTACAGGATCAATAAGAAACAATGAAACCAACAAGGATTTAAGAAGTATAAAAAAGAAGCATGTTCAGGATGAATTTCGCAAATGTGGCTTGATTATAGACCAACCAAAACAAGGATCAGGTAATACGAATTAAAGGGCTGCAAGAATACATTCATTTGTTTATTACACACAAGCATTCCAATATTCATTCAAATATTTAAATAGTTAAATACTGGTTTACAGAGTTTAAGAGTTAAAATATAAAAGAGAGTGTAGTCTGTGTTTTACTTTATCATAACAAAGGCACACATTCTATTCACTCTTTTTCTTTGAATATTTATTTACTCAATTTGCAAATGCAAACACACACAAGTATATGGTAACAGTTAGACTATGTGCAAGAAATACTACATAGTAAAATTAGTACTTATGTTTATTCTCATTACAAATATATCTCTATTAAACAGAATTTTGCAACAAAAATTATAAAAATTGGATTAAGAGTATATTAAAAAGGAATTTAAAATTCTTGCGTTTTACGTTTTCGATTTCCATAACAAAAGTTGCTAGTAATAATATTAATGTATTCATGTTATGAGTAAAACATTCAAATAATATTATATTCGAAACTTATACACATTTTATTATGTCTGTTTTATTTGAACGTGGTAGTATTTTTTTCTGTTTACATACAGTTGTTTTCTTTTCTCTTTCGCCTTGTGTGTTTATTCATTTGTTTTTTTAACATAAAATGTAAAGCACTGCGTACTTAAATCGTTTGTTGTACTTAACTTTACCTACTTAAAAAACAAATGAATGTATTCATATGCCTTTTAAATGTAGTCATGCAGACCTTTAATACGAATGATGGGAATACAGCAAGAAGGTTATTTTCTGATCCCAAAAAAGCATCTGAAATAACAGGTGTTGATATAAGTCTTATATCAAGATTTAAAACAATCATTGATGTACTTGCATGCAATGAACAAATTGATTATAAAAAATTTGGGGATTATGCCAAAGAAACAGCTCGAATATATACTTTCAAATATCCATGGAGAAATATGTCTGCAACGGTTCATAAAATCCTTTATCATGCAGAGGATGTCATTAGGCATCATTTAGAACCACTAGGAGATCTGTTATTATTTATTTATTTTTTTAATCTAAAAAGTTTTCTAGTGGAACTGGTTCCAGTTGAACCTGTTATAGAGTTGATAATGTAGAAACCTATTCACAAAATGATCATAGGTATTATTACATGCCTATTCATTTTTTTTAAAGGTATAGTGGCATATACGAGGCGAATGTATATGCATATAAAGGTAATATGAATACGAATTTGTCCAGAAATATATACAAATGTTTATATTTTTCAAAAGAAAACATTAAGTGTATGCTTGTAGAAGCAATTTATAGTCAGTTTGACATTTTTACTCCCATATGCCCTATTCCAAATCAAATTTTTCAAACAAAAAAAAAAAATTATTTGAGTAAAAAATTCTAATAATTCAGCACACCGTTTTTTATACATTTAGAACAGTTATGTTTTCTAATATTTTCTAGAAAATTCTGAGCAATATCGAATGGTAAATTATATTGCCTTTATTGAACAAAAAAAAAATTTAAAGCCGTTTTCCGGGATTGGGAATTTGGGTATTTGTTCATCAAAAATGGGGATTTTTTCAGTCCACTGTTTTAAGAACTTTTTAATCTACATAACTGCCAAAATTCATTATGATACCTATATTCATGTTAGATTTATAGAATGTCAAACATTAAAATTATTAAAATATAGTGTAAATGAATAAAAGGGCTTTCAATATGAGTAAAAAATAATATTTTTAAGGTTTGACATTCTATAAATCTGACATGAACAAAGATAGGCTAAAGAAATTCGGCAGTTATGTAGATTAAAAAGTTCTTAAATCCCACTTTTTTAATAAAAAAATACCATAGTTCTCAATCTCAATCATTAGCATTTTCATACTAAATGCTAAAAAGCAATAAAAGTTCAACTTTGACCTTAAATTTCTCAACAACTGCTGAACGGATTTTAACAAAATTAAAACTGTAAAAAAGTTCAAGAAGTCTTCTCTCCTGCAAAAAAAATTGCAAAATTATCTCTATCGGTTCAAAAGTTACAGATTTTTGGCCGATGAAAAACGATTTTCAGCCACTGTGCGCCGCGCTATTTAGGGATGCTTCATATAAATTGTATGGGCTTGAGAATTTTTGACAGCTAGAAAACGCTTACCGCTCTTGTTTAGGTATGGCTGTTATAGCGGTCCCTTTATGATGCCCTGAACCAATGCCCAATGTCAAGTCCGGAAAATGGTTTGGAAATAAATCCAAAAATATTTGAATGCATTGTAATTCAACGGCAACTTGCCAAACTAAATATTATGCCTCATAGATTTATAAATATTTGGTGAGACGGAAGGCTCAGATTATTAAATTGGCGCCACAGATATTCGGTTATAGCGTTGGTTCGGCGGGTTAACTGAACTTCACATACGATTTTTTGCGTTTCCGGTATCGCAATAAATTAAGTCGCCAGTCGCCAGGCACTAGTACGCAAATATTGCTTATTTGTATGGAGTTCAAGCAGCATTTCGTACTGCTGTGTAGTTCCCTATTTCCTTGCTTTTAAAGGAATAATTCTGCTTGCAAGCGCTTAAAAATTTCGCCCTGTGTAGCCTCCAATGATTTTGCAAGTTCTTATTAAGTTTGATAATAATCTTCGTGTAGAAATGCCATTAATTTATGATCTTTAAAGTTTTTTTTTACTTATCTTAGCGATCTTTTCCTTCTGCATACAAATCACCATCAATCACATTACCCACCTCTAAAACCAATGGAAAACGTTAAACATTTACTTCTGTAAGTAATCGATGTGCATCAGCTGCACTTTTTCTCAAACTAACCAAAATGATGATTTATACACCCAGAGAAAAAACATGTTTAAACATGGTCACCTCCAACAAAACTATTTTTAAAGAAAATTTTAAACACATTATGGTTAATATAACCATATTATTGTCACCTACAACCATATTATGGTTGAATTAGTCCTCCATCAAGAGGCCACAACTATATTATGGGTACCTCCGAACATGTTATGGTCAAAAATAACTAAAACATGTTTAACACTAATAATAGCTTGGTTGGTTTTCAACCATAGTATGTTGCTCTTAGAAAAGAGGAAAATACTTTTGTTAATTTTAAAACAAATTATTGTCATATTCAACCACAACATGTTTAGAGGCAACTATAACATGGTTGTGGCTTCTTGATGTAAGACTATTTCAACCATAATATGGTTGACGGTGACAATAATATGGTTATATTGACCATAATTTGTTTAAAATTTTCTTTAAAAATAGTTTTGTTGGACCATATTTAAACATGTTTTTTCTCTGCGTGTAGGCACAAAATTGAAAAAACGACAAAAAAATGTTTTTCTTTAAATTTTTTTAATTATAAACTGAGATGTTATCTTCTGTAAGTGCTATAAACGTTATTAGAGACCAGGGTTGTCAGATTTTGTTTGAGCTCCATCGCCTAACCGGATGTCAGGAATCGCCAAAAATCGCCAAACGTCAATTTTGTTCAGTTTTCGTAATGATTTTTTGCAAACTAAAAAATCGCCAAAAACTGAGAAAAAAATACAAAAAAGTCGCCGAAAGAAAATTTTGTTTAGTATCTGTTAAAAAAAACCAAAGTTAAGCACACAAGTCTATAAGATCGTACACTTCAGGCTCATCGATTTCATTACTGGTGTTTTGACCTGCATACGTACAATTAGATTTAAGCAGTGTGTAAAAAACTGCAGTCGAAGTTGAAAAACTTCCACTTCTTCATTTGTCATTCGCCAAAAAAAACATTTGCTTTTACTTGTAATTCATTAAATGTAAATAGTCGCTGTCAAACCAAATCAAAAAGCGAAAAACTGTAGACCAATTTTCGTTTTTTGTTCGACAGGTTTTAGTTTCGACTGCAGTTATTGAAATCTTGGAATTAAATAGTGACTGAATATAAAATTCACTTAAAATGATAATAAAAATGCATGTGAAAAAAATTACCCAGATTTTTTTTAAACTAGTAATGATAACAAAAAATTACAAACTATTCAAAAATGTATAAGTATGTATGAATATATTTATATATACATATTTAGCTGGAGAGGTCTAACTCTGCTTATGTAAATAAAAGTGCAAATTTGTTATTTCAAAATCGCTGAAATAATATGAATGGTAAAAATAGCCAAGTAAATCGCCAGTTATATCGAAAATCGCCACAAAAGTCGCCAGTCGCCAAATGGAAAATCCCATCGCCAAGCACGTTTCAAAATCGCCACGTTTGGCGAGAAATCGCCATATCTGACAGCCCTGTTAGAGACACAAATTACGTGTAAATGAAACTCTCTTCTGAATCGGCTTTTCGTTCGGTTTCTTGTTCAACTTTTAGATTAACTTCTAGTTTCGCTTACAGTTTGGTTTTTAATTAAGCTCTTGATTAAAATTTAACAAGATAATTTTTAGTTCAACGTCTAGCCTGTATTTCTTTAGCTTATTCTGTTTTCGAATCAGAGTTTAAAAGTTCGAAAAATAATGTGCTACAGAAAATAAAAAATATTGTGCAGTTGTTGCATTGTAGCACCTCGTATTTTAAAACAAAAGACTTAAGACCCAAACATGAAATGTACTTTGAAATATGAAGCTGGAAAGACTTCAAGCAAAAACTTGTTACTTTAACATTGATTTGATTTAAACTGAAAACAAAAGACTTAAGACATAAACCTGAACACGTTTAAATAAAATTTATGTTGTTTTTTAAAGCGAAACAAAAATCTGAAGGACAGCAATTTTTTTTTTTTTTTTTTTTTTTTTTTGTTTGTATGCAATTAACACTTGACTCCGAAATTTTTCCACAAATGTTACACTCGAAATTAAATAAATTTAATTCAATTATATTACAACTGGGTTTATCAAGAAAAATCATGTTTTATTTAACACATCCTTTATAAAAATACGAGTACATAAGAGTTGATTTCTGTGTGGCATGTAGCAAGAGTCACGTTTATTTTTTTTTTTTTTATGTAGTGTGTCAAATTATCATTTCCTTTTAACCGTCTTTTATTTAGTTTTATTTTTACAACATTTTGGAATATATTTCTAGTTTTTGATCAAGTTAAAGAAGAAAAAAATATTTTTACATGTATTGAAAAAAAAAATCCGCTCTAATTTCCTTTCTGAAAACCAAAAAAGTTAAGCGTTTCAGTTTTTTTTTACAAATTATCGTATACTTTAAAAATTAAACTTTATTTAGAGCCTGCAGTTACGTCCGGGAATATGCAGAATTTGCAAAAAATTAGTTTGCTTCTTTGGAATATTAACATGAGTAGCAAGCAGTAAGTTTGCTTGTGTGTACGTATTCAATTCGAGCTTCTGTAATTTCCCATTAACTGAAGCATATCCCAAGGTAATGCGTGAGAAAGAAAAACCTTTTAAGTTACGAGTAGTAGTGCACCAATAAGTTGCATGTTAGCCGCAACTAAATTTTATGCCAGTTAAAAGAAACAAACTGAATGATAGAATGAAGTATGACTGCCAAGTTAGCACAGACAGAGGACTGAAAGAGAGATAAAGATAAATGAAAATAAAATAATAGACCAGGCAAAGTCCAGTCATATGAACTACAAAAGGAGATTTTATGAGCCAAGATAAAAGTTAAGACAGTTAGTTATTTTATTTATGTATGTCAGGCAAATGCAAAGTGAAGTACGAGAAGAGAGTGAAAAATAGACGGTTTTAATTGTGGTTTATATAAAGTAGATAATGAGTTTTAAGAGAAAATGTACAGTTTAAGAAATCAAGATGGTTTTGTTGATGTAATTTGATTTAAAAGCGTAATGGTTATGCTTTTAGAATTTACAAGAACTAAATCAGATCCAGAGTTTTTACCAAATAATAAGCAAAACTTCGATTCAAGAAATTTCCAAAAAAAAAAAAAGTTAATATGCATGTTTTGGAATCGATTGTTTTTTATCGAATCTTCATATCGAGGGTTATTTTTCAAATAGTGCTATCTGAAAAATCACAATTTTACAGGAGAGCGAAAAAACTGATTTTTTCGATAACTCTAGGAGTAATAACTAAACTTTATTTTACAATGTTAATAAAAATGAACGTCTAAATCATACATATATTAATTTTTTTTTAATTCCAGATATTTGCGCTTATATGTCTGATAGCACTATTTACAAATTAAAATTTTATCGACTTGAACATTTAAATAAGCAGATAGCACTTTTTGAACAAAAATAAAATGATGTAATGAATACTTTTTGAGACTTTAATTAACTTACACGATTTTTTATTAAAATAATTAGTAAAATTTAAAGAAACGCATAATCATCTTAACTGAACTCGAAATTAAGTTAAAATTGTACACTAATGTTTATTGAAAAGCAATAAATAATTTAACTTTATCCACATATTTTAAATTATTATAAAAATAATGATATTCTTGCGATATAGCAGACTTCAATGCTTTGGAAATGCATCCGTTTGCTTAGTTGAAAAGAACGTGGGCCAGATAATAAAGGTTTCGCTTCTATTTATATGATCGCTGCACAGTGTGGGAAATTTGGAAGAAAATGGAAATAATAAACGGTTTTTATAAACGGTTGGTCCGATTAGAATGCAGTTTGAGGTGAAAATTAAAAAGTTGTAGTCGAGTGTAGGTCTTGGATTTGAGGTCTATAGACTAAGCAGGAGAGGTGCTATAGCTTCCCAAATTAGGACATCTCAGGTATAACAAAAACTAAAAACGATCCTTAATTTTTAATTTTAGCTGGATGCTCAAAATAATTTTTTAGAGAAATGCGCTTGCCGAGTACTCCGAGTATCATAATTTGTTTGAAATATGTTTTTGTCAATTATCAATTAGATTTTTTTTATCGTGCTTAATTCCTAATTTTTATTATACCCTCCACCACAATTAGTTGTGAAGAGGGTATATTAATATTGTCATTTCGTGTGAAACTTTTTTAAAATTCATCTAAGACCCCATAAAGTATATATATTCTGGGTGCTTGAGCAATTCTAAGTCGATTTAGCCATGTCCGTCTGTCTGTCCGTCTGTCCGTCTGTTGAAAACACGCTCACTTTCGAACAACTCAAAAGAATTGAACAAACTTGGTGCCAAATTGCTTGTAGTTATCCTAAGCAGTTTGGGATTGAAATCCAGCAAAATCGGTTCAGTAGGACCAGAGCTATGAATCAAAATGTGGAACCACCACCTAAAAAAATTTATAATTTTGTTACAAAAAATAACCTTAATGCTGGAACAAGGCTCGGAATGAGATAAGATTTTGCAAAAATTTGTTTTATTTGACTGGAAATCACGCTGTTAAATTTCTTGAAGATCCGTCCATAATTTACCCTAAACCCCATATAAACACTACTACCGGAAAACAGTTTAGTACGCCTAAAACCATAAAAAATAATGCAATCATAACAAATTTTGGCTCGTCACAGTTTTATAGGACTATAAATGATACTGTGAAATTTCGTGAAGATCGGTACATAATTTACCCTAGGCCCCATAGAAACCCTACTCCCGGAAAACAGTTTAGTACACCTAAAACCATAATTAATAATGCTATCATAATAGAAATTGGTACGTCACAGTTTTAAAGGACTAGAAATGACGCTGTGAAATTTCGTGATGATCGGTCCAAAATTTACCCTAGGCCCCATATAAACACTACTACTGGAAAACAGTTTAGTCGCCTAAAACCATAATTAATAACAAATCGTCACAGTTGAAGATAATAATAACATCATACAAATATTACTCCTTAAACATTCGAACTGTCGGTGGAGGGTATCAAAGATTCGGCACAGCAGAATATAGCACTCTAAATTGTTTTTGATAAAAACACTGAAATTTATTGCTAATGGGATAAGCTATTAACATAAGTATTTCACTGGTTGCATAGCCAGATCATCAGGAATCTTCATCCAAAGATTTTAGAAAATTTAAAGATATTATACAAATAAATTCGCTTAACAGTTTTATTTGTATAATATCATGTACAAGTAAATTTTGGCCATGACTTTGTCTGAGGTGGTCCATTCGGACGGTCCAATTTTGGGCGAATCTTTCGACTTTGTATGACCCGATATGTGTATAATAATTGTGCAATATGAATACTAAAGCGGCTCATACACTTGCAATAAAATTGTTCAATTTTACGTATTGTACAAGACTTTTGATTTTTAATGCACAACGAAAAGAAAGTGAAATGTGTTGGCAACATTGTACAATGCTATTTATGTTATTCCTATAGGTTATGTTTACCTTTTTATTGAATAAATGAAACCATTGTGCGACTTATTGCATAATATAGGACAAAATTGAAATAATATGGCGAATATCATATACAATAATATTACAAGTGTATGGGCCGCTTAAGACCCGTGCTTGGTAGCCATTATATTTCTAAAAAAACACTAATTTTACGGAATTTTCGGCTGTTTTTTTGGGAATTGTGGGATTCGTTTTGTTAGTTTAATAAAATTTTGAGCTGGTTTGTATTAAGCATTAAAACATGTATTTACTTGTAAAATTTCATTAAAGAATATTAGCTAACGAAGATTTTATTAGATAAATTAAAATTTATATTGTTTACAGAAACTCATAAAACAATTTTTTGCAGTTTTTTTGCAAAATTTCTACACCGAATTTAAAAATTATATTAGTTTATGAAATCTAGACACAATTCCCAACCCTTTGATGTATAATATGTCTACTTCGTAATAACACTTTTTATCATTTTATTATATGAAGTAATATTTTTTATGTAGATAGCACTTTTTACCAAAAAAAAAAACGTCGTGTGTTAGATAGCACAAAACAACATTTATGAAAAAAAATCGTTTTGGGAATTTTTTTTTTTTTTTTTTTCAAATTTAAATGACAGATGACCCTTCCGTCAGTGAACACGTTTCTATAAAAAAAAATTTTTTGCAAAATTTGAGATAGCTCTATTTGAAAAATAACCCTCGATATATTAATATAACATGCAATTACCCTCATGTATTCTACTTAATTTCGACTTGATCATAATTCAGCATTGTGGCTGGTGGGCCATGCCAGAAACATTAAATATTTCCAAAAGAAGAAGGTTTGTGTCTTTAATAACTTGTATGGCTTTTTTTTTTTTGCTTCGAAAATGCCGAATAGTGTGCCAGCAAAGAATCGTTTGTCAAAGGTTTTCCTAAACTTTGATTTGGAAAAAATGCTCCTGAAACATGTCGATTGCTTACCAAAAGCTTATCCTAAATATGGTTTGTGCAAAACAGAAGTGATGATTTTGGCCGAAAGACAAAGACCGCTTGGTTCAACCAAAAGACTTTGAAGCTCATGTACTGAAGACACTACCTCATAGAGATTGTTGCCAAACAAAAAAAGAAGAACTTGCAAAATCATTAGGAGCCACTCGAGTAGAAAATTTGACTAAAATACCTAAATAATAATTTTATTGCCAATATATTTTCAATCAAACAAACCCACCTCGCGATCTGTCAAATTAGATTTTCCAGCCGGGTGGTGTTGAATTCAGTTTTCAAAGGTTTGTTTCGTATAAATTGTATGGAAATTACATTAAAAACACTTGACGCTCTTTTTTTAGCCAGAAGACAGATTTATTTAAAAGCAAGAAAATTGAGAAACGCACGAGCTTATGCCGAGAGACGTTTTAAGACAATATTGCACGTCCTAGAAACAACGTCCTCCGTCTATAACACTGGTTTACAGCCAAAAATTACCAAGAACGCCACGTGCCTAGATAAGTTAACTTTGACCTCCTGAACAAGAAAAACGCTGTAATTTTTTTTCATTAGTTAAGTTTTTTAGATAACGGTACTTTTGTGTTTTTCGGTGTATGGTCCCACTCAAACCCTTGTGGAGCCCAACCGAAAAGTCCGATCGAGATAAATGGCATATCGTTGGAAAGGCAACTGAACCGTCGATATGCTAAAAAATTTTATATGATAAGAATTGGCTGAGTTATGGCACCTCAAAGTTCGAAATTTGCCTATTTTTTACGTTTTTTTCAAAATTTTTCATTTTTATTTCGTTTTTTTTTTCTACGTTATGTTAAATATCTGGAATGTTTTATGTTTTAACCAAATAGTATATTTGATTACCAACGTTTTAAGCGCAATTTGAAAAAAATCGGATGAAAAATAAAGGTTTTATTAAGGATTTTGTGGAACGACAATATTTTCATCCCATATAAAATTCCGCCTTTTTTTAACCATCAGTTTTAACGTATTTAAAAAAAACGGTGCCATAACTCAGCCAATTCTTATCAGATAAAAATTCTTAGCATATCGACGGAAAAGGCATTCAGTTGCCTTTCCAACGATATGCCATTTATCTCGATCGGACTTTTCGGTTGGGCTCCACAAGGGTTTGAGTGGGACCATACACCGAAAAACACAAAAGTACCGTTATCTAAAAAACTTAACTAATGAAAAAAAAATTACAGCGTTTTTCGTGTTCAGGAGGTCAAAGTTAACTTATCTAGGCACGTGGCGTTCTTGGTAATTTTCCAAATTAAAAATTTGTAAAGCAGTGTAATGATGTTGTGGTGGGGAACCTTAATAATCTTTGATTGCTACCTTTTTTTCCTAGGGATGGCGACTACTTGACCTTTGCTATAGTGTCACCCCTTTAATAGGGGTAGGGAAGGTCAAGGAGCTTCTTCGTTGTTTTTTTTTTTTGGAGGGGGGTTGATTCACTTAATTTTTAGAACTCGAAAACCATGATGAACATTTTTCGACCTCAGTCAGGTATCGAATCGGGGGTATTTAGTTTTTTAGGCAAGCACTTTAACCACTACACCAAGCCAAGATCTTGTCTCTAGGCAGCAACATTATCCTTGGTCCTGCTACAAAAGATCAACTATCTACTTAGCTGGAACAACAACCGATTAACGAAACTTATACAAGGTTTATTATAAATAGACTGATCGATACTCCAAGAACTAGGATAGTGTAATCTTGAAAGTGAGTTAGTCTTTTAGTAAGTAGGTTTCGGGTTCGATTCCCGCCTCTGTTTTACCACACGGGCTAAAAGGCTAAGTTGATTTTGCTCGGCAAATAATATTAGAATATAATTTGTAATTGTACTTGTAACTCTGGCTAAATACAAAAGGAAATTAATAATATATTTTAAAAAATTTTCATTTTAACTTCTTAATGGCCATTTTCTCAATGTATCGACAAACTGTCTGTTACTTAATGTCAACATAAATTTATTGGACCGATAAACTGTCCGTTAACGATTTTGGGTTTCTCAATATACCGACAAAAAACAAAGTTTTCAGCTGGCAACGCCACTCAAAATACATGTAAAAGTTGGGAGTCAGCTGATTGAATTTATCTGAACGGCAAATAAAAGGAAAATAAATAATTGGCAGATGAGTGTCGGTTAGCTTTGCGATAAAATCGAAGCAAATGAGACATTGAGAAAACCAAATATCTTTAATGTGCAGTTTTTCGTTGGGAAAAAAGATAATCGCCTAATGAGAAAATGGCCATAAGTCTTATAGGGAAATACTGGAATTTACAAAGTTTTTAAGAAATCAAAAGTTTTGCAAAAAAAAAAATTAATATTAAACCTTTTAGCATTTATTTTAGATAAAATGTATTTAGGAACCTAATTTTGAGAGTTAACGAAAAAAAATTATTTCTGGGATTTTCAAAAAGTTTTTGGGAGTTTAGAAATCTTAACAGAAAGTTCAAAAGTAGATTGTAGCATTTGTTTAATTTAAAATTAATTAATTAACTTAATTTAAGAAATTTAAGACTAATAGGCATATTCTGGGACTAAAACAAAATGCTGGGATTAGAGAATAGGGTAATTCAGTAATCTATAAAAAGTTTTTAAAAAATCAAAACTTTAACAAAAAAAGTTAATATTAAATTTTTAAGCATTTGTTTTAGATAAAATGCATTTAGGAACTTAATTTTGATAGTTGCACAAGAAAAAATTATTTCTGGGATTTTTAAATTTTTTTTGGGAATTAAGAAATTATGATAAGATTTTGTTAAAAGTAGATTTAAGCATTTATTACACTTAAGAATAAATTGAATTATTCAATTTTAAGAATTTTAGTTAAATAGGAATATTCTTAACTAAATGTTGGGTTTTAAAAAAAGATTTTGGGGATTTAAAAAATTTAAGCAAAATTAAGACCAAAAGAACTTTTTATTATACACTTTAAAGATATAACAATTGACAGAAAAAATATTATGAAATGTTTAACCTTCCATTACTAACCTCTGGGTCGAAACGACCCAGAGACGCAAACTTTTTAAATTAAAAAAAAGCAAGACGATATTTTAATTCAAGATATATGTGTAATCTAAATTTGTTTATATTTAAACGGTTATAAACAATAAACATAAGCAATATTTATGATATTATGCATAAAGTAGACCAATCATCTATTTAGCTGGCACAACAACCGATTAACGTAACTAAGAGAAGTCAAAACAACAATACTGAATGGATCCATATTCCAAGAACAATGACATCTTACATAGGAATACCCGAAAACAATTGCAGCACATCGTGTTAGATGGAGATGCTTTGTGGTGGCCATATGCTCCCAAAGGGGGTAATGAAGAAACTAAAATTGCATGTTCTTCAACGACACAAAACAAACATAATTTTTTATATCAAATCATTAAAAAATAACAGACAACCCGAAGCG